>OX104028.1:6611308-8045219 GCA_944470205.2 Schistosoma margrebowiei
GACATCAACTATAATGCCAAAATGCTATTTAGCCAAACGGATGAACAAATTTCTCGCTAAAATCCAAGATATGTTATCCCAAATCTGTTTGGTTCGTCTAGAAATTATAGTAACTCCGGTAATTTTTATTTTTCATTGAATTTCAGCCTGATGTCGTACAACAGTGAATTGTTATATACATCAAGTGTATTACTTATTTATTTACGGCTGTCCAAAATCTGATACTTGATACACGATGGACCACGTGTTAACCCTTCAGCTGACTTGAGTGAGAAAGTGTAGTAAGCTACACAATAAAATACACAAATACTCATACATATATATACCACTCTAATCCTTAAGAAATTTGTCCATTTCTTAACCAATGAAATGCTCTTATTCTTCAGGTCACTCCTGAGCGCCATCGACTGACCTCTGTAGGCTACTTTTGATTAGCTTTCCATATCAGTTACCTCTCCTGGATGAGCATAGGTCGTCCACCAACATTCTATAACCAACTCTATCCATATCTCACCTTTTCAGTTCTTTCCAAGTGCTTTTCATTGTTTTCAGGTTTACCTTTAATTACCAAAGCAATGTGTTATTTGGTCATCCACTTTACTTTAGTTATAGTTTACCTCCTGATGCAATTTGATGATTTCCGCACTGTATGTCCTATCCATCTCCTCTTCATCTGGAAGTTGATTACTTTTGTGCCACATTTAATCGTTGCTAATACTATCGAGTGCAAGATATAACTTAAATAACATTGATGTTTTGCTTACGTAGAACAATTTACGGAAAAAAAATTCTTTTCGTATTCAACATTGCCTATATCCAGGATATAATTATGTGAGTAATCGATCAAAATTTCCTAAATTTATACAATGAATTTGTTTAAATAAAACGTTTATTTAACAAATATAGTTTCCTTTGACAAAATATTATTTTTTTAAAATGATTGTCTAGGTGGTCTAACTTCAATGAACTTATGATCCCAATTATTGAAATTACTATAATAACCGCAAAAAATCCCTCTGATACTTATCAATATATACTCACTAGTGACTGACTTCAAGATGTATTTCCTGGAGTTCTAGTGAGAAGTAGTGATCAGTGGAGTCCAACCGGGTCTGTTGTAAAATAGTAAATAACCGAAGACAATGGTGGATGTGTCGTTTAATTTTGTGGATTAGTTGAATTTAGACATTAACACCGTTGAATGCCGACCAGCTCAGTGGTCTAGTAGTTAAGAGTTCGCACGCTAGACCGACAGATCCTTGGTTCGAATCTCGCCAGGCGAGATCGTGAATGAGTATTGATGAGGAATCCCATAATAGGACAAAACAGCTGTCGAGTGATTCCAGATTCTCAACGGTTGTCTAGCTTCATTGATTTATGATCTCAACCATTAAAAATGCAGTTTCGTTTGACGGAACATTAGGAAAAACAACATTGTCTAGAAAAGAAAATGGTTAATGTTTTAAACGAAAAAGATCCAAGACGAAAAGTTGTAGTCTAATGAGATACAATTTCAATTGTTAATTTATATACAAAACAAAGTTGTTTAAGAATTCCAATTAATTAATAACCATTTAATCGTTTATATTTATTTTTATCAAATTCAATTCGTTTCAAAATAGAAATCAACTTATAATTGCCTCCTATGTGATTGTTATAACTTGTGACCTGCTTGCTCTGTTTATTGAATAACGTAACGATATCGCTTATTAGAGAACAGTGAATTGTCGATCGGACAAGTGACGCATAAAACACATACGAGCAGTCTAGAGTATTCATTGGTCCTGCTTCCCACCTAGACAAGCCAGTTATGTCCAGAACACCAATCTCAGCCACTGCAATATGAATCATGTATTTCAAACATACTCGGTTTATATACCAATCAAACAGACCACATCGTACCATAAAATAGGAAACAACATTCGTACAAGACTTAGCCAAATGTAGCTGTGAATGTGGGAGATAGTAATTGATAGGACAGCATAACTCAAGAATGCTAAATGGTTTAATAATAATAGTTCACAGATCAAACTAAAGCTCATAATAAGAGGAACATGAATATGTGTAGTTTAGTTACTTAACAATTATACGATAAAAATACACGCATAGTGTTAGTCTATAGATGGGTCCCAAAGTTACCATTCATTATGCTTATCGGGACATAATTGATATCCGTAGGAAAATTGATAAAATTCTGTCCTATTTACTTTTCGTGTTCTTTATCATTTGAAAACACTGATCTCACCAGAAATTGAATCGACAGTCATCATATTATAAAGTTAACAATTTGTGTTTAAACCAGTCAGCTGAAATTTGACAGATATCAGTTTTTAACTTTGGTTGATTTTCAATATTCTCGTGACCTAAATAATTGTATCCTATAGTCAGATCATCCGGTCAACAGCTTTTCGTCTATGATATTAATTCACAGGACCTTACTTACTTACGCCTGTTATTCCTCGTCGAGGAGCATAGGCCAACCACCAGCAATCTCCATCTAACTTTGTCGTAGGCACTCTTTTCTAGTTCTTTCCAGTTGTTGCACACCCTTTTCATAACTTGAGTTCTGTTAGAGTTATAAGAGAGGTTATAACTTCCCGGTTTCCCTCACCGTTGAAAGGATCTTATGTAGGTACCTGAAAAGGAGATTGTATTAGAGGCGGTCTTAGTGACACGAGAGCGTCACCACAGTGTCCTAGGGACAACTGATTCAGGTCGGTCACACACGACCTATTTATGGGTAATTTTTGTGTTAGCTCCGTACTTGTTGAGACCTTGCAACTGGAGATGGATATCTGTTGGATAAGGCGAGGTGTGCATTTCTAGGGTCGACCTTTTCTAGCCCCACCCCTCCTTGTGAGAAGGCAGCATCTCTGTCATGCTGCCTGTCTGAAGGAAACGCCTTACTGCTGTCACACTCCTGTACAGTCGGCAGTAAGACTTCGCCTTCGGACCTAGGGTTTGTTGCTCTTAGTCATACCGTTATTCAACCGACCTGTCTGACATGGTAGAACCTTGAAGAACGGTTGTTCCAGCCAATATAGCTCGGTTGCTTCATCACGATAGGCAAGCACGATCACCAGGTCTTGTTGGTAACAACGGTTAGTAACGAGTACGTTTTTCAATTTCTTGTTCATTTAGTATGTGCTGTTCGGCTAAACGGCTGCGTAAGAACTAGGAAGGATAGGGACACACTTCGTTGCCTTTTTGTCGTTTCTACCTATGTTCCCACTCACTGCAGCTCGGATGAAGTGGAAGGTGAATTTTACAGAAAGTTATCTGAACTTCTTTAGAAAGCTAAACGTTCAGACATAGTACTCGTAGCAGGTGACTTAAATACCCAGATAGTTAGTTTAAACCAAACAGAACGGCATTTAAGTGGGTATTTTAGTATTTCGGCACAGCGAACAGATAATGGTGATCGTCTGCTGCAACTGTGCTCAGACAATCGTTTATTTCTAGCAAACACTGATTTTAAGCATAAGGAAAGACATCGTCTAACATGGCGACCTCCCACACCAAACCAACAACGTACTCGAATAGACAATATTGCCATCAGTCATCGTTGGAGAGGGTCGGTAGAAGATTGTCGCTCATTCTGGAGCACCTGCTTGGACTCCGACCATGCCCTAATACGGGCACGCATCTGCTTGCGCCTCACTGGACGCAAAATGTCTCATTAGAACTGAATTGAGTAGCGAGAAAACCAAAAGTAGGTTGTAGGAACAACTAAGGTCACACATAGGTAGTTCTAAAAACTAGTCTGACCCAGCTGTTGCTTAGAAAGATATGCAAACAGCTGTGGAAACAGCAGTGACATCTATTAGTGATTTAAACCATAGTTACAAAGAATCAATGAATTTCTTCAAGGTTTATTGCACTGATGGATCCTCGTGAACTCATCCCATCAGGTTCTGAACATGATGAAGAGCGACAACAAATCAGATCTAGGTTAAGTAAAAGTCTAAGAAACGACCGTGGGCAACGAAAGCAAAAGAGATGAAAAAGGTGGCGGATTTAGGGAACACAATACAGCTCCACAGACTAATAAAAGAAACTGGAATTAATAAATCAAGTGTAAGTCAGACTATTTCTGGAAAAGACGACACTCATTTGCTCCCAGTCCAGACGTTTAAAACGATGGGCGGGACATTTTGAAGAACAGTTCAGCTGCTCTACAACTACCCTCCATTCCCAGACAGTGTGAATGGAGCAGTGAAGTAGGTCATCCAACTCTAGCTGAGGTTCGAAAGGCTATAGCTAATGTGAAACGAGGAAGCACAGCTGGTCCAGATTGATTAATGACAGAGGCTTTTAAGAATGGTGGTCCAGTTTTAGCGATTAGGTTGGCCAATATTTTATTTTTATTAATATCTGAGAGTTAGACGTTATTCAATCTGACTGGCCTCAATCACTGACTGTCGCATTAAATAAGGAGTCAAAATCATCCTGTGACAACCATAGAGGGATTAGTTTAACTAATATAGTATCTAAAATACTAGCCTCGATAATTATCAGACACCTAACAAGGACTCGTGAACTGCAAACATGAGAAAATCAGGCTGACTTCAGACCTGGTCGTGGTTGCATCAATCGCATATTCACCATTCGTTAGATTCTAGAACACAGGCATACTTAATGGCATCCGACAATTGTGGTCTTTCTTGACTCAAAAGCACCATTTGACTCTGTAGATCGAGGAGTTCTGTGTCAGTGTCTATCATTGAATGGCGTACCGCAGAAGTACATAAACCTTGTAAGGGCTCTTTACTCGAACACTGCCAGTCGAGTCAGAGCTTGTGGTGAGTTGTCATCTGCTTTCGCAACCTCAAGCGGTATCCGTCAAGGCTGTCCATTTTCTCTATTTTTGATTAACTTCATCATAGACCTACTGATGGAAATAACATTCTCGTCGATTGAATTCTCGGGTATTGATCTCCTTCCAGGAGGTCCACTTATCGACTTAAAATACACAGATGACATAGGCCTGTTTGGTGAAGACACTGATAAAATGCAGAGGATAAGGATAAGGAGTGAAGTAGTCGAACACGTTGACAACTTCACTTATCTTGGAAGTCTGGTCAGCCAAAATGGGTTGGTGTCTGACAAAATCTCATCACGGATTCGAAAAGCTCGTTTGGTTTTCGCCAAATTACGTCACGTACGGCGAAGGTGAGATATCCGTCTATCAATTAAGGGACGAGTATACTGCATGTCAGTTCATTCTGTTCTACTTTACTTCTGTGTAACGTGGTCATTTACAGCAGAAGATACTTGTCACTAGTATTTGACCACAGATGCCTTAGAATTATTGTTGGCATCTGTTGAGACCACTGGGTAAGTAATGGTGAGGTTAGATGCAGAGTATTAAAGAATGATGGTAAGTCAGTTGATGAAGCTGTGAATCTTCATCGACTGAGATGATTAAGCCACGTGTCGCGCATGCTTGAACACCGATTACCACGACGCGCAATACTGACTGGTGATGGGTATGATTGAAAGAAAGCTAGGGACGGCTGAAACAAAACGTCTCATCAGTGCTTGAAGTCACTAACTTCTAGTCTGAGTCATGTTGGTAGATGCAGACTACTTGGTTGTGGTCCGCGTGACTATCATAACCAATGGTTGGAGACTCTTGGTGACATGACTCAGAATCGATCACATTGGCGTTAGTGTATACACTCTCTGTTTTCCCTTAAACTATGAGATTAAAATCACTTCATATCTTTCTTTCTACGTGCGTATGCAAGTATGTGTGCAAGTATGTATGAATTCATGCATAGATTTTGCCCCTATACAATTTAACAAAACAATATGTTAAAACTAACCTTTATCTCCTAAATGTTTATGAACAATCAGTTATCAATTAATTATCAGTTAAAAATTCATAGAAACTGATCAACTACTTAAGTAGTCTTATGAGAAAATGTATGATCGATAATCGTTCCAAAAACAAAAAATCCCATTTGCATAACTAATTGAATTTGTTAACTAATTAATTTGACCAACTTTTAATTATTAATTTTGTTGTGATAGTGTAGTGAACGGGAACACGGGTGGGGACAAACGGATGTATTTAGCACAACAATTACAGTCTATCTCAACAAAATCTGAATACCATATATTAAATCGTCAATTTGCAAAATATTCACGCATCAAACCAAACTGAATTGTTTCTGTTGCAAACACCAATCCATTGTCTCCTATTCCATTGTTCATAGGTTTTCTTACAAATTCCATTATGTTCTCGCTCCACCTTTTTTGGTCTTCGCCATCTTTTGCTGCCGAGCATTACGTTCTTTTAACGCACGTTATATACTACTTATGTCAATATAAGTAGCTCACACCACAATAGGATCAAATATTCCAGTGCTGTCTGTTTTTCAATGGTTGTTTAATTACAATCGGTTCATGATGTAAACCATCATCGGTGTGTGATCATCCAAAAACTATACCAACTACAAGTAGCTTTATCATGTGAATAAATAATTAGATCATAATGGTCATTATGATATGAATTTCATGTTCATAATAACAGTACTAACCAAATCTCTATGTAAGGATATCTAATCTAAAACACTAACGACTAAATGATAGCAGATAGTAATTCTGTCATAAAGTTGTCAAAACACCTCAGTGAATAGTCAATTACATTACAGAATATATTAGTCTGAATCATACACTCTATTGTGACAATAGTTTTAATTATACTAACTAGTAACAGAAATTCTGACTACTGGGATTTATTTACACTACTTATATTTGCCTAAATAAGTAGTACAAGTAGGATAGATATTAAAAGACAATGGAGATTTATGACGCAAAAACCGAGCAGAAACGTTACTCTTCCACACTAAATCTGTTGGAAATTGTATTTTAAACTGCATTAGATAATTTGTAGACCAAATGCTTGTGTAAAAGCAGCATTCAAGGCAGTTTGTTTGCAAATTAAACAGTTTAGTTATGGTAGTAGATATTTTTGTGGGTTCGTAACACTAGCTAATGAGCATGCCTTAAACTAATGAGTAAGAAAAATAGCAGACCGGTTTGAATTATCGGTTACCTAACATATTTGGGCTATTGTTTGCAGGGTATAGGTTGCCCTGTCGTATCCCCTACTTAGGGACCTGGCGGCGTTAGCGGCCTGCCCAATTGGAGCCAAAATTGTCCTATCGGCTTAGATATCGATTCCAGACTCACCAACATTGTCTGAAGTAGTTCAGGTGGATGACGGAAACTCTCACTTTAATGTCCGACTTCATTCATCCTGATTCCTCACACAAAGGCTGAACTGCATTTTCACTCCAGTAAGTGGTTGGAGTTTTTCAACACCACTATAGTATGCTTTAATCACTAGGTAATTAATTTATAATAACTGGGTAAGTATTCAAGACATGGGAACGTATGAGAATAATTTATGGAGTATCAATACAACCACGCATGAAAACAAAAAAAATAATTGATCTAAAGTAAACACAACATTGTTAAGCTAACTGGAGCCATTACAATGGACCACACCGTGTAGGCAGTTTTAGTACACAGAAATATGCATTTCTTACGCGTACCACTGAGGCTTATACAATCAATTCCCTGTGGTTTTAAACAGTAAGACCATAATTCATGAACAACTTTTGAGTGATACTAACCTGAGCTTGAAAGTCTGTTTATTTGAATAATGAACAGTTGGTAGAAGCATAAGTCTTTAAGAGATTACATAGAGATTACGTGATAAGGTAAATCAAAAAACTAAATATCAAGAAAAATAGTTGCACAACGATTCATGGATTAGAGAAGAATGAACTGGATGAGAATCAGTTTTGAACCAGAAATATGTCAAACATAAAGGTCATAATAACACAAGAACAATGATAACGTATGATTATTATACAATCATAACTAGTAAAGAGTACTCGTCGATGTTTGAACGAATAATTCAATGAGACAATAGTTTATGGACGAACCAATCACTTATACGATAGGATAACAGGTCTGGGATTTCGGTGTGAAATTCATTCATTCAAATAAATAGAGTTTTGGGATTATAGCTGATATCAGTTTGTGATGAAAACATCAAATCTAATTTCTAACCTTAATCATCAACTGTAAATCATAATGGTAAATCGTCACACGAGTTTATAACACTGGTTTGGTCTTGATTATTAGGTGGACAATCTGAAGGTTAGTCTGGCGTCGCTCAAAGGTCGTCGATAAATTATAGTCAGAACAATAACTCTATAGACATTGGTACCCCAGTATATAGAAGACATAAGAAATATCCTGATTGATAGAAATTGAAATAATTCCAGCATTTTTGTATTACATAACCTATTTTATCACTGTTTAATTTCAAGATTCCTTCACTAGCTCTCAAATTATCACACAGTTTATGAACTCCATTCAACTACTGCACCATCTTGAATCGTTTCCTCAGTTCTAACACCAATTAACCTCTGACCTCTTCTTACATTATTATTGTAAACCTTTGTCATCCCAATCATTTACATTCACTTATGTCAATTGTTTCACACTATTTCTTATCTCAATGTAAAATTATATTGCATATCAGTGGTTGTAAGTAGCTGACGAGAAACCTCGAACTATAATGAATTCATACTATTCTGCATCACTGGCTTTATTTAAATTCATAAAGGGAACTAATTGCATGAAACTATCTAATTGCTTTAAAAATTTATCGGTACTAAAAAAAAGCTTAAGTCCCACTAATTTTAATATCTTGAAAATTGAATCTATTATCATATACACCATATGATTGAAGAGAATTCTCATTGTAATTCTAATAATTTTTCCATAAGAAATTATGTTATTATTAACTATTTTAAAAACAATGTAATATTTCTTAGTTAGATGTTATTTATTTAGTTGAACATATAAATATTGGTGCCAAGGGACATTGAATACATATGTGCCACACAAGTCACTTGATTTATGTATGAGAGCTGAGATGATTCCCGAGTGCCCAAACTGAAGCAGGTGGTTTTCATAAGGGACCACACTCGGAGCCTTTGACCTCAAGGTCTGACCCACAAGGCAGTGGAGCAACGTAAGGAGACGGAGTCCCATGATAACCGGTGACCGGAAATTGGCTCATACGCAATTTGTACCCCCAGGATACTGGAGCCCATGTGCACCATTGGTTTGCCCCCGAATGCGTTGGTATGGCAGAGAGTGGAGTGGGCCCGCCCTCCCTTTCGAAATACTCCTACACGACCACGCGTATACAGCCTCTGCCAGGGAAGTCCTACTCATTGCGTTCTCGTAGCGGTGGTGTTTTTTTACGAAATTGAGAGGACGAAAAGCGAATGTCCAGCGCTTTACCCGGATTCCAAAACAATGGTGCACATGGGCTCCAGTATCCCTAAGGAACAGTTTTGTCGAATGAACGCTATATTTATTTCCTAAGCTATTCCAATGACACGCACGCTAGAACTACACAGCGACTTGAACACCAGAGAGAAGACGTAAGTATGAGAGAAAATACTTTTTCCCAAGATTCAATTTTGTACAGAAAATCATGGGTATTTATAGATGTTGGCGTCTGTTAAATCAACATCATATTTCAGCCAATCAGTTAACGACATATTATGCTACCGACCAACAGTAGCAAACCACGTTGGAATTCTGGAATGTTCCATCGTGCTCTGATCGGCTAGGACTCTTCGGCTCCTTTTGAGCTTCTGGAGGCTCCGTTGAAGTTCTTCGAATGCCGACTCAACATACATGGCTCATCTAATAACTCAACGAAATGGTGGTCTAGAGATTAAGCGTTCTTGTACGAGACTGATAGGTCCTGGGTTCGAATCCCACGGAGTGAGATCGTGGATGCGCACTGCTGACTAGTTCCATACTATGGCCAAACGGCTGTTCAGTGCTTTCAGGTCTTCTATTGTTAAAGTGCTAATTCCGTTAGGAAATGTGAACAAAGAATAAAGAAGAAGTATTATAATACTAGATTACGTAATACGAATAGTAACAACAGATTTAGTGAATGTAATAACATGATTAAAATATTTTTGTTACAATAATTAAAGTTCATTCAAGGTCATAGAGGTGTATAAAATAAATAACGTGATATGATGAGCATTTATGAATGAAACAATGAGAGTATATGACATAAGTAGAGGCCAAGCTAACGATAACAATAGGGACGTACTTCTTTTGTACGTATCGTTTTGGTTTAAGCTCATGAACGTCAAGTGCTTCGTCTACTTTTAAGACTTGGATACAAAGAAATCTAGATAGATTTGAACGAATCAAATATACAATCTTAAAATCAAACTGTGAATCCATAGAATGATTATAGTTGATTAAGTACTCAAATGTAGAATTCCTAACCGCCTTCCTTCTTTTTTTCCCTTCATTTCAATTTTCTTGATCATCTACTCACAAATATTCCATTTCTAACAAATGTTACATACTACTTATATCGATCATCACTAATAATATAATGTAATAATAATAATATAATATATATAGTACAATATCAAAACATATGTTAGGTTTGAAGCTTCACGGGTTCACTTAAACTGCGAACGAGAACAATATTCAGTGACCAAAGACCAGTGATCTAACTATTGATGCGTCCCAGCCCCGCTATCTAGAAGGAGAAGTCTAGGCTTGGTATGGAAAATATATTCTGCATACAACCAGAAAACGTGCGAGCAAGCAAGCAGCAGCAGCGAACACTCAGACACAATTTTAAACGTATATATATATATATATAAATATATAAAATCGATATTGTCATATTAAAATGTTTTTTTTAAACATGACTCATTAAGTTCATTAATCGACAGGCATTCAAATATTTAATCGATAAGTTCATCATATGACTTCCATTCAAATATTTAAATATTTAATCGATGAGTCAATCGATATGATAAAATTACAAATATGAATTTTGGGGATTTACCGTCCCAACAACATAAAAATGAAACTTGTCATAAATTGGCTGGGATTGTATTGTCGCTATATAGAGCATAGGTTCAAGGTCATAAAGTAATAATGACTTGCTAAGCTTATTAGAAAAGTTTAGGTTTCCAAATAAAAACAGACAACTTTAAGATGAAAGGGGGAAATGACAAAGATATTGCTTTTCTAGACGTTTTATTGAGGAGCAGACTACAGGAATAATAATATGCTAAACCTAAAGAACCTTCATTTGTGTCTAGACATCTATTTCTTAACACAATAGAAACTGTAAAAAATTGATCTTGTGTAGCCTAATCTTTTCATTCAGAAACTTTTAACAGCATTTGTCATTTCTGTTTATCTATATATATAGGAATATTTAGGCTATTAGCATCACTGACATAAGCACTAAAAGCGATGCTTTTTCAAAGGTATATAGTTGGTCAAAATATTTGACCGTCATCAAAAGCGAATAGATTTGCTAATTTGCACCTGTTACCACTCGTGGAGGAGCATAGGTCATCGACCAGAACTCTCCAACAAACTCTGTTATCACCACTACTTTCCAGTTCCTACTCATCCTTTTGATGTCTGCTTCAGATTCCCAGTGAGATGTATTATTTGTTCTGCCACTTTGCCTTTTGCCTTCAGACTTTTTAGTTAGGGATTAACTCGCGATATAGTTTGATGATTTGCACAATGTATCTACTATTCACTTTCAACGTCTTTTTCAAATTTCCTCTTCATTTGGAAGCTGGCTTGTTCTCTGATTCATCAGAATTTTGCTGATGGCATACACTCAGTACATTCAGTATCTTGCGTAGACAACTGCTTATAAGTACCAGTACATTTTTGTTGATGGTTGTAATAATTTTCCAAGTTTCGGCTCCATACAATAGAACTGTTTTGACATTTGTATTGAAGATTGTGGCTTTGGTGTTGATCGACAGCTTTTTCTGGTTCCATATGTTTTTTAATTATAGGAATACCGCACTTGCTTTATGAATCCTCGCCCTTACATCTGCATCAGATTCTCCTTGTTTGTTGATGATGCTGTCCAGGCACGTGACGGTTCCCGCTACTTCCAGAAATTTTCTATTGCCTTGGTGTTCTCTGTATCATACTTTAGTATCTCGCTTTTTTCTTTGTTTGTGTTTCAGCTGCTATATTGGCTAACTTCATCTGCATTTGTTCGTGTGTATGAGATGGAACGGCTATGTGATCTGCGAAGTTCAGATCGTTTAGTTGCAGCCAAACTATCCATTTTATTCTGTGCTTCCCTTTGATGTCGAGGTCTTCATAATCGAATCAACAACTTTAAGAAAGAGAAAGGGTGATGATACACGGTCTTGTTTGGCACCGGTCTTCACTTGTAATGCATCTGTCAGCTGTCGTCCATGCACGACTTTACACTGTAGTCCGTCGTATGATGTTGACGATCTTCTCAGGTACACAATACTGTCAAAGAAGGCTCCATAAGATTCTGCTGTCTACGCTGTCAAACACTTTCTCATAACCAAGGAAGTTGATGTATAGTGACGAGTTCCATTCAACTGATTGTTCAACGATGATCTGTAGTGTCACGATTTGTTCTGCGCACGAACGATCTTCACAGAATCCAGTTTGTTGATCTCGAAACTGGAAGTCTGCTAAATCTTTCATCCGGTTTAACAACACTGTTGAAAAAGTTTGGTGGTACTGAAAGGGGTGTGATTTCTCTGTATTTCTCACACTTGCTCAAATCTCCTTTCTTTGGTATCTTGGAACGATTTGTTTTTTACCAGTTTGTCAGTGACACTTGTTCTCCCTTCCAAATCTTCCTGAAAAAGATGTGGAGCATATTTGCAGCTAACTCTATGTGTGGTTCCAGTGCTTCAGGTAGTATATTATCAAGTCCTACTGCTTCTCTACTGTTGGTTTATCTGATGGTTATGTTGATTTGTTCTGTAGTTGGTTGAGTGACATCCATAGGAATATCTGTGCGTGGTGTTCGATATCCAGTGGATTCAATGAAGTTGGTCTATTCAAGAGTTCCTCAAATTATTCCACTCATCTGTTTATCTGTACCTGCCTTCGTTGTCCTTGACCGGTCTCTCTGTTTTGCTTTATTTTCCTACCAGTTTCTTCGTTGTGTTATGTCATCGCGGTAGTCTGTACATCGTGCTGCGGTCATTTGATTGCCGCAGTCACAAACACAGGAACTTCTTAATAGTTCCATCTGCTGTAGTCTCTCAACAATCACCTCTTCTCTAAAATCTGCTGTAAAACGATCAAGTGTGAGCATCTCGCATTGAACTTAGCGCCGTGACCTTGAAACGCCTTAGACGCTTCTGATTGGCTCGTCCATAAATTAGAGTCCTACCAAAAGCACTCATACATTTTTGATGATCGTTGTGATAGTTCTCCACGCTTCAGCTCCGTACATTAGAACTGTCTTCACGTTCGTATTGAAGATTCTCATTTTGGTATTAGATCACATTTGTTTTGAGTTCCATATGTTCTTCAACTGTGAGAATGCTATCCATGCTTTATCAATTCTTGCCTTTCTTCATTTTGACCCATAGACTATTATGATACGATATTTTATTCTTGAGTTATTATTTATTATTATTATTATTATTATTATTATCTTCATTCAAAATTATATTTTTGGTACAACATAGAATTCTCAGCATAAAGTATTTCAACAAGTTTCCTTTTCTTATATCTTGATCTATTTGGACGATAAATTTTGAATGATGAACGGTTAGATGTTAGGAGTTCGGTATTCCACATTTAATTAATGTTCATTCTTTTCAATGCATATTGCCAGCCACCATGATGTCGCTGATTGTACCTATTTGTATCACCTATAGCGAAAGGTTGTAAACTTTTCATAGATTGTACACACAATAGACATAATGATGTGCTAAAACAAACAACAAAACAGACAACTTGATGAAATATCTAGATCGGAGGAACAGGTAGCCCAGATGTTCAAGCAGGCCGCCAGTTATGCTCACTCTATTAATTACAATCTCCCACATTCATAATCACTTTTGGTTAGATTTTGGTACAATTGTGCATTTTCTATTTTATGGCACGATGTGGTCGGTTTGGTTTGTGTATAAACACAAAATATTTGAATTGGAGGATTCATATTGTGGAGGTTGAGATTTGTGTTCGGGACTTAAGAGGAAGGGCTAGGCAGGAAGCAGGACCGGTTCAGACTCTAAACTTCTCGTACGGGTTTACGTATCATTAGTCTAGTCGATAAATAAATGTTCTCTAGTTGACGGTATCGTTATGTAATACATTCATAGGGCAGAGTGCCTTAAGATGCAATAGTATTATATCATGATATATTAGGTTAGTTGGATTGATCTTTGCATTCGGTTTAATTATTTGCTTGATCGATGTTAAAGTAAACGTCGTCAGTAATCGAATCACTTAGAGAAAAATATTTAAGTGACGATAATGGACGGTTTGATTTTATAAAAATAGCAATTTATATCTATGTTCACGGAGTTTGATGTGTTAACTTGTTTATTCTGGTCGGTGACTTGTTTACGAAACTTCATTGGAATTGGATAGAACATACATTACAGATATAATTAAAATGCATCAGATGTCAAGCCCTAACTTGGAATCTTGAAGAGAATCAGAAAAGAAGAAGGCTTAATATAACATTTGGTTGGAAAATAGAAGTATATATTTGAAATATTCCCATATTGTAAATTTAGAACATCATATATAAGCGGACAATATTGTTTTCGATTAGATCCTCATCAGGCTTTACTCGAATATACAGTAATATTTGTATGCATATACGAAATTAATATATCAAACAAGGTAGTTTATAAGTCAATGATAATAATGAAAACGATTACATAATAAGTGAAACGTGAAAAGTACAAATTGATGGTGTGATAACAGGTGCATTAGTTTTGATAAGAAATAATAATAAAGGTTCAAACCAATCTTACATAATCGGCAAATAGGTCAATGATTAGAAAAATATAGACAGTGAGATAACTATTATAAAATTATAAGATGACGTAATAAGAAATGTTCAGATAATTGGACCATGAAACATATAGTTGAAAGAAAATAAAGTGGTAGGGGGAGTGAAGAAAAATAATAAACGAATAGAAAGTTTGAAAAAGAATAAATAAATTTATTTATTATTTAAAGCCGGGGGAGAGATTAAGGTGTTACACATTTCTTCTGAACACAAAGAACAATAAACAATTATTCGACTGCAGTCCTGAATAACAATGTGAATATACAAGTAAACATCACAAAGTGATTTTACTGGATGATTTCAAACAGTATTGAAGTAAGCTTCAACAGTTATTGGCTGGAATTGACTTTCACAAATTCTTACTGAAATATTGATTGATAAAACTTCATTCTCAATATGGACATCAAGTACTCACCGTTATTTTCTGTCAAAGACGAGCTTTTCGATGAAATTTTCATGTTCAAGTATATGTCTGCATGAAACAAAAAACAATAGCAGCCAATGTGAATTTGAAAGTAGTATGTATAGACTTTGATACGTCATGAATTTATGATTTTAACAGTTGAACCCATTCAAAATGTTATTTGCACTATGGTATTTCGTTGAAGCAGATTCACAATGTTGATCCTCTTGTAGGTGGAAGCATCGACGATTTTCAATTATCAGTGCATGAAATTCTATTGAAGAATATGAAATCATATATCATGTTTGAAAAGTTCACCGAATGAAGATTATAAAGTAAGGCTAATACAAACTATTTTCTTGTAGATCAGCACTAATATTCAGTGGAATATATATATATAATTATATTACATATGTAGTAAGTATACTCATTCATAGATTTAATGGATTGATATAGTTTGTTTATTGGTCAAGTGAATTTCATTACTGATTATGTGATGTTAAAAAGTTTTTATCTAAAACCTACTGGTTGCTAGATCAAAATTTAATCTCGCATTCCACTTCTTCTCTATTACAGATTCTATTAAACTATAGGCTACAATAGATGAAGGATGAAAGAAAAAATTTAGTCGGATATTTAACGCTAATCAATACGAATTATAAGTAAGCCAACTCAAATTCATTCCATTAAGAACTGATCAGTCAGTCAGCTACAACGTAGGATCAGGCATATATGTGCATCGATCTAAGTTGTCACACCATGCTCATTAGTACAACAAGATGAACACCGAATTCATCGAGGTAGTTACTTCACTGGTAGTAATATATGAAAGAGTGTGCATAAGGATATAGTACAGAAACAAAGATATAGTTGGCAGGAACAAAGATATGAAGCGATTATAATCACATAGATTATGGGAGAAAAAAAATGCATATACGCCACGCGGACCTCAACTAAGTAGCCTGCATTTCCTAACAATGGCTAGTAATAGAAGTTAGTGACTTCAAGCACTGATGCCACATTTTGATTTGTGCGCCCCGAACTTTTTTCTAACCACCCCCAACACTAATCAGTAAGTATTGCGCGTCGTGGTTATCGCTGTTATGGCATACCTATTACGTGACTCAACCATCTCAGTCGACGAGGATTCACAACCTCGTCAACCGATTTACCATCATTCCTTAATACCATCCGTCTAACCTGACTGTTACTTACCTGGTGATCCCAGCAGATGCGAGCAATATTTCTAAGGTATCTGTGGTCAAACACTAGTAGCTTACGAGTACCTTTCAATCTTAACAACCATGTTTCGTTGTCGTAAATTAAAACAAAACGGACTGCGGCGCGGTATACTCCTTATTTTATTGATAGGCGGATATCTCGCCTACGTCATAGGTGACGTAAGTTGGCGAAAGACAAACGAGCTTCCTGGATCTGTGAAGAGATTTCGTCAGACACCATCCCACCAGGGTTGACCAGACTTCCGAGATAAGTGAAGTTGTCGACGCTCCCTATCGTTAGTTCAGTGGTTGATGCAATGCGATCCTGAAACAACAACACCTTTCAATGACGGACACTGCTCCTAAGTCAAGAAAAATTATCATTCATAGATAGTAAATTCATTTAGCTGCATACAATTTTTCTAGCCTCATTATTTCTATTAAACGCAAAACAGTACCAGAATATCAGTGAAATGTGCAGACAGAAGCTTATCTGTAAACATCTAATTCGTCAGATCACTGAATAGCTTTACTGACGATAAAATTTGTAGTCTCAGTGAATATGTATTCTTTACATCAATGCCATCTATCACCAAACGACATAAATTGAAGTTAGTTTTCTGGCATATCGCTTTCCAGTTTTTATTTGGTTTTTCGTATACTGAATGATTGATTGATCGTTGGTTGATTGAGTTATTATGATCTCCACATCTGACAAGACTCAAATAATTCAATTGACAGCAGTATACATGATCTAGTAAAGAGAGAAGCGTAAGTGCATAAATTCTGTTTAACTAAATTTATCGTTTCAATCACACCATGATGCGAACAACGACAACGAATACAGTGATACGGTGATCGGAACGACTGCGAGAACAGCTTATTGAAATGGGGAACGAGTGTGGTACGTGCTAATTATATTGATAGATATTTGTATCATGTAACAACGATCAGAAGTGGAAGGTTTGTCAAAAGAAAATTGAGAAGATTGAACCGAGGAAAAATGAAAGAGAGACCGAAAGAAGTAGAGAAGTGAAAGGGTCATGAAGGATATAAAGAACAATTGATGAACGACTTACAAATAAAGTATTTAACGTATTGTCTTCACAACTCACCAAATAACTCTTCTCAAGATAATATATTGGTTGACCTTAACAACAAAAACATTAATTTTGCAAGTGAGAAACAATAAACTTAATAACGAAATATACTCAGAAGTAGTTTTCTTATCTGTATCACAAGTTTCCTGAGAATGTGATGTCCTTTTTTCTCTTCAAAGGTACACCTTCTTGATTTTAAGTATGTACTGCGTATATTTAACGAATTACATGTTACTTTGTTTAACAAGTAATATACTTAGTGTCCTTAACAAAAGCTACCCACCCTCCATTCGCTTGGTTTATTTTGGACATATGTTACTGCTTAGTAACTAGTTTTTCAATCACACAAATAATGTTTAATGTTAAACCACTTCAGAAACATAAGAATAGTATCCATTCCAGAGTTCACACAGATTCCGTTTCTCATCTTTGATTATACCTATTTGCCTCATATATAAATATGCATACATAACTGAAAAAGCATTCATTGTGAAAAGATTATTTTGTGGAACAAATGAAAGCCTGTCTCATGCAAGCTGCAGTGATTTTTATATATTATCTTGGTAAGTAAACGACATTTACTTTTACTATGAATCCTATTGTATAATATGGACAATATTTCCTCCCTTGAATAAATTTATAATATCAGATGTGTTTTTTGGATCACATAGCAATTTCAATGTTTGAGATCATGAGTAATTTGAAGCTAGACCACCATGGAAAACTTAGAAGTACTGTATATTGACAACGTTGGATGTCAGCTAAGTGGTATAGTGGTTAAATGCGAAACCAGTAGGTAATGAGTTCGTATATCGCAAGGGAGGGAAGTCGTGATTGAGCATTGCTGGAGTCACACAATTTAACGAAACGGACGTCCAGTGCTTTCAGTTCTTCCATGATAGTCTAGCTTCAACGGACTCATTTTCTTAAACATTGAAATCTATAATAATCACTAATGATCACATGCTTATATAATATATAACCTATAACTAAGGCGATAACGTGATGACGTTTGAAATGAACAGTATTGGGTAAAAATTCCACAAAAAACATCAACTCTATTTGACAAGTATCAAAATAGGACAAAACGCGCGTCAAACTAGATTCCATCGCTAACCACTATTTATCTTCGCTTATATTAGGCAATGATTTGATTAAAAACTATGTATATTGACATGATGTGAATTACATATGAACATGTGAAGTGAAATCAAATGAAAGATTTTAACAGTATAGGGTTGTGGAGGTTATTAGGTTTTTGATTGAGATCATGAACCGATTCATGTTAAACCATCATTGAAAACCTGGATGCACTAAACGAACGATTCGTCCTGTTGTGGAACTCCACAGCATTGCTCATTGAAGATCCCACTTGCGGGATTCAAACCCAGGGCCTTCAGCTTCTCAGACAAACGCTTAAACTCTAGACCACTGAGCCGTCATCCCACAATGCTCATGTGAAATTTATTCAGAAGCTGAACTTACAATTCTATAAACCAGTAATATTCTTGGATATTAGGTTTGATTTAAGTTAAGAACCATAATCACTATAAATATTTATTATACATGTGTTAATTTCAGTAATTAGGATGTTGAACTGATGGAGGCCTTCACTTTAAGATGACAGTTAGAAAGAAGTCTTCCCAATCATTCTTTATAACTCACTTATAATGAATCTGTTATAATGCTCAATCTTCTTTGTACACACAAATGGGACGTTAATTTGCCTTAGACAAATCTCTACACCAAATTGCTTCTATTATTCAAAAGGACTTCAACACAACTGAGATCAAGAACACATGACTAATCTGACTAGAATGTAACTATATTTCTACAACAAAATCCGACAACAATTCGACACAATCCAACAGGAAGTATCAGTCAGTAATAATAAGGCTAGGAGAATATATAACTCATCTGACCCTCATCAGACTATCTACAAACATGAATCATAATAAAGCAACATGACTACTAATTGTAACTATTTATTGAAATAACGACCACGACGAGTGAGTGGCAACTGCATTGGTCAAATATCTAAAGATTGTCTACAACTTAACCGGAAAACTATAGATATCAGAACTTCCTTTGCTCCGCACTAACTTTACTTGCTCTTCTTTCTATTTATATCAATAATGTTATTTTGTAAAACAAATATCAATTTATTTCTTAATTTAAAGGTGTACAATATCTGGTGACAGCAGATAATGCAAGTGAAGTGCTCGATGGTGAGATAATGAGTAATCTGTGAATTTTTTGTAACTGCATATGCATAACTAATGAAATATTAGTTATTCAATGATATTTGAACATACTCGAGTAGCACTTTTACAACATTGGAAAGTTGAAATGTATTTGTTAGTTGAATGACAATACAAAAAGAAGGATACAATTAGACGAGTTTTAGAATAGAACTCTACTATCTAACAACTTTCAAACTATTAAGCTAACAAAGACCAACCGATCCATAATGTCAGTGCATATTCTTTAAATTCTTTTCATAGTTTATTCGTAGAGAGCAAGCTCGCAACTATTCATCGACGTTTTGACATATAAAACATTAAGGAAACGAATAGGCTGACAATTAAATGTATTAAACATTGACCAGGAAAGCTTAAGAAGCAGTGAATGTTGCTAACTTACTCACTTACATACTCTAGGTACCCTCAGTTTATGTCCGAACCGCGTCTACACCTTCTTCCTGATTTCTTCCTTGGTTCGGATCTGGTTTGTTCGCCCCCACAGTAATTTGTTGCTGTTAGGTTTTAGCAGACAGATCTGAATCGTTTGTGTTAGCAACTGTTAATAAAAATTTGTATCCTCTCGATGATGTGTGTCGTATATCTCTAAGTTTCTGCCCAAACAGCTGAACTGTTTTGACATTTCTATTCAAAATTCAGATTTTGGTGTTGATTGACAGTCGTTTTGAGTTCCAGATGTTCTTCAGTTGTAGATATGCTGCTCTTGCTTTGCTGATTCGTGCTTTCGCATCTGCATCAGATCAACAGCGTTTATCAATGACGCTGCCCAGATAAGTCAAGGTTCTTGCATCCTCAAGAGCTTCTTTGCTAAGTGTCATTCGATTAATGTATGCTGTGTTGTATCAAAAAATCCAGTTTTTCTCTTTGTGTATGTTGAGACCTACTGCTGCTGTTGCTGCTACACTGGTCGTATTCTCCTGCATTTGTTGTTGCATTTACGATAGAAGAACAAACCAATCTGTGAAGACTATATCGTACAGCTGCATCCCAGCTGTCCACTGTAACTCGTGCTTCCCTCTCAGATGTCGATATCTTCATAATTCAGTTGATCACAAGTAGAAAGAGAAAAAGTAAGAGTAATCAATCTTGCCTGATACCGGTCTTTACTGCAAACGAGTCTGTAAGAAGTCCTCCGTGCACAACTTTGCAGTTCAGTTCATCATAAGCATCCTCTATGATGTTGACTATGTTCTCAGGCACGTCGTATATCCCGAAGAAGCCTCCATAATGTTGTCCTATCCATGCTGTCGATTTCTTCCTCGTAGTCAAACAGAGAATATATATACATGCTTCATACTTTGGTTACCTATCACTTTACCTACTAGTCTTTCTAGAGTATCAAATAATCACTCTCTAGTTTCACCTAAGTAACAAAACCAAAAGACATTTATTAAATTCTCGCAGTTGTTTGTTATAGTAATTAAATGTACATGTACGTGTGAAGATATACCTTTTAATTGAAAAATTTCTATTTCATAAACCATAGATGTATACTTCAAACTAAACGTGTACACTGAAAGTATCTATGACCTTCAACAAGAAAAACGTAAGTAATTCGAAAAGTGTGGATAAATCGTATTGAGAGGGAATGATTTAAATTAACATATCAGTATGCATACATAAGCTAATAACATAAGATCAACGTATTTTCTTTATATTAGTTGAGCGTCATGGTGGTCGGGCTTGCCTATCGTGATGAAGCAATCGAGCTATATTAGCTGGAACAACCGTTCTTTAAGGTTCTACCATGTCAGACAGGTCGGTTGAATAACGGTATGACTAAGAGCAACAAACCCTGGGTCCGAAGGCGAAATCTTACTGCCGACTGTACAGGAGTGTGACAGCAGTAAGGTGTTTCCTTCAGACAAGCAGCATGACAGCGATGCTTTCCACTTTAACACATACGGGACGTTAATTTACCTTAGACGAATATGTACATTAGATTCCCTCCGAGTGTCTATTCTACAGGACGTCAACACAACTCAGATCAAGAACACGTAATTAGCCTGACAACAACGTAAATACATTTCCACACCAAAACCCGACACAATCTAACAACAATGAACGATTAATAATAAGTGAGTAATAATAGTAATAAGAATAGAGGAATATAATAATAATAATAATAATAATAATAATAA
This sequence comes from Schistosoma margrebowiei, assembly GCA_944470205.2. NCBI lineage: Eukaryota > Metazoa > Platyhelminthes > Trematoda > Strigeidida > Schistosomatidae > Schistosoma > Schistosoma margrebowiei. The sequence goes on from OX104028.1 coordinate 6,633,366, forward strand.
TAATAATAATAATAATAATGATAAGTAGAAGAAGATGAAGACGACGACGAAGAAAAAGAAGAAGAAGGAGAAGAAGAAGAAGAAGAAGAAGAAGAAGAAGAAGGAGAAGAAGAAGAAGACGACGACGAAGAAGAAGAAGAAGAAGAAGACGACGACGACGACGAAGAAGAAGAAGAAGAAGAAGAAGAAGAAGAAGAAGAAGAAGAAGGAATGAATTCATAGGATTCCAATTACAGGATAATATAGAAATTCAGGGTTTGTATATTGACAAAAAATAAGTGACTGTGACTCATGATCAAGACTAACGCACATACTCAAATGATTAGATTATTAACTCATAAAACATCAAATAAATTGAATTAACTGAATGGACTATTTTTTTTTATTGAGATCATGAATCGATCAATGTAGGACCACTATTGAAAGCCTGGAGGTACTGAACGGTCGTTTCATCCTAGTATGAAATTCCTCAAAAGTGCTCATTCACGGTCTCGCATACGGGGCTTGAAACCAGGACCTTCTGAGGAGTTCCATACTAGGACAAAACGACCATTCAGTTCTTCCAGGTTTTCACTGGTGGTTTAATATTGGTTGATTCATGGCTTCAATCAAAACTAAAACAATCTTCACGACCTAATGCTGATATTGATTATTTGATGAAAGTCTTAAGCATCAACTACTTCAATTTTAGAAGATAAAACTACAGATAAGCTGTTCAAAGAAATAGTTATCATCGAACTATTTAATATGAATAGTTTGATTACGATTTATTTTTTAACTAATGAAAAACGATTATCCGAAAATGAATATGAATTCCACGAAGCAACCAATACGGTGAAATTTCTCAGTATAATAAGTAAAATTTTAATGGATTAAGTGTTTAACAAGACAATCTTTGGAAAACATTATACTACTGAAACCATGTCAAATCCAGTTTTAAAAGTAGTATAAGTAGTTAAATAATAATTTCTAGACTGAAATTACTCTATTCATTATTAAGACCGTTCTGAAAAGACTTTGACTTGAAAATTATTTTGCCAAGCAAAAATAACAAAGATAACAGGATGAAGAGAATTTATTTAATTTCATGTCGTTTAGATTTTCTGTTATGATACTCGATATCCTAGATCTGATACTGATATACAAATTTCCAATACCTAAAATCGACCTAATACTTAAGATAAGAGAATGAAATATATGAAGATATTTCATTGAGATAATAAAGTTAACCTATTGTATCAATAAATAAAAATAAAAAGAACTCACAGAAGAAAACTTCCTTCATTTACTTGAGTTTATCAACTGGTGAGATGCCGAGACCAGCGGAGTTATTCCGTGTCGGGCAGGTATCTATCTCAGTACAGTGGAAGATGGTCGTGCGATTTTGCGATTGGTTAAGGTTAGACATTAACACCGTTGGACTTCGGCTCAGTGGTCAAGTAGATTAAGCGTTCGCCTGCGAGACTGAAGGCTTTTGTGGGGACGGTGGCTCGCTAATATGTTGAGGCTTATATCCTCAATATCTGACTCCAGTAAATAATATCCCGTAAACTGAGTATTTTTATAGGCTTAATCTCCTAGTAGAATTATAGATTTACTCGAGATTATTGAGAAGCCTGAACACCCGTTACAGAGATAGTTTATTGTTAATGATTAATAAAGATCCACAAACGTACGACGAACAAGCACACGATGAAACAATGTGAGTGAGTCAGTGTGTGTGACAAAAATCCATATATATTTTTTGAGAGTTAATCAGGTGTGGATAAATTATTGATTATCTGTATATTACCACCAATAGGAGAATAGCTTAGGGGTTAATGTACAGACATGCATTCGATCATACACACCGAAATTAACATAGTGAATTAAGAGTTTGAAATGCACACAAATTAACATGATGAATTAAGTGTCTGAATTACAGTGAGTAGACAAATGATACATTAGTTGAATGGGCTTGCTACATAAGCTCCCATCCAGAACATTGATGTTTTTATGTACCAAAAAAAAATTTGATTAACATCTATGTTCGACAAAGAGATAAAGAACGGAACTGTTTTTAAAATAAAAGTACAACTCAATATGATGAGTAAGCGTTAAATTGTAATAACTGTTGGTGTGTTGAAACATTTCATATCATCTTTATACAAGTGTATATTTAACATTAATGAATTGTATAAAGTTAAAATGTAAGCATAATAATGATCCGTGGGGCCAATAAGAAAAATATGGTGGTTGCTACATACCTATCTGGCCAGTGTACTCTTCTTCCTGATCTTGTTGTAGTTTGTGCTGCTGCTGAACTTTGATTTGAAGTGTTCCTTGTTGTAGGTAGTTTGAATGGTGCTTGCTCTGCTTCAGGTTTAGACGACTTTACAGTTGTCTGTTTTTCAGTGTTCTCTAAAAATGCTGGTTTTACTCTGTCGATGCTAACAGTATCATGTTTACCTGCTCTTTCCACTGTAACCGTTTTAGTGTCCTTTCGGATGATTTTAAAAGGGCCGTCGTAAGGAGTTTGTAACGGCTGTCGTACTCTATCATTTCTGACGAATACATGTGAGCATTTGTCTAGTTCATTGGGTACGAATGATTTCACCTTTTGGGTTCGTGGTTTAACGGACCTAATGGATTCCATCTGGTGTTTTAATTGTTGTACGTAGTTGGTTATATCTGCTGGAATATCTGTTGCACGGTCAAAAAATTCACCAGGCAAACGTAATGTTGTTCCATAAACCAGCTCAGCAGCACAACAACCGAGGTCTTGTTTGATGGTTGAGCGAATGCCTAATAGTATCAAAGGAAGCTTGACATCCCATTTGTAATCCCCTCGTGCGGCCGTCAAAGAGGCTTTTAGCTGTCTGTGGAACCTTTCTATCATTCCGTTAGCCGATGGATGATAAGCAGTAGTTCTAATTCTCTTTATACCGAAAGTATCCGTAAGTTGTTGAAATAGTTTGCTTTCGAATTGCGTTCCACGGTCGGTCGTAATTGTTGTAGGGACACCGAAGTTTGTAATCCAGTGTTTCACCAGCTTCTTCGCCACTGTTGATGCTGACGTATCTTTTAACGGAACAGCTATTGGCCATCTCGTAAATCTATCTATACATGTTAATATATGCGTGTAACCATTAGAAATCGGTAATGGTCCAACAATGTCGATATGAATATGGTCGAACCTAGCGGTAGCGGTGGGAAAAATTCCTGTAGGAGATATGATGTGCCTATGTACTTTTGACTTTTGGCATTGGATGCATTCCCGTGACCATTTTCGTACGTCTTTGTTTATTTTTGGCCATACAAACCTATCTGTGACAAGCTTTACAGTGGCTTTTATACCTGGATGAGATATATTGTGTAACTTCTCAAAAATATTTCGTCTCATACCGTAAGGTACAAAAGGGCGAGTTTTACCTGTTGAGGTATCACAAGTTAAGGTGTCCTTGTTGTTTATGGGGATGTTTTGGAATAATAATTTCGTTTCCTTAGACTGCAAAAGTTTTTGTAGCTCCGTATCGAGCTTTTGATGCTTTGCCATTTCTTGATAGTCTATATCAGGGATCGAGAAGGTATTGATATTTAATCTCGATAGTGCATCTGCTGCCTCATTTGCATTGCCCTTAATATAGCGTATATCAGCTGCAAATTGTGAAATGAATTCTAGTTGACGGATTTCGCGCGGACTGTATTTATCATGATTGTGCATCAAGGACTTAGTTAGAGGTTTGTGATCAGTATATATCGTGAAAGAATTGCCTTCTAACATATAGCGAAAGTGTTTGATGGCTAAGTAGATAGCCAACAGTTCTCTACCGAATGTGCTATATTTTGTTTGCGTTGCGTTTAGCTTTTTTGAGAAAAATGCAAGGGGTTGCCATTGTTCATTGACACGTTGCTGAAGTACAGCACCTACTGCTACATTAGAAGCGTCGGTCATTATTGCTAAAGGTGCATCAACCTTTCGTCGTGCGAGTAATGCTTCTGTGCTTAAAGCGCTTTTCAACTGATCAAATGCTTGGATTGCTTGCGGTGTCATTGCTAATGATTTAGCTCGTCCCCTTAATAAATCAGTTAATGGTTTTGCTAAGTCTGCACATTTAGGGATAAAACGTCTGTAAAAGTTGATCATCCCAAGGAAACGTCGTAGTTTCTTGAATGAATCAGGCAAAGGATAATTTTTGATAGCTTGTGTTTCCTCAGGAACTGGTTTAATGCCTTGATTATCAAGTACGTGACCTAAAAAGGTGAGGGATTGTTTTCCGAACTCACATTTGTCAGGATTGACTGCTAACCCATACTCGTTTAGCTTCTCAAAAAGCATTTTCAGATGAGTTAGATGTTCATTTTCATCTTTGCTTGCTATAAGTAGGTCATCTATGTAAGCATACACAAACGGTAAGCCCCGTACCACTTGGTCAATAAAACGTTGGAAACTTTGTGCAGCATTCCTTAATCCGAAAGGCATGCGGACGAATTCGTATAGTCCAAAGGTAGTAGTAATGGCTGTTTTAGGAACATCGTCCGGATGAATTGGAATGTGATGGTAAGCACGGACGAGATCAATTTTTGAAAAAATCGACACGTCAGATAGGCCATGAGTGAAGTCATGCAAATGTGGGAGAGGGTATCTATCTGGTATGGTCCGGCTGTTGAGAGCTCTATAGTCACCGCACGGTCTAACTTCAGAAGAGTTTTTCTTAGGTACCATATGGAGCGGTGATGCCCACGGACTATCGGAGGGGCGTATGATGCCCAACTCAATCATTTTGTTGAATTCGTTCTTTGCGATAGCCAGGCGAGAGGGATCAAGGCGTCTTCGACGTGCGAACACTGGTGGACCCTCTGTCTTTATGTAATGTACGACGGTATGCGTCGGTTTGTCGTGTTTGAAACTCGGTCGTAATAAGTCTGGAAACTGATTAAGTAAATTGACGTATTTGTCGTTCTCTTGATGCGGTTTAACTAATAAATGTATGGAAGTCTCATTTGATATAATTCCTCTAATTTCCTTACTCTGTTCGGCCAGGACAAGTTTCCTATTTCTGACGTCTACCAGTATTTTGTGGAATTGCAGAAAATCAATGCCGATTATAGGAACGAGGACGTCCGCTATGATGAAACTCCATGAAAAATTGGATTTAGGACCGAAATTTAATTGTAACCGCCTTTTGCCGTACGTCTTGATTTCAGACTTGTTTGCTGCTTGTAGTTTTAGTTTGGGGTCAGGTGTGTTTTTCTCGAGTGCAGTGGGTGGTACTACACTAACCTCTGCCCCAGTGTCGACTAAAAACTGTGTGCCGGTTCTTTTGTCTGTAACATATAAAAGACGACTGCCTTGAGTGTTGTGGTCAGTGAGTGCAGTCGTCATTAACCGGCGGTCTTGACGTTCCTTTTTCTGTGTGCTTGCAAAGTTACAAGGCGGAATACATTTTCTAGCTTGTTTGCCGTATGTTCTATGGTACCAACAAATGTTGTATCTAGTAGTGCTTGGACTACGTCGTCTACGGCTTGTGGATGTTCCTCTACGCTTACTGTGGGAAGCATTCAATAATTGAATCTGGGCTATCTGTTTCGTAAGAGTATCAACTGATCGTCGTAACTCGGCGATCTCATCAGTTGGACTTGATTGGATGTGAGATACAGGGTGAGTCTTGGACCGCTCGTAAATTCTGTCGGCTATGTCTGCTAACCTATCGAAATCGACGTCTCCGTCTCCGATTGCAAGCATCTGTTGAATGTTTTGAGGGAGACGTCTGAGCCACAATTGATATAGTAGACGTTTGTCTACTGTACGATTTCCTAATAAGTTTGTCATGTGGCGTTTTAACTGTGATGGTGTGTTGTCACCTAGCTCCACGTTGGCTAAAAGTTGATCAATTGTCTGTTGGTCGGTGAGAGATGTGACACGAATGACCTCTCTTTTTAGACAATCGAATGGTGACTCAGGATCCGGCTTGAAAATGACATCAGGCACTTGTTCAACTATGTCGTCCGGCAGCAGTGAGTTTGCGTAACTAAATTTCGTACTCTGATTTGTGATTTTGTTTGCAACAAAAAAGCTTTCTAAGCGAGCAAACCAGAGTTCAGCCTTTCGTGGATTAAAAATAGGTAAAGGTACAGAAATGGCACCCACGGAAATAGATTTAGATGACAGGCTTAGCGAATTATCAACTGACATGCTACGAAGGAGCAATAATAATAATAATAATAATAATAATAATAATAATAATAATAATAATAATAAGTTGAGGTTTGAAATATACGATATGAAGAAATCGAAAATAACAACAAAAAATATATAAGACTCACCGAAAAAAAATTGTCACTTTGGGTATATATATGTGAGAATATACAGTAATAATCCCAAAGGGAAAATGTTATGAGTGAATTTATTATAACTGTCAATGAATTGTTATTAATTATAATAATAATTCCAATATGCAGTTCTTTATGATACGTTTGAGAAGAATGCAGCAGACTTTGTAAGAAAATGATGCGCGTTCTAAAGGCGGGTCACCAATATGTGGGGACGGTGGCTCGCTAATATGTTGAGGCTTATATCCTCAATATCTGACTCCAATAAATAATATCCCGTAAACTGAGTATTTTTGATAGGCTTAATCTCCTAGTAGAATTATAGATTTACTCGAGATTATTGAGAAGCCTGAACACCCGTTACAGAGATAGTTTATTGTTAATGATTAATAAAGATCCACAAACGTACGACGAACAAGCACACGATGAAACAATGTGAGTGAGTCAGTGTGTGTGACAAAAATCCATATATATTTTTTGAGAGTTAATCAGGTGTGGATAAATTATTGATTATCTGTATATTACCACCAATAGGAGAATAGCTTAGGGGTTAATGTACAGACATGCATTCGATCATACACACCGAAATTAACATAGTGAATTAAGAGTTTGAAATGCACACAAATTAACATGATGAATTAAGTGTCTGAATTACAGTGAGTAGACAAATGATACATTAGTTGAATGGGCTTGCTACACTTTGTGTTTGAATCCCGCGATCAGGATCGTGGATGCGCACTGCTTATAAGTCTCACAATGGGCCGTCTAGTGCTTCCAGGTTTTCAATAGTAGTCTAACATCAATTGATTCTAGATCTCGATCAATAAATCAAGAAATAGTTGTACACTCATATATATATATTTATATAATCTTGAGACGTTATCTCTTAGTGTTTTAAGTTTTGTTTAGTACAAACTAAAGCCATTCCTTAACCCACCACGTATACTACTCATTTGGTAGTTTGTGGTCGGTTTTTTTGTATCATTTTTCATATAATCACTGAATTATATAAATAAATAAAATTTGTTTGACAAATCTAATTTGATCTGTGACATTTCTGAAGTCTTTTAATTCATTAGTGAAAAACAGCGGTTAATACATTCCATATTTTTATAGAAATTATATAAAGAGAAACAATAACGTATCCAAGTATAAGAAACCAATGTGATTTATTTTTATTAAAGTGGACAGAGATAATGAAATTGATGATACTTACAATGAAACAATAGTGTTTTTAATAATATTGTGGTGTGAGCCACTTATATCCACATAAGTAGTATATAACGATGGTCAGACAAAGAATGTATTTCAGTGGAAAATCGAGAGGGAAAGAACGGCAACGGAGAGTAATCGGTATGAAAATGCATGAACAATGAAATCTGGGACGATGGACTGAGAGTTTTAAAAGAAACGGTCAAGTTTGAGACAGTTGATTAATATTTGACAAATTAAGTATTTACTGTATGGTTCTCAGATTTTAGTGAGATGTTCTTTAATGTTGTTGTGGAATTTATTCGGTTGTCCCAACTCATGTTCTTGTTCACTACAGTGTTACCGGTGATTATAATAGCTCATGAAGGTATTTCATACATGGTACTCACTAAATTACCTTTGTAAATCATTTTATTTACTAATGAAATTCAGTAAATAAATTGATTTACAGAACACTAAATGCAAAGAATGCACCTCATTGAATGTTGTTAGTTGTTCTTGTCTTAAAAGAATTCACCATGGCAACCAGTTGCATCAAACTTGAGAGTTACATTATCTATTATTTTGATACACTTACCCTTTGAAACTTGTCATAAATTGGCTGGGATTGTATTGTCGCTATATAGAGCATAGGTTCAAGGTCATAAAGTAATAATGACTTGCTAAGCTTATTAGAAAAGTTTAGGTTTCCAAATAAAACAGACAACTTTAAGATGAAAGGGGAAAATGACAAAGATATTGCTTTTCTATACGTTTTACTGAGGAGCAGACTACAGGAATAATAATATGCTAAACCTAAAGAACCTTCATTTGTGTCTAGACATCTATTTCTTAACACAATAGAAACTGTAAAAAATTGATCTTGTGTAGCCTAATCTTTTCATTCAGAAACTTTTAACAGCATTTGTCATTTCTGTTTATCTATATATATAGGAATATTTAGGCTATTAGCATCACTGACATAAGCACTAAAAGCGATGCTTTTTCAAAGGTATATAGTTGGTCAAAATATTTGACCGTCATCAAAAGCGAATAGATTTGCTAATTTGCACCTGTTACCACTCGTGGAGGAGCATAGGTCATCGACCAGAACTCTCCAACAAACTCTGTTATCACCACTACTTTCCAGTTCCTACTCATCCTTTTGATGTCTGCTTCAGATTCCCAGTGAGATGTATTATTTGTTCTGCCACTTTGCCTTTTGCCTTCAGACTTTTTAGTTAGGGATTAACTCGCGATATAGTTTGATGATTTGCACAATGTATCTACTATTCACTTTCAACGTCTTTTTCAAATTTCCTCTTCATTTGGAAGCTGGCTTGTTCTCTGATTCATCAGAATTTTGCTGATGGCATACACTCAGTACATTCAGTATCTTGCGTAGACAACTGCTTATAAGTACCAGTACATTTTTGTTGATGGTTGTAATAATTTTCCAAGTTTCGGCTCCATACAATAGAACTGTTTTGACATTTGTATTGAAGATTGTGGCTTTGGTGTTGATCGACAGCTTTTTCTGGTTCCATATGTTTTTTAATTATAGGAATACCGCACTTGCTTTATGAATCCTCGCCCTTACATCTGCATCAGATTCTCCTTGTTTGTTGATGATGCTGTCCAGGCACGTGACGGTTCCCGCTACTTCCAGAAATTTTCTATTGCCTTGGTGTTCTCTGTATCATACTTTAGTATCTCGCTTTTTTCTTTGTTTGTGTTTCAGCTGCTATATTGGCTAACTTCATCTGCATTTGTTCGTGTGTATGAGATGGAACGGCTATGTGATCTGCGAAGTTCAGATCGTTTAGTTGCATCCAAACTATCCATTTTATTCTGTGCTTCCCTTTGATGTCGAGGTCTTCATAATCGAATCAACAACTTTAAGAAAGAGAAAGGGTGATGATACACGGTCTTGTTTGGCACCGGTCTTCACTTGTAATGCATCTGTCAGCTGTCGTCCATGCACGACTTTACACTGTAGTCCGTCGTATGATGTTGACGATCTTCTCAGGTACACAATACTGTCAAAGAAGGCTCCATAAGATTCTGCTGTCTACGCTGTCAAACACTTTCTCATAACCAAGGAAGTTGATGTATAGTGACGAGTTCCATTCAACTGATTGTTCAACGATGATCTGTAGTGTCACGATTTGTTCTGCGCACGAACGATCTTCACAGAATCCAGTTTGTTGATCTCGAAACTGGAAGTCTGCTAAATCTTTCATCCGGTTTAGCAACACTGTTGAAAAAGTTTGGTGGTACTGAAAGGGGTGTGATTTCTCTGTATTTCTCACACTTGCTCAAATCTCCTTTCTATACGTTTTACTGAGGAGCAGACTACAGGAATAATAATATGCTAAACCTAAAGAACCTTCATTTGTGTCTAGACATCTATTTCTTAACACAATAGAAACTGTAAAAAATTGATCTTGTGTAGCCTAATCTTTTCATTCAGAAACTTTTAACAGCATTTGTCATTTCTGTTTATCTATATATATAGGAATATTTAGGCTATTAGCATCACTGACATAAGCACTAAAAGCGATGCTTTTTCAAAGGTATATAGTTGGTCAAAATATTTGACCGTCATCAAAAGCGAATAGATTTGCTAATTTGCACCTGTTACCACTCGTGGAGGAGCATAGGTCATCGACCAGAACTCTCCAACAAACTCTGTTATCACCACTACTTTCCAGTTCCTACTCATCCTTTTGATGTCTGCTTCAGATTCCCAGTGAGATGTATTATTTGTTCTGCCACTTTGCCTTTTGCCTTCAGACTTTTTAGTTAGGGATTAACTCGCGATATAGTTTGATGATTTGCACAATGTATCTACTATTCACTTTCAACGTCTTTTTCAAATTTCCTCTTCATTTGGAAGCTGGCTTGTTCTCTGATTCATCAGAATTTTGCTGATGGCATACACTCAGTACATTCAGTATCTTGCGTAGACAACTGCTTATAAGTACCAGTACATTTTTGTTGATGGTTGTAATAATTTTCCAAGTTTCGGCTCCATACAATAGAACTGTTTTGACATTTGTATTGAAGATTGTGGCTTTGGTGTTGATCGACAGCTTTTTCTGGTTCCATATGTTTTTTAATTATAGGAATACCGCACTTGCTTTATGAATCCTCGCCCTTACATCTGCATCAGATTCTCCTTGTTTGTTGATGATGCTGTCCAGGCACGTGACGGTTCCCGCTACTTCCAGAAATTTTCTATTGCCTTGGTGTTCTCTGTATCATACTTTAGTATCTCGCTTTTTTCTTTGTTTGTGTTTCAGCTGCTATATTGGCTAACTTCATCTGCATTTGTTCGTGTGTATGAGATGGAACGGCTATGTGATCTGCGAAGTTCAGATCGTTTAGTTGCATCCAAACTATCCATTTTATTCTGTGCTTCCCTTTGATGTCGAGGTCTTCATAATCGAATCAACAACTTTAAGAAAGAGAAAGGGTGATGATACACGGTCTTGTTTGGCACCGGTCTTCACTTGTAATGCATCTGTCAGCTGTCGTCCATGCACGACTTTACACTGTAGTCCGTCGTATGATGTTGACGATCTTCTCAGGTACACAATACTGTCAAAGAAGGCTCCATAAGATTCTGCTGTCTACGCTGTCAAACACTTTCTCATAACCAAGGAAGTTGATGTATAGTGACGAGTTCCATTCAACTGATTGTTCAACGATGATCTGTAGTGTCACGATTTGTTCTGCGCACGAACGATCTTCACAGAATCCAGTTTGTTGATCTCGAAACTGGAAGTCTGCTAAATCTTTCATCCGGTTTAGCAACACTGTTGAAAAAGTTTGGTGGTACTGAAAGGGGTGTGATTTCTCTGTATTTCTCACACTTGCTCAAATCTCCTTTCTATACGTTTTACTGAGGAGCAGACTACAGGAATAATAATATGCTAAACCTAAAGAACCTTCATTTGTGTCTAGACATCTATTTCTTAACACAATAGAAACTGTAAAAAATTGATCTTGTGTAGCCTAATCTTTTCATTCAGAAACTTTTAACAGCATTTGTCATTTCTGTTTATCTATATATATAGGAATATTTAGGCTATTAGCATCACTGACATAAGCACTAAAAGCGATGCTTTTTCAAAGGTATATAGTTGGTCAAAATATTTGACCGTCATCAAAAGCGAATAGATTTGCTAATTTGCACCTGTTACCACTCGTGGAGGAGCATAGGTCATCGACCAGAACTCTCCAACAAACTCTGTTATCACCACTACTTTCCAGTTCCTACTCATCCTTTTGATGTCTGCTTCAGATTCCCAGTGAGATGTATTATTTGTTCTGCCACTTTGCCTTTTGCCTTCAGACTTTTTAGTTAGGGATTAACTCGCGATATAGTTTGATGATTTGCACAATGTATCTACTATTCACTTTCAACGTCTTTTTCAAATTTCCTCTTCATTTGGAAGCTGGCTTGTTCTCTGATTCATCAGAATTTTGCTGATGGCATACACTCAGTACATTCAGTATCTTGCGTAGACAACTGCTTATAAGTACCAGTACATTTTTGTTGATGGTTGTAATAATTTTCCAAGTTTCGGCTCCATACAATAGAACTGTTTTGACATTTGTATTGAAGATTGTGGCTTTGGTGTTGATCGACAGCTTTTTCTGGTTCCATATGTTTTTTAATTATAGGAATACCGCACTTGCTTTATGAATCCTCGCCCTTACATCTGCATCAGATTCTCCTTGTTTGTTGATGATGCTGTCCAGGCACGTGACGGTTCCCGCTACTTCCAGAAATTTTCTATTGCCTTGGTGTTCTCTGTATCATACTTTAGTATCTCGCTTTTTTCTTTGTTTGTGTTTCAGCTGCTATATTGGCTAACTTCATCTGCATTTGTTCGTGTGTATGAGATGGAACGGCTATGTGATCTGCGAAGTTCAGATCGTTTAGTTGCATCCAAACTATCCATTTTATTCTGTGCTTCCCTTTGATGTCGAGGTCTTCATAATCGAATCAACAACTTTAAGAAAGAGAAAGGGTGATGATACACGGTCTTGTTTGGCACCGGTCTTCACTTGTAATGCATCTGTCAGCTGTCGTCCATGCACGACTTTACACTGTAGTCCGTCGTATGATGTTGACGATCTTCTCAGGTACACAATACTGTCAAAGAAGGCTCCATAAGATTCTGCTGTCTACGCTGTCAAACACTTTCTCATAACCAAGGAAGTTGATGTATAGTGACGAGTTCCATTCAACTGATTGTTCAACGATGATCTGTAGTGTCACGATTTGTTCTGCGCACGAACGATCTTCACAGAATCCAGTTTGTTGATCTCGAAACTGGAAGTCTGCTAAATCTTTCATCCGGTTTAGCAACACTGTTGAAAAAGTTTGGTGGTACTGAAAGGGGTGTGATTTCTCTGTATTTCTCACACTTGCTCAAATCTCCTTTCTATACGTTTTACTGAGGAGCAGACTACAGGAATAATAATATGCTAAACCTAAAGAACCTTCATTTGTGTCTAGACATCTATTTCTTAACACAATAGAAACTGTAAAAAATTGATCTTGTGTAGCCTAATCTTTTCATTCAGAAACTTTTAACAGCATTTGTCATTTCTGTTTATCTATATATATAGGAATATTTAGGCTATTAGCATCACTGACATAAGCACTAAAAGCGATGCTTTTTCAAAGGTATATAGTTGGTCAAAATATTTGACCGTCATCAAAAGCGAATAGATTTGCTAATTTGCACCTGTTACCACTCGTGGAGGAGCATAGGTCATCGACCAGAACTCTCCAACAAACTCTGTTATCACCACTACTTTCCAGTTCCTACTCATCCTTTTGATGTCTGCTTCAGATTCCCAGTGAGATGTATTATTTGTTCTGCCACTTTGCCTTTTGCCTTCAGACTTTTTAGTTAGGGATTAACTCGCGATATAGTTTGATGATTTGCACAATGTATCTACTATTCACTTTCAACGTCTTTTTCAAATTTCCTCTTCATTTGGAAGCTGGCTTGTTCTCTGATTCATCAGAATTTTGCTGATGGCATACACTCAGTACATTCAGTATCTTGCGTAGACAACTGCTTATAAGTACCAGTACATTTTTGTTGATGGTTGTAATAATTTTCCAAGTTTCGGCTCCATACAATAGAACTGTTTTGACATTTGTATTGAAGATTGTGGCTTTGGTGTTGATCGACAGCTTTTTCTGGTTCCATATGTTTTTTAATTATAGGAATACCGCACTTGCTTTATGAATCCTCGCCCTTACATCTGCATCAGATTCTCCTTGTTTGTTGATGATGCTGTCCAGGCACGTGACGGTTCCCGCTACTTCCAGAAATTTTCTATTGCCTTGGTGTTCTCTGTATCATACTTTAGTATCTCGCTTTTTTCTTTGTTTGTGTTTCAGCTGCTATATTGGCTAACTTCATCTGCATTTGTTCGTGTGTATGAGATGGAACGGCTATGTGATCTGCGAAGTTCAGATCGTTTAGTTGCATCCAAACTATCCATTTTATTCTGTGCTTCCCTTTGATGTCGAGGTCTTCATAATCGAATCAACAACTTTAAGAAAGAGAAAGGGTGATGATACACGGTCTTGTTTGGCACCGGTCTTCACTTGTAATGCATCTGTCAGCTGTCGTCCATGCACGACTTTACACTGTAGTCCGTCGTATGATGTTGACGATCTTCTCAGGTACACAATACTGTCAAAGAAGGCTCCATAAGATTCTGCTGTCTACGCTGTCAAACACTTTCTCATAACCAAGGAAGTTGATGTATAGTGACGAGTTCCATTCAACTGATTGTTCAACGATGATCTGTAGTGTCACGATTTGTTCTGCGCACGAACGATCTTCACAGAATCCAGTTTGTTGATCTCGAAACTGGAAGTCTGCTAAATCTTTCATCCGGTTTAGCAACACTGTTGAAAAAGTTTGGTGGTACTGAAAGGGGTGTGATTTCTCTGTATTTCTCACACTTGCTCAAATCTCCTTTCTATACGTTTTACTGAGGAGCAGACTACAGGAATAATAATATGCTAAACCTAAAGAACCTTCATTTGTGTCTAGACATCTATTTCTTAACACAATAGAAACTGTAAAAAATTGATCTTGTGTAGCCTAATCTTTTCATTCAGAAACTTTTAACAGCATTTGTCATTTCTGTTTATCTATATATATAGGAATATTTAGGCTATTAGCATCACTGACATAAGCACTAAAAGCGATGCTTTTTCAAAGGTATATAGTTGGTCAAAATATTTGACCGTCATCAAAAGCGAATAGATTTGCTAATTTGCACCTGTTACCACTCGTGGAGGAGCATAGGTCATCGACCAGAACTCTCCAACAAACTCTGTTATCACCACTACTTTCCAGTTCCTACTCATCCTTTTGATGTCTGCTTCAGATTCCCAGTGAGATGTATTATTTGTTCTGCCACTTTGCCTTTTGCCTTCAGACTTTTTAGTTAGGGATTAACTCGCGATATAGTTTGATGATTTGCACAATGTATCTACTATTCACTTTCAACGTCTTTTTCAAATTTCCTCTTCATTTGGAAGCTGGCTTGTTCTCTGATTCATCAGAATTTTGCTGATGGCATACACTCAGTACATTCAGTATCTTGCGTAGACAACTGCTTATAAGTACCAGTACATTTTTGTTGATGGTTGTAATAATTTTCCAAGTTTCGGCTCCATACAATAGAACTGTTTTGACATTTGTATTGAAGATTGTGGCTTTGGTGTTGATCGACAGCTTTTTCTGGTTCCATATGTTTTTTAATTATAGGAATACCGCACTTGCTTTATGAATCCTCGCCCTTACATCTGCATCAGATTCTCCTTGTTTGTTGATGATGCTGTCCAGGCACGTGACGGTTCCCGCTACTTCCAGAAATTTTCTATTGCCTTGGTGTTCTCTGTATCATACTTTAGTATCTCGCTTTTTTCTTTGTTTGTGTTTCAGCTGCTATATTGGCTAACTTCATCTGCATTTGTTCGTGTGTATGAGATGGAACGGCTATGTGATCTGCGAAGTTCAGATCGTTTAGTTGCATCCAAACTATCCATTTTATTCTGTGCTTCCCTTTGATGTCGAGGTCTTCATAATCGAATCAACAACTTTAAGAAAGAGAAAGGGTGATGATACACGGTCTTGTTTGGCACCGGTCTTCACTTGTAATGCATCTGTCAGCTGTCGTCCATGCACGACTTTACACTGTAGTCCGTCGTATGATGTTGACGATCTTCTCAGGTACACAATACTGTCAAAGAAGGCTCCATAAGATTCTGCTGTCTACGCTGTCAAACACTTTCTCATAACCAAGGAAGTTGATGTATAGTGACGAGTTCCATTCAACTGATTGTTCAACGATGATCTGTAGTGTCACGATTTGTTCTGCGCACGAACGATCTTCACAGAATCCAGTTTGTTGATCTCGAAACTGGAAGTCTGCTAAATCTTTCATCCGGTTTAGCAACACTGTTGAAAAAGTTTGGTGGTACTGAAAGGGGTGTGATTTCTCTGTATTTCTCACACTTGCTCAAATCTCCTTTCTATACGTTTTACTGAGGAGCAGACTACAGGAATAATAATATGCTAAACCTAAAGAACCTTCATTTGTGTCTAGACATCTATTTCTTAACACAATAGAAACTGTAAAAAATTGATCTTGTGTAGCCTAATCTTTTCATTCAGAAACTTTTAACAGCATTTGTCATTTCTGTTTATCTATATATATAGGAATATTTAGGCTATTAGCATCACTGACATAAGCACTAAAAGCGATGCTTTTTCAAAGGTATATAGTTGGTCAAAATATTTGACCGTCATCAAAAGCGAATAGATTTGCTAATTTGCACCTGTTACCACTCGTGGAGGAGCATAGGTCATCGACCAGAACTCTCCAACAAACTCTGTTATCACCACTACTTTCCAGTTCCTACTCATCCTTTTGATGTCTGCTTCAGATTCCCAGTGAGATGTATTATTTGTTCTGCCACTTTGCCTTTTGCCTTCAGACTTTTTAGTTAGGGATTAACTCGCGATATAGTTTGATGATTTGCACAATGTATCTACTATTCACTTTCAACGTCTTTTTCAAATTTCCTCTTCATTTGGAAGCTGGCTTGTTCTCTGATTCATCAGAATTTTGCTGATGGCATACACTCAGTACATTCAGTATCTTGCGTAGACAACTGCTTATAAGTACCAGTACATTTTTGTTGATGGTTGTAATAATTTTCCAAGTTTCGGCTCCATACAATAGAACTGTTTTGACATTTGTATTGAAGATTGTGGCTTTGGTGTTGATCGACAGCTTTTTCTGGTTCCATATGTTTTTTAATTATAGGAATACCGCACTTGCTTTATGAATCCTCGCCCTTACATCTGCATCAGATTCTCCTTGTTTGTTGATGATGCTGTCCAGGCACGTGACGGTTCCCGCTACTTCCAGAAATTTTCTATTGCCTTGGTGTTCTCTGTATCATACTTTAGTATCTCGCTTTTTTCTTTGTTTGTGTTTCAGCTGCTATATTGGCTAACTTCATCTGCATTTGTTCGTGTGTATGAGATGGAACGGCTATGTGATCTGCGAAGTTCAGATCGTTTAGTTGCATCCAAACTATCCATTTTATTCTGTGCTTCCCTTTGATGTCGAGGTCTTCATAATCGAATCAACAACTTTAAGAAAGAGAAAGGGTGATGATACACGGTCTTGTTTGGCACCGGTCTTCACTTGTAATGCATCTGTCAGCTGTCGTCCATGCACGACTTTACACTGTAGTCCGTCGTATGATGTTGACGATCTTCTCAGGTACACAATACTGTCAAAGAAGGCTCCATAAGATTCTGCTGTCTACGCTGTCAAACACTTTCTCATAACCAAGGAAGTTGATGTATAGTGACGAGTTCCATTCAACTGATTGTTCAACGATGATCTGTAGTGTCACGATTTGTTCTGCGCACGAACGATCTTCACAGAATCCAGTTTGTTGATCTCGAAACTGGAAGTCTGCTAAATCTTTCATCCGGTTTAGCAACACTGTTGAAAAAGTTTGGTGGTACTGAAAGGGGTGTGATTTCTCTGTATTTCTCACACTTGCTCAAATCTCCTTTCTATACGTTTTACTGAGGAGCAGACTACAGGAATAATAATATGCTAAACCTAAAGAACCTTCATTTGTGTCTAGACATCTATTTCTTAACACAATAGAAACTGTAAAAAATTGATCTTGTGTAGCCTAATCTTTTCATTCAGAAACTTTTAACAGCATTTGTCATTTCTGTTTATCTATATATATAGGAATATTTAGGCTATTAGCATCACTGACATAAGCACTAAAAGCGATGCTTTTTCAAAGGTATATAGTTGGTCAAAATATTTGACCGTCATCAAAAGCGAATAGATTTGCTAATTTGCACCTGTTACCACTCGTGGAGGAGCATAGGTCATCGACCAGAACTCTCCAACAAACTCTGTTATCACCACTACTTTCCAGTTCCTACTCATCCTTTTGATGTCTGCTTCAGATTCCCAGTGAGATGTATTATTTGTTCTGCCACTTTGCCTTTTGCCTTCAGACTTTTTAGTTAGGGATTAACTCGCGATATAGTTTGATGATTTGCACAATGTATCTACTATTCACTTTCAACGTCTTTTTCAAATTTCCTCTTCATTTGGAAGCTGGCTTGTTCTCTGATTCATCAGAATTTTGCTGATGGCATACACTCAGTACATTCAGTATCTTGTGTAGACAACTGCTTATAAGTACCAGTACATTTTTGTTGATGGTTGTAATAATTTTCCAAGTTTCGGCTCCATACAATAGAACTGTTTTGACATTTGTATTGAAGATTGTGGCTTTGGTGTTGATCGACAGCTTTTTCTGGTTCCATATGTTTTTTAATTATAGGAATACCGCACTTGCTTTATGAATCCTCGCCCTTACATCTGCATCAGATTCTCCTTGTTTGTTGATGATGCTGTCCAGGCACGTGACGGTTCCCGCTACTTCCAGAAATTTTCTATTGCCTTGGTGTTCTCTGTATCATACTTTAGTATCTCGCTTTTTTCTTTGTTTGTGTTTCAGCTGCTATATTGGCTAACTTCATCTGCATTTGTTCGTGTGTATGAGATGGAACGGCTATGTGATCTGCGAAGTTCAGATCGTTTAGTTGCATCCAAACTATCCATTTTATTCTGTGCTTCCCTTTGATGTCGAGGTCTTCATAATCGAATCAACAACTTTAAGAAAGAGAAAGGGTGATGATACACGGTCTTGTTTGGCACCGGTCTTCACTTGTAATGCATCTGTCAGCTGTCGTCCATGCACGACTTTACACTGTAGTCCGTCGTATGATGTTGACGATCTTCTCAGGTACACAATACTGTCAAAGAAGGCTCCATAAGATTCTGCTGTCTACGCTGTCAAACACTTTCTCATAACCAAGGAAGTTGATGTATAGTGACGAGTTCCATTCAACTGATTGTTCAACGATGATCTGTAGTGTCACGATTTGTTCTGCGCACGAACGATCTTCACAGAATCCAGTTTGTTGATCTCGAAACTGGAAGTCTGCTAAATCTTTCATCCGGTTTAGCAACACTGTTGAAAAAGTTTGGTGGTACTGAAAGGGGTGTGATTTCTCTGTATTTCTCACACTTGCTCAAATCTCCTTTCTATACGTTTTACTGAGGAGCAGACTACAGGAATAATAATATGCTAAACCTAAAGAACCTTCATTTGTGTCTAGACATCTATTTCTTAACACAATAGAAACTGTAAAAAATTGATCTTGTGTAGCCTAATCTTTTCATTCAGAAACTTTTAACAGCATTTGTCATTTCTGTTTATCTATATATATAGGAATATTTAGGCTATTAGCATCACTGACATAAGCACTAAAAGCGATGCTTTTTCAAAGGTATATAGTTGGTCAAAATATTTGACCGTCATCAAAAGCGAATAGATTTGCTAATTTGCACCTGTTACCACTCGTGGAGGAGCATAGGTCATCGACCAGAACTCTCCAACAAACTCTGTTATCACCACTACTTTCCAGTTCCTACTCATCCTTTTGATGTCTGCTTCAGATTCCCAGTGAGATGTATTATTTGTTCTGCCACTTTGCCTTTTGCCTTCAGACTTTTTAGTTAGGGATTAACTCGCGATATAGTTTGATGATTTGCACAATGTATCTACTATTCACTTTCAACGTCTTTTTCAAATTTCCTCTTCATTTGGAAGCTGGCTTGTTCTCTGATTCATCAGAATTTTGCTGATGGCATACACTCAGTACATTCAGTATCTTGCGTAGACAACTGCTTATAAGTACCAGTACATTTTTGTTGATGGTTGTAATAATTTTCCAAGTTTCGGCTCCATACAATAGAACTGTTTTGACATTTGTATTGAAGATTGTGGCTTTGGTGTTGATCGACAGCTTTTTCTGGTTCCATATGTTTTTTAATTATAGGAATACCGCACTTGCTTTATGAATCCTCGCCCTTACATCTGCATCAGATTCTCCTTGTTTGTTGATGATGCTGTCCAGGCACGTGACGGTTCCCGCTACTTCCAGAAATTTTCTATTGCCTTGGTGTTCTCTGTATCATACTTTAGTATCTCGCTTTTTTCTTTGTTTGTGTTTCAGCTGCTATATTGGCTAACTTCATCTGCATTTGTTCGTGTGTATGAGATGGAACGGCTATGTGATCTGCGAAGTTCAGATCGTTTAGTTGCATCCAAACTATCCATTTTATTCTGTGCTTCCCTTTGATGTCGAGGTCTTCATAATCGAATCAACAACTTTAAGAAAGAGAAAGGGTGATGATACACGGTCTTGTTTGGCACCGGTCTTCACTTGTAATGCATCTGTCAGCTGTCGTCCATGCACGACTTTACACTGTAGTCCGTCGTATGATGTTGACGATCTTCTCAGGTACACAATACTGTCAAAGAAGGCTCCATAAGATTCTGCTGTCTACGCTGTCAAACACTTTCTCATAACCAAGGAAGTTGATGTATAGTGACGAGTTCCATTCAACTGATTGTTCAACGATGATCTGTAGTGTCACGATTTGTTCTGCGCACGAACGATCTTCACAGAATCCAGTTTGTTGATCTCGAAACTGGAAGTCTGCTAAATCTTTCATCCGGTTTAGCAACACTGTTGAAAAAGTTTGGTGGTACTGAAAGGGGTGTGATTTCTCTGTATTTCTCACACTTGCTCAAATCTCCTTTCTTTGGTATCTTGGAACGATTTGTTTTTTACCAGTTTGTCAGTGACACTTGTTCTCCCTTCCAAATCTTCCTGAAAAAGATGTGGAGCATATTTGCAGCTAACTCTATGTGTGGTTCCAGTGCTTCAGGTAGTATATTATCAAGTCCTACTGCTTCTCTACTGTTGGTTTATCTGATGGTTATGTTGATTTGTTCTGTAGTTGGTTGAGTGACATCCATAGGAATATCTGTGCGTGGTGTTCGATATCCAGTGGATTCAATGAAGTTGGTCTATTCAAGAGTTCCTCAAATTGTTCCACTCATCTGTTTGTCTGTACCTGCCTTCGTTGTCCTTGACCGGTCTCTCTGTTTTGCTTTATTTTCCTACCAGTTTCTTCGTTGTGTTATGTCATCGCGGTAGTCTGTACGTCGTGCTGCGGTCATTTGATTGCCGCAGTCACAAACACAGGAACTTCTTAATAGTTCCATCTGCTGTAGTCTCTCAACAATCACCTCTTCTCTAAAATCTGCTGTAAAACGATCAAGTGTGAGCATCTCGCATTGAACTTAGCGCCGTGACCTTGAAACGCCTTAGACGCTTCTGATTGGCTCATCCATAAATTAGAGTCCTACCAAAAGCACTCATACATTTTTGATGATCGTTGTGATAGTTCTCCACGCTTCAGCTCCGTACATTAGAACTGTCTTCACGTTCGTATTGAAGATTCTCATTTTGATATTAGATCACATTTGTTTTGAGTTCCATATGTTCTTCAACTGTGAGAATGCTATCCATGCTTTATCAATTCTTGCCTTTCTTCATTTTGACCCATAGACTATTATGATACGATATTTTATTCTTGAGTTATTATTTATCATTATTATTATTATTATTATTATTATTATTATCTTCATTCAAAATTATATTTTTGGTACAACATAGAATTCTCAGCATAAAGTATTTCAACAAGTTTCCTTTTCTTATATCTTGATCTATTTGGACGATAAATTTTAAATGATGAACGGTTAGATGTTAGGAGTTCGGTATTCCACATTTAATTAATGTTCATTCTTTTCAATGCATATTGCCAGCCACCATGATGTCGCTGATTGTACCTATTTGTATCACCTATAGCGAAAGGTTGTAAACTTTTCATAGATTGTACACACAATAGACATAATGATGTGCTAAAACAAACAACAAAACAGACAACTTGATGAAATATCTAGATCGGAGGAACAGGTAGCCCAGATGTTCAAGCAGGCCGCCAGTTATGCTCACTCTATTAATTACAATCTCCCACATTCATAATCACTTTTGGTTAGATTTTGGTACAATTGTGCATTTTCTATTTTATGGCACGATGTGGTCGGTTTGGTTTGTGTATAAACACAAAATATTTGAATTGGAGGATTCATATTGTGGAGGTTGAGATTTGTGTTCGGGACTTAAGAGGAAGGGCTAGGCAGGAAGCAGGACCGGTTCAGACTCTAAACTTCTCGTACGGGTTTACGTATCATTAGTCTAGTCGATAAATAAATGTTCTCTAGTTGACGGTATCGTTATGTAATACATTCATAGGGCAGAGTGCCTTAAGATGCAATAGTATTATATCATGATATATTAGGTTAGTTGGATTGATCTTTGCATTCGGTTTAATTATTTGCTTGATCGATGTTAAAGTAAACGTCGTCAGTAATCGAATCACTTAGAGAAAAATATTTAAGTGACGATAATGGACGGTTTGATTTTATAAAAATAGCAATTTATATCTATGTTCACGGAGTTTGATGTGTTAACTTGTTTATTCTGGTCGGTGACTTGTTTACGAAACTTCATTGGAATTGGATAGAACATACATTACAGATATAATTAAAATGCATCAGATGTCAAGCCCTAACTTGGAATCTTGAAGAGAATCAGAAAAGAAGAAGGCTTAATATAACATTTGGTTGGAAAATAGAAGTATATATTTGAAATATTCCCATATTGTAAATTTAGAACATCATATATAAGCGGACAATATTGTTTTCGATTAGATCCTCATCAGGCTTTACTCGAATATACAGTAATATTTGTATGCATATACGAAATTAATATATCAAACAAGGTAGTTTATAAGTCAATGATAATAATGAAAACGATTACATAATAAGTGAAACGTGAAAAGTACAAATTGATGGTGTGATAACAGGTGCATTAGTTTTGATAAGAAATAATAATAAAGGTTCAAACCAATCTTACATAATCGGCAAATAGGTCAATGATTAGAAAAATATAGACAGTGAGATAACTATTATAAAATTATAAGATGACGTAATAAGAAATGTTCAGATAATTGGACCATGAAACATATAGTTGAAAGAAAATAAAGTGGTAGGGGGAGTGAAGAAAAATAATAAACGAATAGAAAGTTTGAAAAAGAATAAATAAATTTATTTATTATTTAAAGCCGGGGGAGAGATTAAGGTGTTACACATTTCTTCTGAACACAAAGAACAATAAACAATTATTCGACTGCAGTCCTGAATAACAATGTGAATATATAAGTAACCATCACAAAGTGATTTTACTGGATGATTTCAAACAGTATTGAAGTAAGCTTCAACAGTTATTGGCTGGAATTGACTTTCACAAATTCTTACTTAAATATTGATTGATAAAACTTCATTCTCAATATGGACATCAAGTACTCACCGTTATTTTCTGTCAAAGACGAGCTTTTCGATGAAATTTTCATGTTCAAGTATATGTCTGCATGAAACAAAAAACAATAGCAGTCAATGAGAATTTGAAAGTAGTATGTATAGACTTTGATACGTCATGAATTTATGATTTTAACAGTTGAACCCATTCAAAATGTTATTTGCACTATGGTATTTCGTTGAA
Source organism: Schistosoma margrebowiei (assembly GCA_944470205.2). Classification (NCBI taxonomy): domain Eukaryota; kingdom Metazoa; phylum Platyhelminthes; class Trematoda; order Strigeidida; family Schistosomatidae; genus Schistosoma; species Schistosoma margrebowiei. Next base: position 6,657,017 of record OX104028.1, read on the forward strand.
GCAGATTCACAATGTTGATCCTCTTGTAGGTGGAAGCATCGACGATTTTCAATGATCAGTGCATGAAATTCTATTGAAGAATATGAAATCATATATCATGTTTGAAAAGTCCACTGAATGAAGATTATAAAGTAAGGCTAATACAAACTATTTTCTTGTAGATCAGCACTAATATTCAGTGGAATATATATATAATTATATTACATATGTAGTAAGTATACTCATTCATAGATTTAATGGACTGATATAGTTTGTTTATTGGTCAAGTGAATTTCATTACTGATTATGTGATGTTAAAAAGTTTTTATCTAAAACCTACTGGTTGCTAGATCAAAGTTTAATCTCGCATTCCACTTCTTCTCTATTACAGATTCTATTAAACTATAGGCTACAATAGATGAGTGAGGAAAGAAAAAATTTAGTCGGATATTTAACGCTAATCAATACGAATTATAAATAAGCCAACTCAAATTCATTCCATTAAGAACTGATCAGTCAGTCAGCTACAACGTAGGATCAGGCACATATGTGCATCGATCTAAGTTGTCACACCATGCTCATTAGTACAACAAGATGAACACCGAATTCATCGAGGTAGTTACTTCACTGGTAGTAATATATGAACGAGTGTGCATAAGGATATAGTACAGAAACAAAGATATAGTTGGCAGGAACAAAGATATGAAGCGATTATAATCACATAGATTATGGGAGAAAAAAATGCATATACGCCACGCGGACCTCAACTAAGTAGCCCGCATTTCTTAACAATGGCTAGTAATAGAAGTTAGTGACTTCAAGCACTGATGCGACATTTTGATTTGTGCGCCCCGAACTTTTTTCTAACCACCCCCAACACTAATCAGTAAGTATTGCGCGTCGTGGTTATCGCTGTTATGGCATACCTATTACGTGACTCAACCATCTCAGTCGACGAGGATTCACAACCTCGTCAACCGATTTACCATCATTCCTTAATACCATCCGTCTAACCTGACTGTTACTTACCTGGTGATCCCAGCAGATGCGAGCAATATTTCTAAGGTATCTGTGGTCAAACACTAGTAGCTTACGAGTACCTTTCAATCTTAACAACCATGTTTCGTTGTCGTAAATTAAAACAAAACGGACTGCGGCGCGGTATACTCCTTATTTTATTGATAGGCGGATATCTCGCCTACGTCATAGGTGACGTAAGTTAGCGAAAGACAAACGAGCTTCCTGGATCTGTGAAGAGATTTCGTCAGACACCATCCCACCAGGGTTGACCAGACTTCTGAGATAAGTGAAGTTGTCGACGCTCCCTATCGTTAGTTCAGTGGTTGATGCAATGCGATCCTGAAACAGCAACACCTTTCAATGACGGACACTGCTCCTAAGTCAAGAAAAATTATCATTGATAGATAGTAAATCCATTTAGCTGCATACAATTTTTCTAGCCTCATTATTTCTATTAAACGCAAAACAGTACCAGAATATCAGTGAAATGTGCAGACAGAAGCTTATCTGTAAACATCTAATTCGTCAGATCACTGAATAGCTTTACTGACGATAAAATTTGTAGTCTCAGTGAATATGTATTCTTTACATCAATGCCATCTATCACCAAACGACATAAATTGAAGTTAGTTTTCTGGCATATCGCTTTCCAGTTTTTATTTGGTCTTTCGTATACTGAATGATTGATTGATCGTTGGTTGATTGAGTTATTATGATCTCCACATCTGACAAGACTCAAATAATTCAATTGACAGCAGTATACATGATCTAGTAAAGAGAGAAGCGTAAGTGCATAAATTCTGTTTAACTAAATTTATCGTTTCAATCACACCATGATGCGAACAACGACAACGAATACAGTGATACGGTGATCGGAACGACTGCGAGAACAGCTTATTGAAATGGGGAACGAGTGTGGTACGTGCTAATTATATTGATAGATATTTGTATCATGTAACAACGATCAGAAGTGGAAGGTTTGTCAAAAGAAAATTGAGAAGATTGAACCGAGGAAAAATGAAAGAGAGACCGAAAGAAGTAGAGAAGTGAAAGGGTCATGAAGGATATAAAGAACAATTGATGAACGACTTACAAATAAAGTATTTAACGTATAGTCTTCACAACTCACCAAATAACTCTTCACAAGATAATATATTGGTTGACCTTAACAACAAAAACATTAATTTTGCAAGTGAGAAACAATAAACTTAATAACGAAATATACTCAGAAGTAGTTTTCTTATCTGTATCACAAGTTTCCTGAGAATGTGATGTCCTTTTTTCTCTTCAAAGGTACACCTTCTTGATTTTAAGTATGTACTGCGTATATTTAACGAATTACATGTTACTTTGTTTAACAAGTAATATACTTAGTGTCCTTAACAAAAGCTACCCACCCTCCATTCGCTTGGTTTATTTTGGACATATGTTACTGCTTAGTAACTAGTTTTTCAATCACACAAATAATGTTTAATGTTAAACCACTTCAGAAACATAAGAATAGTATCCATTCCAGAGTTCACACAGATTCCGTTTCTCATCTTTGATTATACCTATTTGCCTCATATATAAATATGCATACATAACTGAAAAAGCATTCATTGTGAAAAGATTATTTTGTGGAACAAATGAAAGCCTGTCTCATGCAAGCTGCAGTGATTTTTATATATTATCTTGGTAAGTAAACGACATTTACTTTTACTATGAATCCTATTGTATAATATGGACAATATTTCCTCCCTTGAATAAATTTATAATATCAGATGTGTTTTTTGGATCACATAGCAATTTCAATGTTTGAGATCATGAGTAATTTGAAGCTAGACCACCATGGAAAACTTAGAAGTACTGTATATTGACAACGTTGGATGTCAGCTAAGTGGTATAGTGGTTAAATGCGAAACCAGTAGGTAATGAGTTCGTATATCGCAAGGGAGGGAAGTCGTGATTGAGCATTGCTGGAGTCACACAATTTAACGAAACGGACGTCCAGTGCTTTCAGTTCTTCCATGATAGTCTAGCTTCAACGGACTCATTTTCTTAAACATTGAAATCTATAATAATCACTAATGATCACATGCTTATATAATATATAACCTATAACTAAGGCGATAACGTGATGACGTTTGAAATGAACAGTATTGGGTAAAAATTCCACAAAAAACATCAACTCTATTTGACAAGTATCAAAATAGGACAAAACGCGCGTCAAACTAGATTCCATCGCTAACCACTATTTATCTTCGCTTATATTAGGCAATGATTTGATTAAAAACTATGTATATTGACATGATGTGAATTACATATGAACATGTGAAGTGAAATCAAATGAAAGATTTTAACAGTATAGGGTTGTGGAGGTTATTAAGTTTTTGATTGAGATCATGAACCGATTCATGTTAAACCATCATTGAAAACCTGGATGCACTAAACGAACGATTCGTCCTGTTGTGGAACTCCACAGCAGTGCTCATTTACGGTCTCATTTGCAGGATTCAAACCCAGGGCCTCCAGTTTCTCAAACAAACGCTTAACCTCTAGACCACTGAGCCGTCATCCCACAATGTTCATGTGAAATTTATTCAAAAGCTGAACTTACAATTTTATAAACCAGTAATATTCTTGGATATTAGGTTTGATTTAAGTTAAGAACCATAATCACTATAAACATTTATTATACATGTGTTAATTTCAGTAATTAGGATGTTGAACTGATGGAGGCCTTCACTTCCAGATGACATTTAAAAAGAAGCCTTCCCAATCATTCTTTATAACTCACTTATAATGAATCTGTTATAATGCTCAATCTTCTTTGTACACACAAATGGGACGTTAATTTGCCTTAGACAAATCTCTACACCAAATTGCTTCTATTATTCAAAAGGACTTCAACACAACTGAGATCAAGAACACATGACTAATCTGACTAGAATGTAACTATATTTCTACAACAAAATCCGACAACAATTCGACACAATCCAACAGGAAGTATCAGTCAGTAATAATAAGGCTAGGAGAATATATAACTCATCTGACCCTCATCAGACTATCTACAAACATGAATCATAATAAAGCAACATGACTACTAATTGTAACTATTTATTGAAATAACGACCACGACGATTGAGTGGCAACTGCATTGGTCAAATATCTAAAGATTGTCTACAACTTAACCGAAAACTATAGATATCAGAACTTCCTTTGCTCCGCACTAACTTTACTTGCTCTTCTTTCTATTTATATCAATAATGTTATTTTGTAAAACAAATATCAATTTATTTCTTAATTTAAAGGTGTACAATATCTGGTGACAGCAGATAATGCAAGTGAAGTGCTCGATGGTGAGATAATGAGTAATCTGTGAATTTTTTGTAACTGCATATGCATAACTAATGAAATATTAGTTATTCAATGATATTTGAACATACTCGAGTAGCACTTTTACAACATTGGAAAGTTGAAATGTATTTGTTAGTTGAATGACAATACAAAAAGAAGGATACAATTAGACGAGTTTTAGAATAGAACTCTACTATCTAACAACTTTCAAACTATTAAGCTAACAAAGACCAACCGATCCATAATGTCAGTGCATATTCTTTAAATTCTTTTCATAGTTTATTCGTAGAGAGCAAGCTCGCAACTATTCATCGACGTTTTGACATAGAAAACATTAAGGAAACGAATAGGCTGACAATTAAATGTATTAAATATTGACCAGGAAAGCTTAAGAAGCAGTGAATGTTGCTAACTTACTCACTTACATACTCTAGGTACCCTCAGTTTATGTCCGAACCGCGTCTACACCTTCTTCCTGATTTCTTCCTTGGTTCGGATCTGGTTTGTTCGCCCCCACAGTAATTTGTTGCTGTTAGTTTTTAACAGACAGATCTGAATCGTTTGTGTTAGCAACTGTTAATAAAAATTTGTATCCTCTCGATGATGTGTGTCGTATATCTCTAAGTTTCTGCCCAAACAGCTGAACTGTTTTGACATTTCTATTCAAAATTCAGATTTTGGTGTTGATTGACAGTCGTTTTGAGTTCCAGATGTTCTTCAGTTGTAGATATGCTGCTCTTGCTTTGCTGATTCGTGCTTTCGCATCTGCATCAGATCAACAGCGTTTATCAATGACGCTGCCCAGATAAGTCAAGGTTCTTGCATCCTCAAGAGCTTCTTTGTTAAGTGTCATTCGATTAATGTATGCTGTGTTGTATCAAAAAATCCAGTTTTTCTCTTTGTGTATGTTGAGACCTACTGCTGCTGTTGCTGCTACACTGGTCGTATTCTCCTGCATTTGTTGTTGCATTTACGATAGAAGAACAAACCAATCTGTGAAGACTATATCGTACAGCTGCATCCCAGCTGTCCACTATAACTCGTGCTTCCCTCTCAGATGTCGATATCTCCATAATTCAGTTGATCACCAGTAGAAAGAGAAAAAGTAAGAGTAATCAATCTTGCCTGATACCGGTCTTTACTGCAAACGAGTCTGTAAGAAGTCCTCCGTGCACAATTTTGCAGTTCAGTTCATCATAAGCATCCTCTATGATGTTGACTATATTCTCAGGCACGTCGTATATCCCGAAGAAGCCTCCATAATGTTGTCCTATCCCTGCTGTCGATTTCTTCCTCGTAGTCAAACAGAGAATATATATACATGCTTCATACTTTGGTTACCTATCACTTTACCTACTAGTCTTTCTAGAGTATCAAATAATCACTCTCTAGTTTCACCTAAGTAACAAAACCAAAAGACATTTATTGAATTCTCGCAGTTGTTTGTTATAGTAATTAAATGTACATATACGTGTGAAGATATACCTTTTAATTGAAAAAATGTCTATTTCATACACCATAGATGTATACTTCAAACTAAAAGTGTACACTGAAAGTATCTATGACCTTCAACAAGAAAAACGTAAGTAATTCGAAAAGTGTGGATAAATCGTATTGAGAGGGAATGATTTAAATTAACATATCAGTATGCATACATAAGCTAATAACATAAGATCAACGTATTTTCTTTATATTAGTTGAAATCATGAGTCAATTAAAGGTAAAACATCATGGGAAACCAGAAAGCACTGGATCGGCATTTCTTTCTATTGTAAATCTCCTCAGCACAGTGCATTGTAGTTTCGATTGACTCATGATCTCAATTATTAAAATTACTATAATATCCACAAATAGCCCCTTCTGATATATTTTTTGTTAATAAGTTTTCGCAGAGGAACTACTTCCATACGAGTTTCAAGGTGTTGAAAAACCATTCCGAGATGGTGAGTGAAATATCCTATTACTTAATAAATATGTTGCAGCTTACTACGTAACTGATGATTCATTATAGTTTATTTAATCCTTTTTAATAATTTTTCCAGAAACAACTAAAGTTCTGTTATTGATCGAGATCATGAACCGATTGATTTTAGACCACCATTGAAAACCTGGAAGCACTGAACGGCCGTTTCATCCAATTGATTGAGGTTACACATTAACACCGTTAGATGTCTACTCAGTGTTCCAGAGTTCAGGCGTCCGCGCGCGAGACCGACGACCATACGTTCAAGACCTGCAAGCAAAATCAGGGATGCGCAATAAAGAGAAGTCTCACAATAATAGGAAAAGGGCTTCCAGTGCTTCCAGGTACACAATGGTGGTTTAACATCAATCGATTAATGATTTCAATCAAAAACATAATAATATCTGCAACCCCATACTGATAACATTATGCTGTTTGATAATATAAATAGTGTACTGATGATCTATATCACTTAATTCAGTGCTTAATATTTAGTCATGATCATATATTTGAGCGATGAAAAAGGGTTTCTTTTCAGATTTCACACCTTCATTCAACATGATAACGATTAAATACAACTGCAAATTCATATGCCAGGAAACTAACTTCAATTTATATCTGTTGGTGAGAGATATCATTAACGTTACCCATACATGTTTTAACTGTGATTCTAAATCTTCTAGTCACCTGTAAGTAAAACTATCCACTGATCAGACGAATTAGATGTTTACAGAAAAGCTTCTGTCTTCACATTTCGCTGATATTCTTGTACTGTTTCGCATTTAATAGAAATAATGAGGCTAGAAAAATTGTATGCAGCCAAATGGATTTTAGATCTGTTCAAAAGTAGGTTGATGTGTATATTTATTTATTTATTGCAAATATGTTGTAAAAGATACCTAATAATAGTTGTCTAACAACGTCGGTGAAATAAATCTTATCAGAGACAATCAATGAAACCATTGAAATTGTGTCCTGAGTATGGAAGTGACCCCATATTGAATGACTATGACAGTTCATGATGAAACACGGAACTCTTATGATGTCACGATAGCGATATTCAGTCTAACAACCACAGTAGCAGTTAAAAAAAGTGAATGGAATATCAGGTCAAGTTTTGAAACTGCGAATGATATTTGGTTAATAGTGTAGATGAGAACATACAATCAGGCATTGTCTGCAATGAGTGAAGCTGATTGGACACAGTGTGGATAAGAGAAGACAAACTACAGTCTGAATTGTTCAAAATGGATAACATCAGGCATGATGATGTGTCATGAGGCAATATGTTTTGCGACAATTGCACAAAACCGGTGTGCAATTTGCAGATGTATGTGTTTTCCAAGTATTGGCTATAGATGTATCCATATTACCACACAAACACATACACAAAGCTACCTGAGATATGCTTCAAATCATTACAATGAACAAGATCTATGACAATCGCATGAATAAATAGTTCAGCAGGTCGTTTGAAAGGAGGTGCATTACTTCTAAAACTGATAGATATCTGAAGCTCAAAGTAACTGTCACTTCTAGTCAAAGTCGAAATTTTCACTGTACATTTTTAAACGAAGTCAGTGAAACTTGCAAATTATGACAACCAATATCAGTAACATAGTGTTATTTATAAAGCTTTTAAGACATTTGCCCTTATTCTTTTGACGGGATAGTTCAACCAATAGTCGACTGTCTCTGTGAACAAGCGAGCATGGAAATATATGTAAAGACAATGAATAGTAATAAGCATTAACTGTAAAGAAGGTACCAAAACGGTGTTGATTAAACATCACTGGTCAGTGGCCTATGCTTCAATTGAGTTTATCGTTTTACGTAAGTAATTTAGGAACGTTCTGGTTTTGCCACAGTTCTTTGGCTCCATGTTGGCTTAATAGTGGGAAGTGAGTAATAAAATACAACCACATCCCATTAGCAAATATCATGCTGATGTAATGTTAACGTTTGGACAAACAGTTTGTAAATGCATTATTAGTGCAACAGAATGATGGAGTAATATGTTTCTAAAGAACAACACCACATTAGTTTCTAAGATTCATACTCGAGTGATTTTTACTAAATACAGATATCACTCCGAATGATGCTAATTTACTGCAGACGTACTCAGGTAAGTCAATTCATTTTGTATGTATTTCACGTTTATAACTGATAAATAACTGTGGCAAATTTTTTAACGTTGTTGTATTCACTGTGATAGATGTGTGCCTAGTTTATGAGGCTTTATCATTGCAAATTATGCTGTGGAATATCGGATATTGGTGTTACTTTCACACGACTCCACATTCAACACTATTTTATGATTAAACTTGGATTAACTCCGTTTGTAGCTATTCTAGGGTCACTACTGTTCCACAGGGCGTGTACATGAGAGCAACAACTCCATCTCGTTGAAAATTATCTTGCTCAAAAAACATCAACCGGGGTGAAAAAGATTAGACCATTTAAAATCCGCCTTCCGAATGAAGGAAGAAGTATGATACCTCATGATGAAAGGCGAGAGTCTTCGGAAATCACACAGCCATTTCTTCTTCTAATAATCAGATCAACAATTATTATTGAAGCACAAAGAAGGAAATGCCCCTTGTAGACAGGCATTTCCTCTCATGTTGTTCAAAGAAGCACACAAATCACGTAAAGAAAGAGAATAACATTGATCAGTGATCATAAAACCATCTTCAAAAACAAAGAATCAGAGTATTACAATGAATGTTATCCATTGTTATGCACCCACCAATGATAGCTATGACGATGAAAAGGATCCGTTCTATGACAGGCTGCAGTCGATCATAGTAAGGTGCTCAAGAAATGACCCGATGGTGAACCTAAACATCAAACTACGTAATGGAAACAACGTTTATGAAGATATCATTAGACAACATGGACTGGGAAAAAGAAATAAAACATGAGGAGTTTCGATAATCAACGTTTACTCAAAAAATTGACTATAGGTGGCTCAATATTCCTTGATAAACCCATACACAAAACTTCATGGGTCTCATCAGATAACTTTACACATCGCATTTTGCCTCATTTATGGAATATTTCGATGTTCATTATACTTCATTGAAAGAGCAAAAAATGATGAACATTTCATTAACATAATAGTCTGTGTTACCATTCTTTTATCAGAAAATTATGAACGACTATCTGATATAAAGACGAATTCAGATCTTGATGACTATTGTAAGTTTAAAACACGTTTACTTATGTTATCATTTGACGGTTACTATACATGATGTGCATATGTTCTGTATGAAATCTGTCACAGTAACTTGTCACTGTTCTAAGATCTAAGCATATCACAATAGTAAATTGATATCTATGTAAGCGGTTTAGTAGCTTTTATAATGAGGTTGTATTGAACACAATCTTTCATATATTACTACCATTGAAGTAACTACTTCGATAAATTCGGTGTTCATCTTGTTGTGCTAATGAGTAAGGTGTGACAATTTAGGTCGATGCACATATGTGACTGATCGTATGTTGTACCTGACTGACTGACAAAATCTTAATGGAATGAATTGGAGTTGGCTTATATATAATTCGTGAGAATACGAGTAAGACATTCGATAATTTTTTTTCTTTTTTCAATCATCTATTGTAGTCGATAGTTTAATAGAATCTGTAATAGAGAAGAAGTGGAATGCAAGATTAGACTTTGATCTAGCAACCAGTAGGTTTTAGATAAAAACTTTTTAACATCACATAATCAGTAATGAAATTCACTTGACCAATAAACAAACTATATCAATCCATTAAATCTATGAATGAGTATACTTACTACATATGTAATATAATTATATATATTCCACTGAATATTAGTGCTGATCTACAAGAAAATAGTTTGTATTAGCCTTACTTTATAATCTTCATTCGGTGAACTTTTCAAACATGATATATGATTTCATATTCTTCAATAGAATTTCATGCACTGATAATTGAAAATCGTCGATGCTTTCACCTACAAAATGACCAACAATCTCTTCCATGACATCAAGTTCACAATAGAACAGGAGTCAAACAAAACACTGTCATTTTTGATGCATTAACAATCAGAACCGACACAGGGAAACTGAAATACAGGAAAGACAGGAAGCTTTATACTTCAAAGATCAGTTCCTGTACGAAAGATTCGAGGTTTTTATAGAGTTTGAGATGTCATTGTGTTTCTGAAACGTTTTGGAGAGCTCATGAACGAACTAGCAGCATAGATAATCATTCAATCACAAGTGCGTATGTGATATTTTTCTAGAATTCTGCATAAATTTCTAGTAGATGCTCATTAGATAAGATGATTCTCAATGTTTTTAGAGCCTTTCTTTTTGGTGTTCTACGAAGAGTTTTGTGAATCTGCCTCAAGAAAATACCTCAGTGCAAATAACATTTTGAATGGGTTCAACTGTTAAAATCATAAATTCATGAGGTATCAAAGTCTATACATACTACTTTCAAATTCTCATTGACTGCTATTGTTTTTTGTTTCATGCAGACATATACTTGAACATGAAAACTTCATCGAAAAGCTCGTCTTTGACAGAAAATAACGGTGAGTACTTGATATCCATATTGAGAATGAAGTTTTATCAATCAATATTTAAGTAAGAATTTGTGAAAGTCAATTCCAGCCAATAACTGTTGAAGCTTACTTCAATACTGTTTGAAATCATCCAGTAAAATCACTTTGTGATGGTTACTTATATATTCACATTGTTATTCAGGACTGCAGTTGATTAGTTTTTTATTTGTTTATGTGCATACTGTGCGTATTGCCTTAATTTACAACCTTCATAAGCAGAGATGGATAGTGGCAAATAGTGGAATCCGGTTCGACGCGCGTTTCGTCCTATTTGGGACTCATCTGTTGAGTGTACCTGTATTTATTTAATAACCTTATCACAATTCTTGAAGTATCTGTGAAACCACCTACTACTGAGCACATAATTTCGAAAACTGCATTATTGTCTAACCGTTGAAGCCCTCGGTTGAATAGTCATTTTGTGCGACGAAATTGGCAATTGTATAAACTAAAATACATCTTGTAAGTGTAAAAGATAATTGCAAACCATAAGCTGTGACTGAATTTCGTAAATAAATTATAGTTGGACATTAACACCGTTGGATATCAGCTCAATAATCCAGAGTTTAAGTGGTCTCGCGCGAGACTGATAGGTCTTGGTTTCAAATCCCACGGTGTGAGATCGTGGATGTGTGCAAAACAAAACACAAATCACTTATGTATTGAAATGTAAATCATCATGATGAAAACATTAGATTATTTGCATTAATAACTGGATTTCATTTTTATTCTACTAAAGGGAAATCACTTGATGAAAGAAAATTAACTCTGGGAGAAACTGAAAATCAATATAAAGAGTCTAAATGTATGTTTATTAGAGTTTCAAATAAGCAAACCTGTAACATAAAAGACTATTGATTTGTAATCTTGTTTGTATAGTGAATTCTGTAAGCTGAGATATACGATTGCTTATTAAGTGATCGCATTCTCTATAGTTAATGGTACTATAATGTGAGTGGCTATAAGAGTTACTGGGTCATTATCCTAATAATGTGAGTATTCTATAGACTGTTATTAGATCATTCTCAAATTCAACACAGAGAACACCAACCCAATCACACTTGATGGCGAAACTTTGGAAGAAGTGAAATCCTTCACGTACTTGGGTAGTATCATCAATGAACAAGGAAGATCTGATTCAGACGTGAATGCGAGGATTGGTAAAACAATAACAGCATCCCTACGGTTAAAGAACATATAGAAATCAAAACAACCATCAACCAATATCAAAGACAGAATATTCAATACGAATGTCAAGAAATTCCTACTTAACGGAGCTGAAACGTTGAGGACCACTACAACCATCATCAATAACATACATTAGAACATGATAATTGTTTGGTGAATATAAGTATGTGCTGGATAGCACTATTAATATGTTATGTAATAGTCATGGGGAGAAATATCTCATGATGGAGACAGTTATATTAGTATTACTAGTGGTAAAAATCAAACAAGGCTTTTAAATAATGCAGTATTCTGTGTGATGATTTTTATAATTGTCTTATCTTGATCTTTTTTTTCAATATAAGTACGTGTTATCAGCACAAATAAGGAATTGATAGAGACAAACCTTGCCTTTAGCAATTTCTGCGGTGAGTTTCACGGCCAGTTTTATATATATCTTTTTCAGTGAATACATTAATTTCCAACAATGTAGCGAATTAACATGAAATTATATTTCCTAGTCAGCGGTTTACTTTTTTAAACGACAAGGTCTCACGACCATTGCATCTCGTGGGGAATCATAGGCAGCCCATCAGCACTCAATACACAACTCTGTACTGGACAATCATTTCCAGGTGTTGTTCATCCTTCTCATATATGCTTCTATTTTCCAACCAAATGTTATAATTAGCCTTCTTCTTTTCCGTTTCTCTTCATCACTCCAAGTTAGAGCTTGACTTGTGATGCGGTTTGATGATTGCCGTAGTGCATGTTCTATCCACTTCCAACGAAGTTTCGTAAACAAGACATCGACCACAATAAACAAGTTAACACATCAAACTCGGTGAACATAGATATAAATTGCTATTTTTATAAAATCAAACCGTCCATTATCGTCACTTAAATATTTTTCTCTAAGTGATTCGATTACTGACGACGTTTACTTTAACATCGATCAAGCAAATAATTAAACCGAATGCAAAGATCAATCCAACTAACCCAATATATTATGATATAATGCTATTGTATCTTAAGGCCTTGTGCCCTATGAATATATTAAGTAACAATGTCGTCAACTATAGAACATTGATTTATCGACTAGACTAGTGATGCGTAAAACCCGTACGAGAAGTCTAGAGTCATTACCGGTCCTGCTTCCTGCCTAGCCCTTCCTGTTAAGTCCACAATATGAATCCTCTAATTCAAATATACTGTGTTTATATGCAAACCAAACAGACCACATCATATGATAAAACACAACATACACAATTGTGCCAAGATCTAAGCAAAAGTGATTGTGAACGTTGGAGATTATAATTAATAGAGTGAGCATAACTCAAGAATGAAAAATCGTATCATAATAGTCTATGGGTCAAAATGAACAGGCGTAAGTTAGTAAGTAGATAATTGTTCTTCCAGAATTCCAAGTCATTCTAACCGCCTTATGACAGCCAATAATTTTTGTAAATATATGTCATATAAGGGAATGAAAATTTAGCATAACTGACTTCAATATCGATCTTTCATTTATATTTACTGATAATGCGTCGTTTTCTTTGATGTAAAATAGATGCAGTTAAAAAGGATTTACCGAAATTGCACCCACACCGTGAGATTAATGTGGCATATTAATTGATTTCTGATACATATTCATGAGAACGTATTGCACAATTTAATAACCGAATAATTCCCTATTTTAATGCACATTCAATCAAATTATCATTCTCTTGATTCTCGTTTTTTAATAGTATGTCATCTAGTAACTATAATATTGAGGGAACTGATGTTCCGTTAAGAATTCGATCCCGTGTCCCTCATCTCCACGGTCAGACACGTTACCACTGAAGTATCCGACCCGGATAGGAAACCACTTTATAGTATGATGTAAAATATATGCTGTGTGCTTTGTGTGCAGAAATCTTTGCTAGTACTCTTAGTGCTATTGAATTCTGACCACAATCCTCAAAGCTGATTGTGAGATAACTTGGAAAACAGACTTTCAACATGTAACACTAAAAGTACCTCAATAATGGTGGACGTAGTAACATTGATTCGAAATTTAACTCATCAAATATCACGGCTCGGCTTTGCAAGCATTTTCACTTTCTTGTAACTTATCCATTTTATTCATATTAAGTGTATTGTTCTATCTCCAGTCTAAATGTGTTCTCCATTATATATCGATGATTAGTCTGTTAGAACCTTGTTTGGTTGGATCGTATTTCAACAACTGGCGGAGGTTCACACTTTATAAATCAATTCCATGATTTAAAATGGGTGATATTTTCAGATACTAGTATTTACTCACGACTGTTACTCCCAATGGAGCACACTCCGTCGACCAGCATTCTTCAACCCACACTGTCCGCAGCCTTCCTCTTCTCTTCTATTCAGTTGTTGTTCATTCTTCTCATGTCTGTCTCGGTTTCCCGATGTAATGTGCTCCTTGGTCTTCCGCTTGTCTTTTGACCTTGAGGATTCCATGTGAGGGTTGACCTTGTGACGTAGTTGGGTGCTTTCCTCAGTGTATGCACAATCCACTTCCATCGCTTCTTTCTAATTTCGTCCAGATACGAGTATTTGAACCAAAACAAATCCTTTATCTAGACACATGAAATCCGATGTTTTAGTAAGATTTGTTTTGCACTTAAGTGAACTCTGATAATGTTTAATGTTTATTGTCAACGTATCACACACAATCTGAGCATAATCACATTTTTGACGGAGTTTTGTACTTTGAGCTGGTTGGAGCTGTCTTCGACCTGAAGTTTGTGCTGATGATGTCGCTCAGAAGAACGATGAAAGCTCCATGAACATACCATCCAGCTCAGAGAACGAAGCTCCATCAAAATCATCTACCTGAGCTACAAATCTTTTCCACCATCTCATAATCACGTTTTTCTCTTCATTCATTGAATCATCAATGTGAAATAACCATCTTTCATCAATTTTATTTCAGTCGAAGAAATGCAGAAAAACATTAGTGAGATGACAGAACACCTAGATAACTACACGCGTTAGTTATTATTTCAACGAATTTATTTACTTTTAAATAATACTGTAGTGTAATAATTGAATTCATGAGTGGATTGAAGCCAGACCACAATAGAAAACTTGGAAGCACTTGAAGGCTGCTTCGTCCTAGTATGGGACTCCTCAGCAGTGCCTATCCACGACCCCGCCTCGCGAGGTTTTAACGCACAATATGTCACTTGAAATAATTATCTTGTATATGGTAGAAGAAAATAACACATATAATGTAATAATAAACTATCAAGTCTCACCTTGGTATTGATACATATCGTGTGGGTTTCCAAAATATATTTAATTGATCTAATCGTTTATATATGTAGTAAGATTAGTTTAATCTGAATTGATGATAACTATTCAACATATTACATACGAGAATAATTAGTATCCATTTTACATCATCATCATTTTAGGGGATATAAGGGCAGTTGTAGCTAAAGCCAAAAGCACATCAGGTATGTTGATAATTAAGCAAATAACTTCATACAATTACATACGTTAAATAAACTATTTTGTGTTTGAATAATAATGTCAAACTTATCACACATAGTGTTACCAGTTATTCTTTGTTTATTAGATCCAATCCAACGACATAATTTGGAACGTGAAGTTGATGATATTTGGCTGAATATCAGTGACTATAAAAGTGAATAGTAATTTTACTAGATGATCCACTATTACATTACTGGAAGCATTGAACAGCCGTTTTGTCTTAGTATTGGATTCCTGTGTGTAAGATCATGTATGCGCACAACTGACGACTCACATACTAGGACGAAACGACCGTTCAGTGTTTTCAGGTTTTCAACGATAGTCTCACAGTATTGATATCAATTGAAACTAAACAAACAGCATAACCTTAACAAATTCATTTTGTACACTTTTCGCACTTCCGAAAATATCACATTAGACCGAATATATAAGTCTGAGAAAAATTTAGATGAAGCTATTAATGACGTACTTTTTGGTAAGTATTAATAACTGAATTGTGAAGTAAATAATTTTATCATTGGCGAGACAATAATTTATGGACGAACCAATCACGTATAAGATAACAGGTGTCGGATTTTAGCGCAAAGTTTAATCATCCATTTGGCTAAATGAAGTTTTGGCATTATAGCTGATTTCGATGATAGAAATCTACCTAAAGTTTTTGTTGATGATGTCTTTCAACAGAATGATGAATGCTCTGCAACCATGCCATCCAGCTCATAGAACAAAACTCCATCATAACCATCCACTTAAGCTACAAATCATCATCTCACAGTAGCTGATAACGGTTCATAACAAAAACGCGAAATCTTATTCCTAGCCATAATCGTAAACTGTGAATCGTAATTCTTATAATTCAAACTGCTTTATAACCCTCATTTAGCCCTAGTAGATAGATGAAAACTTTGAAAAAGTCGTCTATAAATCACAGTTTTACTGAGTAATATAACTAGCAACTTAATTAACCATGTTTTTTTTTGATTATATTTTATAGCAAATCCAGAAGTGATAGCTGAACAAGACAAAAAGCGTAATGTCACTATTAGAAACGAGGATGCTTCATGTACGTTTTGTGCAAATAACACCAATGAAATGTGTTTTTCGTTTGAAGTCGATAGTTTATGTAGTAGCCAATTATCTGAATGTTACTTACTTAATTACGCCGACCAATAAGGTGTCTCACACGGTCTATCAATGTATTATTTTATTCGGTCTTTCCATCCTCATTTAGCCTAATTTTCCGTATAAAGCCGTTTTAATTTTCAACGAGATAATGAAATCAGTATGTGATTGTAAGATGTTTGAGTAAAATAGTTTTATCAGATTATAAGCAAAGATGGATATTGGCTACAAGTGGAATCCAGTTTGACGCGCGTTTCATCCTATCTGGTATACAAAATCACGTTTTCAAATTCTCCACCAAACATTCATACTTATAGTAACTTGGGAAATTATTATATGCTTCTCTATTCTATTTATTCTTAAAAGCAAAGTGAAATGTTTACACAATAATATCCCTTTGAACGTCAGATCACCAACTTTTTTTATTTCTCTTATGGGTTAGTTAACTTACAGTTGCGATCTGTCTAATAATGAAATGTCTTGCAATTGAACGCTTGATTCGGTTCCTACGTTCATCTAGTAACCTCCAGGCTAGATCTTTACAACAACTTGGACAGTTGAGGACAGGGGCGAAATATGGAAGAAGACGCTTTACTTCAAAGGCCAGTTTATGTATAGAAAATCGAGATCTTTTATGGTATTTCAGATGGCCTTCCAGAAAATTATGGAAGGTCACTTAAATATAGTAGCTGTATAGGTATTCATTCTATCAAAAACTCGGCGTGTGACTTTCCACATTCTAAATGTTTCTGGTAAACCTTCAGTTGAATACCTATTGGATACGATGCTCCTCTCTGTTTTCAGAGCAGTGTTTCGCTTTTCCTGGATCTCTTCAACATGTACTGTACACTGTTAATTTCGATAAAATTTAGTTCATTTTCATCATGATTTACAGATGATCATCTTAAAACATTGACAAATATGGAAGTTCAAAGAATAGATGTCCTTGAATGTAAGTGACTTTTATTGTTTGATAATAATCGACTAACTTATTAAGTACTTTCATTAGAAGAAAGAATAAAAATCTACGAAAGTATAATGCAGGAAGAAAGTAAGTACTCTCTTTAGGGGTTTTGTTACGTAATGTAGAAATAAACTTGTAATTGTATGATAATATTGTCTTATTTACAAACCATTTTGAATAATTCTGACTTTTTCTTCAGTAAACTCAATTTAAAGGCCTAAAAATGTGAGTAATCACCTTAGAAGATGTTTTCCGATTTTCACTCGCGCGTTTCATCCTATTTAATATTCATCAGTGGGATGTATCTGGATCTTATAGTGTGGTACTGGGTTCGAGTCCCAGAGTGAACATCAACTCTGAGATACAGGTACATCCGGCTGACATTTCTGAAATAGGACGAAACGTGATTCAAACTGCATTCCACTGCTAGCCATTATGCAACTTCGCTTATATTATTGGATGCTGTATTGGCTTTGTTATAGTATGCAATATTACCTATGAGTATTTATCACGCACATAAACTAATCAAGGTAGTAAATGGATTGATTAAAATGCATTAAGTTACTTGATTGATTGAATAAATGTCTTAGGGAATGCACCAACTTAAATCAGATGACAACCTTTTCACTTAATAAACTATCAAATCATATCTTACAATTACAAATGATTGTAGAGCGAAAATGTCAAGACTCCTTAACAATTCTTCCTGAAAATGTGAGACAATGAATGTTCTGTTGCAATCGTCAATCATTCAACTATCACTAGCTTAGACCCTGCTGTCGGTATGTATTGGTGCATATCGTCAAACCATATTAGCATATAGAGATGAAAGTAACAAAATACATTGAAATAGAATGTTAGCGATGATAGTCATGAAAATTACACGTCCTTAATATTGTTTGAAATGGTAGATTTAAAGCGTTTGCATGGAGGATTACTGAGGTTCGATATCTAGTGGAAGATAGAGTGGACGATTCTGAGCCATGTCAACACCTTGACAACTCCAAACAGTGATTGTTATTAACGCATTGGTTTAAATCATATGTGCTGCACCTACTGATGAGTTCGGAACAACAATCTGTGACTTCATAGACTAATGCTAACACCATATTAGGCTGTCTGTTGGACTAGGAGCAGCCAGTTGAAGCAAGTGGTGAATAGGCACAGGTGACACATGTTCCAAACAATCTAATCGATCACAACTTATAGCTTCCGTTACTCAGTCTCCTGTGCAGCTTCTTCACTCGGCTTTGTCGACATTTACTAGGTCAACCAGTGCATCATTTGTGCGAATATCAACTCATGATAAGTGAGGTGATGGAATCGTCACTCATAAGGGAATATTTATAGATAAAATAAATAAAAACGATGAATGTTGTCCATCTCTGATGGATATCACATGACAATTCTGGTAAACCTGACTACAATCTGCGACACAAGCAAACATTCACCATAAAAAAGATTACTTGCAAGATTTGTTTGCTGCTATGGTCTGCATTTTAACAAAAAAATTAACACGAAAGCTGTTGATCAATACGGACGAATGATTTCTCGGAGTCAAGAAATAGGATTCTTGTTGTATGCCATTAAGTTTGCTTGTATTTAAAAACCTGAAGAGTGTGCATTTAGTTGATACATTCACATTCAAGTCTAAAACCCGTCCAAGCTTCCAAGAATTCCTCATCAACATCAAAATTTTGTCATCATACGGACACAGAGGCTTGTATTTTCGTTACTATACTGGTTAAACCGATTCTTCTGTGTTAATTATGAGAGGATGGTAAACCCGTCATGTGAAGTGTTACGGTCAGCTATCAAAGCAAGTCAGATAAGATGACGTCCGACTATCAAACTTCAACCAGTGGCTATATTAGCTTACTTTTAAAACTGTATCACTACCGTGAAAGATATCCAAGTTTAATAGAGACGAGTTTTCTGCACTCCTCCAGATAGTTTGTCCATCAGTCCGAGTGCTAGTAACAGTTTATTCATCTTCCAAGATTACCTGGAGTCTCTGTCACTCTTTAACACTCTCTGGACCTCTCACGATAAGGTTTCTGGTATCTATCAACTCAGTAGATCACACAAAAATCATTTGATCTAAACTGAATTTCTTAATAACTTTAAATGTAGGTGTCACTGATATATTTATAGTTGGTTAGAGGTGTTTACAAACATCTATATCATTAGCTGTTTCTCAATGAAGCTTAAATTGTTCTCCCTTGAATGAACTACTAAATTACTTTGCCTATAATACTCGTTGTTGTAGACAAATAATTGTCGATTGTGTTGTTTGAATTTATTTGTTGAAGATGGTTCTGAATAACATAAAAGGTTACCTGTTTACACATGGATTCAAGTGTAATGTGCGTTGTTGATACGTTTGTTGTTTTTTAATAGGAAACCAGAAGAATGAACGAAACTTCAACCAAACAAAATATTGTTCTCAAACTGTTTTAATAAAAATTCTGTCAACTTTTTCATTAACTGAAAAACCGAAAAACAGTATCAATGTTCATTTTATTCCAGTGTCTTTTCGCTAAAATAACGTTGTGCATTGCATTGACAGATTTTGCGACAGTTCAAATTATTGGCAAAGATGGACAATGGCTAGCTGTGAAATCCTGTTTAAAGAGCGTTTCATACTATTTGGGACACATCAGTTTGATGTACCTGCATCTCAGGATTGATTTTTACCCTGCGATTCGATCACAGAATCGTTCGCTTCAATCGTCATCGCGTTATCCACTAAGCTGCTGAGTTCTGACGGCTACTTGCTTGTGCAATAGATTTCTTTTCATCAGTTTTATTCTGAAGTATTACAATCGCTTATAATTGTGTTGTGTAAAGCGATAATCAATAAATTACTTCCTAATTATAATAAATTATCGAACAAAACAATTAATTTAGCCGGATCTGTTTTGAGATGGTAACTCACTGAAGACAATGATGGACGGTGGCGCAATTACGTGAATTGACCGACGTTAGACATTAACACCGTTGTGTACCGGCTCAGTGGTTTGTAGGTTAAGCGCTCGCGCGCCACACCGAAGGTCGTGAGTTCAAATCTCACAAGGCGGGATCGTGGATGCGCACTGCTGAGGAGGCTCATGCTAGAACGAGACAGCTGCCCAGTACTTCAGGGTTTTCCGTGGTTATCTAGATCTAATCGACTCATGAATTCAACTATTAGATAATAATTTAGTACGTACTTTACTATGAGAACTTTCGTGGTCTACCATTACACCATTAACTGGAGTAATGATTGGAAAATCAGGATATATTTTCAGCTATCACTGTCTTATTTCAATATACGATAAAGTTATGTTACTATCGAAAAATCTTGGTGACCACCATGGGTTGTGTAACGCTTTGATGCAAGCATACATGAGTAAAACTCCTGAATGAATGTGCTTATACTCCCTTCATGAAGTGTTTACCTTTAATAATCTTACAGAACAAACGTATGGACTAGTGACTGAGGAACGCAAAATTTAAGTTGACCGAATTTTGACACATACATCGATGGATACCGGATCAATTGTCTGTAGGTTAGGCGTTGACGCTTGATGCGGAAGTTGCTACGTCGTATCCTCTTTACTGGAGTTGTGTATGCCGAAGAGTCCTTTACTGCGAAGAAGAAACAGCTGAGCAGACCTCACTAGTTTACAGTGGTCCTTAGATCAAGATCGGTGTGTAGTTTAAGCTATGAAACTGAGCTTTAGTACCTTACATTTATATATATATATATATATATACATAATAATTTCAATCCAACTGTATTATGGTACTATTCATTCGGAAATTGATAATCCACTGTCGTATCTCCCATTGATGTCTAGTGGATAAATATCAAGTACTGAGAAGTTTGTATGTCTTATATTGTTGAAACTCATCACAAATAAGCATTTTGTAGTTAAATTCATGAGTCATTTGAAGCTAGATCCCCATGGAAACCTAGAACTACTCTACGTCTGTTTCGTTCCTTATAGGTTACACGTTGTAGGCAAGACTGGTAGGTCTCGGGTTCAAATATGGATGCACACTAATGGAGAGACTCACAATTAGACGAAACAGCCATCCAATGGTTCTAGGTTTTTCAAAGTGGCCTAGGTAAAATTGATTCATGAATTCAACTACAACATAACTAATATCTCCACAAAACACCTTTCGGATAATAAGCATTTTGCAGAAGTCTAATTTAGTGGTTAATTTGAATGTGGCCAAAGGTTTGTCTTACCTTGATTGAATAGGCGACCTTTGAGTACTTAAACCGTAAGACTCATCTACTAATTAGATACGGATTATATTACAGTCATAACCCTATAAGGAAATCAATCGATTGTAGTGACTCACTTTTATCACGAGAACACGATTGGTTTATGGAAAACAATTATTATTATAACCAATTGTACCGGTGACTGTTTTAATGTGCTTTTGTTTAACTGTGCTAAAAGCATCCATTATTCACACACTTTGATTGTGACTTCGCGCGAATTTGGTTACGTTCTGTAACCAAGCTTGTATACTGACAAGATCTCGGTATCCTTTCGATACCACGAGATCACCAGCAAATATATCTCGACTTGGTTCATTAACTGCCTTCTGATATTTGGCGTCCGCGGGATTTTATGGAGTCATTTGGCACGAGTTTTTTGGTAGCGGTGTTCATAGTCCATCTTGACTCCACACCACGCTACACGATCAATAAAATGCGTTAGGATAATCTGATTAGTGATGGGTTTGTTTCCTTGCCACCATAAGAAGTTATAAAATGATGCTATTTAAGGTAACATTTATACTGTTAAAATGTTTTTTATTATTTTCAAAGCCTTAGAATAAAACCAGAGAGAGTCGGACCCTAATTTCACTGAAGTACAAGTGATCTATGAAACTAGTAGCATTAAATAAATCCACTAAATCAATAGCTCTATCAGTCTTTGATGTTTATAGATGACCTTATCAGTTATAAAAGACTCACCTAGCTGAAGGTACTTGGTCATGTATCCACACCAGATCAAGTGTGGGAACGTTGTGCTCAACTTCTTGTACAACCTCCAACCAGTTGAGATCAGTCACTTCTCGGTATATTAATAACCTATCTTCTAATCTCCTAGCTTTTGATTTTTGATTTCACTGGTTGGGCACGATTTAATTATAGGTGTTACTGGTTAAAATGGTGTCAAACTAGATATGCCTCTTGCATTTTCAAACTTCTAATCATAAGATGAATGTTTTATAATATCAGCATATCATTTTCCGAGGGAAAAAACCTACTTTGTTAGTTATATATGATGACTTTCCTAATTATCACATGAACAAGTTACAGTCCAGACTTAAATCTTGTGAGCAGTTATCGCGCAATCCCGACATCGGGCGTCGCACAGCAAACATGATCACTGTCATAGATTTGCGAACTATTCAACATACCAATTTAATTAATTCTTAACAAAAAATTAAAATTCGAAGAAAGGGAGTGGATTAAATTCAGTGGTTAAATAATTTGCATATTCTTCAAGTTAAAATAAACACTGAAGTCCCTACGGGGGGCTACTGCCGGTCCCAAGACAGGATAAAGGAGGAGGATTGGGCATGCGGTTAGCGACCCCATCCCGTAGAAAACTAACTCGCTAAAAAATCGCTAACCAGAAAAAATTATTCAAACCTTTTAAACTTTGCCCCGGGAGTCAGAAGTTCTTCATTTAGAAGAACTATGACGCCTCATGATGAAAGTCGAATTCCTTCGGAAGTTACGAGGCCAATGCCCCTTCTGACAACCAGAGCGACCATTTGTTTGGGTACATAGAATGTTCGTACAATGTGGGACACCGGGAGAGCTCTCCAAATTGCTGCAAAAATGAGGAGATACAATCTAGAGGTGCTTGGGATCAGTGAAACACATTAGACGCAAGTTGGACTACAACGACTAACTTCAGGAGAGCTTCTGTTGTACTCCGGCCATGAAGAAGAAAATGCCCCACATACACAAGGAGTTGCATTGATGCTGTCCAAACGAGCACAAAATGCACTTATAAGATGGGAATCTCATGCACCAAGGATCATCAAAGCCTCCTTCAAAACAAAGAAAGAGGGCATTTCAATGAATATCATCCAATGCTATGCGCCTACCAACGATTACAATGAAGACGCTAAAGATCAATTCTACAATAGGCTGCAGTCAATCGCCGAGAAGTGCCCAACAAAGGACTTGACCATTCTGATGGGAGATTTCAATGCCAAGGTTGGAACGGACAACACTGAATATGAAAACATCATGGGACGACACGGACTGGGAGAAAGAAACGAAAATGGTGAGAGATTTGCAAGCATATGTGCCTTCAATAAACTGGTCATAGACGAAACTGTATTCCCACATAAACGAATTCACAAGGCCACATGAACTTCACCGGATCACACTACGCAGAACCAAGTCGACCATATCTGCATCAAGAAAACGTTCAGGAGGACGATGGAGGACGTGCAAACCAAGAGAGAAGCTGATATAGCCTCAGAGCAGCACTCGCTGGTCGCCAAGATGAAATTGAAAGTCAAGAAGCACTGGACAATGGGGTGGACAATATCACAAAAGTACAATACGGCCTTTCTTCAGGATACTGACAAACTCAACAAATTCAAGATAGTCCTCAGCAATAATTTTCAGGCCTTTCATGATTTACTCAATGGAGAAGGAACTACTATGGAGAGCAAGTGTATCTCATTCCACAAGTAATATTTTAGGAACTGTAAATGTTTAGCCATCTTTATTCGTGAATCCCCTAAGTAAAACCACTCATTTGCTGTCAATATGTTAACACCGTCCCTAGCAAGTTCAACTAATTTGAATAACATAAACAGTATATCACTGTGTCACATGACACACGCATTGAGGTAGACCTGATTCACATATTTTGTTAATTACTGCTTTGCTGTTCCGTGCTCTGTGTTCTCGTTTTAATCTCTCTAGTTGTAGATAATTATCATTAATTCGATCTGGCACACGAATTGACTTTAATTACTCCGTTAATAAATCAACAGGCTGTCCATTTATGAAATATTAAAAATTCCCGGCTGATGCATTGGATCACTGTGATACATGTACTACCTAAACAATTACTGAACTTGTATACTTAAAACGTTCTTCTATCACGTGTTTGTTCTGTACATCTAATGTTACTATTTATATCAAATTGATCATGCCTGTAAACTGGCGTAAATTTGTAATTATTATTTTCAGAATAAATTATTATTATTTGCTGAAATATTCATGGAATTACATAAAGCTGATTACTGAAATACCGAATAACTTATTATCACTATGTTTACTAATCTAATCTCCACCTTTGTATAATGAACTTTTATTCGTTACAATGGTCTAGACGCAGATTTTCAAAGGCATGAATTATACCGTTGCTGCTACCTTGACATGGTGATCGGGTTTTCTTATCGTGATGAACCAGTTCAGCTATCCTGGCTAGAACAATCATTTCTCAAGGTCCTACACTGCCAGACAGGTCGGTTGAAGAACGGTATGACTAAAAGCAGCGAACCCAGTTTCCGAAGGCGATGTACTACCGCTGATTATACAGGGAAATGATGGCAGTAATGTGTTTCCTTCAGACCACCAGCATAACAGCAATGCTGCCTTCACACAAGGAGGAGTGTGGTTAGAAAATGTCGACCCTAAAAATGCACACCTTTCCTTATTGCACGGATTTCTGTCTCTGGCAGCAAGGTTTCAACAAGTACAGTGCTAACACAAAAATTACTCACAAAACGTCAGCCCAATTTCTCTTTCGGATACCTCTAGAAGAACCGTTCTACGGTGTTGGCACCGGAGACAGCGTTCGCATAAGTGCAGACAGTCTATGGACGTAGTCTGATTTACCAAAATCAGGTCTGCTCTGTGGTGTGAAGAATTCTCCGGGCAGACGTAATGTCGTGCCGTATACAAGTTCAGCGGCGGAACATTGGATATCTGCGTTTAAGCTCGTTCTCATCTCTTAAAGAACGAGCGGTAAGGTTTCGTGCCAGTTGCCGTTTTCATGTGCTCGTAGAGCACTTTTAATTTGGCAGTGAAACCGCTCAACTTAACCATTTGGTGCTGGGTGGTAGACGGATATGCGTATGCGTATGTATTCCGTACTAAGCAGCCGGGTCAGCAAGGAGAATAGTTAATAGGATAAAATTTATCGAATAACGCGTGGAATTTAACGTCACGCGAATAAAATGTGACAAGGATTCGGTACACGTACATGGGAGTCTATTATATTAATACTATTCTTATCGTTATCCGTCATGTCGCGTATATTATATATATATATATATATATATATATATATATATATATATATATATATAATTTGGAAAGTCATCATAAATAACTAACAAAGTAGGTTTTTTCCCTCGGAAAATGATATGCTGATATTATAAAACATTCATCTTATGATTAGAAGTTTGAAAATGCAAGAGGCATATCTAGTTTGACACCATTTTAACCAGTAACACCTATAATTAAATCGTGCCCAACCAGTGAAATCAAAAATCAAAAGCTAGGAGATTAGAAGATAGGTTATTAATATACCGAGAAGTGACTGATCTCAACTGGTTGGAGGTTGTACAAGAAGTTGAGCACAACGTTCCCACACTTGATCTGGTGTGGATACATGACCAAGTACCTTCAGCTAGGTGAGTCTTTTATAACTGATAAGGTCATCTATAAACATCAAAGACTGATAGAGCTATTGATTTAGTGGATTTATTTAATGCTACTAGTTTCATAGATCACTTGTACTTCAGTGAAATTAGGGTCCGACTCTCTCTGGTTTTATTCTAAGGCTTTGAAAATAATAAAAAACATTTTAACAGTATAAATGTTACCTTAAATAGCATCATTTTATAACTTCTTATGGTGGCAAGGAAACAAACCCATCACTAATCAGATTATCCTAACGCATTTTATTGATCGTGTAGCGTGGTGTGGAGTCAAGATGGACTATGAACACCGCTACCAAAAAACTCGTGCCAAATGACTCCATAAAATCCCGCGGACGCCAAATATCAGAAGGCAGTTAATGAACCAAGTCGAGATATATTTGCTGGTGATCTCGTGGTATCGAAAGGATACCGAGATCTTGTCAGTATACAAGCTTGGTTACAGAACGTAACCAAATTCGCGCGAAGTCACAATCAAAGTGTGTGAATAATGGATGCTTTTAGCACAGTTAAACAAAAGCACATTAAAACAGTCACCGGTACAATTGGTTATAATAATAATTGTTTTCCATAAACCAATCGTGTTCTCGTGATAAAAGTGAGTCACTACAATCGATTGATTTCCTTATAGGGTTATGACTGTAATATAATCCGTATCTAATTAGTAGATGAGTCTTACGGTTTAAGTACTCAAAGGTCGCCTATTCAATCAAGGTAAGACAAACCTTTGGCCACATTCAAATTAACCACTAAATTAGACTTCTGCAAAATGCTTATTATCCGAAAGGTGTTTTGTGGAGATATTAGTTATGTTGTAGTTGAATTCATGAATCAATTTTACCTAGGCCACTATGAAAAACCTAGAACCATTGGATGGCTGTTTCGTCTAATTGTGAGTCTCTCCATTAGTGCGCATCCATATTTGAACCCGAGACCTACCAGTCTTGCCTACAACGTGTAACCTATAAGGAACGAAACAGACGTAGAGTAGTTCTAGGTTTCCATGGGGATCTAGCTTCAAATGACTCATGAATTTAACTACAAAATGCTTATTTGTGATGAGTTTCAACAATATAAGACATACAAACTTCTCAGTACTTGATATTTATCCACTAGACATCAATGGGAGATACGACAGTGGATTATCAATTTCCGAATGAATAGTACCATAATACAGTTGGATTGAAATTATTATGTATATATATATATATATATATATAAATGTAAGGTACTAAAGCTCAGTTTCATAGCTTAAACTACACACCGATCTTGATCTAAGGACCACTGTAAACTAGTGAGGTCTGCTCAGCTGTTTCTTCTTCGCAGTAAAGGACTCTTCGGCATACACAACTCCAGTAAAGAGGATACGACGTAGCAACTTCCGCATCAAGCGTCAACGCCTAACCTACAGACAATTGATCCGGTATCCATCGATGTATGTGTCAAAATTCGGTCAACTTAAATTTTGCGTTCCTCAGTCACTAGTCCATACGTTTGTTCTGTAAGATTATTAAAGGTAAACACTTCATGAAGGGAGTATAAGCACATTCATTCAGGAGTTTTACTCATGTATGCTTGCATCAAAGCGTTACACAACCCATGGTGGTCACCAAGATTTTTCGATAGTAACATAACTTTATCGTATATTGAAATAAGACAGTGATAGCTGAAAATATATCCTGATTTTCCAATCATTACTCCAGTTAATGGTGTAATGGTAGACCACGAAAGTTCTCATAGTAAAGTACGTACTAAATTATTATCTAATAGTTGAATTCATGAGTCGATTAGATCTAGATAACCACGGAAAACCCTGAAGTACTGGGCAGCTGTCTCGTTCTAGCATGAGCCTCCTCAGCAGTGCGCATCCACGATCCCGCCTTGTGAGATTTGAACTCACGACCTTCGGTGTGGCGCGCGAGCGCTTAACCTACAAACCACTGAGCCGGTACACAACGGTGTTAATGTCTAACGTCGGTCAATTCACGTAATTGCGCCACCGTCCATCATTGTCTTCAGTGAGTTACCATCTCAAAACAGATCCGGCTAAATTAATTGTTTTGTTCGATAATTTATTATAATTAGGAAGTAATTTATTGATTATCGCTTTACACAACACAATTATAAGCGATTGTAATACTTCAGAATAAAACTGATGAAAAGAAATCTATTGCACAAGCAAGTAGCCGTCAGAACTCAGCAGCTTAGTGGATAACGCGATGACGATTGAAGCGAACGATTCTGTGATCGAATCGCAGGGTAAAAATCAATCCTGAGATGCAGGTACATCAAACTGATGTGTCCCAAATAGTATGAAACGCTCTTTAAACAGGATTTCACAGCTAGCCATTGTCCATCTTTGCCAATAATTTGAACTGTCGCAAAATCTGTCAATGCAATGCACAACGTTATTTTAGCGAAAAGACACTGGAATAAAATGAACATTGATACTGTTTTTCGGTTTTTCAGTTAATGAAAAAGTTGACAGAATTTTTATTAAAACAGTTTGAGAACAATATTTTGTTTGGTTGAAGTTTCGTTCATTCTTCTGGTTTCCTATTAAAAAACAACAAACGTATCAACAACGCACATTACACTTGAATCCATGTGTAAACAGGTAACCTTTTATGTTATTCAGAACCATCTTCAACAAATAAATTCAAACAACACAATCGACAATTATTTGTCTACAACAACGAGTATTATAGGCAAAGTAATTTAGTAGTTCATTCAAGGGAGAACAATTTAAGCTTCATTGAGAAACAGCTAATGATATAGATGTTTGTAAACACCTCTAACCAACTATAAATATATCAGTGACACCTACATTTAAAGTTATTAAGAAATTCAGTTTAGATCAAATGATTTTTGTGTGATCTACTGAGTTGATAGATACCAGAAACCTTATCGTGAGAGGTCCAGAGAGTGTTAAAGAGTGACAGAGACTCCAGGTAATCTTGGAAGATGAATAAACTGTTACTAGCACTCGGACTGATGGACAAACTATCTGGAGGAGTGCAGAAAACTCGTCTCTATTAAACTTGGATATCTTTCACGGTAGTGATACAGTTTTAAAAGTAAGCTAATATAGCCACTGGTTGAAGTTTGATAGTCGGACGTCATCTTATCTGACTTGCTTTGATAGCTGACCGTAACACTTCACATGACGGGTTTACCATCCTCTCATAATTAACACAGAAGAATCGGTTTAACCAGTATAGTAACGAAAATACAAGCCTCTGTGTCCGTATGATGACAAAATTTTGATGTTGATGAGGAATTCTTGGAAGCTTGGACGGGTTTTAGACTTGAATGTGAATGTATCAACTAAATGCACACTCTTCAGGTTTTTAAATACAAGCAAACTTAATGGCATACAACAAGAATCCTATTTCTTGACTCCGAGAAATCATTCGTCCGTATTGATCAACAGCTTTCGTGTTAATTTTTTTGTTAAAATGCAGACCATAGCAGCAAACAAATCTTGCAAGTAATCTTTTTTATGGTGAATGTTTGCTTGTGTCGCAGATTGTAGTCAGGTTTACCAGAATTGTCATGTGATATCCATCAGAGATGGACAACATTCATCGTTTTTATTTATTTTATCTATAAATATTCCCTTATGAGTGACGATTCCATCACCTCACTTATCATGAGTTGATATTCGCACAAATGATGCACTGGTTGACCTAGTAAATGTCGACAAAGCCGAGTGAAGAAGCTGCACAGGAGACTGAGTAACGGAAGCTATAAGTTGTGATCGATTAGATTGTTTGGAACATGTGTCACCTGTGCCTATTCACCACTTGCTTCAACTGGCTGCTCCTAGTCCAACAGACAGCCTAATATGGTGTTAGCATTAGTCTATGAAGTCACAGATTGTTGTTCCGAACTCATCAGTAGGTGCAGCACATATGATTTAAACCAATGCGTTAATAACAATCACTGTTTGGAGTTGTCAAGGTGTTGACATGGCTCAGAATCGTCCACTCTATCTTCCACTAGATATCGAACCTCAGTAATCCTCCATGCAAACGCTTTAAATCTACCATTTCAAACAATATTAAGGACGTGTAATTTTCATGACTATCATCGCTAACATTCTATTTCAATGTATTTTGTTACTTTCATCTCTATATGCTAATATGGTTTGACGATATGCACCAATACATACCGACAGCAGGGTCTAAGCTAGTGATAGTTGAATGATTGACGATTGCAACAGAACATTCATTGTCTCACATTTTCAGGAAGAATTGTTAAGGAGTCTTGACATTTTCGCTCTACAATCATTTGTAATTGTAAGATATGATTTGATAGTTTATTAAGTGAAAAGGTTGTCATCTGATTTAAGTTGGTGCATTCCCTAAGACATTTATTCAATCAATCAAGTAACTTAATGCATTTTAATCAATCCATTTACTACCTTGATTAGTTTATGTGCGTGATAAATACTCATAGGTAATATTGCATACTATAACAAAGCCAATACAGCATCCAATAATATAAGCGAAGTTGCATAATGGCTAGCAGTGGAATGCAGTTTGAATCACGTTTCGTCCTATTTCAGAAATGTCAGCCGGATGTACCTGTATCTCAGAGTTGATGTTCACTCTGGGACTCGAACCCAGTACCACACTATAAGATCCAGATACATCCCACTGATGAATATTAAATAGGATGAAACGCGCGAGTGAAAATCGGAAAACATCTTCTAAGGTGATTACTCACATTTTTAGGCCTTTAAATTGAGTTTACTGAAGAAAAAGTCAGAATTATTCAAAATGGTTTGTAAATAAGACAATATTATCATACAATTACAAGTTTATTTCTACATTACGTAACAAAACCCCTAAAGAGAGTACTTACTTTCTTCCTGCATTATACTTTCGTAGATTTTTATTCTTTCTTCTAATGAAAGTACTTAATAAGTTAGTCGATTATTATCAAACAATAAAAGTCACTTACATTCAAGGACATCTATTCTTTGAACTTCCATATTTGTCAATGTTTTAAGATGATCATCTGTAAATCATGATGAAAATGAACTAAATTTTATCGAAATTAACAGTGTACAGTACATGTTGAAGAGATCCAGGAAAAGCGAAACACTGCTCTGAAAACAGAGAGGAGCATCGTATCCAATAGGTATTCAACTGAAGGTTTACCAGAAACATTTAGAATGTGGAAAGTCACACGCCGAGTTTTTGATAGAATGAATACCTATACAGCTACTATATTTAAGTGACCTTCCATAATTTTCTGGAAGGCCATCTGAAATACCATAAAAGATCTCGATTTTCTATACATAAACTGGCCTTTGAAGTAAAGCGTCTTCTTCCATATTTCGCCCCTGTCCTCAACTGTCCAAGTTGTTGTAAAGATCTAGCCTGGAGGTTACTAGATGAACGTAGGAACCGAATCAAGCGTTCAATTGCAAGACATTTCATTATTAGACAGATCGCAACTGTAAGTTAACTAACCCATAAGAGAAATAAAAAAAGTTGGTGATCTGACGTTCAAAGGGATATTATTGTGTAAACATTTCACTTTGCTTTTAAGAATAAATAGAATAGAGAAGCATATAATAATTTCCCAAGTTACTATAAGTATGAATGTTTGGTGGAGAATTTGAAAACGTGATTTTGTATACCAGATAGGATGAAACGCGCGTCAAACTGGATTCCACTTGTAGCCAATATCCATCTTTGCTTATAATCTGATAAAACTATTTTACTCAAACATCTTACAATCACATACTGATTTCATTATCTCGTTGAAAATTAAAACGGCTACATATGGGAAATAAGGTCGAAAGGGGAGGGGACGACCAAAGAAAATATTAAATTGATAAACTGAGGCCGATATGAGAAGAATGAACAACAATTGAGTAGAACTATAAGGGAAGGCCTAGGAAAGAGAGTGTTTGAGCGTATTAGTCGGCGGCCTATTCTCCAATCGGAGTAACAGGCGTAAGTAAGTAAGCAAGTAGCTAATAGATAATTGGCCACTGTATAAACTATCGACTTCAAACGATAAATAATTTTCATTGGTATTATTTGCAGAAAACTTACTTAATTCACTGAGATATTTAATGAAGGCATGTTCGTATTTTGCTGTTTCAGCTTTCACTTCTGGATTTGCTATAAAATATAATCAAAGTAAAACATGGTTAATTAAAGTGCTAGTTATATTACTCAGTAAAACTGTGATTTACAGACAACTTTTTCAAAGTGTTCATCTATCTACTAGGGCTAAATGAGGGTTATAAAGCAGTTTGAATTATAAGAATTACGATTCACAGTTTACGATTATGGCTAGGAATTAGATTTCGCGTTTTTGTTAGGAACCGTTATCAGCTACTGTGAGATGATGATTTGTAGCTTAAGTGGATGGTTATGATGGAGTTTTGTTCTATGAGCTGGATGGCATGGTTGCAGAGCATTCATCATTCTGTTGAAAGACATCATCAACAAAAACTTTAGGTAGATTTCTATCATCGAAATCAGCTATAATGCCAAAACTTCATTTAGCCAAATGGATGATTAAACTTTGCGCTAAAATCCGACACCTGTTATCTTATACGTGATTGGTTCGTCCATAAATTATTGTCTCGCCAATGATAAAATTATTTACTTCACAATTCAGTTATTAATACCGAAAATTAGGTTAGTAGGTGTTTCAAACAGTTTCTCCTCAGACTCCTTTATTCGCCCTAATATGATATTTTCAGTTATTCAAAAGTGTACAAAAATGAATTTGTTAGGGTTATAGAGATCAAAGAGTTTCGATTGTTACCATTAAATTGATTAATGTTAGGCTACCGTCTAAAACCTGAAAACACTGAACATTCGTTTCGTCCTAGTATGGGACTCGTCAGTTGTGAAGGTCCATGATCCCACACACAGGAATCCAATACTAAGACAAAACGGCTGTTCAATGCTACCAGTAATATATTGGTGTATCATCTATTGAAATTGCTATGCACCTTCAAATTTCTTGATTTTCCGCCTAAGATCTTGTTCAAAAAATTCAGGTAGAATACAGCTCCAACCAGCTCAAAGTACAAAGCTCCGTCAAAAATATGATTATGCTCAGAGTGTGTGTGATACGTTGACAATAAACATTAAACTGCTATCAGAGTTCACTTAAGTGAAAAACAAATCTTACTAAAACATCGGATTTCATGTGTCTAGATAAAGGATTTGTTTTGGTTCAAATACTCGTATCTGGACGAAATTAGAAAGAAGCGATGGAAGAGGATTGGGCATACATTGAGGAAAGCACCCAACTACGTCACAAGGTCAACCCTCACATGGAATCCTCAAGGTCAAAGGACAAGCGGAAGACCAAGGAGCACATTACATCGAGAAACCGAGACAGACATGAGAAGAAGAAACAACAATTGGATAGAAGTTGTAAGGAAGGTTGAGGATAACGTGGGTTGACGAATGCTAAACGATCTAACCAAACAAGATTCTAGCAGACTAATCATCGATATATAATGGAGAACACATTTAGACTGGAGATAGAACAATACACTTAATATGAATAAAATGGATAAGTTACGAAAGAATAAAAATGCCTGCAAGGCGGAGCCGTGATATTCGATGAGTTAAATTTCGAATCAATGTTACTACGTCCACCATTATTGAGGTACTTTTAGTGTTACATGTTGAAAGTCTGTTTTCCAAGTTATCTCACAATCAGCTTTGAGGATTGTGGTCAGGATTCAATAGCATTAAGAGTACTAGCAAAGATTTCTGCACACAAAGCACACAGCATATATTTTACATCATACTATAAAGTGATTTTCTTATCCCGGTAGGATAGTTCAGTGGTAACGTTTCTAACCGTGGAGATGAGGGACACGCCTGTTACTCCTCGTGGAGAGGAATAGAACGCACATCAGTACTTTCCATTTAACTTTGTCCTGAGCAATCCTTTCCAGTTTCTAACCAGCTGTTATTCAACCTTATCACATATGCTTCTATTTACCAACGAAATGAGTTCTTTGACCTTCCTCTATTCCGGTTATTAATGAGTTTGTAGGTGTCATTACCAAGGTTTGATTTGATAATTTCGAATAAATTGAGCATTGGGTTCATTGTTATAAATAAAAATAATATATTTGTAATATCCCAATGAGCAGAAAATTGGATTTTCTGACGTTTCGTGACTTAGTGTAAGTCACTTCTTCAGAGAACAAATAACCAAATTAAAATTCATCCAAGTTTAAATAGTACAACGGAACAATGCCATTGTTCCGTTGTACTATTTAAACTTGGATGAATTTTAATTTGGTTATTTGTTCTCTGAAGAAGTGACTTACACTAAGTCACGAAACGTCAGAAAATCCAATTTTCTGCTCATTGGGATATTACAAATATATTATTTTTATTTACTTCCTCTATTCCGTTTCTTATCAAGATTCTAAGTTAAGACATGCTTTGTGATATTGATTGATGATTTTCTCAATGTATTTCCTAACCAACACCTCCATCGTATTTTCCTGGTTTATTCTCTCCCATAGTAGGCTGTTGCTGATGGTTTCTGAGAAACGAACATTCATTATCTTACAGTGACAATTGTTTACAAACACATACTTTTTTGATGATCGTTGTGATAGTTCTCCACGTTTCAGCTCCGTACATTAGAACTGTCTTTACGTTCGTAATGAAGATTCTCACTTTGATATTAGATCGCAGTTGTTTCGAGTTGCATATGTTCTTCAACTGTGAGAATGCTATTAATGCTTTATCAATTCTTGCCTTGCTTCATTTTGACCCATAGACTATTATGATACGATTTTTCACCCTTGAGTTATGCTCACCCTATTAATTATAATCTCCCACATTCACAACCACTTTTGGTTAGATTTTGGTACAATTGTGCATTTTCTATTTTATGGCACTATATGGCCTGTTTGGTTTGAATATAAACACAGTATATTTGAACTAGAGTGCTCATATTGTGGAGGTTGAGATTTGTGTTCGGGACTTAAGAGGAATGGCTAGGCAAGAAGCAGGACCGGTAATGACTCTAGACTTCTTGTACGTGTTTATGTATCATTAGTCTAGTCGATAAACCAATGTTCTCTAATTGACGGTATCGTTACGTAATACATTCATAGGGCAGAGGGCCTTAAGATACAATAGTATTTTTTTCATAATATATTGGGTTAGTTGGATTGATCTTTGCATTCGGTTTAATTATTTGCTTGATCGATGTCAAAGTAAACGTCTTTAGTAATCAAATCACTTGGAGAAAAATATTTAAATGATGATAACGGACGGTTTGATTTAATAAAAATAGTAATGTATATTTATATTCACCAAGTTTGATGTGTTAAACTTGTTTATTCTGGTTGGCGTCTTGTTTACTAAAATTCGTTGGAAGTGGATAGAACATACATTACAGATACCATTAAACTGAATCAAAAGGCATGCTGATTGTATACAATTCCAGGTTAGTCTGTTCCAATTTCGTTTGTTAATTCCAATACTAATGAGCACATTCTAGATACTACAGAGTTTTTATCCAATACAGTATCGGACAGACTCAGGATGAACTTCATAAAAAGACGTACAACCGATTATAGACACTTATACTCCTATTTAAGCTGTGGCGGATGTGGTGTTTAAATTAACTAATGACTCTTTTGTACTTGTTGAATGCTTGATTTCGAATTCCAAATACAATACATTCGTTTGTGCTTTTGTCTTACCTCTTAATTCAATTGGGTTATTTCTGGGACTCTTAGTTCGTACTATAATTCAAATTCTTTTCAAACATTATAGCTGCCTACGCTCCTCCACGAGGGGTAATGGACGTAAGACTTTGTCGTAAAAAGGTACACCACTGACTACGAAATATTATTTCATGTTAATTCGCGACATTGTTTTAACTATAATGATAATCTATTATCTATTCACGTCTTCTACATGTGAATAGTGCTCTATATAGATGAAATTCACAACACAAGGCGGGTTATGTTTGAGGGTTCTTTAACTAGCCAAACCTAGATCCTAGTGTCAATATTCACACGGTTCATAATCTTATTATCCGTCCTTTTCAACATAAAATTGACTAGTCAATGAGGTTCAAAATATACATGACGGGATAATACCAAACTTTACAGATACTTTTACTAGTTTAATGCCTAATTTCTTAGCAAGAATATTATCACTCAACCCTCATCATAATTCTAACCCTAATATATTTAAGAAACTCAGTCACACTGCATAATCACTGTAAAGTTAGGAATTAATTTATTCATGGAAAGATATATGTATATATATATAACTGGCTATGGAACTCACCGTAGACTTTTACAAGGGAATGTTCTGCTTCAACCATTTTCTTATACATTCTTTTAAGACGTACTTCAGTTGAAAAAAAATCAAGATAAAACAATTATATAGATCATCACACGGAACATGGTTTTAATTCAAGACCTTGTTCAATTTTCACCAATAATAATAATGATATAACTGTCTCTAGCGTGACATATCTCTCCCCATAAAAAATTTTTTAGTTAACAATAGTTCTGTACTAATTGCCTAATTCTATCAGGTTTTCAATAAAATTACTTACTTCCTTACGATTGTTACTCCTCGTGGAGGAGAATATGCCGCCCATAATTATTCGCCATTTAACTTTGTCCTGAGCAATACTTTCCAGTTTCTTTACAGTTGTTATTTTATCTTTTTCATATCTGCTTCTTTCTTTCAACGTATTGTGTTCTTTGACCTTCCCCTTTTCCGTTTCCATTCAAGATTTTCAAGTTAGGACATGCCTTGTGATGCAGTTCTATGATTTCTGTAATATATTTCCAATCCATTTCCATCGTCTTTTCCTAATTTTTTCAGTTTAAAGCTGGCTTGTTCTTTCCCACAGTAGGCTGTTGCTTATGGTGTTCGGCCAATGGACGTTGAGTATCTTGCAAAGACATCTATTTATAAATAATTTTATGTTATTGATGATGGTTGTTGTAGTCCTCCAAGTTTCAGTTCCATACAGTAGGACCGTCCTGATATTGGTATTGAAGATTCTGTCTTTGATATTGGTTGATGGTTGTTTTGAGTTCTATATGTTTTTCAACTGTAGGAATGCTGTCATTGTTTTGCCAATCCTCGCATTCACGTCTGCATCAGATCTTCCTTGTTCATTGATGATACTACCCAAGTACGTGAAGGATTTCACTTCTTCCAAAGTTTCGCCATCAAGTGTGTTTGGGTTGATGTTCTCCGTGTTAAATTTGAGAATGATGTAAAAACAGTCTATGGAATACTCACATTATTAGGATAATGATCCAGTAGCTCTTATAGCCACTTATCTTATAGTACCATTTACCATCAAGAATGAGATCACTTAATAAGCAATCGTATATCTCAGCTTACAGAATTCACTATACAAACAAGATTACAAATCAATAGTCTTTTATGTTACAGGTTTGCTTATTTGAAACTCTAATAAACATACATTTAGACTCTTTATATTGATTTTCAGTTTCTCCCAGAGTTGATTTTCTTTCATCAAGTGATTTCCCTTTAGTAGAATAAAAATGAAATCCAGTTATTAATGCAAATAATCTAATGTTTTCATCATGAAGGTTTACATTTCAATACATAAGTGATTTGTGTTTTGTTTTGCACACATCCACGATCTCACACCGTGGGATTTGAAACCAAGACCTATCAGTCTCGCGCGAGACCACTTAAACTCTGGATTATTGAGCTGATATCCAACGGTGTTAATGTCCAACTATAATTTATTTACGAAATTCAGTCACAGCTTATGGTTTGCAATTATCTTTTACACTTACAAGATGTATTTTAGTTTATACAATTGCCAATTTCTTCGCACAAAATGACTATTCAACCGAGGGCTTCAACGGTTAGTCAGTAATGCAGTTTTCGATATTATATGCTCAGTAGTAGTAGTAGTAGTAGTAGTAGTAGTAGTAGTAGTAGTAGTAGTAGTAGTAGTAGTAGTAGTAGTAGTAGTAGTAGTAGTAGTAGTAGTAGTAGTAGTAGTAGTAGTAGTAGTAGTAGTAGTAGTAGTAGTAGTAGTAGTAGTAGTAGTAGTAGTAGTAGTAGTAGTAGTAGTAGTAGTAGTAGTAGTAGTAGTAGTAGTAGTAGTAGTAGTAGTAGTAGTAGTAGTAGTAGTAGTAGTAGTAGTAGTAGTAGTAGTAGTAGTAGTAGTAGTAGTAGTAGTAGTAGTAGTAGTAGTAGTAGTAGTAGTAGTAGTAGTAGTAGTAGTAGTAGTAGTAGTAGTAGTAGTAGTAGTAGTAGTAGTAGTAGTAGTAGTAGTAGTAGTAGTAGTAGTAGTAGTAGTAGTAGTAGTAGTAGTAGTAGTAGTAGTAGTAGTAGTAGTAGTAGTAGTAGTAGTAGTAGTAGTAGTAGTAGTAGTAGTAGTAGTAGTAGTAGTAGTAGTAGTAGTAGTAGTAGTAGTAGTAGTAGTAGTAGTAGTAGTAGTAGTAGTAGTAGTAGTAGTAGTAGTAGTAGTAGTAGTAGTAGTAGTAGTAGTAGTAGTAGTAGTAGTAGTAGTAGTAGTAGTAGTAGTAGTAGTAGTAGTAGTAGTAGTAGTAGTAGTAGTAGTAGTAGTAGTAGTAGTAGTAGTAGTAGTAGTAGTAGTAGTAGTAGTAGTAGTAGTAGTAGTAGTAGTAGTAGTAGTAGTAGTAGTAGTAGTAGTAGTAGTAGTAGTAGTAGTAGTAGTAGTAGTAGTAGTAGTAGTAGTAGTAGTAGTAGTAGTAGTAGTAGTAGTAGTAGTAGTAGTAGTAGTAGTAGTAGTAGTAGTAGTAGTAGTAGTAGTAGTAGTAGTAGTAGTAGTAGTAGTAGTAGTAGTAGTAGTAGTAGTAGTAGTAGTAGTAGTAGTAGTAGTAGTAGTAGTAGTAGTAGTAGTAGTAGTAGTAGTAGTAGTAGTAGTAGTAGTAGTAGTAGTAGTAGTAGTAGTAGTAGTAGTAGTAGTAGTAGTAGTAGTAGTAGTAGTAGTAGTAGTAGTAGTAGTAGTAGTAGTAGTAGTAGTAGTAGTAGTAGTAGTAGTAGTAGTAGTAGTAGTAGTAGTAGTAGTAGTAGTAGTAGTAGTAGTAGTAGTAGTAGTAGTAGTAGTAGTAGTAGTAGTAGTAGTAGTAGTAGTAGTAGTAGTAGTAGTAGTAGTAGTAGTAGTAGTAGTAGTAGTAGTAGTAGTAGTAGTAGTAGTAGTAGTAGTAGTAGTAGTAGTAGTAGTAGTAGTAGTAGTAGTAGTAGTAGTAGTAGTAGTAGTAGTAGTAGTAGTAGTAGTAGTAGTAGTAGTAGTAGTAGTAGTAGTAGTAGTAGTAGTAGTAGTAGTAGTAGTAGTAGTAGTAGTAGTAGTAGTAGTAGTAGTAGTAGTAGTAGTAGTAGTAGTAGTAGTAGTAGTAGTAGTAGTAGTAGTAGTAGTAGTAGTAGTAGTAGTAGTAGTAGTAGTAGTAGTAGTAGTAGTAGTAGTAGTAGTAGTAGTAGTAGTAGTAGTAGTAGTAGTAGTAGTAGTAGTAGTAGTAGTAGGCGTTTTCACAAATACTTCAAGAATTCTGATAAGGTTATTAAATAAATACAGGTACACTCAACAGATGAGTCTCAAATAGGACGAAACGCGCGTCGAACCGGATTCCACTATTTGCCACTATCCATCTCTGCTTATGAAGGTTGTAAATTAAGGCAATACGAACAGTATGCACATATACCAATAAAGAACTGATCGATTGCAGTCCTGAATAACAATGGGAATATACAAGTAAACAGCACAAAGTGATTTTACTGGATGATTTCACACAGTATTGAAGTAAGCTTCAACAGTTATTGGCTGGAATTGACTTTCACAAATTCTTACTGAAATATTGATTGATAAAACTTCATTCTCAATATGGATATCAAGTACTCACCGTTATTTTCTGTCAAAGACGAGCTTTTCGATGAAGTTTTCATGTTCAAGTATATGTCTGCATGAAACAAAAAACAATAGCAGCCAATGTGAATTTGAAAGTAGTATGTATAGACTTTGATTCCTCATGAATTTATAATTTTAACAGTTGAACCCATTCAAAATGTTATTTGCACTGAGGTATTTTCTTGAGGCAGATTCACAAAACTCTTCGTAGAAAGCCAAAAAGAAAGGCTCTGAAAACATTGAGAATCATCTTATCTAATGAACATCTATTAGACGTTTATGCAGAATTCAAGCAAAACATCAATAATTTGACAGGTCATATGCGCACTTGTGATTGAATGATTATCTATGCTGCTAGTTTGTTCATGAGACCTCCAAAACTTTTCAAAAATCCACAGATTTTTGAAACTCTATAAAAACCTTGAATCTTTCGTACATGAACTGATCTTTGATGTATGAAGTTTGCTGTCTTTCCTGTATTTCAGTTTCCCTGTGTCGGTTCTGATTGTGAATGCATCAAAAATGACAGTGTTTTGTTTGACTCCTGTTCTATTGTGAACTTGATGTCATGGAAGACATTGTTGATCATTTTGTAGGTGACGACGATTTTCAATGATCATTTTCAATGATCAGTGCATGAAATTCTATTGAAGAATATGAAATCATATATCATGTTTGAAAAGTTCACCGAATGAAGATTATAAAGTAAGGCTAATACAAACTATTTTCTTGTAGATCAGCACTAATATTCAGTGGAATATATATATATAATTATATTACATATGTAGTAAGTATACTCATTCATAGATTTAATGGATTGATATAGTTTGTTTATTGGTCAAGTGAATTTCATTACTGATTATGTGATGTTAAAAAGTTTTTATCTAAAACCTACTGGTTGCTAGATCAAAGTTTAATCTCGCATTCCACTTCTTCTTTATTGCAGATTCTATTAATCTCTCGACTACAATAGATGATTGAAAAAAGAAAAAAATTTATCGAATGTATTACTCTTATTATCACGAATTATATATAAGCCAACTCTAATTCATTCCATTAAGATTTGGTCAGTCAGTCAGCTACAACTTAGGATCAGGCACATATGTGCATCGATCTAAGTTGTCACACCTTACTCATTAGCACAACAAGATGAACACCGAATTTATCGAAGTAGTTACTTCAATGGTAGTAATATATGAAAGATTGTGTATAAAGGATATAGTACAGAAACAAAGTATAGTTGGTAGAAAGAAAGATATAGAGCGATTTTAATCTTGAGATGATGGCGATTTTAATCACATAGATTATGGAGGAAAAATAGTGCATGTACGCCACGCGGACCTCAACCAAGTAGTCTACATTCCCCAACATAGCTCATACTAGAAGGTGGTGACTTCAAGCACTGATGCCACATTTTGGGTTGTTCTCCCAAAACTTTCTTATAACCGGCCTCAACATCAGTCAGTCAGTATTGCGCGTCGTCGTCGTCGGTGTCCAGGCATACGCAAGACGTGGCCCAAGCATCTCAGTCGATGAAAATTCACAACCTCATCAACCGATTTACCATCATTCCTTAATACCCTCCATCTACCTTGACTATTACTTACCTGATGATCCCAGCAGATGCGAGCAATATTTCTAAGGTATCTGTGGTCAAACACTAGTAGCTACGAGTGTCTTCTACGCTTAACGGCCATGTTTCGCTGCCGTATATTAAAACAAAACGGACTGCTGCGCATTACATTCGTCCTTTTATTGAAAGGTGGATATCTCGCCTTTGCCATAAGTGACGTAAGTTGGCAAAAGCCAAACGAGCTTCCTGGATCTGTAAAGAGATTTCGTCAGACGCCATCCCACCAGGGTTGACCAGACTTCCGAGATAAGTGAAGTTGTCGACGCTCCCTATCGTTACTTCAGTGGTTGATGCAATGCAGTCCTGAAACAACAACACCTTTTAATGATAGACACTGCTCCTAAGTCAAGAAAAACTATCATTGTCGGACGCCGAAAAGCACGTGTGTTCTAGAACTTGACGAATGGTGAATATGTGGTGGATACAGCTACGACCAGGTCTGAAGACACAGCTATTCCTTTTTTTTTCCAAGCAACATCTGGGTGACCCCTATTTTCAGAAAATATCAAGTGTGACCTCAGTTGTTTTTCAGATCTACTTTCGGCTTTCTCGTCACTGAGTTTCAATGTATTGGGCGAGGCGCAAGCAAATGCATGCTTGTATTAGAGCATGATCGGAGTCCAGACAAGTAATCCAGAACGAGCGAGTTTTCCATCGAGCATCTCCAATGATGACTGATGACAAAACGATCTCTTTGAATTCATCGTTGGTTGAGTGCAGCGGGTCACCATGTTAGACGATGTCTCTCCTTATGCTTAAAATTTGTGATTGCTAAAAATGATCACGTTTTGATGCCGTAAACTAGAACAGAACAAACTGACGTGCAGTATACTGATATATAATATAGGCAAAAATATATAAATATGGCTAGTTGTTTATGTTCAATACAACCTCATTATAAAAGCTACTAAACCGCTTACATAGATATCAATTTACTATTGTGATATGCTTAGATCTTAGAACAGTGACAAGTTACTGTGACAGATTTCATACAGAACATATGCACATCATGTATAGTAACCGTCAAATGATAACATAAGTAAACGTGTTTTAAACTTACAATAGTCATCAAGATCTGAATTCGTCTTTATATCAGATAGTCGTTCATAATTTTCTGATAAAAGAATGGTAACACAGACTATTATGTTAATGAAATGTTCATCATTTTTTGCTCTTTCAATGAAGTATAATGAACATCGAAATATTCCATAAATGAGGCAAAATGCGATGTGTAAAGTTATCTGATGAGACCCATGAAGTTTTGTGTATGGGTTTATCAAGGAATATTGAGCCACCTATAGTCAATTTTTTGAGTAAACGTTGATTATCGAAACTCCTCATGTTTTATTTCTTTTTCCCAGTCCATGTTGTCTAATGATATCTTCATAAACGTTGTTTCCATTACGTAGTTTGATGTTTAGGTTCACCATCGGGTCATTTCTTGAGCACCTTACTATGATCGACTGCAGCCTGTCATAGAACGGATCCTTTTCATCGTCATAGCTATCATTGGTGGGTGCATAACAATGGATAACATTCATTGTAATACTCTGATTCTTTGTTTTTGAAGATGGTTTTATGATCACTGATCAATGTTATTCTCTTTCTTTACGTGATTTGTGTGCTTCTTTGAACAACATGAGAGGAAATGCCTGTCTACAAGGGGCATTTCCTTCTTTGTGCTTCAATAATAATTGTTGATCTGATTATTAGAAGAAGAAATGGCTGTGTGATTTCCGAAGACTCTCGCCTTTCATCATGAGGTATCATACTTCTTCCTTCATTCGGAAGGCGAATTTTAAATGGTCTAATCTTTTTCACCCCGGTTGATGTTTTTTGAGCAAGATGATTTTCAACGAGATGTAGTTGCTGACCTCATATACAACCCTCTTATTTTATACGCCCTGTGGAACATTAGTGACCCTAGAATAGCTACAAACGGAGTTAATCCAAGTTTAATCATAAAATAGTGTTGAATGTGGAGTCGTGTGAAAGTAACACCAATATCCGATATTCCACAACATATTTTGCTATGATAAAGCCTCATAAACTAGGCACACATCTATCACAGTGAATACAACAACGTTAAAAAATTTGCCGCAGTTATTTATCAGTTATAAACGTGAAATACATACAAAATGAATTGACTTACCTGAGTACGTCTGCAGTAAATTAGCATCATTCGGAGTGATATCTGTATTTAGTAAAAATCACTCGAGTATGAATCTTAGAAACTAATGTGGTGTTGTTCTTTAGAAACATATTACTCCATCATTCTGTTGCACTAATAATGCATTTACAAACTGTTTGTCCAAACGTTAACATTACATTATGCATGATATTTGCTAATGGGATGTGGTTGTATTTTGTTACTCACTTCCCACTATTAAGCCAACATGGAACCAAAGAACTGTGGCAAAACCAGAACGTTCCTAAATTACTTACGTAAAACGATAAACTCAATTGAAGCATAGGCCACTGACCAGTGATGTTTAATCAACACCGTTTTGGTACCTTCTTTACAGTTAATGCTTATTACTATTCATCGTCTTTACATATATTTCCATGCTCGCTTGTTCACAGAGACAGTCGACTATTGGTTGAACTATCCCGTCAAAAGAATAAGGGCAAATGTCTTAAAAGCTTTATAAATAACACTATGTTACTGATATTGGTTGTCATAATTTGCAAGTTTCACTGACTTTGTTTAAAAATGTACAGTGAAAATTTCGACTTTGACTAGAAGTGACAGTTATTTCGAGCCTCAGATATCCATCAGTCGTAGAAGTGTTGCCATTACATTGCTAACGTTTCCTCTCACATCTACATCAGAACCTCCGTGCTCCGTATGTAAGCAAAGGCTAGTATATCTTCCTGAGCAGTGTACTCAATCCAAAATTATATGGCATTTTCTGCCTTTGACTTCAAAATCTGAAGGTAGTTTCCCTTTTTAATTCCATCTAACAAGTCCTCCTGTGACATTGTAGCTTCAGTTCCGTATTGAGAAACACTAGTTGGCACATCCCAGGTAGAATTGTGT
The DNA here is from genome assembly GCA_944470205.2 of Schistosoma margrebowiei. Taxonomy (NCBI): domain Eukaryota; kingdom Metazoa; phylum Platyhelminthes; class Trematoda; order Strigeidida; family Schistosomatidae; genus Schistosoma; species Schistosoma margrebowiei. The sequence goes on from OX104028.1 coordinate 6,701,983, forward strand.
TTGTGTTGGCGTGGTAATATGGATACATCTGTAGCCAATACTTGGAAAACACATACATCTGCAAATTGCACACCAGTTTTGTGCAATTGTCGCAAAACATATTGCCTCATGACACATCATCATGCCTGATGTTATCCATTTTGAACAATTCAGACTGTAGTTTGTCTTCTCTTATCCACACTGTGTCCAATCAGCTTCACTCATTGCAGACAATGCCTGATTGTATGTTCTCATCTACACTGTTAACCAAATATCATTCGCAGTTTCAAAACTTGACCTGATATTCCATTCACTTTTAATAGCTGCTTCTGTGGTTGTTAGACTGAATATCGCTATCGTGACATCATAAGAGTTCCGTGTTTCATCATGAACTGTCATAGTCATTCAATATGGGGTCACTTCCATACTCAGGACACAATTTCAATGGTTTCATTGATTGTCTCTGATAAGATTTATTTCACCGACGTTGTTAGACAACTATTATTAGGTATCTTTTACAACATATTTGCAATAAATAAATAAATATACACATCAACCTACTTTTGAACAGATCTAAAATCCATTTGGCTGCATACAATTTTTCTAGCCTCATTACTTCTATTAAATGCAAAAACGGTACAAGAATATCAGTGAAATGTGAAGACAGAAGCTTATCTGTAAACATCTAATTCGTCTGATCAGTGGATAGTTTTACTTACAGGTGACTAGAAGATTTGGAATCACAGTTAAAACATGTATGGGTAACGTTAATGATATCTCTCACCAACAGATATAAATTGAAGTTAGTTTTCTGGCATATGAATTTGCAGTTGTATTTAATCGTTATCATGTTGAATGAAGGTGTGAAATCTGAAAAGAAACCCTTTTTCATCGCTCAAATATATGATCATGACTAAATATTAAACACTGAATTAAATGATATAGATCATCAGTATACTATTTATATTATCAAACAGCATAATGTTATCAGTATGGGGTTGCAGATATTATTATGTTTTTGATTGAAATCATTAATCGATTGATGTTAAACCACCATTGTGTACCTGGAAGCACTGGAAGCCCTTTTCCTATTATTGTGAGACTTCTCTTTATTGCGCATCCCTGATTTTGATTGCAGGTCTTGAACGTAAGGTCGTCGGTCTCGCGCGCGGACGCCTGAACTCTGGAACACTGAGTAGGCATCTAACGGTGTTAATGTGTAACCTCAATCAATTGGATGAAACGGCCGTTCAGTGCTTCCAGGTTTTCAATGGTGGTCTAAACTCAATCGGTTCATGATCTCGATCAATAACAGAACTTTAGTTGTTTCTGGAAAAATTATTAAAAAGGATGAAATAAACTATAATGAATCACCAGTTACGTACTAAACTGCAACATATTTAATAAGTAATAGGATATTTCACTCACCATCTCGGAATGCTTTTTCATCATCTTGATACACGTATGCAATCTGTTTCTCTACGTGAACTTATTAACAAAAAATATATCAGAATGGGGCTTTTTGTGGATATTATAGTAATTTTAATAATTGAGATCATGAGTCAATTGAAACTACAATGCACTGTGCTGAGGAGATTTACAATAGAAAGAAATGCCGAACCAGTGCGTCCTGCTTTCCCATGATGTTTTACCTTTAATTGACTCATGATCTCAACTAATGTAAAGAAAATACGTTGATCTTATATTATTAGCTTATGTATGCATGCTGATATGTTAATTTAAATCATTCCCTCTCAATACGATTTATCCACACTTTTCGAATTACTTACGTTTTTCTTGTTGAAAGTCATAGATACTTTCAGTGTACACTTTTAGTTTGAAGTATACATCTATGGTGTATGAAATAGACATTTTTTCAATTAAAAGGTATATCTTCACACGTATATGTACATTTAATTACTATAACAAACAACTGCGAGAATTTAATAAATGTCTTTTGGTTTTGTTACTTAGGTGAAACTAGAGAGTGATTATTTGATACTCTAGAAAGACTAGTAGGTAAAGTGATAGGTAACCAAAGTATGAAGCATGTATATATATTCTCAGTTTGACTACGAGGAAGAAATCGACAGCATGGATAGGACAACATTATGGAGGCTTCTTCGGGATATACGACGTGCCTGAGAACATAGTCAACATCATAGAGGATGCTTATGATGAACTGAACTGCAAAGTTGTGCACGGAGGACTTCTTACAGACTCGTTTGCAGTAAAGACCGGTATCAGGCAAGATTGATTACTCTTACTTTTTCTCTTTCTACTTGTGACCAACTGAATTATGAAGATATCGACATCTGAGAGGGAATCACGAGTTACAGTGGACAGCTGGAATACGGCTGTATGATATAGTCTTCACAGATTGGTTTGTTCTTCTATCGTAAATGCAACAACAAATGCAGGAGAATACGACCAGTGTAGCAGCAACAGCAGCAGTAGGTCTCAACATACACAAAGAGAAAAACTGGATTCCTTGATATAACACAGCATACACTAATCGAATGACACTTAACAAAGAAGCTCTTGAGGATGCAAGAACCTTGACTCGGACACAAACTGAGGGTAACTAGAGTATGTAAGTGAGCAAGTTAGCAACATTCACTGCTTCTTTAGCTTTCCTGGTCAATGTTTAATGCATTTACTTGTCAGTCTATTCGTTTCCTTAATGTTTTCTATGTCAAAACGTCGATGAATAGTTGCGAGCTTGCTCTCTACGAATAAACTATGAAAAGAATTTAACGAATATGCACTGACATTATGGATCGGTTGGTCTTTGTTAGCTTAATAGTTTGAAAGTTGTTAGATAGTAGAGTTCTATTCTAAAACTCGTCTAATTGTATCCTTCTTTTTGTATTGTCATTCAACTAACAAATACATTTCAACTTTCCAATGTTGTAAAAGTGCTACTCGAGTATGTTCAAATATCATTGAATAACTAATATTTCACTAGTTATGCGTATGCAGTTACAAAAAATTCACAGATTACTCATTATCTCACCATCGAGCACTTCACTTGCCTTATCTGCTGTCACCAGATATTGTACACCTTTAAATTAAGAAATAAATTGATATTTGTTTTACAAAATAACATTATTGATATAAATAGAAAGAAGAGCAAGTAAAGTTAGTGCGGAGCAAAGGAAGTTCTGATATCTATAGTTTTCGGTTAAGTTGTAGACAATCTTTAGATATTTGACCAATGCAGTTGCCACTCACTCGTCGTGGTCGTTATTTCAATAAATAGTTACGATTAGTAGTCATGTTGCTTTATTATGATTCATGTTTGTGGATATTCTGATGAGAGTCAGATGAGTTACATATTCTCCTATCGTCATTATTACTGACTGATACTTCCTGTTGGATTGTGTCGAATTGTTGTCGGATTTTGTTGTAGAAATATAGTTACATTCTAGTCAGATTAGTCATGTGTTCTTGATTTGAGTTGTGTTGAAGTCCTTTTGAATAATAGAAGCAATTTGGTGTAGAGATTTGTCTAAGGCAAATTAACGTCCCATTTGTGTATACAAAGAAGATTGAGCATTATAACAGATTCATTATAAGTGAGTTATAAAGAATGATTGGGAAGACTTCTTTTTAAATGTCATCTTAAAGTGAAGACCTCCATCAGTTCAACATCCTAATTACTGAAATTAACACATGTATAATAAATATTTATAGTGATTATGGTTCTTAACTTAAATCAAACCTAATATCCAAGAATATTACTGGTTTATAGAATTGTAAGTTCAGCTTTTGAATAAATTTCACATGAACATTGTGGGATGACGGCTCAGTGGTCTAGAGGTAAAGCGTTTGTTTGAGAAACTGAAGGCCCTGGGTTTGAATCCCGCAAGTGGGATCTTCAATGAGCAATGCTGTGCAGTTCCACAACAGGACAAATCGTTCGTTTAGTGCATCCAGGTTTTTAATGATGGTTTAACATGAATCGGTTCATGATCTCAATCAAAAACTTATTAACCTCCACAACCCTATACTGTTAAAATCTTTCATTTGATTTCACTTCACATGTTCATATGTAATTCACATCATGTCAATATACATAGTTTTTAATCAAATCATTGCCTAATATAAGCGAAGATAAATAGTGGTTAGCGATGGAATCTAGTTTGACGCGCGTTTTGTCCTATTTTGATACTGGTCAAATAGAGTTGATGTTTTTTGTGGAATTTTTACCCAATACTGTTCATTTCAAACGTCATCACGTTATCGCCTTAGTTATAGGTTATATATTATATAAGCATGTGATCATTAGTGATTATAGTGTGAATAAATTATTATAGATTTCAATGTTTAAGAAAATGAGTCCGTTGAAGCTAGACTATCATGGTAGAACTGAAAGCACAGGACGGCCGTTTCGTCAAATTGTGTGAGCCCAGCAATGCTCAATCACGACTTCCCTCCCTTGCGATATACGAACTCAGTACCTACTGGTTTCGCATTTAACCACAATACCACTTAGCTGACATCCAACGATGTTAATGATCAGTACTTCCAAGTTTTTCATGGTAGTCTAGCTTCAAATGACTCATGATCTCAATCATTGAAATTACTATGTGATCCAAAAAACACATCTGATATTATAAATTTATTCAAGGGAGGAAATATTGTCCATATTATACAATAGGATTCATAGTAAAAGTAAATGTCGTTTACTTACCAAGATAATATATAAAAATCACTGCAGTTTGCATGAGACAGGCTTTCATTTGTTTCACAAAATAATGTTTTCACAATGAATGCTTTTTCAGTTATGCATGCATATTTATATATGAGGCAAATAGGTTTATTCAAAGATGAGAAACGGAATCTGTGTGAACTCTGGAATGGATACTATTCTTATGTTTCTGAAGTAGTTTAACATTAAACATTATTTGTGAGAAGAAAAAAAAACTAGTTACCAAGCCGTAACATATTCAGGTGTATGTTCAAAATAAACCAAGTGAATGGAGGGTGGGTAGGTTTTGTTAAGGACACTAAGTATATTACTTGTTAAACAAAGTAAACAAAGTAACATGTAATTCGTTAAATATACATAGTACATACTTAAAATCAAGAAGGTGTACCTTTGAAGAGAAAAAAGGACATCACATTCTCAGGAAACTTGTGATACAGATGAGAAAACAATTTCTGAGTATATTTCGTTATTAAGTTTATTGTTTTTCACTTGCAAAATTAGTTGTTTTTGTTGTTGTTAAGGCCACCCAAAATATTATTTTATGAAGGGTTATTTGGTGAGTTGTGAAGACTATACATTAAATACTTTATTTGTAAGTCGTTCATCAATTGTTCCTTATATCCTTCATGACCCTTTCACTTATCAAATTCGTTCGGTTTCTCTTTCATTTTTCCTCGGTTCAATCTTCTCAATTTTCTTTTGACAAACCTTCCACTTCTGATCGTTGTTACATGATACAAATATCTATCAATATAATTAGCACGTACCACACTCGTTCCCCATTTCAATAAGCTGTTCTCGCAGTTGTTCCGATCACCGTATCACTGTATTCGTTGTCGTTGTTCGCATCATGGTGTGATTGAAACGATAAATTTAGTTAAACAGAATTTATGCACTTACCCTTCTCTCTTTACTAGATCATGTATACTGCTGTCAATTGAATTATTTGAGTCTTGTCAGATGTGGAGATCATAATAGCTCAATCAACCAACGATCAATCAATCATTCAGTATACGAAAGACCAAATAAAAACTGGAAAGCGATATGCCAGAAAACTAACTTCAATTTATGTCGTTTGGTGATAGATGGCATTGATGTAAAGAATACATATTCACTGAGACTGCAAATTTTATCGTCAGTAAAGCTATTCAGTGATCTGACGAATTAGATGTTTACAGAAAAGCTTTTGTCTTCACATTTCACTGATATTCTTGTACTGTTTTGCATTTAATAGAAGTAATGAGGCTAGAAAAATTGTATGCAGCCAAATGGATTTACGATCTATTCAAAAGTAGGTTCATGTGTATATTTATTTATTTATTGCAGCTATTAAAAGTGAATGGAATATCAGGTCAAGTTTTGAAACTGCGAATGATATTTGGTTAACAGTGTAGATGAGAACATACAATCAGGCATTGTCTGCAATGAGTGAAGCTGATTGGACACAGTGTGGATAAGAGAAGACAAACTACAGTCTGAATTGTTCAAAATGGATAACATCAGGCATGATGATGTGTCATGAGGCAATATGTTTTGCGACAATTGCACAAAACTGGTGTGCAATTTGCAGATGTATGTGTTTTCCAAGTATTGGCTACAGATGTGTCCATATTACCACGCCAACACAAATACAAATCTACGTGGGATGTGCCACAACACACTGCACAGAAGTTGATCTACGACATTCGCATGAATAAATAGTTCAGCAGGTTGGTTGAATGGATGTGCTTGTTTCTTTGTGGATCAACAACTAGTGGTTCTCAATATAGAACTGAAGCTACAATGTCACAGGAGGAATGGAATTTCGAAGGGAAACTTCCTTTAGATTTCGAAATGAAAGGCGGTAAATATCATGCGAATCCGAAGTGATGACAACGCCCTGGATGAAATTAAAGTCTGTAGGTACATACGCAGCAAGCAGAATCTAATGTAGATGTAGTGGAAATAAACGGCAACGGAAGAGTATTATTTCAAATAGTGTGTTGTATTGTTTGTTGTATGTAGTGTGTAGTGTTTTTCCGAATAGCACGATGTGTTTTATGAGAGTGAAACGAAATGATGAAATTGATGAATTGTTGTTGTACAGTTTCAATCATTCTTCGTATGGTCAAGTAGTCTAAGGCGTTGAATTTAGGCATCAGTCTGAAACTGACGTCGCATCGAGTCCCACCCACAACATATCTATTATCAATCACACTCATGACACTAACACATCACAGATAATCACGACCATCGCATACACACCACCTCGATCACACAATAACAAATGATCATCATCAACATTAAAAGCAACAACAGTGACAACAACACCACAACCACCACGTCACACTCTCCACATTCTCACTCCGTTCCCTGTCACTTCAACACTTCGTCCAATTCATAACATCGACCAGTCAGACACAGTGTTTTTCTATGTCCCACTCACACATAAAATCGTCTCACTGTATCGAACTACTGCCACGCATGGTAATGATTGACGAGTAGTGAGTGAGTGATTGAATGAGTGGGACAGTGTATGAGTTAGAATGAGAAAGTTTCCATCAATTGTTTTAACCGACTGGTCTGATTTGATGTTGATAGTGAATGTGTATGTGCGTGTGCGTGTGTGGATTGTGCAGTGATGTGAGTCTAGTATTGTCCTGAATAGCACAGTGTGAAATGGAATGTTGATACTGATTAATTACTGTTGTGCTGTGTCGATAAGATTTTGTGTAGTCGAGCAGCATGAAACGTTGGATTGAGGAATCGTTGTGAAATATATCTTCGAAAAAATTCACAGTAAACACAGATGGTGACAAATGCATAAATCACACAAGAACGAAAAACACAATCAAAGAGTTAGAATGTAAACAGCAAAAAACAGCAAATGATATTCAGACTGAAAACTGTGGATAGAAATGATATTCGTGGTGTTGTGATGGTATTCCGACAGCAGACAATGGGTTTTAAGAGTTGTTCAAGACCTATCACTTCAGGCTGTGCTATTTCGTTTACTACCCTACATGTCTGTGCTATACTGTATATGAGCTAAATTGCTATGTAGAGCTGAAGATCCTATATGTGACTGAAGGTTCACCATTGATAATGAGAATAGTTGAGCATGATTACTTTGGCGAGTTTGCTCACTGCTCATACGTAAAGTTGGTTCGCTGGTTAACCGATTTCACTGATACATCTTGCATTTGACTGATACATATTACAATGTGTTGTAAGTTGTGAAACAGATATTTGCAATAGAAATCCCACAGAAATTGAATGAGCGAAATCGGTTGAGCTGTTCAAAAGTTATGTTGACTTGTGTTTTGAGGTAATTGTCTGTCTCTCTCTCATCTTTTCCCATGAAAATATTTCAAAACGTTTTTTGCGAGCGACAATTTTTTTACCGCTTTAAAATTTATTGAATTTTATTTTAGAATACACAAATTAATTTGTTGCCCGATTTACGTACCATATGCTAAACAGACAGTGATTTAATTGCTTTAATACATTTAATCTTCGTTCAGGAATTGGTTTCCCATAATCTAAGTGAAGTGTGCAAACCAGTCACTACAACCGAAAACCTTACAAGGACCCAGGTGATTCGGTTTCAGTTTCGGTTGTTAATTCTAATACAAATGAGTGCATTCTAGATCACACAGTGTCTCCATCTAATACACAGTCGGTCAGACACATGATGAACCTGAGTTAAAGAAGTATAGTCGATTCCAGAAATTTGAATTTCCATTCAACATGTGATAGTTGTGGTCTTTTTTACGGACTAATGATTCCTTTGTACTTGATGACCTGTTGATTACATATATAAAATATAACTTGTTCATTTGTGCTTATTTTCCTTTTTTATAAGAAATATTAACCCTCATGACTATCGAATTCGTGCTCATGTGATTATGAAACGATCAGCGGTCAAATCAGATAGGAATCCGTAAGTTCACTAGATGGTATTCTATTTTGTAATATGAGTTGTGATTGGAAGTATGTACAACATCACTATCAGTATATAAAAAGATCACAGAGGCTCTGGCTGTGAGGCAGGGTAGTTCAGGGCGAAAAGTGATGTGGCCGTGATTTAGATAATATATTATAAACAGTAACATCATGATCAGTCGTTTACATTATAATAGATCTATAAACCTAAAAGCATTGATAACTTACAATGGAAATCAATGTAGTAGATTCAAGAAATGTAAATCTTTGAAATCCTGCTTCACTCAATTTTGTAGAGTTTAAGGAAATCTTAACCTGGTATTGTCGTTAACACCTTATTGCGATTTTAGTATTGTTGATACCAGGACTCAAATTTCTCAAATACAGGCCTCACTTGCTTGATCAGTACGTTTGAACTAAAAACGCAGTCTTATGTGGTAAGATCACATTTTAGTTTACCTTAAAATCCCCCTTTTACAAATAGAACGTCAAACTCGATGTTCAGCTTTCTCGATTATGTTTCGAAAGTTTCTCTGCTAGTTCAGGTAACGTTTTCTATTTTGCCTGTTTGTTTATTACTTGACATGTTATACTTAACTGACGAGTCCCTAAATTGTTTTTGCCTGCGAAATAACAACCAATCTCACAAAGTATTTTTACATCTCCAAACTGCATTTATCCCTTCTATATAAAAAAAGATTTGGTAACAGCATACTTTACACAATCAAAATGACCATGGACCACAACTGAATTTGCAGGAAGAGTTTACCATTCTAGAATAAACATGACAGTAAGAATTCTTTCAATCATTCCCCTACACTACTTTCACAAAACAAAAATTTGACGAAGGATCTACAAGAAGTCAAATTCAAACTAATAAAACGCTTTCAAACAACATAAAATGTTATAGTGAATAATCCAAGTAATGACACTTGAAATGTAATCTCCTGCATAGGACCAGTTTCTTAAATTTTTCATAAAATATGTCAAACCTTGTGTTACCAATTGTAGGACCACAAAATGGATTTTACGTCCAATTTCCGTCATGAAGTAAGAATCTTCGAAGTAGTTCAAATGCGATGATCTTGAATGCGACAAATATCTAATTTCTATCCTTTCACTAAATCTGCAGTTTTGTTACCATGGTTTATACTCTCCTAATTTTGAGGTATTCTAAAGAATATTAGTAATTTACAGCATCAGTTCATCAAATAATACAGCGACTACTATTTTCTGATACATGATAAAAAGTATCATTCAATCACCAATTTGCAGTAAATTAATGAGTAAACTAACCAAATTCATAGTGAGTAGTAACAAAACAATATCGTAGCCTCTTCAAGATCATCTGACCCTAAGTTTTATTTTGTTCAGTGTAGCAATGAACTATGATGAAGATTCCATTGAGCCGGTAAAAAGATATATCTAGTATAAATATCAGATTGTAGGCACCATTTAAACAGACCTCAATTATTTATTGTTATAAACTTTAAAAAAAATTGTCAACCACACATGAATAGTGAATGAGAATAGAATCGTGCACCTCTAAAATGTTTTGAATATTCATTCACTCTTATTTTGCCTGAATGAAATTTATGTGCTGGAAGTTCTGGACGTAAATATTTACATGAATTAAATTATCACACACCGTCCGTTTGAACAAGAATGTCGATGTTGCTTGAGATTTTTGTTGGGATCATCTGAACAATCGTCATCGGTCTTCATTTCATGAGCTCCTGGAATGAAACATTTAATTTCTGTTATAGGTAAAAATTATGAAAGTCAAGACCTTGAAATGTATGTGACTAGTTAGCATCAGCCAAAAACATACTTATTATTTTACATGACAAACAGGCTCCCAAATGCCATGGTATGTTTGAGAGTAGGGTGGGCCCGCCCTCCCTCTCGAAACGCTCTTACACAGCCACGCGTATACAACCTCTGTCAGGGAAGTTCTACTAACTGCCTTCTTGTGGCGGGGGTGTTGTTTACGAAAATGAGAGTACAAAAAGCGAATGTTCGGTGCTTTAACCGGGTCCTAAACCAATGGTGAACATGGTCTCCGGTATCCTGAAGGAATAAATGGCGCATGAACCAATCGTTGGTCACCAGCTACCATGAGAATGCATCTCCTCACGATGCTCCTCTGCCTTGTGGATCAGGCCTTTAGGTCAAAGGCTCGGGCTGTGGCCTCCTAAGAAAATTACCTGATTCGGTCTGGGCACCTGGGCAGCATCACAGCCAAACACACACAAATATGGTGTGGCCGCATATATATTTGGTGCCCTCTTGTACTAATCTTTATGTGTTCAAATAAATAATAATAATAATGACAAACAGGATGGAACTGGATTATTCTTAATTTTGACGACTTATTATGTTTTGCAGGTTACATGTAGTGTGACAGAACCTAATAAATAAATAAATCTGAAGAATTATATGAATGTCATCAATTTGTAGTTCAAATCACTTCAATATATAGAACCGTTTTACATTGATCTGCTCCTACACTCCGCCTGTAGCTCTTCCAGAGTTACTGCTGGTCCCAAGCCCGGGTAAAGGAGGAGGGTAAGTAAGCTCCTACATGAATGAACTTAACACAATAAAAGGTTGTCGATTCAAATCCCATAGTGGTAGAGCTAGTAAGAGTATAAGCAGTAATAGGTAAGATTAGATTTTGAAAATGTTATATACTTTATTTCCTCAAGTTCATCATGTGTCTGACCGACTGTGTATTAGATGTAGACACTATGTGATCTAAAATGTACTTATTAGTTTTAGAATTAACAACCGAAACTGGAAAAGATTCACCTGGTTCCTGAAATCGTATTTATTTTCATTTTGGTAGTGTGTACTTAGAAGATTGATATCTAGAATTCAAACCATATATTTTCGAACATTATGCTCTTTCATGAAATAATGTTAGATCTTCATTTCTTCAAGCTACAAATAATATGGCTTTATTTAAAGTATATTTTTCACATCGACTAGAGGATCCATTGAAAGTAACTTCATGGTGAAAATAAACAATATTTGATATGAGATTATGTGAACTATAAGTTGGTTTAAATTCACTCAGAATTTGTACTTCATATAGATTGAATTTCCCATCAGAAACAAATACGTTATGAGGACAAATAACATTTAATATGAAATCTCAACAGTTGAAATCATGAGTCAATTAAAGCTAGACCACCATGGTAAACCTAGAGGCACTGGACAGCTGTTTCGTCCTATTGTGAGACTCCTCAGCAGTGCGCATCCACGACCCCGACTCGCGGTATTCGAACTCAGGACTTAGCTTCAATTGACTCATGATCTCAACTGTTGAAACTACTAAAATCTCCACAAAACCCCTCCTGATACTATTATGAAATCATTAGGATTTAATTTTCCTGAAATATTTTCCTCGAATTTATTGTAATATCATTAGAGAATAATGTATCATTGGACAAATCGGTATCTATTAAAATTGCATCGGATTTCGGATCATTATTTGGTCCATTCAATATATTTTTCTCATTTTTACAGGACATTTCACCAGAAATATGTGAATCATCAGAGCAAAAGAGATCTGGTAAGATCACATGAGAAATCCAACAAGACGTTGATCTCGATAGATTAATGAGAAGATGGAGTTGATCTGATCTCATCGTTCTATCGAAATTTATAAAAGGGACTAACTGCTTCAAAGAAGAAGCTTTTATCTCACAACTCTTCAATGAATTATTATCTGCATGATCTTGAGCATGCATTGGATTAGGAAAGCTAAGTAATATAGTAAAATCCTGAATGTCTCGGAGAATCACATTATGAAAATTTTCGCCTTCATGGCATTCGAAATTAGTACACATTACATGATTCAGTAGTAGTTAATTGAGAGTTACATAAGGAAGTGGAATAGGCTTAACTGGGAATGCCAAAGTTTCTTATAAACTGTAAGCATCCTTTCCAATAAATGTGAGGAAATTAGAGAGAAGTTTATAATCCCTAACATGATTCCTGGTCATATTCCAGATTTTTAAATATTTCCATGTAATCTTCGAAAGCTTCAGAATTTGAATGTGGATCAAGCTGTCCAATCACGGGCTCCATTGCGACGTCAATATGATAATTAGATGTATTTCAATTATTGTACTAACTTAAAATTCCCGAAGTAGTGCAATTTAAGGCAGGTATAACTAGATGAGCACAAATGAACTTATTGTATTCGGAATTTGTAATCAGCTTTCCATCGGTTACAGAGGAATTACTAGTTTGTAAAAGTACCAAAAGTATTTGAAATTCTAAACTTGACCATGAATACATGTCCGTATAGGGTTAATTAATTAACACATTAACATTGTTTAAAGTATTTGTATAAGTGAGTTATCTGTCGTTTACATTATTGGTTGTCAATGTATATAAGTGACTACAATGAGTTAGTTAACTCTATTTTACCAGCAGATAATGATTAGTCTCATCACAAAATTTTGTTTTACTAATTAACTGTAATTTATAACTTTACTATTTCAACATGGTGTTATGTCTACAAAACAAGTCATGCAAATTACTCTTCAATCATTGTCTTTAGCACTATAAGTAAACATTCGATAATATTCAATGAATCGTGAATTTTTTAAAGTTAGACATTAACGCCGTTAGACACCGGATCAGTGTTTTAAATATTAAGCGTTCGCACTCGAGACTGACAGGTGTTGGGTTTGAATCTCGTGAGGCATAGATCGTAGATGCGTACTTCTGAGTAGTCTCATACTAGGACTAAAAGGTCGTCCAATGAGTCCAGGTTTTCCATGATAGTGTCTACTTTCAATTGACTCATAAAGTCAACTATAAAATTGCTAAGATCTCCACGAAATCCTTTTTGATAAGAATCATCGTAGGCTCATTAGTGACTGGCTTCAATAGGTATTTCCTGGAGTCCTAGTGAGAAGCAGTGACTAATAGAATTCAACCAGGTCTGTTGTGAGATAGTAATTGACTGAAGACAATGGTGGACGGTGGATCAATTTCGTGGATTGGTTGAACTTAGACATTAGCGCCGTTGGATGCCAGTCGGCTCAGTGATCTAAAGGTTGAGCGTTCGTGCTCGAGACTGATTGGTCCTGGGTTCGAACCTCGTGAGGCATAGACCGTGGATGCGCACTTTTGAGGAGTCCCATACTAGGACTAAAATGTCGTCCAACGCTTCCAGGTTTTCCATGATGGTGTCTAGCTTCAAGTGACTCATAAATTCAATTGTTGAATCAAACATTATCGAAAAATTCCTCAAGCTCTCTATGAGCTTTAAACAATACAACATCATATCAATAAGCTAGAAAAAATCTCATATTTCTCTTAATTTACCTTCTCTTCTTGGTAGAACATTGTCTTGAAATTGTGTAGTTTTGTTACCAGCCGGTAAATAATGTCCAACAACGAAAATTATATTACCTATTTCTGATTTAGTAAAACCGAATCCAACTTTTTTCGTTTTTTTCCAGATCATTTGAGTAAAATAACCTGAAATAAAATATTGATTCAATTTATTAATTCGACTATATGCTGGGCATCAATTAATCCATCTACTACCTTGTTATCGAAGTCATAACAATCTACTTTTCTACTCAAATGCCCTGTTACGGCCAGGAGTGGAGAGAGTCAGATCTTTCTCTCCAAATGATCTCATATGGCCACATGCATAAGAGCACAGCGCAATGACACACATGGACTCCAGACTCCTGAGGAAACAAATGGCGTATGAACCAATCGTCGGTCACCGGCTACCATGGTACTGCATCTCTTTACGTTGCTCCACTGCCTTTTGGATCAAACTTTTAGATCAAAGGCTCTGGGTGTGGCTCCCTAAGAAAACCATCTGATTCGGTTTAGGCACGCGGGAAGTATCTAAGCCCTTACACATATTGAGTAACTTGTGTGGCGCGTATTTATTTGGTGCCACTTAGTATCAGTATTTAGGTGTCCAAATAAATAAATAGTAAGTAAAATTGTGACCAAAGATGATTTGTTTGTTCTAGTCTCCACCTTAACAAAATGCATTTTCTCAAAGGAATACTCAAAGTCATAGTAGTAATTCTATATACAGTAGCTACTGACTTGATGCAATAATTCTCGATCAAATCAGGATTTGTGTGTTAGATCTACTCCTGCTAAGAACAGAATATTCATGTTCCGCTTTACCATAAGTGAAACTAGGAGTAATTTAGAGTATTATCAAATTGAGTCTGCATATTTATTGAACATCCTATTTACGATTGTCTATATATTTGATGCATTTATAATTTTTGTGTAATCGATCACCAACTGTGTAGAAAAACGTTTTGAAGTGGATTTAAAATATGTGAATGATGTGAAACTGCAATACCATTATGGTGTGTGCTACTGATCTCGACAGATGTAAGTAGTATGTATAATCAATCGGAAGTAAAATGTTTGGTGGTAGGAGGTTATGAAGAACAAAGAGAAGAGAACGAGAACAGAGAGTGATTGGTGTGGAAACGAAGTTACAGTCAAATCTGAGACAATTGATTAAACGTTTGCAAATGAAGTGTTTACTGTATGATTCTCAGATTTTACTAAGTTGTTCTGTCATTTTGTGTGTTCAAATAGATTCGATTGTAATCAGATAGGGGTTTTGTGGAAATTATAGTAATTTTAATAGTCAATTGAAGGTAGACCACCATTGAAAACCTGGGATCACATGACGGCTGTTTCACCCTACTGTGGGACTTCTCAACAGACAAAAAGGTAAGCCTATATAATTCCTACTAAACCGAATAATGATAAAATGAACAGAAGTTTTATTTAAATGTATCTATGAAATCACTAGAAATTCAACCATTTTCGAAACTACTATATAGAATTAAATAGATGAAATATTTTCACATACTGATGAGAAGACGTAACCAGTGGAGCTAATTCATGTCGGGGAGAAACAGGTTTCTACCTAAATAATGGAAGATAGTCGCGCAATTTCGTGGATTGGTTGAGGTTAGACATTAACACCACTGGATGCCGGCTCAGTGGTCCAGTAGGTTAAGCGTTCGCGCACAAGACTGAAGGCCATGGGTTAGGATCCCGCGAGTGGGATCATGGATACGCACTGCTGAGGAGTCCCACAATAAGACGAAATAGCCATTCAGTGCTTCCTGGTTTTCAGTGGTGATCTAACATCAATCGGTTCATGACCTCAGTCAAAAACTTAACAATCTCCATAACCCACAAACTGTTACTTATAAGTAGTAAGAGAAAACAGAACAATGAATTTATAAACAATGATGGATGGTGGCTAACAGTGGAATACAGGAAACCCGTTTCGTCCTATTCGAGACTTAAGGTAATATTGAGGCAGTTCGTACAGGATGCATATATGCCAACAACAGACTGATTGATTACAGCCCTAAACTACAATGGGAAGATAAAAGCAAGCAACATCAATATCAGAACTCAGTAGCTAAGTGGATAACACAATGGAGATTGAAGTGAACAGTATTGAGTTCCAGTGCCAGAGTGAACATCAACTCTGAAATGAAGATATATTCAGCTGGTATAATCCCAAATAGGATGAAACACGCGTTAAACTGGATTCCACTGCTAACCATCACCAAGTCAATTAAGAACAATAACTTGCCTTTATTCTCTTGATTATCTTCATTGTAGTCATAATTCTCTGATTGTTTATACCATGCTCGTATCGCATTCAGTCCTGAAATTTTTTTATATTATAAAAAAACATACATTAGTAATTATCTATTAGACATTTCCTGTATGTTTCCGTAAAGAAATTCAGATCTAGTGTATGCTACTCATATCGGCATGAGTAGTATGTAACACTAATCGGAAGTGGAATGTCAGCAACATTATAATTCATGAATGAACCAATGAAATATAAGATAATAAGCCTTGGATTTTGGCGCGGAATCTATTCACCCACTTAGCTAAATAGAGTTTTGGCAGGTCGTGATGAAAATCCTAAATCTGACTCTTAACCTTAACCATCAACTGTAAATCATAATTCTAATTCCACAAACAGGTTTATAGCTCTCATTTGGTCCTGGCTATTAGGTGGACACTCTCAAGGTCAGTCTAGCGTTGCTCAGAGGTCGTCCATAAACTATAGTTTCACCGGAATGTTTAGCAGCAAGAAATTGAGAAAATCGAATCGAAGAGAACGGCAATAGAGAGTTATTGTTATAGCAATGAAGGAACAATGAAGTTTGAGATAATTGATGAAGGATTTGCAAATGAAAGAACTTTGTAATTTTAGTTTAAAATACGTTCGGTTTCCTTCACCTATGTTCTCGTTCATTTCAATGGAAGCATTAGTAAACAAAATGTAGTACAATTAGTTTGTCAAGATTATGTGAAATGTTAAGGAGTTCAATTGATTAGTCTCTATTATCTAATGTATATCATTAGACAATTACATCAAAATCTCTATTTATTCATAAGAGTTTTAAAGCTTAGTTGTTGTGGTGTTTGTATGAACTAACGATTCGTTTGTACTTGTTGAATGCTTGGTTTTGAATTCCAAATACAGTATATTCGTTCATGCTTATCTAATACTTCTTGATTCAACTGAGTTATTTCTGGGATTCTTAGTTTGTATTATAATTCAAATACCCATAATCATAACATTGGCGTCGCGATGAAGCCTGTGATGGAATGGTTGGACTTACATTCAGATGCTGATGCTTTTAAAGATTACTCCCAAAGGCTCGAAATCTGGTCTATGATCAAGGAAGATGTTGAAGATGTTAATATTATAGCACATTTCCCCACATTAATCGGCGAAGACGAATACAACTCTGGCTTTACCAGAAAAGCCTATTTCGCTTTCTTATGCAACTGTCAAGGAACTACTGCTAGACTTTGTTAATTATACAAATTTCAAATGTGGTAAAGGAAGATTTCGTAAAATGATTCATGAGGATATCAAAAATTCCCCTACATTACTACGTCATCCCAATCCCGTCAGTACTCAAGGTCATGCCGATAATTTATTTGAGGAGTCGCGATGCAGTTCACAAAGTTGGGCACAAGTCTTAGCCAATATTTGTCCTGTAGCATGTATATTTCATGTATATTTCATACTTTTAAATGTTTCAAATATGGTGAGATTGGACACATTTAGTCAGTTTGTAATGCTACTGTTCATCTTGCTGCAACTAATGCTAAAATTTGTAATTGTGATCCTATTAAATTGGATATTTGTAATGATCATTTATCTTTATCCAAAAATTCAAAAAGCGTTATAGAGTCACATAGAAGTTCAGAGTTAAATGAAACTCAGAATCATTGTGAAACAAAAGTTTCTAATCAACTAAAGTCTTTCCAGATTTCTCATGTTATTATACCAGATATGATTTTTCCTAATGATTCACATATTTCTGATGAAATTTCTTATAAATCTGAGGAAAGTACGTTGAATGAATCAAATCATGATCGAAAACTTGATGCAGTTTTGATAGATGCTGATTCATGACTCTCTAATGACATAATAAATTTCAAGAAAAGATTTCAGAAGTATCAAATCTTGATGTCATATCATATACTACTAATCCTCATGATACATTTGCTTCTTGTGGGAAACTTGTTCATTGTGAAGCACAAGTCCTAAATGAGCTTGATTTTGATTATAATTTGGATGATTGCATATCAACTGCTGTTTATCCTTAACATGAAGTCACTTCTAATAATAGTCAGTGTGAGGAATATATTTTAAATAAAGCCACATCATTCATAACTTGAGGATAAGAAGATCTAACATTATTTCGTGAAGAAGGATAGTTTTGAAAAATCTATGGTTCAAATTCTAGATATTAGTGGTTTCAGTACACAACTGACATGATGATTGTATACAATTCCAGGAAGCAGGTGAAGTTAGTTCCAATTGCAGTTGTTAATCCTAATACTAATGACTGCATTCTACATCATACAGAGTCTACATCCAAAGCACAGTCGAATTGGAGCAGAATGAACATAAGGAAAGGACATAAATCGATTACAGAAACTTGGACTTCAATTTAAGCTTTGGCGGATATGGTGTTTGTATGAAATAAAGATTCCTTTGTACTTGTTGAATGCTTGATTTCGAATTCCAAACACAATACATTCGTTCGTGCTTATCTCTTACTTCTTTATTCAATTTAGTTATTTCTGGGATTCTTAGTTTGTATTATAATTCAAATATTCATAATTATCATAGTTCTATAGTAGTTAATAGTTGAATTCAAAAGGCATATTTCATTCAACTTGACTTTCATCAGCTGAATAGACAAGATCTTTGAATCTCATTTAATCAATTTTGAATTAAAACTTCAGATGTTTTCTTTGAAGATGAATAAACCAAAGACAACTACTTACTATTAATAAAATATTCTCAATATACATCATCAAAGTAAAAAAAATTTGTTTTTAAAGTAAGATCTATGACAACATATCAATTCTATAGTTTTCAATACGATAATTCCAGTAGAAAATTTGAAGCGAAATAATCTTCAAGTAGATCAACACTTTAACATAACACACTATGCTGATCATATCATTCAGTAGAACGATGAAAACTCCATAATTAAATTGTTCAGCTCAGAGAACAAAACTTCATCAAAACAATAATAATGTAGTAACAATGTAGTGAACAGAACATGGGTGGAGACAATCGAATGTTAATAAAATCTAACAATCATAAATGCAAAATGTCCATCAGTTGTCTCAAAATGACTCAGACTTCATTCTAACACCTGTGCTCCACTGGCCTGCTCAGCCATCTACATCCGATGCCCGCCCAGCAGCCGCACATCACACTGCTCCTCTCCGTCGACAGCATCTGCTACAGCCAACGCCGCCTCTTCAGAACGCTCCACTCGACGCTACCTCTCTGCACCAAACTGCCCCAACTAGCACCCCAGCTCCAGGCCCGCAACGGCGTTCGCAGAACATCACCCTTCCTCTCCTGGATGGCAGAGACACCGCAGGTAGTGAACAGAACACCGGTGGAGAAAATCGGATGTATTTAACACAAAATTACAGAACTTACTAATAAAATCTAGCAATGATAAAGTAAATGCTTAATTTGCAAAATGTCTACCAATTGTCTCAAATGACTCAGACTTCATTGTTCTTACATTTTCATACAAACTGCATTCTGTTACCATTCGTTACTGTTCGATCCTCTTGTCTCGCTGCTGCTAGACCTCTTGTTCACGACTAACATCATATACTACTTATGTCAATATAAGTAGCACACATCACAACAACAGAAGCATTTGAAGCAATATCAAACTTAATGTTTAATTACTAAATCTATACTTCAAAGTACATATCAACGACAAACGTTTTTTTTTTATTTTTCAAGGTCATTTTATCGACCACTATAGTACTTACAAATGATAAATTCCATATCGATGCATCGAAAATTTCTTATTTCAATTATATTTACAGTCATTATGATACAACTGAGAAGATCATAATTGATTAAACTGAATAATTTAAAGCTGCTTAACAGATGATTTTTACTAGAACATAAACAGTTTAGATTAATTATCAGAAAAGGAGTGGTTTTGTGGAGACTTTTAGTAATTTAACAGTTGAATTTATGTGTTGATTAAAGCTAGACCATCAGAGAAAACCTGGAAGCAATGGATAACCATTTCGTCCTAGTACGGGTCTCCCCAGCAGTGCATATCTATGACCCCACTCATGTGGTGGATTCGAATCTCGAGAATGGGATCGTGAGTGCTCATTGCTAAAGGGTCCCATCCTGGGAAGAAATGTCCATTCAGTGCTTTCAGGTTTTCCATGATGGTCTAGCTTTAATTGACTAATGAATTCAGCTACTAAATTTAGAATAGAGCAATTCGTTGTAACAAAAAAAATGAAGTGTTTACCACGCTTTATGTTGACTAACTTTTTTTCACCTATTTCAATTTCAATGCTACATTGCTTTACACAAATTATATTACAATTCTATTTGACTGTGAGTTAGGTTTAAGGCTACTACTAAACTTTGAAAAATATATCGTTCAAAATTTAACTTAATTACACAGAAATAAGGTTGTGTTATGTAATATTATAGATAGAGATAAGTTAGAAATGTTAGCCATTAGGCGCCGATTCATTGGTTAAAGGTTAAGCGTATGTTATGGGACCTGAAGGTTCGCGGTCCAATCCCCGTATAGGCTATTGATGCCGAATTTCGAAAAGTCTCATATTAGAACTAAACAACTATCCAATACGTTTCAATAATTGGGCCTTGTGTTACGTATACCTGAACACCGTCTACTATGACTTACAATGCTGACTAGTGTTGGAGACGGTTGGGAGAAAGTTAGGGGTGGTCATACCAAAACATGGCATCGGTGCTTGAAGTCACTAACTTTCAGTCTGAGACATGTCGGTAGATACAGACTACTTGGCTGTGGTTCGTGTGACTATCATAGCCAATTGTTGAGGACTCTTGATGACATTGCTTAGAATCGATCACAATAGCGTAGGTGTACACACTCTCGATCTTCCCTTAAACCATGAGATTAAAATCATTTTATACCTTTCTTTCTACGAACCTATTCTTACTCCCTGTATCATAACCTTATATGCAATTTTTTTTAAAAATATATTACTATCACTGAAGTGGCTAATATATAATATACCCTTGTGTGCCAGAATAATTTAACATTGGTTTTGAGGAGAACTAGACACAATCCAGACTTTCACATAACAACCCAAGCAGTATAGCTCAATCCTGTTTAATAGGAGAGCCAAACACCGCTCAAGCTTAAAATTTGTAGCTAAAACAGTAGAGACCGATCCCGTTTCCGGGAGGACCAGACACCATTCAAGCTTAAATTTTATAACCCGATGAGTAAAGCTAAATCCTGCTTCACAACAGAACCAGACACCGTATACACTTTGACAGTACAATCTGAATAAAACAATTCATTTCTTTGGCGCAAACTCACAGGTACCGAGCACCCTGGTCGACCATTCACAATATTCATATACACGTCCACATTACGTGCATAATTATTCCGATCAATGATCGAGTAAATTAGTCATGCCTACCATGAACAGGCCAAAGTTGAACTATTCCGCCTACACAATAGTCAAACTCATTAATGTTAGCAATAGCAACATGCCTTGCAATGTCTCAATGACAATGACCCTTGAAAACACTGAAAAGTAACCACTAGTATGAATGAAATTGGTGAACAAGCAAACTAATTTTGTGCACGAACAGTTAATAAAACTTGTCAACGTAATGCTAAACCATCTACAATATTAATGTCAAACCTTCAGTCTCATATGAGATATTCAACTCTACGTTAGCAATATAGTTTATAGCTATTGAAATAACTACATCTATAAATTTGGTGTTTATCTTGTTATACTAATAATAAATAAAAATTTGAACCGATAAATATATGTATCTAGTCCTACATTGAAGCTAACTGACTAACTGAATGATTATCTATAATGGTAATCATCAGAAGGGGTTTTGTGGAGATTTCTTGAAATTTCATTGATTGAAGTCATGAGCCAATTGAAGCTAGACCACCATGGAAAACTTGGAAGCACTGGATGGCCGTTTCGTCCAAGTATGGGACTCCTCAACAGTGCGCATCCACGATCGCGCACCCCGCGAAATTCGAACTAGGGACCTATCGGTCTTGCGAGACCGAAACTAAGGAGTCCCATACTAGGACGAAACGGCCGTCCAGTGCTTCCAGGTCTTCCATAGTGGTCTAGCTTCAATTGACTCATGATTTCAATCAGTCTAATGGTAATCATCAAAATTCAGCAATCTTCAATAATCTATCGTAAAAGCCAAACAAACTTACCTGCAACTTGACAATTTTGCTGACCAATTATTAAAGCCATATTTTGACCACATATAAAATGATCAATTTTTTGTAATTGATGTAATTTTTGTAAATATTCCGAATGAATTTGTGCAGATTTTATTAAACGATAATTTAATTTCAATTTAGGACAATTATGTAATTGTCTTAATCTAATATATAAATAAACAAAGAAAAGAAACAAAAAAAACTCTTGCAATTTGAATTCTGGATTGTCATGAAGTTTTAGGCGGCTATTTTTGTCTTATTTAAAACTTGTCAATTGAAGTAGCTTAGGGTTTGTTAGATCTATCAAAGAGTCCAAGTGACCCGATTGAGATACGCGAGAAACCGAAGTTCCAAATCAATGATTTGTCTACAACAACCGGTCTTTATTGAATAATACACAAAATTTAGTTGCAAACCTCAACTTGTGAAGTATCTGGGGCGTTTAAACGCGTCCCTCATGTATGAAAATAAACAAGGCTTCCTGTAAGAGTAACATAATGAATAATTACAACATACGATAGTACAAAGGACAACTAATAACTGTGTCTAAATTTGATAACAGTTTATGAACAATTAGTCCCTTTGATAAATTTCGATAATGATATTAGAAGACGAAGATTATCAGAACTATGTGATTGAAACAACGACTTAAATCAGTCATCAATAAAACCTAGTGCGCAGCCAAGGTCATCATCAAAGAAAGAACAAGGTGTATGCTTCATTCAAAACCTAAAGTACATGAAAACGATTGCGTCACATCCCACTGTGTTTACCAATTTAAATGTGTGTGTGGTCACACATACATAGGGAGGAGTAATCGTGATCTCAACATTAGGGTGAGTGAACATGTATCCAAATGGCTTCAGAAACAAATACAATCGAGTGATCCAATAAGAGCAGAGGATAAACATCCATCATCCTCTATTGCTAAACATACAATTGAAACAGGTCACAAGATTGATCTAAATTCAGCTTTTGTAGTGCTGTATAAAAGTGTAAAAGGGCCATACGAAAATTCTGACCCTCTTTGTGTGTTCAAAAACAGTTTGGTCTTACCTTAAACCTACCCTGGTAATATTGACTTATTATCCAGAGTGATTAGGTTTCAAATTGTGTTCACATTATTATTATTACTCTTATCATTATCCTTATCTCCTCTTACCCCGTTTCCTGTCTAGTTGACCTTTTATTTTTTATATATAAATGCTCTTAACAAGTATATGTGTGACCAGATTGTTCGAAATGTATTGCGCTAATATATCACATAGTTCTGATAATCTTCGTCTTCTAATATCATTATCGAAGTTTATGAACAACCGAAGCGCGAACCAAGAGCAAAACAATATGGAAGCTGTTGCGTTTAAACAAATACACAAAACTGTGGATAACCGCTATAGTGATTAATGTACAGTTATTATAATAATAAATACAATGATAAGTACAATGAACGTTTTAAGTACGTGTGAACATTTCAGAACATTACACTACGACTTGCGTTACAACATAAGTTTGAAAATTGTTGAGAATACAACTGCTTACTGAATGTAAATAAGTAGTAATAGTAGTACAAAACCCACCATTTACTTTCCCAATCATGGAAACGTTACCATTGAGCCACTAGAGCAGTTACTGACCTGTCGTAGGATTAAGTTGTGTTCATTAACTGATCAGTTAGTAGTAACGAGTATCATGTTTGTCTAACTCTTCTTCTCAAATAAACCATATTGAATCATTTTCAATGTGATCTAAGTGATTGTCATCATGGTAGGTTAAGGTAATCAACTAGGGGCATCAAAGATTCTAATTTACTTCAAAGAAATACTTATAGTCTCATGCATCATTGAGTTAGGGATTTACTAAGAGTCTATGCCTTACAAAATAGTTTTACTCATGAAATCTACTTATACATCTATATCAACGTAGGACCTCCGGTCTCGCCAGCGAATGCTTAACTTCTAGACCACTGAGCTGGCATCCAACGGTGTTAATGTTTAACTCCAAACAATCCACGAAATCGCGGGACCATTTTCCAATGTTTGAGTAGATACCTGACTCTACCTAACACGGATTGGCTCCACTGATCAAGGCTTCTGATTAGAACATTGATAACATTTCATCTAATCACTACAAGTAGCACAAATGTCTCGAAAATTTTTGAACTATATACTCTGATTAAATGATGACTTACCCTATTACTAAGTGTACCATACTTCAACAAGCTTCTGCAGGTCAAACGTTACCAACGAACTTATAAGTACCCTTGTTTTCTACACATAAATAAATCCCGATGAGAAGCTTCTTTTCTTACGTCGTCACTTTCCCCTACCATTCAGGGTTCAAGGAAGCGCTCAAGAAGTCATTATCAAGCATTTCATTTGTAGACTTAAAAAGTTATCTAAATAAAAAGACAACCTGTAATTGTGCGAAACAGTCCAAATTAGTTTACGTGGATTGTCTACGATTGACAGATAATCAAATCAGATAAATTTAATCAAAACAAATCATACAATTAAACTGAAAGTTAAGTTCAATCGCAAAGCAACTAATCATTATGTGAACCATTTGTTAAGATTAAAATGACCAAGTATAAATAAACGATTCTAATAATTGAAGGTCTTATAATAAACACAGACACAAAGAATAATTTACTCTGAAGCATCAAATGAACTTTTGAGTTTATGTAAACGAAAGCCTCAAGTGTTTGGGCACAGAATATTCAACAGGTATACAAAAAGTGTTTATGTCAATGGGATGTTAATATGCCGTCTTCTTTTTTCACCTCAGTAGGAATGTTTGTATCTTTTGATTTAAATCATGATAGTGTTTTGCATCTAGTAAATGATTAGTGCAAATTCACTTGGTATTGTTTCACTTGTATCTTCCCATTGATGTTTAGGATTGCAATTGGTCAGTCTCTTATTGGCATATGTACATACCATGCGTATTGTTTCTATGAGAAGATTCAATTAGAACGATAGCAGGTCAATTTAAACTTCACACATCGAACAAGCGAGCGACTATCAGGACTCAGTAGCTAAGTGGATTAAGAGTTGACGCTTGAAGCGAACGGTACTGGGTTCGAGTCCCAGAGTGAACATCAACCCTAAGATGTGGGTAAGTCCAGCTGACGAGTCCTAAATAGGACGAAACGCGCATCAAACTGGATTCCACTGCTAAC
This sequence comes from Schistosoma margrebowiei, assembly GCA_944470205.2. Lineage (NCBI taxonomy): Eukaryota > Metazoa > Platyhelminthes > Trematoda > Strigeidida > Schistosomatidae > Schistosoma > Schistosoma margrebowiei. The sequence continues at coordinate 6,727,625 of OX104028.1, forward strand.
CACTATCCGTCTTTGCTTATAATGGTTAGTGTAAATGTTTACAGTACATTAATACTGACATAAAATGTTGTGATAAGTGGAAACGATCAACAAAGATAGAAGAAACTCGAATTTATTATCTTCCCATGAGAAACTGATGATTATCAATAAAGCTACATTAAAATACACTAGATCCAAATATATTCTGAAGTAGGTTAATGGTCTCTATCCATGTACAAGGATAGTATTCTAAACGTTAATAGCTTAAGTATAATGAATACTGAGAAATGATTAAGCAATTTAGTGTTGAATATATCAAAATTTATAGTTTTTCATAAGAATATACATATGTACTTCTCACAGTCATCAAATTCATTAAGAATAACATTGTTTTTAAATTATTTTACTTAAAATACATTGTATGGATCTGAAACATAGAGAACTACTACTACTACAACTAACATCAAAGAAGTACAAGTATTTACAAACAGTTGTTTACGCAAGATACTCAATATGCGTTGGCCAGATACCATCAATATCAACCTACCGCCAGAGCGAACAAACCAACTTCCAACTGAAGAAAATATTAAGAAACCACGTTGAAAGTGCATAAGACATACAATACAAAAATCATCGTGAGGCTGAAGAGGAACGCATGAAAAGAAAGTTGAATAACATTAAACGTCAGAGATTGGAAGCAGATATCAAAAGAATGAATAGCAACTAGAAACAACTGGAACGGATTGTCTAGGACAGAGTTAAATGAAGAATGCTGTTAGGTGGCCTATACTCCTCCACGAGGGGTAACTAGCATAAGTAATGTAATTTAATAATCAACTAAATAACATATTATAATTCAATTAAATCAATCAACTAATCAATCAATCAATAATTACTTACCGATTATTTTCTTTTAAGCATATTTCATTAAAATGATCTAATTCAGTTTTATTAGATTTAATGATTGTTTGATTATCATGTCGATGATCATCAATAACCATGTTGAATAATGAAATGAAAATAAAATTTTATAAAAAATATTCCATTTGGAAATCAACGTAAATTGCTTTTTTCTCTATTTTTCCTTTTTCTCTTTTTTCTTTTTTCTCCTACTAAGTTAATTATAGAAAAAAATAGTAAAGAAGAAAAAAAAGCAAAGAATTCGATGAAAGAATAATTTTCTCTCTTTTTCTGTTTATTTTATTATAGTTTTATTCTACGTACTCACTTTTTCCTTCTTTATTTCGTTTTTTTGTTGTTGTCTGTTTGTTTGTTTGTCTGTCTGCCATTTTTCAAGTATCTTATATAATATGACTCCCTATCGTATTGTAAACCAATCAATTAAAGAATAATTTCCATATGACATAGCAACAGAAACTGACATCAACTAGTTTGTTATTTTTATATATTTTTTTCACTAGAGTACAGTGAGTTAGTACCCTTTTATTGATGATAATTTATTGTTATGAATGAATAAATATAATTTCATTTGTGATTATATATAATACTTACTTTTGTACAAAGAAAACAACAATGATCAAGTGATGGAGTTAGATTAGAACAACAATCTATTTAAATAAATATAGGCAACCCACCAACATTCTATATTCAACTCTATACTGAATGATCTTTTCCAGTTGTTATTCATTCATTTTATTTCTGCTTTCAATTCCCGATGTAGTATGTTCTTTGATCTTCCACTTCTTCGTTTCCCTTCACGATTCCAAGTTAACGCCTGCTTTATGATGAAGTTTCATGATTTCCTCAATGTATGTCCTATCCACTTTCAACACTTTTTCTTAATATCGTCTACAAATGGACGATGGCTTGTTCTCTCCCACAATAGGTTGATGATGGTAGTATCCGGTCAACGGTCATCATACAATTTGACTCCCTTACAAATTGTAAACCAATCAATTAAAGAAGAATTTTTGTATCACATAACAACAAAACAAACTGATATCAACTAGTTTTTGATGTGTTTTTTTTTCACTAAAGTACAATAAGTTAATGCCTTTTATGGATGATAATTTATTGTCGTTAATGAATAAATATAATTTCATTCTTGATTACATAATATTAAGATAGATAGATATAGATAGATAGATTAGTGCAACAGTTTATTTAAATAAACACTGATCATTCTCTAAAAGTATGGATATCTACCTAATAATAATAATAATAATAATAATAATAATAATATATATATATATATATATATATATATCAAATTTCAATTCATCTAAAATTATGAAAGAGGGTTTGTGGAGATTGTAGTGATTTTTATTAATTGAATTCATGAGTCAATTGAAGCTAGACCACAATGGAAAACTTGAATGGCCGTTTCTTTCTAGTATGGGACTTCTCAGTAGTGCAAATCCACGATTCCACCTGTGGGACTTGAACCCAGGACCTACCGATCACGATCACGAACATCTAACCTCTAGACCATTATGCCGGTCGGCATCTAATGGTATTAATATCTAACTTCAAGCAATCCGAGAAATTGAGCCACCTTCTACCATTTTCTTCAGTGTGTTACTATGTCATAACAGACCCGGTTGAACTCCACTGGTGGCGGCTTTTCACTAGAACTCCAGGAAATCCACCTTGGAGCCAGTCACTATTGAGTGCATGATGAGTATTATCATATAGGGGTTTTGTGGAGATTTTAGTTATTTAATAGTTGAATTTATAAATCAGTTGAAGCTATACCACCATTAAAAGTCTGGAATCACTGAACGGCCGTTTCGTCCTAGCATGGGACTCCTCAGCATTGTGCATCCACGATCTAAAATTATTCAATAAAACGATGTAAACAGATTAGTTTAATAAAATGACAATGACGACCAAAGTTAACCTAAACGCTTAGGTTGAAAAATGTTGGATCCTGTGTGCATTTATAACACTGATCTGAGATGATGTCATGACTAAGTGAACGAACAATGATTTAGTTATGCATAACATATTAAGTAGAAAATATTGAATCAATCGTAAAATTTCATCGACTAACTTGTTTAAGAAATTTTTAACCTATGATTAACAACCCCTTTCTATAAATCGTATTAATGATCAACATAGGAGTAAGCTTGAAGTATTCTAACTAAAATTTATAGTATCACTTCATGAAATCATTAATTCCTCAGCTTATCCATGTTGAAAAGTGTATCGTTGACAGTTAAACCGTATACAATAATCATAGTCGGTTGTCGAAGACTGACAAACAGATAAAAAGAAAACAATTACACTGTCACAATTGGATTCGGATTTGAAAAGTCCTCGTGATTTTTTCCGTTTTAATTTGATTCTATATTCTTCACTTTTTGAACTATCTTCTTTGTATTTATTTCACTAAAGCGTATTTCATTCTCATCTTTTAAACATTCCCTTATTGAGTTGACAATGAACTGATGAACATTGTTATCACATCCCAAATTCTTTATTGACTTAATGAATAGTATATATTTTAATGCATAGAAACTACTACAGTTTATTGTCCAATTAAAAATTTAGTCCATGTCCCTCTTTGTCACAAAAGGGAATCGACATATTTTGCATAATCAGTAATCGATTTTCAGTGATCACAAACACATGCTTTACCTAAAGTGCAACATTAAGCAATAAAAACTATGATAAAGCGTTTCATTGAAGCGATTATTTGATAATCTCTCAGAATCTCAAATTCATTTTCTTAACCAGATGATATTTAATTCATGCCAATTGAAAAGAGCAAGACCAAAGAACACACTACGTTAGGAATAGAAAGCAGATAAATAAAAAAAGAATAATAACTACAAACAAATAGAAACGATTACTTAGCATAGAGTTGTATAGAAAATGATGGTAGTCGGCCTATACGCCTACACGAGTGGGGTAACAGGGGTAAATAAGTAATTATAGTTTTGAAATCATCAGAAGTTGGCACCATCATCATCAGTATCAAATTTTGAATGAAATAACTGTATAGTCTTTCTTTAGTTATTCAAAAGTCTTTCAATGGCATGCCAGTGTATGTTTGTGTTATCCCCCAGAAACAAATCTGATTATTTTGTAATTTCTCGTATATATTAGAACTTATAAGTGAATCGGTTTATTTCTTTTGTTAGAAGTTATAAATCACATCAATTTTTATTAAAAAAAAACAAATAAGAAGGGGTTTTGAAGAGGTTTTAGAAATTTCCACTGGTTGAAATCATGAGCCAATTGAAGCTAGACCACCATGGAAAACCTGGAAGCACTGGACGGCCGTTTCATCTGCTCATTAGTCACTGACTCCAAGAGATACTCCTGGAGTTCCAGTGAGAAGCCGTCACCAATGGAGTTCAACCGGGTTTGTTATGACATAGTAACATACTGAAGACAATGGTAGAAGGTGGCTCAACTTCGTGGATTGGTTGAAATCAGACATTAACACCGTTGGATGCCGGCTCAGTGGTTTAGTTGGTTAGGCGCCTGGCGCGAGACTGGTAAATCCTGGGTTCGGATCCCGCGGGGTGTGGGGTCGTGGATGTGCACTGCTGAGGAGTCCCATACTAGAACGAAACGGTCGTCTAGTGCTTCCACTTTTCCATGGTGGTCTAGCTTCAATTGACTCATGATTTCAATCAATGAAAAACAAATAAACAAAAATTAAAGATGAATTCAAAGATTTTCACTAATATCCTTTTTTCAATTATCCATGCCATTAATATCTGCTGATCTCATATGATAGTGTATAAATCATAATAATAGATTTGAAAACACGCCAATAACAAGTGGTAATGAAAAGGTCTCAATATTGATTTTCTAGTTGCTAAGTCATTACGTCTATTTCATAAAAAAATAGTTCGACGATAAATTTCATAATAACTAACAGTAAGATTGTAGTGAAGGAGAACAAACAAGTGAGGACAATTGGGTGTATTTGAACACACCATTACAGAATATCTTAATAAGGTCTGAGAACTGTATAGTTAATAATTCATTTGCAAAATGTCAGTCAATCTTCTAAGACTTCATTGTTCGTTGGTTTCCACAACGACTGCTCTCTGTTCTCGTTCCCTATTCTTCCATTTTCATAACCTTCGGTGACGAGACTATAATTTATGGATGAATCAATCAATAAGATTTACGATAACAAGTCTTAGATTTTGGCGCAAAATTTATTCATCCATTTGGTTAAATAGAATCTTGGCTTTATAACTGACGTCAGTTTGTGATGAAAACCGTAAATCTAATTTCTAACTCTAACCATCAACTGTAAATCATAATCCTTGTCGTTCAAACTACTTTATAGCCCTCATTTAGCCATAATAAATAGGTAGACAATCTCAAGGTCACTTTAGTGTCACTCAAAGATCGTCCATAAATTATAGTCTTACCTCTTCTGTCTTCAGGCATTTCACTGATGATATATAATACTTATATCTGTCGACATCAGTGGCACACACAGTGTTTAGTGAGTATGTAGTACTCTGAATTTTCATTAAATTTTCGGTTTATTTCGTTCACAGAGAATTTCATTTCAACTGTAACTCCAACTTGACTATAATATATGGATGAATCAATGTAATTAAATATAATGTAGTGAATGCTACTGATGTCAACAGATATAAGTAGTATGTCTCATCCATCGAAGGTGAAATGTCTAGCTTCAGAAGGTTAAGAAGATCAAAGATTTAATGCATATATGTCAAGATTTGGTGCTTAAAACTAATAACAAGATCATTCAAGGCCATACTTTCGTACAATATTTTTTCAGCTTACTTCAGTCCAGGTCGATAAATGACATTGAAGAACATGGTGAAGAAGATTTATAGCTCAGATAGATTATTTAGGTGGAGTTTTTTTCTGAGCTAAATGGTTTGATCGTGGAGCTTTCGTCGTTCTTCTGAACGACATCATCAGTACAAACTTCGATCAATCCTATGCAAACCAAGAGACGAAATGACAAAAGAAGAAAAGTCGAACTGCGACAAACACTACATCGGACAAGATGGACACCTTCTGAATCTTCGCCTACACAAACATCAATTACTCATCGAACGCCATCATATATCTTCGCTTATATCAAAGCATGTGGACAACTGCAGACGCACATTCGACTTAGACAGTCTTAAGGTCTTGGATAAAGGCAGTTTTAAAGACACTAAAGAATTGTTTAAAAACTCGACACTGAAGTCAATCAGCAATCAAAAAACATTGAAATCGATCCAATTAATCAACCAATCAGAAAAATTATGGACAAACATAGGATCAAGAATCAAGTCAACTTAATCAATCAAAATAAAGAAGTAAACAATGACAGGTTAAAGGTTAACAATAATTAATCAATACCGAGGTCTACAGGATAAGCTGCAAGTCATATGTAGAGAAATTCAAACACTTCACTTCTACCTGAAGTTTGCGTTGATAATTTTGTTCAGAACTACGATGAATACTCCACGACCAAACCATCCAGATTACAGAACAAAACTCTACTAAAATTGAAGAACACTTAAAGATCAATTATGAAAGCTTTTCTATGTACAACAATTCTGATGTATGCCATTCAACAAATGAGATTGCATATAGCACTCATAATGAATTCATTTAACTACATAACATTTGCTTCATCTACCAATTTCAGCTCAATTCCTTTTTTTATAAACAATAACTTCATACAACGCATAAATATAAAATTACAAAATTAAATATACCGGTAGATCCTTTTTATTTTCAATAAAAACACGTTGTTATTTGAATAGTTATAGAATGACAGATTTATGTCAACCCATATATCCATTTGGTATTGTTTACTTGAATCTTCCCATTGATGTTCAAGACCACAATGGATCAGTCTCTTGTTGATATATGTACAACTTTGCGTATTCCCTTAAGTCACACGCATTATAAGCAAAGATGGATAGTGGTTAGCAGTAGAACTCAGTTTAACACACGTTTCTTCCTACCTGGGACTCGTCAGCTGGATGTACCCACATTTCAGAGTTGATGTTCACTATGAAACTCTAACCCAGTACCGTTCGCTTCAAATGCCAACGCGTTATCCACTTAGCTACTGAGTCCGACTAGCCACTCGCTTTATGTAGTCCCAAATGAAACGAAATGCGCGTCAAACTGAATAGCATTGTTAACCACTATCCATCTTTGCTTATAACCTATATATTGTTAGACTAAGTTAAGCCTTAATTTTTACTGATGTTAAGTACACAGATGCTTGACTTAATTAGCTAATAAACTATTTTCCTATAGTTTACATGAAAAACGAATTTGTCTTTTTTCGAAATCACAATAACAAGGCAGTCCTCACTGTTCTTACAAAAAGAATGATAGTTAGATTGATCTAACTTTTCAAACAAAATGTTTTTGTCAGAGTCTGACGTCAATAAGAGAAGTCGTTAAAAATTGTATGAAATATTGTACAACTCTTCTATTCTCCTTTGGTATTTTCTTGTTTTTGGTGGTGTATGCCAACATTCCCATATGAAAGGATACTTCGGGCCTGTGAGACTACTTAAAAGTCCTCGTTATTATTAAATTGTTCTTCAGTTGATGTTGTTTTGTGATGAAAATGATTTAAAATTAGATGAGGACACTGCTGAATCATTCAACTTTACAAAAAACATAACATTGGATAACATTAATCATTTGGTGTTTCATTTATGATAAAATTAAAATGCTGTTCAAGATCTACTGTAATAGATTTACTAGAAAGCGATGTAAAAGACTTAAAAAGTATTTATGAACTGACGCTTAATACAAGATAACCAAGCACACATAGATCAGAATACAAAACACTGATCGACCAGTAATATACAACTTTGCTGAAAACTACATACAAAAATATTGTGGTGTGTTCTACACATATCGACATAAGTAGTGTATAACGCTAGTCAGAAATAGAATGTCTGGCAGTAGAAAGTCACGAAGATCGAGGAAGAAAGAACCGGAACAGAAAGCACTTGGTATGGAAATACAGGAAAAATGGAGTCTGAGACAATTAATGAACATTTTGCAAATGTAGTGTTTATTGTATGGTTCTCAGATTTGACTAGGAGATTCTGTAATGTCGTATTAAAATACATTTGATTGTCTCCACTGATGTTCTCGTTCACTGCAATAATACCAGTTAGTCATCTAGGGTTTAGATCAGAGACTGATCTTAATCAAACAAAAGTCAAAAACTAGGAAGCGCTAAACAGCCGCTCCGTGCTGAACTGATACTCCTCAACCAGTGTTGTCTCAAGATTTCACCACAGATAGAACCAATGACCCTCAGGATACACAATCAGCACTTATCCGATCAAATTACTGGACAGGCATCCGATGGTTTATATATCTAACTTTAGTCTATTCGGGTTATTGTGAAATCATCTCTCAAAACCACTAGTAGGTAATTACCTCACACAGTCTCTTAAAATCATTCACGCGCTTAATAATAACTAATTTTAAATAAGGATTCCTAGAGTTCTAGAGAGAAGCTGTGGCCAATAAAGTTCAACCACGTCAGCTGTAAAGTTCCAGTTGGAAAGAAAGTTAGTTGAGCAAGAAAGGAACTTGAATGAAAGTAAACAACTATAAATGTGGATGTCGACTCAATAGTTTGAAGGTTTAGCGTCCATCATGGGGCCTTAAGGTTATATTTCGGTGTGTGCAACATATATCGACATAAGTAGTATATAATACTAAACAAAAATAGAATGTTTAGTAGCAGAAGGTTGGCAATTGGTATAGAAATTCAGGAACAATGAAGTCTGAGATAATTAACGAATGGTTTACAAATGAAGTATCGCAGTATGATTTTTCTATTTTATCAAGTAACCCTGTGATTTTGTGCCAAATATAATCGGTTATTCTCACTTGTGTTCTCCTTCACTACAATATGATCCCTGTTGAGATCATAGATGCTCACTATTGAAAGACTTCACAAGAAGATAAAACAGCTGTTCAAAACTCACTGATATTTTAACCATTTTCAAACAATAATAAATCTGTGATAGAAATTAGGGTGTTCAACAACTTCAACATATATCTTATTACTTCATTACTTGAGAACATAATTCAGTCGAAGCTAGACACCACCATAGAAAACCTGGAAGCACCAGACTGCTATTTCGTCCTATTGTGGGACTCCTCAGCAATGTGCAACCTATAAGTTATGTTTGTTAAAGGCAACCAAAACTTATCACACAAACAAGAGATTATAGAAGCAAACAATCACTTTTCGATAGTAAAAAAAACAACAAAATTATTATACCGTCCATGTTCGCTAGTACAAAATTTCAGTTACTTGGTAAAATAGAAAAACCATACTATAATACTTAATTTGCAAAATGTTCAATAATTGTTTCGAACTTCATTGTACTTGCATTTCTATACTAATTGCTTTCTATTCCCGTTCTTCCTTTCTTGATCTTCCCCATCTTCTGCTGCCAGACATTACATTTCTGACTCGCGCCATATACTACTTATATCAATATAAGTAGCACGCACCATATTGTAACCATGTGGTAAAACATCATAATAATTATGTAAAAATAATTTTGAAAGTTTTTAAATGACTTAAATTGAAGTACAATTTTGTAATTTAAAAAAAATCTAAATAAATAAACGGTTAGATTAGAAATAAATTTTATTGATTAAATAAGAAGAACCATAATGAAGAGTTTTCAAATGACCTTATGATATCATGACTTGAATTTATCACGTTTTCTATTCATTTAAAGAATATTTACCTTAAATGAATTAAATAAAATGAAATTTGATTGTAAATTTATACATATGTATATATCCATGTATATAAGCTATATTGTTATATAGAGCTGAAGATCTCATATGAGACTGGAGGTTCGATATTAATATTATGGGTGGTTCAGCCTTTCTTTGACAAGTTTTACTAACTATTCATGTACAAAATTAGTTTGCTGGTTAACCGATTTCATTCATACTGATTGTTGCTTTTCAGTGTTTTCAAGGGTCACTGTCATTGGGACATTGTAAGGTATCTCGCTATTGCTAACATTAATGAGTTTGACTATTGTGTAGGCGGAATAGTTCAACTTTGGCCTGTTTATGGTGTGCATGACTAACTTACGCGAACATTGATCGGAATAATTATACACGTAATGTGAATGTGTATATGAATGGTCCACTAGGGTGTTTAGTGCCTATTTGGTTGCGCCACAGGATTGAGCTGTACTATTGAGATGGTGTCTGGCTCTCCTGTTAAACGGGATTGAGCTGTACTGTTTGGGTTGTTACGTGAAAGATTGGGTGGTGTTTGGTTCTCCTGAAAACCAATGAATATATGCATACTGACGGAGAAGCTTTGTAAGATGTAAAGACCTTTACATATCTGGACAGTATCATTGATGAACAGGGTGGATTTGATACAGATATGAAAGCGTGTATCGGCAAAGCAAAAGCAGAATATCCACAACTGAAGAACATTTGGAACTCAAAACAACTGTCAACCAACACCAAAGTCAGAATTTTCAATACGAATGTGGAAACATGGAGAGCTATGAAACCCATCATCCAGAAAATACAAGTGTTTATTAACAGTTGTCTGCGCGAAATACATCGGATCCGTTGGACAGACTCTATCGGCAACAACCTACTGTGGGAGAGAATAAACCAGATTCCAGAGAAGTAAGAAATCAGGAAACATTGCTGAAAGTGGATAGAACACACATTGAAGAAAGCACCTAACTGTGCCACAAGGTAAGTCCTCACTTGGAATCCTGAAGGCCAAAGGAGAAGAGGAAGACCAAAGAACACATTATGCCAAGAAATGGAGATAGAAATGAAAAGAATGAATGAAAATTGGATAGAACTAGAAAGGAAAGCCCAGGACAGAATGGTTTGCAGAATGCTGGTCGGCGGCCTATGCTCCATTGGCAGTAACAAGTGTAAATATATATAATAAGTTGGCAATTAGAACCAAATTAGAACTAAACCATTTCCACAAACTTTCAATGTCAAAAATACTTATGCATTAACTAGATACCAGTTTAAAACTGAATTTTGGTAGTTTTGTTGAGAAGTCATGATAAGTTGACGTCAACCATTTCAGGATTGAGAGAGATTTAATTGAACGATTGATATGTAATGATGTGAACTGACTAAAGTTGGCAATGTGAACTAATATATTACAGTTTATTGTGCTAAATAAATATCCTATCTTCAAAGAGATATCAAAGTTTGCAGTTTAACTTTGTACTGAGTCTCGAACTTATATTAAACAGCTCTTTAGTTTTCAACAGTTTTAAGAGTTAACCCGACTTAAAATTCAAATAATGAAAGAACTATCATTCTTGGATGTGTTGATAATCAGAAACAATATAGAAAAACTGGAAACTCAGGTTTATCACACTGATCAAGTTCTTAAAGATAGCTACAATCTGACAACCGCATACAAACGCTGTAGAAAAAAGCAAAAGCACAGTGCAACACGTATACCATCTATATAATTGGTGATTTTTTAGAAAAAGCACACAAGTAACTTCTTTAGTAATGCTTATTAAACCCATCAGCAAACACGGAATCAAATGTGAAATCTTACAAACGGTTTATCCTAAAGGGTATATCGAAAATTACAATTAGATTATCGACTCGCTTTCGAATAGGAACATCTTGTAAATCAGCTAAGTCACTCCGATTGATCTTACTCAAACCAAAAGACATAATTACAAAAAATAAAGAAAAGACAGATATCATTTGCAAAAACCTGCTACAACTGTGAAAAAAATCACAACCAACAAAGCGGCCGTTATCTTCATCTTCATTGATATGAACCACTAATTAGATGTCAAATCCTATGATGCATTCGTTTACATCAATCCACATGGGAATTACAGACACATATTTGACTGAAAAAATATTGAAGTCTTACTCAGAAGAGATACAAACAAGATCAGAAATTTTTATTAGATTTCTGCTTGGATCAACCACTGAATAATAAACATATTGAAATCGCTCCAATCGAATATATTTGAATACGAAGTTACAGAATGTCTTAGTGAAATCTGAGAACCATACTTCATTTGCAAAGCGCCAATCAATCGTCTCAGATTTCATTGTTCATTCGATTCTACACCAATCATCCAATGTTACCGTTCTCTTTTCTTTGATCATCTTAACTTTCTGCCTCCGGGCATTTCACTTCCAATTGATGATACATACTACTTATATCTATCGACATCAGTAGCACACATCATAATACTTTATATTTGTACATCAAAAGAAAATTGTCATTCATGACAATAAAGGTATGAATATGAACAATACAATATCCATCTAACAAATGAAAAATTTAAAATGATAATTGACCCTGAATTTATACGAAGATATACAATGAATGAAGTATGACTGTTATGACCAATTTCAGGATTTGTTACCAAACATCTTCAACATTTAGTTACAATTGTTTTGAGTGCCCAAACTACTAATTTTTTTATTCTCCGATATAAATCAGAGACAAGACAAACAAATACTATCAACTAATATCTTTTCATTATTTTTCCAACCTCCTTATAAAACAGTCAACATTTCACTTAGAAGTAGGCTCTCGTAATACATGTCTTTAACAACTCAGTTAAAGTACCATTCTGACCGTGCAACTTATGGTTAATCTCTATATCATAAACGAGTAAGGCTTTGAAGACACCTGTGAACAAGTACTTTCATTCTATATTTGTCTTATACTTCCATGACGTTATTATGTAACAAGATATTTTCTCCAAACCACCTGACGAGATGTTGATAAATGTGTTGTTTGATAAGTTCGATCCGATGATTAAACGTAGATCGGTCTTGAAATCATATTTTACACTTTAAAATACGAAAATAAGGTGAAACTATTGTTTATGGATGACCTTTAAACGACGCTAAACTGGCTTCGAAGATGTCCATCTATTAAATAGAACTAAATGAAGGTCACGAATCATTGTAAAGAATTAGAATTATGATTTACAGTAGATGGTTAGGGTTGCAAATTAGATTCATAATTTTCATCACAAACGGACATCAGCTATAATACCAATTGATCAAATGAGTAACTAAATTTCACACTTAAATCCATGACCTGTTATCTTATATCTCATTGGTTCGTTAGTAAATTGCAGTCTCGCTGAGACTGATAACACATCAGTCAGCTGCAACGTAGGACTAGGCACATATATGCGTGATTCGAAATTGTCATACTTCATTAGAACAAATTGATGAACACCAGATTCATAGACGTAGTCAATTCAGTGGTGGTAATATATCAAAGAAAGATTGTGTATAGGGATGTAGTGCAGGAAGGAATAATTAGTTCGTAGAAATAAAGCAATTTTAATCTCACAGTTTAAGGGAGGACAAAGAGTGTATACACCCAAGCCATTGTGACCGATTCTGCGCCATGTCACCAAAAGTCCTCAACCATTGGTTACGATAGTCACGCGGACCCCAACCGAGTAGTCTGCATCTATCAACATGGCTCAGACTAAAAGTTAGTGACTTCGAGCACTGATGCAACGTTTTGGTTTAGCCACCCCTAACTTTCTTCCAACTGTTTCCAACACTAGTCAGCATTGAGCGTCGTGGTAATCGGTGTTCAGGTATATGCAACACGTGACTCAACCATCTCAGTCGATGAAGATTTACAACTTCATTAACTGATTTACCATCATTTCTTAATACCATGCGTCTTGCTTCACTATTACTTACCCGATGATCCCAGAAGACACAAGCAATAGTTCTAAGGCATCTACGGTCAAATACTAGTAAATTACGAGTACCTTCTACCGTTAACGGTTAGGTTTTGCATCCATAAAGTAGAACATATAAAGAAAATGAAAGACATTTTAAAGAAAAAAATCGTCATTGAAATGTTAAGTTTTAATTATTCAATACAAAATAAGATGAACAATACAAAAGCATATTACATAATTAATTAAAAAAAATTTTGTAAATAAAAAAGAAACAAAAAATTATCCCCATATATTTACTGATTGTCATTGATTTATGATTCTGCTTTATAAATGACATAGAAACCAATTAACGAACATCAATAATAAAAAAAAACTAAGCACATACAATATGAAATATACATAGAACAATATAAACATGTAAACCATTAAATCATTGGAAAACAAATTGAAAAAGAAAAGAACGAACAACAAAATATATAAAGGGATGAAGATTATGGTTATCTATAAGTATCTAATCATATTAACTATTTTCAGTCCCTATTGTTTTTTTTAAAAATATTTATTACATATAAGTAATATCTCAGTGAGTAGAAAAATTAGGTTTTCTGATGTTTCGTCACTTTGTGTAAGGTATTTTTTCAGAGAATAAATAAATAACCAAATCAAAATTAATTCAAGTTTATTTATTATATAAGTGATATGTTGAGTAATAGAGTAATTTATTAAAAGAAGTTTATTATAACTTTAAACTTTCATATCATATTCAATTGTACTCTAATGATCTGCTTATAATGATAGATAATTCTAGATGTTTATGATGTAACACCACATTCTAATATGGAACAATTACCCAGTAAATAAATATGAACTAATTAAAAGTATTTAATATTAATAATGATAACACATTCATTGAGCATTTGTTTGTTTGTTTTAAAAAAAAACCCAGAAAACTTTTGGATAATCATAGAGAAAATAGTTTTTCAATGCCAAAAAAAGAAAGAAAAGGCAATTTTTTGAATAGTTGAAATATAACAAACAGCTTGTTTCATTCATTCAAACAAGCAAGCAAACAAACAAAACAAACGTAAAAATTAACATCAAATTGTAAACAAAATTCGAGAGAAATATCATTTACATTATGCATGAACAATAAACAACAACAATAACAGTTTCAATCCTTACTTGTTTATTTTTTTTGTAATGAATTCATATCTATCCCCCCTTTTTTGTTTTACTACAATTCGGTTAAAATAAAGATAAATAAATAAATAAATGAAAATACACGTACAATATTTTAATAAATAAACAAAACCATTTATCACATACATGCATACAAGAATCCACAAAGAACAAATTGGACATAAATAGGTTGATATCTAGAATAAACATTATCATTTAAATGAACAAATATATTTCCAATTTAGATCAGAGTATACAATATATGTTGAAAGTTAAGATCTTTCAGGAAATGGAAGCATCAAATAAACAATATATTTCTTCGTTTTTGGGCTCCCAGATGGTATATATATATTTGATGCCTCCTTATACCAACAATATGCAATTGCTTTAATAAGTAGTATCTTCTATTGTAACATATAATATCATGATAAAGAAAAAATAAATGTACACAAATAGATTACAAACGTATATATAAATATAAATCACAGTTTATATATTTTTTATCAAAATATAGAAAACAAGACGCAACAAGAATAGTAACACAGCCATATATTAGAGCAAAAGAAAACTAATAATAATAACCATACATATAGGATAGAGAGAGAAGGAATAGTGAATAAGCAACAACAACAAGAACAACAACAAAATATTCCCTGAGACAAATCAGTTGGAAAAAGAAAATGCTACATCAAGTATTCTTCCCAATCTCTCTCTCTATCTATCTATCTAATAGTAATCACATTTAACCAAATGATACATTCAAAGTAATAATGAACACATATATTAAATTGAAACTCCGTATGGAGCCCCTCTTGGTCTACTGTTGGTTCCAACCTTGGATAAAGGAGAAAAATTAGGTTTGGGATTAGTAACATCATCTCGTAGAAAAACTAACTCGGTAAAAAACACACTAACCTAAAAAACTAACTCAAACCATTTAATATATTAAATTAAAATAATGGTGGTTTATTTTGTGTTTGTTCTTTTACATAAGTACTAAAACGTTTTAAAAATCTTGGATATTCACGTTGTGCTAATGAACGTAAACCAGCAGCTGGTACCCAACCACCTGGATTAATATTAGCCATATAAACAAGACGTGTACATAATTGATCACGAGATAATTTACTTAAATCATTTGATGGAAGTGACATTTCTGAAGAAGAACAAGAAGAAGAAGAAGTATTTGATAAAATTTCTGTTCGACAAAATAAAACAACTTCTAAACCTAAACGAATAGTAGGTGAAGAAGATGGTGGAATTTTTTCAGAAAGATAATTAGTTGACATATTAACAACCATCCATCCATCTATAATATTAGAATTATTATTGTTTGATGAATGTTTTGAATTGTTTGATTGTTTGCATGAATAATCATGTGATTGTGTAACATTAACATCATTTGTTGTATTAGTTGACTGTGAATATGATACACTGGATACATTGGATGTTGATCCTGTTCCCATAGATGCTGAACGTTGAT
Organism: Schistosoma margrebowiei; assembly: GCA_944470205.2. Taxonomy (NCBI): domain Eukaryota; kingdom Metazoa; phylum Platyhelminthes; class Trematoda; order Strigeidida; family Schistosomatidae; genus Schistosoma; species Schistosoma margrebowiei. Next base: position 6,743,939 of record OX104028.1, read on the forward strand.
GAACTTTATTTTGATGAATATCATTCCGAATATTATAAGAACCTGAAGACATACTTGATCTATGAGTTAATTTAGGACTAGCATTTATTTGAACAGGATTTACAGGACATATATGAGACCAGAATAAAGAATCTCGTTGAGTTGTCGGCCAAACACGTTTATACACCTAAAGTAAAAAGAAGAAATGAGGTGGCAGTTAAACAGATGATGGATGATGGATGAAACTAACTAAATTACAACACAACGAGTTAAATTCAAAGGAACAGACTCTATGTTACGACTCAGTGTTGTCCAAACTTATATATGAAAAAAACAAACACTGATTTATTCAGCTTGTATGTGCTACACACTGTTAATTTACAATAAATAACAAACATAGAAGAGCTTTCAGTGACTCAATTAAAGAGCCATATATTCAAAACCTATCAAAAATTATCTTAAAAAAGCACTGACAAAGAGAGAGAAAGTTGATATTAAATTCATAAAAACCATACCTGATGTGTAACCACAGTGTCATCTCCGCATACTTCAAGTACAGCTGGTGGGTGATCCACTGTGAACTCCCATTCCATACGATAACGTACATCCCAAAAGTAAGTACACATCTCACGGGCAGTGACACCATGAACAACGTGAATAGCCTATATAAGTGAGAAAATTACTGAGTTGAAAGGTACTTAAAAAAAATAAAGATAAAAAGAGTAACTGAACTAAACCATAACATACTTTTATCAAAGTTGAATAGCGACTAGTATTGAAATGGTAGACATGCACTATGTTCTATTAGGGACTCATGGGCACATGTGCACATGGGCTCCAGTATCCTGCGGGAACAAATGGCGAATGAACCAATTGTTGGTCACCGGCTTCCATGGGACTGCATCTCCTTACGATGCTCCACTGACTTGTGGATCAGACTTTCAGGTCGAAGGCTCGGGGTGTGGCCCCCTAAGAAAACCACCTGCTTCGGTTTGGGCACCCGGGCAGTATCACAGCCCTAACACATATCGAATGAGATTTGTGTGGCGCATATGTATTTGGTGCCTCTTTGTACCATTATCTGTGTGTTGAAATAAATATAATATAAGGGACTCATCAGACGAGTGCAACTGTACCCCACTATTGATATTCGCAATTAAACTAAAATCTAAAATCATTCCATTCACACACCTAACACGTTATGCACTAAGCTACTGGAGTTCAGAAATCCACTATATTGTTATATGAGAAGATGTATAGGTGTATGAAGTAAGAGATACTAGGTCTGGTTCCAGAATCAAATTTTAACATTTTGATTCAAACACATCGGGATAATGAGCACTGAATAAAATGAAACACATGTCCTGGACCTTACTGCTAACGATTGTCCAACTTTAGATGTAACTTGTGAATAAATGACAGTCAGTTATATACTAATGCCAATAGAAACTGACCATAGTCAGTACAGGGTTGTGGACATTGTTGCAACTCATCTTCCATTGTTTTCGATGGCTAGATTCTTTGTAGCTTACATGGTTGAACTCCACTAGTCACGGTTATTAATGGTCGTCCAACTTAGATAGGTTCGTGATTTCAAAGAAACTAATCAATGGAATTTCTTAACATCAACAAAGAGAAACTGCAGACACAATTAAAAATCATATAGTAATTTAAACGAAAAAGAAATGCAACGACAATGCTTTTAAATTTATTAAGTATTTAATTAATTGACCACGAATTCGAACCGACCCATAGTGAATGACAATAATTATCCACACGAAATATCAAAAAACAGTTGGCATCTTCGTACGTTAATTTCACCTTAACTAACAAAGTTAAAGATTCGTGATACGCTACGAATTTCATTGAAGCTAGACGCTGAGAGAAAATGTCACATTTCGCTGACAAAATATCTCAATACACTTCATAAACAATCATACTATTTTTTTTCGAAAACCTTTTCAATCAGTCATTCTCCATGTTTGTATTGACCTGATAGTAAATATTCATTCTCTATTATAGTAGGCTGATAACTCTATTCGATAAGTCAAAGTCGTTTTTTAATCAGATCCGATTGGATTTGCCAAGGGTTTAATTGACTGTAATACTGAAAACACACTAATCTAAATGTCTAGCTATTCAATATGGTTAATAGAGATAAAACATCTTCGAATTATGGCACATAACACAAAAAGAAATAAGTATTTCATGTTGATTTTTCAAAACGTTTATGCTAAATAATTAAGGAGAAGTAAACATTATCATAATGATAAATACCTGTAAAGGATCCAATACAACACCATCATCTGATACAAGTTCTCGTCGAAAAATAATCATATCACCTTCTTGAACAACAACTCTCCAACTTTCAGGAATTTCATAACTACTACTATCTATTCTGCTATTACCAATGTCTTCTCGTGAATAAATATCATTACAAGCAGTGGAGGATAATGTGACAGTCGATGATGATGTTGGTGAATTAGAAAAATTAGAACAAAGTTTCGATGAATAATCAAATATTTGTGTACTGGCAAAATTTTTCATATGCATTTTCACAACTTTATCTAAATCATTATATAATGGATGACTAGAAGGCATTGCTCTAGCCCAACGTATTGCTTCACTAGCTGACTTCAACGCAGCTAAACGTACTTCATTCTCTGTAATAATAACAATAATAATAATAATAATAATAGTAAAAGTAACTGTTTATTTGTTAGATGTAAGTGGAAGAAATAGGGACCACCGTCTACCATCCCAATACCGATCCGTACGACCTTGAATTATTGACATGTAGTTAATGAGTACATCGCAAGTTAATCGATAGAATTCAATCAGCATTCAAGGACTAAACAAAAATATAACATAAATCATTGCTACTCAGTGATCAATCAACCGTAAACGAAAGTAACTGCTAATTAAAATCAAGAGTTAATAAGCTCCACGACCAAACCATCCAACTCAGAACACAAAACCCCCATCAAAATCATCCACCTCAGCTAAAAATCTCCACACAAAACAATCGATTTTTGTGAGGGCTGTGATATTACTCGGGTGGCAAAACCGAAACAGGTGGTTTTCTCAGGCGGCCACATCTGGAGCCCACGACATAAACGTCTAATCCACAAGTTAGTGAAGCAACATAAGGAGATGCAGTCTTATAGTATCCGGTTCATACGCCGTTTTTATTTCCTCAGGATCCTTGAGTCCATGTGCATCAACGGTTTGGAATCAAGGTTTTCCAACTACCCTATGTGGATTCTCCATATCCACCAACCAGGTTAAAGAGCCGGACATTCACTTTCGTGTTGTTGATTTCGTAAACAACACCAATGCCATGAGAAGGCAGTTAGTAAAACTTCCCTGACAGTGGCTGTATACGCGTGGCCATGTGAGAGCATTTCGAGAGCGCGAGCTGACTCTCCCCATCCCCGACAGTATCAGGGCATTTGACGGCCCAATGTATTTAGAAACACTTTTTATATTAATATATTTACTAAATTAACTGGTTGTTTGTTCTTCGATCACTTCAGTCAGTTAGAATACCTAGTCCTGACATAGAATTTGTGCTTCGTTGCTGAATATAAAAATCTTCATACTTATTTGTTTGACTGGTTTATGTATATATATATATATATATATATATATATATATATATATATATATATATATATATATATATATATAGTTTTTCACTTTAGTACTATGAAAATATGTGTTCTTCTCGTTGAAATAACAAGTATTGCTAGGTGAATTTTTTCTAATGAATGAATTTTTTGTATGACTTCGTGTCTTGGATAATTTTACTATAGTTTGTAGTGTCACAGGTAAATAAGAACTTAATAATTGATGCATTGGTATAAGTTATCACATTACATACTTCACAACACAATACAAATGCCCTGGTAAGGCTGAGGGTGGGGAGAGTCAGCTCTCCCTCTCCAAATGTTCTCACATGGCCACGTGCATACAAGCACTGCCAGGGAAGTATTATTCACTGCATTCTCATGGCGGGAGTGTTGTTTGCGAAACTGAGAGGACGAAAAGTGAATGTTCGGCTCTTAAACCAAACTGGTGGATATGGAGGATCCACCTACGAGAGTTGGAAAGCCCTAATTCCAAACTAATAGTGTACATGAGCTCCAGTATCCTGAAGGAACAAATGGCGTATGAACCCGTTGTTGGTCACCGGCTACCATGGGACTGCATTTCCTAAAGCTTCTTCACACATTGTGTATTATACCTTTGGGTCGAAGACTCGAGATGTTGTCACCTAAGAAAACCACCTGCTTCAGCTTGAGCACCCAGCAACAGCCCTCAAACGCATCGAATGATGAAGTGTGGCGAATATATATTCGGTGCCTCATTGTACCAATCTTTATATGTTTAAATAATTAAATAATAAATACGTCCTAAATGGTCTGATTTCTTAGCCGCTTTTCATAAACTCAGGCTGAATCTACACGGCAATTTGAACACAACAGAAAAGGTGCGAAGACTGGTGATAAGGATTTAGTTGACTACTAAAACAAGTCAAAATGATTTAGGAATACACCATGTTTTATATGATTTATTTACATTTAAATTAGCAACGAAACTTGTATAAATTGAACTTAATTATATTTAACAATAATAATTCACTAACTTACTATGTGACATTACCATATTATCACATGACAATCCTTCTTAAAATGTTAATAAATGTCATATACGGTTGGACAAATAATCAACCTCATACCTTATTCACATTCCGATTGACTAAACCATTAGTCCCCTTTTTGGGTTTCTCAGAATATGATTTCCTGCAAGGGTCTACTTGCAGTCTCGTTACTGTATTCTGTTCGCGATACCTTCCCCGAGATGGTTAAGTTCTCTGAATTTTCTGTTTCCTTGCTCATTAGAGCCAATATGTTAATTGAAAATCCATCTTGTATGATTAATTCCTCTCATCCCTGTGTATCTGACGTACATGTCTAGTGTATGTATCATCACTTCCTAGAACTAGGTATAATACTTTTCCAATTCTTTGTTTGGCAATCCCAGCTACCCATTCGTTGTTACCTGGGTATGATCTGATAAGTACCTTTTCTACCACGTGAAAATTGTGAGTAGGTTGAGACAACTATTCCAACTTATTCACAGTTTTCTCTTGAGCTTTAGTTGCCGTGTAGAATCAGCCTGTAGTTATGAGAAGCGGTTAGGAAGTAGGATCGAGCGTTCATTTGGTAAAACCTATCAGTTAAGTAGTTAAAGTTAGTCGACAAGAAGTCCTCAACCTAGGTTTTGTGTAAGTTGGCACTCGTCAGTAAAGTTTACACCCAATCTTAAGGGAACTGCTAGTCTCTTCATATTTTGACACCTAACTACTGAGTTATTCGGAAGACCACTAACATCCTATAGTACACTAATTAGTTACTGAGTATTGGCCATATTTAAGTGTTGACCTGATTCTATCCACCAAGAGCCATCAGTTCTTTCAAGATCGTAGGTCTACCTCATCGATGAGTAGGAATTAGAATAAAACTGAAGTCTTTCAAGGTTTTTTGTGGACTATATCTATCCATCTAAAATCTCAACATAGCACACACGATGTCAAGTCACTCAGATTAGCGGTCACACTGAAAATTAGTCGATAAAATTCGACAAACTTGAAGGACAGCTTAAATATGACATCGGTTACTACTCGCAGATCAATTAATATGAGTAAATATACATAATAATTTGTACTAACCAGTTTTAAATCATTTAAACAACTTACGTTCCATTTTATCTAATTCTGCGTCTATAGCATCGAAAAACTCTTCTTCATGAATAGGTGAATTTAAGCCTTCTTCATAGTCTGGACCAACTAATCTAAGAATATTATCATTAACACCACTAAGAGTGTTGACATTATCACCGCTATTAACAACGTTATTACTAATAATATGATTACATTTCGACATGGATTCTTTAAAGCTATCTGGAGAGAAATGTTTAAAATCAAAACTATTTCCGTAACTGAAAAATCTTGCATGTGATGGCAAATAATGATGTTGTGTCTGTTGACTATGAATAGTGGTAGTCGTTGTTGTTATGGCTGTTGATAGACCAATTAAATTACGTAATTGTAATAATTCTTGTGTCATTGCTTTTTGGGTTTCTTCTAACCGACGACGTCGTTCTATTTCACGTTCTAAACGTTTACGCCAACTTTCTTCATGTTGTTGCATCATCTCAATAGAATGTGATAAATTTGTTAGAATTCCAGCTGTGATTGCCTAGAAAAACAGATATTTTGTTTTAAAAACAAAGGTTGTTAAAAGATGAGTAAGTAAGTAGTAACGAAGTTAAACAACAATCAAGAAAGTGCAACTGATCACCTCTATCTATTCCGATCATTTATGACATATGTTATGCATTGGTGGTATATCCCTTGTCTGAAAATTTATGGCTGTTTACATGCTCAGTTGTTTGAGTAACGGCTTATAATATTAATTAGTTACCTAAACAATATAAGACGGATTGATGACCTACTATTTAAAAGCACCGTTCTTCACCATCGATCTACATCTGAACAAGCCAAATCTCGAAAATCTATACCTACTAACATGGCGATAAGGGGCAATCTTGAAGATCAAACGACGTGTAAATTTAGACTATTTACATTTCGACGAAACATACCGTACACAAACATCCAGAATTGAACACTATATGTTCTATATCGTGTTAATTTCGAAATTCTACTTCATTGAATACTAATATCCATCTATTCTTCCCTAGTTTGTAACTGATCCTACAGTTAATGATCGTATTAAAATAAAACACTAACATTATAATCAATCCTTTCACCACAAATCTTCTCTGACTAAACACAGTTACTTTATTTCTAAATTAAATGGTTCAAAACCTTACACTTTTAATGATTAAGTAATAGGAGACAAAAAAACACATTGATCTCATAAGCTTTAACATGAGACAGGATTCAACAGTGTAATTTACTGCCGTTTTTTGGTCATCTCCGAGTGTAATAAACTTTATCAACAATAAAATTTCCAATGAAAACGCCTAGAATCAATTCACAAATTATTTTACGCCCAACAAATGTTATAAACCAGACAATGTGTATCAGGCTACAATCAAAGTTTTGCAATTCGTTTCTTCCCATTTAATTATTTATTAAATCATAACTTAATAATGAAAGCGTTTGATGTTTAGTAATTAATTATCAAGTTTAAACATTGTTCCAACTTACTTTAGTTTGAATAATCGGATAGTATCATTAGTCCTTATACTTAAGTACCTACCTGGTGAGTCAATTGATGATTTGTATTACTGATCTGTGTTTAGACGTAAATTTTATCATTTACTTGGTGATCTTTTACTTGTACCTTTTATCTTAAGGCTATATTGATGCAATCCGCACACGATGCATATATGCTAACATGAAACTGAGCAATCACAGTCCTAAATAACAATGGGAAGATACAAGTAAAACAATACCAAGTGAATTTAAACTTCACCTCATTGAACAAGCAAGCGACTATTAGGACTAAGTGGCTAAGTGGATTAAGCGTTGACGTTTGAAGTGAACGATACTGGGTTCGAGTCCCGTAGTGAAAATCAACTCTGAGATTCAGGTACACCCAGTTGACTAGTCCCAAAGAGGTCAAAACGCGCATCAAACTGGATTCCACTGCTATCCAGTATCCATCTTTGCGTAGATTTTATCAGTTAATTTACTAGGTTTAACAAATTTGTTAAGCAATTAAATAGTATTATAATTTATTAGTAGTAGTAGTATTAGTATTGAACCCTATCGAATCAATAAGGGACTGATCAATTGCAGTCCTAAACGTCGATTGGGGAGATCCAAACAACCAATAACAACGATTAATTGAAAACCAATAAAATCAATTTACCTTAAACATGTGAGCTTCACCTTTGAAATCCATAGCATGACCACCATGCTGTTGAAGTATACGACGTAAATCATTGAAACGTGAAGATGGTTGATATTGAGATACTTCTTTCATGTCAGTATGTTGGGTAATATTATCATTTGTTGTTGTATCTTTCTGGAATACATTAATAAATGAACAGATGGAATAAAAATGAAGTTTTAATCAATTAGATATTCAATTGATGAGTTATGCAGTTTACAACTTCGAATTCACTCACAATTCATTACAACAACAAAATACATATAGCTAAGATAGATAAAGATAGAAATAATGAGAGATCTAACATGAATTTGTAACAAATCAGTTTGTCATGAAATATCAACTTAATGAGGATTAATCAAGAGGAGAAATTATGGTATCAACAACTGTAAATATCTGGAATAAATATATGAGAACAAATAAAACAGACAAAAATTCAATAACTGTGGTGAGACTTAATTAATGGGAACCCCTTAGATCTAGTTTTAGATTAATCATAAGTTTTCAGCAAGAAATATTTCAATATTGAAAGAACTAGTGTTTCCCTTAAGTTACGAACTCATGTCGATCAATTTTACGGCCGATAAACGTTAACGGTGACGTATTTCGGAAACCGACCTTCCGTAGGATTGAAGTATTCACAGTGCTCTATCCCTGAGTAGTCATTGGTCAACAAGAAAGCCGGACTCAGCACCACCTGATGAATGCTTCGAACCTATATATATACAATGTATGTGACATCAAGCCAATTAGACATTCCAATCTAATCGATAGAATTAGATCGGCATTAAGGACAATGTAAATACAACATTGGATAATATTGATCAGTATGCAGAAAAAATATAAAATACCACAATGCATAGAGCGGAAGTATTTGTGATAAATCATAAACTAAATCAACTTTACATATATCCCAACCGCTAAACAGCAATATCCCCCAGTAACCTTTCAGGTTGAGAATCGAAAACATTAAACAGACTGACGGTACATCTTGAATTGGGAATTCAAAGGTTTATTATATCCTAGTTTTGTTTCAACGAACAAAGTATTTTGAACCAAAGGAGTGATGGAAGTGTGGAATATACAATTGCTGACACACAATCGACTGGAAAAAAGTCGAGATACTGAACAGAGGGGATACTAAGAACACCAGCGTATTTTCAGAAGCTTAATACTCAAAGTGAAATCAGTAATCAAGAAACACAACGAAATTTACCAACCAATCAGAGAAAATCATAGACGTATATGTGACCAAGAATCAGATTAATAAGTCTAAGGTCAATAATACCTAATCAAGATCGAATTCGATAGAATAAGCTGTTAGTCATAGGTGGAGAAGTATGAATACTTCACTTCTACCTAAAGGTTTTAAACTAACGAAGAATGACAACGAAAACTGAAAAGCCAAACCATCCACCTACGAGAACAAAACCCCATCTAAATAAGCTTATACCTGTAAAATGGGTTACAATACCTATATTGTTTAGTCAAGATTCTCCTCTTTTTTTAAACTAATCATTAAGACTATTTTTATGAAATATTTGACTTTACAATTGATAATCACAATTTAGATAAATATTTATATAATCTTAGTAAAATGAATAGCGGATCCAATCAACCTACCTTTCCTTTAAATTATATTTGGCTATAAGGAAAAACTATTTGATGATAAAATATAACATCACAAATTGTGATTAAGTTTGCGAAGAAACAATGGCTAAGTTGATTAAAACATTGAATTTTTAACTATCAGGTTACAGGCTCACTCTCTGTTCCATCGAATTTGATATGACCTGATGGATAGCATATCTTGTTTTATAATAGAATACAAAACCTGTGGTTTAAAAACTAAATACAAGATATTTGTATTCGTTGAATTAGCTGTACTAGTCAATCGAACAGTCATTAAACAAATTTAATCATAATTAAACATTCACGTATACATATAAACTACTAACAGTATCAATATTATCTGTTTCCACAACTGTTTGAATAGTTTGTGCATTGCCAAAATTACGAAACGAAAGGAAACGTGAAAAAAATCCTCCCCCAGTTCGTGGTGCATTATTTGATTCTTTATCAGCAATTATTGACTGTTGATCGGCTGTTTTAGATAAATATTTTAAAGAAACTGACTGTTGAACAGTGGATTTTGTATTGAGATCAGTTGATGGATGAGTGGATAACTAAATTAAGAGAGACAAAAAGAAAACAATGAATTTAGGATGCACTAAATTAATCAATTAAAGAAAAACAGTATACAATTATTACATTTAATGACAGTATATAAATTCATTTTTTTTGATTGAGATCAACCGATTGATGTTAGACCAACATTGAAAACCTCGAAGCATTGGATGGCCGTTTCGCCCTATTGTGGGACTCCTCAGCAGTGCGCATCTACGATCTTGCTCGCGAGATTCGAACCCAGGGCCTTCAGTCTCGCATGCGAACTCTTAAACTGTAGACGACAGAGCGGGAGTTCAGCGATGTTAATATCTAACTCCAACCAATCCACGAAATTGCGCGACGATCTTCCATTATACTGAGGAAGATACCTGTCACTACCCGACACGAATTAGCTCCACTGGTCACGGCTTCTAACTGAAACTCCGATAATTCACTCACGAAGCTAATCACTAGTGAGTACATGGTCATTATCAGTATAGGGTTGTTGGTTGAGGTTAGACATTAACACCGTTGGACGCCGGTTCAGTGGTCTACAGGTTAGGCGTTCGCGCGAGGGATCGTGGATGAACACTGCGGAGGAGCCCCACAATAGAACGAAACGGCCGTCCAGTGCTTCCAGGCTTTCAATAATGGTCTAACATCAATCGGTTCATGATCTTAATCAAAAACTTAATCTCCACAGCCCTATACTGATATAAATTTATTCTTTCGCCAAAAGCTAAGAGTTCAAATATTATCAAGACTGAAATACACACGTTATATCAGTCAGCTGGTTATAAGTAACATAGAACCTGACATAAGTGTGTGTTGATCCAAGTTACCATACCATATTAGCTGGATGAGATGAAATTAACAAGATAAATAGCAAAGGTATGGGAATTATGTAGCGATAATGTAACGACAAAGATTTAGCATTAAGAATACGGTTAGTAAAGACAAAATGAAAAGATATATATGAACGAACGCTATAACCTAAAATCTAAAGGAATTCAAAAGATAAATGCACTTACGCTAGTGTAAATTATTCTAACGATTATTACCCAACGTCCGCAACCACTTATAGTGAACGAGAATTCAGGCGGGGACAACCAATTCATTGTCTAATGCCAAATTACAGGGTTCTTTCATACTTCATTTGCAAATCTCTCATCGATCGTCTTCTACATCCTTCATGATTCTTCCATTTCTCAATTCCTTAATGTTTACCTTTCTATCTTCTTCAGTGCAATCTTATGTCTACCGACACAAGTAGCATAAACCACACACTGATCGCAAGTATCCTCTGTCTCCTAACCAGTTAGCCTGGATTTACCAACATGGTTCAAACCCACAGTGAATGACTGACTGACATTATGCTTAGCTTTTTTGGCTTCTACCCTTTTAAACTTATTGCTACACCACCTAACGTTGTCTGTTGCGGTAGGCGTTGGTTAGATTTACGTGATGTCTGTTTTAACAGCCTGAACTGATGAAGATTCACAGCGTCACCAACCAAGTCAAGAATTAGAGAGTTGTTTTTGTTTAGAATGCTGTGAAAAGAATCTCATTATTTTCAGTCTTATAGTTCGAATGTTCATACTTTGCATAAGAAAACTGTACCAGGGGTTCAAAATCTGTATTTCATATGATGACTTTGTCTTATCTTGACTAGCTATCTACTATTAATGTATCATTTCAGCTTAAATTTATCACAGGAACTTGTAAACTATACATACAAAGGAAATTTGTGGTAATATTGCCTTTTTGAGAAACACTAACGACGAGATTGAAAAAAATAGTAGTCTTTCATTTCTTAATTCCCATATGTACCAAAGAATGTTACTGCTTGCAAATTTTTAGGTTTTTAATCCTCTTATTACAGGCTAATAGTAAAATATCTACATACATCAGCCCAAGATGCATCAGTTTTACTCAAGGTTGGAATCCCAAATCTTACCTAACATATGACTCCACAGAGAATCCAGTGATTCTGCGATCGATCTGATGTGGTCTCGGGATAAAATAAGTCAGTTAACTAATGCTTCATAATTCTTAAAGATTGTAAGTTTTGTATATGATAAGCAATTAATATGAAATGATGAAATCGAAAATGTAGCTCAATTACGGTCATCATAATGGCTGCCCATTTTTTTCAAATGTGAAAATATTGCAGTAAACCATGTTTTAGATTTGTTTCAACTGAATATGAAAGTGAATCATATTCTCTTCAGTGATTTTATTTAGGAAACATTCAACTTATTGCGATTTCAAACATTAAAAAACTCCAGAAATATCGTAGTTGTTGAGATATTTTTATAGTCGATTACGACTTTGAGAAAGCTAAAGGCGATCATCTTGGAATTCAAGTATTCATCATATGATAGATGAAGTAAATCGTTTTCCCAGTTATATATTGGTAGGAAAACGTTCCGCATTGAAGATAAGTGAGGAACATCGACTGTTAGAAAAAAAATATTTCTCAATAATTACGATTCAAGTGTATGCTAAACAGAAATCTGTTGTCATATCGTTTAAGTAGTGCTGAAAATTTCTTACTATAGCAATTTTTAGTAATCAATATAGCAATTATTTACAATTGATTCATCATTGAGTGGTGACAAATGTCATGTAATTCAAGTCCTCCTTAGTGCAAATCGAATCTTATCGACCAAGTTGCAATGTGGCCACCAGTTTAGGTGACTCGATATCACGTGTAATATGTTGAGATGTAAGGTCATGGATTGAAGATAGTTAACAGAAAACCTCAGATCTAGATTTCATACCATTTAGCAACATGTGCTTGTAATCGTGGGGAAACAGTTGCTTCATGACAGATTCGATCCCTTGCCTCCCAGCGTCACGATTAGAGATGTAACCATTAAGCCATCCGGGCCGTGACTAACTTCTTATAGGACTGAGATGTGTTTATAATTAATTCATCATTGAGTAGTGGCCAATGTCATATATATCAAGTCTTTCTTAGTACTCATTGAATTCTATCAATCGAGTTCCAATATGGATACTGGATTTAGTGAGTCAACATGTAAATAAGGAACAAAAACAAATGAACTCACTGTCTCCGATGAAGAATCGTATAAAGTTGACCACTGATCATTTGTCGTTTTATCAACATTCGTTGATTTGTTGTAATTATTGCTGTTAACATTGACAGATTTACGAATCTTTTGTTTACATTGTCTTTTATCACTTTGTAAGCCTTCATCACCATCAGGAGTAATAGTATAATCAATTGTTTCATCTTTTGAATAATAAGATGGACAAGAACAAGATGATGATGATGATGATGATGATCTTGTTGAATGTGTTTCACTAGTATTAGTAAGCCATCTTTCTAAGTTATCATGTCCACCATGTTGTACAATAGCGCTACAAGCATCAAAATATGCTTGTAATGAATCAACTTGTTTGCATAAAATCTCTCTATGTATAAAAAGATAGAAATATAGATGAACCGATAATATTTACATGTATAGAAATAACAAAGAAATTAAAACACTACAGTAACCATTAAAGAAAAACGGGTTTGTTTAAAGTTTGGAAATCAATCAACGAAAATATTTCATCAACAATATAGTTAAACATGAAATCTAAGTCAAGTAATGACTATTGACCTTTGTATAGACTAATTTAAAATATGGTAACCAATTTATCTATCTTCAAAGTACTGAAATCAATTAATCAATGATAATTCAATGAATGCGATCATTCACTATTATGTATTAGTATGGGACTCTTCAGCAGTGCACATTCACGACCCCGCCCCCCGCGAGATTCGAGCCTAGAACCTATCAGTCTCGCGCGCAAGCGCCTAACCTCCAGACATCTAAACCATCCTGTCTGTTTAACCAGAATTATTTAGATATACAATAAATTATGACAGATTAATGATAAACTCACATTACCATTCAATATCAATAGAACATTAGATCTGAATTAGTAATAGTCAAAGAGGTGACCTGATTTTCAACTAGATAAACTTACAAGTTCAAACTTATTTATCTCTAAGCTGATAATGATTAGTTCTGTACCACAAAAAATAAAGATAAACTATAAACAGATAAATAAATAATACACTTATCATTATATTATTTATCAAAACATTAAAATTATAAAACTATTCGATAAGTAGTCATTCAATATTATTAGACATCCGTTTATCATAAAGATTAGACTGCTGTTGCTGCTGCCGCTGGTGCTACCCTCTCTCTCTCTCTCTCTGTGTGTATGTGTGTATGAATATGACTAACCAGTTACAACGTATTAATTAAAATTGTTTTCTAATATTACTGATCGACATAGACACATCTATATACACACTAGTATTCTGGTCAAAATGCTTAGAAATAAAAGTTAAGTTTTTACTTTCTACACTTACTGAAAACATTATTTAGCTATAATGAAACGTTCTCTTTAAATCAAATAACGATTAAACAGATGTTTACGTTTAGAAAGCAGTGGTTGTTTAATGTTCCGATGATAAAAAGAAAGACAAACAAATCTAATCTAGATGATCTTCATTGACATTAGAGGTGTATAAGCAGTTGCCGATTCTTAGTTGTCCACGACATGAAAGGATGCTTAACATGATGTATCTACAAAAGAAACTGGATTTGTAATGGTCTTACCGATCTAAAAGTGTGATTTACAGAGCCCAAAGAACAACATTTTGAGTTTCGTCACACATAGTGTTTTTGTGATTATTTCTTGATATGTTAGCTCGGTATTTCGAAACGGTCTTACCAAGTAGTAAATGTGACCTTCGAAAAGTATAAATCACACTAGGCAGTTGTTTCGTTCTAATATGAAACGCCTCGGTAACTCAAACCTAAGAACATACCAGAGGTCAAACCCAAGGGCTCTGGATTTAGCTGAAAGTTCGGGAAATTTACATTTCTAACTGCAATCACTTCTCAGTACTGATTGACCAACTTAAAATACGATAAGCGAGTAAATGACACACATCTGGCATCTTGGATGAACCCTATTTAGTCTCGACTTTTCCGGTAGTTACTACTAATAACTACATGGTTATCATTATTGTAAGAGGTTTGCAATTTTCAACGGACATCTAACTGTAGTCAGTCCATAATATTAACTGTAAAACTCAACAATCTCCACAAACCTCATCCAAACACCAATATGTTATTCAGTTATGAAGTTGGCTTACTGGTCAATATAGTTGGATTGGACAGATGAGAAACATATCTATCTTCTACAGATAAACATATAAACGTTAGGTTAAAGTTAAATAGACAAATATGTATCTGATTGGAAAGTTACATTAATTCACTATCATTAATATCATTCATCAACCATTTAACTATTAGTATAGAGTTGTGGAGATTATTAAGTATTTTGATTGTTGAATTCATGAGTTAATTGAAGCTAAACCATCATAGAAAACCTGGAACCACTGTACGGTCGTTTCGTCCTATTGTGGAACTCCATGGTGGTCTAGCTCCAATTAACTCAGGAATTCAACAACTAAATTACTATAATATCAACAAAATCCTTCTCTGATTACTAAGTGTTTGATTGAGGTCATGAATAGATTGATGTTAGACCACCATTAAAAAGTTGGAATCAGTGGACGGCCGTTTCGTCCTATTGTGGGACTCCTCAGAAGTGCGCTTCCATTGTCCTGCTTTCGGGATTCGAACCCAGGGCCTAGTTCACTGGTCAATATAGTTGGATTGAACAGATGGGAAGCATATCTATCGTCTACAGATAAACCTTCACACATTCAAAGATCGAAATAATAGTCCATAAAAAGAGTCTAAGTAGATGGAGTTTGACAGTTTGAAGTAGAGTGATATACAGATAATTAAGTACTTGATAGAAATGTATTTATAAGTAATATATTAGGTGAACAAGTAAGTAAATTAAGACATTTGAATATGTATGCTTGTTTCATTTATTCATGAATGATACCATAGTGAATAAAATAAAGGAGTTTTAAAAAGTAGATTAAAGATTCGAACTTTACACTATTTACCATTAATTTGTACATATGAGTAGTATATTTTTCTTCCGCCTACGATGACTCATCTGAGAGAAAATTTTCAGAACATTCGAAAACCTGGATCATACCGTATAGGTCTGGAAGTTCATTTCTCGTACCATAGTGAATTACTACAATTCTTTACCTAATTCTTTACCAAATTCTGTTGATACATTAAGAACAAGATCAGATCTTCATGTTATAAAAGTAGAGGGGATTAACCTATACCAATAGATCACCTGGAAACTGAAAACTAGCGCTTATCACATAAACAATTTAGCTTGAAACGGATCACGAAAACCTTTAGTTAGTCAATAATCTACATTTAATGAATTTGATCTATTCAGAAGATATTTCATCCCATAAATAGACTATAAAAACTCAACTACTGTATTTCAGATCTTTAACATTACTTAAATTTAACGGGTACATAAAATAACAAAACATTTACACAAGATAGTCTATTTGATGAATAATAACACTAATGGTTCATGTGTATGCAAACAGATAGTTACATTAATTCATATATGTAAGCGATAAGTTAAATGATCAGATTGTGAAGACATTTCTATTACCCTAGATAAATTTTGCTAATAACGGAAACTTTACCCATAATGAAGACGTCAACTAACCATAATTCGAGTCGTGACAGACCGTTACTTTTAAGAGCAAGTAAACCATTATTATCAGTTCTGAGATTTGTGGAGAGTGTAGTATCTTAAACACTTGAATCCATGAGTCGATATAAGCTAGACTACTAGTAAAATACTGGAAGCATTGGATGGCAGTTTCGTCTTAGTATGGGACTCCTCAACAGTGTGCACCCACGATCGCGCCCATGGGACTCGAATTCGGGACCTAAGGTTTCACGCGTGAACGCTTAACTTGAGAACCACTGAGCTAGTATCCAACGATACTAATAACTAACTTCAATCGGTCCATGATCTTGCGCACCCGTTGACGAGTTGTCTAAGGTGGATAACTGTCTCACACCCAACACGGACTGAACTCTATTGGTCACAGCTTCTTACTAGAACTCTAGGAGTTCCATCTTGAAGCTAGTCACTAATGAGCAAATGATTATTATCAGTATGGAGATTCGTGGAAACTTTAGTATATTCACAGTTGAATCCACGAGCCGTTCAGTGCTCCCAGATTTTTAATGATAGTCTTGCTTAGATTGACTCATCAATTCAGCTGTGAATATACGGTTTTTCTTATGTGGTTAATAAAATCTAACATGAAAGCGTTAGTGAATGATTAAGCGGTTAACTGTTTAATTCGTATAATTATTAAAACAACACAGAAAACACATTTAATTCATACGGAAATCATTAATTCGAACTGTGGAAAAAAACTGTCAACATCATTTAAAGTTAGACATTAACACCGTTGGATGCCGGCGCAGTGGTCAACAGGTTAAGTGTTCGCGCGCGAGATAGAAGCTCGTGGGTTAGAGTCCCGCGATACCGAATCGTGGGTGTGTATTGCTGAGAAGTCCCGTCCTAGGACGAAATTGCCATCCAGTGCTTCCAGGTCTTCAATGTTAGTCTAGCTTACATCAATTCATGAATTTAACTATTAAAATTACTACATTAAACATAAAAACCCTCATTCTGAACAACATCGAGAATTATTCACAATAATATTTACACTAAATATCTTAATCAGAAGATGAACGGAGGGATGAAATTGTTAAAACCACTCAGATTACTAGTTTAACAATTTACAAAATCGATAACAAACACTATTATAAATGCGATTATGTTAAATAAAATAAACAATTAATTACCGAACAAAAGGTATCAAATAAAGAAAGAAAAATAGTATTACTAACATACACAGATGTCATAGTAACCAACTGGTACTTACAGATAAACAAACAAACGGATGGATGAATGAATGAATGAACAATGAATAGAAAAAGAACAATATATACCTCATCTTCTATGTATATTTACACATAAAACCTAAAAATTCCACTGCATTCAGATAATTACATCTTTATATTTTGATTATAACCCGATCAATGTTAGATCAGCATCGAAAACCTGGAAGCAATTTCGTTCTATTTCGAGTCTCGTACATTGGATTGCATGTGTGCACTGAGTAGTCCCATGCTAGGACGAAATTGACGTCCAAAACTAGCACGAAAAAAATTGCATTGAATTCACGGGTCGTCAATAGTTTACTACTTGACTATAACCCATGACGATAACTAGATTCAAACCAAACAATCTTCCCAAAACGTTTTATCCTAGCACATGGAATCGTATTCAAAAAATTCCATTTGGATAATTTCATCCTTTCACTTAGTATTTACTGAAGTTGATTGTGAATAGATAATTTATGGAACTGTTCAGTAACAGAACGCGAACTCGTATTCTCAACACTGAGTTACACTAGCTGTATGTGTGATAAAAAATTAAGGGGATTCGGTAGGTATTCAAGGACTAGATAAACATAAAATTGGTTACTAGCTAGCGACTAATAAGTTTTAAAGATCTTAGTCCTACAGCGCAGTGGAGGCCCAAATAACTCAATGATAACGTCTCAGATTGTGAGGCTGACTAATGTGGGTTGAAATCTGTGAGGAAGCACCAGTTCCTTCAAGATAATAGAGAATTCTTGATGACGAACCCCAACTAGTACGACACCTTAATCTACAGGTCCCTACCTACTACTCTCAACCACCTAACATCTCTATAGGTTATACTACTCCTGGATATTCAAACTAAAGAGTGAAATAGGTTTCAAACCTATAATCACTAGTTCACAATTTAGTTTACGAATAGTCCAATAGGTACTGTTTGACTGCAACCAAAACTTTGTAATAAGATGAAGACTAGAGTTTAGGATACTAACTAATCAATATTGTCTCATGTTATTTTGAATGGATTGTTGTACTTTGGTTAATAAAAAAAACTTACAATGAGTCTATGAAAATAAAGAACTGTGAAAAACGTATAATATCAAGTGAATTAAAATCGGGATCTGGATGGTCAAAGTGAAATCTTACTGTAAACTCTACGTTACCAAATATGCACAACATCAGCTCTCAAATGTTATTAACAGTTTTGTCTGTGATTTTCATCTTTCTTATAAATTATTTATTCATCTGTTGTTAATGGAAGGTGATCTAGTTAGAATAATTGAGTCGTATATTTCGCCTTACTAATTCCGACAATTATACCGTATTCATAACAGCCAACTTTGTACTATCTTTTCACAACTCAAAAATTAGTGTTAAAGATGAATGATTTCAAAATAAAAACAGTCGTCGATATCGGCAGAGATAGACAGTGGTTAGCATCGAAATCCAGTTTGACGCGCTTCTCGTCATATCTGACACTCGTCAGCTGGATACACCTGCATCTCAGAGTTGGTGTTCACTCCGGGATTCGGACCTAGTGCCGTTAACTTCAAACATCATCACGTTATCCACTTAGCTACTGAGTCCTGATAGCCCCCTGCCTGTTCAATGAAGAGAAGTTTAAACTCACTTGTTATTGTTTTACTTGTATCTTCCCATTGTTATTTAGGACTGCGATTGCTCAGACTCATGTTGGCAATTGCAGTCCTAAATATCAGTGGAAAGATATAAGCAAACAACACGAAATGAGTAGTCTGTAGAGAGAGAACTTTCAATAAAGAAGATAAATGGAATAAACAGGTATAATATAGTTTATGTTAACTACTTAACTCACTTAAAAGTTTCCATTTCAGCCAATTTCTCTTTAATTCCATGATTTCGTTTAAAACTAGACGCTGAATGAATACTTGGACTATAAGTTGAATTAAGTGATAACAAAGAACTATGGTGATGAATAGTTTTCTCTGATCCATAACCTGATTCAGCAATACGATGTCGTTCAATAGCAGACATCCAAGTATAACGTTCTTCTTGACTTAATCCACGTAGATACCAAATAACATCACCGACGCGTACCTAAGAAATAGCAGTAAATTTAATTGACCAAATCTATCGAATTTCAGTCTACAATAATTAAACAATTATTAAGTTTTTTTTTCACAGATTTAAATCATGAGTCAGTTGAAGCTAGACCACCATTGAAAACCTGGAAGCACTGGACGGCCGTTTCGTCCTAGTGTGGGACTCCTCAGCAGTGCGCATCCACGATCCCGCACCACGCGGGGCTCAACTTCGTGGATTGGTTGAAGTTAGACATTAACACCGTTGGATGCCGGCTCAGTGGTCTAATGGTTAAGTGCTCGCGAGCGAAGCCAGTAGATCCTGGGTTCGAGCCCCGGGTGGCGCGGGGTCGTGGATGCGCACTGCTGAGGAGTCCCACACTAGGACGAAACGGCCGTCCAGTGCTTTCAGGTTTTCAATGGTGGTCTAGCTTCAACTGACTCATGATTTAAATCTGTGAAAATTTCTAAAATCTCCACAAACCCCTTCTGATAATTATTATGTATATTGAAAATTTTCTTTATACTGGAACCAAGTTTAATTCAACTTAATCGATAAGCTATCGAAAAATGTTTATACATTAGATAAATTTAGACAGTTGTCTCGTTGAAGTTTTCACGTCTTCCAAATTATAATTAAAAGCGGTTTTTGTGGAGATTTTAGTAATTTTACAGTTGAATTCATGAGTGAATTGAAGCTAGACCACCATGGAAAATATGGAAGCAGTGGATGGCCGTTTCATCTTAGTACGGGACTCCTTAGCAGTGTACAATTAACCATATACTTACGGAATTAAAACCTAAAAACATAAGGTTGCATAGTGAACGCTATATTGATAAGCTATTGAGTCAAAATCACCTAATAATTCACATTTTTAATTTCAGTCAATTCAAATTATATCACCCCACTCTAGTTTAGCTAATATTATTGATAAGTTGTTACCCTACTACTATGAAATAATTTGGAACATAGATGAGTTGAAAAAAAGTGTTATCAATGCCTTATTTAGTAAATGGTAAAGTTAGGCTTGATTGATCATGACGACACAGAGTTAAGACTCGATTTCGAAAAATCTGGAAATATTTTAACTCTTCACCTAATAACGATGCGATAAGGATTATTTTCAATACAATCGTGAAGATAAATATTTTTCCCATCTGTTCAATCCAACTATATTGACCAGTGAACTAGGCCCTGGGTTCGAATCCCGAAAGCAGGACAATGGAAGCGCACTTCTGAGGAGTCCCACAATAGGACGAAACGGCCGTCCACTGATTCCAACTTTTTAATGGTGGTCTAACATCAATCTATTCATGACCTCAATCAAACACTTAGTAATCAGAGAAGGATTTTGTTGATATTATAGTAATTTAATTGTTGAATTCCTGAGTTAATTGGAGCTAGACCACCATGGAGTCCCACAATCGGATGAAACGACCTTGCAGTGGTTCCAGGTTTTCTATGATGGTTTAGCTTCAATTAACTCATGAATTCAACTATGAAATTCAATAACGAATTAAACTACTGTACATTTAACTTCCGTATGAAAACAATTAATAGTACCATTCGATTGTCTAAAATGATCACCGTGTGAATAAACAACCTAATTACTAAGATTCATGTACTTTATTTTATATCCAAGTGATAATAAGATTAATTATGATTACAATTCAATTTTATAATAAAGATTTGATGATCACTAAACGGTAATCACCTTACGAAATAAAGGTTTACTTTAATCTTCTACACACAAAAAAAATACAACACATGATAACGTTGAACTGAAACTATCAAGTACAAATACGAATTTGTTTTACAAGAAAAAAAATATATCAGAAAAATTGGTTAGTTATTTCAAGTACTGAGATCATAAACTAATCGATATTAGATTACCATTGAAAATCTGAGAGCACTAGATGGCCGTTCCGTCTTAGTATAAGACTCTTTAACAATGCACATACACAATCTTGCAAATGAGACTCGTATCCAGAACCTTTGAACGTGCACGTGAATGCTTAATCTCTAGACAACTGAGTCGGAATGCAATGGCGCTAATATCTAACTTCAACCAAATTACGGTATTGTGCAACAATCTTCTATTGCCTCACACCCGACAAGGCTGAACTCCATCGATCACAACTCTTCACCAGTCATCCTATAAATACGTCTTGAAGCTAGTCACTAGTGGGCACAAAATAATTATCAGTATAAAACTGTGGAGATTATTAGGTTTTTGATTGAGATCATGAACCGATTGGTGTTAGACCACCAGTGAAAATCTGGAAGCACTGAACTGCCGTTTTGTTCTATCGTAGGACTCCTCAGAAGTGTGCATTCACGACTAACCAGTTAAAACAAGTCTCAATTCATCTAATTTGGTTTGAACATGTTAGGATGTGCAGAAAAATATACCAATAGTTATCATGTTAAGTCTAATGTTGTCCTTGGACGCTAAATGTACATTCCCTATTGGTCGATATTTGCTTCACTTGTTTAATATTGTGTAAATGTTGTTTTCTATTTTTATGGTACGATGTGGTCTGCTTGGTTAGTATATAAACAGGGTGTGTTTGGAATATAATGATTCATATCTCAGAGGCTGTGACTTGCGTTCTGGACTCAAATGGCTGGGATAGATAGCGAAGCAGGGCCAATCGGGACTCTAGGTCGTTCGTACGTGTTTCCGTGTCACTGAATCGATCGATATAAACTCTGCTTATCAAAACCTGCAGTCACCCGTTACAACAGAACAGCTGAATAATATCCATTAGGCACCGAAAGCAAAATATATTGGCCAAATCGAGCTTATACTTAGTCAGTCACCAGCAGTATGGAACCTGGAACATATGTGCATACATCCAAATTTTTACACTAAATCAGTACGGTTAGATGAAATTATCACGACAAATGCCAGAGTAGCAGAAATGGTAACGATTTAGTACATTGTACTTAGCTAATAACTTACATAACTTTATAATTTTTAGTTTTGACGATCAAGATCGGGTCAAAAGCTAACAGACTTCTGAGTTCTAAAAATCATTTGCTTTCAATTTACGATATTATTATAATAAATATGTCAACTATGAAAAATAAAAAACTAAACGAAAAAGTGATGATTAATTATTAAACTTACCTCAAAACGACATTCATCATATTCGTGAATTTTAATATATGCATTTTTTATACGTACAGAACCTCTAGAGCCTAAATTCAAATCATCTGAATTACGATAATAGGTTAGAAAGCCATCAGATAAGACAAAATAGCGTTCCTGCCACCCATGTAACAAATTTGTCCATTTGCTAAGGTAACCACGAACAGCTAATGGGGCCCATAATTCCCCATCTAACAAGCCAGCATCATCATCGTCTGAAATACCTATAGCGCTAATATTTTCTTGACTTGAAGAGTGAATAGCTTTAGTCATACATGAACTAATAGTATGAGTGTTTGATGTGTTAGGAAGAGAAGTCATTGGAGTGGAACCATATGTAGACGTTGGAATATTATGATGCATCAAAAATAAGGTCAATTAATAAGAAATCTGGAAATATAAAAAATAAAATTATTGATTGATCAGTACCTAAAAATGGTTTGGAAAACCCTAGTATACCCTACAAAACGAATAAAAGTAATCTAGGCAAGATGACAAGTGAACCGCGTTTCCATTCAAGCAACTGACCAATGGACTAACTGTTGAATACTCTATAAAACAAAAAGCATTCAAACACAAGACCGAATCGCTCTTTGGTTTGTAAACTTGTATTGAGTTGTTATTTTGTCCCGGTTCATCAAAGACGATTCATTTAAATTTTATACATGAACACTGGCTAAAATCTATTACTTAAACTACTAAGATACTGACATTTAGTTTGTGTAGTTTTCTGGTAGTGATGTTAGTAATTAAGTTATTTGTTATAAATTTGTCTAAGACTTCTAGGTTTCCGGATAGAGGTTTCTCTTTTACCTTTAAAATGACCTGAAAGATGTCACCATGATAAGAACCCTTATGAGACTAAAGAATAAAGTTTCTGTTGCATCAAATGCAGCGACTTTAACATAAAATTTATAAAAAGATAATCAAGCCAAAACCGACTAGCCAGTAATCTAGCTGAAAAACTTCTGAAATACTTTAACCGAACCCCTTAAATGTCATAAAAGTAATAAACAAACCACATGCTGCATGCATCTCAAAATTATCGTGGCAGTTTCGCAATGAACTGATATTGTGGTTACTAGTATGGTTTATTAAAACTCATACAGTTATTAGCATCCACATCAGTATTCTCCGCTCAGGTGAAAGACTTAAACAAAAGTTTTGTTACCTATGACGTAATCGTGAATCTAAAGCCAAGACAATTTAACACAAACCTACAAAGTAGTCGGGAGCTGTTAGTATTAAAGTAAAAAATGGTTTTTCGATCATTGATTACTAATTTTTAATTCTTATTGTATTTACTATATCAAAGGATTGCTCCATAAAACTTAATCAAAATTACTTTGGTAGTAATTCGTGACTCAAATTTCAATACCGTGAACAAAACTATTCTGTTCTCTTTTCTATGCCCTGAAGTAAAAACACCAGTTTTTCAGGTGAAGCTATTTGATGTTTGCTCAGTGTAATAGGTAAAATAATATCAAGTCTATCGATTACGTATCAATAAAAGAATATTAGAATATTTGAACCACGTGTTTGTCATTAACACTAAATATCGTAAAATTATGTCGAAAATCCATGAAACGTGTTCACACAGAATAATCTGCTGTAACGGAATTTTAATCTAATTGATATTTATGATTCACAAGTTGCAATCTGGGGTTACATATCCCATACAAAATAGAATAGGGTTCGGTTTTTGATATTTTTTGCCCAATCCTAAGCTTTATTACTTTTTCCCCATTTTAGCGTCTTTCCACCGAGGTATTCAGTGTAATTTTATTGTTCGGTAGGTTTGACATTACTGCATATAATTTAGTGTCTTCTTGTTAAAGATAACAAGAGGAGAGTCATTTATAAGAAATAGTACCATAAAATCTCTACCAACATTAGAACAAGAGGACATAAACGACGACAACAAATTTTCGCTATCAATGTCTCCTAGTATTCAGGAGGCCACCAGCCAACTTCGAAGCCACACAAACCTCCAGAAGATAAAAGTGATAATTGCACAGCTAATAAAGACTGCTCTGGATGGAAAACAGCATGCTGGGGTCAACATCATATCATAATGAGTGATTACCATAGCTCTGCAAAATAAGCTAAACGTCAGAATAAAGGAAAAAGCGCTTATATTTAAGTAACTTTGGTAATGTAACGATATACTATTTTTGAATGGAGTCAATTCAGAAAATTGCAACCGTTAAGAAGATATTTCAATACAATGGTAGTTGATTTAAAAATTTTAAAAATACAGTCTGATAAGGGTAGGTAAGGATTTGTGCTACAATAAAGAATGTAAATACTATGACAAACTTTCGATTCACAGGAATGAGAGGAGCGTAAGGATATCAGGAGGGAGATGCTGCAAAACAAAGTTGCACGAAGTATACCTCCTTAGCTTCATCTGTGCGCATTAACAATTACAAAGAACTAGAAATATCACGGTAGCACTGTATTTTAAACCAGTGATATGTTTTATAATATTTCAAGATTTTATCAACTGCTTTTATCATTAGATGCACGTAGAACTTATGTGATGAATTGTCTACCTAAGTTTTCTCTTATTTTCAGCTTTTCTGATACAAGTTGCTCTGCACACGATCTACTAAACCAGTACTACTGTTAATAATAATCGAAACTATGGTATAACCAACTGACAATTTAACAAATCAATCAAGGATCCAAAATTTTCGGAAAAACCCTATTGTCCGTTCGATCTACAAAATTTAGGATCTTATAACCAAATATAATCCGCCAAATGTAACCAGTATTGTTTCTAAACCAATGCATGAAACCCTCCCATATCACATGCACCTGACACATAATAACTTGACAATTCACAGCTAAAGATACATAATATCATGGCTTATAATTTACCCATAAGGATAAATAATAAATGTTAGTAAATTAACTATTTTATTTAGTAGAATAGGGCGAAGAAATGATTAGGAATAGATCTACTAACGTAAAATTCAAGGACATTAAAAAACAGCCTTAGGTGGGACATTATCATCGTGAGTAATAATGCTGGTTCGCTCCCTTTCACCAAAATATATTCCACTACCATTTCCAGATGACTTAGACATCTAACCCAATGATAAATAAATTGGGAAGCAATATTTCAAAGATAAGCCTTCCGCCTTTACATAACTTCAAAGTTGGGAAAAGAACAATAAGTACTGTCAAAAATTTTATGCATTTTAGATGTACCATGAGATACCCGATAGTTGTACTGCCCACAGACGAATAACAATGAAGGTTTAATTACCATTTAATATCGGCAACGAATGGACGTAAAAATATTTTAAATGATAGAAACAAATCAAAACTATATAATTTATAGCAAAATAGCGTTTCTCATAGAGAAACCACCTGTAAGCTGTCTATTTAGCAGTAGCGTATAACCATCAGAATGCGCTCTGATGTACTTTCAATCTTCAATCAGTTTCAGTTTCGTTCATAAGGTCAGGATCTTAAGAGTTCATGTTCATACTACATCTAAAAAATGGTCTATCGATTAACTTGACTATATTTGTGCAACACTTAGAGGTTTTTATGCCTGAAGGCAAATTATGTTGAGAGGAAGTGTGAAGTGAATTGTTCATCAGTGAGAATCTGAAAAAGAAACCATTCAAAAAATGTCCATGTTAGAAAAAAGTAAAGTGCCACGATAATCCGATAAGCTCACTAGTTTTGCTTGTGAAATTAGTTGTCAACATTTAACAGTAAAGCAATTATGAAATCAATAGAACGAAGGATACCAATAGGCACTAAAAGGTCTATTCCTAGGGATGTCTGAAAACACATTGTTTGCCATTAATTTTGCCTCCATAAACTGACAACAGTACTTATTTTTGGGTTCAATTGATTATTACAGACTAGTCGTACATCGAGAAATTATAGGTCAAGCCGTAGATTCTTGAAGGCTCGGCATGCTCAATATTCGCTTTTTTATCACGATTATATATTACACAACTGATTTCCCTTCGCTGATTTCATGTTTAGTTATGGTTCTAGGTATATTTAATGATCCAGTGATCTGAATTTAATTTCAAAGAATGAACGAATGTGCTATAAACATAAAGCTTTCAGGTTATGTTGAGTGGATTTAATTCAAGCACTCATTCTGCCGGACAAATTCCGAATGGAAATAGGAGAATCGGGTGGAAAAACGAGAATAAACCAACTCATTTAGGTAAACCATGACTCAATATTTTAGCCAGATAAAAGTAACCCAAAGACATGAAAATAGTGTGAGCAATACACTCAGGTAACCTCATGAAAATCAGCTGACGTTAATAAGCGAATAACTGGAAAGTCAAACTGTGGTTCAAGAAGAATGAATAAACTGGTCTATCCAGAAACTGGAATGGTCCACATGAACGTGACACAAATTATACACTACATATCTTGGAGAGCATTTCAAATGATGACCAAGTCCAATGAGAAGAGTTAGAAACGCGCCTGAGTTTTCGCTCTCTGATGTGTAGTCTTCCGAGAATTGTCTCGATGTTAGTAGGAATCATGTTTTTGTAGTAAGTTCGTAATGGAGTGACTTACGTGACTTGTCAGAGCACTTCCTATTCTCCTATACCTCAGCGAAAATAACCTCAGCGGATGGAGTCCGTCTTCATAAGATTTATCCTCATCGACTGAGTATTCCATTACCGTAGTCGGCCTAAGAAATTTATGTCGCTTTCGAAGATAGTTGAAATGCGAACAATTTAGACTTTCGGATCCGTCTATGTGCATGTCTCAGGAGGAGTTGAGCACAGTTTCAGGCTGACCATGCCAGTTTTCTTCTCTTAAAATAATACGCTTCCGATACTCTAAAATATCCTGCTTGTAATGTCGCTAGCTTAAGACAGTTAGAGTCCTCATCATTATCTTGGAAAATGCCTCCGCTATATCGTTGATGTTAATGTTATTTAATATCAGATACGACACAATCAAACAATTTCTGTGGGCACTGTGTTTATCGTGATTTAGTGTGGAGATTTAGGAAGTGCTCCATGGTTAGTAAGTACCGTGAAGGTAATATCATCTTAAAATTAGCGCATGTACTTAATAACTAACAATTTTTTCATGAAGATCATGCACATTGTTTGAGATACATTTCGTCTTTCAACGATTTTCAAGTGGTTTCAAGTTATTACTTACGTGCTATTGTGAACTGATTTGATGGAGATGTAGGAATCCGTTTTAAGTACTAAATGTATTTCATTGGCTCTGATCACAAAGCAATACCTGAGTGTTTTTAGATCACTATATAGCCACGATTAGTCAGTGTATCAAGTGTGAACAACCTAATGTCTTTCCACGGGGGTGGGGCTGTGATGTTGTAACTCCACTGGGAAATAATGACAAGAGACGTTGTTAAACACCGCAAGGTGGTGCACTTTAACCAGTTTGTCAGGTAACTAATAAAATTTGTCGACATCCTAGTTCAGCACGTAACTCTAAAAGCAATGTTTACTGAAAGCATACTAGACAGAACTTATCGCTGATTTTATTCATTTATTATTTTAAAATTGAGTTCTCCCTTGGGTAAAGTGCTCTGTATGGTTTTCACTGGCTAAAGTAGGTCGTCCACAGAGGCATATACACAAAACAAACCTAGTACGACTTAAAAGATAAAACATTGAAATATTTGCCACCCATTTCTGAGAAAGGGAAACATTGTGACGAATGTCCTCATTACACCATCGTAAACGAATTGCCGTATGACGATGGGCTCTTATGTGATCTGAAATGTGGTTATATCAAGTAAAAAAGTGGTGAGATCTCACAGTAGACGGCACGTCACTACGAGGTCTAACAACGGTAGAGTCTTCCTTTATGACCACACAGAGTAGTAAGAGCTGTGACATGGGTAATAAAATACTCGTCCATCTAAGATCCCAGTGACCAGTATGCTGATCATGTACCTTTTCAGTTGCGACATAATGTGTTCCATTTGCTACCAGTTGGTTGGTCGGATAACGGCATTCGACTAATGACTTTATTCTTAGGAACATCATAAATCGAGTCGCCGTCAATGTCGGGTGCTGATTTTCTAACTTCGTTTGAAATTTCGCATGGGAATACTGGGCTAGTGTACACGTGGCCATTAGACAGATGATTTTCGGAACTAGGTAAAGGTTTGTCAAAAGTATAGAACCATAATGAAGAAATTAAAGCTGTGAAATTAGACTGAACTGGATTCAAGGAAAATAAGACTGTTGCAATATGATGCAAATAGGCTCACACGACACATCAGATGTCATAAGAATGATCAAAACGCTAATAAACAATATTATATGCATATATGTATTTACGCATATATATTCATTGAGTTGGGTTTGTAAATGCGAGTTTATGCCCAAAGCAACATAATAATTATTCCAACAACGTATGTGGACAAAAATGCAACATACTAATCATAAAAAGATAGAGAATTGTTTCCGGATTGATTTATTACGATGAATGCTATTCTCAATCGCAAACTATAATCCTTAGTCAATATGTATGTTGAATGTGTGTTCTCATATCATTTAACCAGTTACCTACAGATCCTATGATTTCTGAAATCGTTATTGATGCTATACCGACTAACTGTTCGTATTACTTAGGTCTAACCGCAATAAAACAGTAACGATGGAATATGAAATCAGAAAGTTTACAAACGTAAATCACAAAGAATTCTGTTTCCACAAGCCACAACCAGAAAACAATACCTTGAGATCGCTAGAAACGAGTTTATAATGGCTGCATAGATTTTATAAAACAATATTATTCTACAGAAACCAATAGACTAAAACTGAGCGTCAAGCGATTAATAATCCTTTAGAAATCTGAGTTCGAATCAGCCAAAAATTGGATGATTTAGCCCTTATTAACAGTTAGGAATATCCTTTATATATTAAGTTACCCAATCAAAACTAGTTCAATTTATTTACTATATATATATAACTAAATGACTAGTACTACCGATTAACAAACCTTGTTTAAAAAATTTATTACACAGTATTAAAACAGAGAAATCTCAAGTTACTAGAACTGTTATTCCCGAACGTTCATATATACTTATCAGCTTAAAAGAGGTTGTCATCGACAGTAACATCACTGAGTGTTGTATTTGTGATACCTCAAGTTCAACATCGTTTAAATTGATTTCAGCCACATATTTATTTTTTGAAGAAATAACTTTAACTCTTAAAGCATCAGAAATTCTAATTTCTGAAAGGTATTTCGTAGATATTATAATAATTTAATAGTTAAATTCATGAGTCAATTAAATCTAGACTATTATGGAAAACCTGGAAGGTCGTTTCGTCCTAGAATGAGACTCTCCAGCAGCACACATTCACGACCCCGCTAGTGGGACTCGAAACCAAGATATATTAGAATATAAAAATGTTATCATTATTTTATTATTGACAATCTCCTTAATAATATACCCTTGTGAGTCAGTGTAATTTTACATTGGTTTTCAGGAGAACCAGACGTCATCCAGACTTTCACGTAACAACCCAAAACAGTACAACTCAATCCCATTTAACAGAAGAATTAGACACTAGCCAAGCTTAAAATTTGTATTCTAAATAGTACAATTCTATTTACTCCAAATATTCGACATTATCAAACATTGGTTAATGATAATTATCACTAAGTGATAATCTTAATTACCTAATTACTTGATTAAGGATAAAGTAAGAGAGACAATCGACTTTTAAATTATATAATTTACACGAAAATATATTCAGTTCTCATAACAAAATATAATGTATACACAGTTCATTAGTTGTACATCATTTTTAAAGAATTAGATGTATTGTCTTTTTTTCATTATAAAAAAGAAATTCTTTGATAACAGAAGAAAACACCCTGAAATCTTGTAAATACATAAGAAGAAGTAAATGTTTACATATAGAAAAACAAAAAATAAACAGTTGTAAAACTATAAACAGAAAACCGTTACCCTATACAAAATAAGAACACATAAATGATGATGATGATGATAAAGTTAATTATACACATCCTTAACCCTCTTTTTACCACCACCGCCACCAATAAAAACAAAAACAACAACGAAAGTATAGAATGGATCAAATTACTAAACTAGACCAAATTAACAAAACCCATCATTGAAAGGAAAAATGTTATATACTGGAGATCTGACTATGGAATGTTGAATATTTCGATGATAATAATAATAGGAATAATAAAGACCACGAAGAGTTCTTGAGATTACAAGATAAAACAGAAAACAGTTATCTTACAAACTGATGTGAATACAATAGATAAAAGATCAAATTGAATAATAATAATAATAAAGATTCTCGTAACTAAGGTAACATCTTAATATCTGATATGTATAGAGATAGATATTGGATTCGTACAATTAAAGTATAATATGAAATAAACGAAGAAGAAGGAGAAGAAGAAAAGGAAAACAATCATTGAATTATACATACCATAAACTGAATTCATATATGAAAAGAAAGTGTGAATAGACAATATACACAAACAATACCAAAGTGTACTTGACACAAACACATATACACAACAACAACAAAACAGAAACAATGAGGACTTGAAGAAGAAAAGAGGAGAGGGGGAGAGAGAGAAACATATGAAAAGATTCATTTACATAATATGTTAAACTTGTGAAAGTATACACATAATATATGAAGAAGAAGAAAGAAGGAGGCGGAGAAAGAAATTTACATAAATCCATTATTGTCGAATTCACGTTTTCTTCTGTGTTTTCTTTTATGATTATTGTTTATTGATTTTGAAATTTTTTTGATGACTGTTGTTGATGATGAATTGGAGTTTGTTACTAGATGAGCTGATGTACAGAGATGGTGCTAAATATGGATTGTGGAAAAAAAAGTTAATCGGTCAAACACAAGATAGAACATAGCACATGTGTAAAATAATTCAAGTCTTTACACTCGATTAGTATAGCAAGATAAATTCTAAATTAGAAGAGATGGCAATAGTATTACTGATGGAAACAGAAAATATTAAGCATCAAAGATACGATTAGAGGCGAAAATATAAATTAGTGAAATAGAAAAAAGTTATACGGAATTTAAGAAATTACGATTTGAGGAAAGACAAAGAGTGAACGCACTTGTGCCATGAAGAATGATTTGAAACAATGTCACTTCAAGTATCTAAACACCGGTTATAATAATCAAGGGGAACCCAACCAGATGATCTGCACCTACTTACATGGATCAATTAGATAATCAGTGTCATCATAGACCGATCCATGTATTGGATTGACCCTCCCTGCCATTCTTTCAACGCATTAGTGTACATTAATCATCATCACTCACAAAATTAGTCAGTGGAATAGTACACGTAATACATGTCCTAACTTCCTAATTCGATAAAAAAAATTCCCTACCTGATCAATCAACCTCTCATACTTGCTGATATTTGCCAAATAAAAATGAAAACTAAGTCTATGGTTAGCTATCGACAACCTTCAATCAAATAAAGTATCAACATAGAGCACGCGATATTCAGTTACCTAAAATAGTCGCAACATCCTAATTTAATTGACAGAATCCCATTACAACCATAAATGTAGCATCGGTCACTACTCAGGGATTGTTTATATATATATATATATATATATATATATATATATATATATATATATATATATAGCTGATACATGAGTACGTTGAAAAAAAGCTACGAGACCCCAACCCGACAGTTCAAGGTATTAAAGTGAGCACTTAACGACTAGAATCACTCATTTGGGTGAAACCATACTAGAACAAAACAACTGTTCATTGCTTCTTAATTCATAATGGTATTACAATTGAAATTCATCTATGGCAAATACTATATAAAAATAAAAAACAAATCTTCACAAAATCCATCCATATAATAAACTACAATAATTTCGTTGAATATCAATCATTTTCCATAACCATAAATAGACCTTATCATTTAAAAAGTGTTATCACTATTAAATCCATCATTATCAATATTTACCTCTAGATCATCATTATTACTATTATGATCAGGAGATGATCTATTTGAAGATTTATTCAATTCCTGTGCCAAGCATCCATTCAATTGACAAATAGATGATTGTGGACAATCTATAGAAATGTAATGAATATGGAAAAAAATGAAACAATAATTATTGATTGAATGTACAACAGTTAGAGAGATTCATTAATTATTCATTTGATTCTGGTACTTTAATAATGTACAACAGTTGAAAAAGTGTATTACCTAAACAACACAAAAATATGTTAGTACACAAGTAAACAATTGTATTTAACTTATAAATGACTTCGTGTTAATGATATATATATATATATATATATATATATATATATATATATATATATATATATATAATTAAAACAATACCCATTGTGATAGACAAAAATCAACTAGATAATAGTTATGTTCTCATTTACAATCTCATTCACCGTAGTAGTAATAATAATGACCTTATTCAACAGTATACTTTTAGTGCATAGATTTCAATGTACCTCTGCGTTTCGTTTTACTGGATAATATATAAAATGTGAATACTTGGTGTTTGCCAGTTGTTTGCAAGACTACGTGTCCAGTGCATACAAACACTGACAAAGAAGTATTACTCACTACGTTCTCGTAGCATTACTAGTGTTTACGAAATTGACAACACGAAAAGCCTAAGTTCGATAATTTAACCAGGTTGATGGACACGGAAAGTTCGGGTGTGGCCCCCTAAAAAACCACCTGTTTCGGTTTGGGGACCTGGGCAGTATCCCAGGATACACACAAATCGAATGATTTATGTGGCGTATATCTATTTGGTGCCTCCTTGTACCAATGTTTATGTGTTTAAATGAGTAATAAATAATCAATTACAATGATGTACAGAGACAATTACCTGTGTAAACATATTTTACTTATAAAAGTTATAAATTAATATAACCCTAAGAATGTCAAAGGGAATTTCTATTATCAAACGTAATTGGGTCAATTCGCATAGCAACATAAATATAACCGACAAAGTAATCAGAGATTTATTTAACAGAAGAAAACCATGGTAAATAATAATCTATATGGAAATAACTATTAGTCTTTGAAGATAAGTAGAACGCGTTTATTTGACATTAGTAGAATAGTTTATTATAAATCATACTCCTATCTTAAGTCAGTGTTAATGATACTGTTTAGAATGACAGTAAGTATGTCACAATTAAACCATTAAGAATGCAACGATGCTAAAAATAGACTGATATTGTCATCTAACTAGCCAAAAGTGTTTACAAATATGTAAACCTTAACATACCTATGTAAGTTTTCTAACGATGTCACTGTCGATGACGGTCAACATGATATAGATAGGATTAAACAAACTAAAGTAATCCTGTTGAATCTATCGAAACAAACGACTGACAGTGGTAGCTTAGTGGTCGGAGTACTTGGATATCAACTGCTAGTTAACAGATTTGAACACGTCCGACGCAAAATATACTTAGTTAACATCAATAGCTCTCATATACACACTGCAGTTCAAATCTGGATACCGAAACCAAAACGTAAGAAACCAGTTCGAACTTGGGAGAAACTGTCTGAAAGTCGAATCTTTCAAAAATGTAAGTCGCCTCTACACTTAAAGAGTTGTAATGTACAGGTGAAAGTTACGTATCAACGAAAAACTGAAGCAAAACTTTTCTTTCTCATATGTATACACTCCAATAACAATGTATAGCACGAAAAACACGTACTACACCAAATCTAAATAGTAGTTTAGTAAATTAACAATATAAACTTTTTTTGTAAGAACGACAACATATATTATTCATACTCATGAGTGAATTGATCAATCTTTATCAGTGTAAAGACTACTAAAATGTATGCTTTGATATTGTATACGCTTACATTTACGATAGGAACCTGCTAATTCATCTTTATTATGGTACCCGTTAAATAAGAGGTGGGTACTATGAATTATCAAATTAGTGTGTACTATTTTGGTACTTATATTGATGGGTAATAGTTTCCAGGTTCAGTCATTTTTAAATGAAAACAACGCACGTCTAAATGTACGACGCTTAATAGAATCAGGTCAAATAAATAATGGCCTACCATTCTCTCCACACTTCAATTCGTCTTTATTGAATTGACTATTGTCTGATGAAGAGGAAATTGTAGGCAGTTGTAATAATGATGGAAAGTGTTTAAGTTGAGGATCACATTTAACTACACTAGAAGAGATGCCATCACCCTAAAAATAAAGAGAAAGAGTTACAGTAAAAACTAAATTAAATATTATAATGAGATAATATAAATTTCTTAAAATATAGCATTCCGAGTCAGGGATGATGCACAGAAGATGCATTCAAACAAATTCATGGAAATCATGGATTCCATTTATGACACTGGCACTCTGGTTTTCAATAATTCCCTAGTTTAAGTCAGTCAACGATGTATACAAATTAGGAAGTCAGTTAAAACCAATGTACAACCTGCCTTCAAATGCCCTGGTACGGCAAAGAGTGGGGAGACGCAGCTACCCCTCTCAAAATGCTCTCACATGGCCACGCGTATATAACCTCTGCCAGGGAAGTCCTACTCACTATCTTCTCGTGGTATCACTGTTGTTTATGAAAATGAGAGGACGAAAAGCGAACGTCCGGTGCTTTAATCGGGTTGGTGGACATGGAGAGTCTACTCAGGGGAGTTGGAAATCTCTCATTCTAAACAAATGGTGTGCATGGGCTGGCTCCAGTATCCTGAAGGAACAAATGGTGTATGAAACAAGTGTTGATGACCGGCTACCATAATATCGAATCTCCTAACGTTACTTCACAGCCTTGTGGATCAGACCTTCATGTCGAAGGCTCCGGTAGTGGCCCCCTAAGAAAACCACCTGTTTCGGTTTGGGCACCCGGATAGTATCACATCCCTCAGACATAATAAATGAGATTGTGTGGCACATATGTATTTGGTACCTCCTTGTACCAATATCTATGTGCTAAATATAAATATAAATAAATACAACCTGCAACATATATGCACTGATTCAATCTCTCATACCATATCTATCTGCACAGTCAGTTCGAATTCTAGGAAAAAATCCAAAAGTAATTAGCATAGACGAGATGATTTAAGGATAGTGAATGAATTTGTGGAATATAAAATATAAGATCATTTCAACATTCAAAAAAATAAAAAACGTGAATCCATCTGCTTCATTGTAGCTAACTCTGAGCCAAGTCACCCAACATTATCTCATGAACTAATACCATGCAGTGAAGTAATTAAGCGTGTCGACCGCTTCACTTATCTTTAGTCTTATCGACCCTTGTGATCTGGTGTGTGACGAAATCTAATCACGGATACAGAAGGTTCGACTAGCTTTTGCCAACTTTCGTCATTTATGGCCTACCAACCAAAGGACGGGTTTACTACGCAGCAGTTCATTCCGCCCTATTTTATGGTTGTGAAATAAGGCCGATAGAAGTATTGGATATTCGTAGGTTACTAGTATTTGATTATAGGTGTCTTCGAAGTATTGCTCGTATATCCTGGGACCATCGAGTAAGTAATGTGGTTGTTAGGAAACAGGTACTAGGTAAAGATGGCAAATCAATTGATGAAGTATTGAAAATTCATCAGTTGAGATGGCTTGGACATGTGTTACATATGCCCAACCACCCAATGCCCCTACGTGCGATGTTTCATGGTGTAGGAGTAGGTTGGGAGAAAGCTAGGGGCGGCCAGACCAAAACATAGCACAAGCCCATGATTATTATTATTATTTCAACACATAGATAATGGTACAAAGAGGCACCAAATACATATGCGCCACACAAATCTCATCCGATATGTGTGAGGGCTGTGATACTGCCCGGGTGCCCAAACCGAAGCAGGTGGTTTTCTTAGGGGGCCACACCCCGAGCCTTCAACCCAAAGGTCTGATCCACAAGGCAGTGGAGCATCGTAAGGAGATGCAGTCCCATGGAAGCCGGTGACCAACAATTGGTTCATTCGCCATTTGTTCCCGCAGGATACTGGAGCCCATGTGCACCATTGGTTTGGAATCCGGTTAAAGCGCCGGACATTCGCTTTTCGTCCTCTCATTTTCGTAAACAACACCCCCGCCACGAGAAGGCAGTGAGTAGGACTTCCCTGGCAGAGGCTATATACGCGTGGCCGTGTGAGAGTATTTCGAGAGGGAGAGCGGACTCTCCCCACTCTCGGCCGTACCAGGGCATTTGGGGGCCCATGAAGTCACCGACAAATGAACTGAGTCATATTGGTAGGTGTAGACTATCTTAATTGGGGTCCACGAGATGATAGCAACCGATGGTTAGAGACCATGAATGACATGGCTCAAAGTCGTTCGCAAAAGCGCAGATGCATCCACACTTCGTGTTCTCCGAAATTCTGGTCTTCTGAATTCTTCATGTCCCTTATTTTTTCTCTTTCGAAATTTATTTCATTGGATTGTACTCCTTGAATAACATCTCAAAACCTTGTTACCGATTACTGCTTATACTCTTACTACCTCTACTATGACGGAATTTGAATCGACAAATGAATCACTGTGTTAATGTGGTATGGCAACTCGAACTGATGTACGTACGCACGAAGTTCTGTGTTGTTACTGACTGATATTTAGTTTGCACTAACAAAAATTGGTGTAGAGAAATATGAATTCATTTTATTTCGTTAGGTTCTTATCAGCTTCTTACAACCTAAAATATTTGAAGTTCAACATTATTACAGATATTGACATATTTATACATAAGAGCGTGATTAAAGATGAATCAATGTATCATAATGTAGCGAAAATTCCGATAGAGTTAATGAGGTCATAAAATTTTGTCTCGAATAAATAGAGTTTGAGAGGGAAAGTTCCGGAACATTGAAATAGTGGTTAGAACTCATGAAAATAGATTAATGGTTATAAAGAAAATATGAACTGAAATCAATCAGCTACGTATGATGTAATTTCAAAGAGTTGGAGTAATGACGCAATAAATGAATAAAAAGGGGGTTATTGTTACCAGGGTAAAGAAAGATTTATTACTGTCTCTTTTTGTATACATAAATCTGGTTTTAGTCGTTTGATTGCTATTGCTTCGGTAAATTTCAAAGGGTTGGAGTTTGATTGTTTGTTAATCACCTTGAAGGACTTCACCGTATCGACTTCATGTCCTGTGTCAAAGTGATGTCTTGTGATGGTACTGCTGAATGCTCTTAGTCTATCTGATTTTACACTTCTCGGAAAATGTTATTTGAGTCGAACGTAGGCTCTCCTTTCTGTTCTCTATCATTGTAACTGCTTTGGCAGATACATGTAAATTTGTATACACAGTTGGTGGTAACATGAAAGGATTGTATTAAAGAACATGTTATTTTGAACAGAACAATTAGTTTAGCTACAGGATAATTTCTTATCAATGCAGGTTTTAGTCTCAAATTAATTGACCCTGTGATATCATCACCTTTGGATTTGAGTTGAATAAAAACAGGTTTCTCATCATCATTGCTTACTTACTTACTTACGCCTGTTACTCCCAATGGAGCATAGGCCGCCGACCAGCATTCTCCAACCCACTCTGTCCTGGGCCTCCTTTTCTAATTCCATCCAATTCTTGTTCATCTTTTTCATGTCTATTTCCATTTCTCGGCGTAATGTGTTCTTTGGTCTTCCTTTTTTCCTTTGGCCTTGAGGATTCCATGTGAGGGCTTGTCTTGTGACGCAGTTGGGTGCTTTCCTCAATGTGTGTCCTATCCACTTCTAGCGCATCTTTCTGATTTCTTCCTCCGCTGGGATCTGGTTTGTTCTCTCCCACAGTACGTTGTTGCTAATAGTGTCCGGTCAACGGATCTGAAGTATTTTGCGTAGACAACTGTTAATAAACACCTGTATCTTCTGGATGATGGCTTTCGTAGTTCTCCAGGTTTCCGCCCCATACAGTAGAACTGTCTTCACATTTGTATTGAAAATCCTGACCTTGGTGTTGGTTGACAGTTGCTTTGAGTTCCAGATGTTCCTCAGTTGTGAATATGCTGCTCTTGCTTTGCCGATCCGCGCCTTCACATCTGCATCAGATCCACCATGTTCATCAATGATGCTGCCCAAATATGTAAAGGTTTTTACATCTTCCAAATCTTCTCCGTCAATTGTGATTGGATTGGTGCATGCTGTGTTGTATCGGAGAACCTTGCTCTTCCCTTTGTGTATATTGAGACCTACTGCTGCTGAGGCTGCTGCTACACTGTTCGTCTTCTCCTGCATTTGTTGTTGCGTTTGGGATAGAAGGGCCAGATCATCTGCGAAGTCCGGATCGTCCAACTGCATCCTAGATGTTCATTGTATCTCGTGCTTCCCTTCAGATGTTGACGTCTTCATGATCCTTACGATGCTCCACTGCCTTATTATTTACTACATCATTA
Source organism: Schistosoma margrebowiei (assembly GCA_944470205.2). Taxonomy (NCBI): domain Eukaryota; kingdom Metazoa; phylum Platyhelminthes; class Trematoda; order Strigeidida; family Schistosomatidae; genus Schistosoma; species Schistosoma margrebowiei. The sequence continues at coordinate 6,783,553 of OX104028.1, forward strand.
TTCACCCTCTTTTATACTTATACAGCGACTTGTCTTTGGTGGAAATTCGACTCTATCTAAACGTTCTCGAGTCACTGTCCGGTTGAAAATTGTATGTTATCACCGAATACGAGGACTGAAGCAGTTTTTCTGAAACCACGTGCACCATTCAAACTGGCTGCCTTCAACGTTCGCACATTTATGCAGGTTGGACAACAGATAAGGCTGGCTATGTCTTTGGAAAGTCTTAATATCGATGTCTGCTGTCTATCCGAGACCCGTATTCAAGACTCTGGCCAAGTACTACAAATTCAATCTACATCTGTCGATTCAAAAAGCTTGTTTTACGTGCGCTTAATCGGGGACCCTGTGGCATCTTCGTCTGGTCTTGCTGGCGTTGGTGTCGCAATAAGCGCTAGAGCTGAGGCAGCACTAATAGATTGGATCCCCATTAACAGTCGGTTATGTGCTGTTAGAATAGAAAGTTCCATCAAAGTGAGAATAAATCGGCGTGAGAAACGATGTCTTTTCGTCATCTCCGCCTATGCTCCGACAGATTGCAGCCCGGATGCAATCAAGGATGAGTTTTACCACCAGTTATCTGTTCTTCTCCAGAAAGTGCGTTCGACAGATATTGTAGTACTAGCCGGAGACTTGAATGCTCAGGTCGGGTGTCTAAGCACAGAAGAGAGTCGTCTAGGTGACCGATGGGGACTCGTTGGTCGCAGGTCAGATAACGGGGACTGTCTACTGCAACTTTGCACAGACCACAACCTGTTTCTGACTAGCACTAACTTTCGGCACAGTCATCGCCGATGTGCCACCTGGCGTCCTACCTCTGCATCCCAAGCCTGGACTCAGATTGATCACATCGCGATCAGCTACCGCTGGCGTGGTTGTGTACAAGACTGCCGCTCCTTTTCGAAGACCTATCTGGACTATGACCATGCTTTGGTCTGCACCAATCTTGCCTTACTTTTCAGTGGCCAACGAAGTGACCGCCACCAATGGATTGATGTTAGCAAGTTGGTTGCAACTTCTGTTACAAGTAAATATCAAACCGAGCTAGTTTCTAGGCTAGTTATCACTCCACCGAAAAGTATAGATGAGCATTGGTTGCAATTGCATGACGCCATGAAAATGGCGGGTACAGTCAGTTGTGGGTTTGCGAAACCTCCCGCTTATAAGCATTGGGTTTCTGCAGGTTCCTTACAACTCATTGAAGCCCGTCGGTCTACTCCGGGTGACCGTGAGTTTGACCATAAACGAAGGATGTTACGTAAAGAAATTAGGCAAAGCTTTGCGTAAGGACCGAGAAGCCTGGTGGTCGGAGCGTGCTAATGAACTGGAAGCAGCAGCTGCATCTGGTAATTACCGGTAGCTCTTCCAACTCGTCCGAGCCACTGGCAGCAAGAAGTCTGGTGTGAGCGAAACAATCCTCGAGGATGATGGGATGCCAATCACTAACATCCATCGACGTCTTGGACGATGAGCAGAATTCTTCGAAGGGCAGTTCAACTGGCCTGCTGCCAGTCTACTTCCGATTGCGTCCAAGCTATTGGCTTCCGTCATACTTCGTAGGTTATTCAAAACCCGAGAAAGATTGATTCGCGAGGAGCAGGCTGGGTTTCGTTCTGGTCGAGGATGTATTGATCATATCTTCACTCTCCGCCAAATGTTAGAACACCACCATACTTATCAAAGGCCAACAATCGTAGTGTTTCTTGACATCAGAGCTGCCTTCGATTCGTTGGACAGGACTGTTCTCTGGGATTGTCTATTAAAGAAGGGTGTGCCTGAGAAGTTTATTAACATCCTAAAAGCCCTATATACAAACACCTCAGGCAGAGTGAGGGCATACAACCACCTTTCTTCATTGTTCTATTCGAGCAGTGGGGTTAGGCAGGGTTGCCCAATCTCACCATTCCTCTTCAACTTTGCCATCGACGACATTCTGGAAACAGCTCTCATGGATGTAAATAATGGCGGTGTGGATCTATTGCCTGGAGAAAGACATATCGATCTTGAGTATGCGGATGATATTGTCTTACTGTGCGGTAATGCCCAAGGCATGCGATCCGCACTTAATCAGTTGGCAATCAGTGTCCGTAGGCATGGTATGTGCTTTGCACCTTCGAACTGCAAAGTACTTCTACAAGACCGGCAGGATTCCAATCCTGTACCCACCCTGGATGGTGAGCAGATAGACGTAGTCGAGAAGTTCGTGTATCTGGGTAGCTGCGTAAGTGCTGGTGGTGGCGTGAGTGATGAGATCAATGCACGTATAGTGAAAGCCAGAGCGGCTTATGCCAATCTGGGCCACCTTTGGCGCCTTCGTGATGTTAGTATGGCTGTAAAAGGTCGGATCTACAACGCGTCGGTGAGAGCAGTTATGCTTTATGCTTGTGAAACCTGACCTCTCCGAGTTGAGGACGTTAGACGACTCTCTGTGTTCGATCATCGCTGTCTCCGAAGGATTGCTGACATTCAGTGGCAACACCATGTCAGTAATGCAGAGGTTCGGCATCGTGTGTTTGGGCACAGAGATGATAATTCAATTGGTGTCACCATCTTGAAACACCGACTTCGGTGGCTTGGACATGTTCTACGAATGTCGTCCCAGAGAATTCCACGTCGTGCACTATTTGTCGACTCTGGGACCAGTTGGAAAAAGCGGAGATAGTCAGTGTATGACATGGTGTCATGTTATGAAAGTTGCACAGGACTGGCTTCTGTTGGTCCTTCACGACTCCCTTGGTTAGGGTCCGAGAGATGGTGCTACACAGTGGCTAGAGATGTTATCAGATAGGGCTCAGAATAGAAACCAGTGGCTATCCTGCTGTAACCTTCTTTTACTTTCTTCATAAAAAGTGGTTGTGTCTTCCTTAAGTGAAAGACTTCTTCTGATTGTACTTTTCCGTTCCCTCATTATTACTATTATTATTACTACACTACCTTACACCCTCTTCGTTATTGTTCTCCTTATTTTACGCTCCTTACCTTTTTTTCTTCGAATTCTCATTGTTTTGTGTGGCGCATATATATTGGCGCTCTCTTGTACCAATATTTATGTGATCAAATAAATAAACAAATATAAATAAATAAAACAACACCCCCGCCATAAGAAGATAGTGAGTAGGACTTCCCTGATAGTGGTTATATACGCGTCGCCATGTGACAGTATTTGGAGAGGGACAGCTGCGTCTCTTCAGTCTTGGCCGTATCAAGGCATTTTGGTGGGCGAATATGTTACTTTCAGATCACATAACTTAATTTCGACATATTAACTTAATGTAATATCTAAACAAACTTATGATATACAATGAAAAGTTCGGGGGGGGGCAGTTCCAAAATATCAACAGTCATTCAAAAAAATATTTAAAAAAGTATATCATTTACCTCAATTCTATGAAGTAATATTTCTTTCATTAAACAACATGAATTGATATTATGAATACATTGATTATATACATTAGTAAGAATAGAATTTTGATTAATTTCTTTTAATGAATAATGATTCTCATCAATAAAATCAGTTTTAATTGATTGATGATTATAAGTCATTTCAATAGTTGGTTTATTTGTATGAAATAATTCATTCATTTGACAACAAGTAAAAGATTTGGGTACAGAAATATTGTTATTATTATTATTATTATTATTATTATTATTATTATTATTATTATTATTATTATTATTACTATCATTATCATTAGTAGTAGTCATAGTATTTGTAAGAATAATGCTAGATGTTTTATCAAAAGACTGTCTCCTGTCATATTCATGATTGTGATGTTCACTAACATTATCAGTAATGTGAGGATTATTATTATTATTATTATTATTATTATTATTATTATGACTATTATCATGAGCAGTAGTCATAGTATTTGTAAGAATAATGCTAGATGCTTTGTCAAAAGACTGTTTCCTGTCATATTCATGATCATAGTGTTCACTACCAACATTATAAGTAATATGAGGATTATTATTATTATTACTATTAATATCATTGGTAGTAATTGTATTAATATTGATTGAAGGAAGTAAATGTGTTCTATCTTGTGTAGAATTCGTTGGATTCAAATATACAATACAACTATTAGAATTTTGATGATTTTTTTTACAATATAATACTTGATATAAATTAGATAATAATAATAATTCTGTATCAAATTTACTTATTATATGATTTTTAGGTCTAAGCCAAATCCAATAAATGATCAAATGAACAATGGATGCTAATATTATATGAAGAAATATCAAACTGAATATCTATATACACATTAAAGAAGATAATTTAAAAAAATTAAGAATTATATAATATATTGTATTTTTTATTTTTTATTTGAACACACAGATAATGGTACAATGGGGGGCACCAGATACATATGTGCCATACAAATCCCCCAAATTCCCTGGTACGGCCAAGAGTGTGGAGAGTCAGCTCTCTCTCTTCAAATGCTCTCAAGTAGCCACATGCATCCAACCACTGCCAGGAAAGTCCTACTCACTACCTTCTCGTAACATTACTACTGTCTACGAAATTAACAACACGAAAAGCGAATATCCGGCAATTTAAACAAGTTGGTGGATATGGAGAGTTTACCTAGGGGAGTTGGAAAACCTTCATTCCAAACCAATGGTGTACATGAACTCCGGGATCCTGAAGGAACAAATGGCACATGAACCAATTGTTGGTCACTGACTACCATCAGACTGAATCTCCTCACGCTGAACTACTGCCTTGTAGAAAAGACCTTTAGGTCGAAGGCTCCGGGTGTGGCCCCCTAAAAATCCACCTGTTTCGGTTTGGGGACCTGAGCAGTATCCCAGGATACATACAAATCGAATGATTTGTATGGCGTATATCTATTCGGTGCCTCCTTGTACCGATGTTTATGTGTTTAAATAAAAGTAAATAAAAGTAAAATAAGGTTTTATTTAATGTTATAAAATAGCTGAATAGTGCACCATGACAACTTCATGAAGAATTCAAACCCATAGGAATATATCTCAGATCTCGTGGCGAGTGCATGGTCGATTTTTAATAGCTAAGTGGGAATCTGGTGATCCATAAAATAAAAAAACTGTAGTAAGTTCAACACAATACACTGTTGTCATTATATCACTATCAGTGATAAGTGTTTCAGAATTCCGAAAATCATGAACTTTACTGGCAGTCATAGCTTCTAATTGAGTAATTTCAAAAAGACTCCCCTAACAATCAAAGATAGCGTGTGGTTTGCAATGAGTAATACTGAGAGGTCAGTAATAATGTGAAACCATCAAAATCAGGATAACAAGCCTTCCAACAGCACCAAGCTGCTGATGAGTTAAAGATAAAAACTACCTTCAAAGTTATTGTAATAATAAAATGTTTAATTCAGCCTAGTTTCTCTCTGAAATTTGTATCTTCATATTATAAGAAGTTAGTCGTTTTTTACGTATTATTCAATCATAAGATGAATCTATGTCAGATGGGGTTCAACCTTGAAACTTCATGATCAACTGTAAAGTGGGGACTAAGGTGGTAAAACCTATTCCAATTAAGAAGCTAAAAAATAAACAAATAAATAATAAAGAATGGAAAACGCATTGACCTACGTTTAAAATCATTGTATTCATTTGACAGAAATTATGAATAAATACTCCAAAATTATATAACCATACAGGCCAACTGAACTGTAACCATAACAAACCAAGTACGAATTGTTTCCATTCTGAGAACAATGATGATGATGATTCCATATGATAATGTTGATGTTTATAATCTCTCCTAGATAAATATGAATTGAATAAAGATTTTGCATTGTATTCATTTGGATTATTAGTGACACTACTACTGCTGGGGCTGAGAAGGTTGTTGTCACTACTACCACCACTATCACTGTTAATATGATGACTTTTAGAGTTCGTAGTGCCAGTTGTAGTTTGTTTAAATTTTTCTTTATAATTTTTTGACAATGTGGCAGTAGTAACATCTAATCTTGATAGATAAACATCATCATTTGTTTGATAACTATCATCTGATTCAAATTCCACATCATCAACATCTTCATTATTATTACCTACAACCATATCACCATCAACCATCATATACCAGTCATCATGTTGAGATTTAAGCCATGGATTCCAATCTAGAGAACTTTCAAAGTCAGGCAATGGTGGTGGAGAAGTAAGTGATGTGACTAAATTTGATGATTTTGGAGTAGATGAACTTGATACAGTCCCTCCAGTATTGGCTGGTGTTGTTACTACTGATTCTGATGAAGATGATGAACTGGGAGTGGTGGAAGATAGAGGAGAAGATGTTAATGTTAAATCCGGTTGACCAGATGACGAAGAAGCAGGTAATGAATTCAATAATCGAGATTTTATACGCGCAGTTAAATCATTCAATTGTAATTCTAATTGTGAAATACGATGCTGATTAAATAAAATAAAAATATTAAATTAAGAGTAAACATGTGTTATATTCATAAAATACAAATTTTTCGGTAGTTTTGTGTTTTCTGAACTAAGTGGTTTTATTACAGAGATTTCGTTGTCCTTTAGGAAAAAATCATCAGTGTCTACATTAAATAAAAGTGAGATTTGCAGTTAACTTCTCAATTCATTTTAAAGGTATTATTTGTGATTAGTTATGTTGACTTTCTTGTGGTGGTTGACTGACATCTATTTTATGGATTGATAGACTGATCTGTGTCGATGTGACTACAAAGTACCAGTAGATCTGAATGTCATGATTTCAGAAATTCTCTAAAATCGCTAGCTCTCTCAATCCAGAAATTCGATGTTTCTATAGTCCAATTCATGTTCATGGTTGACTAATTGCAATGATATTACTTGTGGAATAAATAAAATGTCCACTTTTACAAAATGTAGGCAACTAATGTCAATCAAAACGATAATAAATGCTCCCCAATTAAACTATCTACCTTAGACAGTAGAGTCAGTCAGTCAACTACAACGTAGGACCAGGTACATATATGCATCGGTCCAAGTTGCCACACTTCATTAGCACAGCAAGATAAACACCGGATTCATAGTAGTTAATCCACTGATAATAATATGTAAGAGAAAGAATCGATTCGTAGAAAGAAAGATATAATGCGATTTTAATCTCACAGTTTAAGGTAAGAAAAGGGGTGCATACACCTACGCAATTGTGATAGATTCTGAACCGTGTTACCCAGAGTCTCTAACAATTGGTTATGATAATCACGTGGGCAGTACAGTATCATCAAGATTTCCCATCTGAGCGTCAAACCTCCATTATTAATTTGATTTATAACGATTTCTAATATCCTACTATTGATGTTTTTCTCATTGATAAATTTGACTAAACTAAACATCAAAAACGTGATAGAATAAGGTTAATTCATTTATTTAATAGATTTCCATCAGTCGCTTACAATTTAAAAACTATAGTAATGATTCACTTAATATTGTTTTAAAGAGAGCAAGAACAAAGTTTAGTGCAGAATAATATGAATTCATTTTATTTCGTCAGGTTCTCATCAGCTGCTTACAACCTAAAATGTTTGAAATTCAAAGTTATTATAGATATTGACATACTTATACAACAGAGGGCGATGAAGGATGAATATATGTAGCATAATGTAACGAAATCTTTGCTACATTATGTTACATATACTCATCCTTCATCGCCCTCTGTTGTATAAGTATGTCAATATCTATAATAACTTTGAATTTCAAATATTTTAGGTTGTAAGCAGCTGATGAGAACCTGACGAAATAAAATGAATTTATATTATTCTGCACTAACCTTTGTTCTTGCTCTCTTTAAAATAATAAAGGGAACTATGTGTATAATGTTGTTTCTTGGATCTTCCCATTGATCAGTTTCTTATTGGCATATGTATAAACTGTGAGTATTGCCTCGATATTGCCATAATTCACAAGTCTTTTAAGCAAAGATGGATAGTGGCTAGCAGTGAAATCTAGTTTGACATGCGTTCCGTCCTATTGGGGATTCGTGAGCTGGATGTACCTTCATCTCAGAGTTGATGTTCACTCTGGGACCCGAACCCCGTACTGTACGCTCCAAACGCCATTGCGTCATACACTTAACTACTGAGACTTGATGGTCGCTTGCTTGTGCAGTGGGGTGAATTTAAATTCACCTGGTACTGTTTGTTTGAATCTTCCCATTGATGTTTAAGACTGCAATTGATCGAGTCCCAGAGTGAACATCAACTCTGAGACACAGGTACATCAAGCTAACGAGTACCAAATAGGACGAAACACGCGTCCTGTATTTCACTACTAGCCATAATCCATCTTTGCTTATAGTAATGATTATTTACAATTAATTTACATACTTTCGATTCTATTCAAAAAGATTAGCAGAATAATAACAACAGTTAGAGAAGAAATATAAAACTGTTTATAAACAGGAAACATCCTATGTTATAAAGTGATGCATATTGGATAGATACTTTATATATTACTAAATGTGAAAATTGTAGAGGAAAAAACTTAGAACACATGAAGATATGTTTCTAGAGGAAGAAAATCGACATCAATGTTATCCAATAACAACCATAAACTTTGGCAATATAACAGAGTGAGATAAGTAAAAGGCTGAAAAAGATCCAAGAATGAAACAAAAGAAATCTATTATAGAGAAAATGAAATAGAATATTATGTAGACTGATAATTAGCAGGGTATTTAGAGATTTACAACTGTATCCTTTAGAATATATAAGTTTGGTTTAAACTTTTCAACAGTGATGCCCTCTTCAGGTAACATAATAAACTTGAAGTAGTTTCAGTATTGATTATTTTGATCGATTTTAAAGTACTAACATGGTGTCCACTATCAAACATCCCAAATCACTACAAATCGAATTGAGTACCCATCTGGACACAGTAGCTAAGTTGATAATGCGTTGCGTGTTTGAAGTGAAAGGTAAGAGGCTTAAGTCACAAAGTGATCGTCAACTCCAAGACGGACATACATCCAATCCTGAATTCCACAACCAGCTACATCCCATTTTCTTGATCATTATTTAGATAAGCATTTCTATTTAAATACATTTGGAAAAGAAAGTGGTGAATAAGAACACCAATTTGATTAATATTGACAAAACATTTTACGATAGTTAGTGAGATACGATAGGAAGAACGAAGATGACGATTCATATATTCAATCAAACAATGTTAGCAGTTATCACTCGCCACCACCTAAGATTTGTTACAACCAAAGGTATATACTTTATAGTTGAAGCTTACACAACTAGTTAAAACACATGATTGAAAACGAGTGATAATTTACAACAAGTGATGTCTGTTCGTCGATTTTATGGCCTTCTCTTCCGGTTGATTTTCCCTATTACTGGGGTGTGCTAATTTAGACCGATAGATATTTATCTTAGCTTATCAATGTACATCAATCAAGGTAATAATATAGAGAATCATTTGAGCCAGTGTAATGGTAGCAATATTCAGCTATTCGAAAAGTATATATACGTATTTCATGATTTATTGGGCAGTTGCTTCAGCTTATTACGGAACTCTTAAGTGTTATATTTCCACAACCCCACCAAGGATTGAACTCAAGACCTTTTAGGTTTTGCAGCAAATGCCTAGAATTTAAACCACTGAGTTGATTTCTGATAGTTTACATTGCTAACTTCAACTACATCATGACAATATGCTACTATTTTCTGATGCCACTGATGGGTAATTGATTTCACATGTAAAAATGTTCAAATTTTAACTGGTCACAACTTTTGAAAAGAATATAGAGAATCAACTTTAAAAGTTAAGTATCAGTTAGCAAATGATTATTATTAATGACACGGATTTATGATTATTGAATTTAATGGTTTAGATTATGAAGGAATCTTAGTTCTTCATAAATTCTTTACAATTTAAACAAATTTCCCAACTATGACTGACAAATGTTGAATAAAGGGGCATATAAATTGAATCCTTCTAACTCAAGATATTATTTATTTTTAATAATTGAATTTATGAGTCAATTGAAGATAGATCACCATAGAAAACCTGAAAGCACTGGATAGCCGTTTCGTCCTAGTATGAGACTCCTCAGCAGTGAGCATACACGATCTCGCCTCGCAAGATCCCAACTCAGAACCTATCAGTCTCTCGCGTGAGCGCTAAATCACTAGACGGTGTTAATGTTTAACTTCAACCAATTCAGATATTATGTTAATAATAAGCATAAAATGAATTATAATAAATAAAATTTTAATTTTATTTATTTTAACTAACTTGTTGTTGACGATCACGTTCTTCAGCACTATGAGCTGTTACTTTTAACCAAGCATAAGTAAGATTAAATGAACGTGCTAAACGTTCCATTTGACGACGATAACTTTGACTAAGTTCTTCTAAGTACCTATAAAATTAAGAAATATATATATATATAAATCATAGAAAGAATCCAATATTTGACTTGTTCACAATATAGAATTTTAGTATTTCTTTATACCTTTATTATTTATTTATTATAACACATAGTTATTGGTACAAGAAGGCACCAAATACATATGCGCCACACAGATCTCATTCGATGTGTGAGCGCTGTGATACTGCTCAGGTCCCCAAACCGAAACAGGTGGATTTTTAGGGGGCCACACCCGAAGCCTTCGACCTAAAGGTCTTTTCTACAAGGCAGTAGTTCAGCGTGAGGAGATTCAGTCTGATGGTAGTCAGTGACCAACAATTGGTTCATGTGCCATTTGTTCCTTCAGGATCCCGGAGTTCATGTACACCATTGGTTTGGAATGAAGGTTTTCCAACTCCCCTAGGTAAACTCTCCATATCCACCAACTTGGTTAAATTGCCGGATATTCGCTTTTCGTGTTGTTAATTTCGTAGACAGTAGTAATGCTACGAGAATGTAGTGAGTAGGACTTTCCTGGCAGAGGTTATTTACGCGTGGCCATATGAGAGCATTTCGAGAGGGAGAGCGAACTCTCCCAACTCTCGACCGTACCAGGGCATTTCTTTATACAGATCTTTCTACATTGTCTTTTTGAACTAAGTATATATCAAATGTTTGATTGTTCTTATTATAATTGCTACCAGAGTATTTCAATCTATTTTGCTAAGTATATTGATATTTTCATCTCATCATACTAATGTGATATGATTATTTTGTTCAACGAATATCTTTTCCCAGACTTTAATATGATGGATGAATGATTAACTTTATAAGGAAATTTTATGTTGAAAATCAATGGTGTGTAAAATTAATGGGTGATCATTATAAGATCGAAATGTGTTTAGGTTTGACCCATAGAAAAGTTGGATGTGTTCAATATTTAAAAGTTTGGTATTAATAAGAAACAGATATTTAGTAGTTAAAAAGGAGTTACAAGAGTTAAAATGTCAAAATTTTGAATCTATTATTTGAGGGAATTAATGTTTTTATATTTTTAATATAAAATGTACTTAACACATGATATTTATTTAGTGTTCTAATTTTCAGTTTCTCTTCAACTTATCAATAAGTGTGATATCTTTTACCATTCGTCATATATGACACATATATTACATATATCGTACACTTATTATATAATGTGGTACCTTAAATATACGGGCGATTTATGATAGAGTATTATCATTATTTCATGTATATGAATCACATGAGTTTGTAACATGGAATAATGCGAGATATTAAGTTTAAGGATGACAGAATTTCACGTAGGTCATTAACCGTTAGCATATATATTAACTAAGTAATTGAACTCATAGCTACTGCAGTATGCACGCAATCATCATTTTGTTGAAGTACATAAATCACTAGTTTTATTTACAAGGATTTTATCAAAGCTTATCACGATTACATTTATATGATAAATAAAAAATCATTTGTATGATTCATCTTGCAATGATTGTTTGAAACTTCTCATTGATGTTTAGGACTGCAATTGATCAATCTGTTGTTAGTGTATGTACATCCTGTGCGGATCACCTCGATATTGCCTTCAGTCGCAGACATTATAAGCAGAGATAGATGATGGATAGCAGTAGAATCCAAAACGCGCTTTTCGTCCCACTTGGGACTTGTCAGATGGATGTACCTGAATCCCAAAGTTGATGTTCAGTTCGGGACTCAAACCCAGTACCATTAGCTTCAGATGTTATGGCATAATCTACTTTACCGTGAAACGCATGTCCTGGGTTCCACTGCTAGTCACTATCCATCTTTACTCTTCATCCTTGTGAATTAAGGTAATATCGAGGCAATAAGCACAGGATGCACATATGCCAATAGGAAAGTGATCAATTGTAGTCCTAAAAATCAATGGGAAGATTCAAACAAACAATACCAAATGAGTGTTAACTTCACCCCATTGCACAAGCAAACAACTATCAGGACTCAGTAGCTGAGTGGATAACACGATGGCATTTGAAGCGAACAGTACGGGGTTCGAGTCCCAGAGTAAACATCAACTCTGAGATGCAGGTACATCTGTGGTGTGGGTTACTTATATCCACACAAGTAGTGTATAACGGTGGTGAGGCATAGAATGTATTTCAGTAGATGGTAGACGAGGGAAGAACGGGAACGGAACGCAATTGGTATGAAAAAGCATGAACAATGAAATCTGAGACAATGGATTGATGTTTGCAACAGGAACAGTCAAGTTTGATATGATGGATTGATATTTTGCAAACTAACGATTTACTATATGGTTCTCAGATTTTATTGAGATGCTCTGTAATTTAGTGCCAACTACATTCTATTGTTCCCACTAGTGTTCATTGTTCACTACGCATTCAGCCCACCAATCCCAAATAGGACGAAACGCATGTCAAACTAAATTTCACTGCTAGCCACTATCCATCTTCGCTTAAAATGGAATATTATTAGAATAATATTCATTTACTCCTTTGTCTGTTTATACATTCAATCTATGGGATAAATATAAATCTGACAAGTACATCACATACGTTATATATGTTATACCCCGACCGTCGTTACTACCTTTATGTGGTGGTCAAGTTTGCCTATCGTAATGGGCTAATCGAGCTATATTGGCTAGAACATATGTTCCTGTAAGTTCTACCATACCAGGCAGGTCGATTGGAGAACGATAAGACTAAAAGCAGCAACTCAAGGTCTGAGGGCGAAGTCGTACTGCTGACTGTAAAGGGGTGTGACAGCAGTAAGGTGTTTCCCTCAACCAGCATCTGCAGCGATGCTGCCTTCTCACAAGGGAGGACGGGGTTAGAAAAGTTCGACCCTAAAATTGTCCCACCTCACCTTACCTCACGGATTTCCGTCTCCGGCGATAAGGTCTTTTGAAGAACGGAGCTAACACATTAAAAACCTTCCACGAAAGGGCCATGCGCGACCGGCCTCAAGCAGTTGTCCCTTGGGCTCTGCGGTCACGCTCCCAGGTCGTTAAGACCAACACTAATCTAATTTCCTTTTCAGGTTCCTCAAGAAATACCCTTCCACGGTGTGGGCAACCGGGAAGTGACATCAGCCCTCATACCTGTAATAGCAGACGAGCCCAAGTTGGTCACATTCAAATCCTGACTGATTGAAACATGTTATACTGATACTATTACTATTTTAAATGATAATTATTTTACAAAACTATACATGAACTACTTAAAAGTATTATACATTGATATATTTGACAACTGATTGAAAACTAAATAATAACAAAAAAATACAATGAATTAATTACTGTGAAAATAAATACTAATGAACACACCTAGAAATAAGACATAGAACTGATTAAAAGAATTCCAAATTTTTATGCCTTAAAATACAGTTGAATCTAGAATAATGATAAAATGAACTGAGAGTTTATTCCTATTTAAGGATTCTTTTAATAGGACACATCATTAGTCTTGCAACCATTTTAATATTTATTTCAAAAAAAAATAAACAATAGAGTAATTTATAGTTTAAAAAAATTAAAATTATTTTGATGAAGTTTTGTTTACTGCATTGAATGAAGTTTGTGTTGATGATTTCGGTCAGAAGAATGATTAAAGCTCCATGAATAAAAAAAATCTAAATATTCTTCCTTGTAAAGCTAATCGCGAAAACATTAATCCCAAATTCATAGTTCCGTACGACCTTTGCTTTTCTTGAAAATCACTATAAGACATCAACTATTGCTAATAACGTAGATGCCCCTAAATGCCCTGCTACGGCCGAGAATGGGGAGAGTCCGCTCTCCCTCTCGAAATGCTCTCACATAGCCACGTGTATATAGCCTCTGCCAGGGAAGTCCTACTCACTGACTTCTCGCACCACGGGTGTTGTTTACGAAAATGAGAGGACGAAAAGCGAATGTCTGGCGCTTTAGCCGGATTCCAAACCAATGGTGCACATGGGCTACAGGATCCTGTGGGAACAAATGGCGTATGAACCAATTGTTGGTCACCGGCTACCATGGGACTACATCTCCTTACAATCCTCCACTGCCTTGTGGATCAGACTTTCAGGTCGAAGGCTCGAGAAGTGGCCCCCTAAGAAAACCATCTGCTTCGGTTTGGGCACCCGAGCAGTATCACAGCCTTCACACATATCTAATGAGATATGTGTGGCGCATATGTATTTGGTGCCTTCTTGTACCAATATCTATGAGTTAAAATAATAATTAAATAATAAGGTAGATGCACTCAAATGCTCTGGTACGACCGAGGGTGGGGAGAGTCCGCCCCTTCTATCGAAATACTTTCACATGGCCATGCGTATACGGCCACTATCAGGGAATTCATACTCACTCCATTCTTGTGATCGGGGTGTTGTTTACGAAATTGACAACACGAAAAACAAATGTCCGGCTCTTTAACCAGGTTGGTGGATATGAAGGATCCACCTAGGGGAGTTTGAAAACCCTTATTCCGAACCAATGGTTTATATGGGCTCCAGTATCCTGTAAGAACAAATGGTGTATGAACCAATTGTTGGTGACCGGCTACCATGGTACTGCATCTCCTAACGTTACTCCATTGCCTTGTAGATTAGGCCTCTAGGTTAAAGGATCAGGGAGTGCCCCCCCCTAAAAAACAACCACCTGTCTTGGTTCAGGTGTCCAAACAGTAGCTCAGCCCTCATACAAATCGAATGTTTTGTGTGACGCATACGAATTTGATGCCTCCTTATATCAATGTTTATGTGTTTAAATAAATAAATAATAAATAATTAACATAATAACTAAACAACTTTTTATTTTCAGATTTTATCATGTTATTGTCTGCATGCGTATATCGAGTTGAATAATGAAATCGTATAACAGATTGGATATTGAATTGTAGTCAAATTGATTAATGAAATATTTCATTGAACGGTGAAACAGAAGTAGACGTTATTTACGTCCAGATAAGGAAGTTAAAGTTAACCTTGTTCAATTATCATCAAACAAGTAGTATATTTAAAAGATTAGAATTTATAAATGATTTTGTTATAAGTGAGATATGAATAGATAGACTAGTAATTGGAATTATGGTGACCTTCACATCTGAGGGGAAGCGCGGAATACAATGGACAGATTGGATACAAATAGATGATTTGGAATTCAAAGATGACCTAGTTCTTCAATCCTATACATACTAACAAATTCAGGTGTAGACAGTTAGTGTAGCAACAGCCTCTGCATCAGTAAGCCGCCACACATACAAGGGAAAAATCGAGATGCTTAAGTACAGCACAGCGGGTGGGTGGTCTATGCTCCTCTCTACAAACAGTAAGTAGTGTTTCTAATTAGCTCTATAATAAGGACAACAACTAAACTTCTAGGCAAGAAATGACAAATAAGGGAATCGAAAATCAGACATGTACTAACCAAGCTAAAATATTCATCATCACAGAACAATTTGAAAAAAGATGAGAGTACGACTATGTATTCATTTATACGATAGTATGAAAATTATTACAAAGAAACGCTAATTTTCAAGATTTTCACAATTAAAGATAGAAAATTCTAAGTGGTAACATTGTCTTAGATCGATTGAAATGTTTACGACATCTGAAACCATTGAATCGTTTCTGTAAACTACTATGTCTTCCACTGGTTTTCTCTTCATATAAAGTTGAAAAATATGATGAATGATGAAATTACATTCTCTAACTACTTCTAACAAGAAAGAAATGATGAACTGACTGATAAGGCGAATTTACTTTCATTTATTAGCTGTTAATTTACTACACTGACTAATATAGGAGTAGATTTAAAGAAAATCAACAGCAAAAAATTCTAGATATGACATGCAAATGGATTCAATCTTTACTGTCTTACAAATTTATAGATCATCATTCTTCAGTACAGTTTATTCGGTTGTTTGATTTGTTTACGTAAGCGGATCACTAATATGAGTATAAAGTGTGACAACTTAAATAAATACAGACTAATGGAAGACTCTAGTGTTTATCACTAACTGACTAATCGAAGAATTCGATGTAATTCATTCAAGTACTTGACTTTAATACATGGTTTCATTGACTGACTTTAACCAGATGGAATAGAATTTGAACCAACAAATTTAATGAATACAAATTGATTAGCTTAATCAACTAAGATACGACAGTCTAATGGAGATATAATCACATTTTTGATGAATAAATATATTCAACAACAAAAAAAGACAAAGATAAAACAATAATATTACAAAAATTAACATACCTCATACTGACAGAAACATTACGTTCAATAATACGTACACGATTATTAAGACGCATATATGCTGTTGATCTATGTGATCCACCTAAAGCAGCTGGTACAACTAATCCTTCATTATGTGAATGTGGACGATTAATTTTATGCGATTTAATTGATGTGGATGATGATGATTTTAAACTATTAGATGATTTACTATTTCGACTTTGAATAATCATATCAGCTGAATGAGAATAATTTTCAATGAACATTTTCTCATTTATATTGTTATCTGTTGAATCGATTAGATCAGGAATAACAGGAGATTTAAATGATGATGTTGATAATTCAGAATATTTAGTTGATAATAAAAATGATGGCAATCTGAAACACTATAAAAGTGAAAATAAATATAAACAAAAACAAGGAAAATTACCAGTAAAAAGTTATGGAAATTGTTAAATGATTTCAGTAAAATTAAAATTCTTCATATGTATTAACTTACAAAGCGAAGTGTTCAAATTGTAATGATTATTTATTTAAGCACATAAACTTTAGTATAAGGCGGCACCAAATAGATATGCTCCACATAAATGATTCGATTTGTATGAGGGCTAGGATACTGTCCGGGTGCACAAATCGAAACAAGTGGTTTTCTCAGGGGGGCCACGCCCCGAAACCCTTGACCTAAAGTTCTAATACACAAGGCAATGGAGTAACGTAAGGAGATGCAGCCCCATGGTAGCCTGTCCCCAATAGTTTCCTCATACGCCATTTGTTTACTTAGGATTCTGGAGCCCATGTACACCATTAGTTAGGAGTGAAGGTTTTCCAACTCCCCTAGGTGGATCCTTCAAATCCACCAACCTGGTTAAAGAGCCGGACATTCGCTTTTCGTCCTCCCAATTTCGTAAACAACACGCTCGCCACGAGAAAACAGTGAGTAGTACTTCATTGACAGTGGCTGTATACACGTGGCTACTTGAGAGCATTTCGAGCGGGAGAACTGACTCTCCACACTCTCGGCCGTACCAGGGCACTTATCATTTGTAATGATAAGTGAATGAAAAACTACAAACAATATCGAACCAATTAATTCAATTATACTTACATAATAATTCCGTCATCTAATGTCAAACTTACCCTATTTTCTAAGACAATTTATTTAAACTTCATTAAACTAGAAACATCATATATCGAAATGTACAAAACTGTTTCAAAGGAAATCAAACAATATTCTTTGTTCAATAATAATATGTTAACTAAAATATGAAATTTTAGTACATGAAGTAGTTTACTAATCTAATACAGTATATCAGTCAGTTAATCTGATGGCCTCAGATGCTGTAAGACGTGTAGTATTGCGTAGAACAGTAGAGTTTAACAAAATAACTATTGACTACAAAGACGAATCGATAGATGCTTTACACAAAAAATAATAAGTAAAACTAATTAATGAAGCAATGCACAATCATGTATAGAACTATAACACCAACAATAAGTATGTGATTATGATTAATTTAGAAGATATATTCATAAAAAGGCCATTAGTACACTTTTTATGAACTCATCTACCATGTGCATATTTGTATATTTCACTTTAAGTCATACTGTAAATGTAAAGGCTGATGATACTACCCATTCTTCCAAACCGAAATAGGTGAGATGGAGTTTAACTTAGTGGATTAAAATCGAATCCCATAACCACAGAATCACCAATTCAAACTGGCTAGCTATAAACAACAAAATGATTACATATGGTGGATAACACAATGCTATTCAAATTAGTTAAGAAGTACTGAAAGCCAATTTATACTCTGCTTTGCAGCGGAAAGTGACACCGAATGCTTTTGACCTGACCTTTCTACATAGAAAGAAGGTTTAATGTTTGCCTATTACATAATCTCCTTTTGGTGCAATTTCAAGTCTGAAAACTTAACTGACATTTACTCATGACGTAAATTTCAAATTTATATCAATTAGTTGACCTACTCACTTAGCTATTTTGCTTCTTTACTAGTATTTATGATATTGTCCCAATGTTCATATTACTTCACTTTCTAGGTATTTCTCGATATTGCGAGCACTATGTTGAGATAAGATGGTGGTTGGAGGTAGTCGACAGGAAAACCTGAACCTAGGTTTCATGCTATTAGGCACTCGTCAGCAATGTGTACCTACAATCTTGGAGAAACTGGTGCTGTGATAAGCCAAGCTGGTGGTCGGGCTTGCCTACCGTGATGACCCAACCGAGCTATATTAGCTAGAACATATGTTCCTGTAAGTTCTACCATACCAGGCAGGTCGATTGGAGAACGATAAGACTAAAAGCAGCAACTCAAGGTCTGAGGGCAAAGTCGTACTGCTGACTGTAGAGGGGTGTGACAGCAGTAAGGTGTTTCAATCGGACAACCAGCATCTGCAGCGATGCTGCCTTCCCACAAGGAGGGGTGAGGTTAGAAAAGTTCGACCCTAAAAATGTCACACCTCACCTTACCTCACGGATTTCCGTCTCCGGCGGTAAGGCCCTTTGAAGAATGGGTCAACAACCTCCCACAAAAAGGCCGTGCGAGACCGGTCTCAAGCAGTTGTCCCTTGGGCTCTGCGGTCACGCTCCCAGGTCGTTAAGACCAACACTAATCTAATTTCCTTTTCAGGTTCCTCAAGAAATACCCTTCCACGGTGTGGGCAGCCGGGAACTGATATCAGCCCTCATACCCGTAACAGCGCACGAAACCAAGTTGGTCACATTCAAATCCTTCCTACACCTCCTAAAACCTCTCTTATCTCCATGACTAACCCTCCTCATATCTCTTTATCACATCGCACCGCTAGGGCAAACGATTCGAGTACGTGGAACGCTATTCCTGGTCTCCTGAAACCACGCTCTAAACTACACGTAGGAGCTCTTAACGTCCGAACACTGTGCCAAATAGGTCAACAGGCTTCCTTAGCTAGGACTTTAGAATCCCGCGCCATCGATGTGTGCTGCGTCTCCGAAACGCGCATACAAGATCCAAGTAGCGTCATTCATCTGACCTCACCATGCCAAAATAAAGAACCGACTCGACTCACACTTCGTGTATCTGGAAGCCCTGATTCCGCTTCCCGTGGCCTCGCCGGCGTAGGCATAGCATTGAGTCCTAGGACAGAACTAGCTCTCTTAGAGTGGATCACAGTAGACAGTCGTTTGTGCGCTGTCCGACTGATTGGAACAGTAAGGATCCGAAAAGATAGGGACACCCGTCGTTGCCTCTTTGTCGTCTCTGCCTATTCTCCCACTGACTGCAGCGCAGATGATGTAAAAGATGAGTTCTACATAAAGCTCTCCGACCTTCTCCGAAAAGCTAGGCGCCCGGATGTAGTAATAGTGGCCGGTGATTTTAATGCTCAAGTAGGTAAACTAAGCGATAGGGAAAGACACCTAGGTGGATCTTATGGTGTCGTGGCTCAAAGAATAGATAATGGCGACCGTCTGTTGCAGCTATGCTCAGATAACCGCCTCTTTCTTGCAAATACTAAATTTAAGCATAAGGAAAAACATATTTTAACATGGAGACCCCCTAATTCGTCCAAACGTTGGACCCAAATAGATCACATCGCTATCAGCCACCGATGAAGGGGCTCGATAGAAGACTGTCACTCATTCTGGAGCACATGCTTAGATTCAGATCATGCTCTAGTACGAGCGCGTATCTGCTTGCGTCTTACTGGACGTAGAAAAGACGCTGCAAGTAAACCTCTTAGGGCCCTAATTAATGATAATCAAACTAAGAGTATATTTCAGGAACAACTAGAAAAACAGTTAGGCAGCCATGTATGTGATGCCCACCCCGAGGCAGCATGGAATGATATCCGAAAAGCTGTGGAAACAGCAGTGATATCTGTTAGTACGGTAACCCGTAAGGTTAGGGAGCAACACTGGATCTCAGCAGCATCTATCGCACAGATAGACGCTCGGAAACTAATTCCACCTGGCTCTGAACATAATGAAGAGCGGAGTCAGCTTAAGCGCAAGCTGACAAGAAACCTACCCAATGATCGTGAACAGTGGTGGGTAGCGAAAGCAAGAGAGATGGAAAAGGCAGTGGCAATACGTAATAGCAGACAATTGTTCAGACTTGTTAAGGAAACTGGTATTAGGAAACCGACTGTTAGCGAAACACTCTCAGAGAAAGATGAACATATTATTCATTCTCAATCCAGGAGATTGGATCGATGGGCAGAACACTTCAGGCATCAGTTCAACTGGCCTTCAGCAACACGTCGGTTTCCCACGATCTTCAGTCAACCTGAATGGCAAGTTAATGTAGGTCCTCCGTCTCTTTACGAAGTTGAAAAAGCCATAGGAAATCTGAAGCGAGGGAGAGCAACAGGCCCTGACAGGCTTACTCCTGAGATTTTTAAGGATGGTGGTCCAATATTAGCAGTGAGATTAACTAAGGTCTTAAGTAGAATTTGGGAACTGGACGTAATCCTATATGACTGGTCTCAATCACTGATTGTGCCAGTTTTTAAGAAAGGACAAAAATCCTCTTGTGACAATCACAGAGGAACCAGTTTGACTAATAGAGTGTCTAAAATATTAGCTTCAATAATACGCCTAACCAAAGCTCGTGAAGAGCAGACTAGAGAAAATCAGGCTGGTTTTGGATCTGGAAGTGGTTGTATAGATCAGATATTTACACTACGTCAGGTTCTAGAATACAGACACACGTTTAGACGCCCCACAATGGTAGTATTTCTCGACCTTAAGGCAGCATTCGACTCTGTCGATCGTGAGGTTCTATGGCAGTGTTTGTCACTGAAATGAGTACCAAAGAAGTACATTAACCTTATAAAGGCTCTCTACTTGAACACAACCGGTAGAGTGAGAGCTTATGGCGAACTGTCATCAGAATTGATTACCTCAAGTGGTGTTCGTCAGAGCTGTCCACTCTCTCCATTCTTGTTCAACTTTGTCATTGATGTACTTTTACAGATAACACTTTCCTCATCTAAATTTACAGGAGTTGAACTTCTACCGGGAGGTTCACTTGTTGACTTGGAATATGCCGATGACATAGTTTTATTTGGCGAAGACGCTGACAAAATGCAGAGTATTCTGACCACTCTAAGCAACAATGCAAGCATGTTCGGCATGCGATTCTCTCCATCGAAATGCAAAATGTTGCTTTAGGATTGGGTTGCATCGACACCCGAATTAATGATAGGGAGTGAAGTAATTGAGCGTGTCGATCGTTTCACTTATCTTGGAAGTCTCATCAGCCCTTGTGGTTTGGCATGTGACGAAATCTCAGCACGGATACAGAAGGCTCGACTAGCTTTTGCCAACTTGCATCATTTATGGCGTAGGCGAGATATCCGTCTATCAAGCAAAGGATGGGTTTACTGTGCAGCAGTTCGTTCCGTCCTACTTTATGGCAGTGAAACATGGCCGGTAAGAGTAGAGGATATTCGTAGGCTACTAGTATTTGATCATAGGTGTCTTCGAAATATTGCTCGGATATCCTGGGACCATGGAGTAAGTAATGCGGTTGTTAGGAAACCGGTACTAGGTAAGGATGGCAAATCATTTGATGACGTAGTGAAACTTCATCAGTTGAGATGGCTAGGACATGTGTTACGTATGCCCAACGACCGACTGCCTCGACGTGCGATGTTTCATGGTGTAGGAGTAGGAGTAGGTTGGAAGAAAGCTAGGGGCGGCCAGACCAAAACATGGCACAAGTCCATGAAGTCACTGACAAGTGGACTGAGTCATGTCGGTAGGTGTAGACTACCTGGTTGGGGACCGCGAGATGATAGCGACCGATGGTTAGAGACCTTGAACGACATGGCTCAAAATCGTTTGCAATGGCGTAGGTGCATCCACTCTTTTGATCTCCTGATTCCCCCTTGTCTTTTTTTCTCTTCCCAAGTTTATTTCACTGTATTATACTCTTTAAGTAAAATCTCCAAACACTAATCTTTCCGATTACTGCTTATACTCTTATTACCCCTACCACTATGGGATTTGAATCGACCACTGCATCTCTGTGCTAATGTGGTGTGGCAACTTGAACTGATGTACGTACGTACGAAGTTCTACGTTGTTACTTACTGACTGACTGACCAAACATTTAGACTGCTATTCAATAGGACACGACACGGTAGGTAAATATAAAAAGTCAATAAAATCAGTTTTTTTTAACTGACTCATCAACCAGATATGAATTATATACCTGACTTCGAAACATAATGTAAGTTTGAGGGCTAATAATATTAATTGAGCTAAAGAAAGTGTAGCGAGGTTCGAACCCGTCACCTAGTAACTAAAAAGTTAAATTACTGAACCAATGACTCATGGTTATTAGTAAGTTAAGTATGCGTTAGGGATGTTAAATCCATAAATAAAACACATTAGACAAAAATCGATTGTAAGACCAAATATTTGTTTAGAGTGATTTTCATTAAATTAACTTTCAGTGCACTTTCATTTGTACTAATTAATTCAGTGCAATTGTTTGTCTGTAACATTGGTTCAATTTGGCAAATTTGTTAAAAATCAACTGTTTATTTATTTATTTTAACACATAGGTATTGGTACAAGAAGGTACCAAGTACCAAATACCAAATAACCTAGAGGCCTAATCCACAAGGCAATGGAGAAACGTTAGGAGATGCAGTACCACGGTAGTAGGTGACCAACAATTGGTTCATATACCATTTGTTCCTACAGGATACTGGAACCCATATGAACCATTGGTTCGGAATAAGGGTTTTCCAACTCCCCTAGGTGGATCCTTCATATCCACCAACCTGGTTAAAGAGCCGGACATTTGTTTTTCGTGTTATTAATTTCGTAAACAACACCCTAACCACAAGAATGGAGTGAGTATGAATTCCCTGATAGTGGCCGTATACGCGTGACCATGTGAGAGTATTTCGATAGAATGGGCGGACTTTCCTCACCCTCGACCGTACCAGGGCATTTGGGGGAAAAAATTAACTGGAATGATCTGTTTTGGTCTCTACCGAATAAATGTTCGGTATAAGGTTTATGTTTAAGAGTGCCCGGGGCTAAGACAAAAAAGACAGTTGTGACAGCATGGTACCAAAGTGTAGTTAATAGTTATCGACATAGTCATAGACATCATGAGAGTTAGTCCTACAATTTGAAGCATTTTTAAATCTCGTTACTGATATAATGGAGACACTAGACGACTATGTCCTTTCAAACATCCCAGTACGGCAGCGGTTGGGGGATGTCTTCGTTCACTCTTAAAGTGCTCTAATAAATTCATGGATCAACACTTTATTTCAGAATTGTCTTATTCACTCCCTTCATAAAGCGACGGCATTTCCACAAATATCAGGATGAAAAATAATGTCGGGTGATAAAACTAAATAAGTGGATACGAGAGTCTACCTAGGAGAGCTGGAGAATTCTAGTTTCAAACGAGTCGCGTACATGAGCTAGAGGAATCTGACATGGAGCCATAGAAGCAAAGATAGCTGTATTGGATTAGTATTGATCCGTTGGTTAGTCACTAATTCCCCAACACAATTCCATAATACAGTGATATTTTATTCTGTCAAGCTTGGTTTAGAATAAAAATCTGTACAAATACTGCTGTATACGTCGTACAGAACAAGATGTTCCTCCTAACTGAATGAAACTTATAATATTAGATTAAATGATTGATTACATGGTTTTAAATGTCTTGTTTCTTCTTTAAGTTGTCAACTCATTTTTTAAAACACATCCACTGATTCTCCACCATACCAAGCTTTTTTCATATTCAAATCCTGACATCTTTTTCAACTCATTTGCCAAATAAAATTTTAATTAAACATTTTATACAAGAGTTATTGATTGTGAACAAAAAGATCGTGAGTACTTTTATTGTGAGTGGACAGTCGTCACTTTGCAGTTGCTCACACAGTGTAAGGATACTTATTCACGAGGTAACCAAAAAGGAAAGATGGTTAGTATTCTTGTCGACCCACTGTCAAAGCCCATTAAAATAAACAGAACGAGTTTGCCCTCAAACCTTAAGTTGCCGCGTTTATTATTACCACTATACAACCAACCTGCCTTATATTTTATGACCGGATGGAACGAGTGTTCCAAGCAGTATAAGTCAGTTAGATAGTCATGATAGGCAATCCCAACAAAAATGTTAAGCCAGCAGCTAAGTTTAGAAAGAATTATTGATGCTATTCAACTACTTGAATTGAAGTATGTAGAATGAATTCAAACTTGTGACTAGATCGATATTTGTCATTAAGCCACGACTCGAGCACAACCCACCGCAGCATCTCAATCAAGTCATCTAGACCGGACTAGGTTGTGGGCGGATTATTAGGACGGAGCCTTTGACCAGCAACCCGCGTTGATATACGGGTATACACGCCGGCAGGCACTTGCCCAACCCACGAATTAATGTGCAACGTGATAGATGAAAAGCCGACCCTCGAATAGGCGTGACCACAGGATATCCCGCAGCCGCAATATGCGTTCAAGATGTCGATGTTCAAAGCAGTATGCAGTTCACATTAATTCACACAGTTGGCTGCACTCGTCATCGATACACGGGCCGAGTGATGCACCGCTCAAAGTTGTGCGCCAATAATCCCATACATTGGGCTCCCAAATGCATTGAATTAATGGTTAATGCTACAGCCAGGGATATTTACCGCTAAGTCAGAGTACATGCAGTCCAGCACGAAGCCAGGTACATGCCAGGCAGTAATCCCGTGAATGGCAAGCCAAACCGGGTCCCTTCAACGGTGTAAAAGGTTTGCCCCCGAATGCCCTAGCACGGCCAAGAGTAGGGAGAGCCCGCTCTCCCTCTCGAAATGCTCTCACATGGCCACGTGCATACAACCACTGCCAGGGAAGTCCTACTCACTGCCTTCTCGTGGCATTACTGTTGTTTACGAAATTGAGAGGACGAAAAGCGGACGTCCGGCGCTTTAACCGGGTTGGTTGATATCGAGGACCCACCTAGGGGAGTTAGGAAACCCTGATTCCAAACCAATGGTGCACATGGGCTGGCTCGAGTATCATGAAGGAAGAAATGGCGTATGAACCAATCATTGGTCACCAGCTACCATGGGACTGAATCTCCTTACGTTGCTCCACTGCTCTGTGGATCAGACTTTCATGTCGAAGGCTCGGGGTGTTGCCCCCCAAGAAAACCATCTGCTTGGGTTTGGGCACCCGTGCAGTATCACAGCCCCCACACATATCAAATGAGATCTGTGTGGCGCATATGTATTTGGTGCCACCTTGTATCAATATCTATATGTTAAAATAAATAAATAGATCGATATTCACCTCAACAATATAAATATTAATTTAGGTAAATAATTTATAAACAAAATCACAGGGAATATATATGAAGGATACACGCTTTTATTTAACAAAAGTCAGTCCGTCAGTCAACCACAACGTAGGACCAGGAACATATATGCATCGGTCCAAGTTGCCATACCGCATTAGCACAACAAGATTGACAACAAATTCATAGAAGCAGTTAACTCAATAGTGATATTATATAAAAGATTGAGCGTAAGGATATAATACAGGAAGAAATAATTAGTTTGTAAAATAAAAGGTATAAAATAATTTTAATCTCACAGTTTAAGGGAGGACAAAAAGTGTATACACCTATGCCACTGTGTTCGATTCTGAGGCATGTCACACACAGTCCCCAACCATTGGCTATGATAGTCAAGCGGACCCCAATTAAGTAGTCTGCATCTACCAACATATCTCAGACTAGAAGTTAGTGACTTCAAGCACTGATGCCACGTTTTGGTTTGGCCACCCCTAACTTTCTTCCAACCATCCTCAGCACTAGTCAGCATAGAGCGTCGTGGTAATCGGTGTTCAGGCATACGAAACGCGTGGCCCAACCATCTCAGTCGATGAAGATTCACAACCTCATCAACTGAATTATCATCATTCTTTAATACTCTTCGTCTAACCTCACTACCACTTATTCGGTGATCCCAGAAGACACAATCAATATTTTTAAGGCATCTGGGATCAAATACTGGTAGCCGTAAAGTAGAAGAGAACGAACTGCCGCGCATTATACTAGTCCTTTTATTGATGGACGGATATCTCACCTTCGTCATAGGTGACGTAAGTTGGCAAAAGCCAAACGGGCTTATCGAATCAGTGCTGAGATTTCGTCCCATACCAACCCACTAGGGCTGATCAGACTTCCAAGATAAGTGAAGTTGTCAACGCGTTCGACTACTTCACTCCCTATTCTTAGTTCAGGTGTTGACGCAGACCAGTCCTGAAGCAACAACTTGCATTTAGAGGGAGAGAAGCGCATTCCAAACATTCTGGCATTGTTGCTTAGTGCTACCAAAAGACTGCATTTTATCAGCGTCTTCACCAAACAGGACTATATCATCTGCGTATTCTAAGTCGATAAGTGAACCTCCTGGAAGGAGATCAATACCCGAGAATTCAGTCGATGAGAATGTTATTTCCATCAGTAGGTCTATGATGAAGTTAAACAGAAATGGAGAAAGTGGACACCCTTGACGGACACCACTTAAGGTAGCAAAAGCAGATGACAGTTCGCCATAAGCTCTGACTCGACTAGTAGTGTTCGAGTAAAGAGTCTTCACAACGTTTATGTACTTCTGAGGTACGCCTTTCAATGACAACCACTGCCACAGAATCTCGCGGTCTACATAGTCAAATGCTGCTTTTAAGTCAAGAAAGACCACCATTGTTGGACGCCGATAAGTATGCCTGTGTTCTAGAACCTGACGAATGATGAATATGTGATCGATACAGCCACGACCAGGTCTGTAGCCAGCTTGATTTTCTCGTGTTTGCAATTCACAAGTCTTAGGCGTCTGATAATTATTGAGGCTAGTATGTTAGATATTATATTAGTTAAACTAATCCCTCTATGATTATCACAAGATGATTTTGATCCTTTCTTATATATTGGGACAATCAGTGATTGTGAACATTCAGATGGGATTACATCCAACTCCCAAATTTTAGCTAAAATATTGATCAATCTAATCGTTAAAAGTTCAATATAGAATACAATCATTAAACAAAATCATTTACCTTATAGTTATCAATGGTATTATTCCAAAGGAATATATTCAATTTTTTCCAATTCCAATTAAACAATTCACAACAACAATCAATATCATATAATGATAAATTTGTGAATGATTTACATTCAATACAATATGATGGTGACGCCGATAATAATGATGATGATTGTATTAACGTTTTATTATGTTGCATAATATAATATGCAGAAAATAAGTGTCCAATACTTTTATCTAATTCATATAATGACCATTGAGAATATGATTGTTCAAATTGTAAATAATGTGAATTTGTTATAAATGTTAAATTTAATTGATTAATAGCATATGAACATTCTTTTATTTTCATTGGATTGATTAAATTCAGTGATGTAAATGAATGAGAATTTATAGAAGTATATTGTAAATCTAATAATATAAGACATTTACGTAAAGACCATAAACCTTCAATTTGATTCATTGTTAAATACATCATAGAATCTTTACATAATGGATTAGAAAAACCAATTGGATTGAATAAATAATTAATTGTATGGAAATTTTCTAATGTTGGAATAATATCATGTAGAATCAGATTGGTAGTATCTAAAGAAATAAACAATGAGACTGATCAATTACAATATTAAATAACAATAAGAAGATACAAGTAAAACAATACCAAGTGAATTAAAACTTTACCTCATTGAACAAGCAAGTGGTTATTAGGACTCAGTGGCTAAGTGTAGTACACAATGACATTTGAAAAGAACAGTATTGGGCTCGAATACCGGAGTGAACATCAACTCTGGATTCAACACTCGTAAACATCAGAGTTGGAATGCAAATGTATCCATTTGAAAAGTACTATCCTAAATTCTATTGTTAACCATAGATCAAAGATACCAAGTTTACACTTTAAATGGTATCAACACATTTTTGAAGCTAGTAATAAAATTCTCAATCATTCGAATAGACAAACTGTTTTCAGCTTGATTGCCGGAAAAAGAATTATCAAACTTCGTCCATCTATCAAGTGAACAGCTAAGTATGTGTACATATATGTTATGAACGATAGTATATTAAAATAGGTTTTCACTGATTGTTAAATCAATGATAAATTATTGAAACTTTTCAACTATTTAAAGCTATTGTCTGCTTCGGTTTGGACACCCGGGCAGTATCACAGCTTACACACAACTAATGAACTGAACTGTTTATTATCATGGAAACTAATTCTCTTGCTTCGACAAACATTCAAATGATTCAAATATTATTGCTATTATTATTATTATTATTATTATTATTATTATTATTATTATTATTATTATTATTATTATTATTATTATTTACTACATCATTATTCACCCCCTTTTATTCCAACTCTGTCTATACTTATTTTTTTTCCGACTTATACAGCAGCTCGTCTATGGTGGAAATTCGACTCTATCTAAACGTTCTCGAGTCACTGTCCGGTTGAAAATTGTATGTTATCACCTAATATGAGTATTGAAGATGTTTTTCTGAAACCACGTGCACCATTCAAACTGGCTGCCTTCAACGTTCGCACATTTATGCAGGTTGGACAACAGATAGGACTGGCTGTCTTTGGAAAGTCTTAATATCGATGTCTGCTGTCTATCCGAGACCCGTATTCAAGACTCTGGCCAAGTACTACAAATTCAATCTACATCTGTCGATTCAAAAAGCTTGTTTTACGTGCGCTTAATCGGGGACCCTGTGGCATCTTCGTCTGGTCTTGCTGGCGTTGGTGTCGCAATAAGCGCTAGAGCTGAGGCAGCACTAATAGATTGGATCCCCATTAACAGTCGGTTATGTGCTGTTAGAATAGAAAGTTCCATCAAAGTGAGAATAAATCGGCGTGAGAAACGATGTCTTTTCGTCATCTCCACCTATGCTCCGACAGATTGCAGCCCGGATGCAATCAAGGATGAGTTTTACCACCAGTTATCTGTTCTTCTCCAGAAAGTGCGTTCGACAGATATTGTAGTACTAGCCGGAGACTTGAATGCTCAGGTCGGGTGTCTAAGCACAGAAGAGAGTCGTCTAGGTGACCGATGGGGACTCGTTGGTCGCAGGTCAGATAACGGGGACTGTCTACTGCAACTTTGCACAGACCACAACCTGTTTCTGACTAGCACTAACTTTCGGCACAGTCATCGCCGATGTGCCACCTGGCGTCCTACCTCTGCATCCCAAGCCTGGACTCAGATTGATCACATCGCGATCAGCTACCGCTGGCGTGGTTGTGTACAAGACTGCCGCTCCTTTTCGAAGACCTATCTGGACTATGACCATGCTTTGGTCTGCACCAATCTTGCCTTACTTTTCAGTGGCCAACGAAGTGACCGCCACCAATGGATTGATGTTAGCAAGTTGGTTGCAACTTCTGTTACAAGTAAATATCAAACCGAGCTAGTTTCTAGGCAAGTTATCACTCCACCGAAAAGTATAGATGAGCATTGGTTGCAATTGCATGACGCCATGAAAATGGCGGGTACAGTCAGTTGTGGGTTTGCGAAACCTCCCACTTATAAGCATTGGGTTTCTGCAGGTTCCTTACAACTCATTGAAGCCCGTCGGTCTACTCCGGGTGACCATGAGTTTGATCATAAACGAAGGATATATGGTCTTTGAAGCCAAACGAGTCACGGATTACACATTATAACTAATTACGGATATTTATTTTGTCACAAGTTGTAAAGGTTATATTATTGATGTCTTCCACTTACTGCTTACCATTATCAGTGAAACTACCTAGAGTAACCTATGTTAAGATTATGAAAGTATAATATTCAGGGGAAAGAAACAGTTAAACCACTTTATTTAGGAGTGAAAAATGTGATACAAACTTCTACACAAACGTATGATGATGTTAGCTAAAATGAACGGGAATATATTGAAAAAAGCTTAACAGTAAGTAGTCATAGAGATTATACTCTGTAGTTTGTACCACAATAATATGACTTCAAAATTCATCTTATTAATACAAAAACAATTCCTTTACTAATCTTTTGATTGAGATTTTTCTTTATTTTAACACATAGATATTGGTACAAGGAGGCACCAAATACATATGCGCCACACAGATCTCATTTGATATGTGTGGGGACAGCGATACGGCCCGGATGCCCAAACCGAAACAGGTGGATTTCTTAGGGGACCACACCCGGAGCCTTCGACATGAAAGTTTGATCCACAGAGCACTGGTGCAACGTAAGGAGATTCAGTCCCATGGTAGCTGGTGACCAATGATTGGTTCATACGCCATTTCTTCCTTCATGATACTCGAGCCAGCCCATGTGCACCATTGGTTTGGAATCAGGGTTTTCCAACTCCCCTAGCTGGATCTTCGATATCAACCAACCCGACCGCTTTTCGTCCTCTCAATTTCGTAAACAACAGTATTGCCACGAGAAGGCAGTGAGCAGGACTTCCCTGACAGAGGCTATATACGCGTGACCATGTGAGAGCATTTCGAGAGGGAGAGCGGGCTCTCCCCACTCTTGGTCGTACCAGGGCATTTGGGGGCTTTGATTAAGATCATGAACCAACTGATGTTAGACCACCATTAAATACTTGCAAGCACTGGAAAACCGTTTCGTCCCATTGTGGGACCCCTCAGCAGTGTGCATCTATGATCCCGCTCATAGGACTTTACTAATCTGTTCTCTCATATTCTTATACATTGTTTATGTTAGTATACATTTCTAAATGAGTTGACTTTTTGTTCTAGTGTTTTTTTTAAAAATCGATTGTAAATTGAAATCATTTTACTACTTATTAATGATCTAGCACTAAAAAATTAATCTCATCTGATTCAAAACAAAATTATTGTTATTATTATTAATATAAATGAAGGTGTGAAATGGATCAATCAATAACAGACAATAGTACTACATGCAACACTAAAACACCCTATATAAACAATTAATTAGGAACACAGAAATTTCAATGAGAAGTTTATTAATGGACAATAACAAAATGAAAAAGACAATTAGAAAAGAAATGATTAATGTATACCCATTGTAACAATGGACTTAAAGTAGATTTTTTTAAATGTCTATTATTGTTTATTTATAGTAGTTCTTAATTCAATTATATTGCACTTTAAATATACAGTGCACATACAGACACACTACAATAATCACATGTTTAATTCAGACCTCAAAATAGAAGTTTGATTTTACATTATACCTAAGAAAGTATGGTATTTAACAATTATAAGAATGAATTATTACCATTTTTACTATTGCTATCAATGTTACGCATGATGAGGAAAAAATAATCCCCAACATCTTATTTACACTAATGATCAAAATTACATACATTGATGACTTAGTAGTTAAAGCAGTTATTTTGGATGTACCTGAAAAAGAAAATTGGATTAAAGTTGGTCTTAGTGACCTGAGAGTGTGACCGCAGTGCCCAACGAACAACTGCCAAGGGTCGGTCACACACGACCTTTTTTGTGAGAAATGTTTGTGTTAGCTCCGCACTTGTTGAGACCTTACCGCCGGAGACGGATAACCGTGGAATAAGGTGGGATGTGCATTTTTAGGGTCGACTGGTTGTCTGAAGCAAACAACTTACCGCCATCACACCTCTGTACAGTCAGCAGTACGACTGCGCCTTCGGACCTTGGGTTTGCTGCTCATAGTCTCAACGTTCTTCAACCGACCTGCTTGGTATGGTAGGACCTTGAGGAACGATTGTTCCAGCCAGTATAGCTCGATTGGTTCATTACGATAGGCAAACCTGACCACCACGTCAAGGTAGCAGCAACGGTCAGGAT
The DNA here is from genome assembly GCA_944470205.2 of Schistosoma margrebowiei. NCBI lineage: Eukaryota > Metazoa > Platyhelminthes > Trematoda > Strigeidida > Schistosomatidae > Schistosoma > Schistosoma margrebowiei. Next base: position 6,816,034 of record OX104028.1, read on the forward strand.
TTGGTTTTCATAAATTAGGTGAAATGTTTAAAAACTCCGTAACACGTACACTTTGGTTTGGAAATCCGCAAAATATATAAGCATTTCGAATTACAGGTACGTGAATAAACTTCTACTCAATTTAAGATGACTGGCTGTAGTCAACAGAAAACTCTGTTTGTTTACTAATTTATTAACTGAAGGATTGTAGGAGACCATAATACACTATAATAATTGAGCACCGATGTAGTTATTGTAGTCTTCATACAAAAATTAGGCAATTATAAGTGCCATAGCCACATTGAATCCCCCGGTATACTTGAAAGTACCATCTTACTCTAAATAGTATCATATGATCACGTGTCCCTGCCATGCAATTCCTAATCACTAACTTAAAGTGGCAAGGATAGATTTTAAGAGTTTGAGAGGATGGAAAGAGAAATTCTGAATACTAAACCAGCTTGATGGATACAGAAGGTCCACCAAGAGAAATTGGGAAGTCTTGATTCCAAGCACAACGATGTACATGGGCTAGAGGACTCAAGTTCAAAGAGTAGCTTACTAACATACTTTGGTCACTGAATACCACGACATTGCACTTCCTGATGTTGCTACATCGCCCTACAGATTAGACCTTGAATTCGAATGGTGAGTAATGTTCCTCTAAGGAAACCATTTGCTTTAATCTATGTATCTAAGCAGTTTCCCAACCTGCATATAAATAATTGCCGAAATAACTGAAACAAATCTGAGCTAGAATCCCTTATATACCCACAGATGAACAGATGATCGGATACTTTACAGACAGAAGTAAACAAATGTTCTTTCTGATGAATGAGTTACTCTGACCACTTTTGTACATAACTGAAACTATATAAGGTAAGAAGTATTATTCCGCTTATGTAAAAATACCTAGTTCACTCATATTTAAAATACCAACTATATTTCAAATAAATGAACGTGTTTTGTCTAAAGAAAACATCAGTATAGGGTTGTGGAGATTGTTAAGTTATTGATCGAAGTCATGAACCGATTGATGTTAGACTACCAATGAAAACCTGGAAGCACTGGATGGCCATTTCGTCCTATTACCGGACGACTCAGCAGCGTGCACCCACGATCCCGCCCGCGAGATTCGAGCCCATGGCCTTCAGTCTCGCGCGTGAACGCTTAACCTACTAGACCACTGAACCGGCATTCAACGGTGTTAATGTCTAACCTCGACCAATCCACGAGATTGCGCGACTACCTATTGTACTAAGGTAGATACTTTTCTCTACCCGACACGGATTAGCTCCACTGGTCACAGCTTCTCACTAGAACTCCGAGAATTCCCTCACGAAGCTAACCAATAGTGAGCGGAATCATAGATGCGCACTGCTGAGGAGTCCCACAATAGGATGAAACGGCCGTCCAGGGCTTCCAGGTTTTCAATTGTGGTCTAACATCAATCGGTTCATGATCTCAACCAATAAAAAAATCTTACAAAACACCAATTAATCACATTTATTGAAATTATTTACCTTGAGCTGATGGGAAAAACTGTAAAAATATACCGAATACAGTACGTTTTATAGCGTCTAAAATGGAAAAAACAGATCATTATTAATATAATACAATTATTCTCATAAATTGTAAAGTAGATTTACTTAAGAGAAGAGTTCAATTGAAAAATATGTTTCATACACATAGTTCCCTTTATTATCTTAAATAGAGCAAGAACAAAGATTGGTGCAGAATAATATGAATTCATTTTATTTCGTTAGGTTCTCATCAGCTGCTTACATCCTAAATTATTTGAAATTCAACATTATTACAGATATTGACATATTTATACATAAGAGTGTGAATAAGGATCAATACATGTGTATGATGATGTAGAAAATATTCAGATAGAGTTAATGAGCTCATAAAATGTTTGATTCGAATAAATAAATAAAGTTAGAGAGGGAAAGTTCTGGAACATTGAAATAGTGATTAGAACTCATGAAAGTAGATTAATTGTAATAAAGAAAATATGAATTAAAATCAATCATTTATGTATGATGTAATTTAAACTTCAGAAAGAGTTGGAAGATGGGGAATGACGTAATAAATAAATAAATAAATAGGAGCAAATGAATAGAAAGAGTGGGGATTATTGTTACCAGGGTAAAGAAAGATTTATTACTGTCTCTTTTTGTATACATAGATCTGGTTTTAAACGTTTGATTGCTAACGCTTCAGCGAATTTCAAAAGGTTAGAGTTTGGTTGTTTGTTGATCACCTTGAAGGATTTCAGTATATCAACTTCATGTCCTGTATCAAGGAGATGTCTTGCGATAGCACTGTTGAATGTGTTTAATCCATTTAACCTTAAACTTTTCGGAATATGTTCTTTGAATCGGACGTAGGCTCTCCTTTGTGTTCTACCAATGTAACTGCTTTGGCAGGTACATGTAAATTTGTATACACAATTGGTGGTAACATGAAAGGGATACCTGTCGACCTTTGATTGTGTCAAAGAACATGTTGTTTTGGACAGGACAATCAATTTTGCTGCAGGATAAGTTCTCGTCAGTGCAGTTTTTAGTCTCATATTGATTGATCCTGTGATGTCGTCACCTTTGAATTGAAGTTGAATAAAAATAGGCTTTTTATTTGCTGTAATTTCTTTCGGTTTTTTTATCTTCACATTTGCCGTATTTTTCAATAAATTCCAGTGGGTATCCGTTATTCTTTAAACATTTTTTAACATTCTTAACTTCCTCTTCTAGTGTATCGGAAGTACAAATTCTTTCTGTTCTGTGAAACAGTGTTTTGACCAGTGCCTTTTTGTAACTGATTGGACAAAAGCTATTGAAATTAAGATAACTACCATTCCATGTGTCTTTCTTATAAACTGAACGTTGAATCGTACCATCTTTTCTTCTTTTCATCGCGATATCGAGAAAATGGAACTTGTTTTCTTTTTCATGTTCCATAGTGAAATGGATATTCGGATGTGCTTTGTTGAAAAACTCTAGCAGATTTATTGCATGTTGTTTATTATTACATACGATGAAGGTATCATCAACATACCTCGAATAATACGTCATTTCATAAATCGCTCGTTTGAGTTTGGTTTTTTCGAGGTTAGCCATGAAAATATCTGCTAGGACAGGACCTAACGGACTTCCCATCGCTACACCGTCGGTTTGTTTGTATTTGATATCGTTGAACTGGAACTGAACATCTTTTGTACAAATGAGTAATAGTCGTTTGAGTTCTGGTACTGGTAGAGGTAGGATGTCAGAATGTTGACAAATTATGTCTATGGTTTCAAGAAGTGGTATTTTTGTAAACAATGATGTTACATAAAAAGAAACCATAACCTTACCAGCAATATTTATGTGATTCATGCTGTCAGCAAATACAAATGAATCCTTTAGTGTATAGGTGGCTAATCGTTGACGCACTGGTTCTAGCTTATCTGCCAACCATCGTGCAAATTTGTGGTATGGTGAATTGATCATTGACAAAATAGGTCTAAGAGGATAACCTTGTTTATGTATTTTCGGTAATCCATACATGTGGGGCAAACGAGACCCACGAGGTCGTAGATTATTGTAAGTAGGGTTATCGATCATCTTCTTTTTCAGAAGATCTCTGAGTACTTTGGTGATTCTTTTCTCAATGGAATCAGTTAAGTCTTTGTTACTTTTTTCTAACTTGAATCTCATATGGTCATTCAAGATGGACTTAATCTTAGAGACATAATCTCTTTTGTCCATTAGAACAACACTTGAGCCTTTGTTTGTCCGTAATATCATTATATCGTCATTTCGTTTAATATTTCGTAATGCTATTTGGTGGTCTTTGGATAGAAGCTTAGACTGTGGTGTGGGTGAAACAAGATATTGGTTTGCAATATCGACTAGTTTAGATTTAAGCCAGCCTTTCTTTTCTTCACTAACTGGGTGCAGCTCTTTAATTTGATTAAATAAATTCTCAAATTGAGTTTCTGTGTCGATTCTGTCGGCATGTGTTTTGGGGATATGAAATTTAAATCCAAGTGACAAGGTTTCTGTTTCTATCTGATTTAACTGCATTGTTGATAGATTATAGAGAAACTTTTCGGGGTTTTCCGAAAAGCCAAAACATAAGTGTTCCTTTGACAGAGTCTTTGACAAAGTTATGTGGGAATTCTTGCATATTTTGCTTTGCAGATCTTGTATAAAGTTGATAAATTTTATGCGACATACGATACTTAGATTGTTGATTAATTCATCAAAGGCATTAGTTTCTGCCCTCAAACGTTCAATCAGTAACTTTGTTGATTCATTGTGAGATTTTGTGATGCGTCTAAGATTTTTAACAGAAGGCGGAAGTTTAAATGAGCATAGAGACTTTAAGAACTGACGTGAAAAAAACGGCATGACTTGAGACATTCATCAAAAAACTTGAACCGAGTTATTTCTCTCGATATTCTGCAGCGTATTGTCACCAGGCGATTCAGTGACTTGAATGATTGTTCAGGGAGACGCGTTTTGAGAAATTTCATACACTTAGTTCCCTTTATTATCTTGAATAGAGCAAGAACAAAAATTGGTGCAGAATAATATGAATTCATTTTATTTCGTTAGGTTCTCATCAGCTGCTTACATCCTAAATTATTTGAAATTCAAATGATTACAGATATTGACATATTTATACAACAGAGGGAAAGTTAATGGATTGAACGCATTCAACAGTACTATCGCAAGACATCTCCTTGATACAGGACATGAAGTTGATATACTGAAATCCTTCAAGGTGATCAACAAACAACCAAACTCTAACCTTTTGAAATTCGCTGAAGCGTTAGCAATCAAACGTTTAAAACCAGATCTATGTATACAAAAAGAGACAGTAATAAATCTTTCTTTACCCTGGTAACAATAATCCCCACTCTTTCTATTCATTTGCTCCTATTTATTTATTTATTTATTACGTCATTCCCCATCTTCCAACTCTTTCTGAAGTTTAAATTACATCATACATAAATGATTGATTTTAATTCATATTTTCTTTATTACAATTAATCTACTTTCATGAGTTCTAATCACTATTTCAATGTTCCAGAACTTTCCCTCTCTAACTTTATTTATTTATTCGAATCAAACATTTTATGAGCTCATTAACTCTATCTGAATATTTTCTACATCATCATACACATGTATTGATCCTTATTCACACTCTTATGTATAAATATGTCAATATCTGTAATAATGTTGAATTTCAAATAATTTAGGATGTAAGCAGCTGATGAGAACCTAACGAAATAAAATGAATTCATATTATTCTGCACCAATCTTTGTTTTTGCTCTATTGAAAAATATGTAATAAATAAGAACTAATTTAAGGATAAACACATCATTGCAGACTCTTTATGAAAATTTTGAACCAATATTCAACCAAATCCTATTTTTATTCAACTTAAATCCAAAGGTGATGATATCACAGGGTCAATTAATATGAGACTAAAAACTGCATTGATAGGAAATTATCCTGTAGCTAAACTAATTGTTGTGTTCAAAACAACATGTTCTTTAATACAATCCTTTCATGTTACCACCAACTGTGTATACAAATTTACATGTATCTGCCAAAGCAGTTACAATGATAGAGAACAGAAATGAGAGCCTACGTTCGACTCAAATAACATATTCCGAAAAGTTTAAGATCAGATGGACTAAAAGCATTCACAAGACATCTTGACATAGGATACGTCGATACGCCGAAGTCCTTCAAGGTGATTAACAAACAATCAAACTCCAACCTTTTGAAATTTGCCGAAGCAATAGCAATCAAACGACTAAAACCAGATTTATGTATACAAAAAGAGACAGTAATAAATCTTTCTTTATCCTGATAACATTAACCCCCCTTTTTATTTGTTACGTCACCCATTATTTTAACTCTTTCTGAAGTTTAAATTACATCATTGTCATTTGCTCTAATTCATAACTGACTGATTTCAATTCATATCCTTCTTTATTATCATGAATCTATTTTCAGTCGCTTAATTACATAATCATCTAATAACTATTTCAATGTTATGGAACTTTCCGTTCCAAACTTTAGTTATTCGAAACAAAATTGTTATGACATTATTAACTCTTGAAATCTTGGCTACATCATGATACATATATTGAGATTTAATCACCCTCTTATGTATAAGTATGTCAATATCTGTAATAACGTTGACTTTAAAATATTATAGAATGTATGCAACTGATGAAAACCTGATGAAACAAAATGAATTCATATTATTCTGCACCAATCTTCGTTTTTACTCCCTTTAAAATATTCAAGTTATCAAATTTCTTATCGACAAAATGTTAGAAGTACAAGAATTGACGGAAAACATAAGCGTGGCCATAACTAAATCAGGAACGAACTGATGTCAAGTAATAAACTGAGTGAAATATAAACAAATCTTTGATTAGATTTTTTTAAACGTGACTTATCAACCAAGTGAACAACTATCTAAAGCCCTATACTTGCACAGCCAATTATGAGGCCACCACCGAGAACCTGGAAGCACTGGACACTACCACCATTGGATCTCGACTCATTGGTCTAGAGGTTAAGCATTCATGTACGGACAGAAAATCATGGGTTTGATATATATATATATATATATATATATATATATATATATATATATATATATATATACCTTTAGTAATAATTTTTCGTTTGATCCATTAACTACTGTTATACGACTTACTATCCTTAATCTGTTGACATTTTGTTACTTACAGTCTACCCTACTCACAACCACATTTTGACTTGATCATAGTATTATTGTTGCTTTTCACTTTATAATGTGATTTGGTCGCATGTCTGTACATAAACTTCATATGCTTGAAATATAATATTCGTATAGTGGAGGTTGATTACTGAATTCTGGACCAATAAGGAATTATCAATTGAATCAAGATTACTAGTACTAGCTGGACATGTAATTGGTCAAACCAGGGATAATACGTCATAGAAACAGGGATTCTGATTGATGACTTTATCGTATGATAATATACAGTTACCATAAGTTATAAGAAATAGAGTTCATCAAATAAACGAAGTTATCTAATCTTTTTTTTCAAGTTTACTTACTTGTCAAACGAGTAAAAAAGTTCATTTGATTAAGAGCTTGATTAAATAGTTTATTATGTAATTGTGATGTTAAATTAATTGTACTCATATTTTGTAATGATTTATTATTTTGTTTAATTTTAACAATAGGCGATGATAATTTCATTGTAGCTGATGTTTTAGCACGAATATTTATAGTTGGATAAAAATCAGATTCATGTGGAGTTGGTGAATCGCTGTTTGCAACATTAGAAGTATGACAAGTAGTTGTTATAGAATGATCATTGATATGATTTATAGAACGATACAGTATGGATCCAGCTAAAAAAAAAAGTATAAACAAAACTACATTATTTTAAAGAATTCAAATTAATTAATTTCAGGGAAGTTGTACTCACTGCCTTCTCGTGGCATTACTGTTGTTTACAAAATTGAGAGGATGAAAAACGAATGTCCGGTGCTTAAACTGGTTTGGTGATTACAGAGCATCCACCTAGGAGAGTTGGATAAACTTGGTTCCAAATCAATGGTGGAAATAAGCTTGCAAACTCTTGATAAAGAAATGGGGTGTGAACCCATTTCCGATCACTGGTTATCATGAGACCTTATCACCGAACGTTACTCAACTACCCTATGGATCGGACCTCTGGGTCAAAGGCTCGAGGAGTGGTACTCTAAAAGAATCACCTTCGGTTTGAGCACCCGGGAAGTATCCCAGCCCACACATAAAAATTGTGCAGCGTTAACATATTTTGGTACTCCATTGTATCAATGTTTATGTGTCAAATAAATAAAATTTCATTAAGAACGAGCGCCAATGACTATAGAATAATATCTTGTATACAAATCACTATTTATAATCACATTTATGCTAAGTAGCACAGCTTACAAATGGTCGTAATGGGACAGATTCATTTACTCTGTCTGCAGTCTAGATCCTGAGTTTCAAAATTATTATCTTTTATTCCGCGAATTATTTTTTTTATTTTCAAAACATATTGTCTATTTCTAATGTTTTTTAATACCATTAATACTGTTGCTAATTCTACTGCGCTCTTGAATTTATTTAGATAATTTCATCTTGCCGTGTTTATATAGCGTGGCGATCCGGATAAATCCGGATATGTGTCAGGTTCTATGTTGTTTATGACCAAGTGAATTTAATTTGTTCACATCACAGACTGACTTTAATTGGAGAAATATTGAACACTAGAGTACCAGAAATATGAGACTGCTTGATATTACATCAAAGCATTCGAAAAAATTGATGAACCAACATATGAATCTATGTCCGTTCGACCAACATTGAGTTGTATTATCCAGGATTTCTAACCAGATTAGGAAGTTTGCATCTCCTGACCTGAACAAATTAATCAGTCAGTGACTTAATGTGTTGACATTAGTTCTAACGCCTTTAAATGCTCTTTTAATATACATCTACATAGCTCCCAAAAAATCTGGCACAAATGAGCACCAAAATCAGAATAGGCTACACAAAATAGAATTTCCACGTGGGCTAGGGTACTGCCAGAGCACCCAAACCGGAGCGGGTGTTTCTTTTAGACGATCACTATCCATCCTTCAGTCATCAGGTCTATTCCACAAGGTAGTGGAACGTTTGGAGATGCTGCCCCGTAGTAGCCGGTGACCAAAAACAGGTTTACACACTATTTGTTCCCTAGGAATCATTGAGCCCATGTACGAAACTGGTTTAGAATCAGGGTTCTCACATTCTGTATCCATTAATCCAGTTTAAGCACCGAACTTTCTCTTTTTATCCTCTCACTTTCTTAAACAACATCCCCCACAGAGTGAGGATAGTGAGTATAAATTTCCTGGCAGAAACTGTAAGCACTGGTCAGACGAAAACGTTTCGAAAGAAAGGAGGCGGACTCTTACGAACATCAGTAATACCAAGGCATCAACTTAGTGAGAAGGAAAATTAACAGAATCAGAGTCATAGAAAGGAAGAGTAATAGTATAACAATATAAGTGTTTACAAGGAATGGATGAGATAGAAGGATGGAAAGTGTGGAATAACATTGAACTAAAAGTTGTGAGTGGTTCTGGATCACAATGTCTCCTTGAACCCAATTACAGATTATGACTAACAAGAAATCTTCATCCCATGTACAGACAATTCCGTTGAACAAACCATAATACGATAACAATATATCAGTCAGTCATACACTAAAGGTGTGAGAAGCATATAAAGAAAATCAAACAGCTAACGTTGAAAATTGAATATTAAGGTCCCAACAATGAGGCGTAACCAATTGTTTAGAGATTTACCACTTTGAGTCATGAGACTGAAATTCGTTCATTATATCAACCCTTTCTGAAGTCTGATTACATCACTGTCATTTTTCTTTAATTTATAAGTGATTGATTTCAATTTATATCTTTATTACCATTAATCTGCTTTCAGTTACTTCATTACATAAACATCAAATGTTTGTTGACTCTATGAGTTTCAATCACTAGTTCAGTGTTGTGGAATTTTCCCCTTCAAACTTTATCTATTTATCCGAAACAAACAATTTTTCACTATTATTATTCTGCACCCATCTTTGTTTTTGCTCTCTTTAAGAAATTCGTTCAAGATCTGTTGGCAAAGCAATGGCCGGATTCCTAGAATTTAAGAAAATATGGAACTCAAAACAACTTTCGATCAATATCAAAGTCACAATCTTCAATACGAACGTCGAGACGGTTCTACTGTACGGAGCTGAAACGTGAAGAACTACAACCATCATCGAGAAGGTACAAGTATTTATAAACAGTTGTCTACGGAAGATACTCAACATCCATTGGTCGGATACCATCAGCAACAGCCTTCTCTGGGAGAGAACAAACCAGCATCCAGCTGAACAGGAAATTAGGAAAAGATGATGGAAATGGATAAGACATACATTACACAGATCATCAAACTGCATCACGAGGCAAGCTCTATCTTGGAATCCCGAAGAGAAGAGGAAGGCCAAAGAACATATTACGTCGGGAAACAGAAGCAGATATGAAAAGGATGAATAACAACTGGGAAGGGCTGGAAAGGATTGCCCAGGACAGGATTGGATGGAGAGTGCTGGTGGGCGACTTATGTGCCTCCATGAGGAGTAACAGGCGTAAATAAGTAAGTAACTAAGATCTTTACAACGTAATAATATTATTAGTCGTCACAAATACATACCATTGTGGCTTAAACACTTAATAAATTTACGAGATATTACGATGCAATAATACACTTCACTTTCTTGAGTATATCATGAAAACTTCGTTTACACCCGCTACGCGTGCACTGCAGAGTAACACTATAGAGATGAGGCCTTCAACATTCCTGTGCGGATAACCACTGATCTTATACACTTGTTGTGATTCTATGCTTAACGATACGATATTTTAACATCATCTACATGTTGTTTACAAGTAAACTACTCCATGAAACAACACTTCATAACACAATATTGAGAAACTTTAGCAAAAATGAATAAAAGAGGTATTGAGGAATGCTGTGAAAGTCTACAGAGAATATTTGAACAGAATAAACCATCTCACTGTTATATAAAAGCTAAAAATGTCTGTGGTTTCCTGGCAAAAGTAGAAGATATGAATACGAAATACAGTCTAGTATTGTAAGCGACAAACTTGGAACATCAGACGATAACTATCGTATCACTGCTGAAGAAACGAATAGGCTGATTTAATCTTAACAAATAAGCCAGATTGAACCTAGAGTGTATTATTTGACGCAATTTACAAATATTACAATCCTTTCACTAATACAGAATAGAATTATCTTTATCATTATCAGTTTGTTAATAACAGAACAATAGAAGCAGTACACAAATTAACCTTTTTTGTACATACAATATAATTCATGACAATGATATTTTGTTTCAGCTAAACTTAAGGTGAAATGATACATAAAAATAAACTATACTACTAATATCGTGTGAGATGTTTGAGCGTCCGGGCAGTATTACAACCCACATACAAATTAAATGACTTGTGTGGCGTATATATATTTGGTGTCTTCTTGAAACAATGTTTATATCTTTAAATAAAATAAATAGTAGGAAATTATCTCTTAGACAGTCAATCAACCAGAAACATTACAGAACCTAGCACAAATCCATATCGGTCCAAGTCACCATACCAACACAAAAAGATGAAATTATCAAGACAAATACGAGAAAGTATTAAAGGTATTAACATAACCAATGTTGGTAGAAAAAACTAAACATAAACAACATGATTAAAGAAGAATAGAATCGTAAAACAAAAGAGTATCAGATACTTTTAAATCTGAAGGTCTAACGGAAAATAAAGACCGACAACACTCACCTGGACAAAATGGTTTATGAAATACCTTGATAGGATCTATTTTCCCACAAAATTTATTTTTATAATTATCATTGTGATTTTCGATATTTTTTTCAGTGGTTGCTCGTCCCGAATGTTTCTTACTTCGATCTCTCAATAATTTATGATGATCAGAAGAAGTGGTATCATCCGTGTGGGATACAGTCGAGGAATATACAGATGAATCGCTGTTAGTAGAATCAATATTAGACAACTTGGTAACAACGTGTTCATGATCATGATCGTCAATCCGATTGTTAGGATAATATTCACTGGTCAGATCTAAATTAGTTGGTTTTAGTTCGGGATCATATGTACTGACATTGACCATGTGGTGATTGTTGTCTTCCATTATCTCTATAGTATCATACATACCATCGTTACTACTACTAGTGTTCAATGAAGTTTGATCATCTTTAGGCTCATTTTCTGGGTATATAAAACAGGAGAAAGAGAATAAGAAAATATAATAAATAATAATGAACATTTTCCAATTATTATTTATTATAAGTCTGTGTGTGTATGTATTTTTCGTATTCCCGTTATTCCAAAGTGAGTTTAATCAATCTCTGTTCTTTTAACAGACAACTTATTGTCTTAATTCAGGTGATTTATGAATACTTCATGAAGGACTAAACATTTATTAAATTAACAGTGTACGAGAACACAGCAGATTAATATTTGTTTTAAATTAAGTATCAGTACAATTGAACAGCTCTTTTTGTAAATGATAGTCTTTAAGATATAATTTTGAGAGTATAGTGTTAGGCAATCAATGACAGTCATATAACATAATATTGAGGAATAACTATGGTCAAAAGTTAGGATTGACATCTAGTTCATATACATGCTAATCCCTAATCCTAAACACAAAATAACTACAATTCTAACCCTAAATTCTAATTCTACAATCAATATTAACCCTGACAAATATAACAGCGAAATATCCTTCCATCTCGTGTCTCTGTGCAATTATACATCGTCATTTCCCTCTCTTATTCACATATGAGTGTACCACTTTCGTAACAAAACGTTTTGTAAGTAACTGATATTTTATTGTACGAAATCAGCCATTGTACGACCAACGATCAAGATCCTGGCTTGATAAATGTCATACTAGGTTGATATGAGTGCCACGATATTAGATTCACTCGCAATCCTAACTGATTCGATAGTATACTTAGGGTTAACTGGAATAACTGCTACATATGTGAAAACGAACAGGTGTTATTAATTAAAAAAGCAATAATGTCAAACAACATACTTGCGTTGCTGTCTTTAGTAATAATATCATTTTCTTGATTTTCCAAATGTTGATTTTTATCCTTAGTCAAAGTAATCGTCGGATCATGATTCGAAGTAGATTCTGGCACATTCATTAATCTAACATCAACATCATCAACATCGTCATCATCATCTAAATCATCGGAACCCAAACCGAATATTCTAATCATAGTTAAGGGACAATAATGTTCTGAACCATAGTGTTCAGTCAATTCGAACTGTATCAAAAAAAGAGGTAAACATTTTGGACCAATAGGAAGACGTAGTATTTCTCAATACAATACCTTATCACTAAAAAACTACTATGCAGGCTTGAAACTCAACATAATAGTCAATGTAACTCACAAATTATAGCTTTATGTACTAGGCTTTCAACCATATTTAACCACTGAAGGGATAGTCATATCCGGCCGTTTAAACAGAATTCTAAATAGTAAATCGATATCTTGGTGCACACTACTGTATTTAGTTCTAAGTCAAACTCCAAATGTGAGGGCTAGTGATATTATCTAGTTGATCAAACTGAAGTGGGTGGAGCGGGGCTCGAACCTGATACCTAGTGGCTGAAAACTAGGCGCTTTAGCCACTGAGTCGCCGTTCCACTGAGTGGGGTTCCAACTTGAAGGCTATGTGATTTGGCTAATAAACTATTATCAGAAGGGGTTTGTAGAGATTTTAGAAATTTCACTGATTGAAATCATGAGTCAATTGAAGCTAGACCACTATGTTAAGATACTTTACACAATACATTCAGCTGGACTGTAGATTAGATAAAGCTTCAAAAAAAGATGTTGACCATTTCCTCTTATAATTAGTTCCTTCCACAGAAAAAAAGCCTAAAATTCGCATTCAATTCTATTTAAATAAAAACGATAAACTTTATTGTTTGTTCTGTAAACATAAGTTCCAACATCTGTCCTCACCTCTATTACTATTACTGTGTTCATGACATACACATTGCATAATCTGTATAGGGCATCACTATTGTTTTTTTTCAAGAGGACACATCATCATTCATAAGTAAAATCACGTGGTAGACACTATATATATATATATATATATATATATATATATATATATATATATATATATATATATATATGATCGCTGTTATCAGGTGAGAAACATAACCCTTTATAACTATTAGTGCCATAAAAAAAACTTAATGGTTCGTACTTTTTTCAAATTCAGTCAGCTGGAAAGATAGTGATGATTATCATCTAATTCCATTGCTTAACGACAATTTATTGTTTGTAAGTAAGCCATGTGCACGTTGAAGCCATAGAAATTCAAATCAATTTTACAAGGATGAAGAAGAGCTGGTGTATCCATGTTAAATGTTTATTGGTTCTTCTTGAAAATAGTTGGAAAGTTTATGCATGTAGGAACCCGTTTGGGTCCTGGTGTTGACAAACGAGATCAATCTATGTGCAGTGAAAGCTGTAGAGGCCTATACACTCAGAGCAATCTTATTATATGCTCGTTAAACCTAATCCCTTCAAAATAACAATTTTTGGTAGCCCTATGTTTAATCATTAGTATCTCTGAAGAATTTCGCACACTTGCTAGTCCAATATAACTCCCCAGATGAAATCCCAAAGTCTAAGCAACTTAGTGTCTCGATACTTTATCCAACATGACTTAAAATAAAAGCCAATGAAGATCATATCACTAGCATTTTATTATACTTTTTCATAAAATTAGGACCAACCTTCTTGAATGGATGAAATCTCTCTTAATCTTTTCATTCGAAATATCGTCGTACTGTATACACCTCCACAAATTATCTTAGTAAATATATGAAGCAAAAGGTAGGGAAGTTACACTACAGAAAGCTGGTATGAGTTTCCACTAACTTCGAACAAAAATTTATCTCTGTAAGTATTTTAAACTCTATTTCGACTTTGAAACATCACAAATTGTAAGCAAAAATGAATGAGAACCTAACGACGTGAAAACGTATTTATTGTTCTTAATCTTTAAACGAAAACCTAGTCAAATATAACTATAAATAGTATCTCTTTTCAACTGAACGACTAACGACTATAATTCAAATACAATTAACTTACTTTAACATATTTGATCATTTTTCCACTATAAACACTGAAAGACTGTATTCCCTTAACATCTCGAGCGGTGAATGTACCAATCAATTCCCAGGACTTTGCTGGATATCTGCAATTGTTTCGAAAGAGAATTCTTAGTAGTTTTAAAACAACAGAGATTTTATTTCGTAGAAAGGCTAAGATGAAATTCCACTATCAGTGATACCTGTTTCATATAATTAGCACATGCTTTTTCCAAAGTATCAGCTGATGTCACGTCGAAAAACAATGAAAGACTCATGATAGAACCGTCCAGTTTGGAGAATATTAGATCAAGTATCGTAAATAATAATTCTAATCAATCATTTACTTTACCCATACTGGTTTGCACTATTCATTATCTATAAAAGTAATTCCTATCAATTCTAGTAGACAAAAACTAACCGATTGTACATATTAATAGTTGAATTTCTAAAAAAAATACCTTACCGATCGTTAGCATAAACTCGAAACGATTTCAACCGTGATGAAAATAGTTCAAAATTTGCTAGTTCTATAGTCCGTAGATGAACCGGTTGGCACACTTCTAGAATTAACCTATTAAAATTAAAAATTGTAATATACTTTATTATTATTTCAAAACAGGCAAGACATCAATTAATACCTAGAAATATGTAGACATTGAATTGAGCTATCTTGTGCATACTTCCTGACAACACCTCGAATAAACGTTTAATAAGATGCATTTGAACTGATAAATGACATTATTCTTTAAAGTTATATAGAAAGCCTTTGTAGAGTGAGCGGCTAATTGAATTGTTCAGCCATTAATAATAGATTTTCTGGATAGCCTACTTTATATTTCAAAAATCTTACATTTACATCAATCAATAGTTAATGACTAATTCTGTGTCGTTTAATCTGTGATAGTAATTGAATTCTACCGATCAACAGTATATTTAGACCAAGCTTCCAAGGCTACTTTTATTCAAAGGTAAGATTTATTTGTAACATCGGAGCTACTAATGCTCCTAGCAGATTCTAATATTAATCGACTAACAAAACAGTTGACACATTCCGATCAGACAATCAACCAATCAATCAAATGCAGATCTATGTACCTAGCTTTGAGTAACATTTTCTACAAATGTTAGCGTAATCTTGGGTGGTGTCTAATTAGGATACTGATAAACGAGCTTCCCATTCGCAAGACCAACCGGCTACTTAAGTGGGAAGAATAAAAGTCAAGAAAAATTATTTTATTGGCCAACTGAACCGAGAAGTAACTGCATACTCACATATCCATATACATATAAATATATATATTTATATCTCTTAGAAATTTAAGCCACATTTTTCCGCCGATGGAGTATCTCATTCCATAGGAAAGGACACCACGCCATGGCACTTCGCATGGACTTATTTATTTATTTTAACACATAGATATTGGTACAAGGAGGCACCAAACACATATGCGCCACACATATCTCATTTGATATGTGTGAGGACTGTGATACGGCCCGGATGCCCAAATCAAAACAGGTGGATTTCTTAGGGGACCACACCCGGAGCCTTCGACATGAAGGTCCGATCCACAGAGCAATGGAGCAACGTAAGGAGATTCAGTCCCATGGTAGCTGGTGACCAATGATTGGTTCATACGCCATTTGTTTCTTCAGGATACTGGAGCCAGCCCATGTGCATCATTGGTTTGGAATCAGGGTTTTCCAAATCCCCTAGGTGGATCCTCGATATCAACCAACCCGGTTAAAGTGCCGGACGTCCGCTTTTCGTCCTCTCAACTTCGTAAACAACAGTAATGCCACGAGAAGGCAGTGAGTAGGACTTCCCTGGCAGTGGTTGTATGCACGTGGCCATGTGGGAGCATTTCGAGAGGGAGAGCGGGCTCTCCCCACTCTTGACCGTACCAGAGCATTTGGGGGCCGCATGGGCTTATTATTTGGCCATTATCTAATCGGTTCAAAATATCAGCTAGTGACGATACACACTCTCCAAACCTAAGTAAGTGAACCAGGGTTCCAGCCAGTAGACCACTGGCTGGAAGTAGGCCACTACCCGATAAGTCGCTATTGCCTTACTTCTATTTACAAATTTCAAGTGTTATACATTTGAAGGATCCAATATCATTTACTTTGTGAAATGCCGTTCAAAAAACCCTGACATACTACAACTTTATGAACCAAAACTGCTATTCTATGAAAAAAATAATAAATAATTTAACGAAAATCACAAAAACAATGCCTGTTATGCTTAACAATAATTCAAAACGGATACATGAAGAGACTTCACAAATCATAGTATACAAGTATATATACATATTTAAGGTATTACCATTTTTCTTCACTACACGGAACATTCATATATTCATCATTGTTTTCATTGAGTACAGCCTCAGGGTTTTTTATCGCTTTACTGAATCCTAACATCTTTGCACCACATGCTACAGAAGCGACATTTCTCCGAAGAGTTAAGTCAATTTTGTTTGGTGTATGAACAGCATCATTGTTAGTTATTGTTGTTGCTGCGGTGGTGGTGGTGGTGGCGGTAATTACAGGTTGTGAAGTAACATGAGGACTTGGTTTGGAATTTGTTTCTGAGTTAGACGTCACAACAGAATTCACTTGCAAAGACTGATGCTGTTCACTAACAGAATCTTTCTGGATATTATCGGAAAACGAACTATCATCTGTGAAAACACTTTTTTCTGATACATCTTGAACTATTTGATTTTTCGCAGATTTAACCGATGGATTAACATCACTATGTGTTTGCAGTATTTTTTCGGATCCCTGAGGAATTTGTGAAGCCTTAATTTTTTGTTTAATATTGACATCATAGTCAGAATCGGTCACACCAACATTTCCGACAACGTCACAATCTAAATCGAAAAAATTATCAGGAACTAAGCATAAGTAAAGATACCTCTTAACAAATAAATGATCGGAATCGCATATAGGTAGTTTTAGTACTATTTTACCCTAAATACTGTTGATATTAGCCTCAAAAATATGTAAATAATGAATGTAGCTCACTCACTAAACGCCTGCAGCCAGACTAGTTATGTGAGCATTTATACTATCTAACCGTTCAAAAATTAGATACAGAAAAGCTTGAAACTGCAACCCAATAGCTGGAAATCGGGTATTTTAACCAAAAAGCAACTGACATTATTATATAAAGCCGACCATTTTCATAATTATTGTTTTTAACGTAGTTCCTATGGCACTTACACTTACAAAGTGGAAAACTATTAGACTGGAGATTGTATGAATCGATGAAAAGAATCTCAACTGATATTCAACGACAATGTCTCATGAAACTAAATTACTAATGCGAGCCTACAAATGAACAGATAATAGAAAACAAGACAGCTGGTAGCATTATAGGTTTCCTTCAATAGCGAAAGAATATGCTTACATACAATATATTATTCTCAAAAACACACGATTAGAACTCATTTGAAATACAAGTGACTGGAATATATGGATTTTGTAGGTCACTAGTATGATAAATTAAAGTTTAATTACCGAACTTAATTCGGCGAGACTCTAATTTAGGGACGAGCCAATCAGAAGCGTTTGAGCAATTTCAAGGTTACGGAGCCAAGTTCAACACGCGGCGCTAAAATACGATCGATTCACAGAGGATTTTAGAGGAGAGGTGTTTGTTGAGAGGCTACAACCCTAACCCTAACCCTATAGACGAGTTTCTATACCATATTCATTATGAATTCAGAACCTTTGAATCTTTATCAAACCTTAACAAGTTTTTAAATCATGTGACAGAACAATATCCACTGTAATTCATTACTTTCTAATAATATATTTTCACTTTACACTAACTGTCTTCTGATTGGCTGATAATTGTCAGGGTCATTTAAGATTCGTTCAAAGGTCGTCCCTAAATTAGAGCCTCACCCTTAATTCTTATCACATATCAATGACTCAATTAACTTATGTTGGCTGCCAAATGCCCTGATATGATTGTGTGGGGAGAGTCCGTTCTCATTCAAATGCTTTCACATGGCCATGCGTATACAGCCACCGTAACAGAAGTCCTACTCATTGCCTTATTATGATGAGTGTTTACGAAATTGAGAGAACGAAAAGCGAATGTCTAACGCTTAAACCGGGTTGGTGGACATGCAGCACCTACCTTAATGTCAAAGACGTTACCACTGAACTGGCCAGATTGTGACAAGTCTCCTTAAGACTGAGATTCTCATAGATTGCCTCCTCGCTAGCGATCAATTTCATGACTATTCAGTTACCAACCAGTGATCAAGCAGTGCAAAATGTTTAGAGTTAAAATCATACGGCATGAAGGTATCTCACGCCTTGATCACAATTTCGTCTTCCAGTTATCAAAAACATACCTAATATGCAACTAATACAATGATATGAATACAGCCTCTCAAGATATGGCAGATATCAGAATTCGGTAATTGACAAACAAAACTGAAACACACGAACCTTGCCCTTTACGTGATTGTGACCTTTCTGAAACCATTGCATGGAATTCATTGAAAGTCGGGATTTCATGTGTGTTAATACCTTCTGCAGCAACTGAATCCAATGAAGGAAGTTCTTCTAGAATAGACTCCTGAACATCTTTGTGGTCAAGTCCAGCTGATTCCTGATTTGTTCCAGGAGGGATTATGGATTCACTTGATGTTTGACCTGCCCCTGGAGATTCTTGATTCTCTGATGAATCCAGTGACTCAGAAGCTTTGCGTCTGAGAACCACATTTTTCTCCTGGTCTATCGAAGTGCTATGTGTCTGAATAAGACCGATTACCCAAAGATTAGTAAAAAATTAATTGCATCAATATAGTTGCAAGTAATAGGCAAATTACGGTAAAAATCACCCTGAGAAATCTATCTATGTGGAGTTAGCGAAATAAAGGTATTCCATCAGTTTTTTAATTATGATGATAGTGATATTAACAAGGAAGTTAAGAAAAGTCCGTTTTTAATTCCTACACAAGCTTTTTCTTAGATCAGATTGATTGAGTTTTCACCAGATATGACCCACATTGTGTAGAGATGAAAAATATCATAGATTTTATTTTGTTTATCCTGAGTCGAAAGATCGTGTATCAAAAGAATCACAGAACATCCCTAGATCTGCATACTCAAACTTATAATTTATGAAATGTTCTGAAGACATGTTACCTAAACATTACTCAGTGCTCTCCGAGATAACATATACTATGTTTTGGAGCTTTTCCAACTAGCAACTACATCATCCAATCATTTGGAGTAAAGTATTACTCTGAACTCACCTCCGGATTCCGAACAGACTGAGCATCCTTGTCACCAAGACTATAATCGCCCGTAAAGTTAAAGTAAAAAAGTAAAACCTACTTCACATTATCATTTATGTCATGATATTTTGATCTATCAACAAAATATGAAAATATTATAAAGCCTACTTACTGGTCACCAACAAATTCCTCAACATTATTCAACTCACTGACATCTCCTTCTGAAAGTTTTACAACTAAGCATTGGGAATATATAAGAAGAAAACTTTTAGAGGGTCACTAAACAAAAACAAATTAGTTGACATACAACGAAAATGATGTGAACCCCATCAGTGTTCTTGTTTATTTGAATTGTTCATGGTCATCTTAAAGAAAAGTTAAAACAACAAAGTTCAAATGATTCAAGTGGTTGTGAACGGAATAGAAGAAGCTTTCGATTAACGGGCTTCCGTGTCTAGTAACAATGGATCACCAATACCTTCATGCAATAATCTAGTTATATTAATGATAAAAGAAGAAGAAGAGATTGGTAAGTCTAGAAAGTTGTACGAAGAAAAACTTGTTAAGGAATCCATAGAATGTCCTAAACGCTTGTATTCTTATATAAACCAAAGGAAAAAGAGAAGATGAAATATTCCTGCGCTGTGGGGAGACAGAACTGCCGTGTCACTAGTGGAGGACGACTTTGGAAAGGCTCAAGTGTTCTCAAACTACTTTAGCAATGTATACACCATAGAAGTACCTTTCCCATCAGCGCATACAGATCCCCCCACACATACACTGGATAGCGTGACCACTAAAGAACTCGATGTCTTTGGTCTACTAAATAAGCTTGACATAGGTAAATCCACGAGGCCTGATGAATTACATCCTAGGCTACTGAAGGAATTATCTAACTTCGTTGCGAACCCTTTAAGTATATGCTTTAACCTACCCGTAACACAGGGTCGTTTACCCAAAGACTGGAAAAACGCCATAGTAAGTCCTGTCTTCAAAACAGGTACGAAACACAAACCTGAGAATTACCGCCCCGTTAGCCTAACTAGTATGGTTTTTTAAATCTTAGAAAAGATTATTCGAAATGAGCTGTTTAAGTATCTCAATAAAAACCGGATCCTTTCGGAGAAGCAGGACGGTTCCAGAATAAGTTACTCTTGTCTCACTAACTTATTAGTGGCTCGTGAAAGCTGGTGCGCTCCTAAGGACCAAAAGTTACCTGTAGACGTAGCCATCATTGATTTCAGCAAAGCTTTTGACAAGGTTCCGTACAATTGGCTGTTGTATAAGTTAAGAAATGTCGGGATTGGAGGCAATCTATTTATGTGGATAAAAAACCTCTTAGTTGGGCGTCAACAAAGAGTTCTGGTGAACTCAAAGTTATCAAGCTGGTGAACTGTGCTTAGTGGAGTGCCCCAGGGTACAGTTTTGAGGCCAGTGCTATTTTTCTTGTATGTAAATGACCTTCCTCGTCTCCTATCATCATCGGTCTTGCTATATGCTGACGATGTCAAGATATGGAGAACGATACGATGTAAGAGTGATAGCTTAGAACTTCAAAATGACCTGAAAAAGTTATCTGAATGGTCTCAAACCTGGCAGTTGCCGATAAATACTTCCAAGTGTGTTGTGATGCATGTCGGTCATCAAGGCACAGATACATACACGATGAATAACACTGAGCTACCTGTCGTCGTATGAAGTTCGACTGGCCAAGCTGAACCTTTTCCCGTTGTCATATCGCAGAACTAGAGGCGACTTGATTACAGTCTACAAATTGCTTAGTGATAAATTTGCACCTAATATGCCCTCATTTTTCTTGTCTTCCAAAACAGAATTTATGAGGACACTCCAAAAAAGTTCACAAGCCAAGAACAAATTACTTGTCAGCTGACTATCGACTTTCCCATCGAATCATCAACGAGTGGAACTCATTACCTCAGCACGTGGTTGAGGCTACATCCGTCGATTCTTTCAAAAGAAAGTTGGATCAACTGAGGGACCACCATTCCCAGGACTAACACAGGCCATCGGGCCTCCTGTCCTTCCCAAACTGAAACTGAAATCATAGTAACATACTATCCTTAGTTCAAGTTTCCTCTTAAAAGCCTCCTGGGAAGTCGCTTGGACTAGCTCAGCTGGCAGCGAATTCCAGCATTTTACAACTCTTAAGGAGTAGATGTTGTGTCTGCAGTTTGTTCTGCTGTGTTATGTCTGTAGTTTATGGGTGTCATCCCTAAGATTTGTTTTGGAGCTAAACTTAAGTAAGTGTTTAAGGGGATGTTCAAAAGTGTTAAGCATACTGGAAGCCATTAGGAGGTCAACTCTAAGACGCCTATGCTCTAATGGGTAAAGGTTTAGTGATTGGAGGCGCTCTTCATAGGGCTTGAATTTGAGTTCCCGAACTGATTTCGTGGCTCGCCTTTGGATACGCTCCGGAGTGCCCTTATCCTTTTGGAGTGAGGGAGGAAATACCATGCTTCCGCACTCTAAATTGGGACGAATAAAACTGTTGAAGATTATGTGGAAAGTTCTTCCGTCAAACTGGCCAAAAACGCGCTTCAATGTTACCAGTGGAAGGTTTGCTCGAAAAGCATTTTTGTCACAGCGTGAGACTTCAAATCGTAGGGTACCAACACTTCTAAATATTTTTCAACTTGGGATACTTCTATAGAGGAGTTTGCTAAGTCGTAACCGTAGTCTGCAACGTGTCTCAGATGAACTACTTAACACTTTGAAGTGCTAAAGTTTAGTCCCTTATCATCTGCCCAACTTTGAAATCGGGTCAGATCCTACTGAAGTGACAGTGTGTCTTCTTGGTTGCTCATCTCTCCCCAAAGTTGCACATCATCAGCAAAAAGTAATAAATCTGCTGGTACTTGGTGTGGAAGATCGTTTATATGAATCAGAAAAAGAGGTCCTAGTACTGAACCCTGTGAGACCCCACTAGGAGATTCCATAGCCTGAGTTAAAGTGAGGTTAACCCTGATATTGAAATGTCGATTTTTTAGATATAAAGTGGGCCAACCATTTGAAGGTGATTCGACACCCAAATGTTTGAGCTTATTGATAAGACATATATGGTTGACCCTATCAAAAGCTTTTGATAAGTCAATGTAAATGACGTCAACCTTCCTCTTGCGATCAAGGATGGTTGTCCATCTGTCCATCAAAGTTACCAGGTTGATTATACAAGAAAGACCATTCCTGATACCACGTTGTTGGGGTGAAAAGAAATTTAATTTAATACATATTCGTGTATATCATTGCATATCAGGGACTCCATAATTTTTGAAGGTATAGGGAGAAGAGCTACCGCTTGGTAACTTGAAGTTTCGCTGCATTGACGTCCTTTGAAGATCGGTGTGATGACGGCCATCTTCCGAATTTCCGGTAATATGCTTCGGCTTAGCGAATGTGAGAACATGACGCTAAGCGATGTTGACAGGATTGAAGCTGCTTCCCTCAGTATAGCAGAATGAACCATATCCGAACCAGAAAAGTGTCCTTTTATAGGTGCTGTAGTTTCCGGTAGCTTTCACCAATATATTTAATGTAGGTTGGTTGAAATGTCCGAGAGTACCGTTCAGCTAGAAGGTTAGCGGCGTCACCGTCACCATTAGTCAGGCTATCATGACCTAACGGTTGGGGAACACCAGTTTTGTCTTGTCGAAAAGAGGCTGCATAACGGAATAAGCTTTTCACATTGGAGTTAAGCTTTATCTGTTACTGAAGTCTGTCCTCTCTTATTGCTTTCATGCATATGTTCCTGATATGTTTGTATTGCCTGTACGCACCGTTGTTATCAGTTCGTTTGTATTCTGCCCAACAGTGCCTTTTGGGGCTTAACAAACGAAGAGTGAGGTTCTCAATGATTGTAGGTTGCTTGTAGTTATTGGGGACCGTTCGAGGAACTGACTGCTTTGTAGCACATAAGAGTGCGTGCAGTAAGAAATCCCGTATCAAGTTAAGGGGGAATTTCCTACTCCATCTGTTGTAGATTGTCCTGTAAAGCTAATACATTCAACCGTTTGAAATACCAGCGCCTGTTGTTGTTGGGATGTCTTAGTTCAGTTTTCCTGGTAAAACTAAACGCTATGACGGCGTGATGGCATCTCCCTAAGGGAGCCAGGATTAAGAGGTTATCAATTATGGATTTTTCGTTTGTACGTACACAGCCTAAGTGTGACGGCGTCTGACTGTTCGTCTAACAAGTTGTTGACTTTTTGAATAATCCGGATCCTCAATAGGGTTGAATAACCGAGCTTCAGTAGAGTTTTCACCTTCAATATACATATGATTCGTGAAATTGACTTTAAGAAGATTTAAGTTCCCTAGAATCGAGATACGAGTGAATCCGAGATGAATAGAGAGGTATAATCCTCCCAGCATTCGACTGTCGTACTTGATGTAAGCAAAGGGCTTCCTGTTGACGACTCCAACTTAACACCTCGAGGTGGAAGACAATCTTACTGAGCACGATACGGATTCATCAAGAATGATAAACTCTCGGTTGTGCACTTGATGTACCTTCACGCAGGATAGTAAGTATAAGGCTACTCCATCTTCAGTTCCTATTTTTCTGACATCGCGAAACAAAGACATCCCGAGTATTGCTAGCTCCTGGTTCGTGAACTGAAAAAATATACAAGTTTTACATATTCCTATCAGATGGAGATTGTTAGGATTACTGAGTTTACGTAGCACATCTATTTTATTCGATAAACTCCCGGCGTTCATGTGGAAGCAGATTATGCTTTCAATTTGAAACGCGTGACGTTCCACGTCCTGCTTGTCTTAATGAGTCGTATGTAGGTTTGTTATAACTTGTGGCTTGTGTGCCCTGTTAATGTATGACGTAACGATACCGCCAATTAGAGGACAGTGAGTTACCAATCGGATCAATGACGCATAAAACACGTGCGAGAAGTCTAGAGTCCTGATTGATACAGCTTTCTGCCTAGCCCAGCCATTTAAGGCCAGAACACCAATCTCAGCCTCTGCAATATGAATCATTTATTTCAAGCATACTGGATTTATATACCAACAAGACAGACCACATCGTACCATAAAATATGAAACAACATTTTTACCGCGTGCCGGTTGATTCTCCAATATCTATGACCATTTGGACTTGAATACCTCCCGACCATTTGTGGAAGACAAGACAATTCCTGTAACTGCCTTTGTGTTTACTTAGATTAGCGATATGTCGCTGACACGAGCTTCAAAGTGATCACTATGAAATATTTATCCAGACTAGATTTTAAGATTCTGTTTATAAGGCTTGTGTGTGTGTCCCTTTTTGTGGTAATTCATCCGTATATGTTTTATGCTATGATGAGACCCTACACGTAACCATAGTTACTATCTGGAATGCTTTGTCTGGTGTGTCCTCTGATAGTAAGAAACCGGTTTATTTTCCTAAAACAGTCAATCTCTTGACGCTATTCTTTTTTATTACACAAGATTTGGACAAATAGTTTTGTTAAAGTGACAGAATAACTCCCTAGTTTGTCACGGATATGTTTCCTCTTTGACGAGCCACCCCTTTTTGTTTTCTTTGCAGACTTATCTACCTATTGTATTCTGTGCAAAATCCGTTGAGTGACTCAGCGGCTGCATAGCCAAGTGCTGCCATCCGTTCAACATTTCCTATGATTTATATTTATAACCACTTTACTTTACGAGTGTTTTTGGTTGTGTGAGAAGCAACCTCGGGAAGCTATTCAGATATTCAAACATCGATGGCTTTAACCTAACACTGGCGTTGGATAGATTTCGTTCTTGAGTGGAATACGTTTTTAAAATGGTCAGACCTTCATGATTTTACTAGCTTTGGTAACGTTATGTATGACCCTTTAGTTGTCTGAATATTGTTTGAAGCATTAGCATCCCACCTGTTATGTAACAGTAGCAACCATAAAGACCAGTCGAAGTCTTACCTCGGGTCCTACGTTTAACCATGAGATGATCAAAAAATTAAATTGCAGACGTTCCAGGATGATGGACATTAGTTGTCACAGGAATCAACTGGCCAAAAACAAAGACCCCTTTACGTAATGAAAACCACACCCTAGCGCATATTTACTTCGCTTGTGATATGTGTAAGCAAAGAGAGGAAAGTTCAAAGAAGTCTCCAGAAAATATGTATACAGGAACACCACGTACCGCTATAAAAGAATACAAAAAAATGACCTTATCACTTGTTTTTTCATTAGTAGAAACCAATGATTCTGTATTCCGATGCAGTTTTTGTGCGCGGTGGGTCCACTGCCGTCGAGAAGCTACAGTGCTCGTGTAGAAATGCTGGTTTGTGCTAAATCTTTCATCTTCGTGATTCTAGTATGGATAGAGTATGAGAATAACAGTTCGGTCAGTTCGACGAAAATGAAATTGTAGGGGCATTGGACCATAACCACACAATCCTCAAAGCTGAATACGAGATTACTCGGAAAATAGATATTCAGTATTTAACGCGGAGAAATACCTAACGATGGAGAAGGCACGAAGAAGGAATTGAATGAATTGGAGTTGATCGAATAGCATGACTCGGCATGCAGGCGTAGTCTCTGCTGAATATTACCTTAAATCTTTTATTCATATTAAATATGTTGTTTTTTCTCTAGCCTAAGCTTGTTCTTCATCATGTATTTGTAGTTGTTACGATACAGTGAGTTGGTGTAGACGATGATGTGACTTCCACGTATGATCTTATAGATTAGGCAGTTATGACAAATGTACAATTTTAGGATTAAGTCTATTATTAGAGAAGTACTAATATCATAGTAGACCATAATTCCACAAAATTTAAGGCCATGAGAGGACTAAATGCTAGATCACACATCCCGACCATTATGACGTGCAGATGACCAGTCGGAAATGTGCTCGCGGAAGCCATAATTTAACTGAGACTACCGACTGCAAAGCACACATTGATCACGTGAATTAGAAAGGAGAAACGGCCGGGTGTTCGGAGTAACAATGGTAATATAGCACTTATCACACCAAAATTAGAGACGCTAGACAAAATCTGATATTCTCGGAGCAACGAGAGCAATGGTCTGCACCGTCTCACCCGATTTTGCAGAAACAGATTTGCATCCGTGAGACTGTAGTGGTATCGGTCCTAACCACACAATCCTCAAAGCTGAACATGAATGATGGCATGTCTGAGCCCTGGAGGCGTGGTCATCCTCGTGTAACATTACTTTTATTCATAATAAATATATTGTTCTGTCTCCAGCCTAAAGGTATTCTTTTAAACGAACCAATATACAATTATGTGACTTCCACTTGAGATCTTACAGATTAGGCAGTCACATTATGACATATCTACAATTTTGGGGTTGGGTCTAGTATTATAGCTGTACTAATAACGAAATCTACCATCATTCTACAAGATAATGTCAGGTGGTTTAGCAAAATATATTTAAGTGTCAGTCGATCACGATCAACAGCCTATTGCCTATAGCCTCTCGAACACATCTATAGCAAAAATGAAATGACACTTAGTCTCAACGACATAGCCCTTCGAAATGTACGTACATCAACTTAGATTTACAATGAACGATCATGCTTCAATATCATTTGATGTTTATCTTAACAAAATGCCGATATGGAACTAGACTATTTGATTCAAAACAAAGATAGCTAACAATGACCGACATTTCACTACGCATTCCCGGACTATCGACCTCCACATCACCAATTATTCATATACATTTGTTTAAATGAAATGAAGTACATCTTCACAACGTTCGGCTGTAACGGCGGTTCCCATAAAAGACACTTTTAATTGCTAGTACCAGTAAAATGGCATGTATTGATTTCGTGCGCTCTGTACAAAAGGTTGAGTCTCTGTTATTGTTTGGTATGCATGGTCTGCTTTGACAAATTATATGATGAATCTGTAGACGACAAATATTTATTACCCTGAGTGGCATCAAACATTCATTTCTTACGTTTGAATAGATTCAGATATAGAAACAGGCAGATAGCCAACAGCTTACTTACGCCTGATACTCCCAATGGGGCACAGGCTGCCCACCAGCATTCTCCAACACATTCTGTCTTGGACCTTCCTTCCTAGTTCTATACAATTGTTGTTCACTCTTCTCATGTCTGTCTCCATTTCTCGGCGTAATTTGTTCTTCCGTCTTCTTCTCTGGTTTGCTCTCTCCCAAAATAGGTTGTTGCTGTAATGTCTGACCAACTGATCCAAAGTATTTGGCGTAGACAACTGTTGATATACAGTTGTATCTTCTGTATGATGGGTTTCGTAGTCTTCCGAGTTTCCACCCCAAACAGTAGAACAGTCTTGACATTTATATTGAAAATTCTGACTTTGGCGTTGATTGACAATTGTTTTAAGTTCCAGATGTTCTTCGGTTTTAAATCTGTGCCTTCACATCTGCATCAGATTTGCCGTTTTCATCAATGATGCTTTTTCAGATATGTGAATGTTTTTATATCTTCAAATGCTCCTCTGGCAAGTGTGATTCAATTGGTGCACGTGGTATTGTATCGATGAATCTTGCTTTTCGTGTTTTTCCGTTTGTGTAAGTCGAAATTTACTTCTGTTGTGGCTGCTTCTACACTGATCGTCTTCTGCATTTTTTGTTAAGTGCGCGATAGAAGAGCCAGATCATCTGCGAATTTTAGATCGTCCAGCTGCATCCCAGATGTCCAATGTATCCTATGCTTTCCTTCAGATGTTGACGTCTTCAATATCCAGTCGATCACAGCGAGAACGAGGAAGGGTGAGGGTAAGCAGTCTTGCGTGACACCGGTCTTTGCTTCTAATGAGTCTATGCGTTGTCCTCCATACATGATTTTTCAGTTTAATCCGTCATATGAATTCCGTATGATATTAACTATCTTCTCAGGTGTGCCGTAGTGTCGAAGAAGCCTCTATAGTGTTGTCTTGTCTACGCTATCAAATGCTTACCCTTATTCACTGAAGTCGATATTGAGTGATGAATTCCACCCAATCGATTGTTCCACAGTGATCCGTAGAGTTGCGATTTGGTCTGTACACGATCGATCCTTACGGAATCCAATCTGTTGGTCTCAAAGTTGGGCGTCTACGGAGTCCTTAATTCTGTTTAACAATACCCCGTTGAGGACTTTTCATGGAATTGAGAGGAAAGAGATGCCTCTCTAGTTATCGCAAATGATGAGATAGCTTTACTTTGACATCTTGACCAGGTGTCCTTCTTTCCAATCTGTTGATACCGGTTCTTCGTCCCGAATCTTGCTGAAGAGAATGTGGAGTGTATTTACAGTTACTGCTACGTCTGCTTTCAGTGCCTGTGCTGGAATGTTGTCTAGTCCCGCTGATTTGCTGCTCTTGATTTGTCTGATGGCCATGCTTATTTCTTCCATTGTTTATGGGCCAACATCGATTGGGAGGTCCGTGAGTGCTGCTTCAATGTTGGATGGATTCAGTGGGGCCGGTCGACTCAAAATTACATCATCCAACCTTGACTTACTCTGTTAATGTCAGTTCAGAATGTTCGGCCCTGCAGTTACCCTTAACTGAGTAACTATAAATCCTATTTACCCAATTTTATCCAATAGATCAGAGTGTGGTACGGTATAAAACATCTTGAGAACATCCACGAACAATGTATGTACAGGGTATGTCTTATCCATGGACTTTGTTGAAATGTCGATTTCTGATAACGGGTATATTACATTGCCTGCCTTTCCAGAAGCCGTGTTGTGCTCCATGAGAGCTTATTGACACATAATCTTCTTCACTTGGTCATCCACTACATCCCCTAATAAATCCAAAGGTAGAAAAATTGGGATTACTGAGTTATGGCAGTTGTTATCCCTTATCGCCTCTTCCTTGGAGTTCGGGTAAGAAATATCTTTCGTCACATCACTGTGTACTTTAACCAGTATTATAGTGTTGATAGCGTATGAAACGCATTTGAGTGACTCGTATAAAATGTTTTCAAAACACAAACTCTATGTCCCATTTAAAGGGCTCTAATTTGAGAAAGAGAACAAATTTTATTAAAAATACGAAAAGAAAAAAAAAACACTCAGTGCCAAACAGCAAATGGAATAGTTAACAAATAAGAGTTTGATAAAAATGTTGTCCAAATGAAGATTTGTGGAAATTTTAGTGAATTAAGTGTCAAATTCATGAGTTGACTTGAGCTAGACCACAATGGAAAACCTGGAAGCACTGGACAATTGTTTCGTCCTTATACGGAACTACCCAGCAGCTTGCACCCACGATCCAGCATGCGGTACCTGGACCCAGGACCTTCGGCATCGCGCGCACGTTCAACCCCCAGACTACTTAGCCAACGTACTACGGTGGTAGTGTCTAACTTAAATGATCCACGATATTACGCAACTATCCACCATTGTCTTCAGTGAGTCTCATACTTGAAAGACGCTGTCGTATAGTGTTTCTAGGTTTTCCATGGTGGTCTAGTTTAAATCGACTCCTGAATGCAGCTACTGAATAAAAACATTCCAAAAACGATGAGACTATATATATATCTATCTGCAAGTATTTCAGTAACCATTCCGAGCAGACTGTCGTTGGTTAAAAATCTTACACTGAAACACGCTTAGACCGTGAGCCTGGTCAAATACAACTTCATCCACAGTGGTCCGGAAACACCCAGCAGTACATTGAGCAATTAAGGACAAATTTTAAACAAAGTCAAATAATAAAAGCCCAGATAGGAGAGTATGAAGAACAAAATGGTTAAAAGAGACCTGAAGAACATTTAGAATATAAGACAGGAAAAAACAAACGGATGATAATACTACCCAATAAGGTGCCTTGGAGGGAATTTCAGCGTATTCTTTTCGTTACACCACCCGTTTCAAAAATAGTTATAAAATTATTTAAGTTATAAAATAAACGAGGGAAGGTATAGAAACGCTTCTGAATGTAAAAAGCGCGCTTCAAAATCGTGGATGAAGATAGCAAGTGATTATGAGAAATATCCAATCTTATAAAATCCAAACAACATGTTACATATCATGAACAGTATTTTTACAAGCCCACTTGATGTGTCCGATTTTAGCATTTTTGAAGCATATAGTATGGCGAATTACGCGAATAAAGCTTATCACATGATATAAATTTGTTGCAATTGTGCCTACCTTTGTTTACCACTTTTCAACGCTTCTCATTGTTTTACGAAAACTCCTATTATCGTTAACTGAGAGCCTATCTCTATGACCCTGAGCATGAGTCAAATTAAGGCAAACAAGCAATGTGGTACAATTCTTGATATCTTGAACGTTATTTTCATGCACTTTATCGTAACTAATTCATCTGGTTTTAGCACATGTGGAGGAACACATCACAATCATATGAAGTCTACAACTGAGTTACATTTTAAGGACAAACCCTCTAACGTTCTCGTCGCTCTGACGAGTTACATTATTAAATTTGGCTGTTTCATGACATTCGTAATAAGTAATAATTTATTCCCAAATAACAGTTTGTTACATGAGGCATGCCAGTGTACAGGCAAGATCAAATTGATACAAATGATACAATATTCACTGAAGTAAATTACATAGCTGGGTCAATAATTTATAAGATATGACTGTAGATGGTTTCAATCAGTACCACAGTTGGCGCGCTTCATGAAAGTTGCGTTGCGAATGTGCGGCTTATGGTCAAGGATAGGTCCATTGAAGGTATGAGCTTTTAGAAATCGCAACCTTATGTCCCTTTGGGATATCCAAGGCTTTAAGGATGGTGCAGGATGAAGTCACCAGTTCCATATCTCAAGGGGGCTGAAAGAGGGAGCAAGTAAAAGAAAACACGAGAGGCAGAGTAGCCAATGTTCATGAAGGAATGTTTAAGGTATGATTACTCAGTCTAATTTTCCTTTATTAAGGTATATGTTAAGAAAGAGCATTTTAATAGGTTAAAGAAAATATGTGTTGACAAGGTGTAAGTGGACATACAGCTGACAAATGGGGGCGATTCGGAAAAGAGCTGAGAGTATAAGATTATGTGTGATCATAAAATAAAATATAGTGCTAGAAACAGTATTGTGATATACAATTGGCTGTCTTCCCTTTATTATCGAAGCTATTAGAGCCCCTTTTATTTTTTTAAAATATTTTTCCCCCAGTTATTATAGGGTCTTGAGTAGGCTTCGTATATTAGCGAATTGTCTAGTTTGCTTGTAATAGGATTTCTGGGTAGGAAGTGAAACCAATTCAACCTTCGTAACACGACTTAAAGAGGTATTTTGCGTCAATACCATAAGTTCGTGACATCCCAGTAAACCATAAGGAGCCGTAATTAAACAAAATGTTCTGCCCTACAGTTATGGGTGGATTGAAATTATCTCCCCACCTTCATGTTCGGTGGTCAGTAACGCCACCCTCCCTCCTTTTGTGATGTTAGGCTCTCTTACGTTTGTGGTAAGTATGAATACTGCTTTAATCAAAGCCCATAGTTGGAATACACTGTCTCTACTAGGTCCATGTTACAAGCAAATCAGATAGTTGAAAAGTCTATTTTATGGGTTAGATGTCCACATAGTATATCACACTGCTATGAAAACAACTAATGGTTTAAAGAAGTAAGGACTTATAGCAAATCAAAAGATATGAGAGGGTATAAAATTGTAGAAAAAAAAAGATTTCAGGGTAAGACAAATAAAACATTGAGAAACTCACAAGACTTTGTGGCCAAATTTTGAGCTTTGAATTGTCGGCCTTAGTAGATCAGCATTCATAAGATTGAGCTATCTGTCTACTTGCAGTAGAAAAAAAGCATGACTTTTAGGAAAAAGAATGTACATTTAACCTGTAGAGATATGGGAACTGAAAGCTAGGGTTAGGAGCATGAAGTCATGATTAATAAACAATGAATAATAGGAAAGGATAAGCCATATATTCTGTGATTTCGTTATATTCATATTAGTAACAGTCGGACTTGTTATAATTTTGTTCTTTCTAGATACTAGGCGGTTCGTAATAAAGTGCCTCATTGGTGGGCGGGAGTTCAAAGAAATGTTGAAGCTCTTTGGAGTCCAGAAATAGGGTTATTAGCCTTTTGAATCTGATAAACGTATCACAATTACGGATAGGCATTGGCAGCCTATTCCACAATAAACTGTACCGTACTGTAAAAAACTTACAACGCATTTGTTTGTAGTGTTTTACGGTAAGTAGTGTATATGTGTTGTTTCTAAGTCAATAGGCTGGGTCGTGGGTAATAGTCGGGCAGGAGGTTAGAAAGGAGAGTCCATATATCGCTTTGTAGAGAAATATTAAATTGTTTTTTAGCCTACAGTACCATAAAGGTTCTAAAGATAGATGCTTGCATCTGTCTGTGTAATCGAGATCCGAGTTACATCCTAGTAGTTGACGTGTGAAACGTCTTTGAACATCTTCTACTCTTATCTTTTCTGTGATATTCATATTAGAGAAGACAAAAGAGCAGTATTCAAGGGAGGGTCGTACACATATTTTGTAGAGAGTAAGTTTACCCTCTGTAGTGAAAAAGTTTTTCATTATAAAGCCAATTAGCCGTCTAGATTTAGAAATAATAGAGGAGGCATGTTCTTCAAAGCTCAGACTTCCTGTGTAATTAATTCCTAAATCGTGCACTGATTCGAGTGTTTGGACTCTACTTTCATTTAAGTGAAGTTGCGGTTTATAGGGATGCTTTCCAAAGTGCATGATCCCGCACTTGTTGAGGTTAAATGGTAATTGCCATTTTTCACTCCATATAGTTAAGTTATTGAGGTCCTTTTGGATCTGGGATACACTTTCGCTTAGTGTCTCAGGATTATAGCTGTATACTATTTTGAGATCATCAGCATATAAGTATGGTCTCCCAAATTCTATGGTGTTACATATATCGTTTATATACATAAGAAACAAAAGTGGACCTAATACGCTTCCCTGGATGACTCCACTGGTGATTGGTCTAGGGGACGAGAGGCAGTCATTGTACTTTACCATCTGTTTACGTTCTGTTAAGAAGGAAGCAAACCATGAGTACAGTGGGTTGTGTATTCCGAAGGACTTTAGTTTGACGAGTAGCCTTTTGTGTGGGACCTTATCAAAGGCTTTCTTAAAGTCTAGGAATAAGACTGATACAAGGAGTCCCCTGTCTCGTTTCAGAGTTATATCATTCAAGGTAGTCTTACGTCCTTGATTCGTCTACTCAGTAGTATACGTGAAATAATTTGTCTTAATATAGGTTAAGGCTTTGGTACAACAAGAAAACTGGTTTAACTCTGAAGATAGAAATGAGAGAGTATGAAATGAGATCGAACATACTTTGTCACCTGACTGGTTGACAATCAAGAGAGAGAGAAGACGAGTCAACTTGGACACCACTCGATTCATTCCCGTTCCCGATTAGCGTAAAATAGACATGATAGAACTACTGTAACACAACTGGACGTATTATTCATTTTTGGATAGGTTGTTTTAATCTTCTTATGATGTATAGGAATACAATTGGTCGGTCTTGTTCTGGCACAGGATGCACATATGCCAGAAAGTAACCGACCAATTGCAGTTTCAAGCATCAATGAGAAGATTCAAACAACCAGTCTAAAAATGAATTAAACTTCACATCATTCCATAAACTAATGGCTATCTACTACATGTAAATAGATAACACGATGGAATTTGATGTGGGCGGCACTGGGTTTGAGTCCCAGAGTGAGCATTATCTCTGCTATGCCGGTAGATCCAGCTGATGACTCCCAAATGGGACAAAATGCACATCTCAAATTCCACTGCTAGCCACTATCCATCTCTGCTTACGATGAAAGAACTACGTTTGGGATTCGTTATAAGGGCGCAGTCAAGTACATCGCAATCACTAACTAGTATAAATACCTCAGCAGCAAGTTGCAGTGAGTTTCTTCCTGTTTATCCTGTATTAACTTTTTACTCTTCTGCACACTATGTCGACTAGCAATTAATATTAGTTTTCCACTCGTTACCTTATCTACAACTCATATACTTTTCCGCCTGTTTTAATAAACAACCGTCCTACATTATACCCTTCTTAATGCTTATGCTCTGATTGGCAAACTATACTTTATACTATATTCAACAAAAGCATTGCACCGATGCCTTACCCACAGTCCATAGCTTGTAACTGCCTAATAAGCTTGTAAAATAGTACTTATAAAAATATTGCTTTCCAACAGGATGTGAAACACAGAGGATTGTGTGTGAGGTATGACATATGTACAAAAATAAGCTTAAATGAGTCTAACATCACAAAAGCAGGGAGGGTGGAGTTACTGACCACCAAGCATTGATGGTGAGGGCGATAACTTCAATCCACTCGTGTTTGTGGGGGCAGAACATTTTGTATATATCAGGCTTTTTATGATTGAGAATAGGTCAATCAATCTGTGATATAGATTGTCTTCCTACACCCACCACTCAGAGTCATGTTTCCAATTTTATGCTGGATTGGCTATTCTGCTATGACAACCTATAACATGCTGACTCGGACTTTTACACTAGGATTGTGTGGCTGGCATCGGATGGACAAAAAAGAAAAGAAAGGAAAAACTAGACAATAAAATATATAGTTGTTAGTATTCTTAACATTTCACCCTCTATATACACACTCTTCTAATAAGCCGCCTTCCTTGTACCAACCTTGACCTCCTTTCCTTCATTAGAGCCTGCTCCAACCCGTTAAACGACACAACTCATTGTTCTTTATTACTACATTCTATAATATGGAGCCTCTGACTTCATTTCACTCTAACAAGAGATAATATGAATTTAATCTAATTTATTATACTTCTGTCTGTTCTACTACTACCTAACGTTAAGCAAAATTTGGCGTTCATATCTATGGGCCTTGCTACTCTTCTGTTTTTCTTTTTTCTTCCTCAGAATCTTGCTCTGAGGGCACAGCTATAAAAATTCTGAAGTCTGAAACAAACGACTTACGCATCCCCTCAAGGTCACGGTTTACAGCAAGCGTCCTACGAGCATAATTTATAACAACTATAAACTTAATAGGTTGAGAAGCATATTATGTGTACTCACTTATGGCTTATTATCTTCTGCCCGGAACAAATGTACCTGTTGTATGTGCAGTTGAGTATTTGTCCTGCTCACAACAGGTTATGCGTTGAAAGTATATTTATACTCGTCTGGGGTATGGCTCTCATATTCGAATTATTCACGTTGCCGAACTTTGCAGTATATGAGTAATTTTCCTAATAGTTGTATACGTATGTCCCACCATGTAATGTTTGGCGTTATTACGAACGAGATACTTGGGTGAGGATGAGGATGCCTCCTACGTTACCCATACCAAGCCAGACAACCCGACCATGAAGAAAAGTCTTCAACACCCCCTACGGCTACGATAATGTTGGAGGCTAACTGTGAATGACCATTAGAAGTTAGTTAGACATGATTCAGAATGTCATTCAACGCAATGTACTTCAGGGTAAGTAAACACATGGAAAGCAAAGATCCAGGGTTAAGAGAAGCACAGAACGCTTGCTAAAAGCCAAAGGAGAGCCTGGAATACGTGGAATGACTTCTTGAAGAAACTGATAAAATTTCTTAATCAGCATTGAGAATCAGATACGAACTCCGAAATTATGGGAAATGTTTTCTGGTGAAGCTTGCAGTCGAAACACAAGCTAATTCTAAACATCTCTACGGATTCATGACTAAGAGAAAGCTTTTAAACCAGAGAATTTGTACTCTTCAAGAGCCAAATGGCAAAGATCTCACTAACTAAAATATAGATGATATCTTTAGTGACAACTTCACAGACCAGCTAAACTAGCAGCCTAAAAGCGTTGAACACCGGTAACAGCTGAACGTCTGGGAGATATCCAACTAACTCTTAGATTAGTATTAAGTAAGCTGAAATCCTTACGTTTAAGAAAGTCACCAGGATATGACGACATCCCACTGACAATCCTGAAACAGTACACAGAAGCAATCAGTACAGCGGTGTGTGACCAGCTCAGGCACCCTTTAGATCCATGACATTTACAAGGATGTCACAACATCAAGACTTTAACATGAAAGAATCTTAGGTTCACTCCTGTTCTTGATCTCTACCAACTGCCTTCTAGGCAAAATTAGCTCGGTGGCACTGGACTACGTAAACGAAGCAAAAATCTGGAGGTTAATACGGAGCAAAAAGGATCCCTTTCAGCTTATAAAGGACCTTACAACAATAAGGGAATAAGAGGCAGACAATGGGTTAAAACTTGACCTGTTGAAATGTCAAGTCATGGACATTCTGCTTCAGTCGACACAAAATACTGACACCGTTCATGGAAATCCTCCCTCGATTGCCTTTTCAGAACATGATATTGGGTATTTAACCGCAAACAGACTAGACACTAGTTCAAATTACACATGAGCTACAGCAAAGGAAAACTTAACTTACTAGTTAATGGTCGGACAACTGGATTTGATCACTCCAACACTGTTTAAAATGTACGAACGGCCACACCTTGAAGTTCATACAGTCCTCTTTTCTTTATCAGAGATATGGATCTAGTACGAAGACGGGCAACCAAGTGGGTGATAGATCTAAAACATAAACCCTACAAGGACAAATTCAAGCACTTCGTATTAGCCGTTTTGAGCTACACGCGAACATAATGTGATTTAATAATGGGCTATGAAATATTCGGTATTCCAAGCCACCCAAAAACGAGCATATTATTAAAACATCAACGTTATGCTCCTTGATGCAATCCTCCAAAGATTGCACATAAAAAATACCCAGGTAGTCTCTCACTCTCTCTCATCAAGATTTCCTCCACCCGGGATGATCACAGACTCTCATTGGATAGCTTCAAAAATAGACTTGATAAATATGTACCCAGCCATCGAATAACGTCCCCATGTTGAACCTGCTGTGTCTGATGTATGTCTCAAAAATCATCACAGTTATCGCTACTATATGATCAAAAACCACAAACGACCTGCCTTATGATCATCCCTGTTTCCCCTCTTCTTCTTACAGATTACAAATTAATTACTTTACTCACTTATCTTCTGAAACAGTCGTCTCCTCTTAGCACTCGAATAATCGATTTACTACTCCAGCACTACAAACAACGGCTAGGATAACACCCATTAGATATTACCAAATAAATGAAACCGTAGTGAAACAACAAGAATTGAAAGCAAATTAATCTATTGGTTCGTGAACGTTTTTGATGAATATATTGAATATTGGATTTACAATTGGCTGCGGTACGGCTCCAGTATTTGAATTACTCACGTTGTCTAGATTTGCTTTTTGTGAGTATTTTTACTAATATTTTTATATGTATGTACCTTACGCTACACTGTGTATTACAATTGCCTAAATCCGTAAATGTAATATATGTTTAGTGGTTATTAGTAAAGCCAACATGTCCGTTGTAACTATTAATTGCGTATTGATAAGTTAGATCACCTGTAAACTTTTCATCCTCAGGGTAAAGACAGGTCTTGAGATGATTGATTCCCTCACTTTTTGACACGTGGATAGTGAAATGTAGTTAGGTGTTCATATTGGCAGTAAGTATGTGTGAATATAAGAGTTTCCTTCATATTTAAAAATAAACCAATTACACTAACTTCCGAACAGTAATTAATAAAGACCGATTGGTTGTCAGTTGCCTTCAATCAATCCAATGTCGTCCCCTTTCGACAGTTAGCTAGATATCGTAAACCCCCGTTTAATATTACTTTACTGTTGTTTCACATAATAAGAATTTCTGTCTAACTAATAACTCAGTTCGTAATTACGTTATATCAAGCCTCTGTAAACCCTATTGCTTCATAGTACGGTTCGACCGATTGTACAGGTGCGTGCTGGCTTGCTCATAACTCCGTAATGATCAGCCGTACACCTCCATTTGACATTGGAAAATAGTTGCTAAACAATATTGTAGTTTGAACAAATTTACTCGAAATGTGTAATATTAACAATGTATCCGTATTCACAGATATTTTTTATCTATGTTCAATAATTCATTTGATAAATGCTTTCTTAGTTTGTTTTATTGTCAACCTGAACCGATGCATATATGTGCCTGGTCCAACGTTGTAGCTTACTGACTGACTAATGACAATTGCATTACAAGGGGTGTGACGATTTATATTCATCGATTAAGTTTTCATTGGGTACTTATAAGAGGTTTTAATCAAACCCATGTAATTGTTTGGCAGTAAATTAAAGGGTATTTCACACATAGATAACGTTCTCGAAAATATTCTTTAATAGTGTGGATACAGGTACAAAACTGGTAATTCAACGACCAGTTTTCCATTTCTGCATTTATTTCGTGCTCAACGCCATTGCGTAAATGTAAGCTCATCATGTTCAAACAAATTACTTATACCAAATATCATTATTCTAAAACTTCATTGATGATATTAGTTTGGCAACTTGCATCCTTTAAGTGATTCTGGTCATTTTACTGCAATGATCCAGCCACATAAATTGTCACATGCAGAAAGTCATGGTTGTCTAAGTAAGATCACTCCATGATGT
Organism: Schistosoma margrebowiei; assembly: GCA_944470205.2. Classification (NCBI taxonomy): domain Eukaryota; kingdom Metazoa; phylum Platyhelminthes; class Trematoda; order Strigeidida; family Schistosomatidae; genus Schistosoma; species Schistosoma margrebowiei. Next base: position 6,855,608 of record OX104028.1, read on the forward strand.
TAGTTACAACAATCATTGAGCTTTCGACGATTTCCTTTCCCGACAGCATAAACTCAGAGGTTTATCAAACGCTCATCGAAAACTACATTTGATTTCAGTTTGTTTGACAATCACATCGAAACAAGCTACACGATACCGAGCCTCTACATTACTAACATGGCATATGTTCGGCTACAGCGATAATAGTGTAACTACCTTGAAACATCGACTTCGGTGGCTTGGACATGTTTTACGAATGTCGTGTCAGAGAATTCCACGTCGCGCATTGTTTGCCGACGTTGGGATAAGCTGGAAAACCGAAGAGGTGATTAAGTTGTGTCATGGTAACATTTTATGAAAGATGTACAGAACTGGCTTCTGTTGGTCCTTCACGATTCCCTGGTTGGGGTCATAGAGATGGTGCAACACAGTGGCTAGAAATGTATTCAGACATGGTTCAGAATAGAAGCTAGTGGCGATCCTGTCGTAACTTTCTTTTACTTTCTTCATAAACAATGACGTAACTTTAAACTGAAGGGGTTCCTTCTGATTGTATTTTGCCAACTGAATTGCCTCTTCCATTATTATTTCACTTTCACACACTAATTTGTGTTCGTTGTTATTCTCCTTTTTCTTATACGCACTTTGCATTCTCTAACTCTTCATAACATTGTTATTGAGTGGCGCATATATATTTGGTGCCCCACTTGTACCGATATTTGCGTGTTCAAATAAATAAAATAAAATGTGGTCAATGGAAAAAGATGGTTACGTACCCTCATTGCCTGTTTTGTTAATGTACAGAGCCTTCAAAACGTTTGTGAAATTCACAGACACCCTCTCTCAGCAAACAAAAAGTGGCCCTGTTATTAAGAAACAGCAATTGTTAACCTGCTGAAAGTATGTTAGTACCGTAGCATTCGGCACAGTGTAAACATATGATCAACAAATCCACGACCAGAACAAAAGTTAATCTATTTCTTGTAAAATAGGCTTTGATCAGTCTGTGAATTATGGTAGTTTGGACCCAGTCGAAAGTAAACTTATTCCCCTATATTTGTTCCTAGATGATGCAAGCCTTCCTTAAAGAGCAGGAGGAAAGTTGTCCAGGTTTATGCCGCTTCAAGAGTTTGAGTTCCTTCTGGACTCTTCCCGTTAGGTTATATAGTTATCACTGACAATGGACAACAGGACAATCTAATTGATGTTGCTGAGACAGCAGACCAGCTGAACGTTTCTCAAAACACTTGTAATCGTTGAAGACGTCACTAGGTGTTACTAATTAGCGTTTTATCACCCTCACAGATTGTCCCCCAAATGCTCTCACATGGCCACGTGCATACAACCACTGCCACGAAAGTCCTACTCACTGCCTTCTCGTGACATTACTGTTGGTTACGAAATTGAGAGGACGAAAAGCAACATTTTCCGGAAGTTACAGTATGCATCGGTTGTTTTCGACTCGTTAGCTTGCTCTGATCTTAAGGTTTCTCTGTCTGCGGAAACTTTGCACCTTCCCCTGACGTCAGAATCTACATTTATTAATAAATCGGCACTTAGCCCGAGTGAACTGACGTTCCTCGAAAAGATTTAGAGAGCTTGCAGAAGCCTGGTGCTTATAAATAGGAAATTTTGCACAACCACAAGAGGCGGGACTCCTTATTTTTCCTGGCCTCAGGAAAAGACACCTAATGCTCATATACACTTCTCGGTAGACTGGCTACTAACCTTGGAGGTAACTCTTTAATATTTGGTTGCAGCAAAAGCTACAGCCAATTTTCTTCTACCAATCCTTTTTGGGATTAAACGTTTTATGATCATTAAAACTTTAGATACGCTTGCCGTAAACTAAACCATTAACAAAGTCCCAATAAATACCCCAAAATAAGAGGTCTTTTACACAACCATTCCAGCAGTAGCTGGTCATGATGCCAATCTGAGTCGATGGTTAAGTTGCAAAGTGAGAATCCCAGTTTGTACATCGACTATTGCTGTCAAAATTGTTGCTGACTAGAAATAAACGATGGTCTACACAGAGCTACTGTAGTTATACAATACTCAAGACTATCTGTCATATTGAATTAGCTACTATCTTTATACATAACCATAAGTGGCTGATATTATTTAGCTCTCTATTCTTTTTGTTCATATCCTATGTAAATTCCATTATATTTTAGAATTAATAATGTCTAGTCAACCGATATCCAGACATCGGAAACAGCACTTTCCTCGTTTAGAACGTCGAAAATTAATTACTCCTCTATCTCAAAATCTTCCTCTCCAAGAATATGATTCAGATGAAGATCCAGTTTATATTTCTAAACATCCACGAAGTTCATTAATATCCACTAGTCATAAACCATTCCGTCCAGTCAAACCAGATTCAAAAGATACCAATGGATCGTCTGGTCGTCCTGATAAACGTGCTAGAGATGAACACAATGAACAAGAACGTAGTCGTCGACGTGAACTTGCTGTTATTTATGAATTGATTCGATGTAGTTTTTCAAATGATGATTTACGATATCTTGGTCATTGTAATGGTCCTAAATCAGTTGATAAATTATCATATCCACAAGTTTTACAAATAGCTTACCAATTATTACGTGAAGAACAGCATAATTTGACTTTATTTGAAAAATCTTTAAATGATCTGAAATTAATTGAAAAAGAATTTGTCCGTGCCGGTCTCCCAGTACCTGAAAGACCTAAATGTCCTTATATATTAGATACTTATCGAAAAATGGTTCAACTTGTCGATAATTTACTACGTCATGACAAACTGTAAGTAATCTATTTTGTTTATTTGTTTTTCTTAATGAGAAAACACAACAATTTCCTTGTTAGTTCTTTTAATTGTGTCAGTTTTATTTCATTATGCAATTTATGCCTTCATAGTTTATTAAAGACTTGCTGCTTACGACAAAAGTAGGGTTTATTTATTCTTGTTTACTTTATATTTATTAATCTGAAAATAATTACCTTAATTGATTCTACTAATTAAACTTGTCTCAACATCCAAACAATTAACTAAGCAGTCGGTTTATATGTTCTAACTATTTTTTAACATGTGTTTCTGCATAGATTCCGTCTGACTAGAGATACAGCTTTTAGATCGTTAACCTAAGAGATAAACCCCAGGCAGTTCAATGGTGTGTTACTTAAACTCCTGTTGTAATTTCACTGGATTTCTTTTGATTTATAATTTATTCATATAGATGCATCATTTTGTTCCAATATGCTTTTGTTTACAATAAGAGATTCGTGGAGATTGTTTAGTTTCATGGTTTACGTCACGGAATTTTATTTTTATTTATTTATTTAAAGACAAACATTGGTACAAGGAGGAAGGAAATACATATGCGCCACATAAATCATTCGATTTGTGTTACGGCTGGGATAGTTTCCGGGAGCCCAAACCGAAGCAGGCAGTTTTTTTAGGGAGCCACACCCGGTGCCTTTGAATTAAAGGTCTTATCCACAAGGCAGTGGAGCAACGTCAGCCCCATGGTAGCCGGTCATCAACAATAAGTTTATGCGCCATTTGTTTTCTTAGAATCCTGGTGCCTATGTACACCACTGGTTTGGAATCGGGTTTTTTTAACTCCCCTAGGTAGACCCACCGTATCCATCAACCTGGTTTAAACGCTGGATATTCGCTTTTCTTCTCAATTTCGTAAACAACAATAATGCCACGAGAAGGTAGTGAGTAGGACTTCCGTGGCAGTGGTTGTATGCACGTGGCCATGTGAGATCATTTGTAGAGGGAGAGCTGACTCTCCCCACTCTAGGCCGTACCAGGGCATTTGTGGGCAGATCACGGAATGATGTCAGTTATATGGCCATTCAAAACTAGGGAGCAACAGACAGCTGTCTGGTTTTAACATGAAGACTCTTCATTAGTGCTCATCTAATACCTGAAGGTTTTGAACTTGGTCTGCGATCTAGTCCTGGATAGCAATTTATTTTCGCTGATAGTAATATTATGTCAACTATCATATCGAAACTCATACCCAATTGGAATTCCAGTCTTTCGTGTTAACAGTGTTTTGAATATCATCCTAGTCTGATCTCGTTGTGTTTGGATTAGTTTCATTTCACATCACTGACTTGTAATAATAATCTGTAGTAAAGAAAATCACTTCTTTTTTTATTGAAATATGCTTTTCCTATACCCTAAACTACTTATTATATATGATTTTGTACTTTATGTTATCAAATTGTACTTGAACCTGGTAAACTTAACTAATTCTATACTGGTTGGTTTAAACAGTAAGTTTTTTGGCATTTAGTTATCATGTTTATTGTTTATGTATAGTTCGTTAATGAGATTCAACGACATTTCTTCATTTTAAAGTGTTCATACAGTATTTGTTGTTGTATACTCTTATCCGACTTAATTTTGATTATATTAATTGTTATTTATACAGTTGAGATCATGAGTCAGCTGAAGCTAGACCACCATGGAAAACCTGGAATCACTGGTCGGCCGTTTCGTCCTATTGTGGATTTTCCATGGTGACCTAGCTTCAATTGACTCATGATCTCAACTGTTGAAATTAATACAATCTCCACAAAATACCCCTTCTGATTAGTTGTTATGTTTAAAATGTATTCTCATTTTATTTAGTTAACCTTTTTTTCTTTAAAATAAAGTTTATGATTTTCCATTGATTCCGGGTTTTTTATTTTTACAAATTATTTTCAACAGAATATTGTGATTTTTAATTTCTAGTGCTCGATCTGTTGATGGTGTTTATGAGGTGACTCCTGCAGAACGTGCAGCTATTGGTGACCAAGAAATGTCATTTCTTTTACCACGTTCACATCATACATCTACTAGTACTAGTACTACAACAGATTATTCCGATCGAATCAGAGGACGAAGATCGTTTAACCTTATCAATCGGTCAAATTATACTGATAATTATTTAGAACGAGATGATACAAGGAGTTGTTTTTCTAATTGGTCAAATGTTTCTGCAACTCAATCCAAATTTAAGCGCTCCTCTTCTTCCGCGTCACTTGATTATGGCGCAGAGGATGATACTGACTCAAATCTCTTACCGCCTACACCTCCATCGATTAATCATCTGTGTAGTACTACTTCTACTTGTAATAATGATAATAATAATAATAATAATATTAGTAGCAATGAATGGTTAGGCAATCCTGAATTCCTGGATATTTTATCCGAACTCAAAGAAGATCCTGATAGGAATGAATTTGAAGCACCAACTGAAGAAATTGATGATATAGATGTTGATGGTCTTTTGTTGAATTTCATCTCGGACGAAACACTTAACTAAATTGTCTTTAAATAAATTACACATGTATATGTATATAGAAAATTATGTGTATCCATATCCTTGCTTTTCATCATGTTGTGCCTTCTTATATTATCTTTCATTTATATATATATTGCTACCGTTCATTACATTTCATTATTGTTACTATTATTATTATTACTATTATTATTCCCGATTTCGATATAATACTATTAGCTTGTTTTGTATTGCTTTCTTCTATAATCTTTATAACTCAATAGTGTCTATGTATGTACTTCATTATTACCATTAATTTAATCATCATCACTAGTGTTTCATAAGTACATTCAACAAGAACTTTACGACACTGAAAAATGCTTCAATTACCATGTTCATGTTGCATTACACACACATTTATATATATATAAATCATGTTTTTGACAGACATTGTGGATCAAAGTAATTACCTTGTGTTTTCTTTTTTTATCTTACACTTATCGTTGTAGTAGCCTTAGTGTGTGTGTTTGTGAGTGTATGCGTACGAAACAATTTCAATTCACGTTATTATCAACGTAATAGTCAGTCATGTTTTCTAAAAAGAAAAAAAACGAATGATCACATGATAGATAATGAGTAAACAACATAAACGTGTTCATGATCATATTTTAAAGAATTCATTCTTATATATTTGCATCTTCAAGTATGCCACGGAATTATCTTTGTCTGTAGTAGGAGCAGTAAATCATTATTAATATGATTTATAGGTTGTATATGTCGTAGATTGACTTCATTTGTGGTGTCATTGAAAATTAAGAAGCGTTGTAGTATGGTCAGTCAGTCAGCTACAATGTAGGACCAGGCACATATATGCATCAGTCCAAATTGCCATACCTCATTAACACAACAAAATGGACACCGGATTTATGAAAGTAGTTAATTCAGAGGTGGCAATATATGAAATATTGCAATGAGGATATAGTGCAGCAAGAAAGAATTAGTTGGTAGAAAGAAAAATATGAAGCGATTTTAGTCTCTTAGTTTAAGGGAAGACAGAAAGTGTATACATCGACGCTATTGTGATCGATTTTGAGCCGTCACTTAGAGTCTCCAACCATTGGTTACGATAGTCATGCGGACCCCAACCAAGTAGTCTGCATCTACCAACATGGCTCAGACTAGAAGTTAGTGACTTCAAGCACTGATGCCACGTTTTAGTTTGGCCACGCCTAATTTTCTCCCAACCATCCCGAACACCGGTTAGCATTGCATGTCGTGGTAATCGGTGTTCAGGCATACGTAACACGTGGCCCAACCATCTCAATCGATGAAGATTTACAACCTCATCAACTGATTTACCATCATTCCCTAATTCCCTGTGTCTAACCTCACTATCACTTACTCGGTGATCCCAGCAGACGCCAGCAACATGGGACCTCTTAATACCAGGCACCCATTTAGGAATAGACCAAAATCTTTCAGATCATGTTGCGAATGCCTTACTATTCGAATCACTGGGCAGTAACCCAGCCCTCATAAATTGAATGATTTATGTGGCTCATATATATTTGATGCCTCGTTGTACCAGTGTTTAAATAAATAAACTGAGTCGGAATTCGTTTGGACAATTTTAACGTCAATCAATCTACGACATATTGCGTCGGTCGTCCAGTTCCACAGGTGATAATTGTTTCATTCTTGAAATATCTTAACTCCACCAGTAACAACTCTTCTAACTAAATGACAATAGCATAAGTACAAAATAAGCGTTAAAGAGATTTACTGAACAGTACCATGCTTGCCCTTAACTATTAAGATACAATTGTTTTAAGGTAACAGATGGATTAAAGGATTCACATTATCTGCATGCATCTTTTTAAATCACATAGATTGTGTAATTTTCATTGTAATCACAAATACGGAATCCGTAGTATTTATCTTCAGTGGCTTCGGTTTGGGCACCCGGGCAGTATCACAGCCCTCACACACATATCGAATGAGATTTGTGTGGCGCATATGTATTTGGTGCCTCTTTGAAATAAATAATCTTCAGTGGCGATATCTATAATTTTCTTTTTGTGGACAAATTATTGTCCCGCTTACACTTAAGTAAATGAATGAAGATATCTTTTTGTGAAGGTGTACAGTACCCAGAGAAATGTTGCGATGAATATTGATAAGATCAACCATGCGTATTCAAACGTACACTTAAGTCAACTTCGTTTAGTGAGGACAATGCATCGGCCGTATCAGCTTCCACTTCACAACGAACCTGGTCTTGACTTATGTGTCTGAATAATTTACTCGTATTGCATCAATCATAATGCTTCAAAGACGGTCCTTTCAAAAAGTTTACAGTTTTCCAAACTGTTGGTATTCCGCTAAAAATGTCATAAGCTTAGGCCTTCCACTTACCTGGAGATCGAGTACTCCTAAGGCATAGAACTGACTTTAATAAACCAAATTACTTACGCCTGTTACTCCTCGTGAAGGAACATAATAAACCAAATTGCCACTGAAAATATAACAGATCATGTGTCGTTTTATTCTTAAACAAGAACAGAATATACTGCTACTAGTGTTTAGACGAGAATCAATGTATTTCTCCGCATAGTCAATAAGGTAGGCTGATATCGTTAATCGTTCAACCAGAATGTAATCTCACATATTTCTTTAGTATTTCTATGGCTTAGTTATGAATACACAATCACATCACGAAAATACTATATATAACGAAATGTCATTCTTCTATATAAATTAGAATCTAGGCTTATATTCCGGTTACTTGATGTATATTAAGTCAGATGATTAAATGAAAAGTTGAATAATCCAGTCATGTACTTTTATATATATATATATATATATAGGTGATTATGATGTAAATGTTAGAAGTGTTGCGATTGATAAAAATGTTTACAAACGATTGTATTGTTGTTGCTATTCATTATTGAATGTTTTAGTGATCATCTGAGAACACATTCCTTTTCAGTCTAACTCAGTAACCAACCTTTATTTGGCCCTGTAGATCACCAACGTAGATGATCTTTGTTGAATGATTGGGGGCCTACACGAGTTAAATGAGAATGGTATGATCAACCAGCTAATGTCGAAGTTGCATCTTGAGGTCAGCACGTAAAGTGGATTACCTCTTCGTCGTATCAAGGTACTATGGCTGTTTTGAAGATTGTATAACACAAAGGACGTTACTACGGAAATGTATTTGTAAGAATGAGTACGGATAAGATAGCAAGACCACCACCGCATGAGTCAGTTCATCGTATACGACTAATCGATACGCGTAGGTTATTGTCGACCTGGACGATTGATTATCTGTTCTATATTCAGTGATCCAACTGCCGGATGATTTGGCTAGGGCTTAGTAACATTTCACTGGCCCTACAATCCGAAAGATAAAATCACCTGGTCATCTCCCATAGACGTTTCCGTTAAAATAAATATACACAAGATTTTTGTGATTAATGAACATTAGTGGCTTTATTATATAAATGAACTGTAATTTACAGCATCGAGGTTGATCTTTAGTAGAATATTTTCTACATAAATGCTCTTGTATTGGTAAATTATTTCTAGATAGACAACGTATATCATTCAACTATAAAGTGTTAGATTCATCCGGTATTGTTTACTTGAATCTTCCCATTGATGTTAAGGACTGAAATTGATCAGTCTCTTATTGACATATATGCATAGTGTGCATATCGTCTCGATATTGCCTAAATTCTTAGCAAAGATGGATAGTGGCTAGAAGTGGAATTCAGTTTGACGCGCGTTACGTCGTATTTAGAACTCGTCACCTGGATGTACCTGCATCTCAGAGTGGCTAACAGGACTCACTAGTTAAGTGGATAATCCAATGGCGTTTAAAGCAAAAGGTACTGGGTTCGAGTCCCAGAGTGAACATCAACTCTGTGATGCAGTCTCAATCAGCTGATGAGTCTCAAATAGGACGAAACGCGCATCAAACTGGATTTCACTGCTAAGCACTATCCATCATTGCTTATAAAGTGTTAGGTTTATGAACTATCAGGTGTCCTGTTAGTCAGTAGAACTTATATATCATCTGTAAGTTATTGATGTATCCTTTTGCGATTAGTGCCTATATCACTTAATCATTGATCTATTAAAATAGTGACTAACCTGCTAGACTGGGTAATATTGTACATGATTGATTAGTGAATAGTAATCAAGTTACCTATCCCTTAACTTTTGATCGACTACTACTAAACCAAATCTGTTGTTTACGAAAATGAGAGGACGAAAAGCGAATGTCCGGCGCTTTAACCGGATTCCAAACCAATGGTGCACATGGGCTCCAGTATCCTGCGGGAACAAATGGCGACTGAACCAATTGTTGGTCACCGGCTTCCATGGGACTGCATCTCCTTACGATGCTCCACTGCCTTGTGGATCAGACCTTTGGGTTGAAGGCTCGGGGTGTGGCCCCCTAAGATAACCACCTGCTTCGGTTTGGGCACCCGGGCAGTATCACAGCCCTCACACATATCGGATGAGATTTGTGTGGCGCATATGTATTTGGTGCCTCTTTGTACCATTATCTATGTGTTGAAATAAATAAATAAAATAAATAAATATGAAAGTGTCAAACTATTTACATAGATGATCACATTTTAATATAATCGTTAGATATCCTAGACTAGAAAAATAGGACAATTGACTACTCAGATTAAGGTGAATTGTCTATTTCTTAAATTTCACAAGTTGAAATCATGAGTCAGTTGAAGCTAGACCACCATTGAAAACCTGGAAGCACTGGACGGCCGTTTCGTCCTAGTATGGGACTCCTCAGCAGTGCGCATCCACGACCCCGCACCACCCGGGGCTCGAAACGGCCGTCCAGTGCTTCCAGGTTTTCAATGGTGGTCTAGCTTCAACTGACTCATGATTTCAACTTGTGAAATTTCTAAAATCTCCACAAAACCCATTCTGATATTTCTTAAATAACACTAATATGTACTTTTGTTCTTTCATGATTGTTTTTTCCAGTTCATATAGTCAAATGTGTTTTGTAATTATTATCTTCCTAATACCCTAATATGAGGTCATCTTCAGAAAAAATGTACTTTATATCAATAATAAAAGTCAAATAATTGTATGCATGTTTATTCATAAGAGTAATGAGTGATTCAGTTTTCACGTTTATCTTTAATATGGAGTTACTTTGTTCATTCGGTTTAGGCATGATTCTTTGATATTTATTGAATAATCTTAATAAAAAGACGAAGATTATCAGAACTATGTGGTGATACATTAATCCAATACATTTCGAACAATTTGATCACACATAAGATACTTGTTAAGAATATTTATATATAGAAAATAAAAGGTCAACTAGACTAGAAATAGGGTAAGTGGAGATAAGGATAATGATAAGAGTAATAATAATAATGTGAACACAATTCGAAACCTAATCACTTCGGCTAATAAATCAATATAACCAGGGTAGGTTTAAAGTAAGAACAAACTGTTCTTGAACATACAAAGGGAGTTTGAATTTTCGTATGGTTAAGGCTTCAATAAACCTTAGTATACAACTTTTTAACACTTTTATACAAAACCACAAAAGCCGAGTTTAGATCAATCTTATGACCTGTTCCAATTATATGTTTAGCAATAGAGGATGATGGATGTTTATCATCTATTATTTATTGGGTCAATTGATTCTATTTGTTTGTGCCCTAATGTTGACTTATTATCCAGAGTGATTAGGTTTCGAATTGTGTTCACATTATTATTATTACTCTTATTATTATTATCATCCTTATATCCTCTTATCCCATTTCTAGTCTAGTTGACCTTTTATTTCTATATATAAATGATCTTAACAAGTATATGTGTGATCAGATTGTTCGAAATGTATTGCGCTAATATATCACAATTCTGATAATCTTCGTCTTCTTATAACATCGAAATTTATCAAAGGGACTAATTGCTTTAAATTTATTGAATAGTTGAATTCATGAGTCAATTGAAGTTAGACACCATGGGAAACCTAAAAGTATTGGAGGGCCGTTTCGTCCTGTTGTGAGACTCCTCAGCAGTGCGCATCCACGACCCCACCTCACGAGATCCGAGCCCAGGAACTATCAGTCTTGCGCGTGAGCGCTTAACCACTAGACCATTAAGCCAGAATTTGATTACAGATTAGTGAGAGAGAAATCATTTGTTATTTAAATCATATATTTACTTTGGCTGGGTAATCATTGAAAATTGCGGCCATTAGGAATAGGTAAGGAAAACTACTTCAAAATCAGTCTTATGAAAATTGAAAGATAAAGAAAACAAACAAAATATCGTTTATAAAATAGAGTTGCGGAACATTGGATGATTTTTTCATTAGTAATGTACATTCATAACCATCTCAGTAATCGAGTCAGATACTTTCAGGTTTCGTGACAAACATGTTACTTTCATAGATCGGAATTAGGTCCTATATGGTCTATTGGTTCAGTACTCGGTAGGGTGTTGGTCGGAGTGTGTTCAGGAGTAGGAGAGTCCTTTGTCCCTCTTCGAATGCTCTCTCTCTCTCACTGCCTTCTCGTGGCATTACTGTTTACGAAATTGAGAGGAAGAAAAGCAAATGTCTGGCGCTTAAACCGGTTTGGTGGATACGGAGCATCTACCTATGAAAGTTGGAGAAACCTGGTTCCAAACCATTGGTGCACATGGGCTCCACTATCCTGAAGGAACAAATGGCGTATGAACCTACTGTTGATGACCGGATACCATGGTACTGCATCTCCTGACGTTGCTCCACTGCCTTGTAGATCAGACCTTTAGGTTGAAGGCTCCGGGTGTGACGCCTTGTGAAAAGCACCTGCTTCGGTTTGGACATCGGAGTAGTATCGTAACCCACACTCAAGTCCGTGATAATTACTACTAGCCTCATTGTTATTGTGTGGCGCAAATGCATTTGGCGCCCCGATCTACCAATATTTATATGTTCAAATACATAAATAAGCTCGCAATTATCAACCACTAAACCTCATTTCTATCCATCGAGGAGAGCAGAATTTAAAATTCAACCGGGTCTGTTGTGAGATAGTAACTCACTAATGACAATGATTGATGTGTCGCTCAATTTCGTGCATTGGTTGAAGTTAGACATTAACATTGTTTAAAACAATTAATCCCTTCGATAATGCAATGAGAAGACGTAGTTTATCAGAATTATGTGATATATTTGCGCAATACATTTCGAACAATCTGTACTTTAATATTTTTCCTTTGTTATGACTTACCCTTAACCTGTCTAGTTGACCTTTTAATTTTTCATATATAAATGTTCTTAACAAGTATATGTGTGATCAGATTGTTCGAAATGTATTGCGCAAATATATCACATAATTCTGATAAACTACGTATTCTCATTGCATTATCGATATTAACATTGTTGGATGCCGGCTCAGTGGTTAAGCGTTCGCGCGCGAGACTGATATGTCATGGTTTCGAATCGCGAGAGGCCGTGTTGTGGACGCACACTGTTGAGGAGTCCCGTACTAGGACGAAACGGTCGTCCAGTGTTTTCAGGTTTTCCATTGTGGTGTCTAGCTTCAAATGACTCATATTCTCAACTATTAGAATTATATGAAACATTTAAGTTATCATACTTACGTTTATCAGTAGCTCGAATATTTTCAACACCGATATTAGGTTATTATGTATATAACTACTGTCAATTTTTTATTTACCGTATATCAACTTCAACAGGATCATTCTAAAGTTTTCCGACGCAGTTTTTACTGTTGCAAAAATGAACTACGTGTCTTATAAAAACCAAAAATATCGTAAATTGTTAACTTCAGCTGTCAGCGGATCCAGAAGTTGGATGATATGCTAGGAAACCGTTGATAGTGGTACGACTATATATAATATCTATCTAGCCTTAAAGTTTGAGTTACATATTATTTTTAACTTTCTATCAGATAGTTTCATTTATTTCTTTCAAACTGTATCTCACATGTTTAGATTTCCACCGTTTTTCTAAAAAACTACTTTACTTTCTACACTTATGTCTTGTTGATCACCTCTTGCTGTGCAGAAATAAGACGTAGAACCATGGACCAATGCATCCTAGTACCAGGTTCTAAGTTGCTGATTGATTGATTGATTGGGTAACTAAATGACATAATTTGATGATTTCATTCGTATCAAGTATTTCACAGTAGTGAGCACTCTGCATTGACTATAGAATTAAATGAGAAACTAAAATGCTTGCATTCCAACATACATGTCGATTTTTCTTAGTTTATCATGAATCGCTGAAATGACATTTGTTCAAGTTTTAACTTCGCAAGAGGAAAAAGTAAACTTAGTAATTTAGAGCAGACGGATTGTGACTAGTAGATGAACCTAGGATGAGCGTTTCGCTGCATTTGAGGTTCTTCAGTTGGGTGTACTTACATCCCAGAGTAGACATTCACATTTGAACATTTACATCGCTACGGCTGTCAAAAAGATAACACTGAACCTACTGTCATGATTAACTTTGAATCTAAAAACAATTTTCTTCATAAGGAGACATTAATTATAGAATTACTGAAAACCATTGGGTGGCTTTCCTATTCTGGTTAACGATTTCTCAACAGTTCCGATGTATGACACGAGGTCGAACCGACAATAATAATAATGTCTTATTGTGAGCATCTTGGCCTTGGATTACTGAGTCGAGATTCAATTGTTCAAACGTTTTTATTTCCATTGTTAAGATCATGAGCTAGTTGAAGCTAGACCACCATCGAAAACCTGGAAGCACTGGATGGCCGTTTCGTTCTTATTTCCGTCAAATTGTGATACAGAGTAGCAGTTGTCCAATGATACTAACGAAGTTCAATTTATAACTAAGAAATTCTTGTTGATGAAAAGCATAAAATTATCAACATACATATGGGTTATATTTGTGATATAAAAAACAGAGACTATAAGAACTAGGATTTCATGGCTTATTTTCAATTTTACAATCCCAGTAAAACTTATGAAAACCTCAGGCACAATCCTAAACACTTTTGACATGGACTGTACAAATAAAACTTATGAATATTAAGGAAAAACTGTGCTAATGTCTAACTTCAACCAACCCACTAAATTGAGCCACCGTACACTATTGTCTTCAGGGAGCTGATATCTCACAACAGACCCGGTTGAACTCCACTACTCAAATTTTCTCAATAGAACTCCGGGAAATACCTCTTGAAGTCAATCACTAGTGAGCATATGGAGATTATAATCAGAAAGGTGTCGTGGGTGCGCACTGCTGAAGAGCGCCATTTTAGGACGAAACGGTCGTCCAGTGTTTCCTGGATAAAAAGGTATTCAACTTTAAATTCACTTGGAATTGTTATTTACTTGAATCCTCCCATTGATGTTTAGGACTGCAATTGATCAGTCTGTCTGGTATTGATATATGTGCATACTGTGCGTTAAGCAAATCTGGATAGTGGTTAGCAGTAGAATCCATTTTGACGTGCGTTTCGTCTTATTTTAGTACTCGTCAGCTAGATGTATCTTCATCTTAGAGTATTCAACTTTGCTTACTCATTGTTAAATACACTTATCAACTACGATTTGTTAATTTAATAGTTGAATTCATAAGTCAATTAAAGCTAGAAGCATTGGATGATCTTTTCGTCCTATTATAGGACTCCTTAGTAGTGTGCATTCACAATTCAGCCCACAGGATTCAAACCCAGGATCTATCGATGGATAGATAAATCTTTATACTTTCATATTCTAATCATTTGATTGTATTTTAAGAGAGAAGAAAACAATCTTATCTAATGTTCATGTGAAGTATAGCTGATCCAGTACGCTTTACTTGATGCAATTTGCACTTTTTAAATTACCAGACAGATATGTACACAGAAAAAAAAATTAGGTCAAATAAACAAAATATTATGTATTCATCTATATCTTATTCACACTATACAATGTGTATAAACCACTTGCAATTAGTCCAAAAAAATGTTTATAGTTTTGTTTTTGGCATTTCACAATAGACTTTGAACAAAACTATTCTATCTTATACACTTAATTTAGGCTATATTGTCAATTATATCATCTACCTAATAAGTAAGTTGCATTGAAATTATGAATTGATCAATGTTAGATCACTATTGAAAACTTGGTAGCATTAGATGGTTGTTTCGTTCTAGTATAGGACTCTATAGGAGTACGCATTTCAGACCCCCATCGGACTTAGGACGTTCTGTCTCGCATGAGAATGCTGGACCTCTAGACCACTAAGTTGACATTCAACTGTGTTAATATTTACTAAGTTCAATCGATCCACAATATTGCATGATCATCTTTGATTGTTTTTGGTAAGTAACTGCTTCACACCTGACACAATTGAACTCCACTGGTTACGGCTTCTCATTTGAACTCCCTCTCGAAACTAGTCACTAGTAAGTATATGTAAATGATCCCACGTGCGGGGTCGTGGATGCACACTCTTGAGGGGTCTCGTCCTAGAACGAAAAGGTCATCCAGTGGTTCCAAGTATTACAATGGCGGTCTAACATTGATCTGTTCATGATTTCAGTGAAACTCAACAATCTTCACAACTTCATACTGATAGTCTATAAGGGTTTAATCAATCGTGAAAATAACTTTAAAAAAACTCTATGGAAATAACTCAGTATAAAGGACATCTCTTTTCAAATGAATCAGCCATTTCGGTAAGATCAATGATAATTAGAAGAATTATGCATATTCAACCTCTTAGACAAATGAAGTCCCGATTAATTTCATGAAAAATTTTCGAATTGCGGGAAACAGCGGCTTTTTGACTAATAAATCAATAATAATGTGACGTAATGTTAGCTGTTTGAGTTAGATAATCACATCTCACAATCCAATGAAAATAAACATACTATATTGCTAATGAATTAAAGTTGAATATATGAACCATTGGACAACGATTAGGAAACTCAATCATATCTTCCTTGCTATGGTAACTGAAGGATATGGATTAGATCCTGTACAAGATCATGGTTGTGTATTACTAAGAAACTATAAATCAGAACGAAAATATTCAATAGTGGAACAAGGTTTTCAACATTCTCTTAACTGATATGAGGTCATAATTTAAAGTAGCATTTATTTTAATTCACAAAATACATTCTGTGAATAAACTGGGCAAAGATGGATTCAGCACTAAGTTTTTCTTCTACTGAATTGGAGAATACGGTGATTTCTTCGTATCCAACTCCTTAAAATAGAAGAAGCAGCTCCTACCATCTATGAGCTCAAACCGGAATTGTGTATACAAAAGAAGTACGTCTCAACATTATCATTACCTTGAGCTTAATATGTTATTATTGTATTTCGTATTTCGAGAATACCCCTTGTCCTTTTACTAATCTGTCATATCCGCATGATTTTATTCATAAAGCAGTGACCAGTGGAGTTCAACTGGGTCTATTGTGAGATAACAACTCACTGAATAAAATGATGGACGGTAGACAAATTTCGTGAAATGGTTCAAGTTAGACATTAACACCGTTGGATACCATTTCAGTGGTCTACAGATTAAGCGTTCGCGCGAAAGACCGGTAGGTACTGGGTCCAAATCCTGCGAGAGAGATCGTGGATGCGCACTGCTGACGAGTCTCATACTAGGACTAAATGATCATCCAGTGCTTCCAGGTTTTCTATGACGGTCTAGCTTTAATTGACTCACGAATTCGACTATTAAACTACTGTAATATCCATAAAACCCCTTTCTGATTATAAATGTTTCTGATATCATTTCATTTCATTCAATCTTATTACTTTGGATTATTGTAATGAAAAACATCATCTTACTTCATCACACTATAGTCTGTTGCTAACTTATTAAATGGACAGAACTTCATATTTGCACACACATACACTCACAAACAATCTTTTCTTGTTGCGTAATCTAGTATTGCAATCTTTCTATTACATCATCATGTCTGTTCTTTGCTCAAATGTTTTAACTGTGTTCATATTTGAAAAAGTTTCATCCTAGATAAGTTTAACAATTGTTACCACTTTGTTAAATTCACATTAGAAACAAGCATAAATTCGTAATTTTGTTTTGTTGATATCCTATTCAGAAGAAGTTCAAATGGTTCTTACAAAAATTTATTTTTAATTGAGATCATGAACGGATTGATGTTAAATCACATCATCCACGATCTCGCGTACTGCTGAAGAGTCCCACAATAGGACGAGCTCCTTCAGCTAGATGAGTCCATGTCGAAGACTAACAGAGCTATTGATTTTGAGGATTTATTTACAGCTACAACGATTTCATCCAAACATTTTTTTTACAACGAATTATAATCAATTATCAATATTATCAAAGAATTATGGATTTTACAAAGACATTCTTGCTCTTCGAATTACGTCATCTATCTAATATGTTGAATAAAGTTCATATTGAATTCAATACAATACAATGAATATCAAATCTTGAATAATCATCACATTGAATGTTGAACACGCATCATAATGTGTATTTTAAAAGAAGATTATGTAATTTCTTTTTTTCATCTCATCATATCATTATATAACATTGAAAGGGACATATTTCTATTCATTGGATTATTCTTAATTCTTTTATGATAATAACCTCTTAAATTCAATTGATATTGTTGTTTACTTGAATCTTTCCATTGATATTTAGGACTGATCAGTCACTTATTGACATATGTATATCCTGTGCGGACTACCTCGATATTCTGTTAATTCACAAACATGATAAGTAAAGATGAATAGTGGTTAGCAGTGGAATCCAGATTGACGTGTGTTTCGTCTTATTTGAGACTCGTCAGCTAGATGTACCTGCACCTCAGAGGTGATGTTCATTAAGGGACTCGAACTCAGCACCATTCCCTTCAAACACCATCGCATTATCGAGTTAGCTACTTAGTCCTGATAGCCACATACTTGTGCAATGGTGTGAATTTGAATTCACTTGGTATTCTTTGGTTTGTATCTTCCCATTGAGGTTTAACACTGCAATTGGTCAGTCTGTTATTGGCATATGTGCATTCTGTGCATATACCTCAATATTGCTTGAATTCACAAGCTATTTGTAAGCAATGATGGATAGTAGCTAGCGGTGTAATCCAGTTTGACGCACGTTCCGTCCTTTTTGGCACTCGTCAGTTGGATGTACCTGTATTTCAGTGTAGATGCTCACTCTGAGACTCGAACTCAGTACTGTTTGTTTCAAATGCCATCGCGTTATCCAAGTGAATTCACAAACAAGTGCATATCAGGACTTGGTAGCTAAACAGATCATAAACGAATGATAAATGAATTCATTTTGTTTCATTAGCTTCTCATCATCTGTTTACAACCTATAATATTTGAAAATCAATGTTATTACAGATACTGACATACTTACATATATGGGAGTGATTAAAATGAATGTGTGTATCATGATGTAGCAAGGATTTCAATATAGTTCATTGAGGTCATTAAAACATTATTTGTTACGGATGAATGAATAAGATTTCGGAGGGAAGTTTCCACAACACTCAACTAGTAATTAGAATTCATGAAGTTAACATACATTAGATGATTACGCAATGAAGTAACTGAAAACAGATTAATCGCAATAAAGAAAGATATAAATTGAAATCAATCAGTTATATATGAAAGAGAAATAACAATGATATAATCAGGTTTCCGAAAGAGTTGAAATAATGAATGATGTAATCAATAAAAAGGTCAGCAATGTTACCACTCAGTAGCTAAGTGGATAACGCGGTGGTGTTTGAAGCGAATGGTACTGGATTCGAGTCCCTTAATGAACATCAACTCTGAGATGCAGGTACATCTATCTGACGAGTTCTAAATAGAACGAAACACACGTCAAACTGGATTCCATTGCTAATCACTATCCATCTTTGCTTAAAAAGCAATATCGAAGCAGTCCGCACAATATGCACATGCGTGTCAATAAGAGACTGATAAATTTGCAGACCTAAACAACAATGAGAAGATACAACTAAAACAACCATATCAAATGAATTTACAATATTAGTATTTTTCACTGATTTAAATCATGAGTCAATTACAGCTAGACCACCACCATGGAAAACATGGAAGCACTGGACGGCCGTTTCATCCTAGAATGGACTCCTCAGTAGTGCGCATCCACCAGGTCTGTTGTGAGATATCAACTCACTGAAGACAATAGTGAGGGTGGCGCAATTTCGTGGATTGGTTGAAGTTAAACATTAACATCGTTAGATGCCGGCCGGCTCAGTGGTCTAGTGGTTAAGCGCTCGCATGCGAGACCGGTAGACTCCGGGTTCGAGTCCCGCGGGGGGCGGGATAGTGGATGCGCACTGTCGGGGAGTTCCATACTACGATGAGTTGGCCGTCCATTGCTTCTAGGTTTTCCATGGTGGTGGTCTAACTTCAACTGACTCATGACCTTAACCATTGAAAATAAATAATAATTTACATGGTAGTATAGTTAATTCAGTTAAACGTTTACCGAAAATACATTTTGACTATTCAAATATATGTGTATGAGCTGAAATGGATTAGCGTAAATCTTATTGTGTTTTGGGGTATTTTATACGACTTATTGTCTTACAGATGAGTCATAATTGAAGGTAACAAGTATATGGATATTATCCATGTATACATTAGAGAGAGCTTAGTTTCATATGTATAAATATAAATAAATATAAGGTAATGTTAGTTCTATCCTTTTAATTAAAGGTCAAATATTAATGATAATGATGATAATGATAATGAGTACATGTATATATTGACAAAGAATGAATAATCTACTAAAGTAGGTCAATATTAAGTATCCTATCAGTTAAATGTGACTGTGGTACATGTGGCTTTGTTTGCTAAAATGATATTATAAGTGTAGAGTTTTTGGGATTGTTTAGTTTTTAATTAGGATCATGAATCGAGGAATGTTAGATTACCATTTAAAACTTGGAAGCATTGGATGGTTGTTTCTTCCAAGTACGGGACTGAGGAGTCCTATGATCTCAATCAAAAACCTAACAACCTTAACAATCCCACACTGATAATTAGCATGTGCTTACTAGTGAGGGAATTCTCTGAGTTCTAGCGAAAAGCAGTGACCAGTGGAACTAATCCGTATAAGGTATCAGGTATCTACCACGGACAATGGAAGATGGTCACGCAATTTCGTGGATTGGTGGAAGTTAGACATTAACACTGTTAGATTCCAGCTCAGTGGTCTAGAGTCTAAGCGTTACCGCACGAGACCAAAAGTTGTGGGTTCGATCACATGTGTACGGAATCGTGGATACGAACTGCTGAGGAGTCCCATACTAGGACGAAACGGTCGTCCAGTGCTTCTGGGTTTTCAATGGTGGTCTAACATTCATCGATTCACGAACTCAATTTAAAATGATATTATCTGATTACTTGTAAAATACCTTTTGATTCAATCACTTAATAGTTGAATACGATTAAATAAGAAAGATTGGTTCAGTGAAGAGTTCTCTTTTCGGCGGATTCATTTTCATTAATCAGTCACTTTTATAAATTTTAATAGAGCAATTAGGAGACAAAATTGATCTGAAAAATGTAATATATTCACGCTATACATTTCGAATAATCTTGTCTTATATATATACTAAGGAGTTCCACAATAGGACGAAAAAAACGTCCAGTGCTTTCAGGTTTTCCATAGTGGTCTAGCTTCAAGTGACTCATGATATTAACTATTGAAATTACACATATACTTCTCAGGGCATTTTTATCTGAAAATTAATAAAGGTCAATTAAATGAAAGTTCAAATAAACGAGGTAATTAAGGGGAGAGGGGAAACATTTTACATAAAAAGAATAGGATATTGTCTCATTACCGTAGGCCATAAAAGGATTATCAGAGTAAATTCAATGTTTTTGTACATATATGGAGAGAGAGAGGGGGGAGTAAATTTAGGACTAGCCAAGTCTTCAAAGCTGTGCAATCGTAATATATGTTTACTAAATTTAAAAGATGATAATAATAACGATCACTACAGCAATAGTGATAATAGACTTCTGTTAAACATGGTAACAGTGAGGTAGATTAAATGAAGGTATAAGTAATTTTGTTTTGGTCAGGGAAACTAACAATAGTTTGATTTTTTGTGGATATAATAGTAGCTTCAGTGGTTAAGATCATGAATCATTTGAAGTTAGAACATCATGAGAAACCTGAAAGCACTGGAAGACCGTTTCGTCCTAATATGGGACTCCTCTAAAGTGCGCATTCACGATCCCACCTTGTGAGATTCAAATCCAGGATTCATCAGTCTCGCGAGCGTACGCTTAACCCTCTAGACCACTGAGCCAGTATCTAATGATGCTAATGTTAAACTTCAGCCGATCAACGAAATTCAGTCACACGTCCACCATTTTCTTCAGTGAGTTACTATCTCACAACAGACCTGGTTAAACTCCACTAGTCACTCCTTTTCAATAGAACTCCAGGAAATACCCCTTGAAGCCAGTTACTAGTGAGCATATGTTGGTTCATATCAAATAGGTCCAGGGTTCGGATCTCTCGAGGCGAGATCGTGGATTCGCACAGCTAAGGGTCCCACAATAGGACGAAACAGCCATCCAGTGCTTCCAGGTTTTCTATGGTGATTTAACTTCAATCAACTCATGATCTCTACCATTAAAATAGTTTTATTAGTAAGGGCTTAAATATTCATGAGGATAAATAGAGAAATTATATTTGGGCACGAGTTACTCAGTACGATAAGATAAAATGTTGAAATTCAGATGAAATGTAATCAGGAGTATCATAGAAGCAGAAATAAAACAGTTGGGGGTAGTTAGTTTAAGGAAAAGTTGGAAGAGGAAGCAGATGATTGTAAAGGAAGAGGAGGATGAAATATAACTCCCTTTGGCAGTCTTCTATTTACCTTCGAACGCGAAGTCCGGCTAGATTGTGTGACCTGTGTCGTGGACACATGTCGTGGACACGTGTTTAATTATTGAGCTTGAGGATGATACAGGTATTCAGTGTTTGACAACGCTTCTACCAGTAACACCTTCTAATATACTTTGTTCCCACCGAGAGAAATCAAAAGACAGAGTCGAGGAGATTGGAAGTGTGTATTTGGCGATAACCAATATATCGGGAATCTCTGATCTAATCTGGCTAGCGATTGCGGTAGATGTTGAGCACAGCGTTACCACACGTGATCTGGTGCAGATGCATGACCGAGCGCCTTCAGCTAGATGAGTCCACTAAAACATATGGTCAGCATCCAATGTCGAAAACCTACAGATCTATTTAGTTTGGGGATTTATTTACCGCTACAAGCTTATTATTAGGCCACTTCTGCCTCTTTTTGGCAACACCAGGTAATGTTTTTGAATTATTTTGGATAGAACATGCATCGAATGACCTATATACTTGGCTCCACATAATCAAGTAAATAGGTTAATGCACATAAAGTTCGTCAGATGCAATAATTTATCTTTCAGATTACTGATGAACGATGATCGGATGAAGAACATTATTCGCAACGTTGTTGTGATGACCATTCTTGTTAAAGACTCGGAAATTCTCCTCCTTAGGACGTTTGTAGTTCCATCACCATTAAAATCGATGTTCACGTAGACCATTTTCTTTTCAACCGAGGTTATTTGTGTTTTAGGCGGTTTAGATTTTATGTTCTTGTCAATAAACATCGAAAGATACCTATTTATGATAACTATTTCCTTTATGTGGCTCAGCTTGTCATCTATGATCTCGGAACTACAAATTTTTCGTATTCGCATAGCAAATGATATTATCAAGTTTCGCTTTCAACGAATAGGAACCTAGCTGTGGAAACTTGATAGTTGGCCATTCCATATAGATTTCCTGTAGATCGATTTTCTTAGAGCTCCGCCTTGTTCTATTATTTCGAAATCAAGAAAGTGAATATTTTGTTTGTTTTCAACTTCAATTATGGAATTTATTACTAAGTGACAGTTATTTGATGTCATAAGAAGATGACTCAAATCATATTTGTAGTAGCAAACGATAGGAATATTATCTACGTACCTTTTATACAAATCAAAGTTGTCAATAGTTGTCTTAAGTCGGTTGTTATCATCCTGAAAAAATAAGTATGTATATTTGCGATTGTACCTGGTTCTGACACATCTATGTGTATATACAAATTCAACTGCTCCTATGGTGAAAGCTATATTGGGTGCACCTCCTTGGATCACCTCCCTTCGTGGTTAGGAAAGAGTACCGTCAAAACAACAAGCAGCTTTGTTCTATCACACTCGATTGATAGCGGTTATGTACTAGACAGAAAAATAGGTCATTAAAAGTGATTTATCGTATTCCTACTAGTTTTCTTTATGGCTTTCAATCTTATCTCTTACGCACAGCAGAAGCTATAAGAATTCGAGCTAACAATTCAAGTCTTTGTGTTCATAAGAGATTTGTAACACCTTTATCTCTCCCTTGGCCTTAGTGAATGATTTTTTTCATCCTTTTCCACCCTTTTCTTTTCTCTCAAATACACTTTCTTCTTATTACGTAATCTTATAACCTTTCTATGAATGTTATCTGAACATCTATACTTTTATAATTATTGAACTACTTCCCATTATTGATTCAAGCCTTTATTATTGCTTATCACAACTAGTACACTTGTCATTACACTATCAATCTGTACTATTCCTTTATCATGTTTAGTTATGTAATAGATTACATAACTAAATATAATTGATCAGTAAACTGCCTTGTTCAGTTTACTAGTTGAGATCATGAGTCAGTTGAAGCAAGACCACCATGGAAAACCTGAAAGCACTGGATGTTCGTTTCGTTTTATTGTGGGACTCCTTAGCTGTGGAAATTCACGATCCCGCATCGCGAGATTCGATTTTGTATATGCTTAGAGGTAGTACTGTATATTAGAGTAAGGCCTGATGAAAATCTAAGTGAAAACAATATTGTTAGCTTATACAATATGGGAATATTCCAAATTTTCCTACTTTAAATTCACTTGGTGTTGTTTTACTTTTATCTTTTCATTGCACAAGCCAGTGACTATCAGGACTCAGTAGCTAAGTGGATAACGCGATGGTGTTTGAAGCGAACGGTGCTGGGTTCGAGTCCCTTAATGAGCATCACCTCTGAGACGCAGGTTTATCCAGCTGACGAGACACAAGTAGAAGGAAGCACGTGTCAAACTGGGTTCTACTGCTAGCCACTATCGATCTTTTTCCTATTTTGTTGTTTTTGGTGCAGTTTCATACTCTAGGCTGTGATATGATCAATGACGTTCTCTTATCATCCTTCTGGACAAACTATCAGCATAAACTTCAGACAGAAGTAAATATTCGAATTCTTTCACATATGACTGGCAGGCTAGCCTGACAGAAAAGCTGTCCTGTCAACTCAATCGAGAGGATGAAATTCCACGAAAATCATCTACCTGAGCCATAAATCTCTTATTCTAGTGTATGTTTCCTGTCAGCTTTCAATTGCGAATTACTTTCATCGTAATCTTAAGCGAATTATTTGTTTTCATGTGACATATATGCATTCAGTATATATCACTATTTTGCTATTATTAACTCCATCATATGGATAAGTTTGAGTCGGTAACTGTGATCATATTGTGTCTAGTGAGGAAACCTTTGAAAAAGAATCTATGTTGTTGTAGGGCCAGTGAAATGTCACTGAGCCCTAACCATTATATCCGGCAGTTGGGTCAAGTAATTGATCCCTGTCAAAGTAAAGGACAGTCAACGGACATCACTTAATCTTATACCATAGACTGACCCATACGGTGGTGGTCTCACTATCTCATCTGTACTCATTCTTACTAATATATTTCCGTAGTAACGTTCTTTGTGTTATACGGTCTTTAAAGCATCTATAGTACATTGATAAACGAACGGTTAATCCACGTTAGGTGTTGACTGTGAGGTCTGACTTTGAAGGTAGCTGGTTTGTTACACCGATCCCGTCTAACTCGAGTAGGCCATCAGTCATTCGACATAGATCATCTACGTTGACGATCTAAATTGTTATCTTTTCAAGATCAACGAAGTCATCATTCAGACTTTTAACTTTCGATGAATAATTGTATCTATGATTACTTAATTGCACATACAAAACAATAGTATCTAAATGTCTGAATCCTTTTCATGAACTACCGATTTGGGATCGGAAACATTACTCATTTGAAGTTCATCACTGAGTGATAAACAATAAGTTAACTTATTCAGAAATCGGAGTCTTTATTAAACAAATTGACTTTAATGAAAATTATATAGACTTGTAGAGTTTTAGAGTGATTTTCAAGAGGACACCGAAACTTTCATGTTAAAGAAGCAATTTTAACTATGACTATATTCTATCCGTCCATTATTAGCCATTCTAGGATGTTGATGGTTAAAGATAATCGACAAGAAACCCTATGCTTAGTTTTCGTGCTACTTGGCATCCGTCAGTAAGGTGTACCTATAATCTTTAGGGAATGGATTCTCCCTAGCATATCCTATCATATGTAACCTAGTTTCATAGTTAGAAACGTTACCACTGAATTATCCGAGTAGCGGCTAACATCATATTGGACTAAGATGTGTTTACAGTTTATTAATCATGTAGCTTTCGTTGCCAAGACCCTCAATGATGTTGATGTTTATCAGTATTGATCAAGCGTTAAGTAATTTAAAGGAATTCTAGTCAACTCGAGGAAATTTTCTACTCATTTATTAAACGGTTGACGTTACAAATCTGCTTCTGTTGAGGAGTTCCATAATAGGACGAAACGGTAGTCCAGTGCTTCCAGGTATTCCATGGTGATCTCAACTATTAAATAACTTTATTTCAATATTTATTTGATTATAGATTAGCATACTATCATGCTTAATGTTATATTATGTATGTATTTAGTTTAAGCTTAAAAGAAAATAAACCTTACTATAAACTAACTAACTATAGCCTTTACATACAGAGGATAATATTGATTTATAAAACATCTGAACTTATTACATAGTTCGATTTATACATGAAGAACTCACGTACCTTTTAGTTACATCTTTTGTAATTGTACTATCTTCATATAACTCCGCCTGGAGCCCTTCTGGGGCTACTGCCGGTTCAAAGCGCGGATAAAAGACGAGGGTCGGGCATGGAGTTAACGACACCATCCCATAGAAAACCAACACGCTAAAAAACCCATTTAAACTCTGCTCTATGAGTTAGAAGGTCTTCATTCAGAAGAGTTATGATGTCTCATGGTGACAGCCGAGTTCTTTCGGAAGTCACGAGGCTGATGCCTCTTCTGACAACCAGAGCAACCATTAACTTAGGTACAGGGAATTTATGTACAATATGGGAGACCTGGAGAGTCATCTAAATTGCTGCAGAAATGAAAAAAATACAACCTGGAGGTGCTTGGAACCAGTGAAACACATTGGACGCAAGTTAGACAAAAAAAGACTAATTTCAGGGGACCTGCTGTTATATTCTGGCCATAAAGAAGAAAATGCTCCATACACACAAGGAGTTGCACTGATGCTATCATCATATACCATGTAGTGTGAAGCATCAAATTCATCGTTAACAAGAATTGTAGGAGTAGTAATCAAATTGTAGCAGTGAATAAATCTTCAGAAAAAATAGTTCTGAAAGTCCTCGAAATTTGATGCTGACCACACTAGTTCTAATGGACAGATCTAGCTGAAGGTGCATGGTCACGCATCCGCATCAGATCACAATTCGGTACGTTGTGCTCAACTTCCCCTGCACCCGCTAACCAGTTTAGATCCATCACTTCTCAATATATTAATAACTTTTCAGGGCCGCATTCCTACAAGTGAAGAACATATGGAACTCAGAACAACTGTCAACCAATATCAAAGTCAGAATCTTCAATACGAACGTCAAAACAGTTCTACTGTACGGAGCTGAAAGGTGACGAACTTCCACAACCATCATCGAGAAGGTACAAGTATTTATAAATGGTTGTCTACTCAACATTTATTGGCCGGAAACCATCAGGAACAGCCTACTGTGGGAGGAAACGAACCGGCTTCCAGCTGGATAGGAAATAGGGAAAAGACGATGGAAATGGATAAAACACATTACGAAAATCAACAAACTGTATGAAGAGGCAAGCCCTACCTTGAAATCCTAAAGGGAAACGTATAAAACGAAGGCCAGAGAACATACTGCGTCGGGAAACATACGCAGATATGAAAAGGATGAATAGCGACTGGAAAGAACTGTAAAAGATTTCTCGAGATAGGATTAGATAGAGAGTGCTGGTGGGCAGTCTATGCTCCTCCACGAGGAGTAAAAGGCGTAAGTAAGTAGGTAAGTAAGTATCAGATATATGCTCGAACCTCTCCACTTCTGACTTCGGATTTCATTGGATTGGCACATTTCGATTATAGAAGTTGTTATTGCTTAAAGTGTTGTTAAAATTCAAATACGTGTGGCATCTTCAGTTTCTTTTCAGATAGCTTCCATATATTTTCGCTTATATTCTTTCTATTTTCAACAGTGATATCGTTTTTAGTGGCTGGTTTAATTTCTTCCCCAAATGCTCTGGTACGGCTGAGAGTGTGGAGAGTCAGCTCTCTCTCTCACGAAATGCTCTCACATGGCCACGTACATATAACCGTTACCATGGAAGTCCTATTCACTGCCTTCTCGTGACATTACTGTTGTTTACGGAATTGAGAGGACGAAAAGCGAATGTCCGGCGCTTTAACCGGGTTGGTGATCACGGAGAGTCCACCTAGGGGAGTTGGGAAACCCTGATTCTAAATCAATGGTGTACTTGGGCTCCAGGATCCTAAGAAAACAAATGGCGTATGAACCTATTGTTGATGACCGGCTACCACATGACTGTATCTCCTCATGTTGCTCCACTACATTGTAGATTAGACCTTTAGGTTCAAGTTTCTAGGTGTATCCCCCTAAGAAAACCACCTGATTCGGTTTGGACACTGCGTCAGTATCTCAGACCTCACAAAAATCGAATGAGTTATGTGTTTAAATAAATAAATATTAATAATAACAACACTCTTTCTTGTTAAATCACCCCAGTTTGACTTCTCTTCATTATGTTTTGTTTGTCTTTTTTCTCAAGGAATTCCCTTATGAATTCTAGTTTAGTTTATATCACTTACTTACTTACTCCTGTTACTCCCAAGGAAGCATAGGCTGCCAACCAGTATTTTCCAAACCACTCTGTCTCGGGCCACCCTTTCTAGTTCCATCCAATCGTTGTTCACCCTTCTCATGTCTGTCTCCGTTTCTCGTCATATTGTGTTCTTCAGTCTTCCTCATTTATTTTACCTCGAAGATTCTAAGTGACGGCTTGCCTTGTGACGTAATTGGGTGCTTCCCTCAGTGTGTGCCCTATCCACTTCCAACATTACTTCCTGACTTCTTCCTACTCTGGAATCTCGTTTGTTCTCTCCCACAGTAGGTTGCTGCTAATAGTGTCTGACCAACCAACGGATCCGAAGTATTTTGCGTAGACAACTGTTGATAAACACTTGTATCTTCTGGATGATGGGTTTCGTAGTTCTCCATGTTTCCACCCCATACATTAGAACTGTTTTGACATTTGTATTAGAAATTCTGAATTTGGTATTGGTCGACAGACAGTTGTTTTGAGTTCCAGATATTCTTCAGTTGTAGATATGCTGCTGTTGTTTTTCCTATTCACACTTTTACATGTGTATCAGATTCACCGTGTCATCAATGATGCTGTCCAGATATGTAAAAGGTTTTTACATCCTCTAAAGCTTCTCCGTCAAGTGTGATTCGATTTGTGTGTGTTGTGTTGTATCGGGGAATTTTGATTTTCCGTTTGTGTATGTTGAGACCTACTGTTGTTGAGGCTACCGCTGCTACACTGGTTGTCTTCTACATTTGTTGTTGCATGTGTGATTGAAGAGCCAGATAATCTGCGAAGCCTGATTCATTTGATTACATCAACATCATCATTCAATATTAGCTAGATCTTCTTTGATGAACATAAACTATTTCATTGTAATAATATAACTATATCAATCATATTATAATCATTAACTTTGTACCTCAATTTTGTGTATATACCAGCATTGGTACAATTGTTTCTCATCATATATCTATATATCTGTTTATCTCTTAAGCAATCATTTAATCTTCTAAAGAATTCATCTCATCTATTGATTGTAGCACAGGACAAAGATTATTACACTTCGTTTCAATTGTAAATCAACATTAATTCTTTAAATAGTTTAAACTATTCTCTATACAGTTTAAATACTTGTTGGAATAACTATCAGTAATCATATTATTAGTAGTAGTATTAGTAGTAGTATTGTTATTACCATTGATTAGTGGTAATCAAGAATTATTTGATTAGTACAATGAAATGTAAGTGAATAATAATGATTTAATAGAAAGAATTATATAAATTCAATTTATTTGGTATTATTGTTTACTTGTATCTTCTCATTGATGTTTAAGACTGCAATTGATCAGTCTCTTTCTTGTTGGTATATATGTGCATCCTGTATAGATTGTCTCGATATTGCCTTAAGTCACAAGTATTATAAGCAAAGATAGATAATGGCTAGCAGTGGAATCCAATTTGACAAGCGTTTCGACCAATTTTGATACTCGTCAACTGGATGTGCCTGCATCCATGTGTTGATGTCCATTCTGAGACTCGAACCCGCTGCCGTTCGATTCAAACGCCATTGCACTATCCACTTAGCTAGTGAGTGTTAATAGCCACAGGGTTGTGCGATGAGGTGACGTTTAATTCACTTGTTATTGTTTACTTGAATTTTCCCATTGATGTTTAAGACTGAAATTGATAAATCTTTTATTGGTATATGTGCATCCTGTGAGTATTGCATGGATATCGCCTTAATTCACAAGCTTTATAAGCAAAGATGAATAGTGGTTAGCAATGAAATCCAGTTTGACACACGTTTCGTCCTATTTGGTACTCGTCAACTGGATGTACCTGCATCCGGAGTTGATGTTCGCTATCCATCTCTGCCTATAACATTATTAAATTAATTTAAAAGTTTTACTTTCATATTTAATAAAAATTATATTTTAATTGTTGAATTCACGAATCAGTTGAATCTAGACCACCATGGAAAACCTGGAAGCAGTAGACAACCGTTTCGTCCTACCATGGGACTCTTCAGCAGTGCGCATCCAGGGCGCTGTCTACGAGACTCGAACCCAGGACCTATCAATCTCGTGTGCGAGCGCTTAACCCCTAGACTACCGAGCCGGCGTTCAACGGTGTTAATATCCTAATTCGAATCTCGCGAGGCGGGATCTTGGATACGCACTGCTGAGGAGTCCCGCAATAGGACGAAACAACTTTCCAATACTTCCAGGTTTTCTATGATGGTCTAGCTCCAATTGATTCATCAATTCAACTATTAAAATTACTATAATATCCTCTCACTTATCATAAAAATGATCTTCTTTTCACTATAGTTAAACAACATCTAGAAAGTGATTTAACACAATCGAATAGTAAACAAGTAGGTTATTGATGCATTTGTTTATTTAATTACATAACAATAACATAATATATTTAGATAATCATGGGACCAATTCAACGAATATCTGGTATCCTATTTTATATTAAGGTAATCTAGTCTATAAATGATACTTCCTCTGAAAGGCTAGTGGTATAACTTTAATACAATTAATCATCATATGGGCAATGAATACTACTGTAATATTAGTGTGAGTTTATTTTATTCATTTATGCGATACATATTACTTATTATTCAGTCATACATTCAAGGAATGGTTAAAATCTACAAACTGGTTTGTTGGATTGTTTTTGTAAGTTATTATTAGTATACTATTTTATCTGAAGTTTTCTTGTTGTTGTGGTAAATGTGTGTATGATTAAAATGATTAAAAAATTGAAGGAAAAATGGGCGAGACGCTAATTTATGGACAAGCCAATCAGAGGCGTTTTAGAGATTTCAAGGTTACGGCGTAAACTTCAGTCTTTAAGGTTGTAGATAACCAACGTAGATGATCTATGTCGAAATGATTGGAGGCCTACTCGAGTTAGACGTGAATGGTGTGACGAACGAACTAACGCCGAAGTCACACCTCGTGGTCAGCACCTTACGTGGACTACCCCCATTGACGTACCAATGTACTATAGATGCTTTGAAGACTGTACAACACAAAGGACGTTATTAAGGAAATATATTAGTTAAAGTAGATACAAGCGAAAGTAAGACCATTGCCGCATGGGCCAGTCCATGGCATACGACTAACTGATGCGCGTTGGTCGCCCCTGACCTTGACCAGGATCGATGATTTGCTCGATATTCAGTGACCCAGCTGCCGGATGATTTGGCTAGGGCTTAGTAACATTTCGCTGGCCCTACAAGGTTAACGTACGATCGGTTCATAGGGAATTTTGTACAAAGCGTGATAATTGAGTAGCTATAACAAATAAAACGGCGAGATTATAATTTGTGGACGAAACAATCAGGTATAAGATAATAGATCTCGGATTTAAACGCGAAATCCTTTCATCCATTTGGCTAAACAGAGTTTTGGCTTGATAGCTGATGTCAGTTCCTGATGAAAACCCTATATATGATTGCTAACTAAGGCAAATTATGACAGTTATTGCGAACTGGATAATAAAAGCACCCGTAACACTGGCTGCAGCCAGGTACTACAATATATACAGATGTTTGGAGAGCGTACAAACTCCTACATAGGCTTGGTTGTGTGCATCGTTTCGTTATCCACAAGTAGCATTTTGTGCACTCAACAACCGGAGTGCACATAAACAATACTGAAGCTATGTGGTCGGGAATGAAAGAGTTTTTGCTGCCAAAGACCAACTGTTATGTAGCCATATGGATGATTTCCTCTACTGTATTTATTATGATTTTAGAATCTCTGAACCTCTTTCTATCTTTGACAAGTTTTTGAACCACGTATAAGAAGTGTATCTACTTTATTTCCTTGGTTTTGTATAAAATATTTTACTCTATACTGACTGTTTGCTGACTGGCTAATATTTTTCAAGGTCGTTTAATATTCGTTCAAGGTTCATCCATAAATTAGAGTCTCGCCGAAAAATGTATATATTGTTTGTAGATCATTAATATTGATGATCTATGCCGAATGATTGAGGATCTACTCGAGTTAGACAGGAATGGTGTGATGAACCAACGAACTTTGCTGTCAGAATCTTACGTGAATTATCTCTTCGATATATCAAGGTACTATGGATGCTTTGAAGATTGTACATCACAAAGGACTTGATTACAGCAATATGTATATTAGTTAAATTAGATGCAGGTGAAAAGTTGCTACCACCACTTTATGGACCAGTTCAAGGCATACGATAAATTGATGTGAGTTGGTTGTCCTTGATTTTGCCACAGTTCAATGATCTGTTTGATATTCAGTGATCCAACTGCTGGATGTATTGGGCTCAGAGATATTTCACTGGCCCTAAATATTGAAATACACAACATACCAGTTAAATTCACTTGATGCTGTTTTACTTGTATCTTCCCATTGTTATTTAGGACTGTAATTGATCAGTTACTTGTTGGTATAAGATGAAACACGTTCTGGATTCCACTGCTAGCCATTATCCATCTTTGCTTATAATAGTTAAATGTTTGTATTACTTCCTAAATTAACCGCTTAATTAACCGCACTTTCTAAGTCATCATCATACCACCCAGTAATAATAATAGAACCCAGGTTCAATTTAACAATTCACCTGATGTTAATTACATTGAAGCGTCTAACTACATGATTGAGACATGTATGAAACCGAAGTTAAAAAACGACGATTTGTCTAAATAAGGGTTCTTTATTGTGGAATAAACACAAATGGATTATAAACCTCAACTCGTTGCATATATGTGTCAATTAACACATCTGTATTTGTGGGAGCAGAAAGGTTTCAAGAGGGTAAACGACAGCTGACAGCTGTGTTTAATGTCAAAAATAGTTTGTTGTAGCAGTTCACGACGTCTAGACAGAAGTTACTTAGTGTACTAGGATAGTATGCAGATTAGCGTTACTGAAGAGGGTAAAGGTTAGACGATAACTCAGCAATCATACACAATGCACTTACATTCACTACAGAAAGCAATCAGAAATAATACAAGCCTCAGATCAAGACAATTTTGCAATTAAAACCAGAAACCGATGGTTTCACTCACTACAATATCAGCAACTAAAATGGCAGCTAAGAGCATATAAATATGAAAACTGTTATGTTTAAACAAAAGCTCAAAAGATGTACATAACTGGAATATCTGATAATAACTACAGTAAATACTTTGGGGGATGACACTAAAAATAAACAAGCACCAAGTTATCCGGCTAGAAATTACTAGAAATACAACCGTTTATTGAATATTAATAAGTAGTATAAAATAACAAACAAGTCAAATGAGGCTCTCGCCTCATTCTATTACGATTGGGATTGCTATGTTGCCACAAGTAACAATGTTTCGGTCAGATTTTTATTATTTAATCAAGTATTTCAAGATATATAAAGCTAGAATAGTGAGAAACGTAAGGATATTAAAATCGAATATGATGGGAAACTAATAATACCGTAGGTGCAGTGAAATGTTGCCAAATCATAAGGCATTTGGGTCAATGAATATTGAAAAGATCATCGATCCCTGTCATTTTCAAGGACAACCAACTCACGTCAGCTAATCACATGCCATGAACTGGTCCATGAGGTGGTGGTCACAATTTCTCCTATGTACCTACATTAAATTATATATAACGATCTTCGAAGAATCCATAGTACCTTGATACATCGAAGGGACAATCCATGTTATATTGCTGACCGCGAGGTGTGACTTCGACATCCATCTAACTCGAATAGGCCACAAATAATTTCGACAGAGATCATCTACGTTGGTGATCTTCAGTACGATCACAGTGACAGGAATGTAAACGGATGTTTCGCTGATTAGTTCCATCAAAGTAATGCCAGCTTCTACAGTGAACTGATCGTGAAAACGATTGGGTACACTTCAATCTACTTTATATCAGTAAGTAGTATGAATAACTCACAAAAAGGCAAACATGAATTTAAATATGATGAAAGTATCATAACACGATTCAATCGTAACCCCTGCCTCATAGTCATCAATTCAATTTAGTCAAAATTAATTTGTTTACATTTGAAACCGCTGAATCCGTGATATAAGATGATCATTATCCATTGTATTCAATGAATAACCATCATAATCCCTACATGATTTACCTAAATCCATCAAAGTATCGTTCGATCATGAAAATATCAGTCATTATTTCTGTATCATATTTAGTTTATTTGAAAATCACAGTGTGAAATTCATTCCGCTTATCGTTTTTAATTTTTCACATTAGTGTCTTTCAATGTATATATGTGATTTGTGATTATTACAGCTTTTTGGGACTCTTTATTGATTTGGAAATTATTCTAATGCCACGAGTACAATTTATTTTTCCATTGAATTATATACTATTGATATTTAATGTAAGTAGTTAAAAAAACACTTGAAAATATTTACCATTATCATCATTGTATGATTTGATGTCGATAGTGTATATATTTAAGTTGATTCTTTTTTTTTTAATATAAAGACACATTCATTTATATGGAATATTCTAATTCAAAACATTTAGGGTCAATACATATAGATGACCAGACGACTGGTTAAATACATGATTTCATTTCATCCTAATTAGTTGAGTGACTGAAGAATGTTTAGATTATCTCTTTTACCAGGTTCTGAAATTTCTAATGATGGTTTATATAAAGTTGGTATCTTATTCGGGACACTTAAACGGCTTCATGGAATTGACTTTGCGGCTGATATTAGGTAGTTGGATATAGTCAAAAGGAAAACTTGAACATACATTTTGTAATAGTTGGCACCTATAAGTATTTATTGATAGTTGTCTACGCAACATACTCAACATCCATTGGCCGGATACCATCAGCTACAGCCTACTGTGGGAGAGAACAAACCAACTTCCAGCTGAAGAAGAAATCAGGAAAAGACGGTGGAGATGGGTAAGACATATATCACGGAAATCACCAAACTGCCCCACGAGTCAAGCCCTAACTTGGAATCGTAAAATGAAGCGGAAAAGAGGAAGACCGAGGAACACATTACGTCGAGAAATAGAAGCAGATATGAGAAAGATGAATAACAACTGGAAAGGATTGCTCAGGATAGGGTTGGATGGAGAGTGCTGGTGGGCGGCCTATGCTCCTCCACGAGGAGTGACGGGCGTAAATAAATAACTAAGTAATCAGTATACCACATTCATTTTGTTGACGAGTATCTGCTAGTATAAAACTTGGTTATAGCGCTTCCTGTTGGTTGCACACAATCATCAAAATATACTGGCTGCAACACTATACTTGGTCATTTAGACTAGTGGAAATATTGCAAATTGAATGAAATGGTCCAGTCAGTCACTTTCGAATTCACACTTCATACATCTATAATAAACTGACAGCTCAATTTGTTAATCAATGCTCGTTCATAGCTTCGTTCCATACACTTCTCAAACAATATCGTTCAAATAAGTATAGAGTGAAAACCAGTACAGTGAAAGATTTGAAAGTGACATTTTTCACTTTATTGTCGATTATCACTGTAGGGCCAGTGAAATGTTACTGAGCTCCAGTCAAATCATCTAGCAGTTGGGTTATTGATCATTGGAAAGATCATCGATCCCTATCAAGGTCAAGGACAAACAATGTACATCTGTTAATTGTATGCCATCGAATGGTCCATGCGTTGGTGGTCACACATCCACTTGTACCTACTTTAACCAATATATATTGCTATAATAACGTCCTTTGTGATGTATAGTCTTCAAAGCGTCCATAGTACCTAAATACGACCAAGAGTTAATCGACGTTAGATGCTGACCGCGATGTATGACTTCGATATTAACTGGTTGGTTACATTATTCTCGTGTAACTAGAGAAGGTGCCCAATCATTCAACCGAGATCATCAACGCTGATGATTTACACCATTCTGTCAAATAATACTACATTGAATTAAATAATTAATGATTATTCAACAGATAGATGATCTGTCATGTTGATTTTCTATTTTATTTATTTGTTTTCATTCAATAGTCGATAATTCTTTCAATTCCAGTTTCAAGGCTACTATGTGAATTGGAAATGTTATGGATTCCAAGTAGTTGGGTTATTACATTGGGAATTACATTACTGACTATAATATTTGGCAAATTGATACGTTTCGATATACAAACATCACTGAATATATTCTTTACTGTTATATTCACTTTACAAGCAGTAGTTTATATTGCTATGATTATATTAAATTATTATGATTACTTTGATGTAAGTAAGATAATTGTATTGTTTAAACTATTAGAGAGGGGGGTTGTAAAGATTTTAGTAACTTAAGAGATGAATTCATGAATCAGTTAAAGCTAGACCACCATGGAAGCACTGGATGGCCCAGTGATGATGCCGGCTAGAGGTTAAGCATTCGTGCACGTGACTGATAGGTCCTGGATTCGAGTCCCTTTGGTGCGGGATTATGGATGCGCACTGCTGACGAGTCCTATACCAGGACTTCCAGTGCTAGTGCTTTCGGGTTTTCCATGGTGGTCTAGCTTCAATTGACTCAGGAATTCAACTATTAAATTGCTTAAACCTCCACAAAACCCCTTTTTGATTATGATTATGAATGAACAGATGTTTGAGAGGATAACTCTGTGGTATACTGATGATGCCGGCTCAGTGGTCAAGAGGTTAAGCGTTCGCGCACGCGATCGATAGATTAGAGTCGTTTTGGTGCGGGATCGTGGATGCGCACTGCTGAGGAGTCCCATACTAAGACGAAACGGTCTTCCAGGTTTTCCATGTTGCTCTTCAATTGACTCATGAATTCAACTATTGAATTCAAACAAACTTAATTGAATTCATCTTATTGTGGATAAAACAGTAATATATTACCTTATGGAATTGATTATCTAACAATTC
Source organism: Schistosoma margrebowiei (assembly GCA_944470205.2). NCBI lineage: Eukaryota > Metazoa > Platyhelminthes > Trematoda > Strigeidida > Schistosomatidae > Schistosoma > Schistosoma margrebowiei. The sequence goes on from OX104028.1 coordinate 6,892,909, forward strand.
GATATTAAAGACATTACACTCATTAATTTTATATCTGTCGCTTTCTTTCCTATTCATGACAAACATCAATGTCATCCCTTTACAGTAATTTCTTGTTGTTGATAAGCTAGCCGTTGTAAAGAGACAAATATCTTCACTATGTTTTCTAGCTACCACCTATTCCTGTGTGTAAATGAGAATGATAATGAATTGGTAGAATTAATACAATGAGAGTTGACCAAATTATAAAGTACTGGATCACAAGTTAGATGCTCTTAGATTTACAGTGATTATTCAGTTAATGTTAGTCAGTAATGATTATTATCACTGAATACTTTTCCTTACCTTACGCCTGTTACTCCCCAAAAAGCATACGCCACCAACTAGCATTTTCCAACCCACTCTATCCTGGCCATCATTTCTAGTTCCATCCAATCGTTGTTCACCCTTCTCATGTTTGTCTCCGTTTCTTATCATATTGTGTTCTTCAGTCTTCCTCATTTCTTTTTACCTCGAAGATTCTAAGTGACGGCTTGCCTTGTGACGTAATTGGGTGCTTCCCTCAGTGTGTGCCCTATCCACTTCCAACATTTCTTCCTGACTTCTTCCTCCTCTGGAATCTCGTTTGTTCTCTCCCACAGTAGGTTGCTGCTGATAGTGTCTGACCAACCAATGGATCCGAAGTATTTCACGTAGACAACTGTTAATAAACACTTGTATCTTCTGGATGATGGGTTTCGTAGTTCTCCATGTTTCCACCCCATACATTAGAACTGTTTTGACATTTGTATTAGAAATTCTGACTTTGGTATTAGTCGACAGACAGTTGTTTTGAGTTCCAGATATTCTTCAGTTGTAGATATGCTGCTGTTGTTTTTCCTATTCACACTTTTACATGTGTATCAGATTCACCGTGTCATCAATGATGCTGCCCAGATATATTGTCACTGAATAGTAAATCCAAATCTACACTTACTTATTCAGATATATTATTATTATTATTATTATTATTATTATTATTATTATTATTATTATTATTATTATTATTACTATTACTATTGAATAGGTCATTCTCATTATTTCTGGATCAGGAATGCTATTAACAATCATTTATGTAAGTAATTTACAAGTGTAATTTAAATGCTTGTTAGCACTTGTTATGGTTCATATTAGCGGTGTCATTGGTATAAACAATTGCAGATTGTTTATGGATCCACTGAATGGTTGTTTCAACTTCTCATTTAGTAACAAGTTGATTATATTTCGGATAAAGTGTCTATCAATGAAACATAAAATGTGTGTTTCGTTTTGTATAGAAGTTATGAACAGTTTCAATCTGAGTTCCATTAAGATGGGATATGTACTCAAGGTTTCACTACTAGCTTCCATTCAAAGTATATTAAAGGTTTCTGTATTCTTCATACCTTTATTCCTTGTCGAAAATTTATTACTTATCATGGTAAATTCTATACTTAGTAGTTTTAATCAAATATCACTACTGTTTTAAGCAGTTGTTTGTTTTAAGATATATTAATCAAGCTTCGCAGATGATCTGGATCCTCCATCGCACACACGACAACAAATGAGAAAGAAGATGACTAGTGTAGCAGCAGCAGCCTTAACAACAGTAGGTCTCAACATACACAAACGGAAAAGCGAAATTCCCCGATACAACACAACACACACAAATCGAATCACAATTGATGGAGAAGCTTTGGAGGATGTAAAAACCTTTTACATATCTGGACAGCATCATTGATGAATACGGTGGATCTGATACACATGTAAAAGTGTGAATAGGAAAAACAACAGCAGCATATCTACAACTGAAGAATATCTGGAATTCAAAACAACTGTCTGTCGACCAATACCAAAGTCAGAATTTCTAATACAAATGTCAAAACAGTTCTAATGTATGGGGTGGAAACATGGAGAACTACGAAACCTATCATCCAGAAGATACAAGTGTTTATTAACAGTTGTCTACGCAAAATACTTCGGATCCGTTGGTTGGTCAGACACTAATAGCAACAACTTACTGTGGGAGAGAACAAACGAGATTCCAGAGGAGGAAGGAGGAAGGAAGAAATGTTGGAAGTGGATAGGGCACACACTGAGGGAAGCACCCAATTACGTCACAAGGCAAGCCGTCACTTAGAATCTTCGAGGTAAAAAGAAATGAGGAAGACTGAAGAACACAATATGACGAGAAACGGAGACAAACGTGAGAAGGGTGAAGAGCAATTGGATGGAACTAGAAAGGATGGCCCAGGACAGTGTGGTTTGGAGAATGCTGATTGGAGGCCTATACCCCATTTGTGAGTAACAGGCGTAAGTAACTAATTAATTACAGGAGAGTAACCGGTACTTGGCCATCGTATCGTTGGATTCAATTTTTCAAGGTCTACATTTATATGTGACTTAACACTGTGTTGCACTTCCATTAATGTTCTGCTATTGAAACCCGTATTTGTTCAAGGTTTTGGGTAAATGTGCAAATGTAATTACATGAGGGTGCTTTTTAAATTTTACTCTGTACATGCTATTCACAGTCAAGGGATCTCAATTGGATTAACATTGAATGTTATAGACTAATGGATAGTTATAACACGAACGAGTTGTTATGGTAAATGTGCAGGAATGAATGTTACTGGGCATAATTCATGAGACTCAAACTCCAGTATTCCATTCATGACATGTTAATGGATATGTACTTCTGAAAAGCTACATAAAAGAAACAATTTACTGTTTAATATTTCATTATGATCAGTGTTATATTGACTAATGAGTATATGTGATAGCTCCCACCTACATAATATTTTTACATGAATTACACAATTATTATATGAACTATATCTCATAATGAGTAGAAAATACGTGTGTACTCTTATCTGATTTTCTGATGTACTGGAGGGAGGTTTAAGGAATGGGTAATTGGTGTGAAATATTGACCATTTGACGAATACAATGGTGAAGTAGGTGAGTTAATTGTTAAGGGGGAAGTAATAAGAAAGTATTCATCCATTCTTAAATAACTCACTACAATTTCACAAAGCGCTTTTGCATTAATTATTTTCATATTCTGAAGTTAGCAAACTGAAAATGCCACAAGAATTTGGAGCTTAACAACACTTTAACCAGTAACACCTTCTATATTCGAAACGTGCCCACACAGTGAAATCAGAAGTGAAGAGGTTCGGGAATATATTTGATAGACTATCAATGTATCGAGAACCGACTGATCTAGATTGGCTAGCGAGTGTAAGGGATGTTGAGCACGGCGTTCCCACACGTGATCTGGTGCGGATGCATGACCGAGTTCCTTCAGTTAGATGAGTTCATTAAAACCAATGAGTTCAGTATCAAATATCGAGGACTTACAGAGCTATTGATTTTGGGGACTTATCTACAGCTACAAAACTAAAGAATAGAGATTAACGGCCACATAAACTATAATATTTTGTTCTAGTGTGGGGCTCCTCAGTAGTGCGCATCCACGATCTCGCCCGCTGGAACCCAGGATCTATCGGTTTTCCATGGTAGTCTAGCTTCAAATGACTAAAATCTCCACCCCCCATTTGATTATAATATCTTTTGTTTACTCATTGCCGAGAGTGAAATTCACAGTAACTCACATAAGTTAAACGATGGTTACAGACATGGTTTTTAGACAATTGATGATGATATTGATAAAATTATGTAAATGTATTTTAGGAATTGGCAATTGCAACTCAAGCAATTTTTCCAGGTGATAGACGATTTATATTTCGTGATAATCAATATTTTCTATGTGGATTAGTACTTGCAACTATAATGATTTGGATGAATATGATTATTTCAAGTGAAATATTACTTATATACAATGTATTCAATAAAACAAATCAATATATTTGAGAGAAACAAATGGATACATATATGTCTTGTCTATACACATTCACTGTTCATTGTCTATGAGGGGTTATAGTGTCGGTTGCTATGTTAAGCCCAGATACCTTATTCTAGCTTTCGGACAGGTCAATCTATTCATTCATCTTGTGTTACATTTTGACTTTGTTAATTACTCACTTATCAAACTTGATTGTTTTTATATGAGCACATTTGTGTGTGCTCTTCTTATCCTATTCATCTCATTTCTGTAGCTTATTGTTGTGTGACTAGCAAGATTGGTGAACACTTGACTAAATAGGAGATGGGTCACACGCATTCTCTACTGCGCGTCCTTTCGTTTCATTTCGCTCTCTTTTTTCTTCTCTTGCTTCGCTACGTTTTTGAGTATCTGTTCAGATCAATGATTGTACGAAATATATATATTTAAAACATCCATCCTCGTATTTGACTCACTTAATTCCGTTATTCACCAACATGATCTAAGTCGATAATTATATAAGAGGAATGACGATATGTATATCTCAATAGCAATCAGAAACAATCTCACTGGAGTCAGATTCTGGGTCACTAAAGTGGTGAGCCTGTTGACAACATGGTTCGATCTAATTGACATCTAAATGAAAGGCCCCACTACACGTTATCTTTTGTTATGTGAAACTGTTATCATGATCAAGAGATCATTCACATTTCGTTTGTAATAATACTAGAAATTGTAACCCCAATTTTTTTCCTATGTGATATTTTAAATGTATCTTTGCCGATTATAGATATGTGATGTTGTTTTTATTTTGCCACATTTCTGTACGTCTTTAAGTTATTAAGCAAAGATGGATAATGGTTAGTAGTAGAACACAGCTTGACCCGTTTGAGACTCGTCAGCAGCTAAGTGGATAAAGTGATGGCATTTGAAGCGAACGACACTAGGTTCGAATCTTGGAGTGAACACCTACCCTGCGGTGCAAGTATACCCAGCTGACGAGTACCAAATAGGAGGAAACGCGCGTCCTGGATTCCGCTACTAGCCGCTATCCATCTCTGCTTAAAAAGCTTATGACTTAAGGCAATATCGAGGCAATCCGCACAGGATACAAATACGCCAACAAGAGACTGTTCGATTGCAGTCCTAAATAACAATGAGAAGATACAAGTACATCAACACTAATTGAATTTGTCTTTAAGTTATGTTTCCATTGCTGTGTATACGGAGTTGAACTGTTTCGTTTTATTCTGTTTGTTCTACCATAAATATAAAGTTCTCACACAATTTGTCTCTACCCTGTGTTATGCGCTAGTTCTTGTTATTGATTTACACAGAAGCATGGGTTGTGTTGTAGTGAACGAGAACATAAGTGGGGACAATCAAATGTACTTGAATACACAATTATGGGATCTCTTAGTAAAACCTGAGAACCATACAGTGAATACTTCATTTGCAAAATGTCAATCAATTGTCTCAGTCTTTATTGTGACTTCGTTTCCACAACAATCCTTCACTGTTCTCGTTTCTTAGATCTTCTGCTTCCAGACATTTCATTTTCGATTGATGATACATACTACTTATATCTATCGACATCAGTAGTACACACCACAGTATTAGAGTAGCTCAAGTGTTCCTTATTTCGTACGTATTATAACTCGAAATATTAAGACTTAACAGAAACTACGCCAATTCTATATGTCTAAATTAGTTACTTGTTATATTACTTTTATTTCCAAAAGGAAACTGATCAATCAAGTTTATAATTCTCAAATATTTCAATCAGGTATGATGAGTAGTATACAGTATTAATACAGTTACGCTATCAAACAAACACCTACTTTTTCTTTTGATCTCAGTGAATTCAATACATGGGAAGTAATTATTTAGAGATAAATTTCTTAAATAAAACCCTATTCTGTCACACACAGTCAGAGAGAGAGTCTTAGTCAAAACCAGCAAGTATAATCTGTTTCTAACAAATAATTTGATGGAATGTGTGTTTGTATGAACTAATGATTTCTTTGTACTTGATTGACCACTGATTAAAAATTCCATATAGAATACGTTCTTTTGTACTCATCTAATTGTATATGCCTTAAATTGCACTATTTCTAGAATTCACAGTTAGTATATTAATTCGAATACTTCTAATCATTATATTGGTGTTGCGATGGTGTTAAATCTTGGACAGTTGGATAATGATTCAAGTAGGGATGACTTTGAAGACTATATGGAGCGGTCCGAAATTTGCTGCATGACTACGAAACAGATTAAAGATGATAAATTCACATGGTATTTCTTGACGTTCGTAGGTAAAGAAGCTAATAAACCTGCTAAAGAATCTGAGTTTTTCAGAGAAATTGATTTCATCGTCATATGAATCTTCCAAAAAATTACTTCTTAGTTATGTCCAGTGTACTAGCTTGGAATGAGGAAAGCGATCAAAGTTTCATAAAACGATGAGAAAGTTAAAGACATTATCACTCGAAATACAGAAACAGATCACCAAGTGGAATTGTAGAGACTAATAAGAAATTCAACTTCGTGAACGGTTGATTGCTGGTATAAATATTCCGAATTTATTAAACGAATTAATTCAGAAGCTTAAAAGTTCATTTCAAAAAATTGAAACAGCCTATACTAACTATTTTTAGTCAGTGAAAATTTCCAATACTTTGCTTATTCGTCGTGATGAACTACACTCTCGGGGTCGTTCAAAATCGCGTTTGTTTAATAATAGTTCTTATTCTCGTGGAAATATGTAAAGTGAGTCGATAAGAAATTTTAGAGCAGATCATAAATGTGAGCACAAATTTGGTAAATATTTGTCCTGTGACGAATTTCACTCATGTAATTCATGTGTATTTCGTTGTGCTACATGCTTTAAATGTCGTAAAATTGGACACAATCAGTCAGTTTGTAAAACTACTATACAACTCACCGCATGTAACACTAATCTTTGTAGTTCCGATCCTATTAAGTTGAATGTTTTTAATGATCCACATTTTCGAAAGCTAATTTCTATATTCAGAGGCGATTATATACTTCCTTTGGTTCATTCCATGTTTTATTATTGACAAATGGATACGAAGGACCCACCTAGGGGAGTTGAAAAACCCTCATTCCAAACCAATGGTGTACATGGGCTTCAGGATCTTGAAGGAACAAATGATGTATGAACTAATTATTGGTCGCCGGCTAACATGGGAATGCATCTCCTAACGTTGCTCCACTGCTTTGTGGATGAGATATTTAGGTCGAAGGCTCCAGATATGGCCCCTTAAGAAAACCACCTACTTCGTTTTGGGCTCCCTGGCAGTATCACAGCATACACACAAATCAAGTGACTTCTGTGGAGCATATCTGTTTTGTGTCTCCTTGTACAAATGTTTATGCGTTTAGATAAATAGTCAATGTAAACTGATAAATCTTCCAATTGGGCGCTTGATCAGGTTTACTAAGCTATTCTAGTAACCCCCAGGCTAAAACTACACGACAACTTCAACACGAGAGAAAAAGCGCCAAATATGGAAGGACGCTTTACTCTAAAGTCAGTTTATGTACAGAAAACCAAGGGTATTTATAGCACATTAGATGGCCTTGGGCTTCTGAAACTCTTCCAAACATAGTAGTAGGATAAATAATCATCGGCGAGACCATAATTTATGGACGAACCAGTCAGATTTACGATAACAGGTCTTAGATTTTGGCGCGATATTCATTCACCCATTTGGCTAAATGTTCTTGGCATTATAGCTGATGTTAGTTCGTGAAGAAAACCCCAAACCTAATTCCTAACCCTCAACTGTAAATCATAACCCTTATCGTTCAAACTACTTTATAACCCTCATTTAGCCCTAGTAAATAGGTAGACACTCTCAAGGTCATTTTAGCGTCGCTCAAAAGTCGTCCATAAATTATAGTCTCACTTAATCACGCGGTCAGAAATGTGACTTCTCACTTTACAGGTGTTTCTGCGAAACTTCTATTGAATGCTGATTGGATAAGATGTTTCTCAGCGTTTTCAGGGTTCCTCTAAGTTTTTTTTTCGAGGAATTTTCTGGGTCCACCCAACATAAACAAATGGTATCAGATATAGAAATCAATGTTAAGAATAAGTACGTTCAAACTAGCAATTTTCGTCTTAAAAATTCAACATAGGTTGAATTACAACTTGCGTGAGGCACTTGAACTTGACATTACTTATACGGGGTATAGTAGCTCATGTATAATTGAGTTTGTTCACATTTAATTTGATTAAGCCCTTTTGTTAACTTATTTAACGGACAGAGTCATCCGTACAATGACAACTTATCTACACCATTGTATGAATTGTATGCTTGACCAATACTTACTCCTTACGAATATATTCATTCTGCTAGCCTTACTATTAGTTGCTTAATTGATTCGATGATTCATTCAATTCACTATGTATATATATGTACATTTTTATCATGGTGATCGACTCGCTTGCGTGGTTTTTAGGCTCTGAACAACAACATCAACACAAACTCTAGAATAGAAGTCATTTGAAACATACGTTGATAGTAAGTCAAACTAAATAAAACTAGTCATATTGAGCATTCCACAAAAGTTTCATATTTTCTTCACCATCAATCCGGATTGTCTTACTCTTAATTTACTTTTAATGACAAGGGTGTAACGAGAAAGTGTATAATTTATTCAAAGATTTAATTTTAAACAATCTATGGACAAAACTTCAATGGTTTATGTCCAATTTATTGTTCAAAGCATAATCATAGTGGTTTAAGAAAGATATGAAAATCATACTTCAAATACATCATTTGCACATCTTCCATCAACAGTCTCTCGAAAACTTTATTATTCTTTCATTCCTGTTGTTATCTTGATTACTTTGAGTTTCTATCTGTCTTCTCTTCATTTCCATCTTCTCAGCCCTCTGGTGTAACATGCTACTTATATCTGCAAGCATAAGTAGCATATATCACACTACCATTACTTCATTGGAATATCAAACATAGATAATAATTTATATCAGTCAGTCAACTACAAAGTAGGACCAGACACGTATATGCATCGGTTCAAGTTGCCACACCTCCCTATCCTTAGTTCAGGTATTAACACAGGCCAGTCCTGGAGCATTTAGGGGGGAGAAGCACATCCCGAACATCCTGACATTGTTGCTCAGTGCTATCAAAAGACTTTGTCTTTTATCAGCGTCTTCACCAAACAGGACTATACCATTTTCGTATTTTATGTCGATAAGCGGACCTCCTTGTAGATCAATACCCAAAAATTCAGTCGACCGGGGCGTTATTTCCACCAGTAAGTTTATGATGAATTTAAACATGTACTTAGCAAGACTATAATTTATGGACGAACCAATCAGATACAAGAGAACAGATTTCGGGACGAAATTTACTTATCCATTTGGTTAAACAGAGTTTTGGCATTATAGCTAATTTCAGTTCGTGATGAAAATCCTAAATCTAATTCCTAAGCTTAACCATCAACTGTAAATCATAGTTCGAATTCCTCACATAGGTTTATAACCCTCATTCGGTTCTAGTCATTAGGTGAACACTCAAGATCAGTCTAGCGTCGCTCAAAGGTCGTGCATAAATTATAGTGTCACCATATACTTCTGAGGTACACCTTTCAATGACAGACAGTGTCACAGAACCTGTTATACCCGATCGGAGATTAAATAACGAGTAATGTCTGAGGTATTAATTGATTAATATCTATATGTTCTTATGGTATAACTATTCAATAATTAGACTATGTATGTTTATATTCCCCTTATTATAAGCTTTATTTTGACTTATATGTTATTATTGTACGATTTACGGTTCTTAAGCTATGCTCAGTTTATTGACTACTGCCTCCCACGTTCACAGTCACTTTTTGGCTTTATTGTGTACAAATGATATTTCCCATTTTATGGTGCGCTGCGGTCTGTTTGGTTGATATATAAACATAGTATGTCTGAAATAGATGATTCGATTCGCATGGTGGAAGCTGGTATTGGTGTTCTGAACTCAAGTGGACGAGCTAGGCGGACATAGGACCAATAAAGACGCAAGACTGCCCATACCGGTCGAACGTCATTGGTTTACACAGTGCGAAGATTGTATAAGTCGTATTTTGATTCGTGGATAAATCACGTGATAACTAGCCGGACATTAAGTGATAACAGAACCTCTTGGTGAACAAAGTTAAATACTGTTTTTAAGTCAAGAAAGACGACCATCGTCAGATACCAATAAACTGTATTCTAGAACTTGACAAATGGTGAGAATATATGATCGATTCAGCTACAACCATGTCTAAAGCCAATCAGATTTTCTCATGTTTTCATATGAAAAACTATATTTTAACAAATTAACCTGTAGAAATACATTTACAAATCACTTATATCTTTATTATTATTATTATGATAATGAGGATGATTACTAATTAATTTACAAATGAAGTAAAGAAAAAGGGATGATCATGATTATCATGTTGATGATGAGGATGATGATATTCCTGTCTCTCTTTCGATCTTAGTAGATCCAATTAGATTGAATTAGGAAAAATTAAAAAATCATCAATAATTTGAAGCAAAAAAAGAAGAAAAAATAAAAAAAGATACAAAGTAGAAAAGAAAATCTATTTAAAGCATAAATGAAAATATAGTGGATATCTCTCTTCTAATGGAATTATATTCATTATAAAGTTTCTATATTTGATATATTCATATTAGTTGGATAACAATCAACTAATGGCATAATTGTAAGATATGCATCAAAATTTTGCCATAATAATGTATAACTAACATGAAAGCTAATAAGAAAAAAGAAAAAAAGAAGAAAAGAATGAATGAATAAATGATAAATAGGTTTTTGTTGTTGTTGTTTTTTTACAATTAAAATCGAATTAATTGTTGTAAGTGTTATATCCTAGTGAAGATTAAATTATGGGTAACTTCTGAGAACTATTCATGGACTAATATTGTTATTATTGTATAACTATTCAGTAATTAGATTATGTATTCCTCTTATTATAAGCTTCATTTTGATTTATAGATTATTATGATACAATTGATTGTTCTTAAGTTATATTCACCCCCCCCAAATGCCCTGATACACTCGAGAGTGGGGAGAGTCAGCTCTCCCTTCCTAAATGCTCTCACATGGTTACGCGTATACAACTACTGCCAGGAAAGCCCTACTCACTGCCTTCTCGCGGTCGGGGTGTTGTTTAAGAAATGAACAGGACGAAAAGCAAATGTTCGGCGCTTTAACCGGGTCAGTGGACACGGAGAGTTCACCTATGAGAGTTGGAAAACCCTCATTCTAAACCAATGGTGTAAATGGGCTAGCTCCAGAATCCTGATGGAACAAATGGCGTATGAACAAACTACTGGGAAATGGCTACCATGTGACTGCATCTTCTGACGTTGCTCCACCGCTTTGTGGATTAGACCTTTAGGTCAAAGACTCCGGGTATGGCCTCCTATGAAAACTTCGATTTGGGCATCCGGTCAGTATCCCAGCCCTCCCATAAATGGAATGATTTATGTGGCGCATATGTATTTGGTGCCTCCTTGTACCAATCTTTATGTGTTTAAATCATAAATCATAATATTAATATTTATACTCAGTTTACTGATGATTACAGTCTCCCACGTTCACAGTCACTTTTTGGCTTGATCTTGTATAAATGTTATTTTTATATTTTATGATGTGATGCGGTTTGTTTGACTGGTATATAAACCAAGTATGTTTGAAATAAATGATTCGCATAATGGGAGCTGTTATTGGTGTTCTGGACTTAGTTGGAAGGTCTAGGTGAACAAAGGATCAACAAAGACGTTAGGCTGCTCATACCGGTTGAGCATCATTGGTTTAGTACAGTATGAGATTAAATAAGTCGTATTTCGATTAGCGAATAAATCACGTGTTAACTAGCCGGGATCAAAGTCACAATAGTAAGGCTCAAAATCGATCAAATTGGCATAGCTGACTGACTGATAACTATAGTTTCTATAGCCATACCACGCTTTCTCTGTATATATATATATTGAAAAACAAAGTCATTACTCACGCTTGCTTCATGGTCTTATTGATTATTTATTGTATAAATCTTTCCTATATGTATCAATAATGCTAGAGTATTAAGTAAAGAATTTTAGTCTAACGAATTGCCGACCATTATAAAGAGATGAAGTGACAGCCTGTCATAACTCGAGTAGTTGGAGACATTAGGTAACAAATCAAAGAATCAGTCACAGTAATGTCAACGAATTGGCTCTATGATTTCCTATGGATTCTGAGTTCCAATATCACTATGAATATACCTATTCGTTCTGTTTCTTAGAACTATATTCCCAATATTTGGTCTTCCATGCAACCATTAGTACGACAATCCTTTGCTTCTTATCTTATTAACGTAACTTTGTTGTGCTAAAGCATTATAGTAGCTTGGGCTAACTCCAAGCCCCTAAACGGTTTCTATATAGGTTGCTCTTGAATTTTTGCATGTTGATCAACCGTTATCAAGTTTAGACACAACCAACGGCTATCATTTTGCATTATCGTATGTTGTAACTATTCTTTATGTTACTATTGCAAGAAGCTATTTTTATTTCAGACAAAAAGACACAGTAAACGCCATAAACACCTTAAAAATTGAGATTTGTGATAAATTTCTGTATATTATTCAATAAAGAACCACTATTTTAAACAAATTGTTGTTTTGTGAAGTTTGGTTTTGCATGTATCTCAGTTGAATGATTTGTACACTTCAATAGATTCAATAACAACAATCTTAATAAAAACTATATGATATTTAACAATAGAAAATGTAAATCATTTAAAAAACTTCTTTTCTATTATTCAAGACTTTCAGATTATAAGAAGCTTGTAATAGCATTAAATAAAGAAGACGAAGATTATCAGAACTATTTACTTCCTTACGCCTATTACTCCCAATGGAGCATAGGCTGCCAATTGGCATTCTCCAACCCACTCACACACATATACTTGTCAAGATTTTTCGGAATGTATTACACTAATCTATTATCACATTAGTTCTAATAATCTTCATCTTCTCAATACATCTATCGAAATTTATCAAATGGGATTAATTATTTTAAATGAAATAAAGAATTACATATTGTATTATAATATAATAATATACCATATCAATACTTACGTAAAAGTTACGTATATATCATGGAAGTAAGGTAATTTCATAAGACATAATTTACTGAAAATAAATAAATGTAAATAGATTTATAAAAACCAGTTAAAAGTTTGAATTATGTACTATAACTTTTACATAATACAAGTGAAGTTTTGAAACTGTTGCGTTATAATTTAACGACATTATCTTCAATCTCAGCTATATTCTTATTAGAGTTAGTTAACTGGTTTTGTAAACATTTCAGTTATTTAGATTTAATATTTGATATATGAATGTACTAACTATGGTTATCAGTATAACCTATCACATGAATTTTATCTATTTATTTGAATACATAAATATTGGTACAAAGGGGGACCGAATACATATGCGCCACATAAATCATTCGGTTTGTGTGACGGCTGGGATACTTCCCGGGTGCCCAAATGGAAGTAGGTGGTTTTCTTAGGGGGTTACACCTGGAGCCTTTGACCTAAATGTTTAATCCACAAGGCAGTGGAGCAACGTTAGGAAATACAGTTCCATGATAGTCGGTGACCGACGATTGGTTCATACATTATTTGTTCCTTCAGGATAGGATCCTGAAGCCCATGTACACCATTGGTTTGAAATGAGGGTTTTCCAACTCCCCTAGTTGGATCCTTCGTGTCCACCAACCCGGTTAAAGAGCGGAACATTTGCTTTACTTCTCAATTTCTCAAACAACACCCCCGCCACGAGAAGGTAGTGAGTGGGGCTTCCCTAGCAGTGGCTGTATACACGTGGTCATGTGAGAGCATTTGAAGATCTGACTCTCCCCACTCTCGACTGTACCAGGGCATTTGGGGGCTATCAAGACAATATGATTTTTCTAGTGAATATTTGTCTTCCAAAATTGCGTTAGTATGCAATATTTCTGAATGCTGTTTAGGATCACGTATATGTTAAAAAGCAATAAACTGTGACTTAGCCATGAATCAAACTAATACGAGACAAGAACACTGTCATGAAACTCTTGGGGATATAATAACATGTGTTCTGCCCGTGGATAACGTTCAAACAACCAAAACGTATTCAGCGTTGTGTCAAGTGAAGTGATTTGTTAGCTTCTTTACACTTTGAACTGATCTAGAAATAGGTATTGATGAATAAAGTGTGATATATGGAGATAAACAGAACAGTTAGACAAGTATTTTTAAACTAAACTTGACACAACTTTTATCACATCAATCATACTGTATAAATATTAAAAAATTTCTTTTAATCTTAATATGTACAATACACTACATACAGTAAACTTTGAATGAATGAATGAATGACGGGAGCTAAAAGTTACATGCTTAGTTGGGTCACTTCTACAGTATTTTACGAGTTTGCAAAGAGAGACTTTAAGATTCTCAGGAGACAGATCCTAAGTTGAATGGTAGAATGAAGTATAATCTATTACATTGGGACTATACACATGTATTTTGGCAATACAGTATGGAGATGAACATAAGCATTAAGGTTAAGTAAGGGAAATGGTAAGGATCTTGATGCTCGGAAACAGTTGAAAAGAAACATTGTCTCAAAACTTCAATTGATAAATTTAAGTAGTCAAATTTCGCTCAGTGAATGGAATTTTGTTGTAACATAAGTTTTCGAGTGTAAAGATGATCAAAGTACATAATTCCCGGCTTCTACGTTGTGATTGACTGGCTAACTGACTTTACTTCCTATTACTAGTACAGGCGTTAGCTCAAACAAGTTTTGGACCAACATTTTGCACTTAAAGAGGGAGACATATCCCAAATATGTTCGGATTGTTGCTTATGGTAGATCAGAAGACTCTGAATTTTGTTAGCATCCTCACCGAACAGAACTGTATCATCTGCGCATTCTAGTTCAGCAAGTGGATTTCCTGGTAGATCAACCACTGAAAAGCCAGATGCTGAAATTGTATTTAAAAGCCTGTCTATGAAAAAGTTAAATAAAAATGGGTAAGTTGGAAAACCTTGGGGAACACCACTTGAAAAAATCAACTCCGATGACAACACACTATAAGTTCGGACGTGTAGTACCGTAGTTGATCTACGTAACTTTCTAAATCAAACTTCTTGCTGCCAGTAAGCAGATTGATAAGATCACTCGGTAGTCCTAGAGTCGTCCCGAAGATTAGTTCCAAACTTAAACCAATTAGTACTCTTAAACAATTGCGAGCGACATATGTACACAAGGTTCTAAACAATTGCACACACATCTCGATAAGTTATGACGAAGTAAAAACATCACTTAGTCCTCCATTCGAAGGTCCATAAAAAGTTATCTCAAGAAAACCTAAGTATTTCTTTGTACAAAAACAGGGAAACATCGACTCAGTAAGCATTGATAGGTCAAAACCGACTTATCTTGATAATGAACCACAATACGTGTTATTAGTCCGTTAACCTGACAAAACAATCACAGAATTGACAAGTAACAACGATAATTCTACACAAGTAACTAAAAACGTCAAATGGGCACAACCGGTTATTGAAACGGGGATATCTACATTTTATTCCTAAGCCTACAATTTAACCATGTACCTACTAAAATGTTGGTTTAATAAATTTTGTGTGTTTATTCAAATAATGAAAAAAAAACGAGAGTCCGTTATTCTTCGTACCGTTTCATTGATTTTATTTTTAAAAATATTACCACAATAGTAGTAGTCTTAAGTAATATCTTAGCTTTGATTCGTTAGTTCAACTTTGAAAATAATACAGTCTCCACAAATCTTCAAAATAGATACCATATTAGTCAAACTAATTCCTCAGTGATCGTCACAAGGGAATTATTGTTATTTTTACAGACTGGGACGATCAGTAATCTAGACTAGTCAAATGGAATTACGTCCAGTTCTCAAATTCTAATGATGTCGGTTAATATAACTGCTAAAACTGGACCACCATATTTAAAAAATTTCTGATTTATGCAAATATTCGTCAATATTTCGGCGAGTAGTATGACAGAAATTGGACGTCAAGTAATAATAACAAATAATGTCCTTCTCTAGTTGTTCCTAGAATATGTTCTTACCTTCCTCATCATTATGTGGAACTCGAGAAGTTTTGCATACTGCGATTTTTCTACGTCCAGTAAGATACAGAGAAATAAGTGCTCAAACTAAAGCATGACCCGATTCTAAACATATGCTCCAGAATGAGCGACAGTCTTATATCGTCTCCCAAAGAATGTACGATGGCAACGTGGTCTATTTGATTTAATCAATGTGTCCACTGTGTGAATCACCATGTCAAACGATATTTTTCTTTACGTCTAGAGATGGATGGTCATCAGAGCATAGTTGGCACTATATTTTTGTTGGTCGATGACATCGTAAGATACACTTCAACGCTCGAATAGCTCAGTGGTAACGTCTCTGACTGTGAAGCTGGGTGACACGAGATCGAATCCGCCAGGGAGCACCAGTTCCTCCAAGATTACAGGTACACCTTGCTGACGAGTGCCAAATAGCACGAAACCCGGGTCCAAGGTTTCCTGTTGATTACCTCCAACCACCATCTAAAATCTCAATACATAGTGCCCGCAGTGTCGAGTCACCTAGACTGGTGGCCACATTGCAACCTGATCGATAGCATTCGATCTGCACTAATAAGGACTAGACAAGCATGACATTGATCCTCACCCAGTGATCAATCAATTGTGATACACTTGAACGCTTTTCAGTTTGGTTTAGTTTACTTATTTAGGTATTAAAATCACCCATTATTACCGCATCAAAAAGTTTAGCTTCCTTAAGGCCGGAAATTTTCCTGTAAAATTCATCTTTTACTTCATTGGAATTGTAATCAGTAAGTTTAGGTAGAGACAACTATGTGTACTAATCTTTTAGAGTTTTCACTTTCCTATTGAATCGGGTAGTGAAAAAGTGATTGTCCATTGGGATTCATTCTAAGAAATTATATTCTACTTTAAAACTAAATGCTACACCAACAACAGCTGGAAATATCAACGGGGTCCCCAGACACACAAAGAGTAGATCGACCCAGTTGTAGGGAGCAATTTCCTACAAGTTTAATTCTGAGCTATTCTCTAGACCGTCGAATACAGAGTCTTAGTTTGGCCAAAGTCAGAGCAAGCAAGCTATTTGGCTAGATAAACTTTATCTGTTTCTAAAACATAAATTAACATCGTTAGTGTACAAACAGACTGTACTGTCTATTAATATAGGGAAAAAACAGACAAATAACATACCGAACAGTAGCCAGAGAATAGGAAAAATGAGTCAACAAGCAAATATTGTTTTACAATGAACATCAAACTGTGATTGGTTAATAAAGAGATACAGTAGTACAAGGTCAAAGGGAGTTAATGTGGTGGTGGATGTTCCCCTTTATTACTGGTGAGTTCGTCTATCGATCACATTTTACACCGGTTCTTTATATTGATAAAATGAGTTCGAATGAGCAACAGCACTTGGACCTAGTGTGAGCGTTTCAAAGACGCAGAACACATCAATGGCGCTAGATTTTATTCCCGGCTAAGGTAGCCCGTTGTTCTATCAGACAAAGTTTAAACATTAATAACTCCAAAATGTTGTTTAGATTGTGGTTTCGGGAGGCCAGGAATAACATTTCGTAAACTCAAGTTATCAGCATTGGTGGCGCGTGATTATAGGGATATGCGAAAAGGGTTGTCCATAAAGATAGGAGAATTAATAATGGATTAGGGGAGACATGATGGCGACCAAAGTGACCTTGGGTGTTGTTAGAGGTATGGGGACGGTTTTCACCTCTCGCCTGTCCAAATATTAGTGGATATTTCTTGATATGCTTAAATAAGAGTCTGGGTTAGCAATAGTTTTTAGCGATTTGAGGGTTTGGCCACAGAGCCCAAGAGATAGCTGCCTGAGGCCGGTCACGCACAGCGTTTTTATGGGAAGTGTTTAATGAGTTAGCCCAGTGCCTTGAAACCTATCTCCGGAGACAGAAATCCGTGGGATCAGGCGAGGTCGTTCGAGGGAAACGCTCTACTACTGTGACACTTCTCTATAGTCAGTAGGACCTACCGTAGAACATCAAGTCGTTACTTTGGGTTTTACTGTACCCCAACTGATCAACCTGAAATGGTAGGACCTAAAGGAAGATATGTTCCAGCCACTATCACTCGGCTGAGTCATCACAATAAGCAAGCACCACCACCACACCAAGGTGGGAGCTACAGTCAAGTGATCAAAGTAGTTAAGAATAACGAATGTGAAGAATAATAAGACATACGGTTTGCTGTATTAAACCCGTAGTATTCTCTAGATTAAGTAGAGTGAAGCACTGTCGCAAAGAGTGGACATAATGGATAACAGGGTAGCAAAGCATAAGCCAGAGTAATGCGACCACATTCGAAGCATAACCCTTGTTAAACAACACTGTCACACGAAGTTCCAGTGGAACCAGCTGTGAAGTAGATACAATTACACATGAATTTGTTTACTGAAATGAACTAAATCTTGTTCCTTTCCCTGCTCATCTATTTTTACATACCGATCGTAACTAAATCTGTAGTATATAAAATGAATCCAGATATAAAATAATCACCAACTTACATTACATCGAAATGTTTATGCTCAAAGAGTAACTTCGTTGTCACATTCAGTAAAGTTTCTGAGCGAAGCGGTAGCATCTGAATGGAATTGTTAAGTGTCTCTTGTAGATCCACTGAACGGTATTTTGGGGACACAATAATTTTAGTTATTGTGGTTGGAACAAAGTTAGGATTTGATACATTAATCTGGTTCTACTTGGGACTCACAAGTTATGTAAAAATGAACATACAATCACTGTGAGATCTATCAAATTATCTTGCATGTTGGCAATGGCACTTATCGTAATTAACTTGTACGCTGAACTTCTCAAAGAGATTGTTCGAGGAAAGAGAAACACCAATAAAAGTATAAATACTAAGGAGCAGATCACTACAGACCCAAAGAGTTTAAGGCATATTCTACGCGGCCGAAGACGTCGGTCTGTCAGAGGAATTAAAGCCACATACTCTGCTCTGGAATCTGAAAATTTTTACACAAATTGCGTATAAAATACCTTTACGCACGTAGCCTGCTCCGGAACATGTTGGGCAAGCAACTTGAGGAGATATTACTTCATAACTTGGCATTCCAACTGACCTTGAAGCTTTCAAGCAACCTTCAACTTCAATACCCAATATCTTCGATACGTGCTTACATATACTGACTGGTTTCTCTGTGGTCACTTCATATTGATTTGGTATGATTCCAAATTTTTGATAATCCCCAATGAGAGGTTATCCGGCTGCTCAACTGTTCTAGTTCTAGTCCGCTGGATGATAAATTTCAGATCACTGTATCTCGTGAAATAGTACAATAGACCGTAGACCGAAACCTTGACTATGATATGCTCCAACAAAGACCTTGATAGTCGCTTCGTTTCAGGCAATAGGTCATCACTTCCGATCTTGGGTGATCTGTACCTTAACTCGTCCTTCAACTTCCAAGAATTCTCAAATTCCTCATCTGCTTCACTGAATACAGGTCTGCACTTCACAAGGTCTACGAAGGGCTCTGCAAAGTTATTTGTAGCAAGTCTAAGTAACAGACCTTTGACAACAACGTGAGTGAAAATAACGTCAGCATCAACTATTTGAACGTCATCTGTCTAAAAAGCAACTATTTGTAAAACCCATTTTGGTTTGTCCTCGCAAAAATACGGGAAAAATCATATTTCTCCCTATTAGTACCATCTCAGTATTCCGTTGTATTTATTGCTGTTTCAATGGCCTTTATCAGTTTGCATATGTGCTTCCTTTTTGTATTTAGCTTCAATCATTGATAATATATTGTTTACAGAACAGAGATTTGTGGAGATTGTAGCAATTTTTCATGGTTGGATTCATAATTCGATTAAGCCCTGCTTATAAGTTCCAACATTTCGTTAATTATCTTATGTTGTTTTATTGTTTGAGAATCGTTTATCGTCGTTTTACTTGACATCATGTTATTTCGGTTACCACATCGGCAATCTATACTTTGGCTATTACATCTGATATGTGTTGCCATTATTAAAAGTGCATCCTCTGTTTGATTTGAGAACTTGCTCTACAAAAGACTGAGAATTAACTACATCTTTTTTTATCCAACTCTTGTTTTCTTGTTGATCGATCATCTTTGGGGCTGACTGAACAGACCATTCCTTTTTCCTTGAGTAGGATATTGTTTCTCGCTTAATAGCAATGTTCCTTTTATGTTGATAAGTGGTATTTGGAAAGTTCCTGATTCAATTGCAAAGTGTTGTTCGGACAGCATTAGATTTATTTTTTCTTACATTTTTCTCATAGTACCTTCTTCAACTTTTGAACGTCTGTCTTTTTTTATGGAAAGTTGTTGTGTGTTATCGCCTTCTGGATTACTAAACTTGAAGGAACGTAACTATGCCAATAACAACGAGACAGGCACTGTGGAAGTGATCCATAGTTAGGTTCATCGTAATTCTCTGCCAGACTCGCCACTTTGCCACAAAATAGCAATCCTACATCAAACATTCTAGTGAAATCTTTGGGCAAACAACGTCAGCAATGAAACTGTTAGCAAATCGCAAAATTATCGCATTCAAGTAGGATCATGTGCTTCTAATAGAAGTATAGTGTGGTGTCGAGTCGCGGTTGACTATGATCACCATCACAGGATGACTACGTGCCAGCTAACTGATAAGATCCCCCGTAAGCCAAATATCAGAAGGTAGTTGATGTCTGTAGTCGGAATGTATTCGTTGGCGACCTCATGGTATCAAAAGAATACCGAGATCTGCCAGAGTACAAGTGTGGTTACTGAGCGTAACCAAATTGCGCAAGGCCACAATCAACGGAAGAATGTATGTGTTTTGGTACAGTTCAAAAAACAAATACAGTAAAACAATCGCTGATACAATTGGTCATAATAATAATTGTTCCGTATACACCAATTGCATTCTCTTGATAAAAGTAGGTCACTACAGGAGCCCCCGCTAGAAAGAGTTAACATTTTCGATTCGTAGTGGTTTCATTCGTGGGACTGATCGGTAGATGTGCGATTGTAGGACGAAAGGGCTGGCGAACAGGAAGCGATTGTTGATCCTCGAGTTGTCAACGAAGGTTTCTTACGTAGAACAGTACTAGAAGAAGTGTGCTGTATTTGTTGCTCGAGTTAGCATACCACATCAGAGTAGTTTGTATCCATGATCTGAAGATTGCGTTCATTGTGGTGTGGACCAGAAAACGCTGCAGACGTAGGGCGGAATCACGTTGAGCCAAGGAACCAGAAGCGACCATAACAACCAAGTGCGAGACCAAATATATACCAGACATATTCGGGACCAGAACATCGACTGAGTGCAATGACAAGAGCGTGGGTGATCAGGCCAGCCTTCGCCAAGGTAGACTGAAGTCGACGTGCCAAAACTGACGACGGTTGGAGGCGTGGGCTCAGGGTACGAAAAAATCAAAATAAGAGAAAGGGTGTGGCGTGCATGTAGTATAAGAATAGTCCCACATCGTATCCGTTGTTGGTTGTGTGGCTAGTCGCGAAAGCGTACGGGTAAGCGTAATCGGAAACCGTAACGTGAGACGGTGGTGTCGTTCCTATTTCGTGAGCCTGCAGTCTTGTTGTGGATGCGAAGGATAGACCAATAATTATCATGTTAAGTCCAATGGTGTCCTTGGATTTAAATGGATATTTCCTACCGGTCGATATCTGACCACTTGTTGAATATTGTACAAAATGTTGTTTTCTATTTTTATGGTACGATGTGGTATGTTTGGTTAGTATATAAATAGAGTATGTCTGAAATACAATGATTCATAACTCAGAGGCTGAGATTTGTGTTCTGGACTCAACTGGCTGTGATAGACAGGGAATCGGGACCAATCATGACTCTAGGTCGTCCATTGCGTTCGTAAGTGTTTACGTGTCATGGAATCGATCGATAGATACGCTGTTCTCTAGTTTTTCAGTCAAGGACACAACAATTAACACAGGGTAAAAAACAACCACAACTTGAAGTCGCAACAAATCTCATCCGAAATCAGGGGCGGCGTGGTCTGCTGATCTGGACGTGAGACTGAAGTCTCGTCCGTAGATGGTGCAGATGACACGTGCTGTTGACTGGGACGTGAGAATGAGTTCTAGCTTAAGATCCGGAGAAGATGTAGGGATTCTGCTAGTAGGTTTGATGGGTCTAACGTTGGATCTCAAGTTATCAATTAGAGCATTGTAATAGACGTGTGCTGATTTGAGACGATCAATGCTGACGATCTTGACACAGTCATATCAATCAATCTTGAAGGTCTTTCCGTGACGGGAAATCACGTGAAAAGGTCCCTCGTAAGGCTGTTGCAGGGGTTTGCGTACCAAATCTACTCGTATGAAAACATGTGAACAGGTAGATAACTCACGAGGGAGAGTGACCTGTCGATGCTGTATTCGAGTTGACACCGGAGACAGTGTTCGCATAAATTCAGTCAGTCGATGAACGTAGTCTGATTTACCAAAATCGTCACTTCTCCGTGGTGTTAAAAATCCCCCAGGCAGACCCAATGTCATGCTGTATACAAGTTCATCGGTGGGGCACTGAATGTCTACCTTTAAACTCGTTCTGATACCTAGAAGGACGAGCGGTAAGGTTTCGTACCTATTATCGTTTTCTTGTGCTCGAAAAGCAATTTTAAGTTGGCGATGAAACCGTTCGACTAAACCATTTGATGCTGGGTGGTAGGTGGTAGTGAGTTTGCGTTCCGTACCAAGCACTCGGGTCAATGAGGAGAAAAATGCGGACTCGAATTGTCGTCCTCGATCAGTCGTGACAGTCGAGGGGCAACCGTACAACGCTATTCATCCTTCTACGAAGCGGTGATCAACTGTCTCCGCCGTAATAGACGTTATGAGGACAGCTTCGGGCCATCTTGTAAAACGATCGGTGCACGTGAGTATGTGATCATACCCGTGCGATAGTGGCAATGGTCTCACAATGTCTATATGAACGTGATCAGAGCGAGCACCGGGCGTAGCGAACGTGCCAATGGGGGCAGCTACGTGCCTGTGCACTGTTGATCGTTGACATTCTAAGCATTGCTTTACCCACATACGAACATTATTATTCATGGACGGCCAGACGTATCGTGCGGCGATGAGACGTAATGTAGCTGCGATACCTGGATGAGACAGTTCATGCAGGGCTTCGAAGACGAGACGACGGTAAACAGAGGGTACGATGGGTCGAGGAAGACCGGTAGAAGTATCACGTAGGATAGTACATGAGCTAGTATGGACTTCCCGATACCGAACAGATTTAGCATGATGGGCTTCTGTACAGGAGGGATCGCTTACTTGGGTGGCAGCCATGGCAAAAAGATCAGGCACCGGTAAAGTAGCTGCATTCACTTGGATACGTGACAGATCATCAGCAACATAGTTCGACTCGTATTTAACGTGACGGAGGTCTGTCTTGAACTGGGAGATATAATCCAAATGTTTTCACTCTCGTGGTGAGTAGCGGTCAGAATTGGTATGCAAAGCATACGTTAAGGACTCATGGTCAGTGAATAAGATAAATTGACATTCTTCTACTGCGGGCCGAAAATGTTTGATGGCGCAGTAATCTGCTAGCAGTTCGCTACCAAAAGCGCTATATCTCGTCTCCGTGGGAGTAAGGCGTCGTGAGTAAAACTCGAGGGGTTGTCAACTTCCGGAGATGTTCTGTTGCATAACGGCTCCTATAGAAAAATCAGATGCATCAACCGCTGTACGAAGTGTGGCTGATGGATCAGGATGAGACAGGAATGTGACTAGAGCCAGAGCCGTTTTGATTTCTGAAAATGCAGTACGTGCGGCATCGTTCAATTCTAATTAACGTGGATTATCGCAAAGTTAGTCGGTTAAGGGTCATAACCGTTCTGGTGCGTGTGGGATGAAAAGTCTGTAGAAGTTAACTAAACCAGGAAATGCCTTCAGTTCTTTGAGTGTGGATGATGTACTCCACTACTGCACGTACTTTGTCCTCGCAGGTTAAAATACCCTCCTGCTTAGTAACGTGACCTAAGAATTTTATTTCCTGTTTCCCAAGTTCACACTTGTCTGGCTGACTATTATTCCATTATCAGAAATGCGCTGGAATAGGAATATTAGCTTTTGATAATGTGCACTTACGTTTGATGCTGCGATTAGCAGGTCATTAATGTAGACGTGAAAAAAATCTAAGTCTCGTACTACGCTATCGACAAACCTTTGGAAAGTTTGATCAGCATTCCGTAATCCAAAGGGCACTCGTAGGAACTCAAACCGACCAAAAAAAGTCGTGATAGCGGTTTTATCGATTTCTTCAAGGGAAACTGGGATCTGATGATATACTCGTACAAGATCGATCCTAGGGAAAATAGTCGTGCCCTTGAATGATACCGTGAAGTCGTGTATGTGGGGGATCGGATAGCTATCAAAGCATGTAGCTACGTTTAATTCTCGATAGTCGCCACACGGTCTCTAACTAACCCCATACTTTTTGAGCACCATGAGAAGAGGTGAGGCCCAGGAACTGTAAGTAGAACGAATAATACCAGTAGCTAGTAAATTGTCAAACTCACTTTTAGCGAAAGCTAATTTGCTCGGTGCTAGTCGGCGAGGTTTCGCCTTGACTGGGGTTTCGCGGGTGACTATGTGGTGTACCACACAATTAATCATCGACGGGCTCTCCTCAAGTGGCTTAGATAATTTGCGGAATTTCTCGAATAAAGCATGGAATATATCGTCACACGAATGAAAGACGTCTTAGATTCAGTACGCGTTTGTTTGAGCTTTGAGGCCCACGAATTTGCTGTTCGACGAAGTATCGATTGGCTGCAGCGTACGTGAATCGACTAGCGATTTATTGTGCTGTAGGAAACTAATACTGAGTATGGCTGTGGGAACATCGGCAATCATGGACGACCACAGATACTGTCGTCGGCTGCCCAGGTTGTTCGTGAGCTGTCGTTTACCATTGGTAGAAATAACAGAGCCATTCGCGGCGCATAGTCGAAGCATCATGGCTTGTAAATTACTGTTACCAACAGGTACGACATAAACTTGGGCACCTGTATCTACTAAGTGCCTGGCTTTCGTGCGATAGTCGTGCACATAAAATAAGCGGTCAACCTGGGGCAAAGGACCGGCAAGCGGCCCCAGTTCATCACCGGCTCGTGGATTTCCCGCCTTGTACGAGCAGGGAGCTTGACAACGGTGGGTACCGGATCCGAAAGCACAGTGGAATCAGGACCAAACCGCATTCGCTTTCAAAGCCGCATTTTGGGGTGGTTTGGGAGATGCCTGCTTAGGGCGAGTTGTTACGGCTTTACGGGGGCGTGAACTGGTTCGAGGGACGTAGGGTTCTAGTATATTTGAACGGTCTGGAAATTTGAGACGGGTATGGCACGGTTACCCCTATCACCCTGAGCCGAAAAGCGACTAGCGTCGAGATCTGCGGTCGAGAGTGACGTTGAGGCAACTATATAGTTGTCTCGGGTGCAAATGCTTGCCAATATCTTATCTGCTGTGAGAGGGGTGTCCTCGAGCAAAACCGTGACGGTTGGTTGTATATTTGCTGGTAGTGATTCGAGCCATAATTTCCTAACTATTTCGGAATTGGCTGTTGTGGGTCCCGCTAAAGACTGCAGGCGGGTGAGGTGGTGACTTGGTCCCACAACCGTTCCTCCCTCGACGGGGGAAATGTTTAAGAATCGCCTCCTTGTGACGATCGTTAATGTTAGGCAGATTCAGGTTGAGGATAACCTCACGAACAGTAGCTATGTGATCCCCAGGTAGCGTTTCTTGAGCGTAAGCACTCTGCTTCCGTTGATTCGTTATGCGGCGGATCTCGTAGTGGGATTCCAGTGCCACGAACCAAACTTGCGGATCATGAGAAATAAATGAGATAGGTCGGATATTGGTGACCTGTACATCTGAGTCTATTATATTAATGCCACTCTTATAGTTATCCATCATATCAAGTTGTTGCTCGGATATTATATATTGAATAATATCAGTGCTAAAATGTGCAAAAAAAGTGGATAAATAGACAATAGACTCACTGTCTTCTTAGGGAATTTTTTCAGAGGTTGAAATGTGTTCACAGTTTGGAGTCACCAGATGTGGAGTGGAGTCCAGTTGCGGTTGACTATGACCACCACTACATGTAGACTACATGCCAACTACCAGTCTAGATCCCTCCGTAGATCGAATATCAGAGGGCAATTAAAAATTGCAGTAAGATGTATTTGTTAGCGATCTCGTGTTATCGAAATAATACCGAGATCGTGCCAAAGTTTACAAGCGGGACTACTGAGCGTACGCGAGTTCGTGCAAGGTCACAGACAATGGAAGAATGTGTGTTTTTAGTACATTTAAACGAACAGGTACAGCAAAACAATCACTGGTACAAGTGGTTATAATAATAATTGTTTCTATTATACCAATCGCATTCTCTTCATAAAAGTAGGCCACTACAGATTTATGGACTCATTGGTGGTTTTCTCGATTCAAGCATATAGCGGTAAATAAATCGCCGGAATCAGTAGCTCC
Source organism: Schistosoma margrebowiei (assembly GCA_944470205.2). Taxonomy (NCBI): domain Eukaryota; kingdom Metazoa; phylum Platyhelminthes; class Trematoda; order Strigeidida; family Schistosomatidae; genus Schistosoma; species Schistosoma margrebowiei. Next base: position 6,919,497 of record OX104028.1, read on the forward strand.
GTAAGTCTTTTTTGTTGATACTTTCCCCATTAGTTTTAATAAACTCAACTAGATGAAGACGCACGGTCACACATCCGCACCAGATCACTAGTGGGCACTCCGTTCTTCACATCGCCCACAACCGCTAGCCAGCTCAGGTTGATTGCTTCTCAAAATATCGATAGCCTATCAAATATGTCTTCGAACCTATCCATATCTGACTTCTGATTTCACTGGGTTGGTGCGTTTCGATTATAAAGATGTTGCTGGTTAAGGCATTATCAAACTCGTATACCTACAATTTAATCTTTTGACAACTTTTAGTTCCATAGACTTTACTGCTTTTCAACAGATGTGCTCACCCAGATTAAGGTACACACAAACTTACAAATAATAGGCAGATTGGCTAGAAATAATGCAGTCGTGTGGCCAATAAATACGCATTATTTAATCTTTGGTATCTTGACCAATTATCCTTCTTTCCAGTTTGTCGCTACTTCTTCGTTCTGAATATTCTTCAAAGTAACGTGCAATATCCTTTGAGTTGTCTCTAAATCTGACTTCAGCGCTTAAGTAGGCTCTCTCGTTTTGGACATATTGGAATTGTAACCAGTAATTGAGGATTGATGTTACGAAGTAACTTTTAAGACGTGCGGTACTGCTAGGCATGCAGAGTGTCTTGTTCTTACTAAAGTGATATCTTAAGTGTTGGCATTTGACTTTACGCCTAGTTAAGTTCTCATTATATAGACGAAACAATGTAAATAATTATTTTTAAACTTTAATGGATTTTAGAAGCGTGAACCAAAACCTCGTACGATTATTGACATTTTCATCTAGGAAAATTTCGTCTTTAGTCAATTTGCAAATGTCGGATTCAGACTCATCATGCGTACGTTCTTATTGTCAATAGTTTTTGACAGCTTATAGGATGTTCAAGAAATCTTAGCCTGCCCTGGGTTGTATGAAGAAATTACACATGAAAAGAAACATGTGTATAATAAGGTAATTCTCGTTCTATATTTTTTTTTGTAGTTTCGAACTTTTAATAATAATGAGTTGTGCATTATGGTATACGGCACTAACGTTTGTAAATACTCTACGACTATGTTTAACGTAGTCGTCAACTTAGACAAATCCGAAAACTGGGAGACTTAACGAACTATTAATTCCATAGGGTCTGTGTAGTCGGTTGACTGTAAGTGGTTCTTTCCAAGTACTTGAAATATAGTGCTGGAATTCTCGGGCCTATAAATGCTCGCCAACTGAGAAGCCAGAAACTTTTTTTACAACCATTAAATGAAACAATAATCCGTCATCATACTAATGTGAATACATCCAACAAGAATGTTTCTTTAACGTCATGAGTAATCAAACAGCAAAGGTAGCTCTTCCGACATAGCGGTCGGTTCTTACAAGGATCCAATTTATTGAAATACCTGTTTTATACTATTCGTGGCAAATATTTTAGTGGATACCTTTGTTTGAGGACAAACGGAGCTATTTTAAAGACAGATACAGTTTACCTATTCCGAAAATCCGAACAGTTGGGGAGACCATTGTGAAGTATTTAGACTAATAATTATATGAGCTTGAAACAAATGTATCGCTGGACCTTTAAACGATAATTGGGAGACTTGTAGCACTAAATTAATTCTCGAATGATTCAAACCCTTGGTCAGAGATCTTAAGTATTACTTTTTTTCGGTCATTACAGTGTAAGTTCACTAACTATTTATCATCCTCCGGTTTTTAAACTTTGTTAAAGATTAACATTGCAATCTTCTGAAAATTGATTGGGAAACTCAGTGGTTTATTTATTTATTTATTTATTTCAACACATAAATATTGGTACAACGAGGCACCAAATACATATGCGCCACACAAATCTCATCCGATATGTGTGAGGGCTGTGATACTGCTCGGGTGCCCAAACCGAAGTAGGTGGTTTTCTTAGGGGGCCACTCCCCGAGCCTTCGACCTGAAGGTCTGATCCACAAGGTAGTGGAGCATCGTAAGGAGATGCAGTCCCATGGTAGCCGGTTACCGAAAGTTGGTTCATATGCCATTTGTTCCCGCAGGATACTGGAGCCCATGTGCACCATTGGTTTGGAATCCGGCTAAAGCGCCAGACATTCGCTTTTCGTCCTCTCGTTTTCGTAAACAACAGTAATGCCACGAGAAGGCAGTGAGTAGGACTTCCCTGGCAGAGGCTATATACGCGTGGCTATGTGAGAGCATTTCGAGAGGGAGAGCGGACTCTCCCCACTCTCGGCCGTACCAAGGCGTTTGTGGGCAAACTCAATGGTATTGATTACTTTATGACGACTCAAGTTCTCCTAGATACCCGCTCTCTTATCATGAGTAATATGGATGCATGTATGGAAAAGCAACTGAAGTATACCGACCGGTTACGTGTAAGGCCCTTACTGACCAAATCGAAATATGTTTTGGACTTATTCATGTTATGAACCACTCCCTAACACAATAGCAGACTGGAAGAACACTAATGCAATAAGACTAGGACTGTTGGTTAGAGCACATATTTGTCCCTGGGTCAAACCAGTGGTCAATATAAATGACTAAAATCTAGGTGATTCAACGTAAAACCTCTAGAGTTTCTACAAAATACCTAATTTTTGTTTTTCAAGCATTTAAGATTATTGCTATGCTCCACTTATTCTTCAGTTTACTTGTTTATTATTGATCTTTCGATTCGCAGTTGTTTGTCTCTTGATATCTTGATATAGTACTAATGAATCCTCGAACTAGTGTTTTCGGGTCGTTTTCCGAACCTCTTCAATTTCGAAAGTTAATATTCAGTTGGTATTGCTGGCCTTACTTTTCTTTGGTTATCTATTGGCCTGAACTAAGGAAAAAAAACTTCGGAGTTTATTTATTTGAACACATAAGTATTGGTACAAAGGAACACCGAATACATATGCGCTACATAAGTCACTTAGTTTGTGTGTGGGCTGTGATACTGCCCGGGTGCTCAGATCGAAGCAGGTGGTTTTCTTAGAGGGTCATACCTAAGGCCTTCGACCTAAAGATCTGATCCACAAGGCAGTAGAGCAACGTGAAGAGATTCAGTCTCATTGTAATCAGTTACCAATAATTGGTCCATATATTGTTTGTTTCCTCAGGATGCTGGAGTCCATGTGCATCAGTGGTTTGGAATAAAGTTTTTCCAACCCCCCTAGGTATTTTCTTATAAATCCCACGCTTCACATTTTGTTTACTCTTCCCTATATCAAAGAATTTCGAATTGTCAGTTCGTTCCACCCAAGTAATTCCAAGAAAACTGGTTAATGTATCTGACTTCCAGACAGATTGTGACTGAGCACAAGATTTTTTTTCTAATTTAGATTATTGGGTGATTATTTCAAAATTTTACTTCTTATTACAACGAACAATAATGACTATTTAATTTGTTAGTATAATTTTATTTTTCTTGCAAACTTCCTTTGTACTTGAACAGCCAGCTCTAATGAATACTCTCAACAGTATTCGAAAAAATCTCCCATGGATCGAGCGATTAGATGTCACATGTATGGCAGCTCCAGCTCAAAAAGATTTAGATTTGGATGACTTGCAACATATCGATCCAGATGATGATTTTAAACGTGAAAACTTTTTGTAAGTTCTATGGAGTTTACGAACAAACATTTTTCATTTTGAACTTAAAATTACATCTTTGAGATTCACCGTTTTAGGTTTAATTTACTTATTCATATCAATAATTTGGCTAGTTTCATAGATAACAATGAAGCAACAGTATCACATCAAGGCTTGAGGATAACTCTGGGGATTACTGTTAACATAACTGCAATGCTACTCATTGTCCATTGATATAATTAAATACACTAGCACCAAAGAACAGAATCGACACATGCTCCAAAGAATTTTGTCGAAATTCCATTTGTTGTGTTGTATTTAAACACATACATATGTGACTTGTAATTCTTGATTGTATGTAATCCACTGAAGTGCTTATTTTTAAGATTACACTCACAAATCTTCGGAAAAAGCATATAATGTCAACCACAAGCCAATATCTCTTGGGTTTTGAGATGGTGGAGAAGATTTGTAGCTCAGGTGGATGATTTTGGTGGAGTTTTGTTCTCTGAGCTGGATGGTTTGGTCGTGGAGCTTTCATCGTTCTTCTGAACGACATCATCAGCACAAACTTCAAATAGAAGTTCTATTTGAAGTTTGTGCTGATGATGTCGTTCAGAAGAACGATGAAAGCTCCACGACCAAACCATCCAGCTCAGAACAAAACTCCACCAAAATCTCTTGGGTTTACATTCACGTTCTCAGATAAATAAAATCAGCATTATCAATTAATTCTCTCAAAAGACATTATTTTTCATGTTTGCTATTGAAGGACGTTAGTTGTATACATATATTCAGTATCACTCCATTCCATCCTAATGATCTCCAGTCTTTTCTCTTGTATTTTCAATTTTTTGTACGGTTAACATACTTAACACTGCACTATTGATGATCTGTATTTTAATACATTTATTAATATCAGAATGGGTTTTGTGGAGAATTTACGAAATTTCACAGGTTTAAATCATGAGTCAGTTGAAGCTAGACCACCATTGATCGTGGATGCGCACTGCTGAGGAGTCCCATACCAGGACGAAACGGCCGTCCAGTTCTTCTAGGTTTTCAATGGTGGTCTAGCTTCAACTGACTCATGATTTAAACCTGTGACAATTATTAATCTATAATTCCAGTAAATAAATGCACCTGGATAGCATTACCCTCGATAGGTACTTCTCATACTTTCTCCCTTTTTAATTAAAATGAAATTGTAACTTTTCATATGTTTCGTAGCCTTCATATATCCCCTTATCTCTTTTATTTAGTTACCGTGTAGCTCAGGCAGCGGTGCTTATAGCTATACCTCAATTACATGCTTTAGATGTACCGACTAAACGACCATCTGATTACTTTGCAGAAATGGTCAAAACAGATGATCATATGACAAAGGTTAGTTTAATTGTTGCCATTTCGCAAATAACATAAAGTAGACGACATACAGCTGTACTGTTGGATTTCGTCTGTGGACAGAATATCTTACACCAAATTTAAATGAATCTTATAAATCTTGATAGTTTTGATAACGAAACGCATCCTTAGTTCAAGTCAAATATGTTGTTGGGCGGAACTGGTCATATCACTAATTAGTTGGATATTTTGTCAATAATATTTATCAAATTTTTATAATAACGGATTAGCTTGTCCTAACACGCGTGTTTCGCTATGAAACGAAATGCTTAAGTAGAATGTCGACATCACCGGTCAGATATTTACTCTGTTTTTTCAGTTTCTGTAGTTGACCCAAGTTTAAACATTCACTTGTGAAACTTCCACTGAAATCAGAACAGTTTAGTTCGTAATTTTGTGATCTTTTTTACATTGCCGTCCCATCCCTTCTATGATCATTGAGTCACCAATTTTTATTCAAGTATTAACCGACAGAAAAACAGTGGTGTCTAACATTGGGTTATTCATATCAAATTATGTTCCATGTATTAATTTATTCTAATTGGATGTGCATAGTTAAGTGATTGATGTATGACTGAATGGTTAGTATGCATATTGTTGGTGTTTTTAATAGGCAGTTATAAAATAGGTTGATTTTATAAATATTGATCTGTGGATGTTGTACTGGGTGATGATGTTTAAGGATAAAGTGTTTGTGGTTTATTAGTAAATGAACGAGTCGTTTATGTGAGTGGATGAAACAACGGCAAGGTTTGGGATGGGGTACTAGGTAAATTCGACAAATCAATCAATGAGGTAGTGAATTTTCACCAGCTAAGGTGGTTAATACACGTGTTGGTATGCCTATCTACCACACCTCAACCGGCGATGTTGTCTGATGTAGTGGTAGACTGCAAGAAATCTAGGGCTGGCCAAACTTAGGCGTGGCATCAGTCCATAAAATCAATGGCAATTTGATTGAGACATGTCAATAGGGGTTGACTACTTGGTTGGGGAGACGTTGGCTGATATGGTTCAGAATCGTTTACCCTGGCTCGAGTGCATTCAGTTGATGCTGATACTTTGTTTGTTTTATTGCGTTCTAACTGCTGGTATCTTATTACTAACTACTTGAACCCGTTAATCGAAATATACAAATCACAATAAAGACATGGTAGATAAAAATTTATTTGATGCTCAAGATAAATCAAATAACTTCCGAATACAGTTATATTTGTATGACTTACACCGATTTATGGTCAGATTTATATACATTAAATTGAATAGTACTTGATACTAATTAATGAAGGATTCACTGAGTAAGCATAGATGTACAATATTACATAACAACCGTCTGTGACCAACAGGCATAACCAACATGATAACTCTTTAAAATATGTATTGATATCATAGATGATTGAAAAGGAAATCAATACCATAGGCCATTGACACTTCAATGGAGTAAATCTTCGTTCATCATATCAGTTTGTTTAGGTTATAGCGATTGATAGATGTCTCCTGTTTAAAACGACCCCTGATTGTATTTCAATTACTGGTTTTACGAGACAGAGGTAGACTATAATTGTAATGGACTGTAAACATCTGAGTGCATTACTACACATTGTCTTCACTATGCAGCGTTTGCGATGGTGCTATATCAGTAACTACTAATCTTATCTCCTATTGTTGTAATTAGAGGTTGATAAATTTTGATGAATAATGCTAAAATTGATGTTAGTGATAACATTTACCATACTAACGCTTGATGTTGATCTCATGAAGCATCTACTGCTTCATGATTTCATTCAGTGGTATTTATTCATAGTGATATAAACTAAATGAAAGGTTAGGTAATAATCGTATTGCAGTTTGTTTGAAGTCAAGCTTAGTCAATATGATTGAATTTTTTTTACTTCAGAGTTACAAATCTTTTCGGCAAAACATTAATGCGTAGTCTGTTTAGCAAATATGTGAAATTGATATAATAAAATCTTCATTTTAGATATATTCCTAGAAGTGTTTGGAAGCCAGATTTAGACTGCTTGGTTAACTTTTTCACATTTTTTTTCAATCTTAAATATTTCGCTAAAACTGAATGCACAATGGATTTCTCCAATTCTTGTCATTTGTTAGTCGTACAAACAGTAAATTGTTGATTGGATGGCATAAAAAGACTGCTCACGTTTGATGTCTCCATAAATTCAAGAGATTGATAGTCATCCTGGTTTCTCATCGTACAATCCGCGCTAAAATACTTTAAACACTTGAAGAGTTATTTCCTCTATTTTTTCATCTCTATAAACAACCTTCCAGCATATCTTTAATTCCCTGGCAGTTTTCCGCGAATACCACGTAAAATTGGACTATCTCTATTTGCTTGTTTATTGAATAAGCCATGTTATTCTAAATCCCATCTTGTTTAAACTTTGATTGATCATTGTCGAACGCGTTGACAACTTCACTTATCTTGGAAGTCTGATCAGCCCAAATGGGTTGGTGTCTGACGAAATCTCAACACGGATTCGAAAAGCTCGCTTGGCTTTTGCCAACTTACGTCACCTATGGCGAAGGCGAGATATCCGTCTATCAATAAAAGGACGAGTATACTGCGCGGCAGTCCGTTCTGTTTTAATTTACGGCAGCGAAACATGGCCATTAAGAATAGAAGACACTCGTAAGCTACTAGTATTTGACCACAGATGCCTTAGAAATATTGCTGGCGTCTGCTGAGATCACCAGGTAAGTAATAGTGAGGTTAGACGCAGAGTATTAGGGAATGATGGTAAATCAGTTGATGAGGTTGTGAATCTTCATCGACTGAGATGGTTGGGCCACGTGTTACGTATGCCTGAACACCGATCACCACAACGTGTAATGCTAACCGGTGTTCGGGATGGTTGGAAGAAAGTTAGAGGTGGCCAAACTAAAACGTGGCATCAGTGCTTGAAGTCACTAACTTCTAGTCTGAGCCATGTTGGTAGATGCAGACTACTTGGTTGGGGCCCGCGTGACTATCGTAACCAATGGTTGTAGACTGTGTGACATGGCTCAGAATCGATCGCAACGGTGTCGGTGTATACACTCTCTGTCTTCCCTTAAACTAAGAGATTAAAATCGCTTCATATCTTTCTTTCTACCAACTAATTCTTTCTTCCTGTATTATATCCTTATGCTCAATCTTTCTTTTATATATTACCACCTCTGAATTAAATACTTTTATGAATCCGGTGTCCATGTTGTTGTGTTAATGAGGTATGGCAACTTGGACCGACGCATTATATGTGCCTGGTCCTACGTTGTAGTTGACTGTCTGACTGATCAACCAAGCATAAAAATCTTTACATATTTCTTTAAATTTTACGTATTAATTTGTGTTTAATTGCATAGGTTAAAAAATATCTAATTGAAATTAAACAAAAGTTAGCATTACGTGAACGTGCTAGACAAATAAGAGAACGACGTAAATTTGGTAAACAAGTTCAACAGGCTGTTAATCAAACACGTAAAGAAGTAAAACGTAAACTGACGGAAGCTGTAAAGAATACGTGGAAAAAAACTGGTAAAAAAAACATTGTGTTTAGTGTTATTCTCTTTTTATCAATTTTCTTCTAGTACAAGCCATAGGGTCGAGGAATTACACTGGTTTACAAGTACAAGTAATAGTGGGAATGCAAATATAAGAATTGGCTACCCAATTACAACGGTTCAGACGGAGCCAATTTCTCCAATTATAACAGATTTATACTTTATTCACTGATATTTCTCACTTGATCGATAGCTAATTGATAGCTATTTCGTCGTAATATGAGACTCCTCGACTGTGCACTCATAACTGGTGGAGTTCAGTTGTCATTAATAACACTGGGTAGTTATCGCGCTATATCTGAAATTGTTCATTTGAACGTTGACGCAGTGTTCGTAATCGTCAAGCTTTTGCCATGAGATCCGAAATGCTTAAGTTTAGTTCCTGGTAGATGTTGTATGTATGTATCGCTAAGGAGTAACATACTAAGACCGAACGGCTATTCAGAGCCCCTTGGAGTTTAGTATTACCCTAAGTAAGACTAATCTGTGACAATTACAACTTACAAACTAAATCGTTTTTCATATGATCACTTCAACTGGTTAAATTGTCAATTGTTTATGCAAACTTATTTTTTTGACTGTGATTATATGAACTATATTATCTTTATGACTGATTAACTTAACTGTGTAGATTTCGAGTTCTGTGATTTGGATAGTTTAATTGACCGATGTTTTGAACAACAATATTATGGCTTACTTCTACTAGATTCGAGCTTATTAAAGTCTTTGCTTTTTTACTTTATTCTTTGTTAAATTCATCGACTGTCTCAAATGAACAAGAATGTTACATACTAGATAACAGATATTTAGATTATTCAAAACTCCATTATAAAATCTCATAGATCTCCATTGTGGACAGAAGGTTTTTTAATAACCATGTCGACAGAAAACTCTCCGATTGTGGTACATATGTATTCATCGAAGCGCCCTTCAATCCCGTCAGATACATCGTAATAATTGTATTTATTTATTATTATTATTAGTGGCTTTATTCAGTACTATATTTTTGGTACAATATAGGATTCTCAGCACAAAGAATTTAAACAAATTTCCTATTTCTTATTTCTTGATCAATTCTGACCATAAATATTGAGTGATGATTGCCAATTAGATGTTAGCAGTCCAGTCAATCGACATCGAAATAATGTATATTCTTTTCGCTGTACATTGCCAACAACCACGATGTCTCTAGTTGGGTCTTTTGTAACTGGTACAGCGTAGATGGACTGGCCGAGTGGCCCAAGGCGCTGTTTTGAAGCACCAGTCGGAAAGGACGTGGGTTCGAATCCAGCCCCCAAATATCCTGGAGAGAGTCAACTCTCCCTCTCGACATGCTCTCACATAGCCACGTGCATACAACCACTACCACAGAAGTCCTACCCCCTACTTTCACGCACTAGGGATGTTTCTTTCGAAATTGGGAGGACGGAAAGCGAATGCCCGACGCTCTAACCGGGTTGGTGGACATGGAGAGTCCACCTAGGGGATTCGGAAAACCCCGGTTCTAAACCAATGGTGTACATGAGCTCCACGATCCTAAGGAAGCAAATGGCGTATGAACCTATTGTTGACGACCGACTACCATGGGACTGTATCTCCTGACGCTGCTTCATTGCCTTGCGGATTAGACCTTTAAATCAAAGGCTCCGGGTGTTACCCCCTCAGAAAACCACCTGTTTTGGTTTGGGCACCCTTGCAGTATCCCAACCCTCCCATAAATCGGATGATTTATGTGGCGCATATCTATTTGATACCTTCTTGTGCCCATGTTTGTGTTTAAATTAATAAACTGGTACAGCGAAATGTAAACTTTTCAGAAACGTACCTCAATAGGTTATACAATTAATTGACATAATGATCTGTTAAAGCAAACAAGGAAACATATAACTTGTTGCAATATCTAGATAGCAGTAACCGACCATATGAACTTATCTTTTAAAAGGTTATCTCTTTTCTTCTCATTTGCATATACATAGTACTTTTTATGAACCGTTTTATTTTCATTAATATCCTCATTGTTTATTTATAATGATAGGAATTAATCGTGAAGAAAAACTAGAACATATATTAAATGAATTTAAAAAAGATTATGAACCGAAAAATGATAAGTCCAACATGAAAACATCATCATCAAAGAGTTTTCATACAGCAAAAGATTATGCAAATCGACGAAAGTAAACAAGTGTTTTCTTTATCTTAAGATTTTTTTCTTTATCATGTTAGATTATGTTAGCAGAAAGATAACAGTGACTAGTGGAGTTCAACTGGGTCGGTTGTGAGATAGTAACTCACTGAGGACAATGATGGATGTATCGCTCAATCTTGTAGACTCGTTAAAGTTTATACATGAACACCTTTGGATGCCGTCCAGCTCAGTGGTTTAATTGTTAAGCGCTTGCGCGCGAGACTGATAGGTCCTGAGTTCGCATCATGCGAGGCGGGATCGTGGATGAGTACTGCTGAGGCGTCCCACAATAGGACGAAACGGCCGTCCAGCTGAATTCATGAGTTAATTAAAACTAGACCACCATGAAAAACTTGGAAGCACTGGACGGCCGTGTCGTCCTGTTGCAGGACTCCTCAGCAGTGTGCACCGGCTTCATGCATTCAACTATTTAATCGTTATCTTTCTGCTGACATAATCTATCAGGACAGATTAGAAAATTAAAGATAACGGTTATTGCTGGTGCATAATAACTATTTAAAATGTAAGAAAAATTCTCTAAATCTAAACAAAATTTCCATGTTTACCTGTTATCGATTATTATAATGTGCAATTACCAGAGACAAATATCATTTACCAGCGTTGGGTACCACAACAGACAATATAAACAATGGTAGCAATATATAGCAGTCGAATGGTGCTTCATTTACCGTAACTTCAACTTGACAAGTCCAGAAACAACAGTCAACTCTTTACACAAACGAGTATGAACAATGACCTGTTCAGTATGACCAGATAGATAATAAGTATACTAACTGATGGTGAGAGTACATTTTAATTAACCAGTGAAAAATGATGGTCTAACATCGATTGGTTCATGATCATAATCAAAAACTCAACAATCTCCACAACCTCATACTGAAAAATATACTATAAGAGAGTAGTTGCTCACAAGTAAATGCACTTATTTGTCTGAATGTTGATGATCATTTTCAAAAGGAGGATGACCAGAGTCATATTTTTACATTCGTATAAGCGACGAAAGTCTTCGCAAGATACTCAGCATACATTGGCCAGATACCTCATCAACAGCATTCTGGGGGGGGGAAGAACAAACCAGCTTCCAGAAGACGTTGAAAGTGGATAGGACATACATTACGGACATTACCAAACTGCATCACGAGACAAGCGCTAACTTGGAATCCTGGAGGGAGGTAGAAAAGAGAAAGGCCAAAGAACGCATTACGTCGGGAAATAGAAGCAAATATAAAAAGGATGAATAACAACTGAAAAAGATCGCCCAAGACAGGGTTGGATGGAGAATGCTGGTGGACGGCCTATGCTTGCTCCTTCACGAGGAGCAGTAACAGGCGTGACTACGATATTCAGAGAAAAGATATTTTCCAATAAAAAAGAAACTGTTCCTGTCTTTTATATTATTTTATATTTTATACGTTTTGTTTTGTTTTTGATTTTAGGATTAATCAAAAACGTGTTTATAAAAATAATAAATATGGCCATGGTGGACAAAAAAAGCGTCAGAAACGTAATACATCTGAATCAGTAAATATTGGAACACGATGTGATTTCAGTCAATTAAAACATCAAGCTACACCAAAGAAAGCTAAAGAAATTCGTTTAAATTATCGTAAATTAAAACAAAAACGTAAGAAAATGACAAAAAAACGTATTTCAAACATATGAACTTGTATATTTCACATTTATAAGAATTTTATATAAATGAAATGTGTATTCAACTTATTCTTTTATTCTTTGAAATATTGAAAACATGAAGTTCAATGAAGGGATCTCTTTTGAATGAATTCATTATCAAACTGTTAAAGTACTAGTTTCAATAAGGATATATGAATAAGGAAGAATCATGATGATGTAATAGAAAGATTACAATACTAGATTATGTAATAAGAACAATGACAATAAGTCAGTAATGAATTATAATATATAACCTTTAATTATTGTAACAAAAATATTTTAAGTCCTGGTTTCTAATCCCCTGAATGGGATCGTGGATGTGCACTGCTGAGGAGTACCACACTAGGAAAAAACGGCCGTCCAGTGCTTCCAAGTTTTCTATGGTGGTCTAGCTTCAATTAACTCATGATCTCAACTATTGAAAGACATTTTGATCATTTTACAATATTCACATTATAATTCTTTACTGACTTATTGTCATTATTCTTATTGCGTAATTTAGTGTTGTGATCTTTCTATTACATCATCATGATTATTCCTTGTTCATATGTTCTTATTGGAACTAGTACTTTAACAGTTTGATAAAGGTAATAAAGGTGTGAAAAATAAATGAAGTGATATCATGAACAATAATGAATAAAATCATGTGAATGTGAGATAAGTGAAGACAGAAATGCAATAATAATGATAATAATAGTAATAATAATAAAGGTCAAGCTTGTACTTCTTTTGTACGCACAATTTTTAGCTTGAGATCATGGATAATAAAAGCTTCTGCTATCTTAAAGAGTTGGATACGAAGAATTCTAGGTAGATTTGGATGAATCGCATACACAACCTTAAAACCAATCTGTGGATCAGTAGAATAATTAGAGTCGATTAAATGTTCAAGAGTGGAACTTTATCTGCTTCCCTATCACCCTTTTAGAACCACATTCGGACATGTTCTGGTATCTGAGTTGAAAGTGAGCGTTGCGTACGGCCAATGTACCTTGCTTCACAAGAGCAGGTGAATTGGTAGATGCACATGTAGGCGACCAGACGGAAAAACTTATCTTTTATGGATGCAGAAAAAAGTCCTTACTAGCGAATGTTATTCGCAGTTTTGTTAAATAGAATGTTATTTTTATCGCTGCCATTAACCGATTTTTAGTTATATCACATATTCGGTTACCTTTGAATTCCAGATTTATGTAAAGGTATTTCTTTGAAATGGAAAAACCGGACTCCTTGTCGCTACATCCACTCATATTTTTCTCTATGAAGCGGATCGGATAGCCGCTTTTCTGAGGAATGCAAGATCTTCGTCAGTACATTCTGTACTACACATCCGTTGTATTCGGTAGCAAGTGAATGATATTTCTCTTCCTGCTTAGAAGGACCAAGCTATAGAAGTTGGTCAGCTAACCATTCCATGTTTGTTTTCTAAAAATGGATCTTTTTGAGGAACAACCAATCCTTCTCGTCAGACGCACATCGAGAAGAGATTGGTTGACCTGCCTCTTTATCTAACGTGGCATGAGTTAGAGTGTAAACTAACTGTTAATTCAATATTGTCACAAATGTGTCGTCCATGTATCTTACATATAGACTAAATCGAACTAAGTTGGTTGTTTTTCAGTTTCGCCATAAAACAGTCTGCCAATATTGGACCCAATAGAGTCCCTATCTCTATGTCCATATATTTTATTGTTGAAACAGAACTGGGCATTAAAGGTGCAGTGTAGCAATAGTTCTTTCAAGTGGTCAGTCGGTAGGCCTATATCTATGTTGTTATGATCAATATACTCACATAAATAGCATGTAATTTCAGTTAAAGGTATACAAGTGAACAGAACTAACGTTAAGTGGGAACATGAGTTTCCCAGAAGTGTTAACATCATTAATACTATCAATAAATTGAAAGATATCATGAACAGAATATTTAGATACTTGCCTTCTAATTGGTCTCCATCTTCAGCCAACCATTTGGGGATTCGGTGAATTCGATATATCCAAAATAAATCGTAACGGTAAACCAAGTTTATGTACTTTCGATAATCCATATAAGCGCGGGACGTTCAGACCTATTCGACGTATATGACTATATAAGTCTGGGGTGATTATCCCTTTGTTCAGATTTTTAACATCAGTTGGCTGTTTTTCAATTCGCGGTGTTTCGTTTGCTTTGTCGTAATTCGTTACTAATTAAGTCTATTGTTATTGTCCTTATTATGTAATCCTTCTATTACATCATCATGGCTTAATATCATATGACAGTCTGCTAAAGTTGAGTATAAACAATAGTCCATATGTAAGGTGGTTGGATGTAGTTGGTGGGAGAGTCTGCTTCATCAAGTTGTCGTACTACCTAACATTTATCAGCAAGGCACAACTAAAACCACGAAGAAACGAATGATTCTTCGTGGGATCCGAACCAGCATCACAATCTGAGACATCTTCCACGAGCTGTCTGGGCCGTGACTGAACTGTAGGACTGAGATGTTTATAGCTGACTAGTGACTAATGACATGTTTATCTAGACCTTATTACTGATCGAATTCTATCTGCTAAGTTGTGATGTGCGAACTAAATATTCGATAATGTGTACACTACTTTTTGGTGCTGAATGTTGTTGACAGGAAATCTTAAATTTAGGCTTTTCGCTGGTTGATATTCGTCAACAAAGTGTATCTACAATCTTGATTTTCAACCACTAATATTGAAAATGCTCCATTTACTTCTATTTAGGTAGTTCCGTGTTATAATTAGGCAAATAAATGAAAATGTGAAACTTTGGATGCTATTCTCCATTAAATCAGCGATTGTCAATGCATAGTTAGTAAAATGTTAACCCATATTATTCTAATGTCCTAATCGTAAGCTTCCTTTATTCCTCAATCAGAAATTATTGTTTACTAATTGTAAAGTACTAGTTAGGTTCATATAAAAAAAGATCTTAATTATGTACATGTTACGACTGACTGAACTAGTGCTGAATGTATATATGAATATCTTCCCTTAAACTTTGAGATTCTTTCTACGAACTAATTCTTTCCTCTTATACTATATCTTTATATGCAATCTTTCTTTTATATATTACCACTATTGAATTAAGTACTTCTATGAATTCGGTGTTCATCTTATTATGCTAATGAGGTATGGCAACTTGGATCGATGCATATATGTTCCTGGTCTTGCGTTGTAGCTGACTAGATTGACTAATATGCATCTGAAGTGTGATAATAACAAGAGAATAGTTCAATGCGCTGATCTTCCATGATTTGGGGTTATTAATCGTTTTAGCTTATAAATGAACTACAATAGAGAAGTTAATAGTTAGTAGGATATACAAAGAGATTAAATCATAACATTATGCATGTACCAATAGTCTATACGCTTCAGGATCAAAAATAAAGAAATTCCATTAATTCTTTTAATTTTCAATGTACAAAAAAGATTAAACAAAGATTTATACAATGGTGAATTGTTAATTATTTGTCAATTAAGCTGAACGTATTATAATCGAAGTTATCTGTTACTTTTTTAAGAAGCAAGAACATAAAAATGATGTAGATAAATGTTGAACAACCAAGTGTCTGATTGGGAAAACGATCCTGGAATAGTAGATCCTATAGGATACGTGAAAATCTTGGATATATCTACAGATGACAAAAAGATTGGGAAAAAACATCTGGTAATGTAGCTTTATGCATTTCTATTATGTTGTAAGGAATTTAATAAAAACTTGGATTCAACATTCCATTCCATGGATTAGAACTTTAAATAGTGCTTCAAGTGATCTGTGGTCTATACACTAGTGACAACCTAGTTAAAAAACATTCTGTTTTTTTACTTATTTTATTTAAACACATAAACATGGATACAAGACGGTGTCAAATAGATATGCGCCACATAAATCATTCGATTTATGGGAGGGCTGGGTTACTGCCCGAGTGCCTAGACCGAAGCAGGTGGTTTTCTTATTGGGCCACACCCGGAACCTTCGACCTGAAGGCAGTGGAGCAACGCCAGGAGATGCAGTCCCATGGTAGTCGGTGACCATCAATAGGTTCATACGCCATTTGTTCCTTCAGGATACTGGGGTCCATGTACACCATTAGGTTGGAATCAGGGTTTTCCAACTCCCATAGTTGGATCCTCCATATCCACCAACCCGATTAGAGCGTCGGGCATCCGCTTTTCGTCCTCCCAGTTTCGTAAACAACAGCAATACCACGAGAAGGCAGTGAGTATGACTTCCTTGGCTGTATACGCGTGGCCAAGTGAGAGCACTTTGAGAGGGAGAGTTGACTCGCCCCACTCTCGGTCGTACCAGGGCATTTGAAGACCAGTTGGAAAGGAATAAAATACAACAGAAAACTGAGATGCTTGTTGGTAGTATTCAGAATACTTTTACCTATGCTGAAATTGTATTATACCTATCATATGGAAGATATTTTGATTGGGAAATTTTTTGAAATCGTCCTTTATTTAAACCTTTTGTTCTACATTTCGAAAGACTAATTACATAATGCAAAAACTCTACCTAGTCTGAATTACTGTTTCCTTATTAAGGACATTTATTTGTTTAAATTACTTTTATTTTAACAATCCTACTTACACTAGAGATGACGACAAATTTAGTGCAATATTCGAATATATCCCATCATAGTACTGAAGATATTATACTCCAAATACGCAAGTAACGTTTTTTAGTGTTGCGCTGGTGGTCACAAGTGTAACCTAGTCTGTCTGAGTCTTAGATTCCTACTGGGAAATAAAAGAAATTCCAATAGACTCTTATGCCAACTGATATGTAGTAGGTAAAGTTAATGTGATTAGTGACTAAGTGAGGACAAAAAGTCACTCAACTAAATAAGCATTAAATATCTGATACCCTTTCATATTATTTATATTTACTACGAACTAACTTGTGATTATGCAGGATAAAGTATTGTCACACAATACTCCAATTTTCTATTTTCGGTCGTAAACCATGGATCTGATATACTATAATTTCATCTATGTAATGAGTACCGTTCAAGTATCCGATTTAGTGAGATTATTAACTCGGTCATTATATCCAAACTCATTCTACCAATGTTGTATCACATTAGTTCTAACACTGAGACGAGTTCTGGAGTGAACGTCAACTCTAGGGTGCAGGTACATCAAGCTGACGAGTCCCAAATAGAACAAAACGCAAGTCAAAATGGATTCCACTGCTAACCCGACCGTTGTTGCTACCTTGACGTGGTGGTCGGGCTTGCCTATCGTGATGAAGCAACCGAGCTATACTGGCTGGAACAACCGTTCCTCAAGGTCCTACCATGTCAGACAGGTCGGTTGAAGAGCGGTAAGACTAAAAGCAACAAACCTAAGGTCCGAAGGCGAAGTCGTACTGCTGACTGTACAGAGGTGTGACAGCAGTAAGGTGTTTCCTTCAGACAACCAGCATGACAGCGATGCTGCCTTCCCACAAGGAGGGGTGGGGTTAGAAAAGGTCGACCCTAAAAATGCACACCTCACCTTACCTCACGGATTTCCGTCTCCGGCGGTAAGGCCCTTTGAAGAACGGAGCTAACATGTCAAAAACCTTCCACGGAAAGGCCGTGCGCGACCGGCCTCAAGCAGTTGTCCCTTGGGCACTGCGGTCACGCTCTCAGGTCGCCGAGACCGCCTCTAATCCAATTTCCTTTTCAGGTACCTCCAGAAGAACCCTTCCACGGTGTGGGCAACCGGGAAGTGATAACCGCCCTCATACCTCTAACAGCACCCAAGACCACTGTATTCATAATCAACCTTCCTCTTCAATTCCTATTATTCCTCCTACATCGACTTTGAACCCTAAACTTCCTCCTTCGGCTTCTTCCTCAAGTGTCACCATAGCCAACGATTCTAGTGCTCAAAACTCTGTCCCAGGTCTACTGAAACCTCGCTCCAAACTACACATTGGAGCTTTCAACGTACGCACTTTATGTCAAATCGGTCAGCAGGCTTCCTTGGCTAAAACCCTAGAGTCTCTTTCCATTGATGTATGCTGTGTCTCCGAAACACGCATACAGGATTCCAGTGTGGTCATTCACTTGACCTCACCTCGGCAAAACGGAGAGCCAACGAGATACACCCTACGTGTATCTGGTGACCCGATGGCCAGTTCTCGTGGACTGGCAGGTGTAGGCATAGCACTAAGCATGAGGGCGGAACAAGCACTGCTAGAGTGGATCCCCATCAACAGTCGTCTATGTGCTGTTCGGCTAAACGGCTCCGTAAGAACTCGGAAGGATAGGGACACACGTCGTTGCCTTTTTGTCGTTTCTGCCTACGCTCCCACTGACTGCAGCTCCGATGAAGTGAAGGATGAATTTTACAGGAAGCTTTCTGAACTTCTTCAGAAAGCTAAACGTTCAGACATAGTACTCGTAGGGGGTGACTTTAATGCGCAGATAGGTAGCTTAAACCAAACAGAAAGGCATTTAGGTGGATATTTTAGCATTCCGGCACAGCGAACAGATAATGGTGATCGTCTGCTGCAACTGTGCTCAGACAATCGCTTATTTTTAGCAAACACAAATTTTAAGCATAAGGAGAGACATCGTCTAACATGGCGACCCCCTACACCAAACCAACGATGGACTCAAATAGACCATATTGCCATCAGTCATCGTTGGAGAGGGTCGGTAGAAGATTGTCGCTCATTCTGGAGTACCTGCTTGGACTCCGATCATGCCCTAATACGGGCACGCATCTGCTTGCGCCTCACCGGACGCAAAAAAGCCACATTAAAAAGACCAATTAGAACTGAATTGAGCAACGAGAAAACCAAAAATAGGTTCCAAGAACAACTGAGTTCACACTTAAGTAGTTCTGAACACGAGGCTGACCCAGATGTTGCTTGGAAAGACATACAAGCAGCTGTGGAAGCAGCAGTGACATCTATTAGCAACTTAAACCACAGAGTTTCAAAGAACCAGTGGATTTCTTCAAAGTCTATCACACTGATGGATTCTCGCAAATTTGTCCCATCAGGTTCCGAACATGATGAAGAGCGACAACAAATCAGATCTAGGTTAAGAAAAAGTTTAAGAAACGACCGTGAGCAGTGGTGGGCAACGAAAGCAAAAGAGATGGAAAAGGCGGCGACTATAGGGAACACAAGACAACTTTACAGACTAATAAAAGAAACTGGAATTAATAAGTCAAGTGTAAGTGAGATTATATCGGAAAAAGACGATACTCTCATCTATTCCCAGTCCAGACGTTTAGAACGATGGGCGGAACACTTTAGGGAACAGTTCAGCTGGCCTTCAGCGACTCTACAACTACCCTCCATTCCCAGACAGCGTGAATGGAACATTGAAGTAGGTCCCCCAACTCTTGCTGAAGTTCAAAAGGCTATAGATAATCTGAAACGAGGAAGGGCAGCTGGACCAGATGGACTGGTTCCAGAAGTCTTTAAAGATGGTGGTCCAATTTTAGCGATTAGGATGACTAATATTTTAGCTAAGATCTGGGAGTTAGACGTTATTCCATCTGACTGGTCACAATCACTTATCGTCCCAATATATAAGAAAGGGTCAAAATCATCCTGTGACAACCACAGAGGGATTAGTTTAACTAATATAATATCTAAAATACTAGCCTCGATAATTATCAGACGCCTAACTAAGACTCGTGAACTGCAAACACGAGAAAACCAATCTGGCTTCAGACCTGGTCGTGGCTGCATCGACCACATATTCACCATTCGTCAGGTTCTAGAACACAGGCACACTTATCGGCGTCCGACGATGGTGGTCTTTCTTGACTTAAAAGCAGCATTTGACTCGGTAGACCGCGAGGTTCTGTGGCAGTGTCTGTCATTGAAAGGCGTACCTCAGAAGTACATAAACCTTGTGAAGGCTCTTTACTCGAACACTACTAGTCGAGTGAGAGCTTATGGCGAACTGTCATCTACTTTTGCAACCTCAAGTGGTGTCCGTCAAGGATGTCCACTTTCCCCATTTTTGTTTAACTTCATCATAGACCTACTGATGGAAATAACTTTCTCGTCGACTGAGTTCTCGGGTATTGATCTCCTCCCAGGAGGTCCACTTATCGACTTAGAATACGCAGATGACATAGTCCTGTTTGGTGAAGACGCTGACAAAATGCAGAGTCTTTTGGTAGCACTGAGCAACAATGCCAGAATGTTTGGAATGCGCTTCTCTCCCTCGAAATGCAAGTTGTTGCTTCAGGACTGGTCTGCGTTAACACCTGAACTAAGGATAGGGAGTGAAGTAGTCGAACGCGTTGACAACTTCACTTATCTTGGAAGTCTGATCAGCCCTAATGGATTGGTATCGGACGAAATCTCAGCACGGATTCGAAAAGCTCGTTTGGCTTTTGCCAACTTACGTCACCTGTGGCGAAGGCGAGATATCCGTCTATCAATAAAAGGACGAGTATACTGCGCGGCAGTCCGTTCTGTTTTACTTTACGGTAGCGAAACATGGCCATTAAGAGTAGAAGACACTCGCAAGCTGCTAGTATTTGACCACAGATGCCTTAGAAATATTGCTGGCGTCTGCTGGGATAATCGGGTAAGTAATAGTGAGGTTAGACGCAGGGTATTAGGAAAGGATGGTAAATCAGTTGATGAGGTTATGAATCTTCATCGACTGAGATGGTTGGGCCACGTGTTACGTATGCCTGAACACCGATTACCACGACGTGCAATGCTATCCGGTGTTGGGGATGGTTGGAAGAAAGTTAGGGGCGGCCAAACCAAAACGTGGCATCAGTGCTTGAAGTCACTAACTTCTAGTCTGAGCCATGTTGGTAGATGCAGACTACTTGGTTGGGGTCCGCGTGACTATCGTAACCAATGGTTGGAGACTCTTGGTGACATGGCTCAGAATCGATCACAATGGCGTCGGTGTATACACTCCCTGTCTTCCCTTAAACTAAGAGATTAAAAGCGCTTCATATCTTTCTTTCTACTAACCAATTCTTTCTTCTTGTACTATATCTCTATATGCAATCTTTCTCTTATATATTACCACCTTTTACCTAACCACTGTTATGAATCCGGTGTTCATCTTGTTGTGCTGATGCGGTATGGCAACCTGGACCGATGCACATAAGTGCATGGTTCTACGTTGTAGCTGACTGACCACTGCTAACCACTATCCATCATAGCATACATTAAACACTTTATTTGCAAATGTTTCATCAATTGCCCTTCATATTCTGTATGATTCTTCCGATTCTCAATTCCTCTCTATTTTCCTCAATCAGATCTTCTTAGTCTTCTGCTGCCAGCTATTCCACTTATGATCGGTGTTACATACTACTTATGTCCAAACACACAAATAGCATACATCACACTATCTGAATTAATAGGTGTTCAGTGGTTGTTGCTTTGTTATGTCTTACAACTCCTGACTGATATCACATGACAAAACCACTAATCAAAATATCGATTTTTATAACTTTCTCTATTACCCAACCAACCACACTAACCAACACTATTAACCTTGATTCACTTCCGAATCCTCATTGGTCTTCAATTCAGTAACTTTTCTCCTTAGCTTGACTGTTGAGTCCAGAACACAGTAAACACTCTCCAAATATTATATTTCAAACATACGTAGTTTATACACAGACATACAACTCTGGATGTATCCAGAGATATATTAAAGCTTGTTGGAAAAATAAAATGTTCTGTTGAATTCCAAAATAACTACTTCACAGGAAATTATTTAATGAACATACATGATTTGGACCTTATTGGTATAGATTGTATAGACAAACTAAATCTATGAGGTGTACTATTGAGCGAAATATGCACGATGAAAAGTTCAAATAGTCAAAGAGGTCTGCCCATGGTTCGTGTAATTAAGAAAGCCATGACGATAGAAGACCTTTTGTGGAAACATACAGACTTGTTCCAGAATGAGTTGGGATGCTGCACAATTGGCAAGGCAAAATTAAACTTACGACAAGATGTGAAGTTCATCTTTCTTTCAAAACGTCAATTACCATATGCGCCATTGATAGAGTTGAATTAGACTGACTAGTCTCGTTGTCATACAACTCATTGATTATTCGGCATGGGCAGCCGAAACTGTAGTAATTCAGGACGCAAACGGAAGTATTTGTCTCTGTACAGGCTTTTCAACTGAATTAAATAATGCTTTAACAAATCATTCATATCCAATACCCTTACCAGATGACTTATTTGTTAAACTAAACGGTGGACATTATTTTTCCGAATTAGCTCATTTGAAACTTACTTACGAGTAAGAGTTGAAAAAGTTTCAAGGAGTTCCTAACCTTCAATAATCACCATGGTTTCAGTTTATCCGATTACCGTTCAGTGTAAAGCCAGCACCAATAATTTTCCAGCAAATAATGGAGACTTACATGTGAAAAATATATATGGATACTTATATTTCTTTTATCATAGTCAGTCAGCTACAACGTAGGACCAGGCACATATAATGCATCGGTCCAAGTTGCCATACCTCATTAACACAACAACATGGACACCGGATTCATAAAAGTATTTAATTCAGAGGTGGTAATATATAAAAGAAAGATTGAGCATAAGGATATAATACAGGAAGAAAGAATTAGTTGGTAGAAAGAAAGATATGAAGCGATTTTATTCTCTTAGTTTAAGGGAAGACAGAGAGTGTATACACCGACACCGCTGCGATCGATTCTGAGCCATGTCACACACAGTCTACAACCATTGGTTACGATAGTCACGCGGGCCCCAACCAAGTAGTCTGCATCTACCAACATGGCTCAGACTAGAAGTTAGTGACTTCAAGCACTGATGCCACGTTTTAGTTTGGCCACCTCTAACTTTCTTCCAACCATCCCGAACACCGGTTAGCATTACACGTTGTGGTGATCGGTGTTCAGGCATACGTAACACGTGGCCCAACCATCTCAGTCGATGAAGATTCACAACCTCATCAACTGATTTACCATCATTCCCTAATACTCTGCGTCTAACCTCACTATTACTTACCTGGTGATCTCAGCAGACGCCAGCAATATTTCTAAGGCATCTGTGGTCAAATACTAGTAGCTTACGAGTGTCTTCTATTCTTAATGGCCATGTTTCGCTGCCGTAAATTAAAACAGAACGGACTGCCGCACAGTACACTCGTCCTTTTATTGATAGACGGATATCTCGCCCTCGTCATAGGTGACGTAAGTTGGCAAAAGCCAAGCGAGCTTTTCGAATCCGTGCTGAGATTTCGTCAGACACCAACCCATTTGGGCTGATCAGACTTCCAAGATAAGTGAAGTTGTCAACGCGTTCGACTACTTCACTCTCTATCCTTAGTTCAGGTGTTGACGCAGACCAGTTCTGAAGTAGCAGCTTGCATTTATAGGGAGAGAAGCGCATTCCAAACTGTTATAATCTCTTTTCTTACGGTATGACCCAGCTATACCTATTGCTTAATATTTTTGGACACCAATCACTCGACGAGTGTCCAAATCAGAACACGGTTGAACAGGAAAGAGATTATATTCCAAATAACAAGGTTAGATGGAAGTAAGAAGCACAATAGGGAAAAACGTCAGTATATTTATAGATTTTACATGAGAAGATTCTAGAGTATTCTCCAACTACCGACTAGTGCTGATTGGGTAAGAATTAGCCAATTAGCATGCACCAAAGCAATCGTGTATTGAGCATGCTTTAATCCAGTCTATGTCCCGCTAACACAAACATTTTGGCATTGTTGCTTAGTGCTACCAATAGACTCTGCATTTTATCAGCGTCTTCACCAAACAGGACTATATCATCTGCGTATTCTAAGTCGATAAGTTGACCTCCTGGAAGGAGATCAATGCTCGAGAATTCAGTAGACGAGAATGTTATTTCCATCAGTAGGTCTATGATGAAGTTAAACAAAAATGGAGAAAGTGGACAGCCTTGACGGATACAACTTGAGGTTGCGAAAGCAGATGACAACTCACCACAAGCTCTGACTCGACCGGCAGTGTTCGAGTAAAGAGCCCTTACAAGGTTTATGTACTTCTGCGGTACACCTTTCAATGCTAGATACTGCCACAGAACTCCTCGATCTACAAAGTCAAATGCTGCTTTTAAGTCAAGGAAGACCACCATTGTTGGATGCCATTAAGTTTGCCTGTGTTCTAGAATCTGACGAATGGTGAATATGCGATTGATGCAATCACGACCAGGTCTGAAGTCAGCTTGATTTTCTCATGTTTGCAGTTCACGAGTCCTTGTTAGGTGTCTGATAATTATCGAGGCTAGTATTTTAGATACTATATTAGTCAAACTAATCCCTCTATGGTTGTTGCAGGATGATTTTAACCCTCTCTTATATACTGGGACGATAAGTGACTGCGACCAGTCAGATGAAATAACGTCTAACTCCCAGATCTTAGTTAAAATATTGATCAACCTAATCGCTGAAATTGGACCACCATCCTTAAAGACCTCTGGAGCCAATCCATCTGGACCAGCTGCCCTTCCTCGTTTCAGATTAACTATAGCCTTTTGAACTTCAGCTAGAGTTGGGGGACCTACTTCAATGTTCCATTCACACTGTCTGGGAATGGAGGGTAGTTGTAGAGTAGCTGAACTGTTCCGCCCATCGTTCTAAACGTCTGGACTGAGAGCAAATGAGGGTGTCGTGCTTTTCCGAGAAAGTCTGACTTACACTTAACTTATTAATTCAAGTTTCCTTTATTAGTCTGTAGAGCTGTCTTGTGTTCCCTATAGTCGCCGCTTTTTCCATCTCTTTTGCTTTCGTTGCCCACCACTGCTCACGGTCGTTCCTTAGACTTTTGCTTAACCTAGATCTGATTTGTTGTCACTCTTCATCGTGTTCAGAGCGTGATGGGATGAGTTTACGAGAATCCATCAGTGGAATAGACCTTGAGGAAATCCATTGGTTCTTTGTAACTCTGTGGTTTAAATCACTGATAGATGTCACTGCTGTTTGTATAGCTTTCCAAGCAACATCTGGGTCAGCCTCGTCTTCAGAACTACCTAAGTGTGAACTCAGTTGTTCTTGGAACCTATTTTTGGATTTCTCGTTACTCAATTCAGTTCTAATGGGTCTTTTTAATGTGGCTTTTTTGCGTCCGGTGAGGCGCAAGCAGATGCGTGCCCGTATTAGGGCGTGGTCGGAGTCCAAGCAGGTACTCCAGAATGAGCGACAATCTTCTACCGACCCTCTCCAACGATGACTGATGGCAATATGGTCTATTTGAGTCCATCGTTGGTTTGGTGTAGGGGGTCGCCATGTTAGACGATGTCTCTCCTTATACTTAAAATTTGTGTTTGCTAAAAATAAGCGATTGTCTGAGCACATTTGCAGCAGACGATCACCATTATCTGTTCGCTGTGCCGGAATGCTAAAATATCCACCTAAATGCCTTTCTGTTTGGTTTAAGCTACCTATCTGAGCATTAAAGTCACCCCCTACGAGTACGTTTAGCTTTCTGAAGAAGTTCAGATAGCTTTCTGTAAAATTCATCCTTCACTTCATCTGAACTGCAGTCAGTGAGAGCGTAGGCAGAAACGACAAAAAGGCAACGACGTGTGTCTCTATCCTTCCGAGTTCTTACGGAGCCGTTTAGCCGAACAGCACATAAAGGACTGTTAATGGCGATCCACTCTAACAGTGCTTGTTCCGCCCTCATGCTTAGTGCTATCCCTACTCCTGCCAGTCCACGAGAGCTGGCCATCGGGTCACCAGATACACGGAGGGTGTATCTCGTTGGCTCTCCGTTTTGCCTTGATGAGGTCAAGTGAATGACCATACTGGGATCCTGTATGCGTGTTTCAGAGACACAGCATACATTAATGGTGCGAGATTCTAGGGTTCTAGCCTGTTGACCGATTTGACATAGGGTGCGTACGTTGAATGCTCCAATGTGTAGTTTGGAGCGAGGTTTCAGTAGACCTGGGACAGTGTTTTGAGCACTAGAATCGTTGGCTATGGTGACACTTGAGGGGGAAGCCGAAAAAGGAAGTTTAGAGGTGAAAGTCGATGTAGGAGGAATAATAGGAATTGAAGAGGGAGGTTGATTATGAATACAGTGGTCTTGAGTGTTGTTAGAGGTATGAGGGCGGTTATCACTCCCCGGTTGCCTACACCGTGGAAAGGTTCTTCTGGAGGCACCTGACAAGGAAATTGGATCAAAAATGTCTTAGTGACCTGAGAGCGTGACCGCAGTGCCCAAGGGACAACTGCTTGAGGTCGGTCACACACGACCTATTTACGGGTAATTTTTGTGTTAGCTCCGTACTTGTTGGGACCTTACAGCCGGAGACGGATATCCGTGGGATAAGGCGAGGTGTGTATTTTAAGGGTCAATCTTTTCCAACCCCACCCCTGCTTGTGGGAAGGCAGCATCACTGTCATGCTGGTTGTCTGAAGGAAACACCTTACTGCTGTCACACCTCTGTACAGTCAGCAGTACGACTTCGCCTTCGGACTTTGGGTTTGTTGCTTTTAGTCTTACCGCTCTTCAACCGACCTGTCTGACATGGTAGGACCTTGAGGAACGGTTGTTCCAGGAAGTATGGCTCGGTTGCTTCATCACGGTAGGCAAGCCCGACCACCACGTCAAGGTAGCAAAAACGGTCGAGTCTTTTATCATAAGCTCGCAGTTGACCTATTAACTACTGTTGTATGATCTAATATTCTTAATCTCTTGACCGTTTGTTATTTACAATCTACCCTACTCACAACAATCTGTTGGCTTGATCATATCATAATTGTTACCTATCATTTTATGATGTAATGTGGTCGAGTATGTCTGTGTATAAACTACGTATGTTTGAAATATAATATTCGCATAGTGGAGGGTGTTTACTGTGTTCTGGACTCAACAGTCAAGCTAAGGAGGAAAGTTACTGAATTGAAGACCAATAAGGATTCGGAGGTGAATGGACGCTAATAGTGGGGTTGGTATGTCGTTGGTTGAGTAATAGAGAAATTCATAGAAATCGATATTCTGATTGGTGGTTTTGTCACGTTAGTTAGCGGCCTGAAGTCGTAGCAAAATGTGTATAATGAATCAATTGGACTGAATATTATAGTCTATTTCTTAAAACTACAATTCAAAATACGAAGAGTTATATCAACTTAAACTTAAGATGATTAAAGAATGAAAACAGCCAAGAATTTAATTTTACCTTTTTATTAAATTAATATAGATGAATCAATTTCAGTGATAGTAGTACTAGTAGTGATTGGTTCTGTCTTAATTGTATTCGAGTTAGTACTACTAGTTAATTGTTTAATATTGGAATTACTGTGCATACTTGGCAAATGAAATCCATTTGTAGGGAGTGAAGAAGCGAATGTATTGAGAACAGCTAAAGCATTCGTCAATGTAGTATGATTCATTGCAGATGTTTGGTCGGCAGTGCTAACAATAACATTAGGAGTAGAGGAAGAGTCTAAAGACGTTGCCGTTGTGATTGCAGGACTTTTAAAGAAAAAGTTGGGAAGTGATTGTGCCAACTCAAGTAAAGGAGTAGGAAGTGTGGAAGATTGTTCAGTAGACACTGAAAACAATAAAAATAAAAACGAAAATACAAGTTTATCAGCAAGAAAATCAACTTTATTTGCTAATTTATTTATGGACACTCAGGAAATATTTCAGTCATAAGTCGCAAACATTCTATGTTGAGTGTGACTGGTTTTACTGAAATTATCCTGTTGTTTATATTAAAGTGGATGATATTAAAAATTAATAATACAGTAGGTAAACCAGAGAAACCATTGCGCATGGATAACAAGTTAACAGTTATAACCCACTGAAACAACTACACATACACATGTCGAGGTTTACAGTCGGACACATTACTCTAAACTCTACCTGTAGCTCTTACAGGGTTACCATCGGTTACCCAGGTAAAGGAGGAGGGCTGGGTATGGGATTAGCAAACCTAAGCCCTAGAAACGACCTTGCTAAAAACGCTAAACAGAATAAATGACTTAAACCATTCAAACTCTGACCTCCGAGTTGAACGATCTTCATTCAGAACAATTATAACGCCTCATGGTGAAAGCCGAGATACTTCCTAAGTCACGAGACTAATGCCCCGGGAACGGTGAGATACAACTTGGCAGCGCTCAAAATCAGTGAAACATATTGGATACAAGCTGGACAGAAGAATATAAATTCGGGAGATGCTGCTGTACTCTGATCATGAAGAGGAAATGCTCAACACACCCAAGGAGTTGCTCTGATGATGTCCAAAGAAGCACGAAATGCATTTGTTGGGTGGGAATCTCATGGATCCAGGATCATGAAAGCACCCTTCAAAACAAAGAAGAAGGGAATCGCAATCAATGTTATCCAATATTATGCACCCACCAATGGTAGCAGTGAAGACGATAAAGATCAGTTCTACTCGAGGCCGAAATCAATCATAGCGAAGTGCATAGGAAAATACCTGACCATACTGATGGGAGACTTAAACGCCAAAGTCGGAATGGACATGGATTCGGAGATAACAACGAAACTGGGAAGAGATTTGGAAATATATGTGCATTGAACAAATTGGTTATCAGCGGCAAAATATTCCCACACAAACGCATACACAAAGCTACATGGGTCTCACCGGATCAAACTACGGAGAACCAGATGGATCATATTTGTATCACTGAAAAATTCAGAAGGTCAATGGAAGACGAGAGAATCAGGAGAGGAGTTCGCATAGCTTCAGATCACCATCTAGTGGTTTCCGAGATGAAACTAAAGAAGTATTGGAAAACTGGACAAACAGTATTATAAAAGTTTAATACAGCCTTCCTTCGAAATACTCACAAACTCAACGAGTTCAGGATACCTCTCAACAAGAGGTTATAAGTCTTACAAGATCTACTTAAAGAAGAAACTACCACGAAAACACCTGGAAACGGATCAAAGAAACACTAACTTCAACGTGTCAGGGGGTTCTGGGCCTCGAGAAGCATCATCATAAGGGATGGATCTATATGGAATCCATAGACAATATTCAAAAAAGGAAGGACAAGAAAACAGAAATTAACAATAGCCGAACAAGAACAGAGAAAGACAAGGCACAAACTGAATACATAGAAGCGAACAAGTAAGTGAAGAGGAGCATTAGAACCGACAAGCAGAAATACGAGGAAGACTTGGTATCGACAGCGTAAAAAGCTGCAAGAGAAGGAAATATGAAACAAGTATATGACACGACGAAGAAACTGACAGGGAAATATAGTAAACCAGAGAAGCCAGTCAAAGACAAAGAAAGCAAACCAATCAATCAAATTCAAATATGAATAAAGCAAGAACAAACATTGATGCAGAATAGTATGAATTCATATTATTTCGAGGTTTCTCGTCAGCTGCTTACAAACCAAAATTTGTGATAGAATTTTTACATGGAGACAGTGTGAAAACAATTGACATAAATGAGTGTAAATAACTGGATTACAATAATAACTATATATATATATATATATATATATATATATATATATATATATATGCTAGAAACAGGTCAGAGGTCAAAAAGGGGGGGTTAGTCCAGGGTGGGTGGTGTAATAATTTAGTGAAGTTCATAAATTGTGATAATTGTAGAGATTAATGAAATTAAATAATGATAAGGTAGATTACGTAATAATAATTAAATAGAATTTGGAAAGTTAAGATAATTTAAGAGGATCAGGTGGTGGAAATATGTGAATAAAATTTATTTTAAAAATTAGGTAATAGGGGGGAGTATAAAATATCTTAGAATAAGTAAACGAAAAAATAACCAAAACGCAAAACAAACAGAAACAAAAAGATTACCAGGGTAGTGATAAGTTTATTAAAGTCACTTTTTGAATGCATAAATCCGGTTTCAGTTTCTTAATCGCAATCGCTTCAGCAAAGCGGAGAGTGGTAGTACTTTTTTGTCTATTGATATTTTTAAACGCGTGCAGAATATTGACGGTATGCCCGGTGTCAAGTAGATGCCGAGCTATTGCACTGTTAAAAGCTTTGGTCCCGCGCAGCGTCAAGTTCTTCGGAATATGCTCAGAAATGCGAACCTGTACTCTTCTCTCAGTTCTTCCAATGTATGTGCTACGGCACGTACATGTGAATTGGTAAATGCAGTTGGAGCAACTGAGCGGAGAGGACTTGTCGATCTTCGTTTGTTTCAGTGAGCAGTATGTTTTCCATAACGTGGTCAGTTTGGCTGCCGGGTAGGTCACTTTTAAAGCGGAATTAATTCTGTGATTGATGCAATCAAATTCAAGAAAAGAAATAACATGGGTGGAACACTTTGAGGAACTCTTAAATAAACAGGCTCGACTGAACCCACCAGACATCGAAGCAACACACATAAACCTTCCTATAGGTGTCACCCCATCAACGACCGAAGGAATCAGCATTACCGTCAGACAAATCAACAGTAGAAAAGCAGAAGGACCACACAATACACCACCTGAGGCACCGAAGTAACTGCAAACATACTCCACGTTGTATTCAGGAAGATTTGGGATGAGGAACAAGTGTCAACAGACTGGAAAGAAGGACACCTCATCAAGATACCAAATAAAGGAGATATCAACAAATGTGAGAACTACAGAGGAATCACACTACTATCGGCACCAGGAAAGGTTTTCAACAGTGTTGCTAAACCGGATGGAAGATTCAGTAGACGTACAGCTTCGAGATCAATAGTCTGGGTTCCGTAAGGGTCGGTCGTGTACAAACTAAATCGCGACACTATGGATCATTGTTGAGCAATCAAATGAATTGAACTCGTCAATATACATCAACTTCCTAGACTATGAGAAAGCATTTGACAGTGAGGATAGGAGAACCTTATGCTACCTTCCTCGACACTATCAAGTGCCTAAGAAGATTGCTAACATCATACGAAATTTATACGACGGACTAGAATGCAAAGTCGTGTATGGAAGGCAGCTCACAGACGCATTCCAAGTGAATACCGATGCCAGACAAAGATGCTAACTCTCCCCCTTTCTCTTTTTTTCTGACGGTTGACTGGATTATGAAGACCTCGACATTTGAGGGGAAGCATGCAATACAATGGACAGATGGGATGGAACTTTACGATTTGGACTTCGCAGAAGACTTAGCTATCACATCTCATACACACGAACAAATGAAGATCACGACAGTGTAGAAGCAGTCTCTGCATCAGTGGGCCCCAACATACACAAGGAAAAAGCAAGATCCTCAAATACAACACTGAGAACACCAAGCAAATCGCATTTGATGGAGAAGCTGACAAAAAGGTCAGAATCGGCAAAAAAGGACGGCAGTCCTACAGTTGGAGAACATATGGAACTCAAAACAACTGTCTACAAATATCAAAGTCAGAATCTTCAATGCGAACATTAAGACGGTCCTACTGTATAGAGCTGAAACTTGGAGAACTACCACAACCATCAACAAAGAAGTAGAAGTATATATAAACAATTGTCTACGTGAGATATTGAATGTTCGTTGGTCGGATACCATCAACAACAGCCTACTATGGGAGAGAAATCAGATTCCAGATGAAGAGGAAACTAGGAAAAGACATTAGAGGTGGACGGGACATACACATTGAGGAAATCATTAAACTGTATGACGAGGCAAGCGCTAACTTAGAACCATAAAGGGAAACGGAAAAGAGGAATGTCGAAGAATACAGTGAGTCGGGAATTGGAAACATTCATCAAAAAGATGAGTAGCAAATGGAAGGGATTTCCCAGGACAGAATTTGATGTCAAATGCTGGCGAGCGGCCTATGCTCCTCCACGAGAGGTAACAGACTTAAGTAAGTAACACCACACGCTGTTGTGATATTGTGAGTGGAGGTAATCACTCCATTATCCCACCCACGTATATAATTTGTAAGATGGCTACAGTTACTGGCGTCAGACCGGCTAATGTAAGGAAGTTACTTGAAAGAATACTTTCTGGTGCTTGTTCACAAAATCAGAGAAACAAAGTTGTTAATTCCCAAGCTTCCGATTGAAAAGTACATTCATCACCATGACAACTACTCTTTGTTCCCGTTCTCTTCGATTCGATCTTCCTAACCTTCTGTTGCCGGACATTCCATTTTTAATTGGTGTTATATACTAATTATGTCGACATAATTAGCACACACCCCAATACTACTCAGCTATCTAATTTGAAATAGTTTATGCAGGATTCGAATCTACAAGGCACTAGTTAAAAATAGAACGTTATAATCATTAACATTCACTATTTAATTGTTAATTTGATGCTATTATGTTGTGAAAATTCATGAAATATGAGTGACTATAATTTATGGACGACCTTTGAGCGACGCTAAAGTGACCTTGAGAGTGTCCACCTAACATCCAGCATTAAATGAGGGTTATAAACCAGTGTGAGGAATTAGAATTATGATTTACAGTTGATGGTTAAGATTAGGAATTAGATTTATGGTTTTCATCACGAACTGACATAAGCTAAAATGCCAAAACTCAATTTATCCAGATGGATGAATTTCGTGCCAAAATCCGTGATATGTTATCTTATAGCTGATTGGTTTGTCCATAAAGTGTAGTCTTGCCGTGAATAGTTCAGAAAGTTGGAGTAAAATCTTTTCAAATAACTGTTTACAATTGGTGTTAAAAGTGAAATTAAAATAGTAAATTATGCAATATACACACTAGTCTATTTGATTAAATTAAAAAAGACAATAACTACTAATGAATACTTAAATTCGTTTGAAATAATTCAATCTTACCACAATTAGGATCTGTATTGTTTGTATTGTCAGTAGACTTGTGTGAATTAGGCGTAAATTCAGAAGTTGAAGACAATGCTGATAGACCAAAACTTGAGACTACAGCTGATAGAACTGCAATAGCTGTAAGATTTGGATTATTTGATGACCCTGGTGGCACAATACCTAATAAAGGTGTAGGGAAATCCGATGATGTTGTTGACTGTTGAGTAGTGACAGGTGATTGAAGCGTAGATAGTTGATTTGAGGTTGATAATAATGATGATGATGATACGGAGTTATCATCGTTTTTCACATTGGTCAATTTATCTGACAAAACAAAACAAAATCATAAATTCTAGTCTTGGGAAACAAATAAACATCCTAACAACATCAAAAATCAAATTAAATTATAAGAGAATAGTTTAATATTTAGTTTTGTAAGAAGGATCTAAAATTGTCAGATCTTTCATGGACTCATAATAAACAGAAATTCTAACGTATAAAGAAGACTGTGGTAACTTTGTTTGAACTCATATTTCTAAACTGATATTTGTTGCTATAGTAGTGAACGAGAACTCAGGTGGGGATGACCAATTTATTACTCAATAGAAAATTACAGAATATCTTCGTAAAATATCAAAACCACACATTAAATAAATTCATTTGGTATTGTTTACTTGTATCTTCCAATGGTGACTTAAGGTTATATCGAGGCAATCCGCACAGGATGCATGTATGCCAATAAGAGACTGCTCACTTGCGGCCTCCGAAATAAAAATGGGAAGATATAAGTAAACAATACCAA
Source organism: Schistosoma margrebowiei (assembly GCA_944470205.2). Classification (NCBI taxonomy): domain Eukaryota; kingdom Metazoa; phylum Platyhelminthes; class Trematoda; order Strigeidida; family Schistosomatidae; genus Schistosoma; species Schistosoma margrebowiei. The sequence continues at coordinate 6,953,463 of OX104028.1, forward strand.
GTGAATTTAAACTTCATCCCACTGCACAAACAAGTGGCTATCAGGGCTTAGTAGCAAAGTGGATAATTCGATGGCACTGTGTTAGAGTTCTGGAGTGAACGTCAACTCTAGGGTGCAGGTACATCAAGCTGACGAGTCCCAAATAGAACAAAACGCAAGTCAAAATGGATTCCACTGCTAACCACTATCCATCATAGCATACATTAAACACTTTATTTGCAAATGTTTCATCAATTGCCCTTCATATTCTGTATGATTCTTCCGATTCTCAATTCCTCTCTATTTTCCTCAATCAGATCTTCTTAGTCTTCTGCTGCCAGCTATTCCACTTATGATCGGTGTTACATACTACTTATGTCCAAACACACAAATAGCATACATCACACTATCTGAATTAATAGGTGTTCAGTGGTTGTTGTTTTGTTATGTCTTACAACTAATTATTATTGTGAATTTGTTTCCTCAAAAGTTAATTATCATTACAGAAAAAAAGAATAATTTCACCCTCTTTTATGTTAGTACTCTTACTTTCTATACAACAATGATATTTGAAACTGTTGAGACGAAGAAAACTTTGTCCACATTGTGTACAGTCATATGTTCGAGTCTCTGAAAAAAGTAAAATTATAAATAATAATAATTATGAAGTAGACAATCATTTTATTTGTTTGAGTTACATGGAATCGAATATTGATTAGAAATGGTAGTCAATTTCATGTTCTTTCAAAGTTAAAACACCATCTGATGATGAAAAAAGATATAGATATGAACAGGACATATTGAGGACAACACATAAATGGAACACAAGTTACAAGTGAAAAGACGCTAGAACAAAATGATTTAATTCTTTTGAAATATCTAAGAAGCTCAGTTGTTTACAAAATAGACTACAATAATGTTGCCTAGGATAGTAATAAAAGAATCAGAATCAAATAGTCTAGTTCACAGTATTCACAAACAAAAAAACCAATTAATTTAATTACAAAGCTTTTTCATAAATTTAGAATCACTAATGTACAAACATTAAGCATCATAAAGTTGAATTTAGGTTTAGTTTTAACAAAAGCAGATAAAGGATAGTGGTTTTGTAGAGCTTTTGTGTAACTCAAATATTATGTTAATATCAGTCAGTTAGTCAGTCATCAACAACGTAGAACGTCATACGTACGTACATCAGTTCGAGTTGTTATACCACATTAGCAGAAATATACAAATGTCAATTCTAATCTCATAGGGGTAGAGGTAGTAAAAGTATAAGCAGTGATCGGAAACACTAGGGTTTGAAGATGTTATTCAAGGAGTATAATCCAGTGAAATAAATTCAGAAAGTGAATAAATAAGGGACATGAAGAATACAGAAGATCAGAATTTTGAAGAACACAAAGAGTGGATGCACCTGAACCATTGCAAACGATTTTGAACCATGTCATTCAAGGTCTCTAACCATCGGTTGTTATCGTCTGGTGGATCCCAACCAGGTAGTCTACACCTACCAACATGGCTCAGTCCACTTGTCAGTAACTTCATGAATTTGTACCATGTTTTGGTCTGGCCGCCCCTAGCTTTTTTCCAACCTACTCCTACACCATGAAACATCGCATGTCGGGGCAGTCGGTGATTGGTCAAACGTAACACATGTCCCAGCCGTCTCAACTGATCAAGTTTCCCTACTTCATCAATTGATTTGCTATCGTGACCTATTACCCGTTTCCTAACAACTGAATTACTTACTCGGTGGTACCAGGATATACGAGCAATGCTTCGAAGACACCTATGAATTATGCTAATGAAAAATCAAAGTCAATAAAAACAAACAGGAAACAATTGGCAAAAACGTGACAGTTCACCACGAGATCTAAAAGTTTTGAAGCTTGACTCAATCTGAAGTTTTGACTGTGCACTGTCGCAAGAAGTCTAAAATTAGGATGAAATAAGAGGTTAGTGACTCGTGACTTCCAACAGGCCTTCAGCTCATATGATCGACTAATGCCAATCATTTCTACCCAAAAAATGATTGATATTATTCAAAAGATCAATTAAAACAAATACTTCTTCATTCTTTTTGTCTTTCCCTAAATATCTAAATAGAAAGCTTCACTTTACTAAGAACAACTTACTCTGATGTACAGTTCGTTTGTGATAACGTAAATGAATGACAGTTGTAAAACGATCGCCACACAATTGACATACGTGTTTAAATGCATCTAAAATTAAAAGAAAATTATTATTTTAAATAAATGCTGAATGCATAGTATAACTACCCCCTGGATATAAAAGGGAAGAGTGAGTGACCTATGGAATCAGTTTACTTATCCAACTATTATATTTTATTAGGTTCTTTCTTATGGTAATATTTGTAGTACACAGAAAATGATTCTTCGGATTAGTGGTTTTATGGTTGATTCCAAATTATTTGGAGAATGATGCCAAAAATTTGGTCTTCTGAACAGTCATCACTTGGCTACATCATTGCATATTATTATCCGATCAGTATTCTCTTCTTTCATGTTGACATTAGGAAATTCTCTCATAAAAGCCTTCTTCATAACAACACTACTCCTTGCTGCTACAGGTACCCAAAGAGGGTAAAGATGATTAAACTAAAACACTGTGACAACCTATGAAATCATTAACTGTTCAGATAATATAGACTTCTTATAGGTCAGATCCTTGGCATAATTATAGGAGATCTTCAGTAACATGGTTTAAAATCAGTCTCAGTGATGTACTTATTATTGACTCGATTTCTTAGATTGGTTGAAGTTAGACATTAATGTCGTTCGATACCAGCCCAGTGGTCTAGAGGTTAAGCACTAGAGCGCGAGACTGATAGGTCCTGGGTTCGAATCTGGCGAGGCCGGATAGTGGGTGCGCATTGCTAAGAAGTCCTAGAGTAGGACGGAACGGTCGTCCATGGTGGTCTAGCTTCAAATGACTCATGAACTCAAATATTAAATTACTTTAATATCTACAAAAAGCCCTTCTGATAATAATTAATTATTCTCGACATACTTCAGATTCCTAGCAGAACGATTTTGCTTTCAACCTCTTCTTTTCTCTTTAAATGGTTATATGAAACGTGACAACTTGACTTAATACAGATTCCTGAGCTAGAACCTGCATTATTTACAACTAACCGAAACAATGAACATGGATAAAAACTAAGAAATATAAATAATACTAATGTCAATCAAAACTAGGAAAAAATTGAAATGAATTCTTACCATTACTACACAATGTTGAGTGAGATTTCCATTCCGCCAGCGATGAAAATGAAACACCACATATACCACATTGTCTGGGTTTCTCATCTAAAATGATAAAATATGTGTTTAATGAAGTCATTGAGGAAAGCACTCAAATGCATCACAAGGTAAGCCCTCACATGGAATCCCCAAGGCTAAAGAACATATTACGCTGAGAAATGGAGACAGAACTAGAAAGGAAGACCCAGGACAGTGTGTTGGAGAATGCTGGTCGGCGGCGTAAGTAACAATGAAGTCATTTGGATGGGTGATTCACATTGTATTGTAAAACAAGTGTATAAACGTTTGGTTTCTTTAGACTGATGTAAAAGATTTGTAGGTTTCCAAAGCCTTTCTCTAAATTCACGGAACGAGTGAATGAGCAATGCTGATGTCAGATGCAGATACTATGTAGGGATCGAAAATTTGCTGATGAAATTGTGAATCTTCATCGACGGACTTGATTGGGGTATATGTTGCGTATGCTTAACCATTGAGTGATTTTATGTGCTATATTGGTTGGTGTAGGAATAGGTTGGAAGAAGACCAGGAGAGATAAAACAAGACATTATATCAGTCAGTGGAGTCATTGATTTTTTTGATTGGGATCATGAATCAAATGATGTTAGATAACAGTCGAAAACCTGGAAGTTAGACATTAACACCGTTGGATACCGGCTCAGTGCTCTAGAGGTTAGGCGTTCACGCGCGAGACCGAGAGTCCTGGGTTCGGATCCCACGCGTGGGACCGTGGACGCGCACTGCCAAGGAGTCCAATACTAGGCCGAAACAGTAGTACTGTAGTGAACAAGAACACGGGTGGGGACAACCGAATGTATTTAACACAAAATTACAGAGCATCTCAATAAAATCTGAGAACTATATATTAAATCGTTAATTTGCAAAATGTCCACCAATTGTCTCAAAATGCCCCAGACTTCATTGTTCTTACATTTCCATACAAATAGCATTCTATTCCCGCTCTTGCTTTCTTGATCCTCTGCTGCCAGACATTACATTCCTGACTAACATAACATACTACTTATATCAATATAAGTAGCACGCACCACAGTACGATGCTTTCAGGTTCTCACTGGTAATCTAACATCGATTTATTCGTGATCTCAATAAAAAATTAACAAATTACCTAACTCCATGCTGATGAGTCATTGATTGTTCAACTAAGCCTTGTTGGTAAGTGTGTACGGACTGGTTGTGGTCCACGTAATAATTTTCATCAGAGGTTGGAGACGTTTGATAATATAGTTAAGAATCGGTCACAATACCGTAGATTCATGTACCTTCTATCTCGTTATAGATCTTGAGTTCTTTCATTCGCAACTCATTGCAAATTCTAGAATCACACTCACACTAATTTGAAATATAATTATTATGATTTGTTCGTTAATCACCTTATAAACTTCATATCAACATAGAGTAGCGCATATTTGTATCAAGAAAAATAGCGACTATGACTGATGATATATATTCATAGTGTTACAATTCACATATTCAGACGCTTTACAGTTTAGAGAACTATTTTAATGTTTTGACTTATCAGCAGTGTGCATCTACAATGGTTAACGAAGTTGAACATAACACATCTAAATGTTGTAATAAACACAATACCAAAGTTTTAAAAGGTGAAGAAGTAACAGTATAAATATCATTTCCAAGTCAAAAATGTTCCCATATTTTAAAAATTGTATCATTTTAAATAAATAATATATTTGTAATAATTTTAATAGTTGAGATCATGAGTCAATTGAAGCTAGACCAAAATGGAAAGCCTGGAAGCACTGAACGGCTGTTTCGTCCTACTGTGAGACTTCTCAACAGTGTGCATCCACGAACACACCTCGTGAGACTCCAACCCAGGACCTATCAGTCTCGCACTTAACCACTAAACCAGTGAGCTGGCCGGTATCTAACGATGTTAATGTCTAACTTCAACTAATCCACCGAATTGAGCGACATACCCATCATTGTCTTCAGTGAGTTACTATCTCATAACGGACCCAGTTGAACTCCACTGGTCACTGCTTCTCACTAAAATTCCAGGACATACATCTTGAAGCCAATCACTAATGAGTATATGTTGATTAATATCGGGAAGGGTTTTGTCGATATTATACATTTGTAATATCCCAATGAGTAGGAAAATTAGATTTTCTAACGTTTCGTGACTCAGTGTTAGCCACTTCTTCAGAGAATAAATAACTGAATCAAAATTAATCCAAGTTTAAATAGTACAACGGAACAACAAGGATAGTATGTCATTATGTCATTTGGTTAAACTTCATACTTATTTCTCTGTCAATAATTATACATATACAATTATTAGATTAGATGAAGCTTTGCTAGAAATCAATCCGTAAGGATACACAACGTTGATCCATAATATTACTGAAACCAACAACATTTAGACTTTAGGCATAAAAAATAATAAGGATCATGTTAGTATAACTAAAGTACAAACCCATAAATTTCTATTATTCAGTTGGAATAAACAATACTGTATGCATAATATGTAAAAAAAATTCAAAGAACGTTTCATTACCGGCATGTGTAGTGATCATATGACGAGTCATAGCAACTTGTCGACTGAAACGATCACCACATAATTCACAAGTGAATTCTTTTCTCTCTATGTAAAAAAAGTGAATAAACATGATAGAACACATAATTTATTACTTGAATGATAGCTTAGAACTTGACTGAAGTGACCAATCTGTGAAGAAACTACATGATATGGATAAGAATTAGTTACAATAATGTAAACATAACCATTATTTGTTTTTGTCCTAAAAGTTAAGTAAGAAAAACACAACATAGGAATAACCTACACAATTTTTGACTTCTGAGAAAGGTTAAAGGGTGAGAAGATTGGGTTCCCAAGAAGTATCGTTAGTGAATTCTATGACTCATTAATGTGTGTTCCTTTAGTAATAAATCAAATCAAAATGAAACGATAACACTAACTTACATCTCTCTCATCAGCAGTTTAGTTGGTCTATTTATAATACAACGAAGATAAATTTGTGATAAGTACGAGTGCATTCACAGACGCAATTTGAAAATGAAGCTTCTTACCACTTTTAATCTTTTTATTCTGCATAGCTGGTTAGGGGTATGCATGTATTTCAACTCAATCGGATCAGAGCACACAACAAAACTAATATGGCAGATCGTAATATTTTACAATGCCACTAAATGACATGAGTGTTTTCAAAGAACTGGCATTTAGAAAAAAATAGTGGAATCTGGACAGGATTGTTGTTCCATTTGAGACTCGTGAGTTGCATCCTAGTGTTAATTTTTAAACTGAGACTAAGACCTAATACTTTTCGCACTAAATGCCAACGCATTATCCACTGAACTACTGAGTCAAGATAGACGTTAAATTACTCAACGAATATGATGTGAACATCAACATTAGGATGCAGGTACATTCAAATGACGAGTCCCATAAAGGAGGAAACCCATGTTTTAGATTATACCACTAGTTAAATGCAAAATATATTAAAAAGGCGTAAGGACGTTATGTCGAAGCGATTTGTTCAGGATACACAGAAACTGATCGATAGCAGTCCTAAATATTGACAACTAAATATTACAAATCTTTATCAACAGTATAATTAAATGAATCTGTTAGTAATATCCTAAAAATATATCGCTAAACAAACGAGGATAGAAATAAACAAATACATACAAACACATTATCAGAATAGGGGTTTGTGGAGATTGTAGTAAATCAACGGTTGAATTCATGAGTCGATTCAAGCTAGAACACACCATGGAAAACCTGGAAGCACTGGACGGCCGCTTCGTTCTAGTATGGGACTCTTCAGCAGTGAATAGCCACGACCCAACACACAGGACTCGAACGGTCGTCCAGTGCTTCCAAGTTTATCATGGTGATCTAGCTTAAATTAACTCATCAATTCAACTATTAAATAGATACATATATTTGAAAGTGAAATAACTACCGGAATGTTTCAAAGTTATGTGTTGCTTCAAATTATCAACTGTATTGAATAGTTCATTGCAATAACGACACTTTCGAGCATTTCTACCTAGAAATAAATATATGTAGGAAAAATCTTAAAATTAACAGAATCAAATGGATAACAATACAATTTATGGAAACTAGAAGAGAATATCAAACATTTTGTAAGCAATGATGGATAGTGGCTAGCAGTGGAATCCAGGACGCACGTTTCGTCCTATTTGGGACTCGTCAGCTGGACGTGCCTGCATCTCAGAGTTGATGTTCACTCTGGGACTCGAACCCAGTACCATTCGCTTCAAACGCCATCGCGTTATCCACTTAACTACTGAGTATGCACATATGTCGAAAACAGACTGATCAATTGCAGTCTTAAACCTCAATGGGAAGATACAAGCCAACTAATACCAAATGAAGAGAATATCAAAGTTGAAAATATAAAATTTAACCCAATATTCATCAATTTAGCTGACTATAACTTACTAGTTAATTCATTATTGTTTCCTGTAAAAATTGGTCTATTTATAGAAAAAAGTACTCAGATAAGACTAAAGTAATGGGAAAAGATAATCAAGTGTCTAAAAGTAGTTCAAATAAGTATGTAGACAATCAATGGTAAACCTGGCAATTTCGATGAAAAATGTAATCATCATAATGAATTGACAAAATAATAAGATGCTTTGTAAGGCCATTTATAATGAGGTTGTATTGAGAAAATCTAACTAGAGTTAGTTTATCATATTAATTGCTCTCTGATTCTTATTCATTCGCTTCCATGTAAAACTAAATACTTTCGTAATCTGTTTTCAACCAAATAAAAATGTCACTACTTTCTCATGATCATTTAAAGGTTAAGTCATACTTATATATAAACATCAAGAAATGAGATATCCGAAACGATAACGTATACATACATTGAAGATAATTGATGGTTGACTAAAAGTCAATCAGTTAATCATACGCAACGTGAAACGTAAAACATATGAGGATCGGTTCAAGTTGACACATCAACCATATCAATTACAGAACAAATACAGAGCTTAAACAGTAATCGACAGCATATCATAACTTAAACTCACCCTCATGAACATTTTCTTTGTGTCTACGTAATTCACTAGTTGTACCAAAGGCACTAGGACAAGATTCACATTGATAAGGGCGTAACTCTGTAGAAAAGTGTAATACAAAAACCCGGCGAGAAATATTGAGAAAATAATTGGTTGAATTAATGACACAAAAATAAACAGTGATAGTAAGTTAAATAAAAGTAGAACAGTAGGACAATATCGCCCAAGTATTTCGCCAATAGTTGGTTAACTCCTTCAATGACAAAAATTAAAAGATAAGTGTAGGGACGACCCAAAGTGAACTCACGGAAACTCTGAAAGAGCCGAAGACACTCCATCTAATCATCTTTTGGAAGAACATTCCAGCATCTCGACGTGTAGCTACCCGATTGGACAAATGCTATAAACCACTGCATACGGATTGGATGACCGTAATGATGATTTCACTTTTGCTAAAAAATATAAGTACCTGAGTGTTGTGTACCATATTTCACACTGTTTGGAATAAGATTTTTTCTTACTTGCCTTCTGTCTTCTAACTTGAGACTTGAATGGTTTTAACGCTCGTGTGCTCACGTTGTTCGCGGTATAGCAAGAACACAAGTTTTTAGATATAACTATAAGCTTAACGATATTATACATTAAGGAGTGAATCTTATCAAAAACAGATTTGTGTACTGAATTTTGCGAACCATAAATTCGATATGATAGCTAGTAATGTTATCCCTTAACTGACACACTGGATGCAGTTTTATAGTTCAAGGATTGAAATCCGAGTACATTAACAGTCAAAACCATCAGTCTTCACTGATCAATAACATTATAAATTGCATGGTTAGATGTATACACAAGAATAAAATACATGAAGCGTGAGCTCTATTTGCTACAACTTCCCCAAAATGCCTCGGGATGACCGATGGTGGGGAGAGCTCTCTCTCCAAATTCTCTCAAGTGGCTACGTGCATACAACTACTGCCAACTACTACTCACTACCTTCTCGTGGCATAACTGTTGTTTACGAAATTGAAAGGACGAAAAGCGAATGTTAGGTTCATAAACCAGGTTGGTGGATAAGGAGGATCCACCTAGGCGAGTTAGAAAACCCTAATTATAAACTAGTGGTGTACCTGAGCTCCATGATCCTAAGGAACCAAATGGCGTATGAACCAATTGTTGGTCACTGGCTACCATGGGACTGTATCTCCTGAAGTTCCCCCACTGCCTTGTCAACCAGACCTTTAGGTCGAAGGCTCCGGGTGTGACCCCCTAAGAAAACCACCTGCTTCGGTCTGGGCACCCATAAAGTATCACAGTCCACACACAAATCAAGTGACTTGTGTGGCGTATATTTATTTGGTGCCCTTTTATACCAATATTTCTATGTTCAAATAAATAAATATTGAAACATGACAGAATATAGTATAAATCGAGTAGTGACTTTGACGCTAGGTTTTAGGAAATAGATAAGAATTGAGCGACTAACCAAAAGTAAATGTTTATTGTTCAATAGACGAAGAACTTGTATGGAATTATTTAGCAATATAATTAACGCTGATAAAATACATCTGAAACATTGATCAATTATATACAAACATAATTGGTAAGAATGGAATTTCAACATGCTTTAAAACATTAGATGCAGTTTAATACATAGAAATCTGTTAGCTATCGATGTATAATACACTTTAAAAGTCAATTACAATTAGTTATACTATGATCTGTGAGAGACAACTGTTGAATAAAAGAAGTATAGATACCATATATTCAACTGGATTGAGTTTTTCGAGAATATATTAAACTGAAGTGTTTGAATTCTCTGACTTATCAGGACATTTAGCCATTGAACTTCAATAGATTTTTTATCTCTCCATAATCATTTAGCTGTTAGGTGAAACCAGTCGAATCATATAAAAACTATTTCACTGATACTATGAACAATAAAGTAGAATTTAAGGTAACGAGAAATAAGAATGACTGAGTCTTCCAATGAAATACTTTTAAATAAATTTCAGTTTGTCAACGGAAACATGGTTTTTAGATTTTGGACGCTTTCCTTTGAATAGTTTCTAAAGTTATCTCTCCACATCTGGTAAGAATGTGTATTCTTTCCAAGCTTCCCATATAAACTCGAATTATGTAATGGTCAAAACTAGGAAGAGGATATACTTTGTAAGTCGAATATATAAATAAATCATTAATAAAATCCAAGTCTAAAAGAGCATGAGAACCGGTAGGGAAATAGTACGGAACTACATGAATCGAGATTACTGCATATGATTGAAAGAGGACAAAAGCAGTAGAAGAAAATTGAGTGAAATTATTTGCAAACTTTAAATATACGTATCTAGATTGACACGATTTCACACTTATAAATGTGATTGCATCATCAGCACACCTTTTCCTATTGTTCGAATGTTCCTGATGATCAGTCTTGAAACTATGTAGCGAAATTATATTATCATGTAAATCTGTTAACCAGGATTCTTGAATTTAGATCACACAATAATTATAATACATGTGTAGGTTTAGTAACAATTAAAGATAATTTACCTTTCCTGTGGTGTGTGCTACTGATGTCCACAGATATAAGTAGTATGTATCATTAGTAGAAATGCCTGGCGACAGAAGGTTAAGAAGCTCAAAGAGAAGAAAACGGGAACAGAAAGTGATTGATGTGGAAACGAAGGGGCAATCAAGTCTGAGACAATTGATTGACATTTTGCGAATGAAGTATGGTTCACAGATTTTACTAAGATATTTTGTAATTTTGTATTCAAATACGTTTGGTTGTTTCCAAAGGTGTCCTCGTTCGCGACATTCTTATTAGTGATATATAGTTAAAACTAGATAATCTACGAAAAGGAATTGATTTAATTTTGATTCTTTTTAATGAGTTTTATTAACCGCTTAAATGTTACTGTACTTTGGAAGGTGATGGGCTTCGTATATCATTGGATATAAACGTATGAATAAGTTATACGTTTAACTGACATGAATGATACATAAAAAACAACTAAAATTGGTAACTTGTAGAGATATAATGATGGTTGAAAAAATAGGTGGCATAAATATTGAAATAAGTCATAGGTATTAAATTCAGAGAGTTCAAATGTAACAGATCTCCTATGTAAACTGTCATATTAAATTCAAAACCGCGAGGATAATAACATTAGAAGTATTATTAATAAAGTTTTAAACGTACTTTCATGTACACCAGCAATATGTTTCTTCAAAGTACCTAACTGTGTAAACTGTTTACCGCATATATCACAGGTGTGACGTTTGAAGCCTTTGAAGGGAAAGAATTACAAGAAAAGGTAACTAAAGAACTTATAGAAAATTGATTTTATCTCCAAGATTTCACAGCTTTTTAGTCAAACAAAAAGAAACTTCCATGAACAAATATTAACAAAAATCCCAAAGAAAAATAAGGTAAAACATCATTCTAAGTTCCAACTGTGAGGATGGCCCATGGATGAATTCGAGGAAGCTCAGAAAGAAACGAAGATATTCCACTCAATCATCTTTCGGAAGAATATTCCAGAATCCCTACCAGTCTCTCATCATTTTCGTTTCTTTCTTCTAGTTCATGTCACTAAATGATATATTCACATCTAGCACTGTCTATCCTTATTTTGGTGTTTTGATCTCCCATAAAGATGGTAAGTTTTCTTCCTTGGGATTTCTATACGGTGGACTGCAGCCTCACATAAAACTGGTCTATCATCGTTGATATCATCTGCGAGTTCGCAGCACTTTATGACATTTGCTGCAACAACTTCCATTTTTCGTTTGAAGGATGGTTTGACTATACCGGAGCCATGAGTTTCCCACTTTATGAGCGTTTTCGTATTTTCTTGGACAAGATCAGTGCACCTCTATGTCATTCGCCAAAACTGTAAACACAATTTAACAAAACTGAAACTACTACGTATTATTAAGTAGTGTAATGTTAAACATGAAAGCATTAGGAAGGAAGGAGATAAACAATGGACAGAAAACAGATTCATTTTAAAGAATCTTTACGCTGGTTTATGTTGGTTGATTAACAATCGACAAATAAAGACACACCAATGAGGTTGATATATAAAACACTTCTACTTTACCTTGATCAACAACACACTTATGAACACGGACATGTCCAAGTTGAGTGAATCTTCGCTGGCAAAAATTGCATTGATAAGGTTTTTTACCTGAATTAACCACAACAATAAATAAATTAAAAAAAAGGGAAATATTAACAATTATCAAACTGATAGTTGGTTTTTATTTTAAGAAAAAAGAATGGGTAATGATAGTTCAGAACGTAGATGCAAATAGAGTAGTAGTTACACATTTAATGGTACTTGTCGGTAAATGTAATATAATGATTGAAGGAAAGAATTGATCTAGATAATAAACCATTAGACCATCAAATGAAGATTTTAATTCATGATACTTAATGTGATATGAAAAATCCAGTTACTTAGGTGATTCCATTGTTGGATCAATGACCGTAAAACTTTTCAATTAACTTTCTTTTGTACTTTTAAATTGACCCAGAAATGACTACAGAGACTTGTATCTTTAATAAATTTTAGTTCGTATCAATTATAAGTAGTGTTGTCTTCTGATATTGTCATGAAATAGATGGTCAAGCAGAAAAAATGTATCTGCTAGATATATGCATTGTTCAATGTATTATCCATTGATTTTTATCTTAGAAACTCACTTGGATTGGTGAACTATGAGAGGGAATAATAATTGGTATGGATTGAACAACCATACGTTACCATCTAAGCCATGTAAACAAATACTTGTTAATACTGTGTCGCAGTTACCGATTCCCAGCATACCAACCTTTTTCTGGATTACTGTTGTGACGTGCGATTTCCGAAATCTGATACTGATACACGGTATGCTATGCGCTAGCCTCCCAAACTGACTACTTGAGCGAGAGAGTGTATTGGACTACCACGTAAAATATACCAGTTCATCCTTAGAAGATTGACCCATTTTGACACTTTCATTAAGCTACTTCTGATTGCGATTCCATATCAACTGACATTATATATATATATATATATATATATATATATATATATATATATATATATATATATATATATATATATATATGCCATAATAATTTATGATACAATCAACAACACTAAAGGGTGTATTTACCTTCGTGAACTGATGCTTTATGCTGTTTCAGATGAACACTTTGTGTGAAACGAGCACCACAGATATCGCATAAATGTGGACGTTTCCCTAAAAGATGATAATTAATTTTAGAATTTCGTAGTGTAAGAAAAAAAACAGAGAAATAAATCAATGAATGTTAAATGAATGACAAGTAGTAGTAGACATGTGATAGTGATTGAGAATATAGATTAAAACACCCAAAAGTAACTTATACTTCTTCAGAGTACATAAATAAAATTGTGTTAAATTAATGTTGGTGATTTACTTACTTCGAAGAAGTGGATTACATTAAGTCACGAAACATAGTCAGAAATACAAACATTCTACTCATTAGGATACAACAAAAAGTGTATTTATCATTAACTCTTTACCCAATGCTCAGTTTATTTAAAACTATCAAGTCCAACATTGGTATGGATACCTATATTTATCTATATGGTTATAACAGCATTCTACCATTTTATTCTTAACTATTACTATTACATTCTAGCCTTAAACAGAGATACTAATCTAAACTCCTAATCCTAACTCTCTAAATCCTAATCCTAACCCAAATGTAATCTATTTCTCAAGTTTCTTTGTGAAAAAACCTAATCATTTCAACCAACAACATTCAGATTGTTTAAAAAGTAATGCATTAGTTTTTTCAAAGTCATTTTAAGTGTTACTGAAGATCATCCCGACCTTGACGTGGTGGTCAGGCTTGTCTATCGTGATGAATCAATCGAGGTATACCGGCTGGAACAATCCTTCCTTAAGGTCTTGCCATGCCAAACAGGTCGGTAAGACTAAAGGGAGTAAATCCAACGTCTGATGGAGAATTCGTACTGATGGCTGTATAGAGGTGTGACGACAGTAAGGTGTTTCCTTTAGACAACCATAATAACAGAGATGCTGCCTTCCCACAGGGAAGGGTGGGGTTGGAAAAGTTGACCCTTAAAATACACACCTCACCTTATCCCACGAATATTCCTCTCCAGTGGTAAGGTCTCAACAATTACGGAGCTAACACGATTATTACTCACAAAAAGATCGTGTGTGACCGACCTCAAGCAGTTGTCTCTTGGGTACTGCGGTCACTCTCTCAGGTCACTAAGACATTTTTGATCCAATTTCCTTGTCAGGTACCTCCAGAAGAACCTTTCCACGGTGTGGGCGATCGGGAAGTGATAACCGCCCTCATACTTCTAACAGCACTCAAGATCACTGACTGACTGTAGGTAATCAGTAAGGTAATTATTAATCCGAATTCCATTCAAAGAAATTTATAAGAAAAATAAATCACAACCGACAGTAATTTAATAAACCAAGGAATTTAAAACAAATGCTTAAAACGTTAGTGAATGAAAATTAAATGTTTAAGCTATTAGATTAGGAACCAATCACTGATTGATTATTAATAAGTTCTTGGTACCTGTGTTATTGAGCCACAGGACATAGTTGTGCTGTTTAGGTCTTAATGTAAAAGCCTGAATTATGTCTCATTACCTTAAAAACTAATGTAAAACTAGGCTCTTTCAGGGTATATTTATAATTATGTCAGTTGAATTAATAAGTCAATTTATATATGATGGCTAAAGGATTTAAAGACGTTCAGTGTTGGTGTCTGAATTAGAAGTTAATACACATTAGCATAATATGCCAAATTATTGGACAATGAATACAGTTTTAGAAATTAAGTGCAGAAACAATCAGGGTTCTGAATAGGTTTACATTATTAAGTACTAAGTGTTTAGGAATAGTGGTTTTCATATTTCTGACGAATACATCATCAGTGCCTATTTACTCATCTATAGAGAGTGAGTCAATTGATTATGGAAAAAGAAAACAGTTAAAGAAGCAAACTTATCAGCCAATAATATAACTTTTACTACTACTGTTACTTACCTTCATGAACGGCAGATTTATGATGAAGTAATTTACTTGCTTGACCGAAACATTTCCCACAAATATCGCACACATGAGGTCTTTCAGCTAATTGCACATTGGAAACATTGATTAAAAAAAACATAGTCTTGTCAAAAAAAGTGACCGAGCGGATTGGACTACGAAAATGAAAGAAAATGTGTACCTGTAATACATGAATAGACAATAAATATGATTCCTGGACCCATAGAACCCGGGTCACCCTCTTTCACTGTTTGAGAAGTTACCACTTAGAAATACTGCTCCACTGGAAAATAAGACACCAGCTTGCATCCCACAGAGAACATTAATTCCTGTAATATTTCAGGTAAGTTTTGATAACAAGTGCCAAGTTGTAAGAAACGAAAATCAAACAGGGTTTTCTGTCAGCTACTTTCAACAATCTTAGATAAAAAGAATAGTTTATGCAATACCAACTTATTTGGACTAGTGGTCACATTACGACAAAATCGATGGAATCTAATCGGCGTAAAGGAAATAGACTAATGATCGATCAATATAAATCCTCCATCTTTAGCACTATGTGTGATATTATCATAGTATGTTAATTCTACGCGGAAATTAGATGAGACAACTTGAAGACATATGTTTACTAGATTGCGAAAAACGTCTACGATTGAATAATAAAAAAACTTTTCATTAAATACTTACAATTATGAACAGTAGCTCTATGTTGACGCATATCAGCAGCGTGTTGGAATGCGATTCCACAAACACCACAATTATAACTAATTTCACCTGAATATAAACAAAAGAGAAGAATTTGGTGATTAAATAAAAGTATGGAAAATAGCGAATGCAAACTTAGATTAACACAATAAATGTAGTGATGTTTCATACACGAATAGGTCACTTTATTTACCTGCATGAAATGTACGTCTATGTTTTTGTAATTCAGAAGATTCACGAAAACGAGCACCACAAATTCCACAAGCAAAAGGAAGACAACCTAATAGAATCATAAAAGAAAGCAATCTAAAGTGGGTTTTTTTATTTGAAATCGCTAAAACAAATGAAACTATAGTTCTGATAGAAAAGAGGAAAAACACGACTACACATGAGGTGATCAGGTTTATATTTACTGTTTTTATTCGTCCAATGGAAATAAACGGCCTAGATAGCTTAGTGGTAATGGCTGAGACTGTAAAGCTGGATGACGCAGAATTGAATTCCACAGGGAACATCAATGACTTTGAGATTGCAATTATGTCTT
This sequence comes from Schistosoma margrebowiei, assembly GCA_944470205.2. Classification (NCBI taxonomy): domain Eukaryota; kingdom Metazoa; phylum Platyhelminthes; class Trematoda; order Strigeidida; family Schistosomatidae; genus Schistosoma; species Schistosoma margrebowiei. The sequence goes on from OX104028.1 coordinate 6,970,110, forward strand.
GCTGACGAGTCCCAACCAGCACGAAACTTAGTTGCAGTATTCTGGTGCCAATTACTCCCAATCTCTTGACATTACAAAAATGAACGATAACCGACACGATGAATAAATAAAAAAAACCTAAGCTCTAACATATAGAGAAGTACATAACGATACTAAGTACTAATACCATTTGAATATGACTAGTGATAGATTGTGTTCTACAATAAATTAGATTTTTTGTCTTGGCAAACACTTGGATAGGCTTCTCAGAGTTTACTCACAGTAAATAATAAGTTTTCACATCGCTTAAATGTATTTGCCATGATAAACTGGTTATGGAGAATTATCCGATTAATTCCCATTTAACTCATTTCAAAACAAGAAAATGTATATGTACTTGGCTTTCAGATACTCATAACAAGTATCAGAACTAACGATACTATCTGATTGTCTTAACTGAAGTAAATGAAGAGAGTTTCGAACTTACTATATAGTGGTGGTAGATTGTGGACTGTCGTCACTAAGCTAACACTGTTGCCGTGAAAGAGGTTGGATGGTAGCACACTAGTCAGATTGTTTAGCTTATAATCACTAAGTTTCAAGTTCGGACCCAACCTACCTACTTCGGTTTGAGTAACCAGGTAGAATCCCTATGCCTCAAACTTAGAGAATGATTCAAAGCCAAGTATATAAATCTGTACCTGGTTGATGAGTTGATAATAATGATTACTGTTAACATAATAAGTAATAAGATCGAAGCGATTTATCGATAAAACTAATGGGATGTAATATCTTAAACACCATGTCAATCAGACTGATTCCATTTATGCTTACTACAAGAGGATTGCTGTTTTGCTACGTAAAGAGATGTATAATACCTGGTTGCGAAGCCAAAATATAACAGTAATGTATGGTTTACTAAGTTGTTTGGAATGATTGATAAACAGGAGCAGTAATGGAGATAGATTCATAATCTCCGTCCCCTTAAGTGTTAGACTTCCCATTTCGTATTCATTTATTTCATTTTTTCTACTTGAATTGTAGTTGCATTTCTATTTGAATGGATAAAATTATTTAACCTCATTAAGATTAACCCATATTAATTTTAAATATCACCGTGATTATATGAGATTTGAGAATTTCGACCAGCGCTGTCTGTGATAGAGTGAATGTCCGGCGCTTTAACCGGGTTGGTGGACATGGCTAGTCCACCTAGGGGAGTCGGAAAACCCTGATTCCAATCCAATGGCGTACATGGGCTACAGGATTTTGAAGGAACAACTGGCGTATGAACCAATTGTTGGTCACTGGCTACCATGGTACTGTATCTCCCGAAGTTCCCCCACTGCCTTGTTGACCAGACCTTCAGGTCGAAGGCTCCGGGTGTGGCCCCCTAAGAAAACCATCTGCTTCGGTTTGGGCACTCGGGCAGTATCACAGCCCTCACACAAATCAAGTGAGATTTGTGTGGTGCATATGTATCTGATGCCCCCTTGTACCAATATTTATGTGTTCAGATAATAATAAGTGATAGAGTGAATCAATAGTTTGAAAATCAAGTATGGTGACTAATTGACAAAGTGTGTAACACTATGTATCTATAGTCGGTGAGTATAGCTCCCGAAAAATATACTCCGATGATAAAACTTGGTGTTGTTGGTAAATTCAACGACCGTTATATAATAAAACTACTGGTCAGCATTTTTTTTATTATTGCCAAATAAACTTCAGTTTTTATTTTATTTAAACACATAAACATTGGTACACGGAGGCACCAAATATATATACATCACACAAATCATTCGATTTATGGGAGGGTTGGGATACTGCCCGGGTGCCCAAGCCGAAGCAGGTGGTTTTCTTAAGGGACCACACCCAGAGCCTTCGACCTAAAGGTCTAATCGACAAGGCATTGGAACAACTTCAGGAGATACAGTCCCATGGTAGTCAGTGACCAATAATTGGTTCATACTTCATTCCTTCCTTCAGAATCCTGGAGCCCATGTACACCATTGGTTTGGAAACAGGGTTTTCCGACTACCCTAGGTGGACTCGCCATGTCCACCAACCCGGTCAAAGAGCCGGACATTCGCTTTTCGTCCTCTCAATTTCGTAAACAACAGAAATGCCACGAGAAGGTAGTGAGCAGGACTTCCCTGGCAGTGGTTGTATGCACGTATCCATGTGAGAGAATTGGGAGGGAGAGCTGACTCTCCCTACTCTCGGCTGTACCAGGGAATTTTCGGGGCACACTTCAGTCAGTCCATCATAATCAAGACAAGATGAGACGACCCACATTTATTGGTAAAGACAATTGATCTGATAAAAATAATGATGCATATTGAATTGAAATAAACTAGTCACGATCCTTAATTCAACAAACCTTCATGAATTGAAGCACGATGAGTTTTCATTGTGTGCATATGTGAGAAACCACGACCGCATACATCACAAACAAAAGGTTTTAATGCTGAAATATGAAGAAGTATTGGGAGAGAGAAAAAAATCATCGAATTATTGATGTGTACTAGTTTACTGATAAGTATGAAACGTACACATGTTTCATCAGAAATGGCTTTTTAAAAAAGGGTGTGATATGGAAGTGAGATTGAGAAAGGGTAAATTTTCGAAAATTTCCATCATTTTTCCTTTACATTCTGTATGATTCTTCCAGTTTACAATTCTTTTCTATTCTCACTTCTATTATCTTGAACTTGCTGCTGCCAGAGTTTCCACAGCCGTTTGGTGTTATATACTACTTATGTCAACAGATATAAGTAGCACACACTACAGTGTAGCTACTAAATACATGGATTATGGTACTTCAATATTATCACATTTTATAAACTTTCATTTAATGCATTAACTGTTATGATAAGTTTCATCAATCCTAAATTGTTGTTAGAGACAGGCATGTACCTCAGTACAATGGAAGATGGTCGCGCAATTTCGTGGATTGGTTGAAGTTAGACATTAACACCGTCGGATGCCGGCCGGCTCAGTGGTCTAGAGGATAAGCGTTCGCGCGTGAGACTAAGGTCTCTGGGTTTGAATCCCGCATGTGGGATTGTGGATGCGCACTACTGAGGAGTCCCAGTGCTTCCAGGTTTTCAATGGTGATCCAACATCAATCGATTCATGATCTCAATCAAAAACTTAATTAATTATTTCCCTATTCCTCCGTTTTTATATCACTTATAGCTCCGTTGTGTATATATTATAACTTCCTATTTGTAACATTGTCTGGCTAATTAATTAATGTATACAAATTTGAGTTTTTAAAACAATAAGATAATAGAATGACTTTGTTAGCTTCGTCTTTTGATTGCACACTGGGATAAAAGTAACTCGTGAGCTGATGACATGCATTAAGGTTATGGTTATTGAGTGACTGATCTAGAGAAGGTCATTAGTTCTATAGACAATAAGCGAAATAATTGATAAATAGACTTGAATATTCAGCTGTTTCAGATTATTAATCGGTTCAATCACATGAACTCTAAGAGCTCTAAGAATTATAAATACATAACAATATGGATAATTCAAATGAACTCAATTAAACTCATTGAGAATAGTTAAAGTAACAATTTCTGTTATAGATACAATAAGACACAATTTAGTCATTGAAGAAGGGGGTAAATACTGTAAGCTTAAACTTCAGTTTATTAACCGTACGGTTAACTACCATATATCTTACGACTAACAACGTGTAACAAATATAATCTTCTGTGAATATTTAGCATTTTTGTTGAGCAGGTACAACCCTATTTTCGAAACATTTGGCTCGATCTCAAAATTTAATTGTAAAAACTCTCGGATTTCCCCAAGTTCCTTACTTATATCCTTCAATAGTTTAATCGAGCTAGTAGACTTTGATCAGTATTGAGACAAGAATGCATGAGAGATTCATTACTATGAAGCGCATCAACGGTAAACATATTTTTCACGGTTAAATTGTCAGAATTGTTTGTACATGAGGAAAATGATGACAGAAGAAAACAAAGATTTATAATGGATAGATGAGAATTGTTATTAAACGAGAGTATCACTAGAAGCATAAGGACGACGACAATTACAAGTAACCCTGTTTTATGCGTATGCATAACACTAAATGAAACTCACAATGAAATAAAAATACTACACCGAAAAGGTAACTTACGACCACTTTTTTCACAATTATGCCGCCTCAATGAACGGGCTTTAGTGAAACGTTTATTACAAACATCACAACTATACGGTCGTAATCCTGAATAAAGACAGAAAGGGTGTCATTCGGTATACAATAGTATGTATGATTTAAGTAATTAAATTAACAAAATGTAGATCAGTATACACACTCATAGATCCGGTCAATGAGTTAAATATCTCAATCCTACCTGTTTACTCATTAATTACATGAATATTACAATATACTTCACCTAAATGAACTAAAGTATTTGATTTTCTTAAGAGATCAATTTACGATCCTATCAATGAACTATAAAAAAACCTACAATAAGCAATTTTATGCGACTTCATCATTGGTGATCACCGCCAAAAAAGCTTTCATTACGATTAGGATTTCACTCGCTGATTAATGAAGCAGAGAAGAAAAGGATAGTAGTTTTGTTCAGAGCTGTGAATATATTAGTTTAGTCTACAAATGTATTAACAACGCATCAACTATTGCCACTTATTGTAGCCTGTAAGAGATTTAAAACTATGGATAGAGCTGGTACAAACGAATGAAAAGTGTTTAGTTCTTTTAAAGTGTGAAAACAATCATTTATTATCGGATCAATAACAGTTATGGAATGCCTAACTTTAGAAAACAAAATATGACATGAATGCAGTAAATCTTCCTTATAAAATTGAATAAACTGAACGAACTAGCGGTAAATCAACAGCTTACATATCAAACCATTCGATTTTATACTATTAAGTCTGAAACATGGACTCTAGTTTGGGCAGGCTTTATATCAAGAAATCTGGTTCGTGGCCCCCGAACGCCCTGGTACGGCCGAGAGTGGGGAGAGTCCGCTCTCCCTCTCGAAATACTCTCACACGGCCGCGCGTATACAGCCTCTGCCAGGGAAGTCCTACTCATTGCCTTCTCGTGGCGGGGGTGTTGTTTACGAAAATGAGAGGACGAAAAGCGAACGTCCGGCGCTTTAACCGGATCACAAACCAATGGTGCACATGGGCTCCAGTATCCTGCGGGAACAAATGGCGTATGAACCAATCGTTGGTCACCGGCTACCATGGGATTGCATCTCCTCACGATGTTCCACTGCCTTGTGGGTTAGACCATTAGGTCAAAGGCTCGGGGTGTGGCCCCCTAAGATAACCACCTGCTTCGGTTTGGGCACCCGGGCAGTATCACAGCCCACACACAAACAATGAACTCTATGACTACGGCAACTAATTTCCTCTCTCCGATCAGAATAGATCACAATGGCGTCAGTGTATAGACTCTTTGTTTTCCCTCAAACTATGAGATTAAAATCTCTTCATATCTTTCTTTCTACCAACTAATTCTTTCTTCATGTATTATGTCCTTATATGAAATCTTTTTTTTATATATTACCACCACTGAATTAACTACTTCTATGAATCTGATTTTCATCTTGTTGTGTTAATGAGGTATGGTAACTTTGACCGATGCACATATGTGCTTGGTCCTACGTTGTAGCTGACTGACTGACTAAGTTGTATTACATAAATCGTATACTAAAACGCATTGAGGAAACAAACTTCACATTAGCTATAATAAATCTAATAAAAAGATTTATTTATCATGGAAATTCAGTAAAACAATATAAGTGTATTTAATAAATTACCTTTATGAACTGTTTGAATATGTTGTTTCAGATGGCCATTTTGTGTAAAACAAGCGTTGCATATATCACAGGCAAATGGTCTACGACCTAAATAACGTGAAATAAAATCAACATTTACTTAATTTCGGTAAATGAACTAATAAGAGTGAATATTCAATCGACAATGACCGAAAGTTCTAAGTTCAATCTAAAACCTACCAATGTTTTTTGCGTAGATGACCAATATCTATGACCAATATTTATCAGATCATCGTAGCTCAGTAGCTTTTGAGCTTGAAGCTATGAGCATTGAGTATCAATCTCCACGGGAAAATCAACACGAAAGCAGGTATACCAAGTGTACTATATATCAGGTGAAACTGAGTTGTGACTGGTTATTGAGCGAAGACAGAGAGCCCGTGTATAATTTGTCATGCAAATAACGGTTTTATGTTGTAACTCTGATTTCTAACCTGAGTTACACCGTGTTAACTGCTTGTATTTGTGTGAATAAAATCAGTGTCTGGTCGATAATCTGGTTCTCAACCGTTAGGTGAAGTTGTTAACCGGTGTATGACGTGATCGAGTTTGCCCAGTCTATCACTCAATCTAGTATTATCGTACTTCGTATCAGAAGACAAAAACCTTTTATTCTTTTAGCATTACATAAAAGGTCGAGTCTCGAAAGGGATGAAACAGGTTACGAGACCTTTCGAGATAAATAAAATGCGAATACATCTAACCGGATTGACGTTTGTTTACAACTGAACAGCTTTGAAGCGGTGTTACTTAACCCGATGCACAAGTATCAGGCTCTACGCTGTACATAACTTTGAAATGATACAAAACGGGTATTCTGAATTGTTCAGTTCTTAAAAGTTCTTGATAGTTTCAAATAAATTGAGCATTATGTAGGAAGTTAATAATAAATATTTTTTTCTGTTCTATCCCAGTGAGCAGAAAAACTGTATTTCTGATGTTTCGTGACTTAATGTAACCCAATTCTTCAGAGTAAATAAATAACCGAATTAAATTAACACAATTTAATTTAATCTGGTCATTTATTTACTTACCTTAAGTCACGAAACGTCAGAAATACAGTTTTCCTACTCATTGGGATGTAACAAAAAGATTTATTATCAAGTGAATGATTATTTATGAATCCCTACTTAGAATGGATTTCCAAAGGTTCTAGATGAAAAAGCGAATAGTAAGCCCAGCTAAGTCACAAATAGGGATTGGGGTCTAACGGTGAAATTGTCAGGTTATTATGATTTGTTTAAAACTAGGAAAATAGACAATTACATTCCCAACCAAGGGCGAAATAAAATTAACGTCGTTTTTAGCAAATACAGTCAAGCGGTGTTGGAAATATGTGGACACTTGACACTTTCAGTCTCCACACACCGTGGAAGAACACCCGTTTTTGAGGTGCCTGGTGTATAAACTGGATTATCAATAGTTTCGTCTACCTAGAAGAGCGACCACAGAGCCAAAGGGACAACTATTTGAAGATCATCATCTAAGGTCTCTTGCGAGTAGTTCACTGTGTTAGCACCATACTCCAAAGGCCTTATCACTAGGTATGAAAACCCAAGAAGAAAACAGAGGGAAGTTTTAAAGGTCAACGTACTCTGATTTCTCCCTTCTACTGTGAGGAGAAATCGCCACAAAAGCCGACTTTCCGAGAGACACGTTACTGTGATCATACTCCAGTACAGTCAGTAGTACGACTCCATTTTCCTAATTCATTCTTTCAGTCTCGTCCTTTAACCTATATAACTGGGACGATAGGATCTGAATAAGTGTTTTAGCCAACATAACTTGATTGGGGAAGTTACGATATGTAAGCCCGGTCACCACGTCAAGGTAGAAATATGGTCGGGGGAAAAACATGCAAACTGATGAAATAGCTACAGATATGGTTTGCTCCCTTGTTTTTGATGGTAGTTCTGCAGTAACCTGAGTCACATAGTTTGATGACGTCATAACACCTCACCTAAACACTTAGTGATATTTGTTTAATTTTGTCAAGCCCCACAATTAACATATTTGACAGTGTTATCCGAACAGTAACAGTTTGTCTATATCTTTATATGATTGTTATCATGTCTGTATGCTTGATCACGTGTTACAGACTACGTACATATCCATTTTACTAGCTCAAATAGATCGACGAATCATTCACCTTCCTATGCATACGTGCTTGAATCTTATCGATCCGACTCTTAATTCGCCCCTATATTTGCTTGCTCACTTGCATTAACATTTTTGCTCGAGTTCACTTTGTGTGTTTCAGGCTTATTGATCTGCGCTGTTCAACAATAAACTGTGGTCGACGCTTTATATCGTCTTCTCAAATTCATAGAAAGTTGAGATTTATTTCGTAAGTCATTATCTCGAAGATAATCCACTACAATATACTTTCCAATACAACTTTTAGATCTATTTATTCAGGAAAGAAAGTCAGTATATCGAATTTTTGAAAAACATTTTTTCCAACTTACCTTCATGTACTGATAGTTTGTGTAGTCTTAATGTCCGAGCCTTTTCCAATCGTTTACCACATTCATCACATTTGAATGGTCTAAGAGCTGAAATATGAAATAATGAGTACAACTGAACGACTAAATAATTATTATCATCAGAGAAGGGAATCATAAGTAAGTGAAAACAGTAAATTTCACTTATAATATGGGATTCCATAGTCAGTTAATCATAATCAATGTAGAACTTGGAACATACATACGTCAGTTCAAGTTATCACACCATATCAACACAATGAGATAAAATTAACGAGAACACAGGAGTAGTAAAAGTGTTAATAATATCAGTAAAGTAGAAAAGATTAGACGGAAAATATGAATCGAGGAACATGGATATCCGGGACAGGAAGTTCAAGATTATTTTTAAACACAAGATCTAAGGGCAGACAAAGTATGAATGCATCTTTGCTATCGTGATCGATTCTGAGTCATATTACCCAACTTCTCTAACTATTACCTACAAGTGACGCAAATCTCAACTAAGTAGTCTGCACAGCTTAGTTCGACAGTCAGTGATTTTATCAGGCCACTGGTTGCAAGTCTCACTAGCGTCGTGGTATACCCAGACTTCCATATTTAGACTCGTAATCTACCACTGAGTACGACCCTGAATTACTAGATCTAAAATCCACTCCAGTAGAGTAATTGTACTCATCAACTGTCTTCCTCTAAACTTTTAGTGTAGTTCTACACTTTTCATTTTTTGATCTCATTCGTTTCTTTTAAATTATATTTTGGATGGTTGACTTTTTTTATTGCATTTGGCATTATCTTTAACTTCCACTACCTTTTTTTATAGTAGTAGTCTCCGCTCTGGCTATCCTGAAGTGAAGTATGGCAAATTGGACAGAAGAAAATCGAATCTAGATGTCATGTTAACGACCACTGTGACTTTTATTTTTCATGCCCCATTCAGATTGGTATGGGATTAACTAGAGTTAATCTAACTTTTCGTGCTTCAACTCTTATTATTACCTTTACATATTTGTAAATACATGAGAGTTGACTATTAAATAAAAATTAAGTGAAGTACCCAACTTTGGCTATCGACTACATAACACAAATATATAACTAAATAAACAGATAATTATATAAATCCACATTTAAGATCAAAGTTACTGAGTGAATAACTGAGTTCTTTCGTACCACTTTTATACAAAATGACTAGCAATCTTGGTTGATTTTTAAAACCCACCTCAAGAAATCTATATAGTAGTCGACTTAGTATTTAAACTGAATACACTCAAAGAACAATATACTCACAGATATATACACATTTGTTAAGGATGTGGAAATGCCGACTAGAAATAATAAGGAAGAAAATCAATATCGATTAGAGATATATCTATTCAGCATGAAATCTATTCGTGGAATTTCAATGGGTTTTTCCTCTGTGATTTGTGTTTATTTACGATTACTCGGTTACTAAATCATAATCATTGTAATCTATATATAATTATCGTAAATATGTTTTAAATTCTACTGAATCTTGATTAATAAAGCTTCTAAACAACAACCTGACTTCTTACTATAATTAGCGAGATAGGAAAGAGGAGGATAGTAATAGTCTCGTTCAACATATTGAAGTAAGAGTTAGGAAATAGTAGCTTAGTTCATGAATATGCCGATTTTGCAACATAACGAATAATAAAATACTTGTAAATGGAGAGGTATTTTAGGATCCTACCAATCAAAGTAGCTTCATCCATTGCACTATTTGGTACTCGTTGTTTACGAGGTTTTGGAAGCTCACGTGTGACATTTATAAAACTACCAAGAGGTGATGAACTGGACGTTTCAACTTTATATGAAATCTCATCAGGATGATGATTTGTGTGGTCTACAATATTGTGAAAAAGAAATTAATAAATTACATCGACATAAAATAAAAACAAGTCAATAATATTTGATCAATATCTCCAGCTGAATAGTATCCAGTGGAAACTTTGTTATTATCATAAATGAATAAAAACTCCTTAACTATGTAAGTAGCTTGCAAATTCATTATTTAATTTTGGCGTAAATTTCAATTTATGTTAAATCTTTGACAATGTAAAGAGTGTGAAGATGATATTTGGCAAGAAATTACCACTAACATCTACTGAAGAACCAATAAAATCAAAGGGGCACTAGATAGCTATTTCATCTTAGCCTAAAACTCCTCAGTATTGTCCACATACAAAATATCATAAAAGATCAATTACAGAACTGTAAGTCCCATGGTGAGGCGAAGCACAATGGTCTAAACTTTTGACTTAAGCTATTAGTAATATAAACCGAAACCTTAAATGACTGGTGCCCTTGGTTGACGTTATCAGTTACGGTGTCTCATAGGAAACTTCGGGAAATCCATTTCGCAGCAAGTTGCCCGATTGGATATAAACGGTTACCGCAAACTGCATTTTATGGAGAAATTTGTACAGCCTGAAGATTACTTTTGTCACACAAGCTGTTGATCGAGAAAAGTCAATTGATGAACAGTTACTAACTTTTGAAGATCATGTTTAAAATGACAACAGAACCTCACTCATTGACTGTTAATTATTAGGAAACTATAGAGATAATACGTTGATCGGTACGTTTATCAGAATGAACTAATGCTCACCACCAACTAGACGAAGTTCCCGACAATTTGAAAGACAGCCAATCTCATAACCAAACATCAACTTAACACATGTGGAGATGTTTCATGCTGTCATGTGATCTATCAATTAAACTTATCAATAACCACTCGATAAACAGATGGAAGATAAATGATAGCTTGTAATATACTGAATGCAGTTGAAATCGAATCAGTTTGCTAAAATATCTCCTCAGGACGATTACCATACGTGAATTCACACTGTATATTTGAAGGGTTACAGAATAAGAGAAATGAGTATCAACACTCCACGAATTTTTATCGTTGTCTGACTAATGATAAGAATTGTTTTTAACAACGACTTCATATTAGCGTGACAAAATTATAGAGCCCTCCTTGTGTTTACTTATATCTCCCCCTCCTTGATCGACTACTGATCATTTCTCGGCGTCACAGAACTTAGTTCTGTGTTCATCCATTGTGTTTTTAATACTAGTTGGTTGGGGTATGTGATTTGTGTCTGAAATACGACACTGATCCATAGATTCACTAATTGTTGATTTCAGTGGCATAAGAAGGTGCAGGATTTCTCAACGGGGTCAGCAAGTAATGTTTCAAAATTTGTTGTTATATTCGAAACACTACACTAATCTATATCTGCCGTCAATTTATCTTTACTTATTTTCTTTTAGTTTTTATTGCTTCTGTCACACACTACAGTTGCCTTCACTCATATTAGTCTTGTACTTCCAGTGTTATTGATTTTCTCACAGTGAACCAATGAAAAATATGCCTACTCAGAGTTTTATGTATAAATTTAACCCAGTTCCTATTTTATTTCGTCTGCTTCTGTTTATACGTATTCAAAAAATTGATTGGATTTTTTGAAATATAAATGAAAGGTTAGTAGACTGAGAGATTTGAATCACCAAACTTAATTATCAAATAAATCCCATCGGAAGGAAAATGTAGACAATACGAAACAAGTTGCTTTCTAGTAACTAAACTTCAGTCTTATAGAAGGCAGTCAACGACAAAGGAATAATGCATATTCAGTCACTTGGTCAGATGTCAGCTTGCTCAAGTACCAAAAAAATAGTTTGCAAAAGAGTATTTAAACAAGAACAGTCTAAGTTAAGCAAAACTTTCTATTAACTAGCAGCAACGATCCAATATGCAAAATGTTCCTATTAATAACAGTAAATCAACTATCTAAACATAGCCTACTGTTTTCGTTCCCAAGATCCGAACTTAATATTATAGAGTAAAATAAAGCAAAAAGGTGCGGTAAGATAATAGTACATAGGACTGACATACCATCCGAATTACTGTTAGAGGTTGAAGGATAATTATCCTCTGGAGAGTATGACATATATCTATCATTTGTTTCAGATTCCTCAGACATCGCCTAGAAAATAAAAATAAAACAGAAAGTTAACAAGTAAACGATATATATATAATCATTATCATTAGAAAGAATTAACTGATTGCCAGGTACTTGCACATGAACCACACTAAATGTGAGGGACAGTGATACTAGCCGGTCGCCCAAACTGAAGTAGGTGGAGCGCAGTTCGAACCTGGGAGCGCGTGAAAGTCAAGTGCTGTGACTACTAGACAACCACCCCACAACTCCTCATAAATATTAGCATGAAGTTATTGACCACCGATCAGAATTGTGGCACGAGGTCCAGACTTCCTGAAAACGTTAGGTGACATGGGCCAAAGTGGGTTGTAGTGGTGTACAAAAATTATTTCTTTCACTTGACCTTACGTTTTGCCCTTACTTTATACTTCCCATTCCTCGACTTGATTTATTCTTTTTGGACAATATTCGTAACATGGTTGACAATCGATCACAACAGAATAGGTGCGTTCATTTCGTATCCTACGTTAGAGCCTACATTTCAGTATTTGTTAATACAAACCTCTCCATTTTGTCTTATCGAACAGTATTCTCAATATTCAGTCTTTTCTACTATCACAGCCACTACATTACCCCTAGCTCTTGCGATTCGTCTGGTTATGTTCATCTTGTGTTAACATGTTACGACAAATTGACCCAACGTGCATCTATACCAGGCTCTACGCTGAACATGAGTGATTGAACTACACTTTCTTTCAGGGGTTCTGCTATCATAACCATTACTGACAAACACCAATAACAAACACTGCTAACAAACCGAAGTGGAGGGCTCGACCATATTACCAGTCAAGTGATGGTCAACTGGTTTAACTACTGAGCTATGGTTCCAATTATATTAAGAGGACAGTAACCACTGAATTGGTGTTACAAGTAGATTGAGTGGTTTGTGCACAATTACTTTCAAAAATTGTCCAATTAAACACATGAGTTTTGACGAAAAGTCAGATACAGCTAATGAGATAAAAGCCTAACATAATGGGGCTTCCATTATCTGTCAACTTATCACACTGAGTAAAGGCTATCTATAAAAACGAATAAATAGAACTTTAACTATAAAAATGGCGTTAGAAATTCCAGTGACAACCTAAGTGAACACTACTGATACTTTTCGTTCTGAAACACACCCAAGCTTGAAGAACCTAGATAGGACTATGATGTACGTGATACAATTTAAATGCTGCTGTTTTACACCTGTAACTACCCTGTCTCAACCAACTCTTTAGGTGTTATTTCGTTCCTCATTTGGGGAATTGGTTAAGCAACAAGAACCAGTTGGTCTGTGGATACATTCGCTGATGCCGGATTTTAATCAGCACGTTAATTATAAATATCTTGTATATATCTTTACATCTACCAAAGTAACAGATCAGAGACTTCTTGTCGTCTCATGCAACATAATTCATAATCTGGTGCAATTTATACGTAATTTTTTCCATCCAAATAACACCCGGTCTAGGATGAGCAATACTAGCGCAGAATTAATAACTAAAAAACAGTACTAGTGAATATGTTAGGTAGTGGACCGTATCAAATCAGTGAATCCTAATGGCATGTTAACGGCTACTTGATTAAAAACTCATATTTAACCTACACAAACACACCCCTTTTAAGCAACATATGAAGAGCCAAACGCTTCCACAAAACATAAGACAAAACTATAGTTTTGCTGAAGGAGTTAACAGAAAATAACGAACCATTTACTGCGAACTATTTACGCAGTTCAGATGATTTCCAGACAAACAGTCATGAAGTATGATGAACTATTACCGTCAAAACTTGACGGGCTGAAGAAATGAATGAACAAATCCAGAAAAAGGTCAAATAGATTTACACGAACACGCACAAAAATCAAACGGGAAAGATGCCCAAGGACGGTTGATGTCCTTCAAACCATATTCAGATTTCATTTTATCTAAAAATGGTTCAAATGGTTGTGGACGGAATAGAAGAAGCTTTCGCTTAACAGGCTTCCGTGTCTAGTAGCAGGGCATCACCAAATCTTCCAGGCAGGAACCTAGGTATGTTAACAATAATACAGGAGGAGAAATTGATAAATCAGATTTGTGTAGTAAGGACAGAAGGCCTACGGCCTATGTTATTCCTTTTCTAGTATGCTTCTGTGAGTGTCCAGTCTTCTCTTGAAAGAGTCAATTGAAGGTGCGGACATCACTGCTTCAGGCAGCAGGTTCCAAGTATTGATGACTCGGTGTGAAAACCTGTATGCCACGGGTATTTTGTTCGTTCTTGGCTTTTCTACTCGCCTGCTATGTCCTCTAAGGTGTCCCGATCTAGTGGGAAGAAAAAGAGAGAATAAGTTGGGTCCGAAATCATGTCTCAGTATTCTGTACATCAATATTAGATCTCCCCTTAGTCTGCGATAGGACAGAGTAAAGAGGTTCAGTTTTTCAGGCCGAAGTTCCGGAATTGCACGCGTAGCTGCCCTCTGCACTTTTTCTAGTATGTCTGAGTCATTTTTAAACAGATGCTTGCAGCCTGAACACAGTTCTTTAACTTAGTTCTCACTAAGGATGTGTATAATGTGGTGAACATGGTAGTATTAAACTTAGTGAATGTCCTTTTTAAAGCTCAGAGGGTTCAAAACCCCTTAACTGCGACCTCCCGGCAATGGGCCGTCGTTTTAAGATCATTGCTCACTGTCACCCCTAGATCCTTATGAGACCGGACTACGGGCAATGACACATCCACTATGTTGTATGTATTAACCTTTGAATCCCCTAAGTGCATGTAAACACACTTTTCCGAGTTGACAGGCATCAGCCACTCTTTAGACCAGTTTATCATATTATTTAAGTCCGCCTGAAGAGTAAATGCGTCTTTGTCTCCAGTTATTACTCGCCAAATTTTTACATCGTCAGCGTATAATAACATTGGAGACTGTACTATACTTATAAGATCATTAACGTACATTATAAAAAGTAAGGGACCTAGGACTGAACCTTGAGGTACCCCACTAAGTACTGGCCTCCAGATGGAGCACTTGGAATTTATTCTTATTTTTTGCCTACGACCTATTAGGAAATCTTTAATCCATTTTAAAAGAGGTCCGGCAATACCAAGGTTTGCCAACTTCAATAGCAGTCTATTATTTGGCACCTTGTCGAAAGCCTTACTGAAGTCTATGTAGACAACATCCACTGAGTTTCCGTTGTCTAGCGCATTAATCCAGAGCTCCCTAGCTAAAAGGAGGTTCGTTGTACAGGATAGACCCTTTCTAAAACCATGTTGTACCATGTTCAGCAAGTTATTTGTTTCCGTAAATGCCGTTATGGTCCGTTTGATTATTCTTTCCAGTATTTTAATTACAACACTGGTGAGGCTTACGGGTCTGTAATTCGATGGAGCTTGTCGTAGACCTGTTTTATGTATGGAAGTGACGATTGCCTCCTTTCAGTCCATAGGTAACACACCTTGGTCAAGTGACATTTTGAATATCACAGTCAGTGGGGCTGCGATATATTGGGCTATATGTCTCAAGATTTTAGGGTGTAGTTCATCTGGTCCCGTTGGCTTTTCCATATTTAAAGTGCTAAGAGCCTTAAGCACATCGTTTTGGTCGAAGTCCACGGTGAGCAGCTGGTTTGTTGACTCTGTAATTGAGTCTGGTTCTTTCTCTAGAGGAGGTTCCTGAGTGAAAACTGCCCCAAAATAGTCAGCCATAACCTCAGCGTTTTCCTGATCTTCCTCTATCAGTTCAGATTCACTTCCTACTTTAATTAGGTTGGGAATCCAATGATGAATCCTTGTTCTGTAGTTTATGTACGAGAATATCCTCTTGGGTTGCTTGAGTGCAGATTGTGCCAGCTGTATTTCATATTTTCTTTGCGCTTCCCGAATTTTAGTTATACACTCGTTTCTTATCGATCTGTAGCGTTCCAGCGTACCTTCTGTGCCAAGGCGGATGGCAACGTCCCAGAATTTCTTCTTTTGTCTTAGTAAGCGTCGAATATCCCGCCCTATCCAGGGATGTCCGTGCTTCTTTTTCTTTGGGACAGTCCAGGGTATGTATGGTTGAGTTACCCGATTGTATAACTGTCTGAATAGAGTCCATGCCTCTTGTGCTGATGCCTTTGAGTCAATTTCCCAGTTCTCAGCCGATGCTGCGGAGTTAATTTCCTGCATATCTGCCTTCCATATGTTAGGACGGGCCGGTGCAACTGTTTGACAAGCAGTCTCAACCATGAATTTGAATAATATGACTGTATGGTCACTTCTCCCAAGTGGTGGATGAAAAGCCGTCTGACCAACGTCATCGCCGTGCGTGAAGACTAAATCTAAAATAGAAGACGAGTTTCTTAAGTCGTATCTTGTGGGATCTCTAATGTGTTGTAATAATGCTAGTCCAATCGAGGTTTCTAACAGTTTGGAATCGAAAGATGATATGGCTGACCCTACTTCTAAGTTTACCCAATTTATTAATGGTGCATTAAAGTCGCCTACTACAAGACTTTTAGCGTTGTTACACCAGGACTTAAGTTTACTTAGGAGAAAATCATCTGCTACACTTTCTGCGATGCGATAAACTACAACTACTTCAATATCTTGCCTTCGGCATTTCAACTTACATCTCACTAGTTCACATGTCCCTGAAACATGTGCTACTGTCTCAGCTAATCGTATGGTGAGGGTACTTTTCGTGTACAGAATAACCCCGCCTCCCCATCGGTTTAATCTATCAGCCCTACTGGTTATGAAACCAGTCAACTGGATTTCACTATCTAATACTCCTGACGTTAACCAAGTTTCCGAGACAGCGATAAAGTCCGGTTTTTCCTTATCCACCACTGACTTCAGCTCCGCCATTTTATTTAGTAGGCTGCGAGCATTTGTGTAGCACACTTTTAAGTCTGTGCGATACTATCATCAGTCCTCAAGAATAGATCAAGTTGCCTCTTAAAGGACTCCTGGGAAGTCGCTTGGACTAGCTCGGCCGGCAACGAATTCCAGCATTTGACAACTCTTAAGGAGCAGAAGTTGTGTCTAGATTCCATTCTGCTATGTTGTATCTCCAGTTTTTAGGTGTTACCCCTTAAGTTAGTGTTGGAACTAAGCTTAAGTAGTCCTCGAAATGATTTCGTGGCTCGCCGTTGGAAACGCTCCAAAGTGACCTTGTCCTTTTGGAGTGAGGGGGGAGTACTATATTTCCGTACTCTAAATGGGGACGGATAAAACTAATAAAGATTGTATGGAAAGTTCTTTCGTCAAACTGGCCAAAAATGCGCTTCAATGTTACCAGTGCAAGGTTTGCTCGGAAGGCATTTTTGTCACAGTTAGCGTAAGACTTTAAATCGTAGTGCACCAAGACTCCTAAATCTTTTTCGACTTGGGATACTACTAGAGAGGAGTTTTCTAAGTTATAACTGTAGTCTGCGACATGTCGCAGATGGACTACTTTACACTTTGAAGTGTTAAAGGTAAGTCCGCTATCGTCTGCCCAACTTTGAAGTCGAGTCACATCCTCCTGAAGTGCCTGTGTATCGTCTTGGTTGCGTATCTCTCTCCAAAGTTTCACGTCGTCGGCAAAAAGTAATAAGTCTGACGTTACCTGTTGAGGAAGATCGTTTATGTAGATAAAGAAGAGAAGAGGCCCTAATACTGAGCACTGGGGGACTCCACTAGGACAGTCCATAGCCTGAGATAAAGTGAAATTAACCCTAACCTTAAAGTGTCGATTTTCTAGGTATGAAGTAAGCCAATCGATTAGAGGTGGTTTGATACCTAGTCGTTTGAGCTTATTGATAAGACATGTATGGTTAACCTTATCAAAAGCTTTTGAGAAATCTAGGTAGATAATATCAACCTTCCCCTAGTGATGAAGGATGCTTGTCCATCTGTCCACCGCAGTCAGCAGGTTGGTTATACAAGAGTAACCCTTCCTGAAACCATGCTGTTGGGGTGAGAAGAAATTTAAGGACAGTAGATAGTCGTTTAAACCATCGCATATCAGGGACTCCATGAGTTTTGAAGGTAATGACAGGAGAGCCACCGGCCGATAACTTGAAGGTTCATTGCGTCGGCCCCCTTTGAAAATTGGTGTGATGTGAGCCAACTTCCAATTTTCCGGTAGTTTGCCTCGGATTAGCGAGTGTGAAAACATCACGCTAAGCGGCGTTGCCAGGATTGAGGCTGCCTCCCTCAGTATGGCGGAATGAACCATATCCGGGTCAGGAGAAGTATCTAGTCTTAAGTGCTGCAGTTTCTGGACAACCAAGTCAGCGCTTAAGTCCACTTCGGAAAGTCCTGTGGAATTGCAAACGAAACTGTCATCAGTAAAGTTAATGACGGTCGGTTGAGATGTCTGCGAATAATGTTCAGCCAGAAGGTTAGCGGCGTCACCATCGTTGTTGGTCGGGCCGTTAAGACCTAGCAGTTGGGAGACTCCAGTTTTGGCTTGATGAAGAGAGGCTGCATAAGGGAATAAGCTTCTAGGATTAGAGGTAAATTTGTCCATTAGCTTTGTCTGATACTGAAGCTTATCTTCTTTTATAGCCTTCGTGCATATGTTCCTGATATATTTATATTGCCTGTACGCACCGTCTTTGTTAGTTCGTTTGTGTTCCGCCCAACAATGCCTTTTACGGCTTAGCAAGCGAAGGGTACGGTTCTTGATTATTGTAGGTGGCTTGTGGCTTTTGTGAACCGGTTGAGGAACTGAATGGTTTGTAGCACATAAGAGCGTGTGCAGTAAGAAGTCCCAATGTTCGTCCACGTCGAGTTGGAGATGAACATCCCAAACCACCTGTTGTAGATAGTCGTGTAGAGCTGGCACGTTTAAACGTTAAAAATTCCAACGCCAAACATTGGTGGGATATCTTAGCTTAGTTTTGGTGACAAAACTGAAGGCTATGAAGGCATGATCACTCTTTCCAAGGGGAGCCAAGATTGATAGGTTGTCAAATAGGAATTCTTCGTTTGTGAATACACAGTCTAACCGCGATGGTGTCTGACTGTTTCTCCAACGAGTTGCCGACGTCAAATTTTCGTACAATCCCAAGTCATCGATAAGGTTGAAGAACCGAGCTTCAATTGAGTTGTCGCTTCCAGTATACGTGTGTTCCGCGAAGTTGACTTTAGGGAGATTAAAGTCCCCTAGAATCAGGATGTGTGTGAACCCGAGACGAGTAGAGTGGGATAGTCCTTCCAGCATACGACTATCGTACGCGATGTCGGCAGTTGGATTCTTGTAAATGACTCCAACTAGACACCTCGAAGTACTGGACAATCTTACAGAGCACCATATGGATTTCTCAAGATTGTTAAACTCGAGGTTATGAACTTGATGCACCTCCAAGCAAGAACGTATGTAAATAGATGCTCCGCCCCCATATCCTAATTTTCTGTCACTGCGGAACAAAGACATCCCAGGTAATGCCAACTCATGGTCCGAGAATTGAGAAGATATCCAGGTTTCAGATATTCCTATCAGATGGACCTTATTAGCATTTCTAAGTTCACCTAGTTCATCCAGTTTGTTTGGTAGACTCGAGGCATTCATATATAAGCAGTTTATGCTTTCAATTTGGAATGCGTGAGCTTCTTCCTGTTTGTCTGTATGAGCCTTACGTGAATGGACAGGTAACCCACCTATATGAGGTTTGCTGAGGTGGTATGCCCTATCCTTTACACGTCTTTTTGTCGTCTAGACAGCTCACAGGTAGAATGGTCAGCTCCAACTTGCTTTTGTGCTTGGTCCTGGCTTCATATGGCCTATCCGGGTGCATGTGGATTCCAGGTGGCAGTTAACGTCTGTTGGCACGAAATGCTTCCAAAACTGCGGCCGCCATGTGTGAAGATGGGAAGGTTATCTTCATTAGACGGGATCTAAGATCACCATCCTTCTTGGCTAGTCTCGTCACATGCTGAGTCAGTATGTGTTTGAGCCTCAAGAACTGTTTGATGAATTTCCATTCACTGATGTCAGAGTTTGATTGAGTAGGGTCCGTAATTTCCGGTATACCTTGCACAATTATGTTTCTCCCGCAGAATAACTGATCGCGAGTTTCTTTGGGGATATTCCGGATGAGATTGCGCTCAGAATACGGTATATCAGGCAGTATTCTTACATTACCATCTGACTTCAGTAAATGACTCTCTAGTAGGACATCCTCTACGTCGGTAGCATTCTTAAGGGTTAAACGAAGTAGCCTCGAGTGATTTTGATGCTTAGATTCCTTTCCTCGAGTGAGCTGTGTGACTGTCAAAGGCTCTATTCTTGGAAGTCCAGGTTTCTTGTTCAGTTCTACCAGAGCATCCTATCATTTTTGTCCTGCAAACCGGTCGGATAATCTTGGGAGTAGACTGTGCGACCAGATCACCTGTTGACTTCCGTTCAACAGCTGGGATGTTCAACTTAGACTGTGACGCCTGGCCTTTTTTTAGCTCTTTTGACATGGGTCCAATCACCTATAGAGTTTTGGGGAGCCACTGTCGTGTTCAAGGACCTTGAGCTGTGAGACCCGAGTTTGCTGAGGGAGTGGAGTACCGTCGTCGTAATCATGGTGCTGAGTTTCGGCGTGTCATCATTAATGCTGTTGCTTGCTCCGTCGTTGGTAGACCTGTCGACACCCCTGTTCTCGTTTTTAATGCGCTCTCTTGTTTTTCTACCCATTTTTCGACTGTCTTTGCCCAAGTTTGCCGACAACCTGCTCTGGGGTAACTTAGACAATTATTCGAGATATTTAGTTTCTCAAGAGTTCTTTAGTGTGTATAATTACAAATTTTGACTATTTACAGCAAGTTTCTCTCAAACTTTAGATTTCCAAACTTTAGATTTTTGTGATGAAGAATAGTCGTTTGATGTGAATTAATCCTTATAGCATGCAATCACAAGAGGACTTAGTTCTTCTCTAAAGACTTCCGTCGATAATGATTATATAGATTGTTCTGATATTTCAATCGTTTGTTCGGTATCCCATATCTTTGTATCGAGTTAATATAAACTGATTGATTTCTTTGCTCCCGTCTCCTGATGTTAAGCTCAGATCAGGTCGACTGGTGTCTTCCAGTTTAGGCGGTCTGACTTACCGTCTGTACTAATCCTAGTGAAGTTGACTAATGAGGAATTTTCAGTATGAATTAATTTGTTCTCGATAATCTAAATTACCAGCTATCATGTTAAATGTCAATCGACTGAGTGGTGGCAGTGTCCAAGATTTGAAACTTTCAATAAAAATAAGCAGTGAAGAGGCAATAGAAGAGGCGAATAAGTCGATAAATCTATTAATTTATCAATTAGGTAGGAATATAAATTAGTTAATTATATGAAAATATCAAACGAACGAAGATGATAAGAGATAAGGTCATCTAGTGTAATTCTTACAATAATGAACAAAGAGAACAGATAACCTGTGATATACGGCGCAAGTGCAGCAATACATAAAGACCGAATTTCCCACTGCAGGTGAGTGATGAACAGGTAGTGCATGTGACAGATAATAAACCATGTGTATGTACATAGTTTGTAGTGTCGGCTATTATGTTAAGCCCATATACTTATGCTCAATCTATTCATTCTACTTGAGTCACATTCTAACCTTGTTAATTATTCGCTTACCAATCTTGACTGTTTTTATATGAGTTCGTAGGTGCGTGTACACTTCTTATCCCATTACTCATCACATGTCTGTAACTTACTTTCGTGCCACTATAAATATTGATTAACGCTTGGTTAAATGAGAGTTGGCTTACCCGCCATCACTGCGCGTCGTTTTGTTTCGTTCTTTTACATTGGCTTCATATACAAAATATATGTATTCAAAAGTCCATTCTCGTTATTTGACTTCTTTAATTCCGTTATTCACTGAACATGGATCAAGTCGATAAAGACATACGAGGATAGGCGACATATACAATTCAAGAACAATCATTCATGTGATCAAACTGAAGTCTGATCCCGAGCCATTAAAGTGAACAGCCCTTTGACAACATCATCCGATCTAAATGACGGTAAAATAAACGGTCTCCTACCCTAATTATCAAAGTCAGAGTTGTGGTCATATAGTTCTGGAAAGCGTTCCAAATAAAGGAGACCCGCGGTGGGAAGATGTGCTGTGTTGCCTCTGTAATAGCCCTTTGATATATAATTCGTCGTAGGTCTTCTTGTGAATTAAAGTGTTAAGTTTTGAATAAAACATGTTTATTGGGACGGGACTAAAGCGCCTAGGAAGTTTTAGATTATGATTAGTTCATGCTTAGTCTCATGTTACCCAGTTAGTGCAAAATCAAGTGATGATGGTACTCATTATATCTGTCCCTTTGACTTAGGACCCACATCGTTGCAACCCTTATACTTGTTCAGGGAGATTCATCACCATTATAAAGAAGCCATTGCTACAGCATCATGGGTTTCAAAATATGGCTAGATGCAGTTCTTGGATGGTAAGGATTCCATGAATCGACAAGCCTAGTTACCTTTAAATGTATAAGAAAGTGGCCTTTTACCTAATCCTCTGGACGGTTGATGCTAATGTTGCAGCTTCCCATGATCAAATGATCTAGATCACTCTCTTTAGAGGTCTTAGACAAGCAATGACAATGTTGAAAGTAGTCGGCATTGTTACGGGAGAACTGAAGACATTTGGCAAATTAAAACCTTTTTATTGTACATTAATAATTTGCTGTGTTTTTGGATGTAATTGTTTTACTTAACTTTTGAACTTGTTTGTTTATATCATTATTTCGGACATTTTGTTTTGTCTTTGGTTTGGTATTTAGAACGCTCTTTATCTTTGCTTTGGTATTTGGGAGTTTTGCTCCGGGAACCTACAAAATTGAAGGTTTGTTTTGTAATTATTATAATTATTGTTGTTAGAAAGACATTTGGTCGATTATTTGTGAATTACGAATAAATTTGGTATTCTTTGAGAGCGCGCTTTTCGAACGGGAAGTTTAGTACTAACGTGATTTGCATTTATCAAACTTTTGCTGTGTTCTTACGCAACAAAAGTACCATTTCAATCCTAAAGAATCTATCCTGAGCTATACGTTCAGTAGATTACTATTTTTTTTGAGTTTCACCATATTTAATAGTTACCTGTGGTTTTGCCTCAGTTTACTATTCGGTTTGTTTTTGTTTTTCACGTATAGACTAGTTTCAGTTTATAACACTCGTTTCATCCATTTTTGTCCGTTTTCAGTGTGCTTTTTAGTGTTTTTTAAAGGCCTTAGGCTCTTGCAAGCATTTATAACATAGTTTGCTTCAACATAGTCATGAAAAACTCATGCAAACGTCCGGGATGCCGTTTTGCTGTTGCAACTGCAAAGGTTGGTTCCACGAAGCATGCACAGATCTGACATCAACTGCTTACAACAGACTCAGCAAGTCAGACCAAAAATGGGTATGTGTCACGTGCAGCACGGATGCTGTAGTTTTGCTGAGTAACATCATTGTCCTACTGACAGGTCTTCGGAACAAGTTGTCAGTTAACTTGGACAACGACAGTAAGAAAACCGGTAGACAAACAAGAGCGTGCGACGGATACAAAAACAGGGATGTCGATAGGTATACCATCGATGGAGCATCCATCAACACTAATGATGATGTGTCGAGGATCAGCACTATCATTACGTCAAAGGTGTTAGACTTGCGAGAAGTTTTTCCGCCGAAAAAACATTATTGTGCAAGGTATACCGGAAATTACGGACCCTACTCAATCAAACTCTGATATCAGGGAATGGAAATTCATCAAACAGTTCTTGAGGCTCAAACACATACTGACTCAGCATGTGACGAGACCAGCCAAGAAGGATGGTGATCTTAGATCCCGTCTAATGAAGATAACCTTCCCATCTTCACACATGGCGGCCGCAGTTTTGGAAGCATTTCGTGCCAACAGACGTTAACTGCCACCTGGAATCCACATGCACCCGGATAGGCCATATGAAGCCAGGACCAAGCACAAAAGCAAGTTGGAGCTGACCATTCTACCTGTGAGCTGTCTAGACGACAAAAAGACGTGTAAAGGATAGGGCATACCACCTCAGCAAACCTCATATAGGTGGGTTACCTGTCCATTCACGTAAGGCTCATACAGACAAACAGGAAGAAGCTCACGCATTCCAAATTGAAAGCATAAACTGCTTATATATGAATGCCTCGAGTCTACCAAACAAACTGGATGAACTAGGTGAACTTAGAAATGCTAATAAGGTCCATCTGATAGGAATATCTGAAACCTGGATATCTTCTCAATTCTCGGACCATGAGTTGGCATTACCTGGGATGTCTTTGTTCCGCAGTGACAGAAAATTAGGATATGGGGGCGGAGCATCTATTTACATACGTTCTTGCTTGGAGGTGCATCAAGTTCATAACCTCGAGTTTAACAATCTTGAGAAATCCATATGGTGCTCTGTAAGATTGTCCAGTACTTCGAGGTGTCTAGTTGGAGTCATTTACAAGAATCCAACTGCCGACATCGCGTACGATAGTCGTATGCTGGAAGGACTATCCCACTCTACTCGTCTCGGGTTCACACACATCCTGATTCTAGGGGACTTTAATCTCCCTAAAGTCAACTTCGCGGAACACACGTATACTGGAGGCGACAACTCAATTGAAGCTCGGTTCTTCAACCTTATCGATGACTTGGGATTGTACGAAAATTTGACGTCGGCAACTCGTTGGAGAAACAGTCAGACACCATCGCGGTTAGACTGTGTATTCACAAACGAAGAATTCCTATTTGACAACCTATCAATCTTGGCTCCCCTTGGAAAGAGTGATCATGCCTTCATAGCCTTCAGTTTTGTCACCAAAACTAAGCTAAGATATCCCACCAATGTTTGGCGTTGGAATTTTTAACGTTTAAACGTGCCAGCTCTACACGACTATCTACAACAGGTGGTTTGGGATGTTCATCTCCAACTCGACGTGGACGAACATTGGGACTTCTTACTGCACACGCTCTTATGTGCTACAAACCATTCAGTTCCTCAACCGGTTCACAAAAGCCACAAGCCACCTACAATAATCAAGAACCGTACCCTTCGCTTGCTAAGCCGTAAAAGGCATTGTTGGGCGGAACACAAACGAACTAACAAAGACGGTGCGTACAGGCAATATAAATATATCAGGAACATATGCACGAAGGCTATAAAAGAAGATAAGCTTCAGTATCAGACAAAGCTAATGGACAAATTTACCTCTAATCCTAGAAGCTTATTCCCTTATGCAGCCTCTCTTCATCAAGCCAAAACTGGAGTCTCCCAACTGCTAGGTCTTAACGGCCCGACCAACAACGATGGTGACGCCGCTAACCTTCTGGCTGAACATTATTCGCAGACATCTCAACCGACCGTCATTAACTTTACTGATGACAGTTTCGTTTGCAATTCCACAGGACTTTCCGAAGTGGACTTAAGCGCTGACTTGGTTGTCCAGAAACTGCAGCACTTAAGACTAGATACTTCTCCTGACCCGGATATGGTTCATTCCGCCATACTGAGGGAGGCAGCCTCAATCCTGGCAACGCCGCTTAGCGTGATGTTTTCACACTCGCTAATCCGAGGCAAACTACCGGAAAATTGGAAGTTGGCTCACATCACACCAATTTTCAAAGGGGGCCGACGCAATGAACCTTCAAGTTATCGGCCGGTGGCTCTCCTGTCATTACCTTCAAAACTCATGGAGTCCCTGATATGCGATGGTTTAAACGACTATCTACTGTCCTTAAATTTCTTCTCACCCCAACAGCATGGTTTCAGGAAGGGTTACTCTTGTATAACCAACCTGCTGACTGCGGTGGACAGATGGACAAGCATCCTTCATCACTAGGGGAAGGTTGATATTATCTACCTAGATTTCTCAAAAGCTTTTGATAAGGTTAACCATACATGTCTTATCAATAAGCTCAAACGACTAGGTATCAAACCACCTCTAATCGATTGGCTTACTTCATACCTAGAAAATCGACACTTTAAGGTTAGGGTTAATTTCACTTTATCTCAGGCTATGGACTGTCCTAGTGGAGTCCCCCAGTGCTCAGTATTAGGGCCTCTTCTCTTCTTTATCTACATAAACGATCTTCCTCAACAGGTAACGTCAGACTTATTACTTTTTGCCGACGACGTGAAACTTTGGAGAGAGATACGCAACCAAGACGATACACAGGCACTTCAGGAGGATGTGACTCGACTTCAAAGTTGGGCAGACGATAGCGGACTTACCTTTAACACTTCAAAGTGTAAAGTAGTCCATCTGCGACATGTCGCAGACTACAGTTATAACTTAGAAAACTCCTCTCTAGTAGTATCCCAAGTCGAAAAAGATTTAGGAGTCTTGGTGCACTACGATTTAAAGTCTTACGCTAACTGTGACAAAAATGCCTTCCGAGCAAACCTTGCACTGGTAACATTGAAGCGCATTTTTGGCCAGTTTGACGAAAGAACTTTCCATACAATCTTTATTAGTTTTATCCGTCCCCATTTAGAGTACGGAAATATAGTACTCCCCCCTCACTCCAAAAGGACAAGGTCACTTTGGAGCGTTTCCAACGGCGAGCCACGAAATCATTTCGAGGACTCAAATCTAAGCCTTCTGAAGATCGCCTCCATTCACTAGACTTTTACCCATTAGAGTATAGGCGTCTTAGAGGTGATTTTTTAATGGCTTATAGTATTCTTAACACTTCTGGACATCCTCTTAAACACCTACTCAAGCTTACTTCGAATAATAACCTACGGGGTAACACCCAGAAGTTGGAAACTCAACATAGCAAGACGGAATGTAGACACAACTTGTACTCCTTAAGAGTTGTCAAATGCTGGAATTCGCTGCCGGCCGAGCTAGTCCAAGCGACTTCCCAGGAGTCCTTTAAGAGGCAACTTGACCTATTCTTAAGGATCAAGGACAGTATCACACTATGATTTACCAATTTCCTTTCCTCTTTTATTGTTAACATACCTAGGTTCCTGCCTGGAGGATTTGGTGATGCCCTGCTACTAGACACGGAAGCCTGTTAAGCGAAAGCTTCTTCTATTCCGTCCACAACCATTTGAACCATTTAAATTGGAGCTTGATTCTGTTGTTAATTTGGGTTCGTAATTCGCAAGTAGATCGATAGTCCGTACTTCAATAACTAGAATGAGCAAAACTTGGACGTAAAATAAAGTTCTTCAATTATTGGTTCTGTGTTTATACCTTGGATTGCCTGGATATTTAGATTCAATTTCCTGGTCCTGTTGGTCGGTTTCGTGTGGATTAACTCATAATTGTTTTGGTAATCGATTTCTTTGGAACAATCATTACGATGGAAACGCGGAGCAAAAGGCTGAAGGAAAATGACGAAATGGATAGTAAAATTTTTAAAGCTGTTTGTGATATGTCTGATGTTAATGATGATTAATGTGATGTTAGTATTAATAGTATGTCCTCTAGCCATCTAAGTACTTCTAGATTAAAGTTAGATAAGGCATTACTGAGGAAAAGGAATTTAGAAAAGAGACTTGAATTGGAACGGCAACTTAAGATGTTAGATCTTCAAGAAGAGGTTGATATCGCCGAACTAGAATGCAAGGCCGTCGAGGACGAAGAAGGATTACCTGTAGATAAATGTGAGATAAATGGTAAAGTGGAAAATTATTTGGATTGTGATACTGGGTGTAATAGTCACTCAGGGAACGTATGTAACATCTCAAAGGTCGATTGGGTTGGCGAACTGAAGGACACGTTACATACAATGGTTAGTAACATGGTTTTACCTAAGATCGATATGATGTATTTTGATGGGCAACCGGGTCAGTATTACCGTTTCATCAGTCAGTTTATTAGCCTTATACAGAGTAAACTGTCAGATAAGAGCCAATTGCTGTCGTATTTATTA
Source organism: Schistosoma margrebowiei (assembly GCA_944470205.2). Classification (NCBI taxonomy): domain Eukaryota; kingdom Metazoa; phylum Platyhelminthes; class Trematoda; order Strigeidida; family Schistosomatidae; genus Schistosoma; species Schistosoma margrebowiei. The sequence goes on from OX104028.1 coordinate 6,998,279, forward strand.
TATTATTGCAAAGGAAAGGCTAGAACAGCAATTGAATCTTGCGTTTCTTTGCCCAGTCATTTAGGCTATGATAGGGCTAAACGAATTTTATATGATTTATTTGGTAAAGAGCATCTTGTTGCACGAGAACTAATCACTGAGTTATTAAACCATAAATCTGTCGGAGGATCAGCTGACGTATTAACTGACTTTGCGATTAAGTTACGTAATGTATGTATAACGTTGAAGGAAATGGGATACATGTCTGACGTCAATTCTACGGCTAATTTGGAGATAATAGTTTCATGCCTACCACTAGAATTGCAGAATAAGTAGGTGGAAGTCGCCGATAAGATTATGATGCATGGGAAGGAGCCGAGCTTTGAAGAATTTGTGGTCTTCGTAGAAGAGAGGGCCAGAATTGCCTGAACCCGTTATGGGAGATTAGTACAGTGTAGCTCAGTCAAAGTACCACGTTGTGAAATCTGCGTAGGTGATCATGAGGCGACAGATTGTCCAAGGTTATCAAAAATGAATGTAAGAGAAAGGAGGTAGGAGGTAAGAAAACGTGGTCTATGTTACTTATGTTTGAGGAAAGGTCACATAGCTATGTCATGCAACTCAGGCTTCAAGTGCCACGTTGAGAATTGCAAGGTTAGGCATAATTCATTATTGCATATTGATAGTATTGATGGCCATATGGTGAATTTAGCTAAGGATTGGAACTCCTCAAAGGTTTGTTTGGGTATTGTTCCAGTCAGACTGTACGGTCCCAAAGGATGTTTGGAAACATATGCACTTCTAGATAGTGGTTCGGACACTTCTTTTGTATGTGAAGAATTAATTAATCAGTTGGGTATTAAAGGTAAAGAGACTTCGATAAAGGTGGCGACTGTGAACGGGACTACCAATTGTGAATGTTTGGAGGTAAATTTAGAGGTATTTTCATTAGATGAACGGGGTTCTATAAAGATCAACAAAGTTTACACGACCAAGAAACTTCCGATCGATCATGCAGCACCTTTAAACGAACTCCAACTGAAGCGATGGAAACACCTAAGGGACATAACCCTCCCGAGGTTGCGAAGTAATTTCGTAGGAATATTGATTGTGTGTGATGCTCCGGATGCACATTGGGTCTTGGAACAACGTCTGGACGACAGGAAGCATCCGTTTGCTGTGCGTACTCATCTCGGTTGGATGATTATAGGTCTTAAGGGAGTATCAAGGTATCTACTTCAAGTTCAATGGTGTCATTGTTCCGCTAATGATATTTTGCGAGATTTAGAAAGATTATGAGTTCGAAGATACAGATACGTTTCGTAATGGATATTCTGTCGAGGATAAAAAGGCTCTAGAAATAGTTAGCAATTCGTTTAAATTGGAGGGTGGTCATTTCCAAGTTGGTCTACCATGGAAGTATGATAAGCCAAGGCTACCGAATAATTTGGAACTAGCTGAACGCAGACTAGAATGCTTAAGAAAGAGGTTTATGAAAGATAACAGTCTTTTGGGGAAATATCAAGTGATGAATAAACATTTAATTAAGGGCTACATCACTGAAGCTAGTAAAGAAGAATTTGACCATGATGCTGTTTGTTGGTATATTCCTCATCATCCTGTTATCAACCCTAAAAAGCCTGGAAAATTGAGAATTGTTTTTGATTGTGCGGCTGTCTATCAAGGTTGTTCTCTTAATGACCAGCTCTTGAGAGGATCATATACTGTAAATAGTTTAATTGGTGTACTTTTACGATTTAGATTAGGTAACGTAGCATTAGCTGCTGATATTGAAGAGATGTTTCTTCAAGTAAAGATCCCGAGACAAGACAGGGGAGCGTTTCGTCTATTGTGGTGGGAAGACGGTGATATAAGACGGAAGCCTAAGGAATATTGTTTAACAGTTCATCCGTTTGGAGACGTGTCCTCCCCTTTTTGCTCTAATTTCGCTCTTAAGAAGACGGTAGATATATTCGGTAAGGAATTTAATAAAGATATCCAGGAAGTCGTAGATAAGAGTTTCTATGTCGACGACTATTTAGCCTCCATTGACAACGTGCAGGATGCAATTGAGCTAGCAAAAACCCTTGCTTTACACCTCAGAAAAGGTGGGTTTAGACTTACGAAGTGGATAAGTAACTGTTTACAAGTTCTCGAATCAATTCATCCAGAGGAAAGAGCAGAAGCCGTAAGAGAGATTGACTTTGAAAGGCTTCCTACGGAACGCACATTGGGATTATTCTGGAATACTATGGTTGATTCGTTTGAATTTAAAGTTCGCATACCGAAACGTCCCCTTACTAGGCGAGGTATATTGTCGAGTGCAGCTTCACTTTACGATCCCTTGGGATTGTTAGCACCGTTTATACTTCCAATGAAGCAGTTACTTCAACGTTTAGGTAATTTGGGACTAGCATGGGACGAAGAGATTCCAAATGAGGAAAGCAGACATTGGTTACGGATTTCAAGTGAATTTCAGGGGGTTGAGAACGTTAGTTTTCCACGTTGCGTATTGCCTATGCAGTCAGATCGCTCGCTCCTGGAACTTCACATTTTCAGCGATGCCTCGGAAACTGGATATGGTGCAGTGGCATACGTCCGCTCTCACATCCATGACACTGAAGTATGTTCTCGTCTTATTATGGCTAAGGCAAGAGTAACCCCTTTGAAAGTTCAAACTATACCGCGTTTGGAACTTACGGCTGCAGTGTTAGCAGCTCGCATGGGGTCCCAGCTGCAGTTCGAGTTAGATGTTAAGTTTGCAGAGGTTAGATTTTGGACGGATTCTATGATTGTCTTACATTATATTAGAAATGAGAAAAGCCAGTTTAAAACATTCATAGCAAACCGGATTTCGACTATTGATAGTCTTACTAAAGTGGACCAATTGAGATTCGTACCTTCTAATGAAAACATAGCAGACTTCACATCCAGAGGGGTCAAGTTCAACGTCAATGACGTCAAGGTATGGGAGGAGGGTCCACATTTTTTGAAGAAGCCAAAGGACTGTTGGCCTGCTGCTGATATACAAGGTCCTGATCCCCATCTCTTGGGATTAAAGAAAGCTATGTTCACGCATGTATTAGTTGAAGAATCATCCGTTGATTTACTTATTAATTACTATTCAGATTGGACTAAATTACTTAAGGCTGTTGCATGGTTAACCCGATTCAAGCGATATCTATTGATCATGCGCTCTAGTAGAACAGATCTGTCTCTACAGGTGGGTGTGCTCAGAGTTGATGAATTAAATTTAGCCTGTTTAGATTTAATTCGATATGTTCAACGCAGAGTATTTCGGAAAGAGATTGAAATATTGTCGTCTGATACCATTAGCAAGGCGAAAATAAAAAATTCACCGTTACAGATCTTAAATCTAATGATGTTAAACGGATTATTATGTGTTGGTGGCCGACTTCAAATTAGTTCCTGGCCCGAGTCGAGGAAGCATCCTATAATATTACCATCAAAGCATAGAATTACAAATTTGATTCTACAGTATTATCATATTTTGGAAGGGCATGTTGGAGCCACATAGGTAATGGCAACAGTTCGAGAAGAATTTTGGGTGCTGAGGGGTGGTGTGACCATGAGGAGAGTGATTAAGGATTGTGTTTATTGTAAAAGGAGGAAAGCCTGCCCCATCCAACAACTGATGGCACCACTACCTCCGAGCAGAATAGAAGATGGTGAGTATCCATTATTATCATTTGGTGTAGATTATTTTGGACCCATTATGGTAAACATGGTAGACGTACCGAGAAGAGATATGGTTGTGTATTCACATGTTTAAGGTTGAGAGCAGTGCATCTGGAAGTTGCATATAGTTTTACCACAGACCCATTTATCATGGCATTGATGAGGTCTATCGACAGGAGAAGCTATCGAAAAGAGATATGCAGTGATAATGGATCAAATCTGGTGAGGGCTGAACGTGAGCTAAGAAAATGTCTTCAGGAGCGTATACACTCTGATTTGCTAAGAAAAGGGATTGACTGGCATTTCAGTCCTCCGGCTGCTAGTCATTGGGGAGGAGTTTGGGAACGCATGATTCGCTCTGTACGTAGAGTATTGGGTGCTCTTGTAAAGGAACAATCTTTAACAGATGAATGCCTTGAAACTTTCATGATATAGGCTGAGCGTATAATTAACAATCGACCTTTGGATCCGGTTACGGACGACTCTAATGATCTCGATGCAACAACTCCAGCGAAACTATTACTATTGAGAGAGAACGTTGCCGAACTCACTAACGTCCTATCTACTGACAGGTATTCTAAGAGATGGAAGCAAGCGAATTACTTGGCACAAGTATTTTGGAGACGTTGGTCGAAGGAATATGTTTTGTTGTTGCAGCATAGATACAAGTGGACCCAACTAGAGAGGAACATACGAGAGGGTGACTTAGTATTGATATGTTCCGAGTTCTCCGAGAAAAACAAATGGCCCTTGGGTCCAGTGCAGAGAGTGTTACCAAGTAAGGATAGATTAGTGAGGCAGGTAGAATTGAGGACAAAAAAGGGGATCCTAGTAAGAGATTTTAGAAAACTGTCTTCTTGAAGCCGTAGATGGTAGGTAGCTACTCGGGTCCCTAGGCGTACTGGTGTAAGTCCTAGGGATCACGAAATTATTGGTAAATTGAGTGTTTGTTGTTGATTGTTTGTGATGCATATATTTGGATTCTTGTTGCTTATTTGTTTGTCTGTGAAAAGAACCAAAATTCTTTGGGTCAGGAGTGTTACGAAAGAACTGAAGATATTTGGCAAATTAAAACCTTTTAATTGTACACTAATAATTTGCTGTGTTTTTGGATGTAATTGTTTTACTTAACTTTTGAACTTGTTTGTTTATATCATTATTTCGGACATTTTGGTTTGTCTTTGGTTTGGTATTTAGAACGCTCTTTATCTTTGCTTTGGTATTTGGGAGTTTTGCTCCGGGAACCTACAAAATTGAAGGTTTGTTTTGTAATTATTATAATTATTGTTGTTAGAAAGACATTTGGTCGATTATTTGTGAATTACGAATAAATTTGGTATCTAAATTGGAGCTTGGTTCTGTTGTTAATTTGGGTACGTAATTCGCAAGTAGATCGATAGTCCGTACTTCAATAACTAGAAGGAGCACAACTTGGACGTAACAGGCATTATGAGATGCACGATAAAACATTTATACAAAACCGAGTATTCTTAATTTATACAGTTTCAATTGAGAAGTAAATCATAGTTATAAGACTGTAATTGTCAAGATAACACTCATACCAAATGGTCACGTGTGTTTCAAATATTTTGTGGTTGTGTTAACAGCATCTACCTCATTTTCATGTTCTTTTGGAAGAGCGAAGTCTATACAAACTTAAAAACAGATACATATAACTTCGTGATTCATCACGAAAATTTATGCATCTGTAAATTATAGGTTATGCAATAGACTAATTTTGCGACTCTTCAGAGCTGTTTATACACTGCCTTTGCAAGATGTCTTAATGTATTTGCAAATCTCAGCTCCATACTTTCACCTTAGCTTTTCAACAGTGACACAGAATATTACATTGGGTTCATCAGGGAATTAACAGATAAATTTAAAGATGTTGTCAGATGAGGTGAGACTTGTGTCAGTCAGCTATATCGTAGGTTTAGGCACATATGTGCATCCGTCCAAGTTGACATATCTCATTAGCACAACAAGATGAACGCCAAATCAGTAGAAGCAGTTACTTTAATGGATGTAATGTATCAAAGAAAGAGTGCATATATGGATATGATACAAGGAGAAAGAAATGGTTAATAAAAAGAAAGGCATAAAGTAGTCTCACGTTATATAGGAAGACAGAGAGTGTATACACCTACTTTATTATGATCAATTCTGAGCCTAGCTACCCAGTCTATAACCATTGGTTACGATAGTCACGCGGACCCCAACCAAATAGTCTGAATCTACTGATACAGAGAAGGTAAAACCGATAGGGAGTTTCTGTATTTTTTCATCGAGAAGTGAATATGTAAGCAGTTGCAAGCCACCAGAAAGTAGAAACCATTAGCAAGATAAACATTCTTGTGAAACCGAAATCAGCTGTTTCAGGAATAAGGCGACATGTGTCTTCATGAACAAAGCTAGTGGTTTTAATTTCGCTAATAATTCGGTTAATTCAGAAATATTACTTGAGTTAATTGTTGATGATATTAAACCGCCAAATATTTTTAACCAAAAAAAGAAACTAGAATGTCTTTCACAAAATCATATTGCTTCAAAAAGTGGTTTTACTTCTTAACCGAAACTTCATGCAGAGTATCATAGAAAACTAGATGTAAAAGGTTACGTCCTCTATCTGGTTATGGAAGTATACGGTGCATTGTCTTTTCATCTTTATGGATTCGGTTCGTGTATATAATGCTTTTTCGGAATATTCCTCGGATCCAATGCGAAACACTCTCAATTCTTTGCACAATGATCCCTGGTTCCCAGAATCCGAGATGTGAACTAAAGGCTACTTTGTAGGTGTCATTACCAAGGTTTGATTTGATAATTTCGAATAAATTGAGCATTGGGTTCATTGTTATAAATAAAAACAATATATTTGTAATATCCCAATGAGTAGAAAATTGGATTTTCTGACGTTTCGTGACTTAGTGTAAGTCACTTCTTCAGAGAACAAGTAACCAAATTAAAATTAATCCAAGTTTAAATAGTACAACGGAACAAGATTGTTCCGTTGTACTATTTAAACTTGGATTAATTTTAATTTGGTTACTTGTTCTCTGAAGAAGTGACTTACACTAAGTCACGAAACGTCAGAAAATCCAATTTTCTACTCATTGGGGTATTACAAATATATTATTTTTATTTATAAAGGCTACTTTATCACCCACATTAAGACATCGGGTTTTTGGATCTCATCGGTACCCATCTACTGTTTTCTGTAACAACATAACGTTAGAAATAGTCCGAATACTTTTTAAAAGGACTTCGGCAGGGAGCTTCCCATTAGGGATCGTAGTGTTGAAAGTAGTTCTGTGGGCTGTTAAGAATCTATGATTATCTGGGTAGTTGTCTCTCATCTCCTCCTTTCAGTAATGCTCTTTTGAAAGTTTCGATAAGGCGGTATGCTTCTCTGTTCTATTTGTGATAATAGGGTGGAGAGCAGAGATGCGCCATTCCATTTATACTACAAATGTGTTTGAATGAGTCCGAAATCAGTTGAGAGCCATTATCAGTCAAGGAGGTCTCCGGAACTCCAAAACAACCAAACGAAGTAGACAACTTGTTGGGCATAGTACATATTTCCGGCCATGTCGTTAATGCATTTACAATAACTAGAAACTTTTCATTTTTACAGAATCACCATAATCTGCTTAACGTCTCTCCCAGAGTCTAGCAGGCTAAATCACTGCTGTGGCTCGCATTCTGAAGGGATTCTGACACCATGCAGGCAAGATGGATGGTTATGACACTTGTATTCGACATCCCTGTCCACCGAAAGCCAACTAACATAAATTCGAGTAAAGGATTACATCTTATTCCAAAGTAACCAATGCGAAGTTGCCCAGAAGTATGGTTTCTCATTGTTGTAACCGGTTAGCCGTATGAGCAAAGACTCCATTCTCTGATCCAAATACGGCAAGTAAAGGTTTATGTCTGGACCATAGTTTCGTCCTGTCGTTGTCAATGACCTGTTTTCATGGAAGATCGTTTTTAGATCCATCTACAAAAATATAGGAGATAACTACCCCAATATCATGATTTAGGGAAACTAAGGCAACCATAATAGGTAAATAAAGATCACAATGCTTAAAAAAGGATCAGAGGATAGGAATTGCCTGATTTTCCCGAAAGCTTTACTTTCACCAGCTCTGGGAATTTGCAACTATGCGTCTGATAGATCCACTTTTGCAAAATACATGCTACTGTCCATCTTGGCAAAAAAATTTGCAGGTTAGGGTAAGAGATATTGACAGCAATATGGAGCTTAATTTAACCGACTGGAGTAATTCGAACATAAGCGAATGCTGCCTTCGGATGTTTTGACTCCAAATATCAGCGCAGCCTAATCTGGAAAGTTTACAGATTCAATTACATCCATTTTATGAAGCCGTTCTAGTTCCTGTTCAGCACTCAGAAAGGTAGCCAAAGACAGAGATATTTTAGGTCAATAAACGAGAGCAGATCCAGATCTCGTCTTCCTGCAACTACACGGCGTTGTCCATCAGCCACGTCATTCTCCTCGTTCTCTTCTGGTGAGTTATCGGTTCTGATTCTGCGGCAAATAATGGTAATGGATCGATCCACTAATTTAAGTGTTTTCATCAGATCTCACCTTAATAAATCAGATACCTGAATCCATGTAAGGTATACTGTTCCATTCTTCATTACATTACCTTCGGGAACAGTACAAGATGCTTCTGCCTGTTTAGTATGGTTCGTGTGTTACTTTGGAGTGTTATTTATATACTGACGATGTCAGTCACGACGATCCACAGTTTGATAGTTCTGAGAAGTAAATCCTTTGAAGATAGGCCCTGATTGAATGTTATTTTCGATGGGCTACAGAGTGATGAGAGATGATCTATTATCTCACATAACATACTAAGTACACTAGGTCACTGCGACACCAACATCTAACCAGGTCCACACCACTGCACTACTGGAGGCAACATACTAGAATTTCACTAAAAAGAGAGACATTGGCGAGCCACGAAATCAGTTCGAGGACTCAAATCTAAGCATTACGAAGAACGCCTCCATTCACTAGACCTTTACCCATTAGAGCATAGACGTCTTAGAGGTGATTTTTTAATGGCTTATAGTATTCTTAACACTTCTGGACATCCTCTTAAACACCTACTCAAGCTTACTTCGAATAATAACCTACGGGGTAACACCCAGAAGTTGGAAACTCAACATAGCAAGACGGAATGTAGACACAACTTGTACTCCTTAAGAGTTGTCAAATGCTAGAATTCGTTGCCGGCCGAACTAGTCCAAACGACTTCCCAGGAGTCCTTTAAGAGGCAACTTGACCTATTCTTAAGGACCAAGGACAGTATCACACTATGATTTACCAATTTCTTTTCCTCTTTTATTGTTAACATACCTAGGTTCCTGCCTGGAGGATTTGGTGATCCCCTGCTACTAGACACGGAAGCCTGTTAAGCGAAAGCTTCTTCTATTCCGTCCACAACCATTCGAACTATTTGGATATTCTTATGGCCTTGAAACGAGATATGAAGTACTTGGAGTAGCCGTTGTTATAGTGACACAAGAGTTAATTATGAATGAGGATGAATCACCGAAATCAAAAAACATATTTATCAGCGAGATAGATTGCTTTGTCGGTAAAAATATTGGAAAGGTCAGTTTCTCTATCCTTTTAATTGATGAATAATGCAGTATTTAGCAACACAGATCCCTGGATCTGGAGTAGAATATGAGAAACAGGATGCAGACTTATCAAACGATAAGTGGGAACCAGGTGGGCCTTCTCCTCCAAAGAAAAACTGCTTCGTAATAAATGGAACACTGCGCTATTGTGACTCAAACAAACCTCCGTTTGCGAAGGATATTTTAGATGTAATCTACCATTAACTGAGGTCTATTAAAAACGCTTGTCTATAGTATGATGATCGTAACAAATTTTTGGAGCACGTGGCAACTTTCGACGTTATTATATACGACATCACGGTCAATCCTGAACAAATGAAGGAAGTGGTATGGCTTGGTGAGTGTCTAGAGAAGAATTCAAATCAATTCGCTTCCAAGAAGACGCTTATTTTGGTTACAAATTTGATGAGTTGGGTATCAACTAAGCCAAATGACCCGGTTAGTATGAAATGCGTCATCAAGTATATTAATATACTCAACTCATACTTTGGGTCATAAACATATGTTTATTCAGGAGAAAAGTGGTCAATTCATTATTCATTTGATGGATAAAAGACAAATCGTTGTTAATTTTAGGTAAGGTAAAAGGGTTTATTTCGGGATATTTCACCTGAACGCGGAAACTTTGGGAGAGTTTGCAATGCTTACTCTATGCTCGGGAAAATGTGACACTTTGCTGCTTTGTCGCCCATATTCACACAGACCTTCCCTATGAATTTTCCTCAAAGTTCCCTTTTATTTCACCTTTTTTTATTTTGGCACTTAGGGTTAAACTAAAAAGGGACTCTTTGAAGCTATGAGGATCAATCGAAAATAAACTAACCTGTCTAAATGGATAAAGAATATTCTCTAGACTGCACCAATTTGATTATAAGGATTAATCTATTTTATTGTATAATTTCTGTGGTTTTTCCCTTAGTTTTGATCATATGCACAGGACTTTTATTTCATTGATACGTAAAAGTCGAACTACCATTTAATTCATGAAATTAAACACTGCTAATTAATTGAACTGATGAGTATAGGCTCTCATCAGCCTATATACCAATGATTCAGTGAGTAATATGCAACGAAGAATTTGACATATGCGCGTCGGTTTAATTCGTCATACTATATAAACATAGGAAGATAAGCTTCTCGAGACTAATCTCATAGTAGTAAAAACAGTAACAGTATTAGTAGTAGCTGGGAAGACAGAGTATAGGGAGGTTTTGGGATTCAGAGACTAATTAATGTTACCTCCAGAAGAATGTTAATGATTAATAGGTAATAGTATTATTAGATTAACACCGGAATTAAGCCTCTCAGTAACGACAACTCTTCAACATGGGAAGAATCCCAATCAACATACTCTAAAATGTAAACACTGTTTTGTTTCAACATAAGGTGGATCTGATCCCTCATGCAAACTACAGGGTTTTTGTTATGTCGTTTTAAGTACAGTGACGGTACTGTAAATTACAGTAACAATTCATGATATTTCCTTCATCCGCCACATAGTAATAAATTATTTCATTCTAGTACATTTTTAATAATATTCTTAAGGAAATTATCAGATTTTATCATATTAGCTATAAGCCTATATTCCTTTTGCGTACCCTGTTCAAATGTAATTTTTTTCACCCTCTTAAAGGAATTTAGAGCCTGAGAGATTTTCTCATGCAACGGAGGTCAATATAGAGATTAGTGTGTTGCTTTACGGCACGTAGTTAGACTTGGAGTTCCACCAAACAACACAAAATTGATAGTTCTTTTTCATTTTTGTCAGTAAATTTGATGTGGAACAAAAGTGTATTAACCAATTTTAAAAAAGTTCTTAAAAACGTCTTCTTCATAATGACAAAACTACCATCCATATATCTACGTCAGATTCGCCGTCTAACGTTATTGGCAAGAATATTTGATTTTGTATGTAACATAATTAGGTTAGCTGCAAACTAGGACACAGAAAACCCCATGGCCATTCCATTTGTTTAATGTCCTTTTGGGGGTAAATAAGATTAAATCTAAACATAGTTTCAAGGTAGTCATAATTCAAATAATCTTTAAACGATAGCTGCCAGATGAAGTTTGACCATTCTCTGGTAAACACTAGTAAATCCTAGGCATCTATCAATTGGAATACCAGTGTACACAGATACATCATAGTTTTTCATGGTTCCAATTTTTTAAAAAATTAATGTCTGATATTTTGGACTTGAATTCATTAGAATCCTTAATTACATCATGTAGGTTTTGTTAAAGTGGTGCCAATATGCTGCTTAGATATTTAGATAAGAAATACGTAGGGGTTTTTATGAAGTCAACTGTAGGTCTTAGTCAGATGTCTGATTTGCTATTGCAGCAGATTTTGTTTATTGTACTTAGATGAAGTGATCATTGTTTACATCCATGCTACAACCCATTGTAAGTCAGTTTTGTTGGTTAAATAAAAATGCCTGAAATACTGGAAGACCTTTGATGTCTCACCAAAACAATTTCACTAAATGCTTATTTAGTTATTTGAGTCTCATAAACTTGATAAATTCAGCTAAGTGACTTTAAAAAACTGCAAGGAAATGTTTCTAAGATAATTTTTGATAATACGTAAGTTGTTTTTCAGTCTTGTTATTCGCAAAGTAAAACCATTATTCAAACGACATAACTGTTTACTTTGGAGACTGTCATCTGAAGTGGACCAGATCCTCATTAATAACAGAGTTTGATATTGCCAGTATTCAGTCGGATGAAAGATTTATTTATCAATGAAGTGAATGAATTCAGCCACAGAATTATTAAATACCTAAAACCAAGTGGATAATAATTTTTATAACATGTATTTCTTCAGTATTTTGCACTTCTGATCGTTAACCAAAGTGAACCCTTGAAAACGTTCTGTTGTCTGAGTTTCAAAAATCCACCCTCCATTCCCAACTTTAACCACTTGTCAACCTTCAAAGATCACCTTTTAATTTTATTGATCGAAATTTGTTATCATTGCTAACTTGGTAAAACCATAACGTCACATAACACCAGAAACTATGTATGTTCATTTTGAGACACTATATTAAGTTGAGTGATTTTTGTGAAGATGTGATAAATCTGAACATCAGCATTTTATCAAAGACTATAATTAAATGTTCAGCATTTTTCTCAACTTCATCGATTCTTCAGTTGGTGATTTTTTATTCATGATGAAAGCAACTGTCAAACTTAAAATGATACAACAATATATATCTATCTGCCATTAAAAGTTCTTATATGAGGACTTTCAGTTTACTATATACTGCTTTAAGAATATTAATTTCGTTCTATGAAAGTATATGATCTCTTTAGATTGTTAATGATCTATCACCACTCCCATCTTGGCATCTTTTCACAACCAGCAGAGTGAAATACCTATAAAGCACTAGGACAGACCAAACCAAGTAACATCCGTTCATAAAACCACTAACTATTGTTCTAAGTCATCTTGTGAGGTACCAATATCCTAGTCGAGGTCCACAAGCTCATGATGGTCTATAGTCAAGTACGTTGGGTGGTTTGGTTCAAAGTTGGTTTCAGCGTCAGATGCGCACATCCTTTGTCTTCAAAATCTCGATCCATGCTCCATATTATTGAATTTCTCCATAATTTTTAAAACTACAGTTTACACTTTGGATTTTTTTGTTATTATGAATGCTAATATTACATGGACCCCTTTGGATTTTCAATGCTATCTTTCTATTTCTGATTTGACTTCATTTTGATCCATATTTATCCTCAATTCTACGTTTATTATGACTAAATTTAGAATCATATTGACTAACATTCAGAGAATAATAAACACTATAAGTTAATTTTAGCTTGTTGAGGTTAATTTCACTCCATTTGTGACTCTAATATATGATGTCCCGTTAACTGAGCGTTTTATCAGGCCGATTTCCCTGGTAGTACTATGCATTTACTTGAGAAGATTCTAAAGTCAGAACACTAGTAGTTGGGTGAATTTATTGTTAATAATTAATAAAATCCACAAGCACGAAAGATGCAAGAAAACTAGGAAATGTATTAAGCAGAGAGTCGAAATATTTAATGTATTTTATACATGTTAATCCATTGTGGGTAAGTTATTGATTACCTTTACTAGGAACCAATGGAAGAATAGATAAAGAATGAGGTGCAGACGTGCGCGTTCTATCAGACTCACACATACTATTTTAGATCTGACTCCAGGTAGATCAAACGAATGATTGATGTCGAAATATACATCCTACCAATCCTCGTATATAATTATCGACTTACCTTGCAATAGTGAATAACGGAATTAAATAAGTCCAATACGAGAATGAGGTTTGAATACATTTATTTCGTGCACTCATTAACTTGGACAGACAGTCAGAGCGAAGCCAAGATAGCAAAGCAAAACGAAATGATTCGCGATGAAGAAGGCGTGTGAGACAACTCGGTTTAACCAAGCTTGAATCAATATTTGTAGTCAGACAAAAAAGTTAGATATGTGATGAATAGGTTAAGTAAAATACGTACACTTGGACACATAAAGGGAGTCAGAATTAGTAAGAGAATAAGTGATCAACTGGATTATGAAGACTTCAACATGTGGAAGGAAACGTGGTATACAGTGGACAGCTAGGACGCAGCTGGACGATATAGACTTCATAGATGATCTGGGTCTTCTATCGCGCACGCAACAACAAATGCAGGAGAAGACGACTAGTGTATCAGCAGCCTCAGCAGCAGTAGGTCTCAACATAAAAAAGGGAAAAGCAAGACTTTCTGATACGATGAAACACACACCAATCGAATCACGGTTGACGCAGAAGCTTTGAAAGATGTAAAAACCTCTACACATCTGGGCAGCATCATTGATGAACTTGATGGATCTAATGCAGAATTGAAGGCTCAGATTGGCAAAACAAGAGCAGTATATCTACAACTCAAGAACATCTGGAACTCAAAACAACTGTCAATCAACACCAAGGTCAGGATTTTCAATACGAATGTCAAGACAGTTATACTGCTTGGGGTGGAAACTTGGAGAACTATGAATGCCATCATCCAAAAGATACAAGTGTTTATTAACAATTGTCTACACAAATTACTTCAGATCCGTTGTTTGGTCAGACACTATCAGCAACAACCTACTGTTGTAGGAGAGAACTAACCAGATTCCAGAGGAAAGAGAAATCAGGAAGACGAACTGGAAGTGGATAGAACACACATTGAGGAAGGCACCCAACTGAGTTACAAGACAAGTCATCACTTGAAATCCCCTACGTCAAAGGAGAAGAGGAAGACCAAAAAGCACATTACGCCGAGAAATGGAGACAGACATGAGAAGAATGAACAACAATTGTATAGAACTAGATAGGACGGTCCGGGATAGAGTGTGTTGGAGAATGCTAGTGGGCGACCTATGCTTTATTGGGAGTAACAAGCGTAAGTAAGTAAGTATGTAAGTAAAAATGCGGTTTAAGAAATATGAATAGATTGATCTGTCCAAAGGCTAGAATAACCTACGTGAGTTTGAAATAGTACCAGCTCCTACACTTTTAAATAATGGATTCATTGTCTTAATTACAGCAAATAAACAAATGATAAAAGGATATTCTATGGTTTTACTATAAACTATCCTTTATACCAAGGTAACATTGACATTTTCTTAATTAAACAAATTATAATCGGTAATTATAAATATAAGATAGTGAATATCATTACGTTTGTTGATTAAGATCATGAACCGATTGATGTTAAACCACCATTAAAAACTTGAAAGCACTGAAAGACCGTTTCGTCCTATTATTGGACTCCTCAGCAGTACCTGTATCGTATTGTTTATCAAAAATATACCATATATGCAATGATGTATTGTAAGAGATTTATAAATTCCCAAAGTATTTTTCAAATGAATATAACCATAATGTTTATTATGGTTTATAAATGATTTTATAGGATGATCCAGGATTTGTGGAATCCGAATGTAAACGTCGTAAACCACATCCAAAATTTAAAGAATATTTAGAATGTGAAAAATCAATTTTGAAGTTAGGTAAAAAGGTGAGTATATAAAAAAAGAATTTGTTGAAACATAAGTATATACTGATCTTCTATTCCTTATAGTTTTGTATGTAGTTTTCTTTAGATGCTTTATCCGTTACCATACATGATAACAGGAGTTGAACCCAATAACCTCCAGATTTATTATATATTTATTTGAGCACATAAATATTGGTACAAAGGAGCACCGAATACATATGCATCACACAAGTCATTTGATTTTTATGTGAGCTGTGATACTGCTTAGGTGCCCAAACCGAAGCGGGTGGTTTTCTTAAGGTGTCACACCTAGAGCCTTTGACACAAAGGTTCGATCCACAAGGCAGTGGAGCAACGTCAGGAGATGCAGTCCTATGGTAGTCGGTGACAAACCATTAGTTCATACGCCATTTGTTCCCTCAGGATACTGGAACTCATATGCACCATTAGTTTGGTATGACGGTTTTCCAAATCCCCTAAGTGGATCCTCCATATTCACCGACCCAGTTAAAGCGCCGAACATTCGCTTTCCATCCTTTTAATTTCGTAAACAACAGTAATGCCACGAGAAGTCGTTGACTAGGACTTCCCTGTCAGTGGTTTTATGCACGTGTTCACATGAGAACATTTGGAGAGGAAGAGCTGACTCTCCTCACCCTTGGTCCTACCTCCAGATCCTCTACAAGGTTTTGCTTATGAGATACTGTTTTAATATTTTCTTTTAGATGAAACAGAATTTACTCATTTTGTATAGACTCAGTGAGAAGTATATTCATTTATTTAATTAATCAGTCATGATATCAATCATGATATTCCAGATTCTTTGGAAAAAAATACAAAAAATAAAACCCTTCAAAGTTTAGTTCAACAAAAATGAAGTATCTTCTTGAATTTATTTACGATTAATAATGTTAGGAAATAAAAGATAAATCAAAATATGAAATGTAAGGGGATTATATAAATTCATTTATGCATTAGATTCTTTGTTTAAACTGATTACGGCTTTTAAAGATGAGGCTATCCCCTTTTATTGATCGATTTCGTAAATACAGTAATTATTGAGATGATGTAATATTGTTAAACGAATACGTAAGCATTTCATGCTGAAATTTATGATAGAATTCTATCCCCATACCATGGCTCTTATCATTACTATCTAATTTCCTATGATGGATAGTGGCTAACAGTGGAATCCAGGACTCTCGTTTCATCCTGTTTTGAACTCGTCAGTTGGATGTATCTGCATCTCACAGTTCATGTGCCCTCCGAGACTTGAAACCAGTATCGTTCGCTTTAAACGCCACCACGTTATCCATTTAGCTACTGAGTTCTGATAGCCACCTGCTTGTGCAGTGGGGTGAAGTTTCTGAATTCACTCGATATTGTTTACTTGAATCTTCCCATTGATGTTTAGGACTGCAATTGATCAGTCTCTTATTGGCATATGTGCATCTTGTGCGAATTGCCTTGATATTGCCTTAAGTCACAAGCTTTTTTGAGCGAATATGGATAGTGGCTAGCAATGGAATCCAGTTTGACGTGCATTTCATCCCATTTGGGATTCGTCATTACTTAGATATTAATATTGAGGATATTTGATGGGAAACCCGAAAAATAGATTGAGTAAAAGTGTGATTGAATGTCGGTAATTATCGAATATTTGGTATAATCTCTTCCTGGTTCAGTTGTTGGGCGGTTCAGAAGTGAACCTCCTTTTGAGAACACTAAAAAGAATAAAGTACTAAAACAAGTTTGATTCAATCACTTCTAATTAGTAAGCTAAAACATAAGATTTACATTTGACTACATACCGATGTTGTTGTGATGACACGGGGAATTATCTGTAGCTTGTTCGTTCTTTTTTCCATACAAGGTATATTCTTCTGGTTCAAGATGAAAATACGTCCAGTCACTAAACTGACATAAATTAAACAACTGAAAATCAAATAACCATGGTTAATTGCTTTATTTCAGTTTGGAACTATTTAAAAACGCATATCTTACTCCTCTATACTACAAATAGAGTTGAACTTATATATATGCTATAACCTTATACACAATCTTTCTTTTATATATTACCACCACTGAATTAACTACTTCTATGAATTCGGTGTTCATTTTGTTGTCTTTATGAGGTGTGGCAACTTGAACCGGTGCACATATGTGCTTGGTCCTACGTTGTCGTTGATTGACTGACTGACTGAAATTTCATTAAGTTGTTATGGTATGTATTAGACGACAGGAGCCAACTTTTTGAATATTCTGTACTGTTGGTTATTATGTTAATCCCGCATAATTTATTCGCCTCTCCATTTCAAATACGTTTGATGTGCTTGTAGCTTTATAATCTGAACTATCTTCTAATGAACTATAATTACCGCTTCTCATCGCCTTCTAATTTCAAACACCATTGAGATTTATATCATAACGGTTATGTAGATGATTGGTGAATGAAGCAAAGCTACTACAATTTTAACAATAAATCCATTGATGTGATCACCAAAAGAAAATCTTTTCTAATTTTAATTAACAGCATAAAAAGAAATTTGTAACTTATGTATTAGCATGTGGAGTATTCTATGGATGTGGGGAATATCTTTTTCGACATTTATTTAAAGTAAGTGCTTATCTTATATTGTTTAAATTCATTCATAATTGTAAAAATCTAATTTTTATCACTAAGTTATGTAACCTGGGGACTCAGCAGTATTAGAGGATTACCTATTTACTTACACCTGTTACTCTTCGTGTAAGAGCATAGACCGTCCGCCAGCAATCTCCATCCAACATTGTCCTGGGTAATCCTTTCCAGTTGCTTCCAGTTGTTATTCATTCATAATTATTCCTTTAACTCCCAGGATAGGGTTTAAATGATTTAATTTGTTTAATCGGGTTGGCGTTTTCTAGCAAGATTTTTTTCTACGGGATGGGGTTGAAGAACCCATACCCAATCCTCCTCCTTTACTTGAGCTTGATACGACAGTAAATGTAGAAGAGTTACATGCGGAGTTAGTATTCGGGGTTGGCAGTCATAAAGAAGTCTAAGAGATACATTTGATCTTTATTATGTGAATTTTATAAATTAGAACAACACATATAAGCGAACAATATTTTTTTTCAATTAGATCGTCATCAGGCTTTACTCTAATATACATGAATATTTATACGAAAATGTTAAACCAATCAAGGCAATATGGGTCAATAATCAAAATGAAATAGAATAAGTCTCTACACATAATAGGTAAAAGTACAAGTTTATAGTAGGAAGACAGGTGAACTGATAATAGTGAGAATAATAAAATACGATAACAAAAGTCTTATCAATAGTTAAACGTTGGAAATAGAAGGTCAAATATGGGTAAATAGACTAGGAATAGTAATCAAAAAACACTAAAGTCATTATGTAATAAGAAGTGTGTAAATAATTAGATAGTGAAGAATACAAACAGAAAGAGGCCGAAAATTACCAACAAATAATCGATGTGAAAGTAAGGTTAATGATAACAAAAATAGAATAAAATAAATAATGATAACAATAAAATTAAAATTTTTTTAAAAAAAATTCGTTAGTTAAGTTATAACTGGCCATGGAAGGGATAGAGGGGTTGCGTATTTCTTCTGTACACATAAATTGGGGTTATATGTGCGAATTCCAATGGCTTCAGCTATATGTAGGAGGCGGGAAGGAACTCCATTGGGGAATGATGGAGGTTTACGATAGATAACACGAAATGACTTCGATTTATCTACAACATGACTGCTATCAATGAGATGTGCCAAGAAAGAACTGCGAATAGATTTTATCTGGGCCTTTATGTAGCAAGTTGGTAGATGTTCACTCATTCGTTGGTTAAGTTGCCTGGTAGTACGCCCTATATAGCTATCTCCACAGGAGCAGCTGAATTTGTAAATGCACATAGAAGAGGCCAACTCAGGTAACTTATCCTCTGTTTGGGTAGACATTGCTGGTCGACAAGAGAAGGTCAACGCAAGATTGGCTGCGTAGAATGTCCTGGTGACTACTTTAGTTAACCTATATTTCAGAGTGTCACTAGCCACATCCCTATTGAATTGCACTTTCATGTATAAAGGTTTCTTACGAACAGTCGAAATCTCCGACTTCTTTATTATGTCATATATGTACTTCTTAATGAAAGTACTGGGGTAGCCGATCTCGGTCAGTGAGTTGTTGATAAACTCAAGCTCCTGACTTAGAGTATCTACTGTACAGATCTTTTTTGCTCTGCTAGTGAGACATCTGACCAAATTTCTCTTGTAACGGATAGGTGTGAAACTGCAGAAGTGTGTATATTGGCATGAAGAGGGGTTTCTTCTATACACGCTTCTACTTAATGTGCCGTCACTTCGTCTGCTTAGTGTAACGTCAAGGAAGTTCAGCTTCTTATCATGCTCGCTTTCACCAGTGAAAGTGATCGCTGGGTGAACACTGTTGAATTGTTCTAGTAGTTCCTCCTTACTGGTGTTTTGATCTACGATAATGAAGGTGTCGTCAATGTAGCGGCAATATAAATCAAGTTTCTTAATAGTCTCATTGAGAGGTCCATTTTCTAGCTTTGCTAGGAATAGTTCAGCTAAAATCGGGCCTAGAGGCGAGCCCATGGCTATCCCGTCTATTTGTTTATGATAAGTATTGTTGAAGACAAAATGTACATTCAGCGTGCATATTAAGAGTAGTTCCTTTAGACTATCGTTAGGCAAGCCAATGTTGATTTGTTTTTCTGATATTTGCTTGCATATAAACTCAATAGTCTCTATAAGTGGTACGTTGGTGAACAAAGATCCTACATCCAATGAGATCATATTTCTCATACTAACATTAATATTTTCCACTGCGAAGGTGAAGTTGAAGACATCTTTCACACTATTTCTCACAACTGATTTGTGTAAAGGTTCTAAGATTCGTACTAGCCACTTTGTAATTTTGTGGTAAGGCGAATTGTACATATCTAGAACTGGGCGTAGAGGAAGACCCGGTTTATGTACTTTAGGCAAACGATAAAGTCGTGGTGTAAATGATCCAGTCGGCTTAATTGAATCGTGAAGCTCGGTCGTAATTATTCCCTTTTTCTTTAGATCCTTAAGGAAATTGGCCAATTGTCTTTCTACTTTATTATTGATGTCACAATTACTAGTAATTTTCTGAAATTTGCTAGGATCGCTAAGCATTATTTCCATTTTTCCCATGTAATCATTTTTGTCCATGAGAACTACACCTCCTCCTTTATCTGGCTTGGTTATGGTCAGGGTTTCATCTTTTCTTAGTTTCGTTAAAGAGTCTCGGTGCTGCGTGGTTAGTAGGTGATTTGTGGTACCCTTACTATTCTTGTATTGTTGGCAGCTATCAACTAATGTGGTTTTAAACCGAGCAAGATCCTCCAACGAGGTAGGAATCAAGTCATTTGTTTGTGAAAATAAATTCTCAAATTGTACATCAGTATCTAATTGGTTGATTCTATACCTACTATCACAGAATTTAGGCCCAAGAGATAAAGCTTCTAGCTGTACTACATCTAGTTCAATATTGGAAAAATTATGTACTTACCGTTTCGGGTCGAAAGGAAACTCCTTTTCTGGCTTTTGGTTTTCCAAAGTTTTCATTAGTTTTGTCAACGTTTTCTCAGATCTGTTCTTGGAAATTTTTCCCACATAATCCATAAACATTGACTGAAGCTCTGAAGGTAGGTTTTTAACGGAATATTTTCTCTGAAGAAGATTCCTTTCTAGGTCGCAGATATTCATTTTTAAAGTATCAATTTGATTCGACGCATGTCTTTCAAGTGTTCTTGCACCAGGATAGATTCTGTTACGACGTAAAGACTTCTAATATATTTTAGGATATCTATTAGATTGTATACAATTAATAGCAAATTCTAAGCTCGTTTTCGTTTCTGTGAGACGTGCATTAAACTTCAGAAACTCATTGAGTGTCTTAAACGTGGGTCCCCAAGCGATTTTAGAATATTAAAGTATATTAGAGCAAAGCCTGATGACGATCTAATTGAAAACAATTGTTCGCTTATATGTGCTGTTCTATATTTCACAATGAGAATCTTTAATTTTATAAATCCTTCACATACTGGTGTTAAAAAGCTCACTATATAATACAGATAATCAGCATAATATTATTACAATAATTACATGACGATAATATTCACACATTCTATGTATTGTGATAAGTTTTACTAATTGAATGCTATATTCGGTTCCTAAGCTTTTCTAGTCACCCTCAAGCTAGAACTACGCAGCGACATGAACACGAGAGAAAAGACGCAAAGTACGTAAGAAATACTTTACTTCTAAGGTTCATTGATGTACAGAAAATATAGGGATTTTATAGTGTTTTGGATGTCCTTAAGTTTTCCCAAAAATTCTAGAATACTACTAAACATAGTAGCACTGTGGTAACCACCCAGTCAGAGACTCGAAATGTGACTTTCCAACTTCTAGATGTTTCTGGAAAAACTTCTAGTGAATGCTGATTGAATAAGATGCTTCTCAGTGTTCTCAGAGCCTTTCTTGGCTTTTTCGAGTTTTCTGGATCTCCTCAACAATTTAGTCATTATCATTCAAGTTAACCTACTTAATTAAGTTTCACTTGATCTGTATGTCTATTGTGAACTGAATGGTCGTTTAAATCAATAAAGTTTACTCTTTGACTACCCATTCTTTCAATTGTGATTCCTATAGATGGTTTGTAGTCATTTTGTCGGTAAGGCTGTACTTTTGATGATGTTTTTTTTTCACTAAATGAGTTCGTTGAACGACACTAGAATAGGTTTGTTAGAATATACAGTATTCTTTAAAAAAACTATGAATTTCTCTACCAACAGCATCATAGTTTGGTTTCTCCAATGATTAACCGGCCAGTAAGGCACAGTCAACTTTATATTACCTAGTGATTAGTATTAATCGAGTTCCACAGACCATTCTTATGATTCAACAACCAACCTGATTGATTTAATACCACAGTTGTAAGTAGTAAAACATCACTCAATGTAATAATAGGAAAAGTAGGTTTTTATTACTGTTAGTGTATCGATCCTTCCCCCTATAATATTGGAATAATGTCTTTTACCACAAGCTAACTTCCATAAAATATTGATTCAAAGCTTGTTGTTTCTAGTCTCCAACTTACTATCACTAAACATGAAAACAATTATATCGATAAGTAAACAGTCATAGCATTTATCGAATACTTACGTACTTACTCTTGTTACTCCCAATGAAACATAGGTCGCCCACTAGCATTCTCCAACACACTCTATCCCGGACCGTCCTATCTAGTTCTATACAATTGTTGTTCATTCTTCTCATGTCTGTCTCCATTTCTCGGCGTAATGTGCTTTTTGGTCTTCCTCTTCTCCTTTGACGTAGGGGATTTCAAGTGATGACTTGTCTTGTGACTCAGTTGGGTGCCTTCCTCAATGTGTGTTCTATCCACTTCCAGTTCGTCTTCCTGATTTCTCTTTCCTCTGGAATCTGGTTAGTTCTCTCCTACAACAGTAGGTTGTTGCTGATAGTGTCTGACCAAGCAACGGATCTGAAGTAATTTGTGTAGACAATTGTTAATAAACACTTGTATCTTTTGGATGATGGCATTCATAGTTCTTCAAATTTCTGCCCAAATAGCACAATGTAGCAAAAATTAAATTGATCATCAAACTGTGAACTAATAATAAAGTGTGGATTTGTACACTTAGCTCTTAACTTCATTGTTTATTTGTGAGGCGATGATATAACCGGGGTGGTCAAACTAAAGTAGACGAAGATAGATTCACATTCCTGTTAGCAAAAAGAAATCAACAGTAGCCAGGGTATTAGGGAATGATGATAAATCAGTTGATGAGGTTGTGAATATTCATCGACTGAGATGTTTGGGTCACGTGTTACGTGGTCCTGAACACTGATCATCATGACGCGCAATGCTGACTGGTATTGGTAATGGTTGGAAGAACGTTAGGGGCGGTCAAACCAAATGTGTCCTCAGCTTTTTTAGTTACTAACTTCTAGTCTTAGCCATGTTGTTAGATGCAGACTACTTGGTTGTGGTCTGCGTGACTATCGTAACGAATGGTTGGAGACTGTGTGTGACACGGATCAGAATCGATCACAATGGCGTAGGTGTATGCACTCTCTGTCTTCCCTTAAACGGTGAGATTAAAATAGATTTCTATCTTTGTTTCTACGAACTGCTTCTTTTCTCATGTACTACGTCCTTATATGTAATCTGTCTTTCATATATTACCACCACTGAATTAACTACTTCTATGAATTTGGTGTTCATGTTGCTGTGCTAATGATGTATTGCAACTTGTAAGGATGCACATATATGCCTGGTCCTAAGTTGCAGCTGACTGACTGACTAACTGAGATAACCATTATTTGGTATCAAAAGATCCATAATATCAGGTTGAACTTCAACAATTGTAAAACTTGGTGGTTTCTGTCCGTTTGTTCCATTGTGATTTAATTGTTTTCTTTGGATTTACGTTCTTATTTCGGGGGTGGGGAGTTGGAATTCAGTAGTATGATAAAATATATAAGTATGAATTATAATCAATCTTTTCTTTTCAATTAATTTTAGGATGCTTGGTCAACACAAAATGAATTGCCAGTGTATTTAAATGGAGAAAATATATTGCCAACTGTTCATATACTAGATTTAGCCAGGTAATATTACAAATATATTACTATTATTGTTCAGTAAATGTACATAAAAAGAGATGATAGTGATAAATTATGCTTTTGATTATGTTAGATTCCTAGAAATCATTTGGCAAACGTTTTATTTTTGTAATTTCATTTTGGAGATTAGAATCTCTTGTTTTCGCGCCCCAAATGTTATTGGCCCGTTGTTTCTTTTAATATGCTACTTTGTAACGTTTCCCAAGGACATTTTTATACTGTATATATACGCTTAAGTTGTGCTTGTTGTTCGTTGATGATTTTGACTGCTTGTGGAATATGCCTTCTTTCATCTAAACCTCATTATTTGCAATAGCGCCGGTGAATTCACTCTTTATAGTCTCCCGAATTCTAGTCTTCTGAATTCTTCATATCCTTTTTTTTTCTCTTTTCAAATTTGCTTTACTGGATTATACTCCTTGGATAATATCTTCCAACCTTAATCTTTCCAATTAATGCCTATACTTTTACTACCTCTACCAATATGGGATTTGAATCGACAATTGTGTCGATGTGCTAATGTAGTATGGAAACTTGAACTGATGTACGTACGTACGAAGTTCTACGTTGTTGGTAAATGACTGACATCTGAACCTGGACTTCTCCCTCTAGATAGCAGGGCTGGGACGCATCAGAATAGTTAGCTTATCTTGTTCTTGTGTCTCTGAGTCTTCATTACATCCTCCGATTTAGATGTTCTCTTAATCTCTTCAAACATAGCAAAGTCAGAAAGTTATACGTGAACGCATAATTTAAATAAGTAACACTAAATCAATGACATTATGTTCTATTCACAGTGATAACAAACCAAATTGTAATTAGTTGCTTTATCTTTTAACACATGATATTGAATCAAAACAATAAATCAGTGAAACGAATTTAAAATATGATTATCAGTTAAATCAGTTCATTAAGTTTTCAATATTCAATCATCATCATCATCGCTATTGTTTCTTAGCATTAACAATTTTTGTTCTACACTTATAAAATGGGATGATTGTCATGGAAAGTAGTTAGTAATAGTGCTTAAATAATCAATCTTGATTACTGGTGATAACAGTTTACATACCTGTAAATTACATATCTACTTACTGATGCCTGTTACTCCCAGTGAAGCATAAGCCGCCGACCAGCATTCTCAAACCCACTCTATCCTGGACCTTCCTTTCTAGTTATATCCAATTGTTGTTCATTCTTTCCATGACTGTCTCCATTTTTGGGAGTAATGTGTTCTTTGTTCTTCCTCTTCTCCTTTGGTCTTGAGGATTCCAAATGAGGACTTGCCTTGTGACGCAGTTAGGTACTTTACTCAATGTGTGTTCTATTCAATTCCAGCGCCTGGAGTCTCTCTAGGTCTACTGCCGGTCCAAAGTCCGGGTAAATGCAGCGGTTTAGGCATGGGGTTACTGACCTCATCCCATATAAAACTAACTCGCTAAGAAGTGCTAAACGCAAGAAAATAATTCAAACCATTCAAACTCTGTTCTGGGAATTAGGTTTTCAGTTAGAAGAGTTATGACGTATCACGGTGAAAGCCGATTTCCTTTGGAAGTCACGAGGCTGACACTTCTTCTAACAACCAAAATAACTATTAATTTAGGTACATATCTGCAAATAGAACTTTAGTAAAATCTATAATGTAATGCTACAATTAGTTACAATACATTTCACTATTATTGAAAGATTATTGTCTAAAATTCAAGTAACTATTTTGCCAGATTTGCATTAGGGTTACTTAATGATGTTGCCTACATCAATCAGTGATTTCTTTCTTCATTATACAATTAAGAAAGGCAGTCAATGACTTCGTGGATTATTATTTGGGGACTAATGGTAGTTTTCATCCAATGTATTTTCATTTTAAATAGTGCCTGAAATCTATGTTAATAATAGATATTTCCAGGTTGAGTACTATTTGTCAAATAGTACGGTTAAATACAAGTGGAAATTTTGACGATTTCATATAACTGGAAGGTACATTTAACTAAAAATAGTAAGTAACTGTAGATCTGCTGAGCATCAAGGAGCTTAAATCAGCTGTTTCATCCAAGTATGTTACTCTTTCTGTAGTGTGAATGTAAATTTGGTTGGACCTAAGACCTTGAGTTCTCATAGTAGTTCTACGTGAAATTTTCTGAACACACTATTGTGAATCCTTGAACTGGACCCAAAATAGTTAGTTCGAGCTCTCGGTGTTTTTTTGGTTTGATGTCACTTCATAATGTTAACTTTCAAATTTTAAAAAGTTTCCACAAGAGCCTCCAATTTGTCATAGAAACAATAATAACCAGACTTCATATTCAAAGAATAATAATAAATGAACATATAGTAATACCAGTGGCTGAGATCATGAGTCAGTTGAAGCTAGACCACCATCAAAAATCTGGAAGCACTGAACGGCCGTCTCTTCCTATTGTAGGAATCATCAGCAGTGCGCATCCACCAATCTGCCTCTCGAGTTTCAAACGCAGGACCCATCAAACTCGCACGTGAATGCTTAGCCTCTATATCACTGAGTTAGCCGGTATTCAACGGTGTTATTGTCTAACTTCAACCAATCCACCAAATTGAGCGACACATCCATCATTGTCTTCAGTGAGTTACTATCTCACAACAGACGTGGTTGAACTCCACTAGTCACTGCTTCTTATGAAAGCTCCAGGAAGTACCTCTTGGAGCCAGTCACTGGTGAGCATATGTTGATTCATATCAGAAGGGTTTTTTGGATATTATAGTTATGTCAATGGTTGAGATCATGAGTCAAGTGAGGCTAGACCACCATGGAATAATAATAATAATGTATTGTTTTAATTAATCTTTTTCACTATTAATATAGAATAATCCAATTCATAATTAATGATCCTCCTAAGCAACGTTACATTGTTGTCCGAGATGATGGTCAATTTACTTTGTCAGAAATTGTAAAAGTTAGTGAATGCTTATGTTGATCTTTTTCGTTCTATGTACAATGATTGATAAATATCAATAGATTATGTACATACAGAAATAGATAACTAACGAATGACACTGAATTAACTTCAGTGATATGATTTTATACTTACATTAAACTTTTAAAGCTAACGATCTAATCAAAAAGTAAATAGATGGGTCATTACACTGGCAGGTGGCTATCAGGACTCAAGAGATAAGTGGATAACATGATGACGTCTGAAGCGAACGGTACTGAGTTCGAGTCTCGGAATGAACATCAACTCTGGAATGCAGGTATAGCCAGATGACGACTACCAAATATGACAAAACGTGTGTCAAACTGGATTCCACTTCCAGTTACTTTCCGTCTTTGCTTATAATGCTTATTATTTAAGGCAATATTGAGGCTGTTCGCATAGGATGCCCATAAGCCAACAAGAAACTGGTCAATTGCAGTCCTTAACAACATTGGGAAGATACAAGCAAATAATACCAAGTATCCGAGTACTGCCAAGTTGTATCTCCATATTTATGTTGCTATTTCGCTGGTCCTTCAAGTATCCCACATTGTCTGGACATTTCATGTTCCTATATTGACGGTTGCTCTGGTTGTTTGAAGGGGCATCAGCCTCATGAGTTCCGATGAATCTCAACTTTTATCGTGAGGCGTCATAATTCTCCCTTCAACTCGGAGGATATAGTTTAAATGGTTCAATTTGTTTAATCTGGTTAGAGTTTTTTACCACGTTTTTTTCTTCGGGATGGGGTTGCCGACCCCATACCTAACCCGCCTCCGTTGTGTGGGCTTGTGACAGGCATTAACTCTAGAAGAGCTACAGTAGGAGTTACATGCATATGTATATATATATATATAGTTGTGGCTTACTGTACTCTTATTTTAGGCTATCTCATCGGGATTATCCAATGGAGTTACAAGAGTATACAACGAAGAAGACATAAAATCATTGGAAATACCGGTTAGTATGCAATGAGTTAAACATATAATTCCAAACAATTTATATACTTTTTTATTTCTGGATAAAGCGTTATTTAAAAGTTGATGTGATCAAATAAGTGATCCTTATCTTATCCTGTGAACATTTAGTAAATCAACTGAAATGTTAGATATGATCAGTATGAGTAACTTGTTATTAGTTGGATTATGTAATTAAAAAGTCAATCACTGTTTATAACGTGATCTCAGTTAATAATGGCTAGTTAATCCGGATCAGTTTCTATTGGTGTATTCGATCGTGCAAATCAAATCCATATGGTTATGCTATGTATCTTTTCACAGTATAGAGACGAATCAGATATATATTTAATACAACTGTTTGTTATTTATCTTGTTTATTTATAGGCTGTATTCATTACAGCCTGGTATATATTTAAAGTTGATATTGTACTACTGGTCAATGACCCAGCAGTTTTCATGATTAATTGTTCATCGCTAGAAATGAAGATCATCGGCATGATCCCTTTTCGAGTTGTGGTTGCTCACTGTTGAGGTGTTCAATACTAAGACGAAACAGCTATTCTTTACCCTCTGTTTCTCAGTGGTACTCTAAATGAAGGTAATTCGTAATAAATACAACTTAACAAATAAATCAGTCTGCAAAAGCCACCTCAAACTGAGTTCTGTTAAAATAGCATAAATGGTCTACAGTGGCCTCGTTAAATTTGATGATACATATTCATTGAACAATAAATAAAGTATTTTTGCTAGTTTCATTTTTAAATTAATTTAGTTATAGTTTTGCTGGTTCAGTAAATAATCAATAAAAATTTATGAGATGCTGAAAATACTTAAGTATTAGATTTGGTAATGCGGTGTAAGCTACTGATTTCGACAGTCATAAGTAGTATGTATCATTAGTCGAAAGTTAAATGTATGGTAGCCGAAGGTTAAGAAGATCTAAGAGAAGAGATAAAGAACAGAGAGTGATTGGTATGGAAATGAAGAAATAACCAAGTCTGAGACAATTGATGGGTATTTTGGAAATGAATTATTTACTGTATAGTTCTCAGATTTTTCCAAGATATTCTGTAATGTTGTATTAAGATATCTTTGGTTGTCCCCGCTAGTGTTCTCGTTCACTACAGTACTTCTAACTGCAAAATAAACAAACAATCTTATATATTAAGCACTTTCTCAACAGCTACGTTATATGATACAGTGACTCAATAGCTTAGTAAGTGAGGTGATGAGAACTGTGAGAGGACCTTAGTAGACTAATCAACACTAGGAGGCATCTATTTCCATTTGATCAATTTCATGCAGGATGGAACGCACATATTAGATTTGACTGTTAACTGCCATTCCATATTATTTCTTTTGTTTCGTATTAAAGGCACAAATAACTGATGTTCTAACGATGAATCTTCGTATTGAACCGAGTACAATTAAAGAAGATATGCAATTTCCATGGATTTCTGATTCTGGCATACCAACTAATATATCACAATTAATCAATGAATTTATTGAAGAACATCAATTAAAGGTAAAACTTAAAGGTATTTACACATGAATAGTAATTACTAACATACTCCTTTTACCCCTGATGGAGAAGCATAGATCAATCACCAGCATCCTCTATCGAACTCTGTTTTGGACAATCCAAGTGTGAGAACTACAGATGCATCACTCTTCTCTCAATACCAGGAAAATTCTTCAACAAGGTATTGTCAAACAGAATGAAGGACTCCGTAGACGCCCAACTTCGAGACCATTAGGCTGGGTTCCGTAAGGATCAATTATGTACTGACAGAATCGCAACACTACGGATCATTGTGGAATAATCAATTGAATGGAATTCATCACTCTACATCAACTTCATTGATTACGAGAAAGCATTTGCCAAATGTCAATCAGTCGTCTCAAACTTGATTGTCCCTTTGTTTCTAGACCAATCATTCTCTGTTCTCGTTCTCTTTTCTTTGGTCTTCCTAACCTTCTGCTATCAGACATTTCACTTTCGATTGATAATGATACATGCTACTTTTATCTGTTAACATCAGTATCATACACCGCAGTATGACAACTTGAACCAGTACATATTCATGTCAAGTCTCATGTTGATGATGTCTGAGTTTTTATAAACAAAACTATTTTCGAATATACACCAAGTGTTAATTTCTATTAAATCTTGCTAGTAGTAATACTTTGTTGTTTTTAATAAAACTCAATTGAAAAGTGGAGGAGAGTGAATTGTGTACTTATCAAAAATGTATTGTATTCTAGACACTACCAGAGGAAATTTTCCCATAGATTTCATCTAATGTGATTTATTCAGCATTATTATTTTATAATATTAAATACATCTTCAAATAATGCTTTCATATGGGTGAATGTTTTACAACATAAATAAAAGTAATTTAATAGTTGAATTCATAAATCAATTGAAGCTAGACCACCACTGGAAATCCTGGAAGCACTGGACAGCCATTTCGTCCTAGTATGAGACTCCTCAGCAGCGCACATCTACGATCCCGCCTCGTGAGACTCGAACCTAGAACCTAGTGGTCTTGTGCGCGAACGTTTCCAGGTTCATGATTCTACATTGAATAAAATATAGAATCTTTAGATTTCAAAAGAACAACAATGGTGCATTAGAATTCATTCATCCGAATTCCCAATATCAGTAAATTTCCTATTATTTTATATTGTCAAATGTGAGTCATATATCAACTGTAGTTGAACTAAGTCAGTTCGATCGTATTTTAGTGCATAAATAAAAAATATGGAACATTTTGAAGCCAGAATAGAAAAGAAACCGTCTATTGGTTCCTCTTAGATTATCAATGTTGCAATTCTATGTAACTCAATGAATAGTTGCCCTAGTTATCAGAAGAAGCATCAGCCTTGCGATTTTCAAAGGAACTCAGCTTTCACCATGAGGCGTCATAACTCTTCTAAATGAAAACCTTTTCACTCTCAGGACAGAGTTTAAATTATTTTTTCTGGTTAGCGTTTTTTAGCGAGTTAGTTTCCTACGGGATGGGGTCGTTGACCCTGTGCCCAACGCTCCTCCTTTATCCGGATTTTGGACCGGCAGTAACTTGATGGGGACTCCAGCGGAAGTTGATTACCAATGTTACATCATCTTTATTTTGTTGACGATAGAAAACTATATTGAAATTTGATTTCATCTAATCTGGAATCTTTTTTTTAACAATTTCCTTTATTCAATACTTTTATTACATTACTGTTAGCCACTACGTATATGTATTCTTGGTCCACCATATATTGGTAAAACTACACTTGCTAAAGAACTTTGTAAAATTTATCGTTTACATCATATACACTTGAAAGGTCTACTATATGAATATATTCGAAATTTGGTAAGTCATTACTAGAAGAATTATTGTGTTTTTCCTTCCAAATAAACGTTTACCAAACTTCTTGACTGTGATTAGCCAAATATCAGATATCAGTTGTTCGATATTATAGACAATATAAGTGAAAGTTAATCATGTTCTCAGTTAATCTACGAAAAATTATAGACATTCAATACTATTAAATTCACTTGATGATGTTTTATTTGTATCTCCCTATTGTTATTTAGGACAGCAATTGATCAGTCTGCTATTGACATATGTGCATATTGTGCGTATTGTCTCGATATAGCTTTAAGTTACAAGCTTTTTAAGCAGCAGTTCCCTCAAGATTACAGATACACCTTGCTGACGAGTGCTAAATAGTACGAAAGCTAGGTTCATGGTTTCCTGTTGATTACCTCCAACCACCATTTTATGTCAACATATTGCACACAATATCGAGTCACTTGATCGATAGAATTCGGTCTGCACTAAGAAGAGCAATGAAACACATGACATTGATCACCACCCAATGATCAATCAATTATAAAAATTGAAAGCCTTCAATTTGACCCATGGTGAAATCATTTTTGCCTAGTTTTAAGGGGTCTTACAATAAAATGAAAAATCTATCCAATTCTTCTTAATTTTCAGCTGTTATTTAATTAAAGTCAATGAATGTTATAAAACCATCATAAAATAGAAACACAATGCAAAATTTCGGCAGACTTGAATTCTGTGTTACCTAGGATATCAGAGGATAGACTACAATTCTTTTATGAATACTAACCTAAAAGTTTAGATTAATAATCGGTGAATTTTAAGAAGAGCAAATCTCCTGAATACCATTGATTCTAGCTGACAAATTATTTAAAATTATGATCAGTTTCACATTAGTGAATACGTTGTTTTACCAAAAATTTTTTAATGGAGATCATGAACCGATTACTGTTAGACCACCATCAAAAACCTGGAGGTACTGAACAGCCGTTTCGTCCCATCATGGGACTCCTCAGCAGTGTGCATCCACGGTCTTGCTAGCGGGGTTCGAACTCAAGGCCTTCAGTCTCGTGCGCGAACGCTTAACCTCCAGATCACTGAGCTGGTCGGTATCCAACAGTGTTTATGTCTAACGTTAACTAATCCACGGAATTGGGCGACCATCTTCCATTGTACTGAGTTAGATACCTATCTCTCTTCCAGGTTTTCAATGGTGATCTAACATCAATCGGCTCATGACCTCAATCAAAAACTTAATAATCTCCACAGATAATTACATAAAATCTTCACCTGAAAATTTATTGACTACCTTTTACACCAAAATTCTATATTTACATTATCTTTCATTATTATTCAAGCTTGAACCAATTAAAGCCTATGAACATTTATTGTATATTCGTGATAAAGAACGTTCTGCAGCTGAAATGAATTCTGAATCTAATGGAAAAATGTTATTGAAACATAATTCACAAGTTGATCAATTGTTGTTAGATGACAATGAGATAAATGAATCGACTACTGATGTTATAAATCCATTGAATGTCAATTTATCATCAGATTATTCAACAAAATTACTTGAACCAATGAATGAACTGTTAGATTCATATGAAAATGATGATAATGAAAATATGATGACTGGAGGTAAAATGAAAGCATTTGATACATTCATTTTTGTTTTGTTTCATAGTTTAAGTCATAAACTAACATTTACAAACCACTATAGTTGATTTGGTTGGCGTTAAAAAGCTGTGTTCCGTACATAGCTGAACTCTATCAGTCATGGTTTTGGATTTGTGGTGTGTTTGGTAAATAATAACACATGTGGATATATCAATTTATGTAGATCAAAGTGATCTTAACAATCACTTGATATTGTTTACTTGAATCGTACCATTGATATCTAAAACTGCAATCGATCAGCCTCTCAATGGCATATGTGCATCCTGTGCTTATTTCCTCGATATTACCTTGGTGGCAGGTACATCTAGCTAACGAGTCCCAAATACGACGAAATGCTCGTCAAACTGGATTCCATTGCTAGCCACTATCCATATTTGCTTAAAAAAGCTTGTGACTTAAGGCAATATCAAGGCAATCCGTACAGGATGCATATATGCCAATAAGAGACTGATCAATTGCAGTCCTAAACATCAATGGGAAGATTCAAGTAAACAATATCGAGTGAATTTAAAAACTCTACACCATTGCACAGACAGGTGGCTATCAGAACTCAGTAGCTAAATGGATAACGTGGTGGCGTTTAAAGCGAACGATACTGGTTTCAAGTCTCGGAGGGCACATGAACTGTGAGATGCAGATACATCCAGCCGATGAATCCCAAATATGACAAAACGCGTGTCAAACTGGATTCCACTTTTAGCCACTACCCATCTTTGTTTATAATTTTAACAATTATTTGGTTTATATAACTTTTGACAGTTGATCATACATTACGTTATTCAACATTGAAGATCAACAGCTGAAGGTGGAAGTTAAGGAAATGAAGAAAACTTTAAAAAAAAAACATCGATATAGTTGTAATTTCAGTAGAAAAAATTATATGCTAATCAAATCAAGCAATGAACATTGTATTGCAATTCTGTGTTGATGATCTACAGGAAGATAAATGATGAACCTACCTATGTAATATTTATCGATCGCAAATTAAATAGATGGTGATTTAAGATCACAGACTGCTGTTATCATATGGACCTTGATCATGTTGTTTATACTAGTCTACAGGCTTCAGTTCAACTGTTGGTGGATTGATTAACTGGCGCAAGATCTTAGTTTGGTACCCTTCAGAATTATTTGAACCAACATCTATGCTATCCGGTACAGAATATATGGTTAGCGGTTCATTGGTATGGGTAATGCGATTCAAAGTAATCAAAGTCGACAAAATGTTAGCGAACCATGTTAAACAACTGATTATTTTAAGCTAGTGATCAACAGTTAACCCGAAGTATTACTCACCTGCTTGTTTTGCTTTGAGTGAGTAATACTGGGAGGATATTTCTAATTAAACTTTTAACTGAAACACTGAATAAAAATAGGCAGACTACACGATATCCCAAGTTCGCATAAAAAGTGAGCTGCGAACAAAGGCGTCTATTATGTTTACGTAAACTTTTAAGCTAGCCAGTCTCTTCTTATTTTACTTTGTTTAGTTCACTTCAGACACCTATTTAGATGTTGTGCATGAGACCTGATTAAGTAACGTTGATCAACACCTGTATGATTGGGTTGATTACTCTTAAGTAGAATCCAACAGGGGACAGAAGAAATAACCTAAATCTCACATTATATTTTACATAGATGACTATCAGAGTTAAGCATATAATCAACTAACTAAAGCTGACATTGAAACGATATATATCATAATGCTACATTCAAGTAAATACCTTATCTATACTTTATAATAATCAGATAAATTATCTCAACTTTTAAGGAAAACAACCAACAATTAGTATAGAGATCAGCACATAAATGAGTTAAGCCAACGTACAGTATCACATTAGTACAAATAGATGAATTTAACAAGATTTATAGGAGAAGAAAATGAAATAATGTAGTAAAAATGACAATGATTATAACTAAGCATTGAGAATAGATTTCTGAAAGACAGAGTGGATAGATATATATGAAGGAACATAAAAATTTAGTGCATATACGTCGCTATGAACTATTTATAGCCATTTCATTCAGTTTCCAACTACTGATCACCATTATTGCGCGCATCCCAACCAGGTAGCATCCATCTATCAACCTGACTGAGATCAAGAATCAGCAGCTTCATGAAATGATGGTTTGTCTTAATTTCCCTGCTCCTAGCTTTTTTCCGACCTGCTTCTACACCTGTAAATAACAACTGTCGAGGTGAGCGGTGATCAGATACACTCAACGTATGTCGTGTCCACCTGAATCGATGGAGATTCATAGCCTAATCAACCGATTGCCCATCTTTACTTAGTACACTATGTCTAACCTTAACATAGCTCCCTCTGATGTTTCATGATAGTCAAACAACTCTTAGATCACATCTACGATCAAGAACCTACAATCTTAGAGTGTACTCTCTAATTTTTAAAACATTTAGTGAATTCTTTCCTTGTCCTTTCTACTTTTGTATAACCTAGAGTATGTCACTTCTGACAGGAAACCAAATCTTGGGGATGATAATGAATTAAATGATTTAGAATATTATCCACTTAGTCCATTACCAACTTGGAATTCCGAAGATGAATTAGAAATGCTTGTCAATGATTGTCAAGAACGTTTAGAACAATTAAAAGAGAATTGTAATGAATTTGGTAAACTGAACGACGAAACACTGATACGGTAATCTAATATAAATACCTGTAAATAATGATAATATTAAGTTTGATATAATCATTTAATTATGATAAATTTAAAGTCTGAAGGTACCTGAAAAGGAAATTGGTTTAAAGATGATCTTAGTGACTTGAGAGCGTGACCGCAGTACACAAGGGACAACTACTTGAGGTCGGCCACACGACCTTTTTGTGAGTAATTTTCGTGTTAGCTCCCTAATTGTTGAGACCTTACCACCAGAGAGGGATATTCGTGGGATAAGGTGAGATGTGTATTTTAAGGGTCAACCTTTTCCAACTCCACCTCTCCTTGTGGGAAGGCAGCATCTCCGTTATTCTGGTTGTCTGAAGGAAACATCTTACTGCTATCACACCTCTATACAATCATCAGTACGACTTCTTCCTCAGACGTTGGATTTGATGCTTTTAGACTTACCGTTCTTTAATCGACCTGTTTGTCATGGTAGAATTTTGAGGAACGATGTTTCCAGTCAGTATAGCTCGATTGATTTATCACGATAGGCAAGGCTGACCACCACATCAAGGTAGCAACACCATTGACTTAACTACTTCTATGAATTCGGTGTTGTGCTAATGAGGTATGGCAACTTGGACCGATGTAAATATGTGCCTGGTACTACGTTGCAGCTGAGTGACTGACTGAATGTAATATCTTAGCATTACTCATTAATAACAAATTTAGAAGTTCTGGAAATCATTTACACTATAGTTCAAGTCTCTTCAAGACTATGTCCATCAATTTAAAATTGATTGAAAAGTTGGTTTGAGTAGATTATTGAACTGAGTGATTGAACGAGGTTTTTAGTCAGGTTTAGAATCCACTTGAAGTAGAAAGTTAAACTTTATCATGATTAGAATTGGGATTTGTGAAGATTGTAGTCATTTATCAGTTAAATTCATGAGTCGATATAAGCTAGACCACCATTGAAAATCTGGAAGTGGTGGACGACCGTTCCATCCCTCCTCAATGGCCTGGATGTTAAGCGTTCGCATGCAAGACTGAAGGTTATGGGTCCGAGTCCCACGTACCGAATCAGGGATGCTCAATGCTGAGAAGTCCCATACTGGGACGAAACGGTCGTCCACTACTTCCAGGTTTGCAATGGTGAGCTAGCTCAGATTGACTCATGAGTTTAATTGTTAAATGTGATTGTGAAATATGAATTTCATCAGCGTGTGAATGATGTACAAAAAACCAGTATCTTCCAATTGCTTGTGTATTTTAACTGATATTTAGCCCTGATCAATTGCAGTCTCGAACACTAATGGCAAGATCCAAACAGCCAATATATATGAATTAAAACTTACCTCATTGCACAACCCAGTAGTTATCTGGACTCAGTAGCTAAGTGAATAACGTGATGGCGTTTGTAGCTAACCGAACTGCTTTCAACATCTGAAGTTGACATCAATATCTGACAAGTCCCAAGTCGAAAGAAATGAGCGTCCTGGATTCCACTTCTAACCACCATTCATTTCTGTTTAAAATATAACCCTGTTTAGTTAACACTAACGACGGAAAAATATAAACCCTTACAAATAAACTTTATACCCGTTGCGCAATCTAATAGCTGCCTGAACTCTGTAACTCATCAGATAATGGATTGGGGTCTGAAACGGACATGAACATTGGTATAAAGATATATCCAGTTCACCAATCCCAAATGGGAAGAAACATACATTCTGAATTCTACTATTAGTCATTGACTGACTTTATTACTGTTTCTCTTCTTTTTTTAAAAAATTTGTAGATTATTAGTTCAAAAGTTATTATCTAAACCATGTCAAAATCAAGGATTTATTTTAGATGGATTCCCAAAAACGTTACAACAAGCTGAACTCTTATTTAGACGTAAGTTTATGTAATAAGTTTTTTTGTTCTTCCAAAATTGGTTTTTAATTGAGCACACTAATAGTCGGATCATTGATGAAATGACAAGTGATCTAGTGAATGGTCAGAACCCTGGCACATATATGAGCTACGACACACAAGCACAACGAAATTAAATTATTAATACATCTTAGAGTGGTATTAATAGTGAAAGTGGCGAGATTATAATTTATGGTCGAACCAATTAATGATAAGATACACAGGTCTTGGATTTTGGCGCGAAATTCACTCACCCGTAAATAGAGTTTTAGCATTTTATCTGATGTCAGTTCGTGATGAACACCCTAAATCTAATTTCTAACCTTAATTATCAACTGTAAATCATAATTCTAATTCCTCACACTGGTTTATTTGATGGACATGCCCAAGGTCACTTTAGCGTCATTCAAAGGTCGTCCTTAAATTATAGTCTCACCATGGAAGTATTAGTGGTTGCCATGGTAGTATTAAGTATAGACAATAGGAAAAGAGAAAAAAGTACGAATTTATGAAATAAAAATTATAAAATAATTTTAAAACTCAAAATGTGTGGAAAACAAAGAGTGAATAGATCAGTGCTGTTGTGACTGATTCTAAGACATAATACTAAATATCTTCAATCATTGAACATTATAATCACATTTAATCCCATCCAGGTTATCTGTATTCACAAACAAGTTTCAATTTAACAATCAATGACTTCATGAACTAGTGTTGTGTCTAGCTAACTTATAGTCAAATATGAAAAAAATCGAATAGTTCACCTCTATTTAAAGTTTTATTGACAATGTTTTTCAGAAGGACAATGAAGGCTTCACAAGTAAACTATGTAGTTCAAACAATGAAACTTCACCAAGATTTGTATTATCGATTTGTTAACCATTTAGGATTAGTTTCTAGTTCGGTTGATGAAACCTAATTAAATGGAAATGCACACTCAGGATTCTATTGGTAGCTGATAGGTAAAATATCACTGATGAGTCCCATACTAAGACGAAACAGCCATCCAATGCTTCCAGGTTTTCCATGGTGATTTAGCTTCAATTGACTTAGGAATTCAATTGTTAAAGAATTATGTATTATTCATTCAGTTTGAAATCATATTTTACTAACAGACGATTTAATGAAACATTCATGTTTCTATCGAATATTTTGATTTTTCATACACATTGATTTTTCTTTAGCTGTGATTGAGGATAATTTACGGACGATAAGAGACTTCCCAACAGCAAATGGCTTCAATGAATAATTATATTAAGAACAAGATCAAAATATGATAAACCAAGTATTCAGTGAACATATACTGTAAAAAATGTATCGTAATTCTCCGAAGGATAGTTGTCGGAGTTGTATCGCTTTCACTTATTATCCCTAACCTAATGACTTGTATTCTAATGTTAATATTCATATTATAACTTGACTTATTATTTTATTTTAACACATAAATATTGGTATAAATGGACACCAGTATGGAGGCTTTTTCGACACTAGGGCGAGCCCGAGAAGATATTGAATATCATAAGGAATTTCCATGATGAATTAAACTGCAAAATCTTCCATGGAGGACAATTCACAGACCGTTTGAAGTAAAGAGAGGTGTCAGACAAGATTGCTTACTCTCACCCTTTCTCTTTCTCCTTGTGATCTACTGGATTATGAAGACATCAATATTTGATTGGAAGCATGGGATACAGTGGATAGCGAGGATACAGCTGGACGATCCAAACTTCTCAGATGATCTGGCTGTTCTATCGCACACGCTACAACAAATGCAGAAGACGATCAGTGTAGCAGCAGCAGCGTCAGCAAGAGTAGGTCTCAACATGCACAAGGGGAAAAGCACGAAAAGCGAGATCCTCTGATACAGCACAACACGCACTAGTCGAATACCACTTGACGGAGAAGCTTTACATATTTGGGCAGTATCATTGATGAGCATGATGGATCTGATGCAGATTTAAAGGCGCGGATCGGCAAAACAAGAACAGTATTTCTACAACTGAAGAATATCTGAATCGCAAAACAACTGTCAATCAACATCAAGGTCAGATTTTTCATTACGAATTTCAAAACTGTTCTTTTGTATGGGGCTAAAACATGATGAACTACAAATGTTATCATCAGAAGATACAAGTGTTTATAAACAGTTGTCTACATTAAATACTTCGGATCCGTTGACCAGACACTATCAACAACAACCTACTATGGGGGAGAGAACAAACCAGAATCCATTGGAGGAAGAAATCAGGAAGAAGCACTGGAAGTGGACAGGACACACATTGAGGAAAGCACGCAACTGCGTCACAGGGCCAGCTCTCATTGGAAATCGTCAAGGTTAAAGGAAAACAGGGAGACCAAAGAACACATTATGCCGAGAAATGGAGACAGACATGAGAAGAATGAACAGCGATTGTATAGAATTAGAAAGGATGGTCCAGGATAGATTTGGTTTGAGAATGCTCGTGGGCGATTTATGATCCACTGGGAGTAACGGGCGTAAGTAATTGAGTGAGTCAGTAATTGAGTAAATGGGCACCAAAATTTATACTTCCCATACATTAAAATTGAAACTGTTAAAGAGATCTCTTCTCGGCCATGTCTGATAACGTCTTTGACCACTTTGCCACACTATCTCTAAAACCCAAACCAGAGTCGTGAAAGACCATCAGAAGTCAGTTCTGTACCTATCCGCTCTTTCCAATCGGTCCCAGAGTCGGTAAATAATACACAATATGGGATTTTCTAGAACAAAATCCTTACGAAATATCCACGCCATCGAATTAGATGTTTCTCTGTGCTCGAATACATACGATAATATAGGTAAAATATTACCTGTGAATACATCTAGTCCTACAGGAGATCAGTCGCAGCCCAAATAGCTCAGTGGTAACATCTCTGACTGTGAAGCTGGTTGACAAATGATCGAATCTTTCAGGTAGCATCAGTTCCCTCAAAATTACAGGTACACCTTGCTGACGAGTGGCAAATAGTACAAAACCTGGGTTTAAGGTTTCTCGTTGACTACCTCTAACC
Source organism: Schistosoma margrebowiei (assembly GCA_944470205.2). Lineage (NCBI taxonomy): Eukaryota > Metazoa > Platyhelminthes > Trematoda > Strigeidida > Schistosomatidae > Schistosoma > Schistosoma margrebowiei. The sequence continues at coordinate 7,038,863 of OX104028.1, forward strand.
TCCAACTATCTTACATTTAGGAGTAAGTTGGAAGTTGGGCGAACAGATCAAAACACAGCACAAATCGATGCAGTCACTGACAAGTGGACTGAGTCATGTTGGTAGGTATAAACTACCTAGTTGGGATCCGCCAGACGATAAAAACCGATGGTTAATGACCTTGAATGATATGATTCAAAATCGTTTGCAATGGTTCAGGTGCATTCACTCTTTGTATTCTTCCAAATACTGAACTTCTAGGTTCTCCATGTCTCTTTCTTTTTTTCTTTTTCCAAATTTATTTCATTGAATTGTACTCCTTGAATAACATTTTCAAATTTTAATGTTTCTGATCACTGTTTATAAATTTACTACCTCTACTATTATGGGATTTGAAATGACAACTACATCTCTGTGCTAATGTGGTATGGCAACTCGTATTGATGTACGTACATACGAAGTTTTACGTTGTTAACAGACTGACTGATTGATATTCAGGAATCTATTAATACTTTATTAAAGAGATTATTTAATCAAACGTTATTCTTATTATTCTTTTAGCTGATCCAGATGATGATGATGATGTAGAGATTTCAAACAATAATAATTCATCATTCAAATCTCATCACTTAATTATACCAAATTATATGATACATTTAATTGGTAGTAATAATTTATTATTAGAAAGATTTAATAAACAATATTCATATCAACATTTTAATTCAATAAAACAACAACAAATTATGTTACCAACTTGGAAATTATATTTAATGGGTGATAAGAATTTATTACTGAAACATTTTAATATAATAAAACAACAATCAAATCAACAAATTGAATTTAATAAAAATCAATACATTGAACAAGCGGTTAATTTAAAACAATTTGAAACATATAAAGAAAGATTTGATAGGAGAGTACAAGAATATCGTTCTATAATGGCACCAAATATAGCAAATTTACGTGAAATACTTATTGATGAAGCAAATTCACGTAAGGAAAATATTATGAAATAAACAAAGTTTATTTATCAAATAATTATGAATTTATATAATGGTTTTGAGTGTTGTTAGAGGTAATGAAAGCAATTATCACTTTCAGGTTGCCTACACTGTGAAAGGGTTCTTCTGAATGTATATGAAAAGAAAATTGTATTAGAGGAGATCTTAGTGAGCTGAGAGCGTGACCACAGTACACAAGGGACAACTTGAGGTCGGCCACACACGACCTTTCTGTGAGTAATTTTCGTGTTAGCTCCCTAATTGTTGAGACCTTACCACCAGAGAAGGATATTCGTGGGATAAGGTGAGATGTGTATTTTAAGGGTCAACCTTTTCCAACTCCACCTCTCCTTGTGGGAAGGCAGCATCTCCGTTATTCTGGTTGTCTGAAGGAAACATCTTACTGCTATCACACCTCTATACAATCATCAGTACGACTTCTTCCTCGGACGTTGAATTTGATGCTTTTAGTCTTACCGTTCTTTAATCGACCTGTTTGTCATGGTAGAATTTTGAGAAACGATTTTTCCAGCCAATATGGCGCGACTGGCTCATCACGATAGGCAAGGCTGACCAACACGTCAAGGTAGCAACACCATTGGATTAGCTACTTCTGTGAATTCGGTGTTTATGTTGTTGTGCTAATGAGGTATAGCATCCTGGATCGATGCACACATGTGCCTAATTCTATGTTGTAGCTGACTAACTGACTGACTGATACGAAATAATACCATAGAAATAATAAGTACAAATATACTAGATTGATTTACCATTGTTGAGGAGTTCCATGATAGGACGAAACGACCATTCAGTGGTTCTAGGTTTTTCATGGTGGTCTAGCTTCAATTGACTCATGAATTCAACTATTAAAATATTTTGTTTAGTTCGCAATTGATCGGTCATTGGGTAGTCATTAAAGTCATGTGTGTCAAATCCTTCTTAGTGCAGATCAAATGCTATCGACCAAGTTGCAATATAGCTAGTAATCTAGGTGACTCGACATTCTGTGCACTTTGCAAACATAATATGGTAGTTGGATGTAGTCGACAGAAAACCCTGGACTTAGGTTTCGTGCTATTTGATACTTATCAGCAAGGTGTACCTGTGAATACATCTCAGTCCTTCATGAGTTCAGTCTCGGCCTGAATAGCTCAGTGATAATATCTCTGACTGTGAAGCTGGTTGACAAATGATCGAATCGGTCATGGAGATTTAGTTCCCCCAAGATTATAGGTTCACCTTGCTGACAAGAGCCAAATCGTACGAAACTCAGGTCCAAGGTTTGTTGTTGACTACCTCCAATCACCATCTTATTTTGTTTAGTGTTGGATGACTGAACAAATTCAACAGAAAACCATGAACTTAAGTTTTACGATTACTTAGACTTGTTATTTTTGTTATTCTGACATGTATTTGATATCATATTCATTGTCTATGAACTAAAATGATATACTGTAGCAAGATTAGTAATATGAAAAGACGTAAAGTCACTTCTGTAGATGGAGTTACATAACTTTACACTAAATATATAAAAAATGACTGCTCTATGAAGTTAATTTTATTGAAGTAGGATTATGAAAAAAAAATCATTCTATAAAACATGTGCTAGCATACCTATAACGAAGTAAACTGTACAGTCTTGAAAATCAGCCACAAATAATGATATAAATATTATACCCATTAATCACGTTAGTAGTCACCTGAACTCAGTAGCTCAGTGAACAACACGTGAGCGTTTGAAGGAAAATGTACTGAATTCGAGTACCAATGTTAGCACAAATACTGTGATAAAGTTCAAGTTATAAGCACCCGGATCTGATGAAATGAGCTTCCTGAATTAAAATGCTGGTTATAAGCCATCTGTTCTATAAATCTTATGGCCAAATATCTTTTCTGTTCCTGTACCACAAATCTTCATTATGAGAAATTGAAGCGATTAGAACTACTGACGTCAGAAGCATTACGATTAAAAGTGAACCGATTAGAAAACAACATTGCCATCATTTATTCTTCTTGAAGTATTAAAACTATCTTTACAGTAAAGAAAAGTATGATTCAAGTAAATAAATACACTACTCTCAATCACATTTCTTTTGCTTTAAGAAACGATCCAGCTACGGCAGTAAAAATAAGTAATTCATAAACTTCACTGTATTTATGATGGTAAATCAGTTGATGAGGTTGTGAATCTTCATCGCCTGAGATAGTTGGGCCACGTGTTGCGTATGCCTGAACACCGATTACCACGACGCGCAATGCTGACTAGTGTAGGGGATGGTTGGAAGAAAGTCGGGGGCGGTCAAACTAAAACTTGGCATCAATGCTTGAAGTCAATAACCTCTGGTCTAAGCCATGTTGGTAGATGCACACTACTTGGTGGGGGTCCTCACGACTATCGTAACCAGTGGTTGGAAACTCTTGGTTACATGGCTCAGAATTAATCACAATGGTGTAGGTGTATACACTCTCTGTCTTCCTTTAAACGGTGGGATTATAATAACTTTCTATCTTTGTTTCTACGAACTAATTCATTCTTCCTGTACTATGTGCCTATTTTCAATCTTTCTTTTATATATTACGAACACTGAATTAACTACTTCTATGAATTCGGTGTTGTGTTAATTAAGTATGGCAACTTGGACCGATGTAAATATGTGCCTGGTCCTAAGTTTTAGCTGACTGACCGGTTATAAAGAGGAAGAATGTATTTTTAAAATCTCAGCGAATGAATTTTGAAGTAAATCCAACGTTTCGCCTGGCAGTCTGGTTCAAGCTTTTCCCAAAGAAAAATATAATCAAACATCAAAATTATCGAATGTAAATAGATACATAGTTCTCTGACTGACTGTATGAATTTTATTAATAAGTAGAAACATTTATCTTTTAATCACTGTCTAGTAATGGATGCTTTGGTTTACATGACTCTGTTCATAAATCAATCGAAATTACTTTTCATCGTTCATTAATGACTCAGTATTCTTAATAGATGACGTCCAATGATTTCGACATAACCGACCACACTATATATATACATATCTAGTTTTCTTTTGATAATCAAAATACAGTTCAAGGAACCAATCAAATGGAAGAATTGAAAATACATCAAACTGAAGATGGAAAATCAAAATCTTTGTCAATGGAAGAAACTAGTCAGAAAGAAGAAGACAATCAACAAAATGAAGAAAATCAATTCCGTAAAAAAGATAGTGAAATGGAAATTATAACTGAAGAAACTAAACAAATTGAAAGACAAAATGAAGATGAAATCAATGAAAATCAACATCAGACAATAAGAGAATCAATTGCATTAGAATTAAAACTAGCACATATTCCATCTCTACCTGAAGTACCAGATGAAACTGAAGAAAATGTTTTAACTTATTTTGATCTAAGAGAAATTCATCCAATAATGATTGATATGGATAAAGATTCTAGTCCAGTAAGTATTCTGTAAAACTAATTCAATATATAGGGTGTTTATTAGTTGTTTCACTTCAGTATTACGTAACATTTCAATTCATATAACAATTTAGAGTAAGAGATCAATTCACTGCTTAGCTCAGTAAAATATAGCGCAGTTATAAAAACCTCTGTTGTACGACTAGTAGTTGAATATAACTACATAACATCAGACTCATAATTCAATAATAATTGATAAGGTAAAAATTAGTCCACTGAAATGTATCCTCGTACATCTTATATACACTACAAAGTTGGATATGATACAGCAACAATTTGATTGACCATCGTTCTCTGGAACTGTTTTGATTTCTATTACATTTCTGCATTTTTCCTGTACATTTTATTTGATATTTCAGATTTTTACCACTTAATAACATTATTGTTATCTTATCACATCCAGTCAACTTACATTCTCATTCATAATGACCTTCATGAATATAAAGAATACGACATTTCACATGAACTATGGCTTACTCCAATATATAGTCGATGTAAATAGTCAACTGATAGAAAATCTGTTAAGTTGATTATTATATTACACTATATCATGAAGTGATTAATGTTGTAAATAAGAGTTATTAGATCTTCAAAAGTAACTCAAACTGTTATCCTTTCATAGTCTGAGATAATAATAATAAAGCGGTAAGTTTTTACATTGAACTATATTATTTAGAGAAGATATAATCATCGATATACATTGACTTTCATTTCAGATTTTCTTCATTTTGATTTGGCAAACAAGAAAACAAATAATCAGATTTGCTTGTATCTCCCCATTGTTGTTTAAGACTGCAATTGATCAGTCTCTGATTGGTATATGTGCATCCTGTGCAGATTGCCTCTATGTTGTCTTAATTCACAAGCATCGTAAGCAAAGATCGATAGTGGGTAGCAATGGAATCCAGTTTGAAGCGCGTTTAGTCCTATTTGGGACTCGTCAACTGGATGTAACTGCATCGCAGAGTTGATGTTCACACCGAGACTTGAATACAGTATCATCTGCTTTAAACGCCATTGCGTCATCCACTTATCTACTGACGAGTCCCAGATAGGACGAAATGCGCGTACTGGGTTCCACTTGAGTGTTGTTGGTAGTACGGAGGCGGTTATCACGTCCTGGTTGCTCAAACCGCAGGAGGGTTTTCCTGGAGGTAGCTGAAGAGAAAATTGGATTACAAATGGTCTTAGTGACGTGAGAGTGTGACCGCAGTACCCAAGGGACAACTACTTGAGGTCGACCACACACGAACTTTTTGTGAGTAATTCGCGTGTTAGCTCCGTAATTGTCCAGACCTTACCACTGGAGACGGAAATCCATGGGATAAGGTGAGGTGTGTATTTTTAGAATCGACCTATTCTAACTCCAACCCTCCTTGTGGGAAGACAGCATCTCTGTTATTCTGGTTGTCTGAAGGAAACATCTTACTGCCGTCCCACCTCTGTACAGCTAGTAGTACGACTTCTTCCTCAGACGTTGAATTTGATGCTTTTAGTCTTACCGTTCTTTAACCGACCTATTTGACATAGTAGAACATTGACGAACGATTTTTCCAGCCAATATAGCTCGATTGATTTATCACGATAAGCAAGCCTGAGCTTTCACTGCTAGCTATTATCCATCTTTGCCTAAAAAGCTTGTGACTTAAGATAATATCGAGACAATCGGCACAGGATGCACATATAACAACAAGAGTCTGGTCATTTGCAGTCCTTAACAGCAATGGGAAGATACAAACAACACTAAATGAATTTGAGCTTCACCCCGTTGCACTAGCAGTTAGCTATCAAGTCTTGGTTGCTAATTACATCACGCGATGGCGTTTGAAGCGAACGGTACTGTGTTAAAGTCCCGAAATGAACATGAACTGTGAAGTGCAGGTACATCCAGCTGACGAGTTCTAGGTAGTACGAAACGTGTGTCCTGGATTCTATTGCTGGCCACTATCCATCTTTGGTTAAAACAAATAGTTGCATTTATTTATTTATTTATTTCAGGTTATTATGTTAAATGGTCCACAAGAAGCTTGTTTAGATAAAGTACGTAAAGCAATTGGAAAACATGAAGCGCCTAAATTGCCTTCAATTGAAATTTATCCATTAAAACAAAGTGAATATGAAATTCAAGAGAAAGCAATAAACATTTTAAGTGAATTCGAATTAGAAAAACTAAGAAAAACTAAAGAAAAACTAGAAAATCAAAAATGTGAAGAAATTGATTTATTGAAGAAATCTGAAAATGATTGGGTTTGTGAAGTGTTTCACTGTTTGTTTCTTTTGGCTTTTTTGGTTTTGTTTGGTTCCGATAAGCATAATGAATGGTAACTTTTGGGATCCATTATGGATCAATACTATACCATTCATTATGCTTATCGGGACCTAACAGGTTTACTTATGAATAAATTTATATTGATTTAGTTGTACTGAAAACATGATGAGTTCCAGCCCAATAATAAATGAATTTGTTTTAGATTCAGCTACGAAAATCTGTATGAAATAATGTAAACTGGTTGAGATAATTATAAACAATGACAAAATCAAGATAATTATTCATTATTTATTCATTTGAATACATATGCGTCATACTTTGTCATTCGATTTATGTGAGAGATGGGATACTGCCCAGACGCCTAAAGAGAAGTAGGAGGCTTTTTAGAGGGCCCCGAGCCTTCAACCTGAAGGTCTGATCCACAACGCAGTAAAGCAACGTCAGGAGATGCAGTCCTATGGTAGTCGGTGACGAACGATTAGTTTATACTCCATTTGTTTCTTCATTATCCTGCAGCATATATGCACCATTGGTTTGGAATCAAAGTTTTCCAACTTCCCTAGGTGGGCACTCCATATCCACCAACCCGGTTAGAGCGCCAGACATCTGCTTTTCGTCTTTTCAATTTCGTAATCAACACTTCCACAACGAGAAGGCAGTCAGCAGTACTCCTGTGGCAGTGGTTGTATGCACATGGCCATGTGAGAGCATTTATAGAGGGAGAGCTGACTCTCCCCACTCTTGGCCGTATCCGAGCATTTAGAGGCGGATGAGAATGTATGTCACACCGAATGTTGAAGACGTTAGCTAATAAATGTCAACTTACTGGCTTAACGATATGAAAATTTGTAGTTCCATAATACACTTCGTTGAGTGTATTCAAAATAGAAGGGGCTCCCTGTTCAATTTATTCTGGTTTTCAGTGACGTGGTCACAATTATCTTCAATGGATACAAAAATCTCAGCAGAATCACTTAAACATTTTCAAGTAATGAATTTGTTTAATATTTGAAGTTCTCATGAAGTGATTAATCTATTTACACTTATCCCATTTGGTAATAAACAGTGATTAACCGGTAATCATCACCAGATACTTGTTTTATAAATTATCAACCAGATCATCAATCATTTTTCATGACTTTTCTACATTTTTTTTGTTCTGAGACATTTGAATACTGAACTGGTGAGCAGACAAATAATGTGAACTTAACTTCTCGAATTACAGTCTATTCAGAAAGAAGTCTTAAGCATTGAAAACATTTTCGGAAAAATATTGTATTCAGCAATACTTCTTGTGACGATTTATTCAAATTTAGATGAAAATAAACAATTCTAAGTATTAATAAAGATATGTAACTCTAATTAAGAATTTTTTAAATATTACTTTATCTATAAGGAAAGATGGATAGTGAATAGCAGTGGAATCCAGTTTGACGTGCGCTTTCGTCCTATTTAGGACTCATCAGCTGGACGTACCTACATCTCAAAGTTCATGTTCACTCAGTAAGAGACTGATCAATTGCATTCCTTATCATTAATGAGAAGATTCAAGTAAACAATAGCAAACGAATTTGTTGCCCTATCTACTTTAAATGATCCAAATGTAAAGTATACACTACTATTATTTTCAATTAAAACCATCAATAAAAAACTTTATAATGAAGTAACATATTAACATTCAACAATCCTTCAAGGTTACTGATTGGTTTTAAATCATTTTGATGGCGTTTTGTTCTCTGAGTTGGATGGTTTGGTCGTAGAAATTTCATTGTTCCTCTGAACGACATCATCAGCGCAAATTTTAGATAGAAGTGAAGTTTTCGAATTTCTCCACATATGGTTCACAGCTTGTCCTGTACACCACAGTGTTGATTAATTCTTGTTGACCTTAAACCTGTCATTGTTTACTTCTTTGTTTTGGTTGTATCTCCCACTGGTTTGATTTTTGTTCCTATGTTTGTGCATAATTTTCCTGATTGGTTGATAAATTGGATCGGTTTCAATGTGCTTGTTCATTCCCAGTCATAAAGTTTAATAGTTGATAAAACTTATTGTATAAATTTTTTTTTGTTTAGAACAATTGGCTTTCTTTGTTGAACACACAAAATTATCAATATGCTGAAGCACATTCACTACCAATGCGTTATTATTTAATGAAATATATTATGCCTGAATTATCGAAAGCTTTATTGGAATGTTCTGAAATACGTCCAGATGATCCAGTTGATTTTGTGGCAAGTTCATTCATTGCTTATTTATTTCACTTTTTACCATCATAAGGAGAAGAATGATTTAATTCTTTAGGCATTTTAGTGATAGGTATTAACGTAAAATATCTCACCAGATCCTTAGATTGGGGATTGAAGTTACAGTTTAGTAAGTTTCTTATGATTCAAAACTTACTTACGCCTGTTACTCCCAATGGAGCATAGGCTGACCACCAGCATTCTCAAACCCACTCTATCCTAGACCTTCCTTTCTAATTCTATACAATTGTTGTTCATTCTTCTCATGAATGTTTCCATTTCTCAGCGCAATATGTTCTTCGGTCCCCATGTTCTCCTTTGGTCTTGAGGATTCGAAGTGATGGCTTGACTTGTGACGCAGTTGTGTACTTTCCTTAATGTGTGTCCTATCGACTTCTAGCGCTTCTTTCTGATTTCTTGCCACGCTTGGATCTGGTTTGTTCTCTCACAGTAGGTTGTTGCTGATAGTGTCTGGTCAACGGATCCGAAGTATCTTGTGTAGACAACTGTTTATAAACACTTCTGTCTTCTGTTGTTATCAAAATATACGTGGTGCCAACCGACTTAATTCGCGTTAGAGAATAACGGAACAAAATAAACCAAATGCGACACTAAATTTCGAATACGTATATTTCGTAAACTCGTTGATTTAAACGGATAACAGGAGAAATGAAACAAAAGGAAAAAACGAGTGAACCAACTCGTTTTGATCAGTCGTAGCTCAGTATTGATGTTTAGACAAAAAAAAATTACATACAAGTTATGAATAGGGTAATCATTTAACACATATCTGATCGTATAAAAAATAGGTTTAATAAGCGATAAGGTCAAAATATAGCTTGTAAATAATGTATAAATTGGTTTGTTCAAAAGCTAGAAAAACCTGTATGGGATTGACTTAGTACCAGCCACTACAGGTTATCATAAGTGAAGTATTGTGCTGACATAAAAACTAGGAAGTTTAAATGTCTAAACCGGTCGTGTAGAGTATCAATTTTAATTTGGAGAGCTCAATAATAACGTCTTTGACTATAAACTTCAGTGAGTTAGGTTTTCAGTTATAAGCAGAAATGTTCCGCTTAAAAATGTTGATGTCTGTTGCTGGTAAATAGTGACATATCCATATTTAATCATCAACCACTGAATGGTAGGTTTGAGTCTCACCTGAAATACTTCTGTTTAGGTAGGTGGTGACACTAGATCTAACATAAACCAAACATGTTTAGGCAACAGGTCACATTTATATTGATGATTAATGAGTCAACTTGCAACCTCTTGAGAAACACATTTACTTGCTATCATATATTGTCATATCTAGAGGTTTGATTCTTAATATACCATGTATAATGTGAGCACTCAAACACTAGGACCCTCCAAGTCGTAAATAAGAAGACAGAAGACAAATGAAGGGAATACTGTTCCAAATAGTGTCAAATATGTTACAAAACTGTTACGTATTTATAGTTTTTTAGTAAAAACGATTTCATCATTATAATCATTCAATCTACATACACGGGGTTTTAGCATATTTGCATTAGGGAAGCTACACGTAAAGATTCTGGAATATTCTTCCAGAAGATGATTAGATGGAATATCTTCGGCTCTATCACAGCTTCTTAGAGCTTCCTAAAGTTCGCCTGTGGGCCACCCTCGCACCTTCTCTCTTTAAAATCTTTTGTGTAGGGCATTTTCCTCGGGTCCATCTCACACTTGATCACCACAATTCTCCAGCAATCCATAACTCTTGAAGGTTGTTCCGCTTTCCTCTTTCGTCTTTTATCTCTTCTACATTCGTTCCTCTTAGGGCTTTTTGAGATGAGTTTAGGAGTATTTGAAACAGGAGTCAGCATTGTGTGATCAACTTTTAACAAACTTTACACAATATACTACAGTAATAATTCCTAGAGTTCACTCATTTTTATGGATAAGTCGTGAATCTGTAAATTTTGACCGGAAGTTAATACATCTATACTGAATTAAGAGTCATCATTCAACCATCAGTTTAAGTAAATATTTTCCAATGTTACATGATTAGAATAAATTATTTCATTCTATTTTTCCTAAATTCCCCTTTTACATTTTATCTGTTGTTTAATCTAGGCTGAATATTTATTGAAGACAGGAATTTCACAGTGAATCAACTACACTATTTTGATGAGATTTTAAAACAAAAGAAAAATGTAAAAAGAAAACCAACAAATGAGTATAGTTTGCATTTTCAAAATACATAACCCTCGAGTACATGTAGTATTTGTTTCAGCTTTTTTTATGGAATAAATATCTCACTCAAACATCAGTTATTATCAACTATTCAATATCAAATATTTCAGAAAGCTATACAACTTGATTTAGAAAAGTAATCAGTGAATATTAAATCTACATAATTTCATTAAAGCTGAGGACTTGTTGACATGGTGTTGATAATGATTTGTGTACTCAATATATCATACTTGAAAAAGTTTAGAAAGTCAGACTTGGCATTTTTCACCGTAGTGTTTGATGAGATGTGGTTACTCAGTCTATCTAAGTTCTTAGATATAAATTGGCAATGTAGTGTAGGTTTTTGTTTCCAACAATTGGTATCAATTAAAGATATTTTTAGACTATTACCATTAATCAAAGTTAACTCAGACTGAATCGATAAACTCTATAGTTTCAGCTGTGTTAAGTAGATTTAAATTATAGGAACACATGGATGAACCTTATTGAAGAAATGATCTACATACAATATTAACACTTACTTTTAGTTTCGAATAACAGACATATGTGATAACTGTTAATAATGTGATAATGTCTGTAAAAATATTAGTCTTCTTGTTTAGTGGTAAAGTAAGAGAATGAAACAAAAATACAGTAAAAATCGATCTTGTAATACTTATTGTCATTCTACGGTTAGTTAGCTAGACAAGTAGATAGAACAAAAGTTATAATTTCAAGTTATATTCACTTATATGAAATGCTGGTGCAAATGTAAAAAATACCGAATATTGATCCACTAATATAAATTCTTCAAACTTATGTGGTGAAAATACATGTTGCCATAATCTAAGGTTGATTATAGGAAGATCAGAAGTCGATAATCGCGGGGTATGTATTTTGTTTCTGTTTAGGACTACATAGAAATACCGGTCCACCTATTCTGACAGAATCCACTACAGGTTATTCAAGTCTCACGCAGTTACTACGATATCGATGAGTCACTGAGATGGAAAACAATTCTCCACGTTTTGACAGTTGTTGAAAAACAAAATGACACGAAACGTCTTTTCTTATTTGGAGACACAAAAAGATGGGCTCATATCCGTCCTGTTCTTTTGCTATTTGGCATTGATTTGTAGAGTTGAGTCAAATTGCGGTTGACTATGAACACCATTACAAGAAGAGCGCGTAACAGAAAATTAGAAGGTGAAAGGAGATTGTAACCAGATTTATTCGTTGGCGATCTCGTGGTATCGAAAGTATACCGAGATCGTGCCGAAGAAAAATACAAACAGAATCAATGGACGAGCGTACGTGCGTAAAAGGCCACAGTCTACGGAAGAAGAATGGAGGAGTAATGGCTGTCTTAAGTACAGTTAAACAAATAAACAGTAAAACAATCACTGATACAATTGGTTATAATAATAATTGTCTCCATCAAACCAATCGCTTTCTGTTGGTAAAAGTAGGTCACTACAGGAACCCCACTGCTAGAAAGGGTTTACACTTTCGATAGGTAGCGGTTTAATTCGTGGGACTGATCAGCGAACGTACGACTGTAGGACGAGAGGTTTGGCGGAATAGGAAGCGGTCGTTGATCCTCAGGTTGCCAAAGAAGGTCTTTTACGGAGAACGGTACCAGGAGAAATGTGCTATAATTGTTGCTCAAGTTAGCATACCACACCAAAGTGGTTTGTATCCAAGATCTGAAGATTGCGTTCGTAAGGGTCCGGACCAGAAAACGCCGCAGACGTAGGGCGAAACCACGTTGAGCCAAGAAACCAGAAGCGACCATAACAACCAGGTTCGAGACCATGCGTATGCCAGGCAGATTCGAAACCAGAATTTCGACTGAGTGCGTCGACAAGGCCAGCTTTCTCCAAGGTTGACTGAAGTCGACGATACCAAAAAGGCAACGATCAGAGGCGTGGGCTCAGGTTACAAGAAAAATCAAAATAAAAGAGTAAACGTGTAGCACGCATGTAGTATAGGAATAGTCCTACACTGTGTCCATTGTTGATTGTTCGGTTAGTCGCGAACACGTAGGAAAGGCGTATTCGACGACCGGCACATGAGAGGGTAGTCTCGTTCGTACTTCGTGAGCCTACATTCTCATCCGCAGTCAAGGGCGGCGTGGTCTGCTGATCTGGACGTGAGACTGAAGTCTCGTCCGTAGATGGTGCAGATGACACGTGCTGTTGACCTGGACGTGAGAATGAGATCTCTGACGTATCCAACGTGGGACCTGAACTAGATGTAAGGATCCCACTGATAGTTTTGATAGGTCTAGCATTGAGTCTCGAGTTAACTGGTAAGGCTCTGTCATCGACGTGTGCTGATTTGAGACAATCAATGTTGACGATCTCGACGCGGCGATGCCGATCAACCTTGAAAGTCTTTTCGTGGCGAGACATCACGTAAAAAGGTCCTCCGTAAGGCTGTTGCAGAGGTTTGTGTACTGAATCTACTTGTATGCAATCATGTGAACAGGTAGATAACACTCGACGGAGAGCGACCTGTCGATGTTGTATTTGAGTTGACACCGGAGACAATGTTCGCAAAATTTCAGACAGTCGATGGATGTAGTCTGATTTGCCGAAATCGTTACTGCTCCGTGGTGTGAAAAATTCTCCAGGCAGACCCAATGTCGTGCCGTATACAAGTTCAGCGGCGGGACATTGAATATCTGCCTTTCAGCTCATTCTGATACCTAAGAGGATGAGCGGCATGGTTTCGTACTAATTGTCGTTTTCATGTGCTCGAAGAGCACATTTAAATTTGCAATGAAACCGTTCAAGTAAACCAATTGATGCCGGGTGGTATGCAGTAGTGCGCGTGCGTTACGTAAAAGCAGCCGGGTTAGCAAGGAGAATAATGCGGGCTCGAATTGTTGGCCTCAGTCAGTCGTGACAGTTGAGAGACAACCGTACAGCGCTATCCATCGTTCTGCGAAGCTTTGAGCAACTGTCTCCGCCGTAACAGACGTGATGGGAATACCTTCGGGCCACCTTGTAAAATGGTCGATGCACGTGAGTATGTGATCACACCCATGCGATGGTGGTGAACGTGATCGAAACGAGCATCAGGCGTAGCGAACGTGCCAAGGAGGGCAGCTACGTTCCTGCGCACTTTTGATCGTTGACATTGTAAAAAAAATGAGCACAGTAAAACAAAAATTGGTTATAATAATAATTTCTTCCATTAAACAAATCACGTTCTCTTGGTAAAAGTAGGTCACTACAGATTAAACAAAACATTTGACTTATCACTAATCAGGACGAGAATAAACATGATTAAGAAATGTAAGATATGGAAGACAGTAGATTTTATGCACATATCAGGTAAAAATCAAGCATCATCCCAATCCTTTTGCCAGATGTGATTTATGTGTCGTCAGTGTATGCAATCATTAAGACTACATTCAGCTATTTATTGACTATGTCTAGAATACAGAGGAAAATGGCTACACATTATTGTTCATCTCGCATGATAACTCCATCGATATTTACGGATACTGGATTGATTACTCACTTTGAAATCGGTCATATTTTATTTGTGGACGTCTTATGTGAACAGTTTTCCTTCATTTAAGAATTGCAGAAATATCACACAACTACTCAGTAGCTACGCAACTTCGAGTACTTAAGAATCGGCAGTTAACCTGTAGTGACTCACATTTATCACGACAACCCGACTGGTTTAATAAAAGCAATTATTATTATTATAACCAATGGTACCAGTGTTTGTTTTAATGTGTTTTTGTTTGACTGTGCTAATGACAGCTATATTGTGCTTCCATTCTTATTCACACACTTCGATTGTAACTTCGCGCGAATTCGGTTACGTTCTGTAACCAAGCTTCTATCCTGGCACGATCTCGGCATCCTTTCGATGCCACGAGATCGCCAGTGAATACATCTGGATTTGGTCCGTTAATTGCCTTCTCGGGGATTTTATGGAGTCATTTGGAACGAGCTTCTTGGTAGCGGTGTTCATAGTCAATCTCAACTCGACGCCACGGTACAAACCTACCGAAATAGAACATTGTTGGAAATTCGGTTGAGTTCAACTTGTCAAATCCAAATGAATAATATGTGAATACTATCTGCTATGGAAAATTATTACATGTTTTCTTATTAGGTGACTACTAAGGGATTAGATTATATGCATATTCATATTCCTCTTATCATCACCTTTCATCTTACCTATTAGCAACTGTCTTAAGATTTACCTTAATTTATTTTCACTTTATCAGTTACACTCCTCAGTACTCACTGTTACATTTGGTTTGATCTTGTATAATTACCACTTTTTATTTTTTAGTGTGATGCGGTTTTGTATACTCGTAAATAAACCACTTATGTCTGAAATAGACGGTTCATATAGGGAAGGTTGATAATTGTGCTCTGGACTGAAAGCAGTGTGTTAGAGGCGAGAATATACTAAGCAGAGGACTAATAAGGACTTGGGGTAGACTCACGGTTGCTCCTGCTGGTTAACACACCATCATAGCATAGGGAAAAAGGCATATAAGTCAGTGTTTTGGTTGGTGATTTTGTCACGTTATAGTTGACAGAGCTATTAGTAATAGCACAACTCTTGGTCATATACCAACTTCATTATAGAGCTTGCGAGGTGTTTTTCGACACTGGAGTACATGAAAGATTAGTTAAAATCATACAGAGTTCATTCGACGGACCACACTTCAATGTCGTGAGTGGAGGACAGCTGATAGACACATTCTAAGTAAGAACCAGAGTCAGGTAAAGCTGCTAGGAAGCACGCACTGCAATGAACTGCCTGCTTGTAAATATATGATTCGGAATGGACAGGTGACCTAGCAACTCTACCTCATGTAAACCAATAAATGCAGCGAAAGACAGTTTAGCATCAGCTTGAGCATCGATGGGCCTCAACATACACAAGTCAGAAAGCAACATCTTAAAATGCAACAGAGAGCACCGACATAATCACACTTGGTGGAAAAACTCTGAAAAAGGTGGAATCCTTCGTGCATTTGGGCAGCAGATTGGTGTGAGTCACTTATGCTGACAAGAATAAGTAGTACGCGGCAACAGTCGAAAATGGAATGCATAGAAGCAGAAGATTTAATTGAAGAGAATAGAAAGGTGATCAGAGAGCAATCAAAATGACGACAGTATCAGAGGAATAAACGAATAGGTAAAGGACAACACAAAAAATGATGTGCAAATGATGTGTTCAGTGTATGATTTTCAAACTGGCATTACGGCTTATAATACACTGGTTTTCGTCACCGAAATTCTCGTTCCCTACAACATCATTGATAAACAAGGAGGATCTGATGCATATGTGAAGACATCAAACTAACATCAAGACAATTCTTGTATACGGAACTGAACCTTCTAGAACCACCACAACCATCATAAAAAATATACAAGTATCTGTGATCAGTGGTCTATTAAACACCCATTGACCGGATATCATCAGCAACAGTCTTCTGTGTAAGAGAACAGACCAACTTCCAGGTCAAGAGGAAATTATGAAAAGATGTTGTCGGTGAATAGGTCATACATTGAAGAAATCGTCAAATTGCATGATGAGGGAAGTGAATAGTGGAAGGCTGACAAACATATTGCGTCGGGAATCGGAAGCAGACATGAAAAGTATGGATAACAACTGGAAAGAACTGTAGAGGATTTTGCAGGACAGAATTGGATGAAGAATGTTGGTGAGTGGCCTTCGCTTCTACATGAAGGGCAACTAGCGTAAGTAAGTAGTAAGTAAATAGGCTTATGACTTTATCATTGGCACCCAGTGATACAGCAAAACTTGTAAAAGATACATGTAAGTATTCTGGAACGGTCGTGATTCTATGTAAAGAGGTTGAAACAATCAATGCACGCATAAGTTTCTTGGTTTTTACAAAAGGAGAGAAGACTTACCACAAAATCCCGTATTTGTATTTATACTTTGATGATAGAGTAATCATTCTCCGCACACTGAGACCTGCGGTTATTTCCGACTTTTATTTTGCCCATGTGAGAGGAGAGAAAACGAAATTGCTCGCTCATGAGATCTTTTGGCGGCCAGGGAGTGGTGCTGATGCTAGTCAAAAATTGAAAAAACTGTGCCTCTAGTTTACATTTGCTATCGTATAATAAGTCTATTTGTAATCCCTTGCCGGCATTCTGTGAATGGTAGAAACGTATTCATGCGGATTACTATGACATATTTTTAAACTCATGTTATGCTTTAGTTATCGATCTGTATTTTGCCAGACTACAGAAAAGCCCAGCTATTATTATTTATGAAGTCGATTGATATTATTGTACAGATAGTGTCTAGTTTTATTGGAAATACTTATTTCAAGGGTGACCAGTACTTTGAGCAAACAAGTGGCTAGTCAATCTCTTAAATGTAACGTCTTCCCAAACCACTAGTTACTTAAAGAAGGGTTTGAGGACACTGATGAATTTTATGCAAATATGACGACACTGGAATGGACAGTTAGAAAACATATGACATATGGCATCGTATTTGAATACGGAAATTTGAATACCTCAAGAAAAACGCAATGAATTAGCATTTTAACCTTTCCTGAGTGTGATTTTTTCTTGGAAATTGTTAGTAGAAACGAAGTGCTTGGTTAGATGATGATGGTAATTGTGTCAATAATGGTTCGAATCATAACGTACGCTGTGCTAATGCTGAATCCCCAGTTTTATATAATCCTGAAAAAAGATAAACATAGAACTTTTCATTCATTAAATAAACAACGGATTTCCATTGATTGATCTAGCTTTTAACTTTAGGAGGGAATTGTATTTTTACTACGTTAAAATCTAAAATTTCACCTTGTCCTTTGAAGCAAGTTTTTTGAAATAGCGAGAGCATTATACTGTTGTGCTTACATGTGGATTATTATTACGTTCTTGCCCGTTATGTTTCTTCGCTGTATGTCACACCACTTTTGGTTACCACTTTTATACTTAAAAACTGGTCTTATGCAGTAAAACGTTTTGGCTATCATGGTTCTCTTTCAGGTCTTCTCCAAAATGTGGTGGTGAGATTAAAATTTATGGACGATCTTGATGCCACGCCATAGTGATTTTCAAAATACTCAACAATCTACTAGAATCAAAAGCGGGTTATAGATTATTGTTAGAAATCAGATTTAGTGTTAAAAGGCAGGAGATACGGTCAGGAGTTGAGTTTGAGTTTTCATCATCAGTAAATTTGTTAACGCGTTTGAACTTTAATGCCTGTAGGTAGTCGGGATGATTATACGGCACAGTGGCACGTTTCGTTCTTCCATAGGGGGTTCAATATGTCACATATCTAATAGTATCATCATCTCGAATTCTGTAGTATTCCAAGTGTACAGTCCTGCTTTTATTTTTTTGAACAAATTCGGTTTGAGAGTGATGTGACTTGAAATTGGTCTTGTATTCAAATACTTACGATCAAGTCGTCAATAATCTTAGGTTTGACGGTTGTCATGTGTTACTAACCCGAATTCATGTTTTTTAACGATTTGCTTTATGCTAAAGTGCCTTTAGTTCTGTTTTTTAGACTAGCCTTTATTTGTTCTTAACATCGGATTCTATCTTTTTTCCGAGTTGCAGTAGAAAACAAGATTAAGGTTAGAAATTTTAATGAAGATCATTACTCATTGTTTCATATGCTTGGCTCTGAGCTATTATTTTTGTATGTCTTAGTGATTTAGTCCTGTTATCGAAAGCGAAGTAGATAAAAAGGAAATCTGACCATTCCATCTAGATTTTTTGTTATATTCTACTTTCATTGTAGATATACACTCAATGTTGCTTTCCACTTAAATAAGGATCTTTTTAACGCCCTGATAGACTTGTTTTTATTGATCGAAAACCCAATATGTCCATGAAACTATATTATACTTAATTATATCTGTCTCACAGTTATTCATATATTACGTGCAACTGTAAAACCGTAAAACTACTTGACAATAATTGTTATTCTATCTTGGTAGTTAAGACTGTCCACTGTAATGACCTAGTCTAGATATATTAACCGGAACTGATGTTTCCTAAAGTTTTATCGTACTATGAAAAACATAACTCGTTGACTGGCTACTTATTTATGTACTCGTGTTTGAGCTTGTTAAAAGTTTAGTAACACTGCTGGACTTTCGAAACTGTATTATTTGAGGCGTGTACCTGTAGACTCCACTGCTACTTCTCACGGTCTCACCGGATTAGATGTAAAACTACGTTTAAAAACAACACATTTTTAGACTGGATTTCAATAGACAGCCGAATGAACAGGACAGTAAGGACTTAAAAAGTTTATGACACACGCCGTTGCCTCTTCGTTGTCTACGCTTTCCGTCCTATTAGCCGCAGATTAGATGAAATGAATTATGAATTTCCAAAAGTTCTTTCCATCCCCCTTCAAAATACTAGACACTCATATTTAATAATGGTGAGAGATGATTTTACTACCCAAGTAGTTAAACCTATCCAAATTGAAAGACACTTGATTGGTGTGAAGCATGCTTATTAAGAATGGAATGTACTTTTTGGTTGGTACTTATCCATAATTGTCTTTAAGCACCGCTCATGTATTTTGGCCTCACCAAGTGAGTGTCAGTGAGATTACTCATAGAGTCCTTGGTAAAGCTGACAAATTGGTTGGTCAGGCTGTGCATCATAAAATGTGGTGATTAAGATTTACGTAATTCCAACCACCTCCTACCTTTACACGCGAAGTTGTTTGGTGTATGAATAGTCTAGAAGAAATTTATGGGCGACCAAAGCGAGACGTGACACTACTCGATAAAATCGTTGGTAATTGAACATGGGTGTAGACTGTGACTGGGGTCCACGTGATCATCGTGGCCAAATGGCTACGGACTTTGGGCGACATGACCCAGACTCTTTGTCTTCAAAAAGTGAATGGTCAAATATCTCTATGCTTTTGTTTTTCTACTCCTGGTCTACTGTCACTGATACTTTTACCAACAGTACTACTACTGTGGCATTTGTCTCGATAAATGTATCTCTCTGTACTCGTGTGGCATGGCAGCTTGGATCGATTCAGGTTCTCCGTTGCTCATGATTGACTGAATAGGTTAGGATTTGAATTTCGCAATCTATTGAATAAATCCAAGTGTCGTGATCGCTATTCACCACTTTCTTTATTTTACTTGATATCTCTGTATGATCAGTGAGCTTATAGACAACTAACTATGGGTGAGAATGCAGTCACACTTTTGAGCATTCGTAGTGATAGTAGCATTAAAAATTTTCTTAAGAATTATCAGCATTCCGAGTTTAATAATCAATTATGCATCACGTTCACGTCCCACTTCGTCTTATCATGTTTAAACAACCAAATAACGTTATTCTATTTATTACCCCAACATAGAGTATTACTGAAAACTTAGTAAATATACGTACTGAGTCGCGCACATAACAATTCTTAGAATTCTGTCGTACTTGATCACTTTTCCTATTCCCCCCACTGATCTTAACTGCCAACGGTAAGCTTTTTAAAGTTTCAAATCAATGATTGCACTAATCAAGACAATTACATTTGCGTTCAATTTCAAAAAAGTTATCGTTTGGCCTTTGTGGTCACGCCTCCAGACATATTAGATACTAACGCAGTTAATTTTTTACACTTTTCAAGAAGAAATGTAATCTCATGGTGTGAGCAGTTAGAAAGCATAAATCTCGCACAGTATGCAAAGTCAGTTGATTATTATTTAGTTAGGTTATTTATCAAGGTTTACTTGTTGATCCATGTCGAAATTAGTCCCAGTGAAAACTTTATCGTATGTGAAGTCAATCAAATTGAGCTGTTATTATCCTCTAACAGCGATTGAATGATAATAGAGGTTGAAAAATGATTTATTAACGGGATATTTATTGTGTTAATTATCAAACCTGAAGAGTCTGCGCTCGATTCTGTATTAAGTTGTAGTTACCCTTTTTTAAGTTCCGAACTTAGACAAATTATCTAACCAATGCTCGAACGATTTAAATATTACACTACTGTTCCATATCCGTCTACCAACCAAAGGACGAGTTTGCTGCGCAGCAGTTCGTTCCGTCCTACTTCATGGCTGTGAAACAGCCAGTAAGAGTAGATGATATTTGTAGGTTACTAGTATTTGACCATAGGTGTCTTTGAAGCATTACTCGTATATCCTGGGACCACCGAGTAAGTAATGTAGTTGTTAGGAAACGGGTACTAGGTGAGGATGGCAAATCAATTGATGAAGTACTGAAACTTGATCAGTTGAGATGGCTGGAACATGTGTTACGTTTGCCCAACCACTGAATGCCCCGACGTGCGATGTTTCATGGTGTAGGAGTACGTTGGAAGGAAGCTAGGGGCAGCCAGACCAAAACATGGCACAAATCCATGAAGTCACTGACAAGTGGACTGAGTCATGTTGGTAGGTGTAAGCTACCTGGTTGGAATCCGCCAGACGATAACAACCGATGGTTAGAGACCTTGAATGACATGGTTCAAAATCGTTTGCAATGGTTCAGGTGCATCTACTCTTTGTGTTCTCTCAAATTCTAATCTTCTGTATTCTTCATGTCTCTTATTTATTCACTTTCTGAATTTATTTCACTGGATTATACTCCTCGAATAACATCTTCGAACCCTAATCTTTTCGATTACTGCTTATACTTTTACTGCCTTTACCACTACGGGATCTGAATAGACAATTGTATCTATGTGCTTATGTAGTATGGCAACTTGAACTGATATACGTATGTACGAAGTTCTACGTTGTTGCTGACTGACTGTTATTCCATTCACATAAATAATCATTCATTTTTATAATATAATTTTATAGAAATTATATTCATATAGTCAACATAGAAAAGCATATAGAGGTATTTGTTTAACCAGTTGTAGATCACAGTTTATCATATGAATGATAACAATTTTATTCAAATATTCTACATTAAAATGTAATAAAAATATTTCATTGATTCAAGTCCCTATTCTCAGTTTTGTGTATGCATATTCATATGGTTAATAGTGTTTATCATATCATGAATTCATTAAAGTGGAAAGTGATTTTATCTCTTTCATAACCTATCTAGTCATTGAATAGTTTGTGTATGTTACAAGTAAGAAACATTCATTGATTGAGAATTTATTTACTTGTCAAATAAATTCTGTTAATATGGAATGTAATTACTACAATTTATGGTTAAGCTTTTTGTATTATTATTATTATTATTATTATTATTATTATTATTATTATTATTATTATTATTATTATTATTATAGTACTGTTATGGTTATCACTATGATTGTTATCGTTATCATTTATAGTAACTTACACCACTCCCATAATTAGTCTCATATTTCGTTCTCTTTAAAAAAAAGAAATTCAGCTACTCTTTTATGCATTAGATTTATTATTAATGATAAGATTTCCAACGTCCTATACATTGAGATATCGTTGATTATTTGGTCATTTTATATAAAACAGATGTTAGGTATATCCATATTATGATATGATCTTGGGTTGATTACTATGTTTGAACCAGTAATACTAATATCAGTTAGTCAGTCAGTAACAACGTAGAACTTCGTACATACGTACATCAGTTCAAATTGCCATACCACATTAGCACAGAGATGCAGTTGTCGATTCGAATCCCATAGTGGTAGAGGTAGTAAAAGTATAAGCAGTAATCGGAAAAATTAATTCGAGTATAATTCAATGAAATAAATTTGGAAAAAGAAAAAAATAAGGGACATGAATAGTATAGAAGCTTAGCATTTGGAAGAACACAAAGTGGATGCATCTGCGCCATTGCAAACAATTTTGAACCATTTCATTCAAGGTCATTAACCATCGGTTGTTATCGTCTGGCGGATCCCAACTAGGTAGTTTACACCTAACAATATGACTCAGTCCACTTGTCAGTGACTTCATGGATTTGTGCCATGTTTTGATCTGTTCGCCCCTAAGTTTCTTCCAACTTACTCCTGAATGTAAGATAGTTGGAGGTTAGAGGTAGTCAACGAGAAACCTTAAACCCAGGTTTTGTACTATTTGCCACTCGTCAATAGATCTTAGATTTTGGCACGTAATTCATCTATCCATTTCGTTAAATAGAGTTTTAACGTTATAGCTTATGTCAGTTCATGATGAAAACTTTAACTATCGACTGTAAGTCGTAATTCTAATTCCCCATGCTGGCTTATAACCCTAATTAGGTAAACAATCTCAAGTTCATTCTTGCGTCGCTCAAAGGTCATCCACAAATTATGGTTTCACTACTTTAACTTAAAAAAAAAACACTGATTGTATAGCCAAAGTTTACAATTAGAAGAATAAAAAAAACCCTACAAACTGAATGTTTAATTAATACATGTTAAATATATCAATATTGATCTGTCAAAATTAACTCCCAGATTTTGTCATTCTCATTGATTTGTCTTATCTCAACACAATTTTACTTACCAGTTAGGAACTGTCAAGTATAAAAGCCAACGTATGGGAAGTACTTTCTATATGTATTCTAATAGAGTACACATGTATACAATTTTCATGATGTTCTGTTATAAAGAATTTTCTAATGATTACTTAGAAACTACAATGCAATGAATTCAAACGGTGTATCCTACCTTATCTGGAAACAACTTCCAGTGTTTAGTATTTCATTACTTATTTATATTCTTGAATTTGCTCGTTTCTACTGTTGAAATTCGGTGGTTTAATTAACTTTAACTACCTACCCATTTAAGTTCTAAGTTCAAATGTTCTCTCATATTTTAGGCCTAACTAAATGAATAACATGCAACTTACTTACTTACTTACGCCTGTTATTTCCAATGGAGCATAGGCCGCCGACCAGCATTCTTCAACCCATTCTGTCCTGGGCCTTCCTTTCTAGTTCTATACAATTATTGTTCATTCTTCTCATGTCTGTCTTCATTTCTCGGCGTAATGTGCCGTTTGGTCTTACTCTTCTCCTTTGACCTTGTGAGGACTTACCTTGTGACACAGTTATGTGCTTTCCTTAATGTGTGTTCTATCCACTTCCAACACTTCTCCCTGATTTCTTGCCCCGCTAGGATCTAGTTTGTTCTCTCCCACAGTATGATATTGGTGATAGTTTCTGGTCAACGGATCCGAAGTATTTTGTGTAGATAACTGTTAATAAACACTTGTATCTTCTAGATGATGGGTTTCGTAGTTCTCTATGTTTCCACTCCGCTACATAACAACTAAGATTTATAAAATAGATATATAGTTATACAATTTGTTTAATGATATTTATTATTATCAGAATGGGTTTTGTGGAGACTTTTAGAAATTTCACTGTTTGAAATCGTGAGTCGATTGAATTTAAAGCACCATGGAAAACCTGGAAGCACTGAACTGCCGTTTCGTCTCATCATGAGACTCCTCAGTAGTGCGCATCCATCGTGGATTGGTTGAAGTTAGACATTAACACCGTTGGATGCCAGTTCAGTGGTCTAGTTGGTTAGGGGCCTGGCGCGAGACTGATAGGTCCTGGGTTCGAATTTCTCGGGGGGGCGGGATCGTGGATGCGCACTGCCGAAGACTCCCATACTAGGACGAAACGGCCGTCCAGTACTTTCAGGTTTTCCATGGTGGTCTAGCTTCAATGGACTCATGATTTCAACCAGTGTTAATGATATTTGATATATTGAATTTATTTATAATACTTTCTTTCAAACAAAATCTAATTTTTTCTCTTTCAGATTTTACATGCCTCAAAACTTTGTTCAGTCATTGAAAAAATGTGAGAAACGCTTCAATTTTATTGTTCCCGAAAGAAAGTTTGATATTGTACGGCTAATCTTTAATATTCTATTGTGTATCATTTTGAATATATTTAATGTATGTAAGTACATTATTTTCATTGTATGTCAATTTTAAACTTTTTCCCCCTCTATATCTAATATTACTGTAAGGTTTTTGTTCTAATGATGCATTATTAATATCAGTAAGGAGAAAGCATAATGTTTGATAAAGTACTATAATTGAGTTTATTGAATTTGAACCCTATTTCTTTAACATAACTCCTCTAATATATAAGTGTCCAGATGCATAAAATTTTCATGTATAATGAATTCTCATAAATAAATTGTCTATTGTGAGTAGACCAATTAAGTGGAGACTATGGGTGACAGGAAACTGGGTGATATTGCTCAGAATAGATCACAATGGCGTAGGTGTATACACTCTCTGTCTTCCCTGTACTATGAGATTAAAATCGCTTTATAGCTTTCTTTCTACGAACTCATTTCTTCCTGTACTATATTCCTGTATTTAATCTTTCTTTTATATATTACCACCATTGAATTAACTACTTCTATGAATCCGGTATTCATGTTGTTGTCCTAATGAAGTATGGCAACTTGTACCGATCCATATATGTGCCTGGTCCTCCGTTGAAGCTGACTGACTGACCAATTAACTCTGAATATGAACTATTTCAATTGTAACACTAAACATGTTTATTAAAATTAAAAGTATTCGTTTTCATAACTTTTTCACATCATACATTATTTTATTGTATATTCAATGTTTAAATATATTTCGAGGCCATTGTTAGATAATTTTTCTAGATAGGTTTTGCTTGTTATTAGCATTTATCATTGATGAGGTAGTGTATATATAATCTATAGGTTATTGCATATTTAAGAAGAAGCGACATTTTAATGATGTTATTAGTTTATTTTCAACCAGTGAGCTGCAGGTTCGAACCCTCTCTTCTTAGTTCAGTTTGGTGAAAGTTGGGTAATATTGCTAGATCTCATATAAGACGTTGGTCAATTTCGTAAAGTTGCATTCGATTACAAAGTCACATTACAAATAGCGACCTAAACTGTTAAGTGGTAACGTTTCAAACAGTTAATCTAGGTAGTCCTAGTTAGAATCCACTAGGGAATACTGTTTCCCTCAAATTTTAGGTACACCTTAAAGCCCAATGTCAAATAGCAAAAGCATTTGATTCACGACTTAACACTGACTATCTAAACCGATCACAATTTCTTAGTTAGTATTTAATAGTTATGTAAGACAGATTAGTATGAAATTTTCAATAATTACAACTCTGTTATTATTGAATGTAATGTGTCAACCAACTAGTTAATTTACTTTTAGTGATTGTGTTTCATTTATGCTCTCTTTCCAATAATTTTATAGTTGAGATCATGAGTCAATTGAAGCTAGACCATCATGGAAAACCTGGAAACACCGAACGGTAGTTTCGTCCTACTATGGGACTTTTCAGTAGTGCGCATCCACAATCATGATCTCAACTATTAAAATTACTATAATATCCACAAAACCCCTTCTGATATTGATAATTTTATAATTTAGATTTCCTTTAAAAATTATAACATACATACAAAATAAATCTTGTTCATATCCAATTTTAGTGAGCCATTAATCAATTCGAATAAATCATCTTCATCATCATCATCAAGTCGTGATTTATTCAGAACGAATTTGATAAATAGTCAATCAAATTATTCTACTGTTAAAGTGAACCCGGTGAATAGATTACTGAAACGTATAACATCCCCAACAACTATTAATTCCTTATCTTCTATTGCTTTTTCCACTTCATCTAATAACGATCCATATAATTTTGATCTTTTATGTAATTCTCCTACTTCATCAATAATTTCTAATGAAGCTGATCATCATCAGATGATCATCACCTCTACTACTATTACTATTACTACTACTACTACTACTACTACTACTACTACTACTACTACTACTACTACTGCTGCTGTTCTTCCTATTCTTCCATCTTCTTGTTGTAATACTATACAATCGTCTATCAATAATTTAACACTAAATAATGACAATAGTACAATATCATCAAGTGATTTATTATTATTTTCAAAATCTGAGCAAAAAAGATTTACTGATTTATGTATTAATATTTTTAATAACGAGAATGATGATAATAATCCCACCATTAGTTCGCCCAATTCTCCAATTTCCTCTAATCTTATATGGAATACTACTCATGCTATAAGTGGTAAGAATAAGAACCACAACAACGAACGAGCAGCTATATTATCAGTGAGAAAGGAACATACAATGAACAATAATAATAATAATAATAATAATAATAATAATAATAATAATAATAATAATGCTTCATCTAATTATTCTGCTACTAAAGTTAATCCAAATGAAACGCCTACTAGTTTAGTAAAGCAACCAGTTCATCCAAGAACAACATTAAAATGTCCGTTTTGTGATAAAGTAAGTATGTATTTTTTTCATCATTTTGTTAAATTACCTTATGTAATGTGTATGTATTAAGTGGTTCTGAGTAGTTAGTAAGAAACCCTGAACCTAGGCTTCTTTCTTGTTGATGCTGGACTGTAGGGTGTATCTACAATGTTGGGAAAACTTATGTCCCTTGTGGGATTTAGATCCATGTCATCTTGCTTTACAATCTGGAATGTTGTCACCGTAGTATTCAGGCTACATGAAGTCTCGGTGGAAATGTTTCCTACTGTGGACATAGATCCAGTGTTTCTTGTTGACCACATCTATTTAATATCTCAGCATAGTATGTTTTATGTTGAGTCACCCGGATTAGTGGCCAGACTGCATCTTGATCGATAAAATTCGAGCAGAGCTAAAAACACTAGATAAATATGACATTGGTCACTACATAGTGTTAAAAAGTTGTTAGTTATCTTTCAGCTATCATCAACTTGGAACCGATGTGTGTTGATGCAAGTTCCTACACAACATAAACACGACGAAGTGAAATTGACACAAGGTGTATAAACGTTGGATTAATGTAATATTAATGACAGTGAAAAATTATTTTTTACAAATATAATTTCCCTCCTTAATGTCATTTAGAATACTTTTGGAAAAAAAGATTGTACATGTATTTGTATTGTTCTCTTATTCTGTGATCTTATATCTTTTATTTAATGCGTTGTATCTGATTATTTCGTCTGGATGTAAATGAGTAGTAAGTATTCTAGACCATTAACTGTTGAATACATGACATTGGGTGATTATCGTGCTATACTGCAAATTCATTGTAGTTGAAATTGTACCATTTTACACCTATCCAATGCTATGCTTCCCCAGCGAGATCTGAAAGTCCTGGGTTTTACCCATAGATGGGTCGTAAATGCACATTGCTGAAGAGTCACATGCTAGAGCTAAACAACTGTCCAATGCTCCTTGGTTTCCAATGATATCTTAAATGATACCGATATATAAAGAATACGACTTACATATAAGTTTACTGTTGTGTGAAACCTCTGAATGGTTACTGAATTTATTAAATTTCCTGCCATTTTTTATCAAGAATAAAAATATGATTTTTCAATTGGAACAGAAAGGAAGGATATAAGTCTCAATGTTGATGTGAAACGTGACAATTTGTAGCAGTACGCCTTTATGCCTGTTCTTAGGAAGTTTATATCTGTTTATCTGGTGGATCTGTATGTTCAATATTCGCGTTGTCTCGAGATAATTGTTGACATTCTGTCGCAATACCGTGTTATAAGCATTCATGTTTAGCTACAAATGTTTGCATTTCGTAAAAAATCATTCATTTAATTGGGGGTGGGCGTTGTGTTTTTATTACAGTTGTTTTTTATTCATTTCTCCTTACAATGCTGTGGCAGCTTTCATACCCTAAACCCTAAGAAGCAGGAAGTTGCTCAGTTATTGATATGTCATGATGGGATTAACTTTTGTTGAGTTCGAATTTGTTGGTTTGTCATGACAAACTTCAGATAGAAGTCTATCTGAAGTTTGTGCTGATGATGTCGTTCAGAAGAACGATGAAAGCTCCACGACCAAACCATCCAGCTCAGCGAACAAAACTACATCAAATCCATCCACCTGAGCTACAAATCTTCTCCACCATCACATTTATTAAATATTGAATGCATTATAATTAATCACAGCGATAATGATGATTGGCAAGGCTTTTTTTATTTCGCAGAAAAAAATGTTTTGAAGTCATCATTTCAAGTCAGATTAGTCGTGAACTATTTAGTACATTTTAAACTATAATACTACTTAATTTACAGTATCTGAAACCAAATGGATTATATACAGCAAATAATAACTTTTTTTTTTTACAAAATTGGTTAGAAAAAATTTTATAATTAGATATTTTGTTTTATTTTTCTGCCTCTAGGTATTCAGTAATTCCAGTGCTATCGCTAAGCACAAGCTAACACATAGTGAAGAACGTAAATACATTTGTATTGTATGCCATAAAGCTTTCAAACGTCAAGATCATTTGTAAGTGAATGTTGTTTTATTGATATGTATGAATCCTTGTAACGTATTATTAATTGCATTTTCCCATCGTTAATCTTCAACAATATATATTAGGTGGTGTAGGAAATGGTCGGTAGAAAGTCGAGCGCATCCATATCAGCATAAGTTATTAATCCCACTGTTATGGGTCGTGTTATTTATTATTTGCATCTAACAGATTTGTATACTGGACTACGGGTCACACTCTGAGTGTAAGAGATTGTAATACTACTTAATTGCCCAAACGAAAGTAGATAGAGCAGGGTTCGGGTTTACTGCCTAGCGTTTGGTATTTAAACTTCTCAACCATTGAGTCGTACCAGAATGTATAAACGCTTTGATTATATCACATATGATAATCCTTTTCTATGGTTGAAGAGAGTTGGTTTTATAGCTGAAAAACAATCGAAGTGACATGAATATATTCATTATTTGTCTTCTTTTAAATCTACTAATATTCACTTTTTTTAATTCCTTAATTTCAACATTTTTATTGTTTTACTTAAATTATTATTTCAGCAGCATCAATATCGTTGTTGTTTGAACTCTTTTAGTTTCTATAGCATGTTCATTTCCTTTATCGAATGCATATTTTTATCAAACTGTACATTATTTATGACTTATGGAATTATAAGAGTGGGGTTTGCGGAGACTGTAGTATTTCAGCGGTTGAATTCATGAGTCAATCTAAGCTAGACCACCATTAAAAACCTGAATCGTTCACGTGCGGGGCTGAAGGTACTGAATTCCAGTCTCGCGTGAGGGGTCGTGGACGCGCACTGCTGAGTAGTTTCATATTAGGACGAAACGATCTTCCAGTGTTTCCAGGTTGTTAGTGGTGGTTTTGATAGATCCCAACTGTTAGAAAACATTTATGGACTAATACTATACATATATTTTTATTGTATAATTGTTAAGTAACTGAACTATGTATATTCATATTCCTCTTATTATAAGCTTTATTTTGACATATAGATTAGTATTGTACGATTTACAGTTCTTGCGTTATGCCCAGTCTATTAATTACAATCTCCCACATTCACAGCCAATTTTTGGTTAGATCTTGTACAAATATCATTTTCTATTTTATGGTGCGTTGTAGTTTGTTTGGTTTGTATATAAACCCAGCATGTTTGAAATAAATGATTCATATCACCGTGGCTGAGATTTGTGTTCTGGACTCAACAGGCAGGGCAAGGCAGAAAGTAGGATCGCTAAGGCCTCTAGACTGCTCGTACATGTTTATACGTCATTGGTCTGGTCGATAATTCATTGTTCTCTAATTGGCGGTATCATTTCATTATATATTAATAGGGCACATGGCGACAGGTTATAACAGGTCTAGCTTAGATTGACTTACAGGGTCATTTAGATTAACTAAACATAGTAATTCTGATTAGTGAGAAAGATATTCTCAGATCTTTTCGGAACATATTCTGGTAGTTACAAATAAACTAACATGTAAAAATAGAAAAACGATTGTGAACCCACGTTAGCGTATCGATGTATTAAAATATAAGCGAAGTAGAGAAAATGGTTATTAAGTATCCATCATTTAATATAAAAAGCTTGTTATTGACATTCTATAACTGTATACACTGTTGTCGAATGCTTTGGACGTAATAAAAGCAATACAGTTAATATGTCATTATTGTTATGGCTTTAATTATTCCGTTGTTCATATTGTGGACTGCATTGCTGATCAGTCTTAATTGACATATGTGTATCCTTTATGAACCGCCTCGGTATAGATATCTTATCACAAGTTTTATAGAATAGATTACTTATGGTTAGGAGTGGAATTCAGTACCCATATTTTATCCTATTGGAGAATTCTTATCTATCTGAACTCAGTAGCCCTGTGGATAAGGCATTGGGCATGTAAAGCTAGAGGTCCTCGGTTCGAGTCCTGTTGCATATATCAATATTTAAATTCAGGTACATCCAACTGACAAGTGCCAAGTAGAAAGAAATGGTCATTTTGGATCCTACTGTTAACCACAAACTATTTATTCCGTAAAACAACATTCTCAGATGTAATACTTAGTATTCTGAAAATGGTGCATTTATAGACGTTAAGTCGAAATTTCAGTCATTATTTTTGGTATCACTTTGAATTTATTATGAATTTGTTTCTTTAATAAAATAAAAACCAATTATACATTTTGTCTGTATCTCTTAGAGTTGGCTTTATTTTGAGTTTTGCTCTGATTGATGATATAGAAACTGAACGAAATAAAACTACAGTTACTGGGTATCAATATCATATGTTGGGCAGTAGCTTAATGGTTAAAACTCTTGGTTACTCATCACATAAAACAGTATGTCTTAATGATCAATAGATAAATGTATATGTTATATTTAAGTTACATTACAAATACCATATTCGATGTAGTCTTTATTAAATCCTATTGGGGTCAAGTTACTATGTGGCCCACTTGTTCTCCACTTTCCTCCACATTTTGTTCAGTTTTAGATGATTAGAGAAAAGTGACAACAAGACCTAAACTTCGGTTTGGTGGGTTCGGAATTAAACAAGATAAACAGCTGAAAGTGTTTGGTAAAAGAAAACTCATTTACTAATTAACAGTTTATGTACACTTTAGTTGTGCGAGATGTAGTGATCGATCATACGTTGCTAGCCAAATCGGAGTTACTGAAGTGTCATTTGAACTTGCTACCTACTGGTTGAAAAAAATGATTCAACCACTATATTATCACTTTAGTGCACAGTATAAGCTGATGGCATTCTCCTTATTTCAAGATAGTTTATCAAAGTCAAAAAATAAAACTGATCTGTTTTTAAACAGAAATGGATTGTGACTAGCAGTGAAATCCAGGACGCGCCTTTTATCCTGTTTGGGACTCGTCAGCTGAATGTAACTGCATCCCAGAGTTGTTGTTCGCCCCAGGACTCGAACCCAGTGCTGTTCACTGGATTCCACTGTTAGCCGCCATCCATTCTTAGTGGCTGGTTCCCAAGGACAGATTTGAAATGCTGTATGCATAGCTATGTATTTTATCTTATACTGATCGGCGCTGCAAATTTTTAAGGGTTAGATTATGAATTTGTTGCCAGGGCAAGTGAGTGTATACTTATGTTAGGGGTGTTTTTTGTTATTGTCTCTAGTTTCCGAATCGCATAAAAAGTCAATAAATAACGCATTAACTACTGCCATAGATATCTTTTGTTCAACAGATATAATAATGGCTACTATTACTATTATTATAATAAACCGAAGCAGGAAATTTTCTTAGTGGACCATCCCCCGATCCTATGATCTAGAAATTTAATTCATAACACTGGATCAAAGTTGGAAGCTGCGTTTTCATTGTACCTGGTGACTCAAACTAGGTTCATGAACCATTTATTTCCTCGAGATTCTGGCTCCCATGTACTACACTGGCTTGAAATCAGGGTTTTACAACTCCTTTAGATGAACCCAATGCCCCCCAACCGGGTTTAAACATCGGTCATTCGCTTTTCGCCTTCTCATTTTATAAAATACACCCATACCACGTAAAGGTAATGAGTAATAATTCCCTGGTATAAGTCATATATGCATGACTATATGAAAGAATATCTAAAAGAAGGGTGAACTTTCCCCAACTTTGATCATACTGGGTCATTTAGATCATGTCATAGTGTAAAATTATCATCAAAATCTCGAATGTCTACGCTCCTTAAATGATTCAAAAAAATATTTGTTAGTTGGATATTTGATTTGAATATTTATTCGATAAACATCACAATAACAAATAAATATACCTTAGATTGTTATAATATCTTTCTTAACAATAATCTGATAATTAGTTTGATTTAATGTTAAATATAAATAACCAATAGCTTTAATTCATTATTAACCGAACTGTGAACAAGTACGTGATTGACCCATAAATTTGTATACTTAGAAAGTATATCTAGACAAAGAGCTATTCATTCTATCTTTTCGACTCAAATCAGGATTTATAAAACAATCAATAATTCTGTCTTATGATTGTTGTGATTCTTTTTTTTCCGTGGCAATAATGGATTAAAGTTTACTTCTATCGTTGTTCAACTTCAGATAAGGATTAAACAACAAATATCGAATGACATTCAACGCTTTACTCTTTTAGTTTCTTTTCCCCCCTTATGATCAAACATTAGTTTTGTGTACGCAAATGAGACTAACTTCAAAATGAATTAGTTCTAATGAAAATTCATAACTGTTAATGTTTAGCAATGTTAGTGATGTAGTGCTCAATTCACTCCTCAATAATAATAACATAGGGTGACATTACGCCGTATTATGAATTAGTATAATGTGTTTGTGTGCATTGTTGAATCTCATAGTTTATATCACGAACGAATATAGATTAGACAGTCATTTAAAATTTAAAAGCAGTAGACATTTGTTTTATCTCAGTACGTAATTATTTAGCTATGAACATCTACAACCCTACCAGACATCGAATCCACTTAAGCTAAGAAACATGATTAGGTGTTATCACAAATTAATTAACGCTGAAAATCTAAACCAATAAATACCGTCTTATTAATTAAAAAGTAACACACTCGTCATAAGGTATGATAGTCTTGAGTTCAGAGTATGGTAGGCCTCGGGAATTTCACAAGTTCACATTGCTTAAGACAAAAATTAACTAAAAAAAATAACTCTTTCATCTGATTACAATCAAGTCGGTTATTTCACATTCTCAATTTGTTCAAAATTATCTCTGTCCTTATTAATTAATGAGTGCTATGTTGTAATGAGCTTTTTGTAGCACAATAACTAAAGAAGACATGAGTATTTATTGATTGTTTTGAGCTGATTAAATACTATGTAACATGACTTGTGTATACAGCTAAATTATGGTTTATATATAAGTGTATGGCGCATGTATGTCTGTGGCTCAATTGTTTGTTCTTACAACCTCATAAACATACCAGTCATGTATGTATGTATTCTGTATGATATGAGTATTAGACTACTTGTAGTGTAATCTATATATATTCGAGTTCATCCAACTAGTTTCCAGATTTAGAAGTTCTTTGATTATATTTGTTTCATTTTCATCAGTTAAACTTTTGTACAGTTGAGTATCCTTTGAAATTTATTAAACGTTTCAGGTAATAATAAGTAAATAATTCTTTGATAATGCTCCACTTATTGATTATTTTCATTACTTATAGTAGAAATTTATTCTTTTATTGTTAGATAGTTTATAATAATGATTAAAATCATTTGATGAAGACAGAAAGCATGTTATATCTGATTCCATTGTAATTGAAGACTTTTGAATAGTGTGAATTAAAGTTAAAACCATGATATTGCAGTGAGGCTCAATCATTTAGAGAATAAAGAAGTTGTCAACCAGTCTTATTCGCTTTATTGCGATTTGATTGAAGTTGGAACTTTGAACTGTTACGTTACGACTGACGCCATGAAAAATGGGTGTTTTAAATTTAATCTTTACTACTGTCATTGTTTCACTTGACCAAAGATTCCCATACTATATTGAAACACCTCTCCTGTGTTCACCAATCCGCTTGTTGATATCAATACGTAACAAAAAATCTGTATTTTCCATGTTTCAGGCATAGTACGCGCATCGCCGAAACCTAACATTTGTGTCATAATTTTATCGTTGTTGTGATGACGTTTATACATCTGACAAAGATATGTGTGTATCCATAGTTTGAACTTATTTAGATCTATCTCTGTGGCTAACCTTCGGAGTATGGCATTCGATAACGTTATTGAAGTGATTAGCGATATACCTGTTTCCTGATTATGATTGTGATATTTAAGGCTTAAGAATGTTGTAAAAATTCATAAGGCGACTCTTTTTTCTTGGTGTACTGAGATAACCAATGTATTATCGTGTATGTATATCTGATAAATCCGATTATTTTCCTCACTTGAATACTTCTTTCATTTGTCGAAATAGCTGATTTCTAGTTTTTTTTATCTCTTAATTATCTTACATTGCTTTCAAAGCTTTATTTCGTTACGTCAGTCGACATCCACTGACCGTGAAGCACATGACAAATTGATAAAAGTAGTGAAAGTATTTCACCAGCTGAACTACATATATAAGTCTCCATTCACCTTTTTAGTGGTTTTTGAGGATTGTTAGTAGAATATGGCATTATGTGCCTGCAATTATTTCAAACTTATTGGTCCTAATCTTGTGAATAAAAGTAAACAACAGTTGGGATATATACTTGCTGCTGATATATAGCTTATGTATTCGAAAGACCATAGATTGGTTCCACTATTTTTTCATTTTGAGCCTATAGAATCCCTTTTATGCTTCTTGTACAGGTAATGACTAGAGATGTGATATATATATATATATATATATATATATATATATATATATATATATCGTTGTTATTGATGACCTTATTGAGTACTATACATTTTGGTACAGTGAAGAGTTATCAGCACCATCTGTACAGTATTATAATTTAGATCTCTGTAATATTCATTCAAGCTGTAAGTATTTAAAACACATTCTTCAGATGTTTTTAACAATCATTATTTAATCATTAAGGTTTTCAACCAGTATAGATACTACAACTATTTTCTTATCCATCATACATAATTTGTTTTAATTCCAATATATTCGCCTTACATTTCTTCATAGGATAGACAAAAAAGGGTAGAGTTCGACGAAGTGGAATATTTAGTATTACAATAATTTGCAATCTTTTTTTTTATCATCTCATATAATTGCATACAGTTAGATTTATAATTCTGTGTTTCAAATAAATCTCAAACGTTGTTTAATAATAATGTTTGCAAACTTGGTGGACACGGGGAGTCTACCTAGAGGAGTTGGAAAACCCTGATTCCAAACCAATCATGCACATGGGCTTCAGGATCCTGAAGGAACAAATGGCGTATGAACCTATTATTGGCCACTGGCTACCATGAGACTGCATCTCTTTACGTTGCTCCACTGCCTTGTGGATCAGATCTTTAAGCCGAAGGTTCCGGGTGTAACCTCCTGAGTAGACCACCTGCTTCGGTCTGGAAACTCGAGGAGTATCACAGCCCACACACATATCAAGTGATTTGTGTGGCGCATATGTATTTGGTGCCCATTTGTACGAATATTTATGTGTTTAAATAAATAAATAAAATTATATGCATAGAACTTTTAAACAGGCATATTTTATGTTTATTCACAACCATTTCACATCCATAATCGTAAATGAATATATTCCTCAGCGATACAAATTCTTATCTCTTTACTCTTAAAATGAATAAATTTGTGAACAAAATCTTTATTTTTATATCCTAATAAGAGGGGGGATTCAGGAAACCTAGTTGGCCTTTATCAAGTTATGTCACTTGTATCGCAGGTGAAAAATTTCTCTGTCAACCAAAAGACATGAATCGATTTATATATGTGAAATATGGTCTTTGAAAGTGGAATATATACTAAGCCTGGTTGTTTTTGATCATGTGTGTATTCCAAAATCTACTCGCGTTTCTTTAAACGGCGATATTAACAGTGTTGAGGTTATGGATGAGAGAATGATTGTTGAGTTACTGAATCTTCCTACACTACGATGGTTAGGACATGTGTTACATATGCCTAATCACTGCCTGCATTGGCGATGATGTCTGGTGTAGGAAGGAAGTTAAAGAGTTACTTACGCCTGTTACCCCTCATGGAGGAGCATAGGCTTCCCACCAGGGTTCTTCGTAATAGAAAACAAGCTTACCAAGAAAAAAAACGCTAACCAGAATAAATAATTTAAGTTAAAGGGTGGCCAAATAAAAATGTTTCAGTCTATTTTTCCATTACTTGTTTAACTGAGCCATGTAGGTAGATAAAGATCATTTGATTGAGTTCCACGCGTTTATTGTAAACACGTTCTACATCACCCTGAAAAAAACTTTTTATTTCACTATTCTATATTTTCTAGAGTCATATGTTTTATACTTAATCTTTTTAACCATTACTAATAATGTTATTACTTATACTATTATTTTATTTTACTGTACTGATGTGGTATGACTATTTTTACTAATGCACTAGTGTACCAGTTTCTACTTTGCATTTATCCAACTGGAATAAATGATATCAACATGTGTTTAGAGTGAAATGTTTGTTTAATTTCATTACTTCCATTTCAATGTATTCGATTGGTTTAAAAACACGCAGTTTCCTGATTTCACTTCACTCAATATTGTGTTTGTAGGATGTAGTGAGTGATTAGAGCGTCCAGTTTTTGACCAACAGGTTGGAAAGCTCAAATTCATTTTCAATTTAATACACTTAAAAGCGGATGCAACTGGGCATCTAAAGTAATATACACCATACAAATAGTTAGATACTATTGTTTAGAACTAAAAGAGGGAATAAATAAATATACAAGAATTGTGTATAGCGAGTGATTCAGTTCAGTTTAATAAAGATTGTAAAAAAAACTGTAGCAGTCTTGCCACTGACTTCTATTTTGACCTGTCTCCGATAACGTCCCTGAGTTTCACCATCTCCAAGACCCCAACTAGGAAGTCGTGATGGACTGTCAGATTCCGATATTACACAGCTTTCCTTTATATCATATTGACATATCATAAACTAACCACTTTTCCTCATTTTCCATCTAGTCCTCATGTGAGCAAATAATTCACGATTTGTTGGCAATTTTAAAACATATGTAGTCTATTGAATTCAGTATTTCAAGATGGTGAGACCAGTTTAATTCTACTCTGCCAACTTTGTGTTAGGCGACCACATAGAGTATCACTACCCTTCGTAAATAATAAATAATACCGAAACGTTTGTTAAATGAGCGCTACTTAACAGTATTGTTTTTACTAGGAATGTTAGGTTTGCTATGTATTAACTCATAACTGATTATCGCTTACTAATTCATAGTAAACATTTATAATTTTTACCTTGCGTGTGCTAATGTTATGCGCGGGGGTCTCCTGCGAGATATACAACTACCCAGTTAAATGTTAATCGAGAATTTTTTTAAGGTTTGTGCAGTGATAACATTGCGTTAGTTTTAATTGCTTACAGACAATAAAACATGCAGGTAATGTGAATCAGTAAATTACGATACAAAACTAAATAAATTGTAATGTCATATCATTTTCGCAGATTGTATATTGGTATTTTTTTTAAGTCGACAAAGAAATTCATCTATTTTATTCCAAATCATCTTAGGATGTTTGTCGTAAATAAGTTACCTTGACCAACCTCAAATGCATTCCGCGTTTTTTTCTATTTGTTTTGTTGTTCTGGTAACTGAGACATTTTGTACTGGTCAATAAAGCTTCTCGAATGGATGTGCGAAAATATTATTATTATTCCAGCTAGTCTGTTTTTCACCTTTTCAATTTATTTTCTGGCTATACTGATTCGAAGTAATGACCACTTGGTCTAATCTACATCTATCCCATCTTCTGCCTTATTCATAATTAATTGATTATGGGTATATCTAAATTTCACCTAACCTAATACGGATGTACCTCTAGTAAAGTAGTATTAAGTTCAATGTGAATTCCAACTAACTAAATTATGCTTTCGTTAATATGTCAGCTTGTGTGTTCACATCTGTGACGTCGTCATCTTACTTATGTAGTTGATAGCTTCTCGAATAATATTTTTTTAATCACGAATCTTTTCTACTACTGTTGATACTGTGATTACATTTAATACTATGACATTTGTTTTATAATTTCATCTTGTTATATTAATGTTGTATAGAAACTTGAACCGATTACATCTTTGCCAGTTTCCACCGCGATTATAGGTTGACTAATTGAATCAATAATTGACGAAATTATAGCTGTGATTGTATTATATAAATATATATTTATGTATATGTTTATCATCTCAATACATATTTTGTATTTTCATTTATTTGTATAATGAAATACTCATTGATTTTGCCTATATACTCATGTATATTCATGTTGCTACGTGTACCTTTTTCAACTTTCGAGATTTTGTCCTAATATCATTAAATTATATGGATATGCTTACAAATATTTCTAGATTAAGTGTGTGTATGTGTGTGTACTTATACGTATTCACTCCATGTATTTGAAGGCAATGATAGACAAGTGAAATAACATTATTCTTTTAACAATAGAAACTCACCCTTACATTTTTTAAAATTTATTAACCAACGAAATATTTACTCTAATGAATTTGTTTAAACCAATATACTCGGTCGACTATATATTCTATTAGTAATGTAACTAACAAACCTTGTTTAATAATTTAATAGATGCATTTGTTTGTGGTGATAACTGTATAACAACACTTCCTCAGTAAATAAATATTGTATTTGATTAAGTTTACTAACCAGTTATTCAAACTGGGTAGTAGATTTTACGGATGTTAAATCTACCACCTGCTGGTTGAAAGTTGTATGCTTTAAGCACTAAGCCCAATATCTTATATTTGTAGTAGTGAAGTTTACTGTTAAGACATTTGTTACCAATTCAGTGATCTACAGTTTTGAGTTTGAGTGTGAATTTTTAAGTTCTCAAATGCCCTGGTACGGCCGAGTGTGGGAAAGTCAGCTCTCATTCTCAAAATGCTCTCACATGGACACATACACAGTCACTTCGATGCAAAGTCCTACTCACTGCATTCTCGTGGCATTACTGTTGTTTACGAAAATGAGAGGATGGAAAGCGAATGTTCGGTGTTTTAATCGGATTGGTGGATATGGAGGAATCCACCTGGGGTAGTTGGAAAACCTTCATTCCAAACCAATGGTGTATATAAGCTCCAATATCTTGAAGAAACAAATGTCGTATGAACCAATCGTTGGTCAGCGGGTACCATGGGATTGCATCTCACGTTGTTCCACCACGCCGTAAATCAGATCTTTAGGTCGAAGGCTTCGAGTGTAACTCCGTGAGTAGATTTGTGTGGCGACTTTGTATTCGGTGTCCTTTTGTACGAATATTTATATGTTCAAATAAATAAATAAGTGCACTTTTAAAGAGTCCAATGCTTATGGTAAAACAACCATCCAGCACCTTTTGGTATCCAGCGGTTGTCCAGCAGGAGTCATTCTACTGCGTAAACTGTTTCCTAAGAACTGCTTGAAAGATTTATACTTCTGAAATTTATGTCAGTCGTAAGCGACATATAATCTGTCACGTATGTATATCAGTGCAAATCCTCCCACCATAGATTAGATTGTTCAGACAAATGCCATAGTAACAGCAAAACGCATTATAGATATATAATATGATTCGAAAAGTATGAATTTGCAGAGTAAAATGTACAAGGATTTTAGGACAAAATGTTAAAGCACCATTGTGGTCGATTTCGAGCCATATTATACAACATCTTGAGCCATTGATTATAAAAATTAAGGTAACCTAAATCAGGTATTCTGTATCTAACTACGTGGTTCATTTCAAAAGTCAATGGAAAATAGACTGACATCATATTGTCTTTGATCTCTCTTCCTTCCTACATCAAACATCATCGCATGTTAAGGTTGGCGGTGATTAGGCAATATGTAACACATGGCCTAATCACCCCAGTCGATGAAGACTCAGGACCTCACTAATCGATTTTGGTCATTTGGTGGTTAAGGTATACGACTTTCAGTCACAGTTAGTCTAACCAAACTGGATTGTGATCAGTAGCCTTCATACAAACATTCTGTCTCAAACCTTTTTGTTTATAGATTACATGTCTTTTTAAAATAAATGCTGTATCATAAAACTATGGAAATTAATGAAAAGATTTTTTTAGAAATCCATTTTTAAAAGTTAGTCACCAGCATGCAGAATATATCAGTCAGTCAGTCAGCTACAACGTAGGACCAGGCACATGTATGCATCAGTCCAAGTTGCCATAACGCATTAGCACACTAAGATGAACACTGGATTCATAGGCGTAGTTGCTTCAATGGGGGTAATATATAAAAGAAAGATTGCATATAAGAATATAGTACAAGAAGAAAGAGTTAGTTCATAGAAGGAAAAATGCAAAGCAATTTTAATCTCTTAGTTTAAGGGAGGACAAAGAGCGTATACACCTACGCCATTGTGATTGATTCTGAGCCATGTAACCAAGAGTCTCCAACCATTGATTACGATAGTCGTGAGAACTCCCGCTAAGTAGTCTGCATCTATCAATATGGATCCGACTAGAAGTTGGTGACTTCAAGCACCGATGCCACATTTTGGTTTGGCCACCCCTAACTTTCTTCCAGCCATCCTCAACGCCGGTTAGCATTGCACAGAATATATATCCACTACCCAATAAGTTAATGTTGTGTACAATTCATTGTCATTTTTAAATATTCATTTTCTTTTTCTATCTAGTATGAGACTTTTCAATGCTGTGTATACCTATTGAAAATGAAAAAAGTACACACAAAAAAAACGAATAGTAGATTGATAAAATGAATACTTACACATGTATTGTTTCTCACTCTGATTATATGACATGTATGGAGAAATGAGAAATAGGGGGGGGGAGGTTTTTTTTTAGAAATATGCCATATCGGTCTTCTTTAACATTGTTACAATAATCATAATCGGATCACTGATTTGTGATGTAATCGATTTTTCTTT
Source organism: Schistosoma margrebowiei (assembly GCA_944470205.2). Classification (NCBI taxonomy): domain Eukaryota; kingdom Metazoa; phylum Platyhelminthes; class Trematoda; order Strigeidida; family Schistosomatidae; genus Schistosoma; species Schistosoma margrebowiei. The sequence continues at coordinate 7,080,889 of OX104028.1, forward strand.
CTGTATTTGCAAATCATATGTATTAGCACATTTAATAGAAACACTTATTATGTATGTAAGTGTATATACGGATACAACAGATTTATCGTTTATTATAGATTGAAGTAATACACTATACATTGATTCATTTTTAATGATACATTTTTAGTGTATTTTGTTTTACTAGATTAACTTAAACGAATATTTTCTTTAAATGGAGAAATCAACAATTGTTGATTTATCAGAAGGGGTATTGTGGATTGAAATCATGAGTCAATTGAAGCTAGAATACCATGGAAAACCTGGAAGCGCTGGACGGCCATTTCGTCCTAGTGACTGATTTCAAGAGATACTCCTGGAGTTCTAGTGAGAAGCCGTTACCAGTGGAGTTTAACCAGGTCTGTTGTGAGAAATCAACTCACTGATGACAATGGTGTACGGTGGCGCAACTTCGTGGATTGTTTGAAGTTAGGCATTAACACCGTTGGATGCTGGCTCAGTGGTCTAGTTGGCTAACCTCCTGGCGCGCGACTGGTAGGTCCTGGGTCAGAACCTCGTGGGGTGCGGGGTCGTGAATGCGCACTTCTGAGGAGTCCCATACTAGGACGAAACGGCCGTCCAGTGCTTCAATTGACTCATGATTTTAATCAGTGAAATTGTTGATTTATATTATTAATGATACTAATAATAATAATTGGTTTAAGTTGTTCAACAAAATTATCATCTAGTGTGTTTTTTCAAAAAGACTTTCAATTTGTAAACACTATTTGTCACATTGTTCTCTTCAACAAATCTGCATTAATATCAGAAGGGGTTTTGCGGATATTATAGTAATTTCAATAGTTGATATCATGAGTCAATTGAAGCAAGACCACCATGGAAAACCTGAAAGCATTAGATGGCGGTTTCGTCCTGGGAGTTCTCAGTAGTGGAGTTCAACTGGGTCTGTTATCAGATATTAACTCAGTAATGACAACGGTGGATGTGTCGCTCAATTTTGTGGATTAGTTGATAGTAGACATTAACACCGTAGGATGCCGGCCTACTCAGTAGTCTAGAGGTTAAGCGCGAGACTGATAGGTCCTGGGTTCGAATCTCATGAGGCGGGATGGTGGATGCTCACTGTTGAGGAATTCCATACGTGGACGAAATGGCCGTCCAGTGCTTCCAGGTTTTCCATGGTGATGGCCTTGCTTCAACTGACTCATGATCTCAGTCATTGGAAAGATCTAAATTAATCAACTCATTATTTGATTCAAAATGTTCCTCAGGTTTTTGTAAGAAGTTGTGATTGGGGGAGTTCAGATTTATCATGAGTAAAACAGTTGTCACATATATCAATAAATAATAATTATATGTCATCTTAAACCGATTGAAGTTGGAATTATATAATTAATTGGGCGTTCGAGCCATGTTGGTAGGTGTAGACTACCTGGTTGGGATCCGCCAGACGATAACAACCGATGGTTAGAGACCCTGAATGACATGGTTCAACATCGTTTGCAGTGGTTCAGGTGCATCTACTATTTGTGTTCTCTTAAATTCTAATCTTCTAAATTCTCCATGTCCCTTTCTCTTTTTCTCTTTCCAAATTTGTTTCATTGGATTATACTCTTTGAATAACATCTACAAACCCTGATGTTTCCGATTACTGCTTATACTTTTACTACCTCTACCACTATGGGATTTGAATAGACAATTTTATCTGTGTGCTAATGTGGTATGGCAGCTTGAACTGATGTACGTACGTATGAAGTTCTACGTTGCTACTGTCTGCCTAACTGTTTGGGTGTTCACCCTGAGGCTTGAAGGTTCAGAGCTCGATCACTTTAGTGGTCTTGGATGGTCACTTCTGAAGCATCATGTTAGAATAAAACAGCTATCCAGGTCACCCTGGTTTTTAGTGGAACCGTAAATGAGATAAATCTGTGAATACTGCCTAAAATATGAACTTTTGTGGCAACATATCGTTAACGTATTCGAAATCGATAGATTTTAGTGATTTTATAGTGGTGATTTAAATCCAGTTGATTAGCATTGTTTCCAGAAATAACTAATTTGTAGTTATTTATCTTCAGACTACTAAAAGATATAAACCCGTAGCTCCACTGGTTAGGGGGCTTGTCTTCTGACCACCAGGTTACGGGATCAAACCTCGCTCCATTTACTTCGGTTTGGGTAGCCTGGTAGCATTAGTAGCCCTCACATTTAAAATCTTAAGGTAGTAAACGAGTTAACGCTAAACTGACAGGTGACCTCGATTTTCTGTTCTGCTAGTTGTTGAAACGTTTAACAATTTAAAATGTAATTCTCTTCCTTAGAATTGGTTGTTCACAAAGTAGTGACCAGTGCAATGTTTGTCTAGGCCTTCACCACTGACTGGGTTCTATTGATGTGGCCATTAGTCTAAGTGATTGGACACTGTGTTCACTATAGCAAGTCAGTTATGGCATAGTCAACTAAGTGATAACGTCTCCAACTTTGACGCTGGATAACGCCGGTTGTAACTGCTCAGGTAGCGGTTGTGTTCACAATGATAAAAACACTTGGATTTCAAGTGTTGTTTCAAACTGCTGGTTCAAATTTTGTTCTATCTTAGAATTAGTTTTTAGTTCCTTGCTACTGCTCATAAGAACTTTAATTAATCAACCTCTCTTTTAATATGTGCTTCCTGATCTAATAGCTTAAATATCACCATTCACTGTTGAGTTTTCATCAAAAGTGGATATTGGCTATGTATGGAATGCAGAACGCCAGTTTCACCCTGAATCACAATATTGGCATGGACCTTAGAACTTGAACACAATACATTTAGATTCATATCATTAGCAGAGACTAAATTCTTGTAATCCTGAATACCGACAACCTGAAACTACACACCACTTAAACTTTCAAATCCATTGAATATGTTAGTAGCCATCTGGTCTCAATAGCTCAGTTGTTTAAGTGTCAGCCACTTGTTGCTAAAGGTATTAAGTTCAAGTCTTAATGTGAGTATCAACACTGAGATGCACATATAACCATCTTATTAGTCACGAATGAGCAGAAAATGTCATTCTAGATTCCGTTGCTAGTCAGATACCAACTGTATTGAAGCTGCTTTGAATCTATCAGGAAGTATCATTTTGCCCCAAGACACATTTTGCCAATTATCATCAAACCTAGGTTCAATAGGGTTTATTACTGACCATCTACAACCACTAAACTGTATTATCAACAAATAGTTTAAACACATTCCCGTAATTTTTTCACCGTTGGATGCCGGCTTAGTGGTCTAGAGTTTAAGCATTTGCGCACGAGACCGATGGGTTCGAGTCTCGCAAGGCGGGATCGTGGATGCGCTCTGCTGAGGAGTCCCATAGTAGGACGAAACGGTCACCCACTGCGTTCAGGTTTTGCATGGTGATCTAGCTTCAATCGACTCATGATTTCAACCATTGAAATTACTATAAAGATCCACAAATACCCCTTCAAATATGCTTAAAAATTAGAACTTATAATTATGATAAATTTTGTAGATTTATTCATTTTAGACCTTTCAAAAATTTACCACTTGTCTATTATCACCATTTTTTTAGTTTGCGAAATGTCCCGATTTTCATCACAACCCTTATTCATTGATAACTCAAACGTTGTTTGAATACCTTGATATTACTTTCTTTTATACATGTATTCATGTCAAATGTATAATATATCATGTTTTCAATGTAAGTAATAGTAGTAGTAGTATATATCTATGTACTTTAAAGTCTTCATATTTTGCACATACATACATAATACATACAAACAAACAGGCTTACATTTATGTTAATGTCATAATTTTTGGACATCGTCTAGTTGATTCTTTTATGGATAGAGAGTGAGTGAGTGAGAGGGATGCGTTTTTGTTTGTATAGGAAAGGAATGTTTAACTAATGTGCACAATTGTTGTTATTTGTCTGTATATTTATTTGAATACATATGTCATAATGTAGACTAGTGATTATCTCTTACTTCGATCATATCCACTTTCACTGTGATATAAGAGATTTATTCAGATAAATAAGAATAATCATTTAAGTAGATTGCTAAAATTCATATGATTCCATGAACAGATTTATGTAAACTCGATGTGTCTTGAGTATAGAATGTAAAAGTCTTGAATTTTATCACATTTGATAGTGTCTAGCTAGTTTATATTCATCAGACAACAATAACATCTGCAAAGTTGTAAGGAATTTTCAAAGTAAATCAATCCGAGATTTTGCTAATTAGTTGTTGGTGTAACAAACTTGGTCTATAGAATTCTGTTACGAGTTGCGTGGTGGAGATACATAATCACTATTCACCGACATTGCATTGTTAATTTAAAGATTCTCGTCTACTAGTTTTGATATTATGATAAAGATTACTGAGCTTTTTCATCCATTTTGGTTGTTCGAACCCTGTTCCACCTAATTTGGTTCTCGGGCTGTGTAGTATTATATTAGACCTCAAACTTAAACTGTGACTGAAAGTCAGGCATATAACTATATACATGAATGATTTGCAAATAAACCAAAGAAGTTAGTCAGCCCCCTTAATAGTTAACCGAATTCAATATTATCCAAGTTTGGAAAATGCAATAATTCCCTTCGCATACATAAAGTTAAATAATTTTTAGTACTCTTGTCAATAATTAATTTGATTCTTTGGAGGTTTGCTTTGTGAAGTAAAAAAAAAAGCCAATGAGATTTTCCGATTTAACTCTACTGAGCTGACAGCTACACCGTAGAATCACAGAGTTTAGATTTAATTGTGACAAAGGGTTAGTGTAACCATTAAAGCCAGTCAAATGTAATGACTCTAATCGATGCATTTGTATGACGAGATTTGATCACAACAAAGATGTTTGTTCTCGGTTCATTGATGTCTGAATTTTTGTTAGCTTTGATTTTTCTCATCTTTGGTACTATTTTGTTTCACTATGCACTCCGTTTTTGTGATAAATTTCCATTAATACACATAGACATCACGTCAAATCACAATAGCTGTGTACATATCCAATCAAATTACCATAGGGAATTACGAGTAACCAAGCTATTGTGAAGAGGTGTGAGAAATATATTACATAAATATCAATTCGTGTCAATCAATGGGACAACAACAACGAGGTAAGAAATGTGTTAAACAAAATGTCAATCCAGGGGTATATTTCACTTGATGTTGGTTACTTGTATCATTCCTATGTTATTTAGGACTGAAATTAATCAGTCTCTTGTTGGCATATGCGCATCCTGTGTGGACTGCCTCGATGTTGCCTAAAGTCACAAGCTTTATAAGCAAAGATGGATAGTGGCTAGCAGTGGAATCCAGTTTAACGCACGTTTCGTTCTATTTTGGACTTGTCAGCTGGATGTACTTGAATTTTAGAGTTCACGTTCACTCTGAGACTCGAACCCACGGTATTTTTGTTTATTACATTTCTTACCTCGTTGTTGTTGTCCCATTGATTGACACGAATTGATATTTATATAATATATTTCTCACACCTCTTCACAATAGCTTGGTTACTCATGATTCCCTATGGTAATTTGATTGGATATGTACACAGCTATTGTGATTTGACGTAGTGTCTATGTGCATCAGTAATAAGTGTCCTTGTTTGTTTGTGTCTACCTCACCACTTTGTATACATTTTTGCATTTACTTTTCACTTCACACAGATACCCTGTATGGCTTTAACTAGACACATACAGATGCATATCACATATATTATTATTTTATCGTATAACATTCACACATTGTATTGTACAGGGGATTATCTTGTTTTTTCATGTGATTGATTATGATAATTATTGACAAGTTAATAGAAGAACCGAGTACTGAATTGAATTCGAACAGAAAACTGTAGTTTGTATTTATATCACATTTTTTTCTGTTTACCTTCATAAGAAACGTGTTTTCAATTTCTACTTGGTAATCAAACATACAGATGTGGTCATATGATTCACTATGAAGGCACTCTATATACCTATATCAGGTGCCTGTGATGTCGCCTGGTAGGTTAAACCAAAATAGTTGAATCGCAGAGTTCCAACCTCAGACATATGATATTTAATGTTATTCAAGTTCTTTCAGGACACCTAACTTGATAAGTGTTTGTAGAGCTTTTGGCTCGTTGCTTCTCTCTCTCTCCCTCCCTCTCTATCTTTCTTTTTAACATATACACATCCAAATCACTTGCATGCTGTTCAAACAATCCTATACCGTTTGTTTATTTTTATCTTTAAATATTTACACTTCTTAATCAATGATAGAATCGTTCTTTGTTGCTTTTTTTTTGCTTTTTTTCGATACAGATCGTTTATATCTAATCTTTCTTACCATTAACACTAATAATACTGTTACTAAGATAGATACTAAAATGATAAATTTAACATAAATCTAACAAATTTACTCAAAATCAACTATCAGAAATGTATTATTCTTTAAATATTTAAGGAATGTATTATATAAATAAGAATGTAGGACCATTTAGATCAGTAGAGTAAAGATAACAGTCCTTATATTGACCTTCTTTTACGTCGTTGTGTTAAACAAAAGTGCCATTTGTATTGCACTTAGAAAAAAAAATCATAATGTTTAGCTTGATCATAGAAAGTACAGATGTGTATAAGTTTGGGATTGTATATGCGTGCATGTGTTTATAACTTGTGGATTTGTGCCCCTATCAATGTATGACGTAATGATACCGCCAATTAGAGAGCAGTGAATTATCGACTAGACCAATGTTGCATAAAACTTGTACGAGCAGTCTAGAGTCCTTAGCGATCCTGCTTCCCACCTAAATCTGCCTGTTGACTCCAGAACACACATCTGAACCTCCACCATACGAATCATTTATTTCAAACATACTGGGTTTATATACCAACCAGACACACCACATCGCACCAATAAAACAGGCAACAACATTTGTACAAGATTTAACCAAATATGACTGTGAATAAGTAATTGATAGACTGGGAATAACTCAAGAACTGTAAATCGTATTATACTAATCTATAGGTCAAAATGGAGCTCATAATAAGAGGGACACGAATATCAATAATTCTGTTACTTAACAATTATACGTTAAAAATATACGTATAGTATTGGTGTATTAATGGTTCCCAAAAGTTACCATTCATTATACTCATCAGGATATAACAGTGTTGATTGTATCATTGAGATAAACACAAAGTGATAGAGTGATTGTTACGAAGTGATTAGGTTTTAACCATTGAATATATATTATATTATCATTCGTAAATATGAATGTTGTCTCTACATATGTGATCATTTTTGAAATATGTAGATAAAATTTATTACATAATAATGAATTGGTTACCAATTCAAACCTCTATTTGTTGTATATATATTAGTGTATGTTGTTTATACTTAATAATTAATCTAATACATATAAGTTTATTGGTCATGCAATATTCCATTTTTCTCAGTAAGCTCAACAATCAATAGATATCAGTATGATTTAAATGAGTACTGATTTATATACTTTTTAGTTGAAGCATAGTGATATTGCTCAACTACCGTAACCACAATAGCTAGTGCCTAATGATTTGAATTAGCAAAGCATCGATGACTGGTTGACTATTTGAGACAGAATTTGATCTAATTAATCAGTTATGAGAAACTTACACATAAATTACTCTAAGTTACTAGGTTACATCATTACAACCAAATGAAATTACGTATATGAATAACCAAACAATCGAAATAATATAGTTGATCAGAAAGATTAAGAATTGAGGATTTGGTTTGAAAAGACCGAATGAAAATGTATATATGATGTATTACTGACACTGAAGATGTAGATTAAAGTAACTAGTTAATGGATCTGTACGATTATGATAGATCCTTAGCCATATTATCCGACATTCTAAATCGCTGATTACAGTCTTCCTCCAACTTACTCATACGCTATCCAGCGTAGCATGTGGAGGTAAGCAATATGTAATAGCTATTCACAGCCTCATAAACCAATTTACCGTCTTCGCGTAGTAACCTGTGGCAAACTTCAAAGCTGCTCAGCTGATAGTGTTATTATTTACGAACAATGCTTCAAACATACCTGTCATCAGAAACCTATGTCTTCTATTTTGTTAATCTATTTCACAGTCATAGAATAATACGAAGTGAAGTGTTACTTAGTACACTCACTCTTTGTTTGACAAACTGACATCTCGCCTACGACTTGAGTAATTCATGTTAGGGAAAGATAAACTAGTTTTTTGAGATTTTTTTGTGTTCCACTTTTTATAGAATTCTACTACTAAATACTGTTTCGTAGATTAAGAACCCACTGGCTTGATTTCAGTTTGAGTAGTATTCTTGGACTTTATTTAACGAAAATCAAACTCAAAATCTATTACATTAACTTATAGTCAGCATGGAACAAGGACAATTACCTTATCAAAATAATATGAATTCGTGTGTCTCTCTTTTGTATCATTTTAATACACTTATCTTGATAATTTGACTTAACTGTCTGTTAAAGTGGATCTATACAAGTATGTGGCAGATCCTATGTTCCTTATAAACTGGATAGTTGAAGTATCTTTAAACTATTCTGTCATCTGATCTCTTCCAACTAATAATTTCACGTTTTGTAAAGAATAAAAAACAGTCTAAAAAAATAAATCATTGATTATTCCAATCAATATAAAACGTTATAATTCTCTCAACAGTTGAGATCATGAGTCAATTGAAGCTAGAACACCATCATGGAAAACCTGGAAGAATTGGACGGCCGTTTCGTCCTATTGTGGGACTCCTCACCAATGCGCACCCACGACCCCGTCTCGTGGGATTCGAACCCAAGACCTATCAGTCTCGCGCCAGGAGCTTAACCAACTAGTTCACTGAGCCGGCATCCAACAGTATTAATGTCTACCATCAACTAATCCACGGATTTTAGCGACACATCCACTATTGTCATCAGTGATTTACTATCTCACAACTGACGCGGTTGAACTCCACTGGTCACTACTTCTCACTTGAACTACAGGATATGCCTCTTGAAGCCAGTCACTAGTGAGCATATGTTGATTAGTATCACTTATTTTGTTTTCCAATACGAACCAATGAATGCTAATCTCATGATTTGAAATAAAGATATTCTCTTTCATCAAATCTAAAGGTCCTTTCGATTTGTTCTTTGTCGAGATTGTGTTTTTTATTCACTTCTGTAAATGTTCCCATTCTTAATGATTTTCTATATAGAGTCTACTCGTCACATAAGCAGTTAGGACTATCTACAACATTCCTACTGTTCAATAACTTTATGGCACTCAGTGATTTCGTTCATTTATTGATTAAATGCTACATATAATACCAAGCAATAAGTTTTCATCTAGTATATTAGTCTGTGCTATACAGACAATATGGAATAACCTTAGCTATGTAAAAATAAATGATTCCTTCATTTCCACTCATCAACTTACATTAATTCACATTTTTTTGTAGTTCTATTATGTACTCGTTTTATGACTACCATTTTGTATGTGTATGTGTATTATTAATTTTGATCTTTATTATTTGTTAATTGGTGGTGATTCATGGCTTGTTGTCTTTATCTTTCACTATAAAACAATGTACTTTTATTATTTTTGACCTTATTCAGTTAGTTTTTTTCTGTCGATTCTCTTTGTCTTCATTTGATTGTTTTCTTTCTCCTCGTTTTTAACCATCATCCGGATGTTCAACTACATTATATGTTAAGATATATTAGGAGTGTATGGAGGGGTTTGATAGATTATAATTTGAATATGATAAATTATGATAGACTTGACATTAAGGCTTCATTTAAAATACTACTAATCAGGTGAAATGTTAAATGAAACATAATTTATTATCTGTCCGAACTCAACTCTTTTTGTATACAATCCAGGAGAATGGTAAAGCTAAAAATTTCGGAAGAGATAAATAGGCGAGTGAAGTTGAATTAAGACGTATAGGTAGGCGCAAACTAACCTGATTAGGGTTCTTACGATAACCACGATCGGTGTTTGTTGGGTCTTTGGGTGATATGGTTGTTGTAGCGTAGGTTCCTTTATAGATCTCGAGCTTCAATATCCTTCCATATTCTTTTATTCTTCTAATTTGTCTCTGCTTTTTGAACAAGTAGTGTCTAGTGTTCAATTTTTCTCATCATCATTAGTACTGGTATTATTTTGAATTGTTTTGTTCTCTACGTGCTAATTTGATATGACAACATAGAGTAAGACATATTACAACTGAGTAACAGATTAAGTTTAATAAAACTCAAATTAGAAAATTTCATTATGATTTCTTAGAGAAACTGAAATCTTAAAATTAAAATGTTTGTTGTTTTTGATGTTGTTAACGCCTTTCGTCGTATATCAGAACTATAGCATCAGTGTCTACTACAACTAGTTCAAAGAACACAACACTAAATAAAGCATCTATTTGAGTTTGGAATCTTCTGAATCATTTCAATTCTGTGAATATCTGTACGATTACCGAAATGAATGGTTACGTAAACCTTTTAAATCGACTCATAGTAATTACTCACCGAATTGTAACGTTTTAGTGGTCTGAGATCTGAATCCATTTAAATCGTATATTGATCGCTATTAAAATATACATGTCGTCAATCCTCGTATAAAACTTTAGACTTAACTCGTGTTGGTGAATAACACAAACAAATAAGTCAGATACGAGAATGGTTTTTTGAATACGTATATTTCGTACAATTGTTAATCGACACAAACGATCTAAGAAACGAAGTGAAGACAGATAGAAGCAAAATGACACTCAGTGTGAGCCGACTCAACTTAACCAAGCGTGAATCTTTATTAATAATCAGACGAAAATAGGTTACAGACATGTGATGAGTAGAAAAATCAATGTGCGCATATACGCTCATATAAAAACAGTCAAAGCTGATAGGCGAAAAATTGCCAGGGTCAAAATGTGATTTCAAAATAATGGATAAATTGGTTTGTCGAGAAGCTAGAATAAGTTTTGTGGATTTAACGCGGTAACCGACACTACAATGCTTTTTTGAACACTTTAAACACATATTCAAGACAGAATAAATCCATGTGCATCATCTTAATTAATTCTTAATGATTTCACCGAACGTCCTTAATCACTGATAGAGCACAGATACGTGGAATGTCAGACGATGGAAGGATTATCTGTATAAGAATGTTTTGACAAAGCTTAGTGAATTAATTACTATTACTAACAAGTACATTCATTAATAGTTTCACCGGCTACCTACTTTTTATCTTCCAGTTTTTCTACCTAGTTACTTATCTATCCGTTCATTATCTCGTTCGAGTTGATTTTTTTTCTCTTTTAGAAATGGTCATAAGTATACACATGAAAGTCGTAAACCTCATGCGTGTCATTTCTGTGATAAATCCTATAGTGATTCACGTTCACTTCGACGACATTACGAAAATGCTCATCCCGAAGAGAATGAACGTTGGATGTTATTATGTCAAGCAACAAATGGTGATACAAGTGCCTTATCTATCGCTGCTGCTGCTGCTGCTGCCCTACTTTCCTCATCAGCAGCAGCGGCGGCAGCTGCAGCAGCAGCGACGACAGGACTTGATGCTGAATCTTCACTATCTCGCAATGGTGGTGGTAGTAGTGCTGACGGCAATTCCAATAATGATAACAACGCTTCATCGTTAGCCATATTTAATGCCTTGAGTAATACTACATCGGCATCGTCATCATCTTCAGCTGGCAGTACTGTCGTTGTTTCTTCTGCAAGTGTAAATAAATTAATTGAATTGGGTAATCAAACTGGCCTATCACCTGCTGCATTAGTCGCTTTAGTCGCTTCTACAGGTTCTACATCTGGTCTTTCTTCAAGCTTACAACAATTAGATCGTTCTAATTCATCGACTTGCGTATCTAGTGAGTAACCTAATTGGTGTTCTTATTCTCTATTGCTAATTAAAGTGTCTTTCTTCAATGAAGAGTTATGTTCGTTTTATCATTAAAATATATTTTATTCTTCTTAACACTTTATACTTCAGTAGTTGAGATCATGAGTTAATTGAAGCTAGACCACCAAGGAAAACCTGGAAGCACTGGATGGCCATTTCGTTCTATTGTGGGACTCCTCAGTAGTGCGCATCCACCATCCCGCTTACGGGAGTCGAACCCAACACGTGACAATCTCGCTCTTGAGCGCTTAACCTCTAGACCACCAAGCAGGCCGGCATCCAACGTTGTTAATGTCCAACTTCAACTAATCCAAGGAATTGAGCGACCTATCCACTATTGTCATCAAGGAGTTACTATCTCACAACTTTATTATTCAGGAAAAAAAGTGTAGTGAGAACATCAAAATGAGACGAAAATGTACTTTACTCGAGAGAATGCAAAAGGCAGTCATACTAAAACGTGATTTCAGCTATTTGTAACATGTCATTAACAATTAAACTGTGAAACGTTTCGGGTGGTACCTTATTATCAGTTTAAGACTGTGTAGTTATTGTCTAACTTGACCTACGATGTCTTCTGTTGTAGAGGAGCAGGATTAAAGAAACCCAAGGTCTAACTAACCGAAACGTGTTATCAGTTCACAAAGTGATTGACTATTGGATTAAGTTTTATTGTTCAGTGAAATCTGCCTGAACGAGGTCCTTACGATTATCGTGACCGATGGTGGACGACCATGACTGTTATGGCTGAGATTAGGTTGCAAATGTGCAAATGCAGTTATTCTTTATCTTTCTGTCCCACGAACATTCACTCTTCTGAAATTATATTGTTTATTCCTGATGTTTTCTACAACAACTAATAACTGTTACTACTTCTACTTTTCTGATATCAAAGTATAAGTAAACTATGTGGAGAATCTTATAAAGTTCATATAACTCTGAGTACCGTATTCGCCAGTCAGAAAAGTTTGTTCGTTTAGGGCAATTTTTGATTTAAAAAAGATAAACTTACAAAGTGTAAGGAGTTTTGAGTTGTATAATGAATTTTATCATGTGAGTTATTTCTTACAGTGAAGGTAAAAGGCGTATGATCAGGGGTTGGGGTTATGAATTGCAGTAATGGGATAGCTTTGAGTTTTAGGGTTTGGAATTACGACTAAGACTAGGATTTTCTTCGCTAACTGACGTAAACGTTCATGCAAAGACTGAGGCTATAAACCATTTTTGCTTCCTAGGCATATGTGTGTGGGTGGATTTCACTCAAATACACATGAGGTAATATCCGTTTGGTTTTTCTAACGAATTTCATGTTATTCCAAGAACTTACAGACTACCGTTGAAAAGTTCAAAGTACCGTTTATCACTCTTTTTCTTTGAAGTTTAATGAATTTCTTATCGTAATTCTGTAGATTGTTTGTGTTCGTTCTATTCTTGTCATGCTTTGGCTGTTTTTTTATGCGTCTTACAATTCCCCGCTGAAATGCAATAGCCCCTATCTTTCATCTTATTGGCTAACTCATGGTCGTTCTGCAGACGTCTATTTCGATAGTTTCGTTTTTCTGTAATGATGTGGTTTAGCAACTTGAACTGATATGCATATGTTCCATGTCTTATGTCGCTTATGTCTGACTAAATGACTGACTGTGGAATTACCAGAGACCTAAAAGTTGATTTTGGATGGAACGATTTGCTAGAGTTTGGATGTATTATTTCTCAGTTTCTTATAAATTTATGTTTGATTATTCTTCCATACATATTTCTTCTATCTGTTCTTCCTTTTTTTTAAACTCTATCTCCCCCTTTTTGATATATCACTACCATTGATATGAATATTTTAAGTCATTTGTTTTTCATTTTGATGAACGTTTGTGAAATATAGGATTTTCCTTCGTTGTACATTAGTGCCTGATATTACATTGTTTATAATCCGTTGATAGCTGACTAACATCTACTGTATTATCACTACCACTGATTTCTTAGATTAACAGACTAACCATAATGTTGTCGTATATAATTTAATTACTTATTAAATTTTATACACTACTGAATCACCCAATCAATTACTCTGTTTATAAATCAAGTAACAACTCATTCTGAATGTAACTAATCTATTTTAATGACAAAATAAATCTTGCATATTCGTCAGTAAATTGCAGTGTAGAAGTCATATGATTCCTTTACTGTTATAAATACTAATTACTTCAATTTTGCTGTGAATAATTAGTAGGCAAAGTATATGATTTTCAATCATTAAAACTCAAGTTCAAAGTACACTTCATCTATGTCAGTTTAGATAATAGTGTAGTATTACTGTCTCTAGGGAAGAATAGTGTAGCTTAAAGCTGATTTCATCAACCTGTACTTAATCAGTATATGAAATTATCATGTTATTGTTGATTCATATCTAGATGATACAGAGAGCCTAGTGATAAGACATCATCTGATAATAAATCAGTGTTCCATAGTATTTGGTTTTCAAATATGATATGGTTAGATAATTATAGAAATTATTAAAATAAAGGATTGTGGAGATTGTTGGATTTTTTAAGTTTTACATTGATCTTAGTTAGACAAGCATTGGAAACTACAATACACCGGATATCTGTTTAATCCATGAATGGATCTTTTCAACGGTGTACACCGGAGCTTAAAATTTAATCCTCTGAGTTTGCAACCGTTGGTTGATAATTCTAACTACAAAATTCATTGACCCTTCATTAGTCAGTTATACGCAACCTGGAGTTTGACACATGGACATCAATTAAAGTTGCTTCACCTCATTAAAATAGGAAAATGAAATTGTCAAAGCATATCACTTCATACTAAGAATCCATCGTTTGCTTTCTAGTGTTTAAGTCCGAAAAGAAATCCCCGGTGTTTAACATGAAACCGTGACCATAATATTTCAATTATATTGATGGTAAGAAAAATTTCATCAATGATAATGGATAATAGTTGAGAAATCTCATAAACTGATCGATGTTAGATACCATCGCATGCTAAATCAATTGTCTGAAAGATAAATGCTTAACGTAAGGAATGATGGTTCTAAGTTTGATCCCTGGAAGAGTTATGAATAGAAAGTTCTAAGGAATTCTAAAGTATAATAAAACTGATATCCAGTGTTTGTAGGTTTATAATAATTGTCTAATTCAGTTCATTGTAGCGTTATGGTTAGTTTCAAACCATACAATTAATAGACTGATTTTGTTTTTCTTTAGTTATTTTTTTAAATAATCACTTATTTGTATAGTTGTAGTGACATGAAAGCGTAAAGTGTCAAACGAAATCGTTTAATTAACTTATCAATCTGTTTTATTAATATACAAACACGTATGAATTTGATTCATTAATAACATTGTAATAATAATCGTAATAATTAATAACATTGTAATGCCAAGTTAATGAACTCTCTCTCTCTCTCCCTCTCTGTAAGACTAAAAGATTCTGAATTACGGTCCTTGTGTGTTATGTTATGTATGCACACTTTTGAAAAGTCATAAAGCACAACAAAACAGATTACTTGCTCTCAAATGCCCTGGTACGGTCGAGAGCGGAAAAATCAGCTCTCACTCTCAAAATATTCTCACATGGCCACGTGCATACAGCTACTGCCAACGAAGTCCTACTCACTGCCTTCTCGTGGCATTACTGTTGTTTACGAAATTGAGAGGACGAAAAGCGAATATCCGACGCCTTAACGGGATCGGCGGATATGGAGGATCCATCTAGGGGAGTTGAAAAACCCTCGTTCCAAACCAATGGCGTACGAACCAATTGTTTATCAGCGGCTACCGTGGGACTGCATCTCCTTACGTTGCTCCACTACCTTGTGGATCAAACCTTCAGGTCGAAGGCTCTGGGTGTGACCTCCTAAGTAGACCACCTGTTTCGGTTTGGGCACCCGAGCAGTATCATAGCTCACTTGTGTGGCGCATATCTATTTGGTGCCCCTTAATACCAATATTTATGTGTTGAAATAAATAAATAAATTGTCCCTATCTGTATTTCTTCATGTGTGATTGCTTTTTCCCTCTACTTTTATATCAAACTAGGTAGTGTTAGTAGTAATAATATATTAGTCTGTGTTAATGTAAATTTAATCTCATATAGATGTGTGCATATTTGTTAAGGTAATTGCTCAGTAAACAAGTTATTTATTACTCTTTAAGTCCTCATGATATTTTATCTTACTGATACTTCTCTTATCTTTCCAAAACGAAATCGTTATTAGAAACTTTATTGAAGAATAATCTTTAGAATTTAAATTGTGTACTTTCGTGTATATTCACTCCTTCTTCCTTTGTTTACATGAAGTAAATGCACTATTCTAATTGAAATATTCAAATATATAGATGGATTTTATAAGTGGTCTTTATTTTTTGAGCTCTGTATAATGGTGCTAAATGATTTCAATATTTAATGAATTTGATAATTCAACACTTTCAATCATTATTCTATTGATTCAATACGTGATTGTTCTATATTAGAATGTAATTTTTGTTTGAGTCTTCATTTCAAGCATCTGATATTTTTCCTAGCTGCATGTTCTAAATATTTCAATTTAGCCTAGACCATTATCCCAGGTTAAAACTAGGAAAGAAGGCCCAGGACAGAGTGGGCTGGAGGATGCTGGTCGGCGGCCTATGTTTCATTTAGAGTAACAGGCGTAAGTATTATCCTAGGTTAAAAACACAAATAGATGAAAGTTAGGACTTAAAGTTAATTTTCTAGTACTAATTATACTTTAATATGCACAACACTCAATTGATTAACAAATGAAGATATAGCCTAAAGCGTTGAGATGAACACGTCTATTGAACATTAAAAATGTTGCCGATAACGTTCTCCACTTGTATTGTCATTAGTTATGATCACATGATCTTCAATAAGTTATCGATCCCTGAAATACAATTTAACACAAATACAACGTACTTTGGATTATATGATTTCTATTTGTAACTTATTGAATGAATACATACGTTTTCTATATAAGCCTTCTAATTGTCGATACTCCTTTTTGTTGTATGTACTGTCACAACTTGTCTCTTACTTGTTGTTACTATGTTAACCAGACATATATTCCACATCTAATGCAAAAAGTATGTATTTCAAAAAAATAGAGGGTGAATAATGTAGAATTGTCGTATACCAGGGAAAAAACTTCCAATTATCCTAATTTCTTATGATGATAAAGTTTTCTTCACTCATAATATTTACATGTTCGTTAGTATTAGAAACAAAAGAATAATGAATAGATAGCTTTGTGATTACCAAACAATGATTCTTTTCTAGGCTTTTTGATTAGATATCTATTCTATTTCAAGCTAAGGTCTAATTATGGGTTGAATTCAATTGGGCAAAATTTACTCAGAGACTCAATTATTTACTTTAAATATTCGGAAGACAGTTTTTTGGTGAAGATGCTGACAAAACACATCTTCTGATTACCTTGATCAAGAAGGTTCGGTTAATTTTTCTCACTTTGCATCATATGTGGCCCAGGTAAATTGTCCATTTACAACTTAAAACTCGAGTGCTCTATGCATCAGTTAGTTCTGATCGTTAAAAATAGGAAATTCGTAGGCTATTACTAATTGAACATAGATGCCTTCGGAGCGGTCCTTGCGTATTTTTTTCCAAGTTATTTATTTAAAAATTTAGACATTGCTATGACGGGGCACCATATATATATGCCATACGATGAAAATGAAGTTTTGAAGAGAGGAAGGAAGGTGAAGAAAGATTAATGGAAATTAGTATATTAGAGTGAGATAATAATAATAATAATAATAATAATAATAATAATAATAATAATAATAATAATAGTAATAGTGATAATAATAATAATGGGAGTAGCAGTTCAGTTGGAATAAATCCGACCAGGGAGAATTCTATGAGATGTCATGTCTAAGCTACTGAAATCAGTGTTTCAAGACGATATATCAACTGAATTATCGTCACTGTGACTGAACACATCTTGCCGAACCTCTACATTACTAACATGGTGTTGACTCTGGATCTCATCGATCGGTCTGAAACAGCGATGCTCGAACACAGAGTTTTCAAACATCCTCAACTTGGAAAGACTAGGATTCACAAACACAGAAAAATCGCTCTCACCGACGCGTTGTAAATCCAACCTTTTACAACCAGAATAACAACACGAAAGTGCCGAAGATGACCCAGATTGGTATAAGCTGCTCTGGCTTTCATTATACGTGAATTGATGTCATTTCTCACGCCATCACTAACAATTATGCAGCTGCTCAGATACACGAACTTCTCGACTACTCCTATCTGCCCACTACCCAGGGTGAGTGCTGAATCACGGTCCTGCCAACCTTGTAAAAGTACTTTGTACTTCGAAGGTGCAATGCACATACCATGGCGACAGACATTAATTGCCGAATGATTAAGTGCGGAATGCATGGCTTCGGTATCATCGCATAGTAAGGCAATATCATCCACATATTCAAGGTCGAAAAGCCTTTCTTCAGGCAACAGATTCATATCACCATTACCCAGATCCATCAGAGCTGTTTGCAGAAAGTCGTCGATAGCAAAGTTGAAGAGGAATTTTAGGATTGGGCAACGATGTTTAACCCCACTGCTTGATTGGAACAACAGAGAGATGTGGTTGTATACCCTCACTCTACCTGAGTTGTTTGTATATAGGGCTTTCAAGATTTTAGCAAACTTTTCAGGTACACCCTTCTTCGATGTACAACTCCGGATAACAGCTCTGTCCAACGAATGGAAGGCAGCCCTAATATCAAGAAACACTACAATTGTTGGCCGGTGATAAGTATGACGGTGTTCTAAAATTTGGTGGAGTGTGAAGATCTGATCAATATATCTTCGACCAGAATGAAAACTAATCTGCTCCTCATGTGTCAATCTTTCTCGGGTTTTGATTAATCCACGAAGTATGACGAAAGTCAATAGTTTAGACGTAGTCGGAAGTAGACTTATCCCCCGATATTGGGATGTCTGCGATCGGAAGGGAACAGAAAGGAAATCGGAGAGCAATCGAAATATCAACAGTTATGAAGGAATAATTGAGTATATAAATGACAACGCAAAGAGGATTTGCAAATGATGGATTTATTGTGTGAATTTCATATTTTACGAAACCACTGTGCGATTCTGCATTGCACGTAAATTGGTCTTCCTCACCCGAGTTTTTGTTCACTATATCCTCACTCCCTGCTCTACTAGGACTTTTGCGGATATCATCAAACTATCAAGTATGCAATGCTAAGTTTAAACTCACGACATTATTTAAATATTGAAAATCTATTTGTAAATTGGTGAATCTTCATTAGGTGGAGTGGATGGATCATCCGTTAAGTATTCATAAATTAAATTATTTGTGTAATTAACTAATGACAGGGTAGTGACTGATATGATTGTCTAGTTATTCAACACCGACTGCCCCAACGTGCGATGCTCAATGGTATAGAAGTAGGTTGGAAGAAATCTAGGGGCGGCCAGACCAAAACATAGCACTAAATTCATGAAGTCACTGACAAGTGGACTGAGCCATGGTGGTAGGTGTAGACTACCTGGTTGGGATCCGCGAGGCGATAACAACCGATGGTTAGAGACCTTGAAAGTGACATGGTTCAAAATCTTTTGCAATGGTTCAGGTGCATCCACTCTTTGTGTTCTCTCAAATTCTGATCTTCTGTATTCTTCATGTCCCTTATTTATTCTTTTTTGAAATTTATTTCACTTTAATGTTTCCGATTACTGTTTATACTCCTCTTACTACCTCTACCACTATGGAATTTGAATAGACAATTGCATCTCTGTGCTAATGTAGTATGGTAACTCGAACTGATGTACGTACGTACGAAGTTCTACGTTGTTACTGACTGATTCATTTATCACTGATCGGATTCCATTGATCAAGTTGCAATATGTTCGCTAGTCTAACAAAACTCGACTTTTTGTACATTATATTTTGATGTTAACTGGTTTGAGATAGCAGGAAACGTTTAAGAATTCATCAGCAAATCACATATACAACCTTTAAAGAACTAAATCTTCCTATGGAATTCGAACCAAACTCAGTCTGAAATGATTCCATGAATATATTCGGATCATAACTGATCCTATTGTCGTCTATCTTCAACCATCTAACATTAGAATTTAAAAAAAATTGTTTCATATAGATTTAATTAGTTTCCTTTAACAACAACAAGAAAACAGACCCAGACATTATTTTGTCAATTTTGTTTACTTGAACTCTGCTGAATTTGTTTATGACTTTATTTGTTTGTTCATTTTTTCCTTTCCTTATAATCAAAAATTGAGATTAATAATTAAGAAAACAAAACCATAATATTAGTTAATATTAGTTACTTATTTCTGTGACTGGAAACTTCAATTCTGTGGTCACTTTATATATGATACCTTGAATGCAATCTAAAATTACAATATACTTATCTAGGCTTTAAATTTAATGAATGGAATTGTATGTAACTTCCTATGATCATCGATGATACAGTGTTAGTGTTTGGTATACTAAACAATGTGTTACGGTGTCCAAGAGGTATTTCGTGGAGTTTTATTGAGAAGACGTAACCAATGGAGTTCAACCGGTTCTGTTGTGAGATAGTAACTCACTGACCATGGTGGATGTGTAGCTCAATTTAGTGAATTGGCTGAAATTAGACATTAACACCGTCGAATGCTAGGCGGCTTAGTGGTCTAGTGGTTAAGCGCTCGCGCGTGAAACTGGTTTCAAATCTCACGGGACAGGATTGTGGATGCGCACCACTGATAAGTCACATGCTAGGACAAAACAGCTGTCCAGTGCTTTCAGGTTTTTGATGGTGATCTAGCTTCAATTGACTCATGAATTCAATTATTAAATGTTTTTTTGCTCAACTCTGTAGATGTGAGAAATCAATTTTGTAAGTGAAATCTAGATTGAAGGGTAGTATTCCCATTGCTTGGTCAGATATTAATTCAAAGAGCTAATTGATTGAAACTTTATATTTAATTTGTAGCTGATATGACAGTTGCTCTTTGTAGTATTGTGTTGTTTAGTGAAAGCTTTAATTTTCGTCCTAACCAATATTAATAAATATCCATTTTATATTGAATGCAACTTCAGAAATAGATCATCCAACTTAAAGAATCAGTTGATGAGGTTGTGAATCATCATCAACTGAGATGGTTGGGCCACGTGTTACGTATGCCTGAACATCGATTACCACGACGCGCAATGCTCACTAGTGTTGAGGACGGTTGGAAGAAAGTTAGGGGTGGACAAACTAAAACATTGTATCAGTCCTTGAATTCACTAACTTCTAATGTGAAAGGATTGTCCAGGACAGGGTTGGGTGAAGAGTGCTGGTAGGCGGCCTATGCTCCTCCACTAGGAGTAACAGGCGTAACTAAGTAGGTAACTGACGGACTTGTTTTTCAACAGACACAGATACAACCTCAAATTCTATCTGAAACTAATTAATCATCATTAAGGTAATAATTTATTTTGAAATATTCACAAAATAAATAGGCTTTTCATAATTTCAATTGTAACTAGTATGAATTTATGTTATTTTCATTTGATATGTGTGTTAACTGGTCCCTTGAAATGTTTTGTATACAAACCTATGTTTCTCTCTCTCTCTCTCTTTCACTCTCATTCTGCCTTTGTGTATACAGGTTTATGTATGCATAGCGTTCATTAAGACATAAAGTGTTGTATACATTTGAAACAATTGAGTATTTGTCACACTTCATGGATTGAAAATTATTTACTATTGTGTGTTCTTATTGTTAATTATATACTATGGATATTATTTACCCGCTATGCCTTGCGGTTCATACGTATATATGATTACATAGTTGTGGATATATGTACATATGTGTTATCTATTTATTATATTTAGGGGGCATAGTTTTAATAACTTCCATAAGTGTTTGTGTGTTTACGCTTCATGCTATTACTAGTGGTCACTATTGTGATTTGACTTTTATTCATGTATGTACTATTGGCTCTACATTGCTGAGCTGGCATCCAACTATTAGGCGTTCGTGCGCAAGACTGAAAGCCCTGGGTTTGAATCCTGCAGGTGGAATCGTGGGTGCTCACCGCCACTGAGTAGTCCCATAATAGAACGAAACGGCCGTCCAGTGCTTTCAGGTTTTCAATGGTGGTCTAACATCAATCTATTCATGACCTCGATCGAAAATATAATAATCTGCACAACTTTATATTGTCAAACAGTTTAATTTAAACAATATGAATAGAAATAAATAAACAAATAAGAATCTATAAATTAGAGTTAAATAGTGATCTAATCGGAATAAAATTCTACTTTTTTTTCTAAAAACAAAAACACTACTAAAATTAGCAAGACGGTAGGGAATATACACATTTTACTGTACAATATTTAAATTAAATTGAGGTGTTTTTTTTTAAAGAAAAGTGTTTTTACATGAAGGTACCTATATGTAAAATCCAACTCACACGTCCTCGTCTTACCTACTGGATAGTGGGACTTGTCCCATGAATTAACGTGAGCGGTAAACTGGGTGGTAGAGATCAGACTAATGTACTACTTGACCGATACCCCTAAACCATGACTAGTGCTATGAAGAAAAATAGCACAGCTTTAACTGCAAAAATAGCTATCACGCCCCGGTAGTTGTGCTGTGCTTCGATGTAGCCACTTCTCCATAAAGGCCTGCTAGGCTTCACCAATTCATTTTATCTGGAACGGGAGGACTATTATTAGTTTATTGATTAAAGCTTATTCAGTAAAATAGCTGAACTAACTTTGTTGATACGGTCATCACAGACAAAAAAACATTGATTTCATCTAATGGAGCAGCAAGAAATTAAGTTTCCACTACCCCACTACCGCTCTTTGCATATTTTCCTGTTTCACTTAATAATATTATAGTCTTCTGTAGACATTGTATAATCTTATCATCCAGCACCGATCAAATCAATTTTATATAATAAATCAATATGATTTTATGTTTGATCGTAAAGTTTTCATCATATCAACCAACATAATCATTTCAAATTAGAAGCTATTCAATGATCATTATTTCATATTTTTTTAAATAATGCCTCAATCTAGAAGGAAATCAAAATATTTTCACGCTTTGTAATGCAAACATATTACTAGTATATGTTAAGAGTGAAACGAATACCATCAAATAGAATGTAATGTTCATCTTTTAACATTGAAAGTTGATCGAATTGGAAAAGCTCCTTGGTTCGACTTAAGACAGTGTCTCAGTCAGTCAGTTACAACGTATGGCCAAGCACATATATGCATCGGTACAAGTTGTCATACCTCATTAGCACAACAACATGAACAGCAAATTCATAGAATTAGTTAATTCAGTGGTGATAATATACAAAAGAAAGATTGCATAAAAGGATATAGTACAGGAAGAAAGAATTAGTTGGTAGGAAGCTATAAAGTGAATTTAATCTCACAATTTAAGGGAGGACAAAGAGTGTATACACCTACGCCATTGTGATCGATTTTGAGCCATGTCACACACAGTCTCCAACCATTGGTTACGATAGTGTGATAACAGGTGCATTACTTTTTGATAAGAATAATAAAGGCTCAAATCAGTGTTACATAATCGGAAATAGGTCAATGATTAGAAAGATATAGACAGTGAAATAACTTTGATAAAATTATAAGATGACGTAATAAGTAATGTTCAGATAATTGGAACGTGAAACGTATACTTGAGAGAAAATAAAATAAAATGGTAGGAGGGGGTGAAGAAAAATAATAAACGAAGAGAAAGTTTGAAAAAAATAGTAAATAAATTCATTTATTAAGGCGGAGGGTGTTACAAATTGCTTCTGAACACGAAGACTTGGCTTATTGACTCGAATTCCTATGGCTTCCGCTATGTGTAAGAGACGAGATCGAACACCATCAGGAAAACTAGTAGGAATACGATAAATAATTTTAAATAATTATCAAAATGGGTTTTGTGGAGATTTTAGAAATTTCACAGATTGAAATCATGAGTCAGTTGAAGCTAGACCACCATTGAAAACCTGGAAGCACTGGACGGCCGTTTCGTCCTAGTATGGGACTCCTCAGCAGTGCGCATCCACGACCCCACACCACCCGGGCTCGAACCCAGGACCTACTGGCTTCGCGCGCGAGCACTCAACCACTAGACCACTGAGCCGGCATCCAACGGTGTTAATGTCTGTGAAATTTCTAAAATCTCCACAAAACCCACAAAATCCACATCACCTGCTCACTAGTGACTGACTTCAGGAGACACTTCTGGAGTTCTAGTGAGAAGTCGTTACCAGTGGAGTTCAACCAGGTCTGTTGTGAGATAGGAACTCACTGAGGACAATGGTGTACGGTAGCGCAACTTCGTGGATTGGTTGAAGTTAGACATTAACATCGTTGGATGCCGGCTCAGTGGTCTAATGGTTAAGTGCTCGCGCGCGAAGCCAGTAGGTCCTGGGTTCGAGCCCCGGGTGGTGCGGGGCCGTGGATGCGCACTGCTGAGGGGTCCCATACTAGGACGAAACGGCCGTCCAGTGCTTCCAGGTTCTCAATGGTGTTCTAGCTTCAACTGACTCATGATTTCAATCTGTGAAATTTTAAATAACTTGTTTCTGTTCACTACATGACCGCTATCAATCAAGTGTGATAGAACGGAGCTGTGTATTGTCTTGACGTTACTTTATCCTAACCACGAAGGGAGGTGTTCACTAAATCTTTGGTTCAGTTGCCTGGTAGTGCGCCAAATATAGCTTTCTCCACAGGAGCAGCTGAATTTGTATATACACATAGAAGTGGCATAACCAGGTAACTTATTCTTCAGTTGGAGGGTCACCATAGATCAAGTCGAATACGATAGACAGAGGTTGGCAGCATTAAACGTTCTTTTTACTGCTCTAGTCAGTCTGTTATGTAATACGTCACCATCGAATTGCAGTTTCAAGAAAAGAGGTTTCTTATTAGCCGTTAGTGTTACTAACGCGGTCTTAAACCTAGTGAGTTCATCGGGAAAAGTAGACACCAAATCTGTTGTTTGCTTAAATAGATTTTCAAACTGTACATCTGTGTCGAATTCGTTTATTTTATTTCTAAAGCCTGATGAGGATTTAATCGAAAACAATATTGTCCGCTTATATCTATGTTGTTCTTAATTTACAATATGGGAATATTTCAAATTTTAAATTTATTCTGTTTCTCAAGAATTAGAGGAATGTGACAAGTAAATATAACAGTTTGATTGTATAGTTTTTGTTTTATCGAATATATACCTGCGATAAATGTGAACTCAGGTGGGAGACATACAGTTTATTCTGTAATGCAAAATTACAAATTTCTTTGGTAAATAGTGAAAACCATACATTAAATACTTTATTTGTTAATCTTTCATCAATTGTCCTGTACATAATTCATAATTCTTCCACTTCTCAATTCTTTTTTGTTTTCTTCAATCCGATCTTCTTAGCCTTTTACTAACAGCCATTCAACTTTTGATTGGTGTTACATACCACACACTTTTTCTATCCAACTACAAATTAAACTTATTCTCATATGAATCACACTAAATAATTGTCAGTTAGAGGAAGTTTATGATTTGACTCTGTACTCTTTAATTTGTTTACCTTCTATTTTCCTTTATCCTATCAATATTCTAGCTTCTTTAATATATCGACACAATGTGAATACGCAATACATAGATAGGTACGAGACACGTTTAATAATTCTATTAATACGTACGTGTATAATTCAAATGGGGAAAATTTATTGTGTAATGCGAATTCGCTCAATGGCTTCGAGATATATGAAACTCATACATCAGATACATCACTTCCACATCTTCTTTAGGCTGTCTTTCACATACTCCGTTATTCCTTCGATTCTGTTGTCATTTTGATTGCTCTTCGATTTCCTTTCTCTTTTCTTCATCTCCATCTTCTGCTTCCCTATATCCCTTATCCGATTGCGCCTGCATACTACTTATATCTGATAGCATAAGTAGCATGCACTTCAGTAGCGTTGAATTTGTTCATTCTGTGATTATACTAAATTACTTGAATGTTACACCAGTTGTGGTTCGGAATTTCAGTGTAACACTTCCATACATTTCCTTAGTTCAGGTTTTAAAGTACATGTGGATTATAATTCGTAGTGGAATCTAGAATATGCGTTTTGTCCTATTTATGACTCGTCAACTGCACATATCTGTATCACAGTGTTTGTATTCACACTGAAGCTAGAACCCAGTAACTTTCACTTCTGACGATTAATGCGTTATCCGATAAGGCAGTGAATGGATATTATAAATAATAGCAATAATAATAGACACCCGCACTTCTAGTATGAAACTTCAGACCGGTTGAAAAATTTAGTGTTTGGTTAATGGTTATCTGAACGCAGCAGATGATGGGTTGGCATTTAAGGCGAAAATACCCAAGTTCATATTTCAATATTAGCTTCAACATCAAGGTACAGGTAGGTACACTCAAATGATGAGTTTGAAATAGTGCGAAATACCTGTCATGGATTTTATTGTTATTCGCAATTCATATGCTCTAAACCTTAGCTACATCAAGGCATGCCATTGAGGATACACATCTATCAGCAAATATTGATCATACACAATTTAATTATTAAACCTGATTGAGAAAATTATTTATCCATTATAAAGTGAAATTAAACTCTTTAACGTTTAATATTTGAATTATTAGTCAGTTACAACTGCCTTTCCTACGAAAAAAATAATTACAAACCAGCACTGAACTATGCACTTAATTGTGTCGTTAAAAGTATTCAGTTTTTTTTCAATTTTCCTATATTCATTCATGTGTTTGTATATTGAATAGATGGTGCTAAGTCATCAAAACAGTCAATATCATCGACTAGTCAAAATGCTAAAGAAAAATCTCTACGTCCCAATCGTTCGTCATCATCATCACCGACATCACGATTTGTCTGTCGTTCACCGAATCCTTTCTCTAAACCAATCTCTCCAAATAATAATAATGATACCATGATAGATATCAATATGGAAAGTGAGAATGCAGTAAATGTAATCACTGATGAGTTATCGGACACCACCACCACGACAACAATATCAACAACAACTGGAACACTGACACCAACCATAACAAATACAATTTTTAATAAAACATTATTTACTAATGATGCCAGCATTAATCATCATACAAATACTGTAACAATTAATAATTTTTCTTTGAATCCAATTGAAGTAGCAAATGCTGCCAAAGTTGCTTTACTTATGGCACATCCATTAGAAGAACCAAAACGTGTAGCATGTGCTATCTGTGCGAAACGTTTTAAAAATCAATCTGCTCTAAATGGTCATATGCGATTACATGGTGGTTATGGACCGGCTGGTTTGATTGGTGGGAATAACACCTCCACCACCACGACAACGACAGCAGTAACAACGACATCACTATCAAATCAAACCTATACTGCTACTACTACTATTGATTGCAGTAGTAATGATAATCAAGAAAGTAATAAAGCAATACATTTTAATTTATTTCAAACAAGCTCTGGTCATATAAAGAAAAATAACAATGTTTCAGATTCCAAGAAAAAAGGCTACTCAACATCTAGTGATATAGACTCTTTGAAGTCGTTCAGTTTAAAATCTCATTCAAAGGCTTTTACAGTAAGCATATTTTTGTTGGTACTAGTTCATTTGATGGTTAGCTGATCGGTGGTAGCGATATAAAATCTAATGTTGTAGCATTAATAATAAATGAAAGATTGTATAGGTTACAGCTAACAGCAAAATTTGACCTAACGCCTCCTCGCGGTGCTGCTGAATGGTACGGGCAACCTTGCTACCCAACTTAAGCGGTCAACGGAGATCGAACTGATCACCCACTCTGTTATATCCTTGATCAACTCAGGTTCTGCTCGAGGCTCTCTTGATCACACGGGGGGCACCTGATATGTCTGTTCATGTATAAGAAATGCAGTAGTCCTCAGGCCTTCGTAGTCCAAGTATGTAGGTATATGCAAACGGTGTGCAAAGGAAACGTTTGCTGAAATCTTGTCGACCCCATGTCTAGTAAAATCTACGGCCTAAGCTATCAGGTCTAATACATAATCAGAAGATAGGGTAGCAATTACTAAGAAGGGGCCAACAAATACTTTCCCTGAGGGGATGATTATGCTTATATATGTCAGGAAGTACTTGGGCGGTAAACATACCTATACCTATATGTGTGCTATGAGATGCGTGGGATAAAACCTGTTTGCCTGTAACGTATATTTGCTCACAGGGTAGGTATACTTGTATGTATATCAAAGGATACTCGGATGAAAGTCCATGTGTTACCTAGTGTGCATGTAGACTATATCTATCCAGGATAAGTGAAATCTTCAAATATCCTTCACTTGCTCTTCCTACGATACCGAAATACACGCATAGATCTGCTGGACCGCGGTTACCCCACAAAACCAAATTCGCGCGGTGAGTTTGTAGGTCTTGAAAACTCGGAATTCATTCCAGAAGGATTTACATATGCTCTCCCAAAAAAGCTTTACCAACCAATCTGGCTGGAACACCATCATCACGAAGTTTTGTATAAAGCGCAGTGGCCCAGTAGAATTTCACCTAGTCATATGTGGGGCCTCAAATTTCAAATGAGTCGAAGTCATGTACACAAATCCGTATTTAGTAAATGTGTTAACATTCATGAGATACTATCTTACTTTCGAAATGATAAGCTCTATAATGACGATTTCCTGCTTGATCTTCACAAATCTGTCGTCATAATAGTTACCAGTGAGCATATAATTGTTATTTTTTTGGAGGTTCGTTCTGACGAATATATGTTTCACGATAAATCGAAATCAGTTCATGGTGGGAGTTTACTAACAATTATGTCCGAGTTTCACCTTACTTATTGAAACTATTTGTAGCTTTCGTCTCAATAACCAATATTGAACAGAATGTCCAACAGACAATTGCTTGAAGCCAATCTTTTCTAATTTTTCTGTCTTCTCAAAAAATTTTTTGTTCTTCGAGAAATTTAAACTTGCTTCATTCAATATTTCGTTCGGATTAGACATTATTGAGTGTTTCCACCTACATTACACCTGATCGTCTGTAGATTTAAAAAAAAAATTAGACAGCTGTTTGCTAATATTTTTATATCATGTTGTATGTCACTGACCGAGTTTAGTTAGTTTCGTCCTAGTATGGAACCCTTAAACAATATTCACACACAGAGCTACTACGGATCGGACTGAGGACATCCGGGCCTCGTAAAAGTCGCGATCGCACACTTCTAGGAGATGCTACACTACTACAGAACTTCTGTTCATTTCTTTATGATTTCCAATCGCTGTCTAACCAAGGTCAGCTCGTAGTGCAAAGTGAAATTCAACCATCTTTATAAATCCCCCTTACACTAATAACATCGATCTTGTTTATTAATTTATTGATAAATATAGGCATCACAAAATAGTTACGACTCCGTTTTATCAAGTGTTGTTGGAACAAATACTAGGCCTACTACATTTGTGATGACTTCAGCTGCTTCTTCGAATCCTTCCACTTCGACCGATTTGTCGACAACAAGAGCTACTAATACAACAATAACATCGAATAGTTCCATTAAAAATGTCAATTCACCTAGTTCCACTCTATTTGACTTGGTTAATACATCATTAAATACTTCAGATTTGAAAATGCAGTCGTCTAATAGTCATGATCATCGTCATCATCCGATGAATAGTAATATTAATAATGATAATAATACTTGGTCATATCCACTTAACAAACAAATATTAGAATCATCTTATAACACTTCATTGATTGATCACTGTTGTAATAGCCCTAATATGTTAGGTCAACAGCAAAAGTCACAGTTAACATTTGATCACCAAAATGAGGCTTTATCAAATATTGTGGTTAGTTGTCATCATTGTCAACCTCATCAGCCTCTGTCAACATCAGCATCTTCAACATCTATTCATGATAGTTTATGGTTATCACAACATGATGATCATACATCAGGACAACAACTGTTTCGCATAAATTCGTCAGAATTTGATCATATTGTTGATATTATTAAAAAAGATACTCATATTACTACTAATACTATTACTGATAATGATAGTATTAAAAATTGTCGTCATGTACCAGTTGATGAATTATCTGTGTTAAAATTCGGTTCAGCATTTTCTTCAACCTCATTGGAAAAAACTACCACACCAGTATCAACAACCACATCGAATAGCAGTTGTTCATTATTATCACGAAATGAAGAGTTTCCTCTGACAATGAGCACATCGTTTCCGTCTGAAACAGCAATGTTAATAACAGACCAGGGTACAACGCCATCAATAAAACATACATGTTTACCATCATCAATTCATTGTTTATCTAATGCAATCACTACTACTTGTAGTAATAAATTTCTCAATTCTTCATCACAACGATCTGAATTATTTGGTTTAATGAATAATGATGATTGGTGGCATCCTATTTCAAACCATACAAGTAGTAATAATGACATTAGTGTACCGTGTCCAATAGATATGCATATATTTGACCAGAAATGGCCATCTATTGAACATATCCAATCATCGAATAATGATGCTAATAATTTAAAAGTGTTAGCAAATTTTCAATTAAAGAATACTACAAGTACTGCTGCTTTTTTTGATGAAAAACATATGATACATACTACTAATATTAGTAATGATAGTAATATTATGCCACCAAATATTCATTTGGTAAATTGAAATTCTCTATTTTATCTATCATCATTTTTATTTATGAATTGATACCTTAACATTCTTTCTAAATTGATATTTTAACTATTTAGTTATAAAATTCCAAGATGAAAATCTTCCCCAAATGCCCTAATAATGTCGAGGGTAGGGAGAGTCAACTTTCCCTCTCTTATGGACACGTTCATACAACTACTGCAAGGGAATACCTACTCACTACATTCTCGTGGCAGCATTGTTGTTTAAGAAAGTGAGAGAACGAAAAGCGAATGTCCGACGCCTTAATCAAGATGGTGGAAACGGAGAGTCCATCTAGAGAAGTTAGAAAACCCTGATCCCAAACCAATGGTGCACATGGGCTCAAGGATACTGAGGGGAAAAAAATGGCGTATGAGCCAATTATTGACCACCGGCTACCATGAGACTGCATCTCCTGACGTTGCTCCACTGCCCTGGGCACCTGGGCAGTATCTCAGAGCTCACAGAAATCGAATAAAAAAGCGTGGCGAATATGTATTCGGTGCCCTCCTGTACCAATATTTATGTGTTCAAATAAATTTAGAAATGAATTGCGATGAATTTCTAAGTGTGCTTTGTATATATTTAAACATCGTTCTAGCAGTGGTTCAATAATTTTAGTAGGTACAATATACTTCTGACCCGTTAAGGTAACGGAAACCGTGTCAAGAATCGTCTAGACTTCCTCTGTGAATGAAATCGTAAACCGGCAATGAATGTTGCTAGTCAATATAATACCATTATTCAGTCATGAAAATGTTGCACGGTTTTATTGTTCTTATGTG
Source organism: Schistosoma margrebowiei (assembly GCA_944470205.2). Lineage (NCBI taxonomy): Eukaryota > Metazoa > Platyhelminthes > Trematoda > Strigeidida > Schistosomatidae > Schistosoma > Schistosoma margrebowiei. The sequence goes on from OX104028.1 coordinate 7,112,383, forward strand.
ATGTCAAATTCTCTTTGTACTGTGTAGGATTTCCTAACCACGATACTTCATATGACTTTTCTCGAATTATAATAGGCATTGGGCACTAACTGTGTATACTGCGATATTCCAAATAAAAAAAATATATTATTAGAAATATTAGAATATATACAGAAATTACATGAGAGCTTCTTAGCGGCTACATGATTCGTTCCATAACGCTTATTGATTTAAGATGGACTAATAAGATTGTTCCGATTTGATCGAGATATGCACTGAGACCCTGTTGTGCTAACACAAATCAAATACAAGCAAGTATTGATCATGAAGTTTGTGATCACTAATATGCTTATTGTTTCCACTTTTTAGACATCATTACTAAAACTGAACAACAACGAACCTCCTCATGTCTCATCATCAATCATACTTAATTCTTCATCGCTGTCATCTTCACCACCACTGTCATCCTCCTCTTGGTCAACACAACAACGAAAACAAGCTCATAAATCTAATTTTCACCGTCCAATACCTCAACCTTTACAATTAATTAATGAACCGAATTATCAAACACAACTTGGTATTAGCAGTCAGTATTCACCAATTACACCGGCACCAATGAATATGTCTATGCATACATTAACAACAGAATGTGGAGGACCTACTAACACTACTATCTCATCGTCATCGGTAAACATAACAACATTAACCAACTGTATCAATTTTGATTCAAATCTATTTATTACTGAACATCAACATCGTCCAGTAAATAATAATGTTGAATGCGACAATTCTAACAAGTCTTCATCGTCTATATGTTGTTTTGATCCTAATCGATTAGGTTTGGGAAATTTTCCCGATTCATTATTATTTCCTTCAATGTATAATAATAATAGTGGTAATCTAATCGTTACTGATAATACTAATAATAATTTTGTAGGAAAAATGTTTTCTCATATTGATTCATTCAATGTTAATAATAACAGTATAAAACCATCGGATATTTCTATGATTCCATCAATGAATCATACATTACTAAATCATGATCGTTTATTGAATATAACAACACAGAAAAGAAATTTATCAAAACATCAACATTATCAACAACAACAAATGAATAGTCAACAAAATCAACATCATCATCATCAATATCAACAATTTCATGACCAACTTAATAATAGTAATTGTCATGATAAATTATATGAATCGAAAGGTAATTGTACCGTTTGTTATTCACAACATCATCTTTATCATCAAGTACAACAACAACGAAAACAACAGCATTCAGAACCTAAACAATTGATTGATCATATTGAACAACATCAAAATCCATTAAATATTTGTCTTTTACCACCACCAATATCATCATCATCAGTTCAGTCATTACAATTAAGTGAGTTAATTGCACTGTTAGTATAGTATAATTCGTTAATTTATACTACTTATTTGGTCTTATACATCTGTTACCTTTTTTTCATTACTTTTAACATGTGATTTATCTGAATAAATTTCTGTAGAAATAGACATGTATGGTCTAATGGTACTCTGGAATAAGTGTTTGATTGTTCTGATTTGAAACATGAAACATGTGAATTGTTGTAAATGGATGTTTTGTTACTTGTTCTCATTTGTAAGTTGTATAATTTGTCAGATTATGATATATTTTTATCAAAAAAGGGAATCGGTGATTTTAACCGATGAATCGATTAGACTTTTGATACTTGTATGATTATACCAAGGGATGAATATGTATTATTCGCACACTGTAAAGAGCCTGGAAAATGTATGATTTAGAGTGAGGAAATCAATAATGATATTAGTTCATGAAGTCGTTGATTGTTGTTGTAGACTATTACATTGGGGTCCACTTCATAACCAATTACAATCACTAATTGGAATCGTTAGATGACATAGGTCATAATTGATTGTAGTAGTAGAAATACATTCCGTTTTTCTGTCCCGTTGAATTTTGAGGTTCAAAATTATTTTCTGCTTTTTACTCCTTAATACGATTTCTCCTTTTCAAACTGTAGTTTTGGTACTTCCATTATTTCGATTCTTATGTTACTTATCTTACTAATTTCATCATGATCAGGACTAAAGGTCTAATTTAAGATCATTTATGGTCCGAATAGTTCAGCTTTAGTGTCTAAGACCGTAACTACTGAGTGTCGTGATACCGAATCCCACTAGAATCCATCTGTTTTCTTAAGACTAAAATTACATATTACTTTCGGTTGCTGACTAAAGTGAAACCTATTTTCAACGTTTTCTATAGATTTCCACCAACCATCTCTTACCTCAAGAATAGTAGTATGATAAATAACTCATCAACTTTATGCTTACTCAAATAACACATTTGTGTCCAATTCATGGTTTTTGAAGTGAAAATTAACTCTATTGTTCATTAACTTTATAATTGGAGCATTTTGTATGTTAACCAAATGTTTTAGGTGTAAATCATATTTCAATTTGATTGATTTACTGACGTGGAACTTTTTAATTTAATCACTCTGTATTTCGGCTCTTACATACAAACAATGCTTTGAGAAAATTTGTGACCAAATGCTTATCAGTTTGCACATAATTCCTACTTTCAACAGTCAAATTTACAGTCATGCATATGAATGCGATTAAACAGCTGAATATATTGCTTATTTAAATACTCAGAAGGGATTTTGTGGATATTATAGTAATTTTAATAGTTTAGATCATGAGTCAATTGAAGCTAGACCACCATGGAAAACCTGGAAGCACTGTACGGCCGTTTGGTCTTACTGTGGGATTCCTCAACAGTACTCTTCCACGATCCCGCCTATTTATTTTATTTATTTCAACACATAGATAATGGTACAAAGAGGCACCAAGTACATATGCGCCACACAAATCTCATCCGATATGTGTGAGGGCTGTGATACTGCCCGGGTGCCCAAACCGAAGCAGGTGGTTTTCTTAGGGGGCCACACCCCGAGCCTTCGACCCAAAGGTCTGATCCACAAGGCAGTGGAGCATCGTAAGGAGATGCAGTCCCATGGAAGCCGGTGACCAACAATTGGTTCATTCGCCATTTGTTCCCGCAGGATACTGGAGCCCATGTGCACCATTGGTTTGGAATCCAGTTAAAGCGCCGGACATTCGCTTTTCGTCCTCTCATTTTCGTAAACAACACCCCCGCCACGAGAAGGCAGTGAGTAGGACTTCCTTGGCAGAGGCTATATACGCGTGGCCGTGTGAGAGTATTTCGAGAGGGAGAGCGGACTCTCCCCACTCTCGGCCGTACCAGGGCATTTGGGGGCACGATCCCGCCTCACGACATTTGAATCTAGGACCTATCAGTCTCGCTCGCGAGCACTTAACTTTTAAAAACAATTGGGATCTCATTTCAATACTCGCGTAACGTTTTTGTTTTTCTTAGCATTCATGTCGAGATTTTCATTTTAAAATGAGCATTTTTCAATTGATATTTAATGTTTACCCAATGCATTGTTCTTCCATATATAAATTCGCTTAAATTATCTACTGATCAAATCTTAACCATTTCGTAAAATGTTGTTTTTTCAGTAGGGTGTGGGTGGGAAGGCTTCAATATTGATAAATGTGTTTTAACGAATAATTTTAATTATACACAGTTATCTTTTGAAATAACAAAAATTGACATTATCTCATCATTATGTACTCATAGTGATGAATAGTATATAAAGATTAATAGTTTTCATTCCCGTTTGACTTACTCCCCGTTTCCTATCTTCAAAAAAAAGATTATTTATTAACATCATAACATCTGTTCATTTCATAGAGTAGTTCAGTTCGATTTTATAATTGTTCTGAATGAATCCCAATGAAAATAATAATACGAAAATAGGAGAGAAAGAGAGAGAGAGCGAGGGAAAACTATTTACATTATTTTTGAAAAATTGTTTATTTTAAAGGAAATAGTCAAACCACATTGACAACTCCATTTATGTTGGAGGTCTAACCAGCACTAATAGGTTAATGTCTGATGAAAACTTGGCACGGATTCGAAAAGCTCGTTTGGCTTTTGCCGACTTGTGTCACCTGTGATGAAGGTGAGATATCCGTAATAGTGAAGGTAGACACAAGTTATTAGGGAATAATGATAAGTCAGTCGATGAGGTTGTGAATCTTCAACTGAGATGGTTGAGCCACGTGTTGCGTATGCCTGCACACTTATTACGACGGCATGCAATGCTGATTAGTGTAGGGGATGGTTGAAATAAAGTTAGTGGCGGCCAAACCACAATGTAGGATCAGTCCTTGAAGTCACTAACTTCTAGTGTGAGCCATGTTAGTAGATGCAGACTACTTGGTTGAAGTTTGCGTGACTATTATAACCAATGGTTGTAGACTGTGTGTGACATGGCTCAGAATCGATCACAATGGCGTATATGTACACACTCTTTGTCTTCCCTTAATCTATGAGATTAAAATCGCTTCATATCTTTCTATGAATTAATTCTCTCTTTCTGTATTATATCCTTATACAAAATCTCTCTTTTATATATTACCACCACTGAATTAACTGCTTCTATGAATCCAGTGTTCATCTTGCTATGCTAACCGTAAATAACTATACTAACTACTAATCAAAAGATCATTGACATCTAGAACTATGTTGCTGAGGTATGAGGACAGCGGGTAGATCAAATAATTTTCACATTCTTAAAAATATTATTTCCTTTTTTTTTCTGCTTTCCTTTATTTATTACAGCTTTTTAGTAATCACTCTTACTTATGTTCGGTATCAGACAACAAGAGTCTTGATTAATTCTGCCTTCCGTCCATCATTTCGTCTTTGCTACACTAAATCAAATAATTAGAGACACTTGTAGTGAAATTTACATTCCAATATACACCCATCATTGTTTAAATGAAGTGGAAACAAACTGTACTAAATACAACATACATTTATTGAGTATTGAAAATGTTCCAAATAACCTCAACTCATAGTGTGCGCCCATACACACACATACACACATTGTTCCATTGGATTGATTGTATTATGCGGGAAAACATAAATAAACTAAGTAACTTTAAATAAATCCGTCCAGAGTTTTAATAATAATAATAATAATAACAATAATAATAATAATAATAATAATAATAATAATCGAATACATTAGAAGTAACTGCTACATAAATCCTTATCTGTTGTATGCATATAGTTGGACGTAGAGTATAGTGTAAAATTCGGTTAGCCAAATTCTCATACTACACTAGCACAACGTGATGAGTACCAGACAAGACGAATTACTAGTAATATCAACTACAATACATTCCAGATAGAAAGGATGAAATTGAGTAATGAAAAGTACAAAGTAATGTTGAAGATTAAGATTTAGCACATGACGAAAAGCGAATACATCTGTAACCCCTATAAGCGATTTTAAGCTATTTCATTCAACGTTTCCAGCCATTCATAGTGGTTTTCACGAAGTGAAAGGTACTCAAATCAAGATTTAGCATCAGTTTATAATGTCAATAACTATTGGTCTGAATCATTTTGGTTGATACGGACTACCATTATGGTACTATTTACGTAACTAGTGGCTATAGACATTAGGCAACATTGACTCACATTCGTTTTCAGTGAAATAGATACATTCACTCTTCGTTTACCGTTACATTACAGTGTAACTATTACCATAGCATTTTTTCTAGTTTTCATTTTTTTTTCACGATCTTTGCCATTTTCTAATTGGTTGTTATCACTTTTACTCTGTTAATTTTCTCATATTTCTCAAGGTTTTGTTTATTTTTACTGTATTTATGGAGTACTACTTCAATTTTGTTTTGTTAAGTTCTCGAATAGCAATGTTTTTCTGCACTCCTATTGTCTTCCTGGGTTTTATCGTGTTTGTGTTTCAATCAGTAGCCATACTTTTGTGTTGTGATGGGTTCACGTTCTTGCAAAATGCAATCTTAATCGTTTGTAACGCGGAATTATCTATACACTTAACAAAGTCGTAGCTCTAAGATATAACATATTACCTGAAGTTTTATAAATTAAGTTTCATGTTTATTACGCTTATTTTAAATTTAGACATTCCACCGTCAAGTTCATCATATTACCCTAATCGTCATCAATATCATGAACAAGGAAATGGTAATGATCATTTTAATAATAATAATATTACTACAAATTGTCGACGGAATACAGAACCATCGTCACATACTTGTTCTCAATATTCATATTATCAACCTGTCGCAAACTCATTAGGAAGTATAGATTTTACACGTCAATCCACACATGAATTTATTAATACTTCTACAGTGCATAATAACGATAGTATTCTTATACCTTCCACATGCATTTCATCATTGAATCCAAATTGTTGTTCTTTAATGAAAATGACATTATCATCGTGTTGTAATTCATCAGCTAAAACAGTAGCTACAACAACTTCTCCACTGTCTATTGCAACATCTTCAAATTTCATTCATGCAATAAGTGCAACTAATATTACTCATGGTTGTAGTAGTAATCAGTACTCATTATCAGTGAATGGAAATAATTGTTTTAATTTAAGCCGAAATCGATTACAATATAAACAACCGCTTCTTGGACCACCACTATCGTCCACACTGCATTTTGGACAAGAACACCTTTATTCTCTTCCACCACCACCACATCATCATCACTACCATCATCATCAACAACAACCAACGAAGTATCCAGTAATGTCATCCACCTCATCCTCATCGAATCATGGGATTTATTCTTGTTTGGATAAAATTGATAATTGTCGCTTTTTCAATGGGTCCGAATTATTATTGCACAATCAACTTAATCATATGAATGGTTCTATACGAAATCATCACAATAATATAAGTAATAATAATACTAAAAATAATGTTAATAATAATGATCATAATTACAAACATTTATTCCGTTGTGATGAACAACCGGATTCATTTACAAAATATACATCTAGAAGTCATTGCTGTTTAACCTGTTTAGAACTAGAAAGGAAACGACATATTTCTGCACCAGCAGTTAATAGTATTTCATCACAATCCCCTTGGCCATCATTATCGTTAACATCCTCGTCATCTTCATTGTCTGTACCATTATCATTATCGTCCCATAATTCATCAATTTCACCGTTAACCTGTCCTGGCAATCCACAGTCCCATTTGCAACCATCAGCTTTAACGAGCCGTAAAAATGAATTTATGAATAAATCTTATTCCTGTCTACCGGAATATCATAATCATCATTATCGTGTTCATCATCATTATCATCATCGCGGTCACTATTGCAAAGGTACTAGTTCCAGTGAAGGAGGTGTTGGTGACCAGCCATCAAGTGATGTCGTTGCCGAATTGTTAATGCAAAGGTCAGTTCTAGCCGTGTTTATTTGATAAACACTTTTACATTTCTCATTAGTTCTACCGTAATTATAATAATTTACACCTATTTCTTGTATTCAATTATGACATCATCACCTCTTTCTCTCCCCCACACACACTCGTTCATCTATAAATTCAACTCAAGTGAGTATAAAAAGTGATCGTAATTAGTGAACTAACTAAATGACTTTATGCAATGTTATACGCGAAATTACATTTGTGAAACATGTTTTATTTATTTACACAAATCAATGTGTGAAAGATTTAGTGTGTCCTAAGTGAAATGAATCCCACTTCATATCATAAAAGTTTATTAATAAAGAGTAATTTTCTGAGATTGTTCAGTTGTTTTCTCATTCAACAATGTTTTCAAATTCATCTTATTGTTGTGATCATGAACTGATCAATATTTGACCATCATTGGAAACCTGAAAGCACTAGGCGGTCGTTTCGTCCTAGTATAACACTCCTCCTCCTCTCTCACGAGACTCGAACTCAAGATCTTCGGTTTTGTATGCGAACGCTTAACCATTAGACCACTGTGTTAATGTCTAACTTCAACCATTCTACAATATCTTAGTATGTCCTCGTGTTAAATTTATCTATACATCGGTTGGTGTTAATGTATGTAATATTTTATGTGCGACTTCTCAACAGTGCATCTAACTTCAATAAATTCAATTGAAGCTAGACCACAATGGAAAACCTGGAAGCACTGGATGGTCGTTTCGTCCTAGTGTGGTACTCCTCAGCAGTGCACACCCACTATTCTGCTTCGCGCGAGTTTCAAACCCAAGGACCTATCAGTCTCGCGCTTAACCTCTAGACCACTGAGCCGGCATCCAACGGTTTTAATGTCTAACTTTAACCAATCCACGAAATTGCGCCACCGTACACCATTGTCTTCAGGGAGCTGATACCCCACAATTGACCTGCTTGAACTCCACTGATAACGGCTTCTCACTAGAACTCCAGGAAATGCCTCTTAAAGTCAGTTACTAGTGACTAGATGATTATAATGAGAATGGGTTTTGTGGAGATTCTAGAAATTTCAATAGTCTAATGGTTAAGCGCTCGCGCACGAAACTTATAGGTCCTTGGTTCGAATCTCGCGGAGGGCGGGATCGTAGGTGCTCACTGCTGAGGAGTCCCATACTAGGACGAAACGGCGATCCAGTGCTTCTGGGTTTTCCATGGTATAGCTTCAATTGGCTCATGGTTACAACTAGTGAAATATTCTATATGTTGATCAATTCATTTTACTGTTAAACATATTAGTCTATTCAATCATATGTATGTATGTATGTATGTATGTATGTATGTATGTATGTATGTATGTATGTATGTATGTATGTATGTATGTATGTATGTATGTATGTATGTATACATCATATCATATAAAGCAAAATATTTCTCGTGCTTATTATATTAATTAAGTAAGAAAAATAACAGTTTATTTTTTCATGAAAATAATATATTAAATGAAAGTATTTTTCGTGTATTTTTCATATTACTCGTTATACTCTCTCTCTCTCTTTCGCTCATCCACTCCCTGTCTATGAAGTACATAAACAGGCAGTTATTACCATGATTTATAAATTTGTATAGTGTAGCACAAGTTCATACATATCTACTCGTTATTGTTCTATCATCAATCAATATACATATATATACAACTACATACATGAACTCAACTTGTGATTCCTTTGAATAATAGTCATAATGATCATTCAATGATGATTGGTCATCCTTTTTTAAGGTCTGTCCATCTATACTTGTATATATGTGTATACCTCATATCATTAATCTAGTTATTTATTTATTTTTTTTAAGGTTGAGTAGAGGGAAATCACAGTTAATCTTGTAAATTATTCTAGTGGTTATTTGTATTTGTTGGTTGACTTGTACACAATATTATTATTATTATTATTATTCATTTTTAATTATTAAGTTGATTTCTTGTTAAATCTTGTTACTGATATGATTTTTCTATCAACCTTCTCTTTGTTTGTACTGTCTATTCTTAACTATATGACTTATATGTCATTGGTGTAAATTTGTATGTGGTGAATATAATTGAATGAACATATACATAACTCATATCTTATGTCTTTCTTTCATTCTGTTCAGTGTAATTTCATCGATTCATTAAAAAAAAGTAGATCTGTACTCAGAACAGATCTATTTAAATTAGAATTCCTGTGAATGTCAGTATCCAAGTTGTTTAAAGTTTAAGACACATTTTTTTCATCCAGGTAGTATTCTGTAGCTTTTAAAAGTGGGTATTTACATTTCAAGGAGGAGTTTTAATTTCGAATGAAATATTTGGTTTATTTTCACATATCTGTTGACTTTCTTCGTGTTTCCTCTGTCCACTATTTGGACGTTTTCTTAGCTGAACCCATGATCACTGTGGTAAGTAATAGTGAGGTTAGACGTTGGGTATTAGGAAATGATGGTAAATCAGTTGATGGGGTTGTGAATCATCATCGACTGAGATGGTTGGGCCACGTGGTACGTATACATGAACACCGATTACCACGACGCTCAATATTCACTAGTGTAGGGGATGATTGGAATAAAGTTAGTGGCGGCCAAACCACAACGTAGGATCAGTCCTTGAAGTCACTAACTTCTAGTGTGAGCCACGTTAGTAGATGCAGACTACTTGGTTGAAGTCTGCGTGACTATTATAACCAATGGTTGTAGACTGTGTGTGACATGGCTCAGAATAGATTACAATGGCGTAGGTGTATACACTTTCTTCCTTCCCTTAAACTATGAGAATAATATATCTCACTTTCTATGAATTAATTCTTTCTTCCTGTACTATACTTTATATGCAATCTCTCTTTTACATATCAACACCACTGAATTCTATGAATTCGGTGTTTATGTTGTTGTGCTAATGAGGTATGGCAAGTTGTAGCGATGTAAATATGTACCTAGTCCTACGTTGTAGTTGACTGACTGGTCATGTCGTTTAACAACTCCCTTAGTGTTCATGTAGATGTAGATGTTCAGGTCGATAGATACACTGCCAAAATAAACATCTAAACAACAACCATACAGTTATAGATAACAACTAGTCAAATTTCAGGTCAATAAGACAGTGTTAATTGATTGTATTAGAGAAATTCTAATAAATCACTTCTTTTTAATGTATATGCTTATGATTTTGTTCAGATGAATAGTGAACAATTTACAAACAAGACATTTAAGTCAGTGACCTCGACACTCTTAACGTTCATTGGAAATAACTATACAGAATTTTTTTTAATTCTCTCTTTTATTGAAGAATTTTTTATTCATCTTTGAAAAATTTAACCAAGGTATATACAATTTTTTTAAAACCCGCCTGGGGCCCTTCGTGGGCTACTGTCGGTCCCAAAGCCGGATAAAGGAGAAGGGTTGGGCATGGGGTTAGCGACCCCATCCCATAGAAAACTAACTCACTAAAAAAAAACTCCAAACAGCAAAAATAATTCAAACCATATATAATTTTTAATGGTGAATAGTAGTTATTATGTACTTCACAAGAGCGATTTACTTTTTTTTCCAGTTTCATATAATTATTTGAAATAACAGCAGTTTACTCTCTATTACGATATGGCTAAGGAATATGATCTATAAGAATAGTAAACATATAGATATTACAGTTTTTTTATCATGATTGTTTTCAAAGCACTAGTGGCTTACGGTAAGAAGAACGAGCTAGTTATTATAAAGTTAAATGTATAGTGCCATGCAAACATCATAAATTGGTGACTAAAACCGTGAATCTTTGTCAAACGAGGTGGCTGGGACATGTGCGGCATATGTCAAATAACCATTTCTACCTCGATGCCAAATGTTGGCTGGAGTAGCAATAGTTTGAAAATAATATATGGTCATCCAAGGCAAAATATGGGTTCAATCCATAAAACAATCGATTGTTCTTCCGGACCGTATTCGTAGTGTAGTAAACGAAATCTCAGGTGGGGAAACCAATTTATTGTTTAATTCAAAATTACTAATTTCCTTCGTAATATATGAAAACCATACATTATTTGCACATTTTCCTTCAGATTTCCTGTACGTGCTTCATGGTTCTTCCAATCTTGTTGTTATTGCAATTGCAATCTATTTCCCTTCCTGTTCTCTTCAATTCAATCTTCTGCTGGTAAACTTCCTACTTTCGATTTATCCTATATACTAATTATATCTGTCAGCATAAGTAGCATCCACCACAGTAGGTTCAAAGTACTTGGCTAGAATCTCGGTAATACCTACAATCGATGGTTGGAAACGTTGGGTGATATGAAAAGATGTGTAATGGCTAGCAGTGGAATGCAGTTTGACGCTCGTTTTGTCCTACTTGGGACTCGTCAACTGGATATGCCTGCATCTTAGGATTGATGTCCACTCCTGGACTCGAACCTAGTACTGTTCGCTTCAAATGCCACCGCGTTATCCACTTAGCTACTGAGTCCTGATGGTCATTTGCTTGTGCAATGGGATGAAGTTTAAATCCACTTCGTATCGTTTACTTCTATCTTCTCATTGGATTTCACTGCTAGCCACTATCCATCTCTGCTTATAAGGCTTGCGAATTATCGAGGCAATATGCATAGTATGCACATATTCCAATAGGAGACTGATCAATTGCGGTCCTAAACATCAATGTGAAGATACAAGTAAACAATACCAAATGAGTTGGATGATATGGCTCGAAAGCAGTTACAATGGTTTAGGTGTATTCACTGTTTATCTTGTGCTGATCTTCAACAATGTGCTTTCCATTTCTCGATTTCATCCCTTCTATCTGGACTGTATTTTGCAATGTTTAATCTTTCTCACCGTCATTATGTATTTGGACAAATTTTTCATAATTCTGCTCGTTATAATGTTTAAGTATACGTCTGCACAATGCTGCGACCACATGATCACTTTCTATAATCTCAACTGATCGGGGTCATTTACAGGAGTGAAACGCAAATCAATTCATACTGTTTGTTTCTACACTTCAATGAAGTTATTTCTTTTTTTTCAGTAACAATAAACAACTCTGGACGCAATATTTTGTCTTGTTGATATGTTATTGAAAAATTGTTTTCTTTTCTTAGAAATTATCAGATCCTTGATCAGTGGTTAAAAATTTCCTACCTAATTATTTGACGTGAGCTCTAATTGTCTGCTTCAAATCTGATTGATTAATCATTGTTATTACTTTAGCATGATTCAATGTTGATGTATTCATTTCATACTCTTGACTGGTCATTTTCATTGTTTATTTTTGAAACAAAATTATTACAGACGTAGGTTGTTGAAATATAATACCTTACCTCTATAACGCTGTTGTAAATTCAGCTTTAGAACTCCGTTCTCAGACATTATATTTGCTGTCTTTAGTTTCACCTTGCTCAAACTAACCTGCTTGGTTATGGTAGGAACTAAAAGCATAAATGTTTCACACTATGTAAATCAAGAAGATCATCACGATATGCAAGCTCGAGCACCATCTCAGCTTATCAACTGCGATGAGGATTCTGTCGAAATTAGACAGTTACATTTTCATTTCCAGTCAGTTCATAATATAATATAACCATTATTACTAGTCTAAAGTTATCATGCTCATGGTGATACACATATTTTTTTCACCTATATGTTTTTCGTCTTTAGCCATATTACTGATCCAGATGGAATATCATCATTAACATGTGATATACATAATTCTTGTCCAACAACACCAGAACTGTCGTTAACTCCTATCCCATCACCAGCACTAGCACAACCACCACAACTACCGTCACAACACCAAAAACCTTTATTAGTAGCAAGATCTACAGCAGAAACAGTTGACCAGTCATTCTCTATTTTAGAAGATGAATGTTTATACCGACCAATAAATATTATGAACAACATGTCAAGTATATTTCCAACTAATAAAATGACATGTATTCCATCATCGTCATCATCATTTCTAGGGCCATCATTATCACCGGCAACATCACCAGCATTACCGTTTTCATTATCATCGATATCACAAGAAGAAACAACATCTTTCTTTTCATGTACTGATTCACATTTAATGACTAATTCATTTCGTTCTATGGATATAGAAGATTTGAGTATTGAACAACATCAACAACAGCACTTTTCGAAAGTACCAACTCATCATCATCATCATGAACAACAACATCAAAAATTGCCTATCAGTTTACATCTTCCAATTACTTCTTCATATTCAGTGTCCAATTTAAATCAGTCCGAATTATTGGACCTGACTGTACCACCATCGATTACACAAAATAATAATATTGTCAACTGTGATGATCACGATGAAATGATCAAAAAAACAACAAATCAGACAACATCCAATAATAATATTAATAATAATAAGTATCTTTGCGATTCAGGAAATGATTCGGTTGCAGCAAAACTTTCCAAATCATTAGCTGAAGATAATTTATTCCGTAATCCAACAGCATTACCGCCACCGAAAAAAATGAAAAGTAAACCAGCGCCTATTTCAATTCCCCCACAAGTAAGATGTTTTTTTCAATTTTATTTGCAAACTGATTTCAACTAGATAACCACTGAAAGCCAGAGGGCACTAAACACGTGTTTTGTCTTAATATGTTGCTCCTCATGGTTGTTCATTCACAAACCCGTCAGGAATTGGATCAAGATCCCTCAGACCTCGTAGCGAACTCCTGGATCTCAGACCGCTGATCTGGCGTCAAATAATTTGCATTTCAAACTCTAGTCGCTTGACAATATTAAGCTGACCTAGTGAACTAAAAGCTAGGACTTGCAACGAGTCCTAGAGGTTCTTAGTGCTGTTTCAGGTAGCCACAGAGGTGCTCACCGCTAGGTAGTTACATGCTGGAATGAGGCAAATATCCAGTGTTTCTAGTAGTAATGGTTGTTTGGGTAAAGTCATCCTTGCCCGAACAACCATAAACATTTATTGATGAAAATAATTATGTGTTGTGGGTAATTGTGGGACTATCAATTTGTTGATACTGACTTTAGATATAAAAGCTTGTCAGATAAAAGAGTTAGTGAAGGTGATTTTTAGCTACGATGAATGATTTTGATGCGCTTGCGTGCTTTACTGTAGATGATATAGCCATGAAGCATTCACAGTTCTTCTGAACATCAACATCTGCACTAACTTCAAGTAGGACTGAGAAATTCCACTTTCTACACATATAACTTACATCTTATCCTGTGGATCTTGATCTTGATTGGTTATCGATTACTTTTATTCTTATTCTGGATTCTAGCCTTCTTTATTGATATTTTCTATAGGTTGAGAGTCATTTTCAGTATAGGGATTTGTGGTAATTGTCAAGTGTTACTGAAACCAATTTTCTCAACGAACCCTTGTATTGATATTTATCATATTCTATCTGATTGATAGGTATTTCTTGGAGTTCTATTGCGAAGCAGTGACTAGTGGAGTCCAACTGTATCGCGTATGAGGCAGATAGATGTACAGTATTATGATTTGGTTGATGAAGTTAGACATGTACACTATTTGGTGCGGATTCAGTAGTCCGAAGGTCAAGTTTGTACAGAAAATTAGTGGTATTTATTAGTAATTCAGATGATCTTGGGCCTCTGGGAGTTTCTAGAACCCCACTAGACATAACGGCAGGATAGGTAGTCCTTCAATTAGAAGTGTGACACGTATCTCTTCACTTGCTAGATGTTTTGTGAAACTTCTATCTAAGGCTGATTGGATATATAATGTCTTCAGGGTCCGTCTGAACTTTTTCGAGGGATACCTAATATCTTCTCAACAGTAAAAGCTTATAAATGTATGAGTTGCGTTGATACACTTCACTTACCGTTTGTTTCATATGTCGACCATTCCAAAATATTCATCCGGTCGGTCGTGAACCTTCACCCCAGGCTTTTCTGTTGTAGGAGTAAGCTGGAAGAAAGTGCAAAGACAGTCAATGAAATCATTGAATGTTGTTCCAAGTCATACTAGTCGATACAAACTGTCTTGTTGCTATCCATGCTATAACTTCAACCAGTGGCTAAGTAAGTTGGATGATATAGGTCACAAACAATCCGATTAGCTCAGAAGCATTCATTCTTCGTCGTGCTCTAGATTTTCAGTTCCTGTATTCCGTCTCATTTCTTTTTTGATCTATGTTCTCGTTGCTGAATACTTCTAATTATAATTTATAATACATAATTTTGATCCCTTTTGTTATTTGTCTTTTTGTGCTAATGTGTGGTATGGTAACATGAACCAATGCACATATATCATAATTTCTATTGTCCAATAGTTCTAAACTAGAACATCACGTTCTGGCACAGATTTGACCGAGTCACATAGTTTATGGTGTTTATATTCTTTGAATGAATATGAATATTTTCTTAATTTTCATCTTAATATAATATGCAACGTATGTACAAATTAGTATCGTAATTTAATTAGGATGTTAATTAATCAATTAAATATTTAGTCGATTACTAATCATTGGATCACGGCTCCAAATGCCGTTTCATCTAGTTATATTCAGGTTACTGACTAATATCTATTTAACACTGTTAGAAAGTGGTTATGACAAATCAAGAAACCTTTAGACCTGAATTGGCAGACTGTCCATCAGTTACCAGATGCATCTGGTGTTTACAACACGTTAGCATGCTCCGGCCAATAGGCTTCGCGGTCCTTACGCAAGCTTTGCACAATTTCACTACGTAACAATCCTCGTTTATTGTCAATCTTGAAACAGAAGCTACAGGCAATTTGCTTACATCGATCTGTTTAAGACGATGACTTTGTTAAACGCGGAAACGTAAGATAACGTCTTATTTTTTTATCAGTTAACTGATGAAAGCCCACAGTTCATTAGGTTAGCATTTATTCTTTGTGAATTGTAAGAACGTCGATTTCTAAATGAATTAAACATTTTTTAAATTCAAGAATGAAACATTTCATTAGTTTTTTTGGTTAGCAATAATTGAACTATATAACTTTATTTTCAATATGATTATTTTCTGTAGACCGGTGCAAATTTGTCAAGATTACGTTCTCCACGTGTATGGAGTTCAAAACGATCTTCGCTTAATTCTAGTCCTCCACCATATACACCACCTCCAATGCTTAGTCCAATCCGTCAAGGTTCCGGTTTATTTTCTTCATTATCACGATGGGTGCCAACTCCGACAGCAGTATCAGGGGGAGGAACATCATTGGCGACGTCGGCAGGAGCTCGTTCTGTCGGGAGCGGTACACTGATGAATCGTCGATTCTCAAGTTATTATTCATCGACCTCCCATCATAATGACTCAGAACTTACTACTATTCCTAATACTTCTACTGTGTGTGCCACTGGCAGTGGGGTCAATAGTGGTGGTCAGTTGAAACGACGTCATGCAAGTAGCAGTGGTACTAGGAGTAATACCAGTGAGATTAGCATTTCAAATCAGAGTATTAATATGGTAGATTCTAGTAATAATATATTTACTGGCCCTACTAATAATAATAGTTATGACAATAACAACGTAAATACAGGCTCAATCACTGACTTGTATATGCGTGATGTAAATCGACCAATAGCCTATACACGTAGACGACGTCAACAACTCACACCAAAGTCCGCTCCTGTGTTAATTCTCAACTGTAATACGACGAAAAATTCGGTAAGTTCTTTTTACAATTTTCATCTTTGGTTCCAATGTACTTTTGCGTACAACATTTGGTGGTCAATTTCTGTCGAAACTCCACATCAATTTCATTACTTATTATTGTACTGAACTACGCATGTGTGTGTATGAATCTCATATGAACGTGCAGCTTTGTTTATACATACTACAGTAACTTAATCTTAAATCTTTCTACATTTACTACTTCCGAAATTCGTACTATTTTTATTTCTTTGTTATTTAGTACATGAAATGTGGTACAACTGAATATTAAAAATTGCATGCAACGGATAAAATAAAGAGATCAGATTGTGAAAAGTTAGATGAGGTAAAGGCAATGCAACAAAATAAAAGAATAAATAAACAATTATAGTGTATAGTAAAAGATACATTTCCGTTATATATACAGCCTACAGGGATTCCTACCGATCCATATAGTCCCTCTCACCTTAATGAAGATTGTAAGAGAAAGCCAAAGTAGGATCGCCATTGGCTTCTATTCTGAATTATGTTTGATAACATCGGAAGTCATTGAGTCGCACCATATTTAGGAAGACAACTATCATGCCATAAGATCATCACCTTTCCACCTAGTTCCAGCTTGAGGAAACGATGAACAATGTGGAATTCTCTCGTATATTCATTTAAGCTATCAAAGCCGGTTTTTCAAGATGATATTTTGAAATCAATTTTGAGATATCTTTGTGATGGATACGTGTAGGTCTGTTATTTGGCGAAATAAACTTTTTAATCTTGAACAAGCGATTAAAATCTTTACTATCCGTTGCATCATGGTTATATTTCCATTCAAATAGTTGACGGTGAGTATCTGTTAGTATGACATGGAGTCTAAAATATTCGTATAAAACAGAATTCGTTTTCACTTTCACATTCGGCAGTCAAGACGTTCAGGTTTTTAGGTAGTTGTTTGGCAAATAACATTAATCTTTGTCCAGTGAAAGATACACGACTTCTGTTAGTGTGAACCAATTTTTTCTCTGCTGTTACATTGTTCTAATCAGAAAAAGTTCGATAACCAACGCTTTTATGACGAATAATTTTGTTCTATGCTTATGAAACCGTAAACCTGAGGATGTCCCGTAACCCAAGATGTTCGTATATCATTGTCTCAAGAGAATTACTCGATTACTGAAAGCTTTAAAGGTCGTGAGTTCGGTTACTTAGGTGGATGTTTCTTCGGAGCTCACAGCAAAAGGGCTCCATGGTTTTCAATTTTTCATCAGCTTACGTGTCTATTCTTGATGAACAGTCAACATTATCATAAATGCACACACACACACCAACGTAAAGTATTATTTGAAAGTTGTTCTTTACTCGATCATGTCTCAAAATATCGATTAGACATTGTAACTTTTTTATTTCTAGAATATGGATAAGACAAGTTCATCGCTCACTCCTTTTGTAGCTAGTTCTGATTTCTACTCCTAAGCATCTTTGTCTGTTTATCTTTCTATGCGTTATCTACCTATTTGCCTATCTAATAGCTGTATCTCCATCTGTTTATGTACCTATCAATTGATTATCTATTTGGTTACGTGCGTGTCTGTTCTGGGTTTTTTTTAGTTGTATGACATCTGTGGGATAAAAATATGTTTAACTTCAATCAATTCACGATATTGCGCGATCATCTTCCACTACCTGCAGTGGTTGACTGTCTCACACCCGATTTGGTTGAACTCCACCGGTCACGACTTCTCTCTAGATTTCCAGGAATCGCATCTTCAAGCTGGTCACTAGTGAAAATAAGATTATTATCAATAGACGTTTTATTAGATTTCAGCTATGTCGGGTTCTGTGCAGCTATTCAACTCATCGAGTGGAAGATGATCGTCTCGCAATGTCATGAATTGATTGAAGTTATACAGCTCATTGGTCTAGAGGTTAAAAGTTCACCCTCGAGACCGTTGGTCCTGAATTCGGTTTCTTATTGTGAGGTCGTAAATATGCATGTACTGCAACGAAACATCTGTTTAATATTTTCTGCTTTTCAATGATGATCTAAGACTAACTCGTAGTTTAAATTGGAAATTTCACAATCTTCATAAATACTGTTATTACTTTCAATAGTTGAGATCATGAGTCAATTGAAACTAGACCACTATGAAAAACCTAGAAGCACTGCATGGCCGTTTTGTTCTATTCTGGGACTCCTTAGCAATGAGCATCCACGATCTTACCTCACGAGATTCGAATCCAGGACCTATCGATCTCGTGCCACTCATGATCTCAACTATTGAAATTACTATAACATCCACAAAAACCCCTTCTGATGTTATTCATTTGTTTAAAATTTCCCTATATTAAAAGAGTATTGTTTTGCTGAAACAATATATATATGGTTTGGAAAGAGTTCTTGTTAGTTATCGAATGGAAAATCTTTCATATCTGTCGTCTACTAGTTTTTGTGTGTGTATATACATGTATAACTCCATCTCGTATTTATTGGACCATATAAATGATTAATTGACATCTAATTTACCTATGAATTAATTTATTATTGTTATTTGATTACATGTTCAAGTTGTCGGTTTATTCAACCTTATTTTTGCTGTTGATATATGCTGATCGTCTACTTAGATATTATTCCCTCTAGTTACATTCACTATATTTTTTCCGAGTATAATCACATTTAATAGAGATGAGTTAAATACAGAATCAAGGATCAAAGATCTCATTGGCGATGATAAATTTTCTTTGAAAAGCATTCAGAAAATAATATTTGGATGCAAATATGAATTATGGCTAACAGTGGAACTCGGGACGCACGTTTCGTCGTATATAAGACTCGTCATCTGGATGTACCTGCATCTCAGAGTTGATTTTCACTCCGCGACTCGAAACTAGTACTGTTTTCTTCAAACGCTATCGCGTTATTCACTTAGCTACTGAGTCATGTTAGTCGCTCGCTTGTGTAATGGGGTGACGTTTAAATTCAATTGGTGTTGTTCGCTTGTATTTTCCCATTGTTGTGTAGGACTGCAATTGATCAGTCTCTTATTGGCATATGTGCATCCTACAACTCATTGGTCATGTGTTGAATGTTTAGACCAATTCACAATGGTTCTATAGTTTGGTGTCAACACACTAAAGAGGTTTTTAGATTAAATTAAGGGCTTATCAACAGAATCGTGTATAAATAGTCTGAAAAAAGAATACATAAAAATATTGGTACCTTTTAAACTGATACTTACCCTAATATTAAGTGTATCCTATTCTATGATTGAAGTTAAAAATGTAATACCTAGGATTTTAGATCACTAAACTAACGTATGTCATACTCGTTGTGAGAACTAAGTCTTCCTGATTTCATGCTGGCTATAAGGTCGTGGATGCTTACCAATTAAGCAGTAAAACTATATTTCAACGACGAACCAATCAGATCCAATGTATTTATTGTTTGAGTTTTGCATGAAATTCGAATGAAAGCTGGCTTGTAACTGATTAAAAGCTTTTCAAAACGTACTTATATTCATGTGTTAACGCACTTATGATTGATAAATATATTTGTTGTTCCTTTGTATAGTGAATATGATATGGTGTGAAGGCTAAGTTATAAGAAATACCTGATTCTGATGCAGATTGTATCTACAATCTTAAATACATATCGGTCGCACATTGTATGATATAGGACACAGTTAAATGTGTTTATGGTACGATATCTCAAGGTCCCGTGTACGTCATAAACCGACTTTAGTCTTTCGGAATTTTTCCGGTTTTTTTAATGACAAATTATACTTTAACTTGATTTACATCCTGATTGTGTAATAAAAGTAAAATTTCATTAGCTAATTTAACGATCACTCAAGTTTGTCGCTAAAGTATAGTTACATCCTCTAAGATTTACATACCTTAGCAAAACAATAACTATATACACTCGTTCTCTTTAGTTTTCAATGGTCTCTTCAACTGCATGATGAACTCGTTGTGAAAACTGATAAATGTTTTCTTAAAACTATTTCATTCATGATTGTTTTTTTCTCTTCACTGTAGGCAAATCAATCAAGAGATCTTCAAGACAGTGAGTTATCACTTCAATCTCAACAACAATTCTCTAACACTGATACCGTATTTGGTTATGATGATGAGACTATGCGCCGTTTTGCGGAAGCCGATGAAGCCTACCGGTTAAATAGACAAAAACATCAAAATAAACGTTATTCACGTCGTCGACATGATACTGAGATAAATGCATCTAATGATCAAATCAATCACCATACTACTACTGTTCCTACCGATGATGATGATAATAACAGTAATGAATCAATTCTTAATAAAACTGATCACAGTTTCAACTTTGCTGATGAACAGTTGTTAAATTTTGATTTCGAAATGAAAACTAAAGAGACAAACTATTCTGAAACAACAATACAATTTAATAGCGATGTTGAATTAGACTCGGAGCATGAAATGGAGGATGAAGAGGATGATGACGATGAAGAAGGTGTTCCAACTAGTATTATTCCGTGAGTATTTCTGTATTTTAAGCTTTATATTTTCTACACGAATAATCGAGATGAATAAAGTGTGATGGCTTAGACGGTCAAAGCATTCGACTTTCCATCATGGTATCCTAGGTTCAGTTCCTGTTTCACCCACTTTAATTTGAACATTCATGTTGCAGGCCTGTGTAGATTTGCTTTTTCCTGCTTCCCACACTACAGAAGGATATATATTATAGACGATCTGTAAAGAAAACTGAGTCAGGGGTGCAGTTGGCGACCTAGAAGTGTCGCTGCACCGTTCGTGGAATAACTGTCTAGAGCCAGTCGCATACGGCCATTTTGTGAAGACTTTTAGGTACATTAGCTCCTTACCTTTAAAACTTTACCGCCAACAATGGAACCCTATAGGAAAAAGGTGAGGTACTCTATTTTTAGATCCAACCCTTCCTAACGATCTCATTGTTGGAATACAGAATCGCTGTGGATGCTGGTTGTCTAAAGGAAATAAATACCCTGCTACCATCACATCCGTGTTCAGTCGCCAGTACAGCTTCACCCTCGGACCATGAGTTTACTTCTTTTAGTATTACCGCTATCCAGCCAACTTACTTGGTAGTATAAGACATACACAAGCAAGTATTTTAGTCAGTACAATTCATTTAGATTATTATCAACTTAAGCAAGCCTGACCAAGGCAAGTAAGCGACATCTATGATTGGCAACTTTAAGTCATGGTTAATCTGATCATCACGACGAATTTTCTCTATTTTTTTAACTAACGTATTTATTAAGAAGAGATGGAAGGAAAATAAATGTGAGATGGAGACATCTACCTGTCGATTGTTTTCTGTACTTTTCTGATGAACATTGTTTATTAATTAGTCATTTTGTGGTGAACTTATGTAAATGTAATTGTTAGCATTCTTTCGGTCCATTTATTATTTGTAGGTCTTCAAATAGTCAGTCAGTTACCTAAACATCTGTAACCCAGTTCTTTATCAACGTATCTTGGTTATTTACTGACTAAGATTTCGTATTTATGGTACGCTCTGATCTTCTATAATCAAGTAAATCATGACATTAAGTTTTAAGTGTCATACGGACAGATAGATGGTTGTAAGCAGCTGGTGAGAAATCACGAAACATAATGAATTCACATTATTCTGCCTATATTATTATTCTGACTTTATTCAGATTCTTCAATGTTCTGATGGAATATTCGGTCAGAATTCAGGAGCCCATATGCACCACTGGTCTGAAATCAGGATTTTTCAACTCCCCAAGGTGGATGCTCCATATCCCCTAACCTAGGTAAAGCCCCGGACATTCACTTTTCATCCTCTCGATTTCGTAAACAACAGCCCTATCACGAGAAGATAGTGAATAGGAATTCCCCGACCGAAGCTGCTACCTTGACGCGGTGGTCGGGCTTGCCTATCGTGATGACCTAACCGAGCTATATTGGCTGGAACACATGTTCCTGTAGGTTCTACCATGCCAGGCAGGTCGATTGGTGAACGGTAAGACTAAAAGCAGCAACTCAAGGTCTGAGGGCGAAGTCGTACTGCTGACTGTAGAGAGGTGTGACAGCAGTAAGGTGTTTCCCTCAGACAACCAGCATGACAGCGATGCTGCCTTCCCACAAGGAGGGGTGGGGTTAGAAAAGGTCGACCCTAAAAATGTCACACCTCACCTTACCTCACGGATTTCCGTCTCCGGCGGTAAGGCCCTTTGAAAGGCCGTGCGCGACCGGCCTCAAGCAGTTGTCCCTTGTGCTCTGCCGTCACGCTCCCAGGTCGTCAAGACCAACACTAATGCAATTTCCTTTTCAGGTTCCTCAAGAAATACCCTTCCACGGTGTGGGCAGCCGGGAAGTGACATCAGCCCTCATACCCGTAACTGCACACGAGACCAAGTTGGTCACATTCAAATCCTTCCTACACCTCCTAATACCTCTCTTATCTCCATGACTAACCCTCCTCATGTCTCTTTATCACATCGCACCGCTAGGGCAAACGATTCGAGTACGTGGAACGCTATTCCTGGTCTCCTGAAACCACGCTCTAAACTACACGTAGGAGCTTTTAACGTCAGAACACTGTGCCAAATAGGACAGCAGGCTTCCTTAGCTAGGACTTTAGAATCTCGCGCCATCGATGTGTGCTGCGTCTCCGAAACGCGCATACAAGATCCGAGTAGCGTCATTTATTTGATTTCACCATGCCAAAATAAAGAACCGACTCGATTTACGCTTCGTGTATCTGGAAGCCCTGATTCTGCTTCCCGTGGACTCGCCGGCGTAGGTATAACATTGAGCCCTAGGGCAGAATTAGCTCTCTTAGAGTGGATCCCAGTAGACAGTCGTTTGTGCGCTGTCCGACTGAACGGAACAGTAAGAATCCGAAAAGATAGGGACACCTGTCGTTGCCTCTTCGTCGTTTCTGCCTATTCTCCCACTGACTGCAGCTCAGATGATGTAAAAGATGAGTTTTACAGAAAGCTTTCCGACCTTCTCCGAAAAGCTAGGTGCTATGATGTAGTAATAGTGGCCGGTGACTTTAATGCTCAAGTAGGTAAACTAAGTGATAGGGAAAGACACCTAGGTGGATCTTATGGTGTCGTGGCTCAAAGAACAGATGATGGCAACCGTCTGTTGCAGCTATGCTCAGCTAATCTCCTGTTCCTTGCAAATACTAACTTTAAGCATAAGGAAAAACATCTTTTAACATGGCGACCCCCTAATTCGTCCCAACGTTGGACCCAAATAGATCACATCGCCATCAGCCACCGATGGAGGGGCTCGATAGAAGACTGTCACTCATTCTGGAGCACATGCTTAGATTCAGATCATGCTCTAGTGCGAGCGCGTATTTGCCTGCGTCTTACTGGACGTAGGAAAGACGCTGCAAGGAAACCTCTTAGGGGCCTACTTAATGATAGTCAAGCTAGGAGTATATTTCAGGAACAACTAGGAAACCACTTAGACAGCCATGTATGTGATGCCCACCCTGATGCAGCATGGAATGATATCCGAAAAGCTGTGGAAACAGCAGTGATATCTGCTAGTAAGGTAAACCAGAAGGTTAGGGAGCAACACTGGATCTCAGCAGCATCTGTCGCACTGATAGATGCTCGGAAACTCATTCCACCTGGCTCTGAACATAGTGGAGAGCGGAGTCAACTTAAGCGCAAGCTGACAAGAAGTCTACGCAACGATCGCGAACAGTGGTGGGTAGCGAAAGCAAGAGAGATGGAGAAGGCAGCGGCAATAGGTAATAGCAGACAATTGTTCAGACTCGTTAAGGAAACCGGAATTAGGAACCCGACTGTTAGCGAAACAATCTCAGAGAAAGATGGACATATTATTCATTCCCAATCCTGGAGATTGGATTGATGGGCTGAACACTTGAGGGATCAGTTCAACTGGCCTTCAGCCACACTTCGGTTTCCCACGATCCCCAGTCAACCTGAACGGCAAGTTAATGTAGGTCCTCCGTCTCTTTACGAAGTTGAAAAAGCCATAGGAAATCTGAAACGAGGGAGAGCAGCAGGCCCTGACAGGTTTACTCCTCAGATTTTTAAGGATGGTGGTCCAGTATTAGCAATGAGATTAACGGAGGTCTTAGGTAGAATTTGGGAACTGGACGTAATTCCATCTGACTGGTCTCAATCACTGATTGTGCCAGTCTATAAGAAAGGACAAAAGTCCTCTTGTGACAATCATAGAGGAATCAGTTTGACTAATATAGTGTCTAAAATATTAGCTTCAATAATACTTCGACGCCTAATCAAAGCTCGTGAAGAGCTGGTTTTCGACCTTGACTTGGTTGTATAGACCAAATATTCACACTACGTCAGGTTCTAGAACACAGACACACGTTTAGACGCCCAACAATGGTAGTATTTCTCGACCTTAAGGCGGCATTCGACTCTGTTGATCGTGAGGTTCTATGGCAGTGTTTGTCACTGAAAGGAGTACCGAAGAAGTACATTAACCTTATTCAGGCTCTCTACTCGAACACAACTGGTAGAGTGAGAGCTTATGGCGAACTGTCATCAGAATTGATTACCTCAAGTGGTGTTCGTCAGGGCTGTCCACTCTCTCCATTCTTGTTCAACTTCGTGGTCGACGTACTTTTAGAGATAACACTCTCCTCATCTAAATTTCCAGGGGTTGAACTTCTACCAGGAGGTTCACTTGTTGACTTAGAATATGCTGATGACATAGTTTTATTTGGTGAAGACGCTGACAAAATGCAGTCTTCTGACCACTCTAAGCAACAATGCAAGCATGTTCGAGATGCGATTCTCTCCCTCGAAATGCAAAATGTTGCTTCAGGATTGGGTTACATCGACACCCGAACTAGTGATAGGGAGTGAAGTAGTTGAGTGTGTCGACCGCTTCACTTATCTTGGAAGTCTCATCAGTCCTTGTGGTCTGGTGTGTGACGAAATCTCAGCACGGATACAGAAGGCTCGACTAGCTTTTGCCAACTTGCATCATTTATGGCGTAGGCGAGATATCCGTCTATCAACCAAAGGACGGGTTTACTACGCAGCAGTACGTCCCGTCCTACTTTATGGCAGTGAAACATGGCCGGTAAGAGTAGAGGATATTCGTAGGCTACTAGTATTCGATCATAGGTGTCTTCGAAACATTGCTCGTATATCATGGGACCATCGAGTAAGTAATGCAGTTGTTAGGAAACGGGTACTAGGTAAGGATGGCAAATCAATTGATGAAGTGGTGAAACTTCATCAGTTGAGATGCCTGGGACACGTGTTACGTATGCCCAACGACCGACTGCCTCGACGTGCGATGTTCAGTGGTATAGGAGTAGGTTGGAAGAAAGCTAGGGGCGGCCAGACCAAAACATGGCACAAATCCATGAAGTCACTGACAAGTGGTCTGAGTCATGTTGATAGGTGTAGACTACCTGGTTGGGGACCGCGAGATGATAGCAACCGATGGTTAGAGACCCTGAATGACATGGCTCAAAATCGTTTGCAATGGCGCAGGTGCATCCACTCTTTGTGTTCTCCCAAATTTTGATCTCCTGATTCCCCCTTGTCTCTTTTTTTCCTCTTTCCAAATTTATTTCACTGAATTATACTCTTTAAATAACATCTCCAAACCCTAATCTTCCCGATCACCGCTTACATTCTTGCTACCTCTACCACTACGGGATTTGGATCGACAACTGCATCTCTGTGTTAAGGTGGTGTGGCAACTCGAACTGATGTACGTACGTACGAAGTTCTACGTTGTTACTGACTGACTGACTGACCCTGACAGTCGCTGTATATGCGTAGCCATGTGAGAGCATTTTAAGAAGTAGAGCAGACTCTCCCCACCTTCGACCGTAGCAAGGCGTTTGGGAGCATCTGCGTTATTAGCAATAGTTGATGTCTAATAGTGATTTTCAAAAAAAGTAAAGGTCGTACAGAACCATGAATTGGGATTATTGTTATCGCGATTGGGGTTACAAGAAAGAATATTTAGATTATTTTAATAAAAAAATTCTAAGTCTTCCTAGCGATGAAATGTCAGCTATTGAAAAAATGAGAGAAAAGCTTCATATTTCTCAATTAACATTTGCCTAATATATTGTGTATATTTTAATTCTTCAGTAGATATGAACTTCAAATTAGTAGCTAAAATACGGGTTCGTGGCAACATTATGTAAACCGTAAATATGATATTCATATTACCACGTAAGTATACAACTGAGGAAAGTTATATTGAATGGAACTACAAGAATCCTATCAAGTGCGTTTATTTAGTCAATGTATTCAAGATTATTCGTACAGTTATAGTTTGCGTCAGGAAATGATCTTATTAAAAACCAGTGAAAACCAGAAAGTACTCGACTTATGCTTCATCCTAATATGAAACTGCATGCCGATGCGCATTCGCTACTTCATCAAAGATCGGACGTCCAACCTAACAGGAAATCCTTAATTTTTGGAATTCTGAGCTGACATCTATTAGTTTACACGTCTAACTTCAGTGATTTCACGATTTTTTGTGATCATCATTTAATATACCATTAGTAATATAACTGACTGATACACGAAGAGGTCAAAAATCACTTGTCATAGCTTTTCGTTTAAACTCCAGGAAATACATCACAACTTATCGAGCATATTATTACAATTGGTATTAGAGATTTGTAATGTAAACCGTAAAATTCTACAATCTTATTAAGACCTCTTATACTGATAGTTGTATATTTATTTATTTGATTACGAATTTTGATTTCTTTGCTTTTATTTCTCTATTTTTAAGGCATATCAATGTTGGTCACGCTTATCAAGCAGAAATTCCTGATTTTTGTCAAGGTAAATAATATGTTAAAGAAATTAAATGCTACGTAACTCAGTCCAATTGTCATTGGCTTCATGAACTGATCCTATATTTTGGTTTGGTCACCGCCCTCCCTAGCTTACTCTTACACCAAACAAAATCGCGCGTTTCAGTAGGCACTGGTTGTTCCAAAATACACAAGCACTGCCTTGAAGACACATGTTATCGAAAACTAGCAACTTAATAATATCCTGTATTCTTAATAGGCACGTTTCACACCCATAAAGCAGGACAGAGCGAACTGCTATGTAGCTAACTCGTTCTTTGGTTTGAAGACGGATATCTCGACTACGTCACAAGCGACGTAATTTTGCTAAAACTAATCAAGCCTTCTGAATCTGTGCCTAGATTTCATCAGACACCAAACCACCAGGACTGATGAGACTCCCGATGCTAATGAAGAGGTCGATAAATTCAATTACTTTATTTTCTATCTTTAGTTAAGGCGTTGACACAAAGCAATCCTGAAGCGACAATTTAACACTTGTAGAAAAAGAGTTACATACCGAAGTTGTTTAAGACTATCAGAAGTCTCTGCATTTCACCAGCAACTTCACCGAAAACGACTATATCATCTGCGCATTTTAAGTTAATAAGTTAATCTGCTGGTGAAAGATTAACTCCTAAAAATTTATCTGATGAAAGTACTATCTGTAAAGGCATATCTATAGCAAAGTTAAATAAAAATGGAGAAAGCGGAAAACCTGGATGAACACCACTTGAACTGATTAACTCTGATGACAGTTCACTATAAGCTGTGGTTCGACCAATAGCGTTCGAATAAAAGATCTGTACAAGGTTAATGCACTTCTTTGGCATGTCTTTCAATAACAGACACTTCCACAAAACCTCATGAACAATAGAGTCATACCCTGCCTTAAGGTCAAAGAATATAACTATTGTCGCACGTCGAAAAGTATGTCTGTGCTCCAGAACCTACCAAATGGTGAATATTTGGTCTATATGTCCGCATCCAGGTCTGAAACTAGCCTGATTTCCTCGGGTTCGCTCTTCATTCACTCTAGTTAGACGTTGAGATTTTATTAAGAGTAATATATTAGACGTTACTTTAGATAAACTAATTCCTCTGTGATTGTCACAAACTGATTTTTGCCCTTTCTTTTAAAATGGGATGATCAATGATGGGAAGCGGACAACAGACGATGAGTTGGAACCGGAAACTTGGTAACTGGAATGACTAAACGTTATTTCCACAATTTTCATTGAATTATTATAATGTATTATAGTACGTTTAGTCATTTTCATCATGAAAATGTTTCTTTTTAAAAAAAGAAAAACTATATTACTGAATCGAATTGTTAAATTTTGTTTTATTCCCTGCTCTTATGATTAACAAAAACATTAGAAATTACATCAGATGAAACTAACAAAGAATCATCATCCAACTGGGAAATGTTACTGTGGTATCCAGCTTATCTTGATGAACATGATCCTAAGAATATAGAGTCATGTAAGTTCCTTTTTTTGTTTTCTGGCATCACTAACATACAATTAGTTGTGTGTTGAGTAGTGATTTTTTTCCCTTCAGAATTCAACTAATATTATCGATTAGTAATTATGTATAATTTTCCATTTTTCTCTTTTACCCCATATACTAAATCTCATTATTGTTCAATCTATTATTTTACTGTACTTGAGATCAAACTGATTAAGGCCTATAGTCTATGTGTCTTTCACAGTGGAGAAGTAATAAAGTTTTAAAAGAAACAATCCACGAAAAACGCAACCATAATATCATTTAATCACTAGGCACTACATAATCTTTTAAACACATATGCATTGGTACAAGGAAGCACCAAATAGATATGCGCCACACAAATCATTCGATTTGTGTGAGGGCTGTGATACTGCCTGGGTATCCAGATCGAAGCAGGCGGTTTACTTTCGGGGCCATACCTCGAGCCTTCGACCTAAAGGTCTGATCCACAAGACAGTGGAGCAACGTCAGGAGATGCAGTGGCATGTTACGTCATTTGTTTCCTCGGGATAATGGAGCCCATGTTTACCATTGGTTTGGAATCAGAGTTTTCCAACTCCCCTAGGTGAATTGTCCGTGTCCACCAACCCGGTTAAAGCACCGTCCTCTCAATTTCGTAAACAACAATAATGCCACGAGTTATTGTGTTTGTATACACGTGGCCATTTGGGAGCATTTGGAGAGGGAGAGCTGACTCTTTCACCCCCGGCCGTACCAGGGAATTTGAGGGCACTGCATAATGAAGATAACTTAATACCTTTAATGTATGTATGAACTAGTTTAAATAAATTCCCTTCCTTACTCAATAGTCAGAAATATTATTATTAGATTATTTAAGATTGTTGTAAGCAAATCTCTTGTTTAATGTTAAAGTATTACCACTAAAAATTATGTATAATGAACAATTGATTTCAATTATCTCGTGATCTCATCTATATAAGTTCTATACAGAGTTTGTCAACAAATTGTGATTATGATTATGAACATTTCCCGTTGGTAAAATAATGACATCAAATGGCATTGTTATTATATAATCGTATGTTATGAGTTGACTCTACAATTGCTACTCACAAAACTGAATTATTTACTATTATTAAAAGAAATCACTTATAGTCAACAGAATATAAAGTAAAGAAGATTGGGAAATTTCAACCTTATCATAGATCACTCATTATTTTCAAAGAAATGAATATATAGATCGTAGGTGATTAAAAATATTCATCAGAAAAACCTAGATCTGAGTTTAATTCTAATCGGAAATCGTTAGCAAGTTATATCCACAATCTTTATAGGATTGATATTTCCTAGCGGGATTCAAGCTCACATTGTCCAATTTCACAACCTAAGACGTTATTATTGAGCTATTTGGATCGTGATTAACATTTTAGAAGATCTGATGTATTTATAACTGATTAATTAGTGCATAGAAGCCTATGTCGTATTTGTTTATAAATCACCTTGTACCGTTGTTGCATCTGCATTACAACCTGTAGTAGTGTATCACTTACTTAGTCAACAACATATATATAGCCTTTGATCATTATATCAAAGTACTAGAATCTTGTAACATATCTATTGAATACATTCTTCTATTTTGTATTTTGTTTATATTTTGTTCTCCCCCCCCCCTAACTCACCATTTCGTTGTTGTTACTATCACTGTTTGTTTTTTTCTCAAAAAATTATTTTATTAGTAAATTTACTGACAAAAATTGCCTGTTCACCAGCTGTACGTAATTGTGGATTAAATATGGAATATACATTTCATTTATTGTGTAAATATAAAGGTGATGTAGAAATGACATTGCATGCTCTATTACGTGATACATTAGTTGTGTATGATTATGTTTATGCTGGTAAGTTATTAGTGTTATCTCTATTAAATGTGTTTGTGTTTTATGAATTATGTAATGAGTTTGACTTATATGTTCTCAATTCATAGATTATAGAGTTCATTATAATGAGTTTACTTCATTCTAGTAATGACCTGTTTAACTAATGATATTAATGATTTATTTTGTATTGGTTATTTGAATTTTCTGGTTATTATATAAGACTGCAAATGATCAGTCTCTTATTGGTATATGTGCATCCTGTATGAATTGCTTCGATATTTCTGTAAGTCACATGCATTATAAGCAGAGATGGACGATGGCTAGTGGTAGACGGGCGTTTCGTCCTATTGAGGATTGTTCAACTGAATATACCTGCACCCCAGAGTTAATGCTCAGTTCGGGACTCTAACTCAGTGCCGTTCACTTCAAACCCCATCACATTATCCATATTAACGAATAATAATAACGACTGGATATCCTAATGCGTATCGGTTCACGCCAATTTTTCTATTCCCCAATACTTGATTACAACATAAGAACTCAGATGGGTCTTGTGGATATTATAGTAATTTCAATGGTTAAGATCATGAGTCAGTTGAAGCTAGACCACCATTGAAAACCTGGAAGTACTGGACGGCCGTCTCCTCCTAGTGTGGGACTCCTCAGCAGTGCTCATCCATGACCTCGCTTCCTGCGAGATTCGAACCCAGGACCCACTGGTTTCGCGCGCGAGCACTTAACCACTAGACCACTGACATAAGAACTGTTAACCGGCTTGCCTATTATTATCATTATGATTTAAAAGATTACATGAATTATATGGCCATAACCCACCTCAAACAGATCACAATTTGTATACAAGTTGGTCGGATACCGTACAAAACTGAGTAATAGGTGTATAATTAATCGACAGTTAATAATATAAATGCGTGAGAGGAGAGAGGAGGAGGAATATGAAAACACCATAAACTAAATACTTATAAACTACATAATAAAAATTCAAATAATAATTCTTCGTAGAATAGTCCTAGAAATTTTATCTTTCCCAATTATTTGCTTTGATCTAACACTTGTAATGTATGATAAAAGTAGGAAAAAGTGAAACTAAATACGATAACTTTGAATTGTATTATGCTTTAATCAGTTGGTTTCGTAGCTGGTTTGATGCATATTTACCAAACAGTTTAGTTCACTCTATTTATTTTTCATTTAACTTTAATTGTAAACTCTTTATTTGGATCATTGTTTATGAACACTGAGTCTGTGTTTATACTTGTGAATACAAACTACTGACGAATAATCTAAATATTCCAGGCCGAAGCATATATTAAATCTTCTTCGACTTTCAGTCGTTTCATTATATAATCTTTTATTTTCAAACTATGTAATATATTCTCCTGGTTTTATAGAAACTACAGCTTGGACAACTGAAGAGATTGTACGCTTTCAACAAGGCTTAGCTATGCATGGAAGAGATTTTCATCAAGTTTCAAAGGATTTACAAGCAGCTGGAATGAATAAAACAGTTAAAGCATGTGTAGAATTCTACTATGTATGGAAACGAATGAATACACCATCTGATGTTAAATGGTACGGTGTTTAGATCATTTTTATCATTACTATAATTAATATTTTTATGATCATTAGTAGTGTAACTGGTTATTTTTCTATTTCTTTGTTTCTGTTCAATTTTTTCTTATCCAACACTACTTTTCCACTTAATTCTTTCATGCACCTTTAAAGTCTCTTTCGGAGGGATCCTACTCACCGCCACCTTCAAGTGGTATATCATTTCCACAAATATATGAGAGGGTCAAAACGGAACACCTAATTGATAAGCATATAGGATAAACCTAGGGGAATTGAAAACCTCTGATAGAACGAATGTCATACTAACGTATTACAATCATTGGTTACGATAGAATCAAATTTACTGACGTCACTCTACTACTTTCACGACTCTGCTGCCATGGAACATGAATCTAAAATGTTCTGAACAAACACTTCAACTAGGATTGCTGGTTATTTTTCTGAAATGAAAATACAAAATGGACAGTCTTACTACATATAAATTAATTTAGCATTATTCGTTATCATACAGTACTATTGTGTTAATACTTAGTTGAATAACAAATTCATTCCGCTTAATGGAACACAACTTCAATTTTCTTTAGATAAGATGTAACTAGAATGGACTGATCAGATAAGTAGTTATTCAAACAAAGACTATCATCACTGTGTCATTAAACCTTATCCAATATTCTTGTGAAGCTATATGTCACATTTAAAACATTATTCATTGGTTGAAAAATAATGCACACATTCCAAACCATCTTTTACTCCAGAGTACTATTTTACCTAGCTCAAAACTATGTCGAAAATCGATCCATGTAACTATTTATTATCGAGCTTATCCATATTAAGAAGATGTGCTTAGTGCCCGCACATTAATTCTAATGTACTGTAGTGAGAAAACACTCAAATAGGGATCATCGATTTCTTTCTCATACAAAATTACAGAATTTCTTTATAAAATATGAACTTAGTCATGTAGGTAGGTGTAAACTACCTGGTTGGGATCCGCTAGACGATAGCAATCGATGATTAGAGACCTTGAATGACATGGCTCAAAATCGTTTGCAGTAGCGCAGGTGCATCTACTCTTTGTGTTCTCCCAAATTCTAATCTTCTGAATTCTTCATGTCCCTTTTTTCCTCTTTCCAAATTTATTTCACTGGATTATACTCATTGAATAACATCTTCGAACCCTAATCTTTCTGATTACTGCTTATACTTTTACAACCTCTACAACTACGGAATTTAAATCGACAACTACATCTCTGTGCTAATGTGGTATGGCAACTCGAACTAATATGCATACGTACGAAGTTCTACGTTGTTACTGACTGACTGACTATCTCTCAAAAACTTCAATTGTTCCTTCATTCTCTGTTTACGTTTTTGTTCTATTCAATTCGATCTTCTCAACCTTTTGCTGCTAGGCATTCCACTTCTGTTTGGTGTTATTTGCTACTTATGTCTGTCGACATAAGTAGCATACATCACAGTAGGACTAAAGATCCTAGATAACAAGATAATAACCAATCGCAGTATCAGTGGTTCATTTATTATTTATAATTCGTTAAATCTTAAGTTTGAATGTGATTGCATACTTTATTCGTTTTATAATTTCATTCTATTCTTTCAATCTTCACGAAGTCATTGACTGTTGTTCTCAGTCCTATTAGTCGGTTCAGACTTCCTGATTGAGATACCTACTATTATCGTAACCAACAGTTGAAGAGTTAATTTTTTCTAATCGAAAAATGATCACAATAGCACAGTTAAACGTATCCTTTTATCTTTAAATATTTTTACTACAACTACAGTTACAACGACCACTACGGATATGAATACTTTCACACTTTCCCTTTTCTGGTTTCTGCCTTGATAATTACATCTGATTGTGGTAAAATAATATGGCAACTTAAGGCTATGGATATATTCTCTAAATTCTACATTGCTTATGATTAACTCTGTATACTTCGTTTTCTGATACAATTGATAATAATTATATCAACTTCGTTTGTTCTATTTCCACCCCTCCTTTCATTGTACTAATCATAATATGAGTCCTAAATTATAATGATTTATATTACTACCCCCCTTGGTCCTAACCTCATTTAAAACTACTTCTAACCAACAGGTTGAAAGATTATTTAATCAATGTTTTATAATAATCCGAATATGTGATTAATTATGTTTTCCTAAAAACAAATTTGCACTAATTCACAAAATATTTTGCAGTTTCAGTAGTAGCATAATAGTTTTATTCAGATACCACTTGAATGGAATAACTGGTACTATTTTAGAAAACGCATTAGTGATTATTTTTCCAAACACTTTCTGTCGTCCCTTAAATTGTGAGATTGAAGTCGCTTCATATCTTTATTACTACGAGCTAATTCTTTCTTCCTGTATTATATCCTTATACAAAATCTCTCTTTTATATATTACCATCATTGAAGTAACTACTTCTATGAATTCGGTGTTTATGTTGTTGTGCTAATGAGGTATGGGAACTTGTACCGATGCATGTATTTGGCTGGTCCTACGTTGTAGCTGACTGATTGAATACACAAATATATATACAGCCAGATAAAAATCACCTCTCAATCATCAACTTTGGTTGTTCTAACAAACTAACGTGTTTATGTGTGTGATGTAAGATACAAGTTAATCACTGATCAGGAAAATCATTACTGTTAGGAAAAATATTTAGTTGATTTGAAGGGGGGTATAAAATTCCATTTCATTTATAAACACTATTGATTACGGATTAACTTCATTGTGTCCCTCATTATGAAAACCAGGAATTACCAGACGTTTGTTTAATCGTAATATGAGTTTGAACTGTTGATGAGCAGTACTTATTACTATGCGACATCTGTCCTGTTCTCTCGAGTTTACGAGATTACTCCATATGAAATAGTTTAGAAAATTTCTGAAAAGCTGAGAATTTCCAAAGGTATTTTTTCTAGTTAATTAAAGTTTTAAGAAAATCTTTAGAAAAGGTAACTTATTACATTCTTTCCTAGTTTGATTAATGAGATGCTGGAATCATTGTAGATATTAATATCTTTTTGAATATTCTATAAAAACCTAACATCACTAATAACCATAAAGATTGTCTTTATTTTCTGAAAGGAAAGCGTTTTTTTCATATTTCCGTCCTCTGTTTTCGTCAGGCACATAAGAAAGTACACACTCTGAGGAGTGGGGTGGTGGTGGCTAGAAATCAGTTAGTGATAATCAATGTAGAATGTGATACATGCTTATTGGTTTCACACTGCATTCATCAGTACATTTGTTATACTCTCTATGTCTTTTTCTAATATTCAAGACTTGTTGAAGTCAAAAAAAGAGAAATAAATTTAAAAAAGGGTATAACGTTTATGTTTAGTATCTTCATTTTATTATATGTAAACATTGAATATGGTTTATAGTTTACTTCAATTTGTTGATAAATAATTCATTCCTTTAGTCGAAACGTTTATCTTGTACCGATCGAAATTGTGTCTAATATTATGTTTTACATATTTAATTTGATTGTGATAGTGTATTGAATGAAATGGTTAGAACTTATGTTACATATACTCAACCACTCATCCATCAATGCCCAATACTGGCCAATGTAGGAATAGTTTTTATAATTACTAGTAATGGTTAAAGCAAGAAGTGATATCCGTTTGTGGTTTGAGCCATATTGGGTAGATACAAACTAAATGAATTGGTGGTCGCACCATTACATCACTTGAACTAATGCACATACATGATAGGATCTATGTTACTTACTGACTGGTGGTTTATCTAACACATAACCTGAAGCAGATTGCCAACAGTGTACTCAATAATTACTCAAACAATTTTATAAATAGATCATGTCTATGGAATAAAACTATAAAACTTAAAAGTTGTAATCAGGTAGTAGAACGAATGTAAGTATTAATCGAGCATTTATTCATAGTTTACATCAGATGCTGAATTTGATCCAAAAATACTGTTTGATCTTATCGTTGAATCCTTTAGCAGTATGCATCCATGACTTCACTGAGAACTTTCAGGCCTCGCAACATTCATTTAACATTTAGACCACTGAGTCGACAAACATTGGTTTACATGTTTAATCGGAATCAATCACGTCTTTGGAATCACCTCCGTCTTCCACTTGTTATTTATTTTTTTCAAAACATAATTTGTATTTACTTAACCGAACATACTTTAATATCTACTACTGCTTAATATAAAAAGACTATGAAGTAACAATAACATAAGAAAATTAGTAAAATTTAGTAAATATATGTGTGAATATACATTTTCATTTATATAATTAGTTCATTAGTCAGTCATCTACAACGTAAGACCAGCCAAATACATGCATCGGTACAAGTTCCCATACCTCATTAGCACAACAACATAAACACCGAATTCATAGAAGTAGTTACTTCAATGGTGGTAATATATAAAAGAGAGATTTTGTATAAGGATATAATACAGGAAGAAAGAATTAGCTCGTAGTAATAAAGATATTAAGCGATTTCAATCTCATAGTTTAAAGGAAGATAGGGAGTCTATACACCTACGCCATTGTGATCCATTCTGAGCCATGTCATCCAAAGTCTCCAACCACTGATTACGATAGTGACGCGGACCCCGAACAAGTAGTCTGCATCTACCATCCACATGGCTTACACTAGAAGTTAACGATTTCAAGCATTGATGCCACGTTGTGGTTTAGCCACCCCTAACATTCTTCCAACCATCCTCAACGCTATTCAGCATTGCGCGTCGTGGTAATCGGTGTTGAAACATAGATACCACGTGGTCTAAACATCTCAGTCAATGAAAACTCACAACCTCATCAACTGGTTTACCATCACTCCTTAATACCCTGCCTAATCAATTAATTAGATAATTTTTCATATAAAAAATACCGTAATATCAATAGATTAAATCATCGGACATCGTTTCCTATCAACCCAACATAAAAATGTATCTGGTTTTCTCTTTTCTTTTCATTACATATGCATAGTAAGACAGTATGAAAAGGTGAATTAGTTGTGATATTGAAATTAAAAGTGATGAAAAGAATGTTTCTAATCTAATGAGAAAAAAACATGTTTTTTCGTACTATTCATTATCACGTTTAAACTGGTTACAAATAGTTGTATATCCCTGATCTACTTAAATTTAGATATGGATCAGAAATAGATTTGGTTTGTTCTATATTCATAAGAATACATCTTTACTTGTCTACATGTGTATATGATGTGTGTGTGTTTGTGTTTTGTATAAACATGTTGCTTTTACAGGTTTTGTTTTTTTAACGTGTAAATAGCTTTGTGTATATACGGAGTGATTGACTTCAATACATTTTTTTATTCTCATACACTGATCAGTCATTAAGCAGATAGTTAAATAGGTATCCATACTAGGGTTAGAACTTGATAGTTTCAAATAAATTGAGTATTGGGTAGAGAGTTAATAATAAATATATACATTTTTAATGGTTGAGATGATGAGTCAATTGAAGCTAGAACATCATAGAAAACTTGGAAGCATTGGACGGCCATTTCTTTCTGCTGTGGGACTCCTCAACAGTGCGCATCCATGATCCCGCATCGTCAGATTTGAACCCATGAATGCTTAACCTGTAGACCACTGAGCCGGCTGGCATCCAACGGTGTTATTATCTTACTCCAACTAATCCATGAAATTGAGCGACACATCCACCATTGTCTTCAGGGAGTTACTATCTCACAAAAGACCCCATTGAACTCCACTGGTCACTGCTTCTTATTAAAACTCCAGGAAATACCTCTTGAAACTTCAATTGACTAATGATCTCAACTATTAAAATATATTCTCAACCACTAAACCATTGCTCCACAGGGAATGTTGGTCCTTTTTATAGTGAAGATATATCATCTCTAATTCTGAATACTAAATTATGATTAATCTCTTCTAAACATAAAACATTTGTTTACACTTCTCATATCTAATTTACCTTGTCAGGGAAATTCTTATTCAGATTTATTTTACTTAATTCTACTGTAAAAGTGACTAGTTACTCATGAGTGAATACATAAATCCTAATTGTTTAATTATATTTTCCATTCTATTTTTATTTCAAGGTATAGAGAAAGAGCACGACGTCAACGTCCACTTGCTCGTATAGAACCAATAATCACAGAAGAATCATTATCGGAACAATTTGAAGCTATTGAACAATGTAATACATATACAACAGATATGAATTCAATACAAACATTAGACAATAATATTAATAATAATAATAATAATTCAATTAATGTGCCTTATAATTTACGTCGTAAACAACAACAAACAACAATATCAGTTCAACCACCACCATCATCATTATCAACAAACTTGAAATCAGATCATCAATTGACTACTAAAGTGAATACCAACGATATTGTTGTGAATAATGATAATAGTAATTCCTTGGAAAATTCCTATGATGATTTTATGGATATTGTTTTCAATGAAGTAAGTAGGATAAGATTTCCATTGTCATTATCGTTATGATTACTACTCCTACTACTACTGAATAGGAGTTATTATTTATCTCTATCAAACTTACATATTCAATGTTAAGAATAATCTACTTTCTGATTGTCTAGTAAGTCTGCAATGTAAAACAAAGCTAGTGTATTGTCAGCGATTCTCTGACTGATAATAGTTAGCGGATGAACGCTTACGTTTGATAGAAGAACACTGTAGGTCTGATAAGTTATTGGCAGGAAACTTTGGACCTAGATTTCTTTCTATTTCACACTCACCAACAAGGTGTTATTTATCTACATGCTGGAATTGCTTGAAACCTGCTGCAATATATATGGTAATTTGAAATTCCCATTTTTTAAACTAGAGAAAAACATATTACTTAAGCCTGTTACCTATGGTGGATCATAGGTCACAGACCAGAATTAGCCAACCGACTCTGTTCTGGGCTCTCCTTTCCAGTTGTATCCAAGTGTTATTCATTTCTTTGATGTCTGTCTCCAGTTGTTGGCGCATTTATTTTTTTGGTTTGCCTCTTTTTCTCTTGCCTTTAAGGATTCCAAATTAGGGTTTGACTCGTGATGCAGTTTGATGATTTCAATTAGATCTTAATCAGACTTTACTGTATTATATCAACCAAGGACGTTTGTGGGTTGACGATAAAAATGAAGCAGATTGCATAACTGAATATAAATTGATGATGATATAACAGGTAAACTATTCTCGATAAGCATTCTAATGGCTAAAATCAATGTTTCAATATAGGAAGTAGATCCAAACTTGGAAAAAATAAACACCAAGATATATATATATGCGGGGGATAACTTGTTGAAAACCCCTTTACTTTAAACTACAATTCAATAGAGATGTAGCTAGCGTTGTTCTTCACAGTAAAACTAATGAGAACTGTTAAAAGAACGCTGTATACGGTTAATTTTACGTTTTCATTTTCTAGTCCACGGATAAGATCTATCCAAATAAAGGATACTTCACTTGCGCTTACCTCTTCAGTATGTAACCATAAATTCAGATGCTCCTATAAAGAGATAGCTGTATATTCGATTTAGAACCAATCAAATTAACCAACGAATATATAAATATCTCTCTGTTTGTGAAAGAGTTTAATAAAAACAATACTTAGCTTTATTTGACCACACTTGATCAACACAGATCATGTAATCAAATCATTCCCATAAGAGTTCAATCATCTCTTACATATACTCTACAACGATTCCAATCTATGACCCTAACTTATGTATTCTTTGACCACATAATCGTTTACAAACAACTTGGCTAATCATCATTATTGATTGCTTTCTCTCACCTTCTTTTGTATAGTTTGTTCATTACCTAATCACTACTTGAACACATTTTATTATGCAATTTTGACAATGTTTGAATAATGCTTATTTTCTAATGTCTAATTTTTTCAAGTTTTGACCTACTTCCTATGTTGATTTTTAGCCTTTAGTATTTGTTCTTATTATTTCATAATTCACCTTTCATCTCATTATTAATAATTTGTACTTGTTACTTATTCTAATTATGTGTATTATGCTATGTCATTGTTTATCGTCTAATTGCAAACTTCCATGATTGATTAAAAAATCTTCATATCAATATTACTACATATTAAACTAAAGCTTGATGAAGAGATATGGCGAGACCATAATTTATAAATGAAACAATCAGGTATAATATAGTAGGTCTTGGATTTTGGGCGTGAAATTCACTCATCCATCTAGTTAAATAGAGTTTTGGTATTTTAGCTGATGGGCAGTTCGTGATGAAAACCCTAATTATTAGGTGGACACTTTCAAGGTCAGTCTATTGTCACTCATAGGTCGTCGATAAATTATTATTTCACCGAAGATATTATCGAAAACAATATTGTTCTTGTTTTTTTCCTAATCTACTGATTGAACTGATGTTTCAATATACTACTGAATAGAGGTTAAGTAGTTCAACAATACAAGTTAAATAAATCTATTGCAGTGTTATTTGAGAGTTAGTTATATGAATAACAAATTACAAGATGTACTGTGTATCAGAAAGCAGTATACTAATGTTAATCAGATGAATATATCCTCATTTATAATAAATAAAACTTTAAAGAGTATGACACGAATATAAAACATGATCATGAAAGGGGAAATAATAAAGTTATATTTTGAAATAAAATAACTGGTTAAATTCACTTGGTATTGTTTACTTGGATCTTCCCAGTGATTTTTAGGACTTCAATTGGTCGGTCTCTTATTAACATATGTGCATACTATGCGTATTGGCTCGATATTGCCTTAATTCACAAGCATTCTAAGCAAAGATGGATGGTGGCTAGCAGTAAGAATCTAAGGAAGCGTTTTTCGTCCTACTTAGGACTGTTCAGCTGGATTTACCTGCATCCCAGAGTGGATATTAACTCCGGAATGCAGATAAATTTAGCTGACGATTTTCAAGTAGGATTCCACAACTGGGCATTACCCATATTTGCTTAAAATAATTGGTTGCAAAAAGATGAGTCGTTTTTTTAGATCGGAATAGTTGATAGAGACTATGGTCATGGTGTTGTAAGAGCTTGCGAAATTTCGTCTTAATCAACGGTCAATTATTATTGTGTATATTTTTTACAAATAATTAATTTTTATAGTTTCTTCGTTTTGGTGATTGAAACTGAGGTTTTTGTACTTGTAGTGACATATTAACGTAGTTACTTCGAGGAGGAAATACGTTCATGTGTATGAGCTCACTTCAACTTTTCAATGGAATTATTTCTGATAAATTCATTTTAATTGTGTTATATCTCATATATTCTGTGTTTCTTTATCATGTGAATGTTCGACCCTGAAGTATTGTTAAGGACCACAATGAATAAAGTTGCCTCGACACATATCTTCGTAAAAGGAAACTATCTCTTTTAATAAATCTCTATCTTTACTCTTCCTCATGTGAAAAGGAGTGGAGATCTAAACTTTTACGTCGATACTATAATTTGTGAATGAACCCCTTGAGTTTTCGCGCAAAATTTATTGGTCAGATGCACAAATAGACCCAACTATGTTCTAAAGATAGTCAGCCAAAAACAACTTGAAAATAAAAACCGAAGAATTTCGAGTCTTCTAGAAGATTCCAACCATCATTTTTTTATATCACCAAAAGTTTAAAGCATTTCGTTATACTTTATACTATAGTTGTCGGAACAAGAATAAGCAATATCACTTATCCATTATGACTTTATCTGATCATCTTCATATCTATCTCTTAAGTTGTTTTTGGTGGGGTGGGGAGATCTAACATTGACCTAAATTTTGATCGATTATACGGAC
Organism: Schistosoma margrebowiei; assembly: GCA_944470205.2. NCBI lineage: Eukaryota > Metazoa > Platyhelminthes > Trematoda > Strigeidida > Schistosomatidae > Schistosoma > Schistosoma margrebowiei. The sequence continues at coordinate 7,154,958 of OX104028.1, forward strand.
AACAAATGATCCAATCATTTCAGGTTTTTCATACTTAACAATTCTGAATGTTTTATCTGTGTAGCTCATTTGGTTACTTTTGGCGAATATCTACAGCCTACTTCAATTAACACTACTCTACACACTCAGATTTGAATAGGTTTGTTGAAATGACACACGAACTATAAAAGACTTAAATTAGTAAGTGTGAGACATCACACAAAAATCTTATAAGTTGTCAATTACTCTTCGTTAAAAGATATTTGTAACTAGGGCTGAAGGTGTCGCATTCTCTGGAAAGTATTTCCCGATAGTGTTGTCTAAAAGGACAATGAAAACTTTACAATCAAACCATCCAGCTTAGAGAAAACGTTTTTATAAATTCAGTAATCACCATCAAAGAATATCGATTGATTATATCTTTTTGAACGACAATATTTTACATCCGAAACGTAAATTGATAATCATGTCTGCTACTAAAGAGTACCAGGATGAATCAACGATTGAAATATGTCTAACACTCAATCAGCTTTTAACTGGTTAAATTGTTTTATGAAAATAAAATCACTTGATAATAATAATTAGTTAATTGTTTTCACATTCATGAGACCTATTTTTTCTAATATTTACTTAATTTGAACAGTCTTTCCCCATTTATTAGACTACATCGATTGGATCGTTACCGAAGTATAATACTACTACGACTACTGTTGTAATGACTACAACATCTAATGCTGTCATCTCTTCACATTCTGTATTTACATCTTCATCTAACTCGTGCTTATCATCATCATCAATCCAAACATCAGCTAATTCTGTCGTTGTCTTCACTACGAGTTGCTTAACTACTGTCACCACCACCACTACTACTACTACATCCACTCCCACTGTATCATCAACATTTACTTCTACATCGTTGAGTGATAAAAAACATTCAATTTATACATGTCATATATGCAACAAAGCTTTCAATAAAATCAAATCACGTAATGCTCATATGAAAACTCACAGTGATAAAATTATCACCAATAATAAGTCACATCGTCAATACATTTAATCAATTTTATTTATGCTACTCTTTCGGATATCAGTAGTTAAAAGAAAAAAATAAAGGAAATTTATTTCAGTGTGATATATTTGTGATACATTTTAAGAGAAACGTATTTCTATCAGAATCCTTTTTTGTTTCTTTTTCTTTTTTAATCGAACGACAATAACCCATCTGAATTATATTCCTATCCTGTGAAGTTTTTTTAAAAAGAATTGTTTCTGTTGTTTATCATTTGTCGTTACTGTTTTCTAGTTATTTCCGTCCTATTGTTTCATATTCTCATTTTTATTAGAAAATCATTAGATTGATAGAAGTCAATAGTCGATGAGGGGGGATTGTATTTGTACGGTTTTCTGTACACTTCATAGGTTGATCTTTTTTTTCGGTACATATTCCCTTTACGTAATTTGTTTGTACCTAATAAATCCTACTGTCACTCTTTTCTTTGTACGCCTAAATTGGACAGGTTGTAAAGTAAATAAATGAAGTTATTTTTTTCTCATTTTTATTTGCTTATCAACATAGTGGATAATATCAACATAATTATCTTTACACCTAATATTGGAAATATATCCATTTTCTGTATTACTATTCATCACTAACTTTTGAAGTATTATAAGTAGTATAATTAGTTATCATCAAAATCTTCATCATTCATTTTGATTATATTTTCTTGTCATAATCTTGGATATTTATCATATTCATTAGATTCATTATCGTTTACATCGCATTGTACTTTTTTTTCCTAATTGATGAAATGTTATCTCTTCGTAATCTGCTTAAATTCCTTTTGTTGTCGTTGCAGTTGTTGTTAAGGGAAACAACTAATATTCCTTAGATTTTTTTCTCGTTTTAAACAGATATTCAAATAAACAAAAAGCGCCTATTTTGTTTTTAGAAGAAAAAAGAAACAATCTTTTAACTACTTTACTTGCCTATTATACGTGTGTGTGTGTGTATGTGAACCCGCAAGCACTTTGGTTTCGTTTTTATATTTATTTATATATTAACCTTATTTTTCTCTTTTAAATTTGTATTCCCGCTTTGTGGTATCAGTTTAAACAAATTTATGTTGTGTATAGGTTATATCCTTTTTTTAAACAAAATATTATTCAATGAATTATGCATACGACAGTGAATAACGACGACGATATGTGCCACCTAATCATCATATACAGACATACTGATCAGACAATAACCGGTTTAAAAATGTTTGTTTCATAGATTCTTTTCTTTTTTTGAATATTGACCAGAAATCATAAATAGATCAGTTAGTTTTATTGAAATTTTACTTATTCTCTATCATTTGTCTTATCTTAATCGTTATTAGATTCATTAAACACTTATTACATTACAGATGGTTTCTATGTTGACATGGCAATATACCCCAATGATCATATGTATATTTTAACTTTTCTTTATAAAAGAAAGAACAATATTGTTGTATTTAAAGCATGAATTTTGATTATGGAATGAATAAATGAACAAGAATAGTTCCTTTGATTATATACATATGGAATTATCCTTCAATTGTGTGCGAATGTGGAAAGCTTTCCCCCTTTTGGAAATATATTTTCTTGTTTATCAAATGTGTTTCTTATCATTATTATATAAACAATAATACTGTTGCCAGGCTACTCTATACACCGGTATCAGATGTAATAATTTGCAGTGTTGTTTCTTTCAATCTAACTAATCAATGTATAAGATTTATTTGTATATTCATTTTATTCTAGATAATAATCATAATAATAATAATAACGTGTATTGGTTTCCATGAAATGTCCATTTTAAAAACAGCAAACAATTTTACTTTCTGTGTGTTTATTTCTTGTCATTATTGTTTATATTCTTTTCAAGTCAACAGATTTATTTGTCCAATATAAAAAAGAGGCAGTAAATGATAAATTTTATCAAATACAAAACTTTTCATTATTGCCTTCTTATTATGCGCCATGTTTTTCTGTCACTCATACTGTGTGATGTGTGTGTGTGTGTCCAGAAAGGCCTATGTCCCTGACCACCCCCTTCCCTTGTGTATGAGTTTCAAGTCTTCTCACTTCATTGTCACTGTTGTTTGTTTTTTTCGTTAGAAAATAACAGGTTGCCAGTTTCTATGGATATCATGAATTAATTAGTTGTTTGTTTGTTTTTTCTCCTTCCCTACGTTGCATCATCCAATTTTCTTGCCTTATCGTTATCATATTTTTGTGTCGACATTTTTTTCTTGAGATTCATTGTTACTATTGCTATTGTTGTTAACAATAAAAGTCAATATTATGTATTTACTGATATTTTTATCATATTTTCTGTTAAAAAAATTGAACAGAACAATCACGAACGGCAGTAGTGGTTTTATTGACTTCAACCACTATATAAAATAAAACCTAGTGCGCAGTCCGTTTTTTCGCAATTGCAATTAGGCTACTCATAAGTAGCTGATATTTCTATGCAAAATAAACAGTTGGACAGTGGTTGGCAGAGGAATAGACCACTGAGCCTATTCCTCTGCTAGCCACTGTCCAACTGTTGGATGGAGAATGCTAGTGAGCGGTCTATGCTCCTTCACGAGGAGTAAAAAGCGTAAGTAGGTGACAGAGGAATCCAGGACGCGCGTTTCGTCCTATTTAGGACTCATCAGCTGGATGTACCTGCATCTCCGAGTTGGTGTTCACTCAGCGACTCAAACCTAGTATCGTTCGCTTCGAACGCCATCACGTTATCCACTCAGTCCTGATAACCACTTGCTTGTGTAGTGGGATGAAGTTAAAAACTCACTTCGTATTGTTTGCTTGAATCTTCCCATTCATGTTTAGAACAAAACGCGCATCCTGAATTCCGCTGCTATCTACTATCCATCTTTGCTTATAGTGCTTGTGAATTAAGGCAATATCGATGCAATACGCACAGTATGCACATATGCCAATAGAGACTGATCAATTGCAGTCTTAAATATCAATCGGAAGACTCAAGTAAACAATACCAAGTGAATTTAAAATAAAAAGCGTATGAATAAACAGTCAGGATAAATATGTATTTATATATTTTTTGAAGTAATAATGCACAGTTTATGTAAAGGTAATGAAACTAATAAATGGTTGAGTAATTGCCCAGCATGATAAAATAAATAAACATGCGAATATCACAAAGGTTATATAAGAGATGAATATGAGAAGGAGGAAGAAAAATAAAATGTTAGGGACAGGGTTGAAAAAATGAATAGAATTAACAAAGGTTATTAGACAAATATCCAAACACCATGTCAAGGGAAAGCTGATGAAACATTCCTTCTGTATACATAGGTCAGTTTTTGAACGTCTGATAGCAATCGCCTCTGCAAAATAGAGTAAGATTGATATTCTTCATCTGTTGATTATTTTGAATGCATCACTTACATTTATTTCATGTTCACCATCCAAAAAATGTCTGGCAATTGCGCTTCTAAAGGCTTTACTCTCGTTCAATTGTAGGTTCCTAGGTGTGTTCAGAAACCTTAGTAGAGGCTTTTCTCTCTATCTACTTAGCATCATAGGTACATGTAAATTCATAGATACAATTAGAGATGACATTGGAAGGGTATTGAACTGTCTTTGAATGGTATAATGAACGTCTGTTGTTATACAGTGAAACCAGTTAAACAGCAAGGAAGTTTTTTCATTGCCGTCTTGACTCTTCCTGAAACCTCATCCCCCTTGAACGGGAGGCGGATGAAGACAGATTTCTTTTCAACAGTTGGTTATTTATCATCTTTGGGATATTTTTCCTATATCTCGTAATAAATCCATTCGAGTATCCGTTTTTTATGAAGTGGTTTTCCAGGATAGCCAGTTCCTCACTTATTTTGCCTTTTGAGGATAACGTCCTAGCTCTGTTGAAGAGCGTTTTGAGTATACCCATCTTGTAGCTGATAGAACAAAAGCTGCTTAAGTTTAAATAATATCACGTAAATAATGAACACACAACAAAAGATATCATAAATATACCTGATACATTCAATTGCTCCTTTTTTGAAAACTGAAATGCACCTTTCAAACTATTTGCCGACAGTTTTTCTAAGAATTAGTTTTAACAACTTGGCTAACCACTGAACCAACTTATATGATGAGTTCACCATAGAAATTATAGATCTTAACAGAAAGTTTTATTTGTGAACTTCAAAAAGCAGTCATGATCTTTTTGCCTTCAGATTGTTGTAAGTTAAATGATCAATCAGCTCCTTCAAAAATTTATGAAGATGTTTATTGACCTTGTTCTCAATTGTTGCAATGGAATGCTAAACATATATTAGTGATTATATCAATAATTTTAGGTTGTATGCAACTGACCTTAGTTAGATAACTATTAGGATGCAGTAATCCTTGTTTCTCTAATGTAGAACTCTTCAACAGTGCAAAGCTACCCGAGATCGAACCCAGAACTCTTATTCTTCGCTCCTAACGGGTTAAACTTTGATTTTGACTACTGCCTTTTAACTCTATTTTAATAGACAAGGTATAGTGCACAAGAACACAAGTGAGGACAATCAAATGTATGTGGACACAAAACTACAGAACATCTTAGTAAAATCTGAGAACCACCATTCAGTAAATACTTCATTTGCACAATGTCAATCAATTGTCTCATACTTCATTGTTCTTTCGCTTCCAAATCAAGCATTCTTTGTTCTCGTTCTCTTTTCCTTTATCTTCTTAACTTTCAGTCACCTCCAGGCATTTCACTTTCGATTGATGATGAATACATACTACTATCTATATCTGTCGATATCAGTACCACACACTACAAAGTTACAGCAACATGAATGTAAACCCAAACAAAATGAATGAAAATACAAAGTTGAGATTTTTATTTATTGTTCTTATTTATACAAAGTAGGCTTCATATTACAGATCTGTTATGTAAAAATGGTACCGTTTTTATCATCTATTGGATATCATAATCATATGTATGAAATATAATAATATTTGTAGTTAAACGTGAAATTAATGCATCCACCTCTTCATTACCCAAGTATTTATTCCATAAAGAACGTAAAAACTGATTAACTTGATGTTCAAATTGACCAGCTGTTTGACAACCAGGTAAAATATGTTCTGACTTTTTTGTACAATTCAATGATTCACTTGAATGGAAAAAAAGATAATTAAACAACAATAACAAGTGTATAGTTGAAAAGGGTTTAATGGAAATTGATCTATTGTGTAGTTTGTATTGATCACAGATTTATCTCAATTATGATACCTTAACACTAGTTTTAGATTACTCAGTAATGCCCATTCATAACCTCATCATCATGGAGTCGCATTTAGGACCTTCAGGTTTCAAGAAGAATGCTCAACCATTACAACCGTTAAGTCGACGTTCAACGGTACAATCGAAAACTCCAATTAATTTGTGAATTAGTGTGACAATTATTGAATGTCATTGTCGATAGGCAATTCAGTCACATATCTAAAGTCAACCAGTTACAAGTTCTCACTTCAAAATATTTTCGAATTTCGACCAAGAATTCGTAGGGTGACGAAACCGAAACAGGTGGTTTTCTTATGAGGCCACACCTGAAGCCTCCGACCATGTGAATTAAATGAGTCAAAACAGTAACATCAGATGTGATAGAAGAACGAATAAAAGACATGAGATAACAGTAAATGAATATAGCAACTGATTTCAAGTTGTACAACTTAAGATAATTTTAGTTAGTATTACCGACAGACTGGAAGGGACTTCTGGTCAAAATACCAAAGAAAGGCAATCTCACCAACTGTGATAACTACAGGGGCATCACTTTCTCTCAATACCAGGTAAAGTCTTCAACAGGGTATTGTTAAACAGGATGAAGGATTCCGTAGACGCCCAACTTCGAGACCAACAGGCCGTATTCCATAAGGATCGATCATGTAAAAACCAAATCGCAACACTATGGGTCATTGTGGAACAATCAATTGAATGGAACTCATCACTCTACATCAACTTCATTGACTACGAAAAAGCATTTGACAGCGTGGACAGGACAACACTATCAAAGCTCCTTCGACACTACGGCGTACCTGAGAAAATAGTCAATATCATACGAAATTCTTATGATCCATCAAACTGGAAAATCGTGGATGGAGGACAATTGACAGACTCGTTCAAAGTAAAGATGGGTGTCAGGCAAGGTTGCTTACTCTCGCCCTTTCTCTTTCTCCTGGTGATCGACTGGATCATGAAGACGTCAACATCTGAAGGGAAACATGGGATACAATGGACAGCAGCAGCCTCGGCATCGGTAGGTCTCAACATACACAAAGGGAAAAGCAAGATTCTCCGATACAACACACCATGCAACAATCGAATCACACTTGACGGAGAAGCTTTGGAAGATGCAAAAACCTTTACATATCTGAGCAGTATGATTGATGAACACGGTGGATTTGATGCAGACGTGAAGGCAAGGATCGACAAAACAAGAGCAGAGTATCTGTAATTGAAGAATATCTGGAACTCAAAACAATTGTCTGTCGACCAACACCAAAGTGAGAATTTTCAATATAAATGTCAAGACAGTTCTACTGTATGGAGAACTACGAAAGCCGTAATCCAGAAGATACAATTGTTTATTAACAGTTGTCTATGCAAAATACTTCAGATCCGTTGGCCAGACACTATCAACAACAACCTAGTGTAGAAGAGAACAAACCAGATCCCAGTGGAGGAAGAAATCAGGAATAAGTGTTGGAAGTGGAGATGACACACATTGAGGAAAGTACCAAACTGCGTCACAGGGCAAGCCCTCACATGGAATCCTCAAGGCCAAAGGAGGAAAGGAAGACCAAAGAACACATTACGCCGAGGAATGGAGACAGACATGTGGAGAATGAACAACAGTTGGACAGAACTAGAAAGGAAGGCGCATGAGTGAGTGGGTTGGAGAATGCTCGTCGGTGGCCTATGCTGCATTGGGAGTAACAAGCGTAAGTAAGTAAGTTAGTAGTTGGAAATCTAATGGATCCCAACCACGAATCTTGTATATTTATTAATACAAATGAAATCAAATATCACTGACTTCACGGACTGATGACTTGTTTTAGATTAACTGCCACTGATCTTCCTCTAACCTACTAGCTACCATTGAATGTCACCTTACTTGATGATGGATCCACAACATCAATAAATGATTTGTCATCACCTAGTAACAACACTCAAGTTTATTTAACGTTTATAATAATAATAATTAACTCCGCCTGGAGTCCCTCCGGGGGCTACTGCCGGTCCCAAGCCCGGATAAAGGAGGAGGGTTGGGCATGGGGTTAGCGTCCCCGTCCCGTAGAAAACTAACTCGTTAAAAAAAACGCTAACCAGAAAATTCAATAATAATAATTAGAAACAATTCAATCATATTTAAAAACGACATGTAACATAACTTACAATACATCAAATCTTTTTGATAAACTTATTATTAAAATGGAATTGGAATAAATTGAATTTTCTGTATCTGTATAACCATGAAATAATAGAACAATTTCAACTGGCAGTAGATCAATTGAAATGAAATGAAAACAACGTTCACCAGATTTATACAAGTTGTCAAGTTGATTGTCAAAGTCTAATTTCATTTGGTCAAACTGAGTAAGAAAAAAAGATAAATTAAGGTTCGAACTTACAACTCAACACTTTAACTACTTAATCAACCCGTTCTCCTACACCCCGTTACAAAGATTTATTGATAACAAAATCTGAGTGATAATTAGAAATAAAACTACTTCTAATATAGTAACAGTGGTAACGAGAAAGATTAAACATAGAAAATATGAAATGAAGAATTACTGGAACTCAAAAAGGAAGATACAGAATGAAAACATTTAGACTATTGTGACCAATAGTGAAACATTCCACTCAACAACTCTAATCAGTGAATCGCGTTACCATGCTGACTGCAACTAAAGTTCATTAGTTAGAAGTGAGTGAACTAAATGTCAAACTGCTACATGAGCGTATAACCATTTTAGTTAGTAGTATGATATCGAAGAGAAATGTAATATTCACGTTCAATAGTTTAGCAACATTCATCGGTGCAGTAAGTACGCTTCTCATTCATACATTAAAACTCAGTCTTCTAAGTCAGTTATAACGTAGGACCGACCACATATATGCATCGGTCGAAGTTACAACACCTCATTAGCACAACAAGATGAACTCCAAACTCATAAAAGTAGTCACTTCAATGGTAGTACTATGTAAAAGAAAGATTGTGTATAATGATATAATACAGGAAGAAAGAATCAGTTGGTAGAAAGAAAGATATAAAGCAATGTTGGTCTCACAGTTTAAGGGACCACTAAGAGTGTATACACCCACATCATTGTGATCGATTCTCAGCCATGTCACACACACAGTCTCTAACTATTGGTTATGATAGTTACGCGGACTCCAACAAAGTAGTCTGCATCTACCATCCACATGGCTCACAGCACAAGTTAGTGACTTCTTGGACTGATAACACGTTGTGGTTTGGCCACCCCTAACATTCTTCCAACCATCCTCAACACTAGTCAGCATTGCGCGTCGTGGTAATCGGTGTTCACGTGGTCCAACCATCTCAGGCGATGAAGATTTACAACCTCCAACTGGTTTGCAATCATTCTCTAATACCCTGCGCGTCTAACCTCACTATTACTTATCTGGTGATCCCAGCATATACGAGCTATATTTCTAAGACGTCTGTGATCAAATAGTAGTAGCACACGAGTATTTTCTACTCCTAATGGCCACGTTTCGCAGCTGTAAAGTAGAACAGAACAAACTACTGCACAGTATACTAGTCCCTCAATTGATAGGCAGATATCCCGTCTTCGCCATAGGTGACGTAAGTTGGCAAAAGCCAAACGAACTTTCTGAATCGGTGTAGAGATTTCGTCAGACACCAACCCGTTAGGGCTGATCAGACTTCCAGACTTCTCAACCATTACAACATAACCTGTTGAAAAGTGAATAGATTTTGATACATCTTAATTATAACATTCAATGATAGCTAGTGATTAAATAAATCTCAACATTGATACAAATAACTGGTTCTGTTTTTTCAAACATCAGCCATGAGGTTTATCCAATGGGGGAATAAATATAAATTCAATATTTCCTTAAACCGGCTAACAACACGGTGTTAATGTCTAACTTCAACCAATCTACGAAATTACGCGACCATCTTCCATTGTCTGAGGTATATACCTGTTTCTACCTGACACGGATTAACTCTACTGGATGCGCACTGTTGAAGAGTCCCATACTATGAATAAATATAACTGATCAATATGATAATTATTACTAACCTTTTGTTTATTTAAAGAGTCCAATTGGTGAGCTTTTATAACTGAACATGAATTTTTAGAATTTGACAAATATAAATGATTAACTAATTGACCAAGACGTGTAATAAAACAATGAAATGATCCATTTTCACTGTGATTAAATGTAGAATGATGTTGTTTAGATTGATTATTGACCATTGAATGTATACAACGATTGACAATGAGAAGTACTACAGGAGAAATCCTTTCATTAGTAGTTTGCCTTTGATGATTTGTATATCTACAATTAATAAACAGTAAACGTGCTTGCCAAATTTAGTTGAACATGTACAAGTTTCAAGCATTATTTCAAAAATGTTGTAAAGTAGGTACACGATTCTCTCCCAGATATCCTGGTACGATCGAGAGTGGGAAGAACTCGCTCGCCCTCTCCAAATGCTCTCACATAGCCACGTGCATACAACCAATGCCAGAGAAGTTTTACTCACCACCTTTTCGCGGCATTACTGTTGTTTACGCAATTGAGAGCAAGAAAAGCGAATATTCATTGCTTTAATCGGGTTGGTGGGTATGGACGATCTATCTAAGGGACTTCGAAAACCCTGATTCTAAACCAGTGGTGCACATACGCTCCTAGATTCTGACCGAACAGATGGCGTATGTATGAACCAATCGTTGGTCACCGATTACCATTGGACTGCACCTCCTAACGTTCCTCCACTGTCTTGTGGACTAGACCTTTAAGTCGGAGGCTCCGGGTGTGTCCGCCTAAGAAAAACACCTGCTTAGGTCTGGGCATCCAGACAGCATTACAGCCCACAAATTAAGTGACTTATGTGGTGCATATGTATTCGGTGCCCCTTTGTACCAATATTTATGTGTTCAAACAAATAAATAGATAAACAAAGCGTTTCTGAATAAAATATTTAATAAGATTGTAAATTAGTTTTGGATTATACCATGGAAATGTTTAGTAAGTGTTAGAAAACACTAAAGTCCGTGAAAAGTCAGTCAAAATTAGACAAAAAAATAGATAGCTAAATCTCTACTTTAAATTTGTTAAACAGTTCATCTAGAAGCTGACATCCTTGATGAGTGATTCTCAACGATATTTCGAAATTCTTTCGCCGTCGTTTTAGTTATTGGGTGGAGGGCCTGAGCTAGAGAAAAATGTGTATGCTCAACTCTTAATCTTGTTAATTTTCACCTTCGTAGTGATGATTCGAAATGCGGCAACTTGGGCTGATGCATAAACGTTTCAGCTTGTATGGTGCACATAACTGACTGCTTCGATTATACGCTAATGTAAAAACATTCTATTTCTCTAACTTACCTGACACTAAGTAAATCAAATCCACGACCTTCAAGCCTTGTATAATGGTGATCAATATATCATCTAATTATATGATCTAAATTCATTGGTTCTACTTTTCACTTTAGCCAGTTATATCTTAAGAATAATTGTTTAGTAGGCCAGTCAAATAAACGGTATTTTTATTGAGGTCATGAATCGGTAAATGTTAGACCACCATTAAAAACCTGGAAGTACTGGAAGGCCGTTTCGTCCTAGTATAGCACTCCTCAGCAGTGCACACCTGTGATCCTACCCGTGGGACTCGAACTCAAGATCTTCGGTTTTGCGCGCGAACGCTTAACCGCTAGACTACTGAGTCGGGATCCAATGGTGTTAATATCTGACTTCAACCAATCCACGAAATTGTGCAACCATCTTCCGTTGTCTGAGGTGTATACCTGTCTCTGCCTGACACGGATTAACTCCATTGGATGCGCACTACTGAGGAGTCCCATGATACGACAAAACGGCTGGCAAGTACTTTAAGGTTTTCATTAATGGTCTAACGTTGAACGACTCATGATCTCAATCAAAAACTTAACAATCTCCACAACCCCACAATGATAAAAAGGTATTTCTGTAGAGCTGAAGATTTTCAAAAATGTTGAATTCAAAGGTAATAAAGTTGCGGAAATCTTAAGGAGCTAATCATTAATCATCTAAAACGACCCATATGTTTCCTAAGATTTACTTACTCATGTTGAAATGGTGATTCTAAAGCAGAACGAATTTGAGCCCAAAGTCGTTTATGTTGACCTTGAAATTCTTGGGATAACTGATTGGTTAGATTTTGTGTTCTGATTTTTTTTACAGATGATAAAGATTGTTCATGAACAGAAGGAGATGATGGTGATGTAAGTGAAATGAACACTAAAATGAAGATTTTTATTTATTTATAAAAAACGATTGAATATTCATGAATGCTAAATCACTTTTGAGAAAAAACTAATGTTGTATTAAATATCAGTCAGTCAACAACGTAGAATTTCTTACGTACGTACATCAGTTCGAGTTGTCATAACACGTTAGCACAGAGATGCAGTTGTCGATTCAAATCCCGTAGTGGTAGAGGTAGTAAGAGTAAAATCAGTAATTGGAAAGATTAGGGTTCGAAGATGTTATTCAAGGAGTATAATCCAGTGAAATTAATTTGGAAAGAGGAAAAATAAGGGACATGAAGAATTCAGAAGATTAGAATTTGGGAGAACACAAAGAGTAGATGCACCTGCACTACTGCAAACGATTTTGAGCCATGTCATTCAGGGTCTCTAACCATCGGTTGTTATCGTCTCGCGGATCCCAACCAGGTAGTCTACACCTACCAATACGGCTCAGTTCACTTGTCAGTGACTTCATGGATTTGTGCCATGTTTTGGTCTGGTCGCCCCTAGCTTTCTTCCAACCTATTTCTACACCATAAAACATCGCAAGTCGGAGCAGTCGGTCGTTGGGCATACTTAACACGTGTCTCAGGCATCTCAACTGATGAAGTTTTATTACTTCATCAATTGATTTGCCATACTTACCTAGTACCCGTTTCCTAACAAATGCATTACTTACTTGGTGGTCCCAGGATATACGAGCAATATTTCGAAGACACCTATGATCAAATACTAGTAACCTATGAATATCTTCTACTCTTACCGGCCATGTTTCACTGCCATAAAGTAGGATGGAACGAACTGCTGCACAGTAAACTCGTCCTTTGGTTGATAGACGAATATCTCGCCTACGCCATAAATGACGCAAGTTGGCGAAAGCTAGTCGAGACTTCTGTATCGGTGATGAGATTTCGTCACACACCAGACCAAAAGGATTGATGATACTCCCAAGATTAGTGAAGTGGTCGACACACTCAACTACTTCACTCCCTATCATTAGTTCGGGTGTCGATGCAACCCAATCCGCAAGTAACATTTCGCATTTCGAGGGGGAGGATCTCATCCCGAGCATGCTTGCATTTTTGCTTAGATATAAATAAATATAAATAATAATAATAATATATAAATAAATGATAATCATAAATAACAACAAACATAAATATAAATAAAAACAAACAAGAATATCAGTTTAATAAGATTCAGAGTTAATATCAACAAAAAGAACCAAATTAATGTATTATCAAATATCAGAAAGGGTTTTTTTGGATATTATAATAATTTAATTGTTGAGATCATGATTCAATAGGTCTTGGGTTCGAATCTCGCGAGGCGGGATTGTGCAACCATCTTCTATTGTCTGAGGTAGATACATGTCTCTACCTGACACGGATTAACTCCACTGGATGCGCACTGCTGAGGAGTCCCATAATATGGCTCAGGACGTTTAAAATGATAAAACATGTTAGATGTTCAATTAATTCTATACAGACTGTATATAACAGGTAAGTCTCTAAATTCTAATCCTGAAAGAAACCTTTATATGGTGGTACCGTACTTTATAAACGAAACAATCCGATTTCAGATAATGCCTACTAAGATTTTGAGTGTAATGTATTCATTTATTGTTAGGTCCCGATAAATATAATGAATGATAACTTTGGGATCCAATTATGGACCAATACTATACGTACATTTTTGTCGTATAATTGTTAAATAACTAAACTATTGATATTCATATTCCTCTTATTATAAACTTTATTTTGACCTGTGAACCACTATTATACGTTTTACCATTCCTGAATTATGCCGTCTATTAGTCACCGCGTCACACATTCACAGTCACATTTGGCCAAATTTTGTACAAATGTTATTTTTTTATTTTATGCTACGTTATGGTCTGTTTGATTGGTATATAAATTCAGTATGTTTGGAACATAATGATTCATATTCCAGAGGCTGAGACTAGTGTTTTGGACTTAACTGGCTGGGCTACGCGGAAAGCAGGACCAATCAGGACTCTAGGCTGCTCGCACGTGTCTTACGTGTCCTTGATCCGATCGATAATTTGATACTTCTGATTGGCGCCTTTGGGCTATAACATTTATATGGTTACAAACTCCTTTCGTTTGATGGCTAGTGTCAGCTAGTGATGAAAACATTAACTCTAAATTCTGGAGCGGGTTTAAAGAAAGCTAGGGGCGGCCAGACCAAAACATGGCACAAATCCATGAAGTCACTGACAAGTGAACTGAGCCGTATTGGTAGGTGTAGACTACCTGGTTGGGATCCGCGAGACGATAACAACCGATGGTTAGAGACCCTGAATGACATGGCTCAAAATCGTTTGCAGTAGTGCAGGTGCATCTACTCTTTGTGTTCTCCCAAATTCTAATCTTCTGAATTCTTCATGTCCCTTATTTTCCTCTTTCCAAATTTATTTCACTGGATTATACTCCTTGAATAACATCTTCGAATCCTAATCTTCCGATTACTGCTTATACTTTTACTACCACTACCACTATGGGATTTGAACCAACAATCGTATCTTTGTGCTAATGTGGTATGACAACTCGAACTGATGTTCGTACGTACGAAGTTCTACGTTGTTACTGACAGAACTCTAAATTCCTAATCTAAACCTCATGCCGCTTCGGTGAATGCAGTTCTCATTATTTAATTGTTTAGATTATTATTTCACTGTCAGTTATAAATTCCTTTTCTTCATTCCTATATCGCTTTTAGAGCTTTACTCATTTTCTTCGGTTGATCCGTCAGTTTTTATCGTCGTTATTAAATGATTCTCAACATTCATTTCTATTAGCGAAGACGGATGGTGGCTAGCATTGGACTCGTCAGCTGGATGTACCTGCATCTCAGAGTTGATGTTCACTCCGGGACTCGAACCCAAGACTGTTCGCTTCAAACGCTATCGCGTTATCCACTTAGCTACTGAGTCCTGATAGCCATTTGCTTGTGCGATGTAGTTAAATCTAAATACACGTTGTTGTTTGCTTTTATGTTTCGATTGTTTCTTATAAAGCATGTGACTTCAGGCAATATCGAAACAATCTGTACAGGATGCCAACAAGGGACTAATCAATTGTAGTCCTAAACAACAATGGAAAGTTACAAGTAAACAACAAGTGAATTCATTTTTACAATTTGTAACTTATTCCTATTGGTTTTTATTACTTCCCAGAGTTTTTTATATTTAACTAACACCTAAATAATTTTAGAATTCTTTCATATTTATATTGCCGTTTTCTTACTAATTTTCATTAATATAGGGTATTTACATCATTTCTTAAAATAATCAGTACCATAGCTTGGATATTTTAAGTTATTTATTTAAACATATAAACATTGACACAAGAAAGGAACCAAACAGATATGCGCCACATAAATCATTCGATTTATGTCAGGGATGGGATACTGCTCGGGTTCCCGGACCGAAGCTGGTGGTTTTATTAGAGGGCCACATCCGGAGCCTTCGACCTAAAGGTCTGATACACAGGACAGTGGAGCAACGTCAGGAGATGGAATCCCATGGTAGCCGGTGACCAACAATTGGTTCATGCGCCATTTGTTCCTTCAGGATACTAGAGCCCATGTGCGCCGTTGGTTTAGAATCAGGGACCAGGTAGTAAGACTTCGTTGGATGTGGCTATATAAGCGTGGTCATGTGAGGTCACTTCGAGGAGAGCGAACTCTCCCCACCCTCGACTGTACCAAGACATTTGGGGGTATATGTTTTAAGAGAATCTATGAAATAAATTAATTGAAAAAGTTGTAGGATAATAGCTGAATCAAATAAAATGAATATGTGAGAAAGGAAATCTATGTCATTTTTAATATAACTTGATGATTTTAATGCATGTAGAGCATATTTAGTTAAGTTTCCTTGGCACGGTCGAGTAGAGAGTCAGCTCTCCCTTTCCAAATGCTCTCACATAGCCACATGCATACAACTACTGCCACGTAAGTCCTACTTACTACCTTCTCAAGGTACTACTGTTGTCTACGAAATTGAGGGGATGAAAGTCTAATGTCCGGCGATTTAACCGGGTTGGTGGATATGGAGGATCCACCTAAGGGAGTTGGAAAACCCTGATTTCAAGCCAATGGTGCACATGGGCTCCAGTATCCTGAAGGAACAAATGGCGCATGGACCAATTGTTGGTCACCGGCTACCATGGGATTCCATCTCCTGACGTTGCTCCACTGTCCTGTGTATCAGACCTTTAGGTCGAAGGCTCCGGATGTGGCCCTCTAATAAAACCACCAGCTTCGGTCCGGGAACCCGAGCAGTATCCCATCCCTGACATAAATCGAATGATTTATGTGGCGCATATCTGTTTGGTTCCTTTCTTGTGTCAATATTTATATGTTTAAATAAATAAATAAGTTTTAAACAAACGAGTCAAATGAATTCTTATGAAGAAAATTATAACTTACTTGAATATATGTAAAATACAAATATAATTGATGGAATACAAATAATAATTGATAATGGTCCAATATATGTACATTTTTTCGTTGAAATTTCATTGTTAACATAATCTGAATTTATACTATCATCATCACTATCATTATCTTCTTCACGTATATATACATGTTCCATAAATCGTCTAACAGATGATGAACCATTATGATGATCTGAATAATGTCTCATACATTCAATTTGTGTTATACTATTATTATTTGAAGAATTTTTTAATATATCTGAATCAAATATCAAGGAACTACTGTTTGAATCTGAATTCTGATAGAAGTCACCATCATCATTAATTGAATTATAATGACGATGTTTTAATTCATTATCTAATGGAAATTCTTTTGATATTCTTAATTGTTGTTCAGGTGATAATGATAATGATGAAGACTGGGATGAATACTAAAATTAAAGTGAAATATATGTAAGTACAGACAGACATGAGAAGAATGAATTTTTTTGGATAGAACTAGAAAGGAAGGCTCATGACAGAGTGGGTTGGAGAATGCTAGTCGGCGACCTCTGTTCCATTGGGAGTAACAGGCGTAAGTAAGTACAGTAGGCGATCACATTACTATGTGTGAACACATGTGTAGACAAAAAACGGACTTGTTTCATCACATAAGTAATTTAATCTAATACAGTTCAGTAACCACATATAGGCTCATGTATTCGACTTTGATTAAAACATTTGATGTGAAAGCTATCGATATTATTTGACTGCTTGAACAGAAACAGATGGATAGCGCTGAATCTCACATAAGTGAAAGTTGATTGATTTAACCAGTAATTCAATAACAATTAACAGTAGATAAGTTTCCGATAAATAGCTTTTGCTAACAATATTACTTAAATAATCCAACACGATTAACATAAGTGCGTAATTTACCCGAACCGATGGAAGTCAAATATTTTTGAAGATCCATCTAAAGCAAAATAATTAAAAATATCTCGAACTACTGTGAACGTCACCAAAAAGTCGGTATTTCTACTGTTGATTACCATTTACACAAAGACAACAACTGGGAAGTCTTCATCACAAAGCACAATACTAATAATCGTTATACGCATCTCAGTTAATAATTCATAGTCTGATTGACCTATTCTTTTTCAACATCGCCACCTTCACCCTGCCTTGCCCCAACTTCATATTGCTTATTCGGCCGGTCTTCACCCAATAGGTACCTAGTTTGTGAAATTTCGGCACCCTGTAAGAACGTAATGTGGTTTCGAATTTGGGATATAAGGTAGGCAATAAGTAAACGCCAATAGAAGGCTTTAATTCTTTTAGAAGTTCACTTATCTCAGACTCATCCCTATTTTCAACTAATGGAAGAATGTCTTGAAATCTCGACTCATGGCACTTAAGCTAGACAAAAAGATTTCCTGATAATCCCGTAGAGTTGACAAATCTACAAATTGAATCGGCAACAGCAGTACATGCTGTTTTTAATAATCATCAAATCGCTATTAAAAATATGGGAATAACTCGGAAAGGCTTTCCCAACTATAAAGAGAGGCAAACAGTCAAGGCGTTTCATAGAATGCTAAATCCATTTGCACTCAATAGTGGTAGTTCAATAGAAACAACACCACGATTTAACTACTAATTTTTCCCGACGACCTACCGAAAAGCTTATGGACCTCAGACATTATTGTTTCAACTCATTCAACACGTTACAGTATTCTTAGTTTCAATGAAGTTATGAGGGATGAGGTCAGTATCTTATCCATATTGTGTATGGATTATGGACAATTATAATACAGATGTACTACAAATGAACTGATCTGTAAAGTATTCAGTCAGTTAAAAGCAACGTAGAAACTAGTGAAAATGTGCATCGATACGGGTTTTTACACTATCAGCACAGTTAAACAAATTTATGATGAACACTACAGTATCCGTACCATTAATAGCAAAAGAGATTTAGGGGTAGAGAATACGATTCACAGAAAAAAGTGAATTCACGGAACAAAAGTTAAAAAATAATTTTGAAAATGAGCATCAAGTTGTTACATCTAGTCTCATTTACCTTCAACCGGAATATCGTGTAAGACCTCCAGGAACAAGTGTTCCAGTCCGTGTATAGAGACTGAGTCAACTCAATGATCAAAGCCAACCACCGCGTCAAGGTAGCAGCTGCGGCTAGATGTGACAATAACAGGAGGGAGTACAAATATAACATACGGCTCTCACTGAATCTGGTACACAACAATGGATTGTTTCATCCCCCCTGGCAGGTCAGGCAACCCGACAATCACGAAAATACCATCCGAGCATTCGACAAACTAGGTACTCAACAAAACATCCCAACTCTCCACTCACAAACGTTACCAGTGACATAAGTGTTTTATACTTTATAACCAAGAAAATGGCTTCAGAAAACGACTTGCAGTTTTGCGAATCATACGGTTTTATCAACACATTAATCTTTCAGAAATCACAACAGTAAGTATAAATGAATGTGTATTGAATACCTGGGTACATATATATTTACAAACGTTTTAAAGTTAGAATCGAATCTTTTGTGCAAGAATGTATAAATAGAAAATAACTACTCTGAACAATGATCAATATCAACAGGTAAACAAGAAGTCAGCTCTAACGATCGATCATTAATAAGACCAGTAAGAAAATCGAATGTTTTCAGTGTAGATATATTTCGACCCTTAGTAAAACAAGAGTGTGATTGGTGGACGTCGATTGATTGAATTTGTTCGTCGACTTTATTAATTGATGCTTCATAAGCTGTAACATCATCGTTTAAATCCACCAACTCATATTTAACATCACAGTTGGAATCCTCAAAATTCTCATGGCTTTTTAATAATTCCTACCAAAAAATAAATAGGTCACAAGTTAAAAACCAAATATATACAGCACCAAAATATTTATTAATATCAAAAACAGTAAAAGATAGTTAACGGAAAAGCACTGAATACCAAATAGTACTGGAAAATTATTTCTTGGTCCCAAACTTTTTAGCATACTGCACCAAGATCAAACAAAACATTTGTGTTTGGAGGTGAACACAATGTCGAAAAGTACAGGATGTAGAATTGAAAGCAGTCAATCTCAAGTTTAAGGGTAGGAGACAGATGTCCACCGTTTCCTGGTTTACAACTGTCAGTTAGTGATGAAAGTCAAATCCAAATTGTTAAAAAACCTTAAATGCTACTTTCGTGAGTGTTATCAGACTAAAACGGAGAAGGCGCTGACCACACATGGTCTTGTCACACTTACCTACTGTCTTCACCTAAAATAAATGATAAAAACCATACTAGCTCCTTCATTAGGTAATTGGGTATGAGTCACATTAAGGTGTGAGGGATAGTGGTACTAGCCAGTGACCAAAAGCAAAGGGAACACGACTTTTGTGATTCCGTTCAATGCCAGGGATAATTTGCAGGCATCTATAATGATATACTTGTGACTGGTGAAAGTCCTCTACTCTCATAAACCACCTTTTACAGCATCAAATTAATGTAAAATGAACTAACACACAGTATACTTTCATTCTAATTAGAAAGCGAACACGCTCTACAGTAGCCAAAAGATATTAGTATATCTGTGCCAAGATAGCAACCAGCCTACCACGGTACTTAAAACATCTAAAATAATTAAAGAAACTAATGTCTCAAGCAATTTCACTGAACAAGGTTAAGCTAGACATGAACCCATCCAGACCAGCCCAGAATTTAGAGGTACGGAGACGAATATTCCCGCGTTACTATTCGAAGAATTCAGGAGATTGTTTTTGTCAGTGTCTTCGCCAAGTAGAATTGTCATCTGAATACTCTCAATCAACAAGTTGAAACTGGATGAGATGAATCATCTTTTACATCCACTGCTTCAATCCAAAACCCAAGAACATATAGTCGTATTTTTCAGAAGCGCAGTTGTCGCATTCTGAATCTTTACTCTATATTAATTACTTGCAAGCAAATTTCCCGGACTAGGATCATCTGTAGGTGGGTAGAACACTTCAAAGAACTCTTGAATCGACCAGCCCCACTGAACCCACCCAACAATTGAAGAAATCAGCATGGCCATCAAATAAATCAAGAGTGGTAAAGCAGCAGGACCAGACAACATTCCAGCAGAGGCACTAAAAGCAGACGTAGCAGCAACTGCAAGGATACTCCACATTCTCTTTAATAAGATTTGGGATGAGGAACAAGTACCAACAAACTGGAAAGAAGAACTTCTGATCAAAATACCAAAGAAAGGCAATCTCACCAACTGTGATAACTACAGGGGCATCACTTTCTCTCAATACCAGGTAAAGTCTTCAACAGGGTATTGTTAAACAGGATGAAGGATTCCGTAGACGCCCAACTTCGAGACCAACAGGCCGTATTCCATAAGGATCGATCATGTAAAAACCAAATCGCAACACTATGGGTCATTGTGGAACAATCAATTGAATGGAACTCATCACTCTACATCAACTTCATTGACTACGAAAAAGCATTTGACAGCGTGGGCAGGACAACACTATCAAAGCTCCTTCGACACTACGGCGTACCTGAGAAAATAGTCAATATCATACGAAATTCTTATGATCCATCAAACTGGAAAATCGTGGATGGAGGACAATTGACAGACTCGTTCAAAGTAAAGATGGGTGTCAGGCAAGGTTGCTTACTCTCGTCCTTTCTCTTTCGCCTGGTGATAGACTGGATCATGAAGACGTCAACATCTGAAGGGAAACACGGGATACAATGAACATCTAGGATGCATTTGGACGACCTAGACTTCGCAGATGATCTGGCCCTTCTACCCCAGACGCAACAACAACTGAAGGAGAAGACGACCAGTGTAGCAGCAGCCTCAGCAGCAATAGATCTCAATATACACAAAGGGAAGAGCAAGGTTCTCCGATACAACACAGCATGCACCAATCCAATCACAATTGACGGAGAAGATTTGGAAGATGCAAAAACCTTTACATATCTGAGCAGCATGATTGATGAGCACAGTGGATCGACAAAACAAGAGCAGCGTATCTGTAATTGAAGAATATCTGGAACTCAAAACAATTGTCTGTCGACCAACACCAAAGTGAGAATTTTCAATACAAATGTCAAAACAGTTCTACTGTATGGAGAACTACGAAAGCCGTCATCCAGAAGATACAATTGTTTATTAACAGTTGTCTATGCAAAATACTTCAGATCCGTTGGCCAGACACTATCAACAACAACCTAGTGTAGAAGAGAACAAACCAGATCCCAGCGGAGGAAGAAATCAGGAATAAGTGTTGGAAGTGGAGAGGACACAGATTGAGGAAAGTACCAAACTGCATCACAGGGCAAGCCCTCACATGGAATCCTCAAGGCCAAAGGAGGAGAGGAAGACCAAAGAACACATTACGCCGAAAAATGGAAATAGACATGAGAAAAATGAACAAGAATTGGATGAAACTAGAAAAGAAGGCCCAGTATAGAGTGGGTTAGAGAATGCTGGTCGGCGACCTATGCTCCATTGGGAGTAACAGGCATAAGTAAGAAGTTAGTAAGGATCATCTGTCAAAATTTGTTCATGGAACAAGATCATTATCATAACTTGTTAGCTATTTCGATGGTTACCCCTACTCTAAAACATCATACACCTGTGGCTATGATCCGTTCAACTCGTGAAAAAAATACGAACATAAACTTTATATTACTAGACTTCGCAGATATTTTAAATGTACATTACTCTTGGGTGACTATATATTTAGATTAGGTAATAAAACAAGCTAGCACTGGTATAACCCGACCCACCAGGTTAACTTTGTCCTTGCTTTATGCTCACTTCTAACTAACTAGCTGTAGATTATAGTTACTACACAATTTCACCAGAATAGCCTTTCGACACTGCACATGTTCCATTCCCACTAGCATCTAGGAATAAGTGGGTGCCGACTTTTGCCCTGCATTACTATAAATCTTGAGAAAATTGTCTTTTCGAAGGAATGCATAAACATTTATTCAGACAGTCTAACTTTATATCTCTGTCAATTATGTGTAACATGGATTTTTAGATCAACCTGGACATGCTTGTAAATCAGTAGATATTTAACTATTTCTATAACAGAACCTACTTATCATGAAATAGAACAATTGAGAATACCATTAGCATAACTGATGTGAACAAAACAAATACTTCTAATTTTGTCAGCACTTATATTTTAACTATCGAAATATCATGAGTGAGTGTGTTTATGTTTAGTAGTGTGTCAACGATGATGTTGATGACTCAATAACCTGTGTGTGATGAATGACTTTAGTTAGGGACATCTGTTAACAAATGTGATAGCTGGACAACCGAATAAGAGTAGCCTGTAGATCAAAGAACTCGGGACAAAACGATGTGGCTTAATTTCCAAGTACAGACACATACACTATACTGTGTGTTATATTTTAGTTGCATAAAATTTAATGTCACTACCGGACTGTCAGAGCTGAAGTGGAAGGTAGTTTCAGACGGCCGAAAGTTGAATGCTCAGATCGACGCTTAGCATAAAAACACCGCTTCGAGTTATTTCTTCAAAATCTTTTTAAATTTTTAGCAGTACGATCAAATTATTATATGACTGGATAGACTCCCTACAAAACGTTTATGTTTCCCTGGTAAGTTAGCTAATAAAAACTATGTCCTGGTGGTTCCTCTTGAAACAGTGACGAAGATTACCCGGACAATATGACTTACGTCTTCTGCAGAGATATATGTCATACAATCCTCTTCACAAAATTCGTCATCGTTTGGATTCGCAAGGGTGTTCAAAGCCAATAGTTCCATCTTCATGCGGTTATCAAGATCATGGATTTCGAGCAGGGCTGATTCTAAGAGTTTAATTCTATGAGCAACTTGATGGTTTAGAAACCTAGCGACTGATTTCTTAATTTTGACCGACATTGACGAGCACGGTAAAAAGGTTAGATTCTTTCAAAATACCCCGCCGTTTCGTTAAGACGACCTTGAAGGGTCTGACAGCAGGTATGGTTCAAATGGTTCAAATGGTTGTGGACGGAATAGAAAAAGCTTTCGCTTAACAGGCTTCCGTGTCTAGTAGCAGGGGATCACCAAATCCTCCAGGCAGGAACCCAGGTATGTTAACAATAAAAGAGGAAAAGAAATTGGTAAATCATAGTGTGATACTGTCCTTGGTCCTTAAGAATAGGTCAAGTTGCTTCTTGAAGGACTCCTGAGAAGTCGCTTGGACTAGCTTGGCTGGCAGCGAATTCCACCTTTTGACAACTCTTAAGGAGTAGAAGTTGTGTGTACATCCCGTCTTGCTGTGTTGAGTTTCCAGTTTCTGGGTGTTGCCCTTTATGTTATTATTCGAACTAAGCTTAAGTATATGTTTAAGAGGATGTCCAGAAGTGTTAAGAATACTATAAGCCATTAATAAATCACCTCTAAGACGCCTATACTCTAATGGGTAAAGGTCTAGTGAATGGAGGCGTTCTTCGTAAGGCTTAGATTTGAGTCCGCGAACTGATTTCGTGGCTCGCCGTTGGATACGCTCCAAAGTGACCTTGTCTTTTTGCGACATGTCGCAGATGAACTACTTTACACTTTGAAGTGTTAAATGTAAGTTCGTTATCGTCTGCCCAACTTTGAAGTCGAGTCAGATCCTCCTGAAGTGCCTGTGTATCGTCTTGGTTGCGTATCTCTCACCAAAGTTTCACGTCGTCGGCAAAAAGTAATAAGTCTGACGTTACCTGTTGAGGAAGATCGTTTATGTAGATCAAGAAGAGAAGAGGCCCTAATACTGAGTCCTGTGGGACTCCACTAGGACATTCCGTAGCCTGAGATAAAGTGAAATTAACCCTAA
This sequence comes from Schistosoma margrebowiei, assembly GCA_944470205.2. Classification (NCBI taxonomy): domain Eukaryota; kingdom Metazoa; phylum Platyhelminthes; class Trematoda; order Strigeidida; family Schistosomatidae; genus Schistosoma; species Schistosoma margrebowiei. Next base: position 7,179,825 of record OX104028.1, read on the forward strand.
CCTTAAAGTGTCTATTTTCTAGGTATGAACTAAGCCAATCGATTAGAGGTGGTTTGATACCTAGTCGTTTGAGCTTATTGATAAGACACAAGTGGTTAACTTTATCAAAAGCTTTTGAGAAATCAAGGTAGATGATATCAACCTTTCCCTTGTGATCGAGGATGCTTGTCCATCAGTCCACCGCAGTCAGCAGGTTGGTTATACAAGAGTAACCCTTCCTGAAACCATGCTGTTGGGGTGAGAAGAAGTTTAAGGACAGTAGATAATCGCATATCAGGAACTCCATGAGTTTTGAAGGTAATGACAGAAGAGCCACCGGCCGATAACTTTAAGGTTCATTGCGTCGACCCCCTTTGAAAATTGGTGTGATGTGAGCCAACTTCCAATTTCCCGGTAGTTTGCCTCGGCTTAGCGAGTGTGAAAACATCACGCTAAGCGGCGTTGCCAGGATTGAGGCTGCCTCCCTCAGTATGGCAGAATGAACCATATCCGGGCCAGGAGAAGTATCTAGTCTTAAGTGCTGCAGTTTCCGGAACACCAAGTCAGCGCTTAGATTCACTTCGGAAAGCCCTGTGGAATTACAGGTGAAACTGTCGTCAATAGAGTTGATGTCAGCCAGCTGAAATGTTTGAGAGTAATGTGCCGCCAGAAGGTTAGCGGCGTCACCATCGTTGTTGGTTGGGCCGTTAAGACCTACCAGTTGGGAGACTCCAGTCTTGGCTTGACGAAGAGAGGCTGCATAACGGAATAGGCTTCTAGGGTTCGAGGCAAATTTGTCCATAAGCTTTGTCTGGTAATGAAGCCTGTCTTCTCTTATAGCCCTCGTGCATATGTTCCTGATATGTTTATATTGCCTATAAGCTCCGTCGTTGTCAGTTCGTTTGTATTCCGCCCAACAGTGCCTTTTACGGCTTAGCAGGCGAAGGGTACGGTTCTTGATTACTGTAGTTGGCTTACAGCTTTCGAGAACCGTTTGAGAAACTGAATGGTTTGTAGCACATAAGAGCGTGTGCAGTAAGAAGTCCCAATGACCGTCCACATCGAGTTGGGGGTGAAAATCCCAAACCACCTGTTGTAGATAGTCGTGTAGAGCTGGCACATTCAGCCGTTTAAAATTCCAACGCAAATTATTGTTGGGATACCTTAGCTTAGTTTTGGCGACAAAACTGAAGGCTATGACAGCATGATCGCTCTTTCCCAAAGGAGCCAGGATTGAGAGGTTGTCAACTAGGCATTCTTCGTTTGTGAATACACAGTCTAACCGCGATGGTGTCTGACTGTTTCTCCAACGAGTTGCCGACCTCACATTTTCATATAAGCCCAAGTCATCGATGAGGTTGAAGAACCGAGCTTCAATTGAGTTGTCGCCTCCAGTATACGTGTGTTCCACGAAGTTGACTCTGGGAAAATTAAAGTCCCCTAGAATCAGGATGTGTGTGAAACCGAGACAGGTAGAGCGGGATAGTCCTTCCAGCATACGACTATCGTACTCGTTGTCGGCAGTTGGCTTCCTGTAAATGACACCGACTAGACACCTTGAAGTACTAGACAATCTTACAGAGCACCATATGGATTCCTCAAGATTGTTAAACTCGAGGTTGTGAACTTGGTGCACCTCCAAGCAAGAGCTTATGTATATGGCTACTCCGCCCCCAATTCCTGTTGTTCTGTCGTTGCGGAACAAAGTCATCCCAGGTAATGCTAACTCTTGGTCCGAGAACTGAGAAGATATCCAGGTTTCAGATATTCCTATCAGGTGGGCTTTATTAGCGTTGCAAAGTTCACGTAATTCATCCAGTTTGTTTGGTAGACTCGAGGCGTTCGTATATAAGCAGTTTATGCTTTTAATTTGGAACGCGTGAGCTTCGTCCTGTTTTTCTGTATGAGCCTTATGTGAATGGACAGGTAGCCCACCTATATGAGGTTTGCCGAGGTGGTAGGCTCTGTCCTTTACATGTTTTTTTATCGTTTAGACAATCCACAAGTGGAATGGTCAGTTCCAACTTGCCTTTGTGCTTGGTCTTGGCTTCATATGGCCTATCCGGGTGCATGTTGATTCCAGGTGGCAATCGACGTCTGTTGGCAGGAAATGCTTCCAGAACTGCAGCCGCCATGTGGGAAGATGGGAAGGTTATCTTCATTAGACGGGATCTAAGATCACCGTCATTCTTGGCTAATCTCATCACATGCTGAGTCAGTATGTGTTTGAGCCTCAAGGACTGGTTGATGAATTTCCATTCACTGATGTCAGAATTTGATTGAGTAGAGTTTTCATTTTCCGGTATATCTTGCACAATAATGTTTTTTTCGGCGGAAAAACTTCTCGCGAGATTCTTTAGGGATGTTTCGTATGATATTGCGCTCAGAGAACGGTATGTCGGGCAAGTGACTTGCTAGTAAGACGTCCTCTACATCGGTAGCATTCTTAAGTGTTACTCGGATAAACCTTGGGTGATTTAGATGCTTAGAGTCCTTTCCTCGAGAGAGCCGGGTGACCATCAAAGGCTCTATTCTAGGAAGTTCGAGCTTCTTGTTCAATTCACCCCAGAGCATCCTGTCGTTTTTGTCCTCCAGACTGAGAGGAAAGTCAGGATTATCAACGAGGTTCATGATAATGAGAGAATCGTCACGAACTGTTGTTAATTTACCAGGTTTCACGGTGGGTTCATGTTTAATGACTTACTGTTTGGAGGTCAGTGTGCGTTTTTGAGGCTTGGGCTCTTTTTTGACCGGACGAACAGTCTTGGGAGTAGACTGTGCGACCAAATCACCAGTTAATTTCTGTACAGCAACACTTGGGTTGCTTGGCTTATGCGGTGATGCCTGGTTCTCTTGGGCTCTCTTAACGTGGGTCGAATCACCTACAGGGTTTTTGGGAACCACTGTTGTGTTCAGGGACCCTGAGCAGGGAGACCCGAGTTTGCTTAGGGAGGCTAATACCTTCGACGGAATGATGGTGCTGAGCCTCGACACGTCATCATTAATGTTGATGGATGCTCCATCGATGGTATACCTATCGACATCCCTGTTTTTGTATCCATCGCACGCTCTTGTTTGTCTACCGGTTTTCTTACTGTCGTTGTCCAAGTTAACTGACAACTTGTTCCGAAGACCTGTCAATAGGACAATGATGTTACTCAGCAAGACTACAGCATCCGTGCTGCACGTGACACATACCCATTTTTGGTCTGACTTGCTGAGTCTGTTGTAAGCAGTTGATGTCAGATCTGTGCATGCTTCGAGGAACCAGCCTTTGCAGTTTTCGCACTGCATGCCAGCTGCAACAATAAAACGGCATCCCGGACGTTTGCATGAATTTTTCATGACTATGTTTTGGATGCTTGCAAAGCCTAAGACATTTAAAAACACTAAAAAGCACACTGAAAACGGACAGAAATGGATGAAACGAGTGTTATAAACTGAGACTAGTCTATACGTGAAAAACAAAAAAAATCGAATAGTAAGCTGAGGCAAAACCACAGGTAACTATTAAATATGGTGAAACTCAAAAAATAGTAATCTACCAAACGTATAGCTCAGGATAGATTCTTTAGAACTGAAATGGTACTTTTGTTGCGTAAGAACACAGCAAAAGTTTGATAAATGCAAATCACGTTAGTACTAAACTTCCCGTTCTCAAAATTTATCTTTGACACGAAGATCCAAGGCTCAGTTGCAAATTTCAATCCTCACTAAACATAAGTAGTGTACCGGATGTTTTCTGGGTTCCGTATTTGATCTCGAAAGAGAATTACAGGTTATGAAAGGTTTTAATTACTATTATGACATTTCAAAGCTCTGAAACAACTGAAAAAGCAATTGTTTTTGTCACAAGTCTTCAAGGAACAACAATTGGGGTATCTTCTTAAATGGCAATGGAAATAAAATAAACATTAAATTTTCTACATCAGAGATCAGAGGAAGATTATATTGCTGTTTTCTTTAGTACTGAATTCTGAGTTTCTTTTGATCTCTTTGTGTTCTCTCTATATGAGGTGGTTACGGTGGCGGTTATGAACGATATTATGCAAAATTTAATATATATAATATATTTATGACAAGCCTGTATGAGTCAACCGATTCCTCTCTCTTTCTTTCTATCATTTTGGTACGGTTCTACTTCTTTGATAACCCCTAATAAGTAGTATTCGATTTTACTTATCCTACTTATCAGTAAGGGGTTGTGGAGATGATCGAATATCATAAAGATCATGAACAGATCTGATTTCTGCTACCACTAAAACCCATGAAAGCTGGAAGGTCATTATGTTTCAGTGTAGAAAGTTTCTTCAGCAATGCCCATTCGTGACTTTGTGCGAAGTATTTGGGCTCAGGACCTTAGGTCTTTTGGGAGAACGCTTCACCTTTAGACCCCTGAGTCAACATTAGCAATCTCCACAACCACTTGCTGGCAGTTATCTTGTGCTAACTAGTGACCGGCTTTGAGGGAAAATTTCGAGAAACTCAGTGAGAAGCCGTGACTCGTATAGCTGAAATGAGTAGGGTGGGAGGCAGTTACCCACCAAAGATAATGAAAGATGGTCGCACAGTGTCGTGAATTAGATATTAACATCATTGGATCATGAGTCAGTGGTCATGAGGTAGAGCATTCATATGCGAGACTAGGGGTCCTGAGTTTGATTCCCTTGTGATGGGCCATGGATGAAGATTGTCAGGGGCCCAATACTAGGACGAAACGACCATCCGGTGTTTCCATGTTTTCAATGACGATTCATCACCCTGAAGTATGTTGATGAACATAGATTTCTGTTTGTCGAAGCAGTTGTGTGTTAAATTATTTTTGAGTGTCATATGAGTCGCTAATTTACAACCATAAACAGCTCTAAACATTATAAGTATAAGATTTATGAGGAAGGGGAACTGCCGACAGGCTGAAAAGAGAAACATCTCGTCATCATACCAGAGAAAAACCAATCTCACTAAATATGAGACCTACTGAGGCATCACCTTACTAGTTGTATCAGTTTTCAACAGAGTGTTACTGAACCCGAAGAAAGATTTAGTATATGCCCAGCTTCTAGGTTAACAAATCGAATTCAGTAAGAATCTGTAGCGCACAGACCAAAGCGCAACATTGCGGGTCACTGTCGAACAGTCAACTGAATGGAACTCGTCACTGTAATTTTGCTTCCTTGATTAGGAGAATGCATTTTACGTTGTGGATGGAAACTTTTTCGACAAAATGGTGTGTCTGAGAACATTGTCAATATCATACGGAATTCATATGACGGACTACAATGGAAAGTCGTGAATGGAGGGCAGCTGACTGCCTCATTCCAAGTGAATACCGGAGTCTTACAGTGGTGCATACTCTCTGCCTTTTTCTCTCTTCTGGTGGTTGACTGGATTACAAAGACCTCCACATTTCAGGGAAGTTTGGGATATAGTTGACAGATTGGATGGAACCAGACGATTCGGACTTCTTAGATAACGTAGTTCTTCTATCCAATACACACGGACAAATGCAGATTAGGACAGCCAGGGCACAACAGCACATGCATCAGTTGACTTTGAAATACACAGGGAAGAAATCAAAGTCCTAAATTACTATACAACTATAAGGGCCTATGCTCCTTCACGAGGGGTAACAGGCTCAAGTAAGTAAGTTACCTGGGAAAGAAAAGTTATATAAGTATTGGTGACATATTCTTCATAGGTAAAACGACGAAAGTTCTTCCGAACATGGTAACTTAACAATGATATTAGCGAATACGAATTTATGATGTGTCCTTTATAGAGAATGGGAATGAATCTATGTAAATAGAATCTGCAATCACTGACCAGACTATGAAAAAGATCTAATGCATATTGATAACTAATACCTGAATAGTTCTTATGAATGATGTCATTATTGCATATAAACTGTGAATCACCAATAGCATTATGAACGTTGTAATTACATTCCGCTCAAATTTCATAATAATACTTAAAGTTTCTGAATCGGTTCCTGCAATTCCTTTGCAAATACTGAACGACTATGTAAAACTGTAGAAAGGTTAGAAAATGAAGAGCATTGTTTACAACGGGTAAGACACTTATAGCTACATCTTGTTAGCTGCTATTCCATCTGTGTATTGGTACTCACAACGAGGTCAAGCCGTTTGTTTCATGACTGATCTGTTGTTTTTCAGAATTGCATTGATTAGGTTGCAAAGCTATCTATGCGTTTTCCTGTCTGTAACTTGTGGCTTCTATCAACTAATTGAAAGGCTCAAACCTTTCCAAAATTCATGTCTTTACCAGCAAAGAACTTAGCAAATTGCTGTATATGAGAAACTATGTGAACGGACAATTTACAAGTTGACAAAAACTGTGTTTATTATTGACCCCTTCTACGATTATTCATCTGATGAATTATTTAAATATAAATGTAACAACTATACTCAATCCTTTGATTTTTTGCACGAGCCTGCTACAAGCGGAGAACTCGTCTCAGATCTCATGAGGACTTGGCGAAAGCTCGTATTCTTTGGCACTACAAATCATACTAATTTTCAACGGAATATACTATCACAGTGAAGAAACTTATATATACAACGTAGCGTTTCGGTGAAACTTCTAATCTGATGCACTACAATTTTTCATAACGAAACGAGTACATATAAGGTAAACACATAGTTGCTCCTAACTTTCGAAAACAGTTACCCATTGAAACTGCCATGAGGAAAGCAAACGTTTGACAAAAGTGCACTGATGCACCGTTACGTCTGGTAAAGGAAGAATAACATTTAGTACAAGAAAATAAGTTTGCAATTTGTATGTATAATGAAGTTAAAAATGCAAGCTAAAAAAGCTTTATATAGTAAACAGTTTTAGTCATCTCCATACATTTCTATATTTCGAGCCATGTTTTTATCGTGAAGAAGACTTTACAAAGTTAAGGTTTAGAGAAACTGGAGTCTTACCTAGTTACTGATGATTCTTTAGTAATAATTGTCACTATTCGCCTCCACTATCACCTCGAACTACTTATTACATTTGTGCATTCCATAGATTCGTTGGATCTGTGAACACTGTTTTTTTCGTTTGAGGAACGAAACTGTTACGTTATTATAAAAAGTATATGTATTGACAATCTTTGATCGGCTGCAGTGTCAAAACACATGATTAACTAATCGACCGAGTTTACTTATAAGAGCTCATCAGAAGTGACGGCAAGGATGCCAGCATGTCACAAACGTTCGACAGTTTTACGCGCAAATGCTTGAATCTAACATATAGAGCCTGCTGCGGTTTATCACAAACACCCAATTATCGTTTTGGTATCCCAGATAGACAAAACGCGTCTTTTTGTGTTGCAGTAAAATCTAAGCTTAAAACATACTGGCTTTTTGATGTCGCCTTAAATTTCGCATAAAACAGTGACTTACACAACGTTCAGTATCCAGAACTGTTATGTTATCCTTATTGTTGTCACGTTAATTTCTGAACCTTATCAAGTTTCGCCCAAATGTGATGAGGTTTAGTAGAACAATTGGTATCTGAGATCACGTTACGAGGCAACAATCGAGCCAAGGTGTATACTACAAAACAGAGGAAGGTCTCCGTTTTCTGCAATGATTTTACTGCATCAAAGGACTACTTAAATATAAGAACACACAAAATCTATGCAACCGAACGGATAACCGACCAGCGCAGAGGAGTTAAAATACGGAATGGCTGCCTAATACTAGGCTGTTCAAGGTCATTGGAACGCAATAGTGAGTGGCTTTGAGTGAATTTGACGTTTTCACAGCCCCAAAAACATCAAACAGAAAATACAAATACTAGGGGAAGACTATTGTTTTTAGAGATAAATAAATAAGTAATGAGGATAGATCAATCAAACAAAGGTGTAAGGATAAGAGGGATGGTGGTGGCCATCAGAACCATATTGAGAACTAGTTAATAATATAGGGTTCAAGAAGCCTGTGTTTTTTCTAAAAGGGGGCAAAATAAAGTCACAGACTGTGGGGTGAGTCTCTGATTAGGTTATAAATCACGGGCTATGACTCTGGGGTGATCGCCCCACACTGTTTATGCATAAGGTGAAGAATTGGATTTGCCAGGGCTACATCATTAGTGTATTTTGAATTGTTGGCACAAGCCTGTATTTCAACCGAAACGACCTGTACTCCATTTTTGTCTGTCAGTTGTTGACCAGGAACTTGACAGATGATTCACTGAGTGTCATGAAGTCAGTAAATTATTTGACGTGGAATGGCTTCAAATTAATTTTGGGGAAGGCTAATGAAACTATTAACATATTCGCTGACATCTCTGCCCGAACGACATGCTCCAGAGTATCAAACTTATCCACTTCCCATACAAGAAGATTTATTTGTCAAAGTAGATTTAAGAAGTTATTTTACAAAAACTGACTATTTATAAATAACTTTAAGTGGCGGTTGATCCAGCCTCCCAACCATTATTAACAATTTATACACGTAATATCATAGTGTTATCAGTGCTGTTATGCTTCGTAGATGGCAAGGAGAAAGCTATTTCACATCTCTCTTGAACGTTAATATCTTACGGCTGTTACCGTTTGCAAAGCATAGACAGCCAACCAGGGTTCTCTAACCTTATCTGCCTTAGCCTTTCCTTACTAGGTGTTTCCACGTACCGTTCATTCTTTTTATGCCTGCCACCAAGTTCCAGCGTAATTTGTTCTTTGACCTGCCCATTTTCCTTTGTCCTTGAAAATTATAAGTTGGGCTTACTATTCAGTGCTGTTTAATGAGTTCTGTCGATTGTGGCCTATCCACTTCCAGTGTCTTGTCCCCATTTCGTCTTGGGCTCAGGTTCAATTTTTTTCTCTGCCATAGTAGGTTTGTAGAACTTATGGTCTACTATGATATTAGTACTGCTCTAATAATAGACCTAATCCTAAATTTGTAGATTTGTCATGATATGACTGCCTAATCTATAAGATCTTACGTGGAAGTCACACCATCGACTACACCAACTCACTGTATCGTATCAATTACCAATACATGATGTAGAACAAGGTTAGGCTAGAGAAAGAACAATATATTTAATATGAAAAGAAGATATAAGGTAACATTCAGCAGAGACCACGCCTGCATGGCCGAGCCATGCCGTTCGATCAACTCTAGTCTATTCAGTTCATTATTCGCGCCTTCTCCATCGTTAGGTATTTCTTCGCGTTAAATATTGAATACCTATTTTCCGAGTAATCTCGTATTCAGCTTTGAGGATAGTGTGGTTATGGTCCAATGCCACTACACTACTCTCCCACCAGAATCAACGTGGTGTTGGTTCGATACCCAATTGGATGGGACTTGGGTGCTGTTAGAAGGTTGATTATGAATACAGTGGTCTTGGGTGCTGTAGTGTGCCGAAGGTTACCAAGACTAGTAAGAATCCTCCGGGTGATGACAAGCTGAAAGTCAAATCAAAAGGAAGACGGCAGCATCTGGTCGGGAAATACATGTAATAATTTTAAAATATCTGCCTTCATGCTTAACACGCTTACAATGAAAATTTGAGTGATTATTTGAGCTATAAAAATGGGATTACAATAATAATAATAGTAATAATAAAACGATGCGTGTGTAATAGCCGTTGGTTGATAACTTAACGTATAGGTAGTATGTATTTTGTGTTTAGAAATATTAAAGTTATGAATATTGTAGAAATGTTAATATTAGTACTACTTTTAGTCTAACTTATGAAATCAAATAACGATTATGCCGGTAAGTTGTCCATATGAGTCGATTTCCAATTGCATCTGTATTAGTAGTGTGGCGGCCCGTGATCTGACTCCAATTCAGATTGTATGAGTGTTTGCTATCGCCTATTCTCGTATATCATTGTCGACTTAGATCGCGTTATCCAATAACGGAATTAAATAAGTCGAATAACGAGAATTGACTTGACAATACATATATTTCGTACATGGAGCGAATGAAACAGAGCCAAACAAAATGACGCACAGGGAAGATGGCTGGGAAGCCAACTCCCTTTCAAGCTAGGCATTACTTAATATTTATAGGCGGACAAAATAAACGACAGACATGTGATAAGTCACGGGACATGAAATGTACACACATACGCTCATATGAAAACAGTCAGGGCTAATAAGCGCATAATTAACAAGGTCAAAATATGGCTCAAGTAAAATGAATTAAATAGGATGTCCACAAGTTAGAATAAGGTAGATGGGCTTGCCATAATAACTGACACTACAGTAGGCTAACTGAAGGAACAAAAGTATTACCGTGGAGAAGAATTCCAACTAGTGTTCCAGTTAGTTTGATACGGTTTATTTAGTTACAGGGAGATTTTCCCAACCCCATGTTTACCTGACCGTGATAGAATTTAGTGATACTACTAATACACATGAATGGTTATCAAAACAAAATTTAAATACCTAAGTGATAATCATATGAATTTTGGACAGATTGCTAGGAACAAATCGTTAAACATGAGTGTATTCGTAAGAGACATGCTCCAGACTCAATGTTCTGATCTGCGGCTGACTATTTATTTATATCTATACTCGCCGGCTGATTGGGTATACAAGTTAGTTGAAAGTATGCAGTTTATCATGAGGCGGAATACGATTTTATTGAGATATAGTGGTTATACGTTATTGAGATTAGTTAAACCTATGTGTCATATTACTAAGTGATGTGGTGCTGCAAGGTGTATTTGGCTAAATAAGTTTCTACAAGATGATTAATAGTGAGTGATGCTTATGTGATTATCAGGGAGAACATAAGTTGTAACCAAGGGGAGTACACTCTCAACTCATGTCTATGATAATGGCTTGAACTTTGGTCAGTGTTGGGGTAAATTCGACATTGATGTTTTCAGTTTGCAGTAGATTTGCTCGACTGCTTATACTGATTATTTGCATGCATGATTGTGTCGCTAAACCATCAACTAGACTGACAAGGTTTTGAGATATTTACTGAATGAGCAATTGATAGAGAAACATACTGTAATCATCTGTAGTGAATGAAGTTAAAAGAAAAACAGCACTAGTGATAATCATAAGTCAATTTGCTGACCTATTTTGTTAATCGTTTCATTAATTTTATCAATCATATTACGTGATTGTCAAGTCATGACAATGCTTTATGACGATATCCTGAAACTATTATGTTTAACTAGTTATAGTGTTGATTGAGGATTGGCCAGTGGAAAAATAGGCATTGTTGCTTTAGGTGACTCGAAATTATCAGAAATTTGTAGCGTTAAAGAATCAGAGCTACCTTATTATATTATAAATTTCAATTCGAGAATATTCGTCTATCGTTAATTTTAGTAGGCTCCGGAGCTCTGATGTTAAACATCTATTTAGCCAAAAGCTACCTGAGATTTTAGTTATTTTACAAGTGTAGTTGATAGTCTCTAAATTTGTAATTTTATTATTTACACTATGTCCGTATTTTAGGCTGCTGATATGATAAACCAATCCATAAACCCAAATACGATTAGCAACAACGACTATGATGGGTTTATTGATAAATGTTAAAGGCGATTCACATGATTTCTGAATCCAAAAGACATGAAGATATAGTAAAACGTATATACGGGCCAGGTTAACATGCAGGTTGTTGACGTATATGGAAATTTAAAAATAATGAACATGACCAGAAAAACAATTTTAAAGTTAAGACTGCTTGTGAAAGTTTAGGCAGGAATATGACGCGTTATAAACATTCCATATGAAGTTACTGCATTTAGCCTAGGGACACTTACAAATATATGGCAAAAGCAGCTAGGAAACATATACATGTTAAGTACGAAAAATCACTAAGTGAAATAGTTGAACTCGCCTGGGTTATTTTTGAAATTTAGATTATTCAGTGGACGACATAGATAACGCCATTCATGAGGAGTAGAAATGATCCAAAAGTATCCACAATAAAACATGCAGTATGGCAATTAATTCCAGGGTACTTGATGCTGTTGATGTTTTGCCACTCGCTCGGATCAAAACAATCGAATGAATCCAGATAACTGTCAGCCATTGAACGAGCCATCTAAAATGACCTTATGATTGCAGGAAACTTATCGCTGAAACTCACCGTATGTTTTAGGAAAAGTGTCATCCTTGTTGTTTGGCAATGGAACTCGAGAATATGAAATTAGGCAGGCAGTGGTCGGAAGAAAAGATTTTACAGGATAGTGCATAGTTTAAAACAGGATGTGTTAAGCGAAGGAACACTAAGAATTAGATCCAGATAACTATTCAATCCTTAATTGCATTGTTAGTCAATGTATATTTACGCTACTTACAGATCATATTTGCTAGAGCTTGATGTTTAAACAAGTCTATGTCGCTGAAGCAGGTAAATGCTATTAAAGCTTGTTAACGAACCATCAAAGCGAATTAGTTGATATTGACGACCAGTTTTTATTATCGTTTGAGCTAGTGTTATGAGAACTAATCAATATAACATTACGATAATGCATGTAAGTATTATTCAGGGGACTATTAGAATACTGGGTTAACATGAATATAAAATCGATCGAGAAAGTTAAAGTGGAAATAAGGATTAACAATGATATACGAGAATAAGCGATAGCAAACATTTATACACTCTGAATGGAGTCAGATCATCGGGCCGCCACAGGTTGTTGCTGATGATATTCGGCCAACAGACCCGGAGCATGTTGCGAAGATAAGTGTTTAAGAACACCAGCACCTTTCTGATGATGATTGTTGTAGTTCTCCACGTTTCACCTCCGTAAAATGAAAGGTTGGAGATTTTGACCTTGGTGCTGGCTGACAGTTTTTCTTGGGTTGTCGGTATGCCCCAAACATATGAATACTGCCCTTGTTCTCCCAATCTTTGCCTTCAAATCTTCATTAAATCCTCAATGTTCATCGATGGTGCTGTTCAGGTACGTGAATGTTTACATCTCTTCCAGTGCTTCCCCATCATGTGTGATTAAGTTGGTGCTCTCTGTGTTGTATTTCAGGACTCTGTTTTTTGTATTGTGTATGTTGAGGCCTAATGCTGAATATTCTGCTGCTACACTGGCTGTCTTCACCTGTGTTTGTTTTTGTGCATGGGATGCATGAGCTAGATCATTTGCAAAATCCAAATAGTCTAGCCACAACCAGGCTATTCATTGTGTTCCGTGCTCCCTCTGAGATATGAAGGCCTGGAAGGAAGAGAAGGGTTGAGAGTAGACAGTCTTGTTTGTGACCGATCTTCATTCGCAATCTATCTGTCAGCTGTCCTCCATGCATGACTTTACAGTGTAGTCCGCTGACTGTGCAGGAATGAGAATACAGTTAAAATGAAAACGAAGGATCGGGTACCATCTTCATACTTGCGAATTTCCGTAAACTGCTGCATGGTAGGAAATCCACCTTATATCACTGATCCCTATCAAGAGCAAATCTACTTATGACTTTGGTCATGGTGATGTAATATTGCGCTTAGTGATGAATCATACATTCGAAGATGAACATACCGTTATTGTTCCTATGTCAGTTGAAGATGTAAAGAGATTGCTGGTGAATGCAACAAGCATCATTCCAGAGATAGCTGCTGAAGTTGCTGATCTCACTCGTAGTGACCTAACTTTAAAACAACTCGTTGTTATACGACATAGTTGACTTCTACATGCAACATCTCATGGACCTATGCAGTATTATCAGCGATGCCGATCGCTATCCACTGTAAGTGACTGCATTATCTTTGCTGATCGTGTGGTGGATCCGAATAACCTACTTCCATTTGTCCTTCAACATCTTACAGAGCAATCAGGCATTGGAATAAAAAAGAGCCATCGCTCAAAGTTATGTATATTGGCGTAAAGGATAATGCATACATGCAGGAAATGTGTGTGTTTACCATGTTTTCTTGTGACATGCCAGACTTCACATCGTTCCTCATGTTCTTTCAAGACCTAACCACTTAAAATGACGTCCAGTTGTCTAAAAACTAACTCCGTCGTAACTCTAGTGTATAGTTTTACCAAGGTCTGTTCAATTTGTACCCTAGTTGTCACAAATGAACCAGTATTGAAGTCAGGGAGGAACGATGCTTTGAAGTAACCTAATTTGTAGATTCGTTTAGCTGCCGGATGTTGCACAAACAAATTACCAACCAGTACGAATTACACAGATGCATCGACAATATTTCATGTCAGATGTCAGCTTACAGTTCGTTCCTTGGTTCACGAACCCTGTGAACTATTATGAAATGTCTCTAGCCTTTTTTCATCAAACCATTGAGTCTACTGAGCGACTTCCTGTCAAACAAAGATTCTTTTGGTCTAATTCGGACGTCAGAAAGTTTGTTCTTAGCTAGTAAGTAATCCCTTTGTAATATCAGACCCCATTGTTTGTGACTTCTGGAAGTAAAAGATGTTAGTATTAACGACCTACTGAAGTAAATATGGCTGTAATCCAAGGGATTAATTATACATTGGACAGGTTAAGGATCTGTTATTTTATACACTCTTTTTTAATTTGCAGTGCCTTTTTCATAATGTCAGGCGTGGAGCGTGACCTCCCGTAAGATTAAATAAAGTGATTGACTTCCATCTTAGATTCAAATCTGGCTTGGAGAAAAGTAAGGCATAAGTTATACAGCTCTATTTTGGATTTAATTTTTTTGATAACTCCTAATTGGATATCTAAGGGTTATAAGTGTGGATAAAACACCTTATGTTGGTTGAAATTATTGACTGTGGGTCGGGTCACTTTTGTTTTGGTAGATGTATTCGTTTCCTTCAACGTTCTCTTCTTTAGGGAGGGGGTATGAATTTTAATAAAAACAGAGGCATAAGCGTGGCGTGAAGTGTCTTTTTGTGATATTTGCACAGAATTGCGCGCGTATTACGGATTGCAAATAAAATACGTTCATTTGTGTTCATCTAGTTCTACCTACCTTAAATTGCAATATTTCGGAAATCTTAGCAAATCAATTCAAGTATTTTTAATTATTATACTTTTTAACCCAAGTGATCGCAAACAAATGGACAGGAGTTTGATTAGTAAACTTTGGAGTGTTTTAGGCTATTTTGCACTGAAACAGACTCATATATCATTTTACTGTTTTTATTCAGTTTACTAGATCGAACATACGGAGTCTGATTATGCCTACCAGTATCATGATAATTAGAGATATTTAATTGAACGATACTACAAAGGTTAAGTTCTAACATTTTCTTTTATGTCCGATGTTTTGAGGCCGTGAGGTCTGTATATGAGTATCAGTTTTATAAAGAAGAGATATTTTTTGACGTATCTGATAGACATCTCTCCATATCAGATCTTGCTAATAACTATCAAGGACAACGTTTATACTTTCTAGTGATTTGAGTAATGGATCGTCTCCAGTTTTCACCAATATAAAGAAGCATCTTTTGCTTTCCAGAGTATCCGCCCACGATCTCTAATGGAAAGATAACGATCAACTATGATGGAATTATAATTAGATAAAGAATGGCGATTAGCACATTCAAACTTCCAGGGTCGTAAGTTGTACTAAAGTTAGATGAAAATTAACAATATCTACCTTTAATCCTGAGACATAAACAAGAACACCAATCCTCGTCGAAAGGGTTCAGTGACAATATCCTACACTATTCCAAAGGTTGAATGATACTGCTGATAGAGTTAGTTCATTGAATATAGATACTACATTCTATCGCACGTATATTACTACAGTCCACTTATAATATATAACACATATGTTTTTGGTCACTATCATTGAATAATGATGTGAAGTACAATATGAGACATTAAGAAAGTCATAGAAAAGTAACAGCTAAATAGAAAAACACTTTGTGCTGTTACCAATAAAGAAAAAACAGTTTTCTAATAATCATGAAGTATCATTTGTTGAACAAATTGAAAAACTATGGAAAAGAAACTTAACATTTTTCCCATTGAACACTCAATAATTATGTAACAATAACACATGTCTTATTTGCTAAAATACTACTGTAAAACCTAATACCAGTGTACACTTGTAATTCATGTAATCGACAAACAATACAGTAAAACTCAGAACATCAATATCATTTGTTACATAGATTATGAAATAGTAGTTATGACATAAATAGTTTTATTAAATCCAAATCTATTGCAGAACTAAATGATTTCAATATTAATGTATTGAATACGAAGACTGATAGTTCTTGGAATCGATTCTCACGGGGCGGAATCGTGGATGCTCACTGCTGAAGAGTCTGGTATCTGGGTGAAACGGCCGCCTAATGCTTTCAGGTTTTCCATAATGGTCTAGTTTCAATTGACTCATGAATTTAATTATTAAATTACCAGACATTTTTCATAATATCTATCACTTTGACTGAATTGAATTTTATAGATCACGTTGAAATTTGGTTACTAGTTACAGTGACATGAAATGCATAGCTTCCTACTAAGTGAGAGTGTCAAGCCACCTTATATTAACAAAGTGTTGTGACGTTAAGTTGAGGTTGATTTTTACCCTGTGCTAACTGTTGTGTCCTTGACTGAAAAAAACTAGAGAGCAGCGTATTTATCGACCGATTCAATGACACGTAAACACGTACGAACGTAATGGACGACCTAGAGTTACGATTGGTCCCGATTCCCTGTCTACCCCAGCCAGTTGAGTCCAGAACACAAATCTCAGCCTCTGAGTTATGAATCATTGTATTTCAGACATACTCTATTTATATACTAACCAAACATACCACATCGTACCATAAAAATAGAAAACAACATTTTGTACAATATTCAACAAGTGGACAGAAATCAACCAGTAGGAAATGTCCATTTAAAGTCCAAGGACACCACTGGACTTAACATGATAATTATCGGTCTATCCTTCGCATCCACAACACAAAGGTGTACTAATCTTTTGAGCAACTAGTAACCACATCACACATTGACCAATATTGACCAACTTTTGATCAGTATTGAAAGTTAGACAATATAGTAATGGTTAGTATTAAGTTATTAATCAATAAAAGTCACAAATCAGTATTCTTTTGACGAAGATTATTAGAAATGAAACAATAACAGCGAGAATCCATTTAAGTGTAGTGTTTTAATTGGACTGTATATTCTTTTCAGTCACCAGTTCACATTATAGAAATTAAGTCCCATACCATGTAAGTATTTTGTAAAAATGTCATTTTATTTATAAAGATTGATAACCATAAGTAAATTAGTAAACTGATGATTACATTCTGTTAAAATTTAAAAAAAATCGATTAAAGCTGGATCATTATTGAAAACCTGAAAGCACTGGATGGTCGTGCAATATCACGAGTCGAATGAAGTTAGACAATAACACCGTTGGATACTAACTCAGTGGTCTAGAGTTTAAGTGTTTGTGCACTAGACCAATAGGTCTTGGATTCAAGTGCCGTATGTGGGATCCTCAAGGCACACTGCTGATGAGTTTCACACTAGGATGAAACGGTTCTTCACTTCTTTCAGATTTTCAATGCTGATCTAACATTCATCCACCATTTAACATATCAATCTAAACTCAACAATCTCCACAACCCTATACTAGTAATAATCATCATGTGCTCGATAGTGACTAGGTTAAAGATGGATTTGGTGAAATTGTAGTATGAAGCTGTGACCAGTGCAGTTGAACAATGTCTGATGTGATGTCATTATATATTGAAGACATTAGTTGCACAACCATTGGATGCCAGTTCAGTGGTCTATACCTTAGCCGTTCACCTGCAAGACCGATAAGTCGTGGATTCAAATCCCTCATGTAGGATCATGAATGCACATTACTGACGACTCGTACAAAAAACAGTTATTCATTGATTTCAAGTTTTTCATTTCAATTTAACTTTAACAAACTCATGAATTTTCTCAGATAAAACAAACGAAACTAATTTATATTACAATATAGATATTAAATTACATTTAAACCTATTTTATTTCTATACATAATTACACTGTGTATAAATGAAATTTCATATTAGTTTGATTTAAAATTTTATTCTCTAACTAAGAAAACTAAAACTAATTTTTATAAAGTGACTAAACAAAAAATGTAAAACCAAAAAAAAACGAAAATAGAAAGAAACAAACAAAAAAAACCAACAACACAAAATTCCCCTTCCAACCTCCCGTCCCCCCCCGCACATCGTATATAAAATATTCTCGTTCGCTTCATTGATTTATGAAAACAAAATAAATAAAACTTTATAAAAGTTACATAATTTTTTGTGATGTGAAATTTTTTTGTTTTTTTTTCTCGAAAAAAAATATTTTTTTCTAATTTTTGTTGTTGTTGTTTTTTCAATTACAATCATAAAGAAAAAAAAATAAAGATGATTCAACCAATGAAACACTTGGATACAACAGTTTAGTCTGATATAAATCAACTATACACTTTTCATTATTTCTTTCTTTCTTTATAATAGTGATTTTGATTCATGTAAGTGAAATGAATTGTGAATTGTTTTAGAGGATTTCATTGTTTATCATCTGAGTTGAATGTGTGTATGTGAACTAGATTATTTGGCTGTGGAGCTCTTCTGAACGATATAATCAGCAATATAAACTTGTCATTGTTTACTTTTTTTTATTTTGGTTGTATCTCCTATTGATTTGATTTTTTGATTAAGTGTTCACGTGCGAAACCGATAGGTCTTGGGTTTGAATCCTTTGGGGCAGGATCTTCGATGTGCATTGTCGAGGAGTTCCATACTAGGATGAATCGGCCATCTAGTTCTTCTAGGTTTTCTGTGTTGGTCTAGCTTTAATTGACTCATGATCTTAAATATTAAAAATAATATAATATCAACAAAACCCCCACTCTGATCATAATCATCATATGCTCACTGGTGACGGTCTCCGAGAGGTATTTTCTGGAGTTATAGTGAGAAACAGTGATCAGTGGAGTTCAATCGAGTCTTTTGTGAGGTAGTAACTCACTGAAGATAATGGTGGATGTGTCGCTCAATTTCATGGATTGGTTGAAGTTAGACATTAACGCCGTTGGATGCCGGCCGGCTCAGTGATATAGAGGTTAAGCATCCGCACGCGAAACCAGTAGGTCCCGAAATCAAAGCTCGCAAGCGGGATCGTGGGTGCGCAATGCTGAGGAGTTCCACACGATCATGAAACGGCCGTTCAGTGCTTTCAATTCTTCTATGATGGTCTAGCTTCAATTGACTCATGAATCCAACTATTAAACTATTAAAATCTTCGCAAAACCCCTCTCAAACTTTTTTTATATGAGTAAAAGAACTTTCCTAAATGAAATCTCTAGTTCTTATAATTATAAAATGTACTTTTTAGGGGAAACTTAAAAGAAATAAGTAATAAACACTACTAGTATAAATTCACTCAGTGTTCTATACTTGTATCTTCCGATTGTTATTTAGGACTGCAATCGATCAGTCTCATGTTGACATATGTGCATCCTGTGCGGAATGCTTCGATATTGTCTTAAGTCACAAGTTTTATAAGCAAAGATGGATGGTGGTTAGCAGTGGAATCCAGTTTGACGCGTGTTTCGTTCTATTTAGGACTCGTCAGCTGGATGTACCTGTATTCACTGCTAGCCTATATCCATCTTTCCTTATGCTACTAGTATAGTTCATAACAAATACTTTTAAGCTATTTGGATGTATATATTGGAATAAAAAAACTAATTTGACCATCCGTATGGAATGTTTATTAAGTGTTGTTGACTAGAGTTTTTCAATTTCTTGGATGATATATTTTTTAAGTTACACTAGATTCATTTGAAACGACTTTTTTTGGATGAATGTGTAATTTTATAGTACATTTATCTAAATAGATATGACATTTCAAAAACTCCATTCTGCGAGGAATCTTTGAGCAGTGAATAAGTGTGTAAAAGTAGTCGATTCACGTTCTTCTTTCTATAGAAGTTACATTACCTTCTAATATTAACATTTGCTTTATATGACATGGTAAGACATGAACAGCACTTCAAAGTATTGAAATACTCATAGTTTTCAATGATAAATATAGTTTTGATCAGAATAGGGTTTGTGGAGATTGTAGTAATTTTAATAGTTAAATTCACAATTCAATTGAGGTTAGGCCACTATTGAAAACGTGGGAAGTAGTGGCCGGCAGTTTCGTACTGGTATGGGACTTGTCAACATTGCTCACGCACGTAAGATTCAAACCCAGGACCTTTGGTCTCGTGCGCGAACGCTGCTGATCTGGCATCGAATGGTGTTAATGCCTAACTTCAATCGATCCATGAATGATTCCTCAATCATTCATCTATTGTCTGAGATAGATATCTGTCTCTAACATCCAGTGCTTCCAGGTTTTCAATGGTGATCTAGCTTACATCGATTCTTGAACTCAATTATTAAAAAATAGTTTTCTCACTGTTTTATAATGTGTTGAAGCAAAATTTACTTTTGAAAACATTCTAAGATTGAAATGAATAGTGGAGTTAAGAAGAGGAAAAAATGTAGACATTTTACCGTAATGATTTTCACCTGAATTTTTGGATTATTACAAGAGAAGAAATTGATTTTAGTGGCCCTTCATTTTGACACTTATCAGACCACACGATGTTATCGACAGGCTCACCACTTTAGTGGCCTGGGATCTGACTCCAGTGAGATCTTTTCTGATTGTTATCGAGATATACATGTCGTCATTATTTGTATATAATTATTGACTTAGATCGTGTTGGTGAACAACGAAATTAAATAAGTCGGATATGAGCATAAATGTTTTGAATACATATATTTTGTACATTCATTGATCTTTAATAGGAAATGAGAGGAATGAAACGAATAGAAGAGAACGAAGCGAAATAATACGCGGTGGAGAACACGTGTGAGCCATCTCTCATTTAGCCAGATAAAAATAAGTTGCAAACATGTGATGGATAGGATAAGTGCACACACACACACACACACGTTCATATGAAAACAGTTAAGATTGATAAGCGAACAATCGACAAAGTCAAAATGTGAAGCAAGAATTAATGGTTAAATTGGCCTATCCAAAGTTAGAATAAGGTATATGGGGTTAACATAATAACCGACACTACATGATAAATACAAAACTCACCCGATTTTTAATTCTGTTGAAATTTTAAGGATAATCTGTAGTGTAATTATCAAGTTAGGTGGTAAGTAATTTAATGTCATTCTATTAAATTACAATGTCGTAAGTTTGAATAGCTAAGTGACTATGAAACTATTTGTATTCATAAACATATAGTGTTAGTATAAGCCTGCAGCTCTTCTAGAGTTACTGCCCGTCTCATGCCTGGGTAAACGTGGTGGGTTGGGCATGAGGTCGGCAATCCCATCTCATAGAAAACAATCTTGCAAAAAAATGTCAGCCCGACTAAACAAATTAAACCATTTAAACTCTTCCCTGGGAGTTGAAGGAAGAATTATGACGACTCAGGATGAGAGCCAAGATTCTACGGAGGTCACGAGGCTGATGCCCTTTCTAACAACCAGACCAAAAATTTTTATAGGTATATGGAACTTTCGGACAATGTGAGAAGTAAGTTAGTATTAGTCAATGAATGAGAAAGTTTGTTGAACTTAAGCTCCATATTAGTTTTGAAAAGGTACACGATATGAAATGTATGATAAAATAAGTATAGATAGTGGATGGAAAACACATGACGGTATAATATGTAGGTTAATGAGGTACTAAAGACTCATCTTCATTCTCTGAGATTTCCACAAACACAACATTCTTCCTCTTTTATGTTTACTTTGTTTAAAGTCATTAATACAACAGATATCATAAGTTCAGTGATAAAATTTGTGATACTATAGTATTTAGAGAATAAGTGATTGCAAACGATTACTTACTTACTTACTGACTTACGCCTGTTGTTCCCAATGGAGCATAGGCCGTCGACTAGTCTGCAGCAATTTAGATAACTCTCCCGTTCTCTCATATTGTACGAACATTCCATGTACTTGAATTAATGGTTGCTCTGGTTGTCAGAAGAGGCATCAGCCTCGTGATTTCCAAAGGATACGTCGTAACTCTTCTAAATAAAGACCTTCTAACTCCAAAGACAGAGTTTAAAAAGTTTGAACTATTTTTTTCTGGTTAGCGTTTTTTAACGAGTTAGTTTTCTACCCCATGCCCAACTCTCCTCCTTTATCCAGACTTGGGACCGGCATTGGCCCCAGAGGGGCTCCAAGTGGAGTTATTTCAAACGATATTTCACAGTTATTTATTAGTGGAATGTGATTGTTCAAGTAAGTAGTAGTAGAAACAATGAATTATTTATTTCGCTACGCAATGAACCCATGAATAATTTCCTACATGAAAGTCTGTTCAAAGTAATATTTCATTTTCACCCTCAAATGCTCTGGTAAGACCGAGGGTAAGGAGAGTCAGCTCTCCATTCCGAAATGATCTAACATGGCCACATGTATACAACCACTGTCAGGGAAGTCCTAATTACTGATTTCTCAAGGCATTGCTGTTGTTTACGAAATTGAGAAGACGAAGAACGAATATCCGGCGCTTTAACTGAGTTGGGGGATGCGGAGAGTCTACTCACTGAAGTCGGAAAACCCTGAATCGAAACCAATGGTGCAGATGGGCTCCAGTATCCCGAAGAAGCAAATGGCGTATGAACCACTCGTTGGTCACCGTCTACCATGGGACTTCATCTCCTAACGTTTCTTCACTGCCTTGTAGATCAGAATTTTAAGTCAAAGGCTCTAGGTGTGGCCCAAGAACAAAAGTATCTGCTTCGATCTGGGCACCCGGGCAGTATCACAGCCCGCAAAGAAGTCAAGTGACTTGTTTGGCGGATATGTGTTCGGTGCCCCTTTGTATCAATATTTATAAGTTCAAATAAATAAATGATAAATTCAAATAGTTCAGTTGACTAAGTATTACTCTTTCTCTTAGATCGAGAAGACAAAAGTATGAATTATCTACACTATCTATTCACTTTAATGTTTATAACTAATTTTCCACCATTATCAAGTGAAAATCCGATCTTAACAGAAATCACAAGATCAGAACTGGGTAATAAGTAAGTCTGTGAAATATGTTATCATTTCTAACTAAATAGAAACTTTCCTATTATATAACAAACTAGTTATTAGTAGAAAGTACATTATTATAATACATCTACTTAATAACAATCAACAATATCTTATGAGTATTCTGCCAGTGACCGTATATAGTTGAGTTTATGAGTCAATTGAAGCTTGACTACCACTATAGAAAACTTGAAAGAACTGGACGGCCGTTTCATCCTATTGTGAGATTCCTCAGCAGTCGGCATCCTTGATCCCACCTCACAAGATTTAAACCCAGGGCCTATCGGTCTCGCGTTCGAGCGCTTAACCTTTATACTATTGAATCGGCATCCAACGGTGTTAATGTCTAACTCCAGACAATTCATTAAATCGCTCCACATGTTCACCATTGTCATCATACTAGGACGAAAAGGCCTTCCAGTGCTTCCAGGTTTTCCATGGTGATCTAACTGCAGTCGGTTCATGATTTCAACGATCTAACCTATTATAATATCCACAAAACCCCTATCTGATTATTCATGACTATTGATCATTGATATTGTGGTGAATGCGAACATAAGAATGGGTTCAACTAATCAAGATTACGTTTAATACTTCATTGACAAAATATCCATCAATTTTTTCAGACTTTGTTATTCCCGTATTCACATAATAATTATTGTGGTAGTCACTTCATTTTAATCATAATGTTAGCTGTTAATTGATGTCCACTACTAAATTATTGAAAATCAAGAGACGCATCTAATGGTCATCTCCACACGTTTTCACAATGCTTAGGAATGTCCGGACGAGAATAAATGAATGGTAACCGTTAAGAATTACTTATAGATTAATGTTATACGTAAATCCTTATTATATAACTATTAAGTAACTATATTATGTATTTATATTCATATTTCTTTCATCGTAAGCTTTTATTTGACCTACTAATTACCATTATACGATTTACTATTCTTAAGTTATCCCCAGTTTATTAGCTATAGTCTCTGACAATCACAGCCACATTTTGGCTTGATCTTATACAAATGTTATTTTCTATTTCATGATGTGGTGTGGTTCATTTGGCTTGTATATAAACTCAGGATGCTTAAAATACATGATTCATATCTCAGAGGCTGAGATCGGTGTTCTGGATTCAATAGGCAGGGTCAGGCAGGAAGAAGGACCGATAAAGATTCTAGACTGCTCGTACAGATTTATACGTCATTAATCCGGTCGATCAGTTAGCGCATATTTCACAATAATCGTATAAGTTAAGGGCATAACAATTGGTGACGAGAGTTTTGGGAAGGAAAATGAAGGAAATAACGAACTTCAACCATAACATTAAACATATTCACTTGGTGTTGTTCACTTGAATCTTCCCATTGATGTTTAGGACTGCAATTGATCAGTCTCTTAGTGGCATATGTGCATCCTGTGCAGACTGCCTCGATATTGTCTTAAGTCATAAGCTTTATAAGCAAAGATGGATAGTGAGATGGTGGAGAAAATTTGTAGCTCAGGTGGATGATTTTGGTGGAGTTTTGTTCTCTGAGCTGGATGGTTTGGTCGTGGAGCTTTCATCGTTCTTCTGAACGATAAGAACAATAAGAACCAATCAACGTCGAGGTGCACAGAACAAGCTTTGGGACACATATGGAGGAATTCAAACACTTCACTTCTATCTGAAGTTTGTGCTGATGATGTCGTTCAGAAGAACGATGAAAGCTCCACGACCAAACCATCCAGCTCAGAGAACAAAACTCCACCAAAAAGATGGATAGTGGCTAGCAGTGGAATACAGGACGCTTTCCCAACGCTACTAAGTTCGAGTCCCAGAGTGAACATCAACAAGTCTGAGACCCAGATACATCCAGCTGAGGAGTCATAAATAGGATGAAATGCGCGTCAAACTGGATTCCATTGCTAACCACTATTTATCTTTGCCTATAACAATAAACAGTTGTCTACTGCTCTTTGTCTTTCAATGAATGTTTCTCTAAATTATGTTACTCATTCATGAAATAGAATGGACCTATTAGATTAAATCTTCACTGGTATTGTAGATGACTCCTAATGTATCGCATATTCTGCATGATTTTTTATTTAACTTAGAGAAACGGATTCAACTGTAACTCCAGTTAATCGTCTTATAGAAAATTCCACTGAGTTTTATAAGTAAGTCTTAAATTTTTTGTTAGTTTAGTAAATATTTATAATAAATTGTAATACTTAATATTATGACACCAGAGTTTTGTTCTCTGAGCTGGATGGTGTTATAAACCGTGGATTTGTGCCTCTATCTATGTATGGTGTAATGATACCGCCAATTAGAGAATAGTGATTTATCAACCGGACCAATGACACATAAACCCGTAAGAACAGTCTAGAGTCTTGATTGGTCCTGCTTCCCGCCTCACCCTACCTGTTAAATCCAGAACATAAATCTCAGCCTCTGAGATATGAATCATATATTTGAAACATACTGGGTTTATATACAAATCAAACAGACCATATCGTACCATAAAATAGGAAACAACATTTGCACAAGATTTAGCCAAATGTGACTGTGGATGTGGAAGATAGTAGTTCATAGACTTAGCATAATTCAAGAATAATAAATCACAGAAGCTGAGTTTAATGTTCTAGACTTAACAGACAGGTGTAGGACTAATGAGATTCTATCCTGATCGTACAGGTTTATGCGTCATTGGTTCGGTTGATAAATTAATATAGTCTAAATGACGGTATCACTACGTCTGATATATTATTAAGGGCACAAGGCCATAAGTTATAACAGTTTGTGCACCCAGGCATTATCCTAGCTCTCACACAAATCGAATGATTTATGTGATGCATATCTGTTTGGTGCCTCCTTGCATCCATGTTTATCTGTTTAAATAAGTAAATACAATTGGTAACTAAAAGAGTTCTTATTTTTTTATTGACTCATAATGGATATAACATTTATTCAAAGATTGTGTATTAATACGTAAATGGTGATACTATAATTTATGAACGACCTTTCAGTGACGCTAAAGTGACCATTGTAGTGTTCACCTAATAACTAGAACCAAATGAGATTTATAAACCAGTGTGAGGAATTCGAATTATGATTTACAGTTGATGATCAAGGTTAGGAATTAGATTTGGAGTTTTCATCAGCTCTAATGCAAGAACTTCATTTAGTCAAATAGATCAGTGAATTTCGCGCCAAAATCCGAGACCTATTATCTTATACCTGATTGATTCACCCATAAATTGTAGTCTCTCCACATAAATCACCAAGATAGTTTTTGTCATTTTCTTTAATTTAAAATTAATTATTAAATATATTCACTTAGTGATTCACTAAATAATAAACTTGTTTATTACATAGAGATACTCCCTCTCTCCTTCCTATCTATAGTAAAAACTCTAAATAGTCCATGGAAAATTCGTAAACAACCGTATTTATTCAGGTTTCTTTACTTTTCTAACAAATTATTCCTGATAGATAGTGGCTAGCAATGGAATGCAGTTTGACGTGCGTTTCGTCCTATTCGGGACTCGTCAGCTGGATGTAAATGAACCTCAAAGTTGATGTTCACTCTGGGACTTGAATCCAGTACCGTTAGTTTCAAACATAATCGTGTTATCTACTTAGCTACTGAGTTTTGATAGCCACCTGCTTATGAATTCAGGCAATATCAAGGTAGTCCACACAGAACGCCAACAAGAGACTGATCAATTGAAGTCCTAAATAACAATGAAAATATACAAGTAAACAATACCAAGTGAATAAAAATATTCCTGATTTATAAAAAAACTATCAGACCATCTTTCAATCTTTAGGATCATTTTAACATTGTCAATGATTGTCCATGAACTGCAATTATACTCAGTTTACTGTTAAAGAAAATGGATATTACATTTACATAATCATTTACATATATCCTATACAATGTCTGATTTGTAGTGTTAAAGATTTTGGTTCAACTGAAAGAGAAGAACGGAATCCAAATATTACAGAAAACTTGTCTTCATTTGGTACTGTGTAAGTCTAATCTTATTAGTTGAATGTATAATGTATTAAAGGCATGTGAAATACGACTTAATAAGCTCAGTTAACATCAATAACCTCAATATTGGTAATTTTTACTAACTAATATGAAATTTTTAGGTTGTATACATCACAGAATAGTCTAATTCAGGATATCATTAAAAACTAGGGAGTAATGGATAACTCTTTAGGATTACACATTCATGACCGAGAGAGTGACCGAACCAAGGGACTTTAGTTCTCATAATGAAGACTTACTCAATCATCTGTGAAGAATACACTCAACCAGTTAGACTATTTTTTTCAAAAGCTTTACAACTAATCTGCAGCTGCTTATTCTATACGAATACATAATGAACTTTAGCATAAATTCGGAATCATTTAAAAGAAACTATTAAAGAATAATTAGTGAAGTAATTAAGAAGATGAACAGGTTGATTATACTATTCATTGGTGTTTAGTAATGAATGATAATGAATTGAAACATATTGCCGTCAGATTAATAGATTATGTAATGTCCTTCTGGAGCCTCTCGGGGGCTCCTTACGGTCCCAAACCAGGAGAAAGGAGAAGAGTTAGGCATAGGGTTAGCGACCTCATCCTGTAGAAAACGAACTCGTTAGAAAAAACGCTAACCAGAAAAAATAATTCAAACCATTTAAGCTCTGCCCTTGGAGTTATAAGATCGTCGTTTAGAAGAGTTATGATGCCTCATGGTAAAAGCCGAGTTCATTCGGGAGTCATGAGGCTGATGCCTCTTATAACAACCAGAGCAACCATTCATTCAAGTACATGTAATGTTCATACAATGTGGGAGACCGGGAGAGTCATCCAAGTTGCTGCAGAAATGAACAACAATTGGATTAAACTAGAAGGGACGGTTCAGGATAGAGTGGGTTGAAGAATGTTGGTCAGCGGCCTATGCTCCATTAAGGGTAACAACCGTAAGTACATATGTAAGAGAATTAATCGAATTTCGATAAGAAGTCTGATACTTATATGGTAGTTGCATAAGGATGAAGCTGTGAATGTTGTAATTACATAAGAACAAAAAAAATTAGAAGAATCAAAAGAGAGGAAACGGACTATGTTATTGAACAAAGTAAAAGTCAGGGTAGCACGAATTTTCTGTGTATGTACAGACTTGGTTCACTTGATTTCAAAGTACCTATTGTCATTAAATTGACATTATTGTAACCATAATCGAAAATCAGCAATCGCAAAGTCAGATTTATATTGATTGTGTAATCACGATTTTTCTTTTATCTATCTAGTCTTTTTGTTCTGTTTGAATTCAACTGACTTGACATTGTATGGATTATGTTTCTGTATCGGGTAGTAAGAACGTAGTTGGCAACCACTCAGTAACCAGACATTTTAAATACCTCAATCCTGCAGGGTGTCAGTTGCTGCTCGATTCACTCACTGAAAACGTCTTAGATTATGAAGCTGTGATTCACGTTTCTGTCTACCCGGAAACATCAATTTACTGAAGATCATGGGTATACTTTAATGCCAAGTGCAAATTGCTACGAGAAATAGGTCTGACAAAGTTTATTGTCCACTACTTTCAATCATCTATAATGAAAGTAAGGACATCATTGAGCATTTAAATTGAAACTGCATAGGTCATAGTTTCAAATCCGATCACCTTCTGCAATAATACTATTATATCATTGATAGGTTCCATTTTCACTCTCAAAATTTCTACCCACGTTCAATAAAGCATCCAATATGTACGGTATTTAAACAACCAATTTCATTTGCTCACAAGCTGTATTTCTTATTAGGTTACATATAGATACACATTAAGCAAATTCCATTCTTAATCTTCAATCTTCACAACGATAAGGTTAGATTTAGTGAAATATAACATGTTTTTATGATAATTCATTGTTAAAACATCTCACTTTTAAGATTTGAAGAAGCTGTTTCTATTTATCAAGAAGGATTGAATTTCACTACATCTGAGAAACTTGTATCAACCACTCCTGAGTAAGTTCAATATCTTTTAGGATGAGATCATAAACCGATTGATGTTAGACCACCGGTGGACTGAATGAGGTTAGAAATTAACACCGTTGAATGCCGGTCAGCTCAATGATTTAGAGGTTGATCGTTCGCGCGCGAGACCAAAGGCCCTAGGTTCGAATCCCGAGAGCGGGATCCTGGATGTGCACTGTTGAGGAGTCCCACAATAGGATGAAACGGCCGTCCAATACTTCCAGGTTTTCACTGGTGGTCTAACATCAACCAATTCATGATGTCAGTCAAAAACTTCATGATCTCCATAACCCTATACTGATCAATATCTCTTGTCAAATATTTTATATAATGTAGACATTTTTCTTATGTGAATACAAAGAAAGTTTGAATGATTGTTTCAGAAGTAATTCGGCTTTAAGACAATTCTACTGAAGAATGAAAGTTAGATTTAAAATCATTAAAAAGTAAGGAATACTAGATGGTTATTCCTATCAATGTAGGCTTATAATCTCACACCAGATTGAATCCAGCAAATCACTAAGCACAGCTAATTTATGACATAATATAGTCTTTTATGGTATATCATAGTGTTATTTCATTTCACTTACAAAATTCCTCAAATTCACTGATTCTTGAGTTATAATTCTATCCAGCCGTACTGTAGTGAACGAGAACATAAAAAGGGGACAATCGAATGGACTTGAACACACAAATTACGAAACAACTTAGTAAACTTTGCGAATCATACAGTGAAGACTTCATTTGCAATTGTCTTAAACTTTATTGTTCTTTCGATTATACACCAATCATTAACTGTTATCGTTCTCTTTTCTTTGATCTTCTTAACATTCTGCTTCTAAACATTTCACTTTTGATTGATAAGCATACATACTACTTATATCTGTCGATATAAGTAGCACATACTATAATACATGTTTAGTTTCTGATCTTCATAATATTTCGATTTTTATGAGTATTCAACATTAAACTATTTCACTTTAAGATCTGAATTCACTTCTATACTTCATGAAGATTGGAATTCTACAATGTCGTCTGACAATCCAATTTCAATTAATTCTATGTAAGTGGATTATTTTTTGGGGTTAAACTTATAAAGTAAATACTTAATTGATTCTGTACATCAACTTGAAGTTTTCATTTGTAGATTAGTACTGAAGTTATGCTAATCAAACATACATACATATACATTTATTTATTTGGGCACATTAATATTGGTACAAAGGGGGCATTGAATACATAAGCATCACAAGAGTCACTTGATTTGTGTATAGGCTGTGACACTACCTGGGTGCCCAGATCGAAGTAGATGCTTTTCTTAGGGGGCCACACCTAGAGCCTCTGACGTAAAGGCTTAATTGTTAGGTTTGAAGCTTCACGAACGAGAACAAGACTTAGTGACCAAGGACCAGTAATCTAGCTACTGATACGTTCCAGCCCCGCTATCTAGAAGGAGAATTTCAAGCTTGGTATGGAAAATATATTCTGCAAAACAGCCAGAAAACGAGCGAGCACACAAACACAATTTAAAACGTATATATACAGTATATTTAATCAATATTGTCATAGTAAAATGTTTTTAAACATTACTCATTAGGTTCATCAATCGACAGGCATTTAAATATTTAATCGATAAGTTCGTCAATTGAATGTTATTTAATCATTTAATCGATAAGTTCGTCAATTGACTTCCATTCAAATATTTAAACATTTAATCGATAAGCTGATCGATATGATAAAATTACAAATATGATTTTTGGGAATATGTCGTCCCCAACACTAATTCACATGGCAGTGGAGCAGCATCAGGCGATGCAGTTCCATGGCAGCCGGTGATCAACGATTGGTTCATACGCCATTCGTTCCTTCAGCAGCCACTGCCAAGAAAGCCCTTCTAAGTGTCTTCTCGCGGCAATAATGTTGTTCACGAAATTGAGAGGACGAAAAGCGAATATCCGGCGCTTTAACTAGGTTGGTGGATGCAGAGGGTCCACCTATGGGAGTCGGGAAACCCTGATCGCAAGCGAATGGTGCACATGGACTTCAGTATTCTGAAGGAACAAATGGCGTATGAACCAATTGTTGGTCACTGGCTATCATGAGTCTGCACCTCCTAACGTTGCTTCACTGCCTTGTTGATTCGGCCTTTAAGTCAAAGGCTCCGTTTGTGGCCTCATAAGAAAAAGACTTGCTTCAGTCTGACACCCGTGCAGCATCCCAGCCCTCACATAAATCAAGTGACTTGTGTGGCGCATATGTTTTTGGTACCCGTTTGTACCATTATTTACGTGTTGAAACATATAATAAATAAATAGGCCTCAGTATATTATATGCCATTTTTCTTGTAGGCATGAAATAAATGTTACTGAAAGTGATGCATCAACATTTCAATTTGAAGATCAAGAGACAGGAGTACCTGTAAGTTTATATCAAAAGTAAAAGAGTTTATGTAATTAAATACTCATTGGTATACTTCTCCTTTCACAAGCATATATTGGTCGATGTTAGGTACTAAAGCTCAATTACTAGAAAACTTTCAATGTTTGAGATCATGAGCCAATTGAAGCTAAACCACCATGGAAAACCTGAAAGCACTGGATGGCTGTTTCGTCCGATTTTGGGACTCCTCAGCGGTATTCATCCACTTCGCGACATTCAAACTCAGGACCTATCATTATCGCGCGCGAACGCTTAACCTCTAAACCACTGAGGTGGTCGGCATCCAATGGTGTTAATGTCTAACTTCAAGCAATCCAAGAAATTAAGCGACACATCCACAATTGTCTTCAGTGAGTTACTATCTCACAACAGACCCTGTTGAACTCCATTGATCGCTAGAACTCCAGGATATACATTTTGAAATCAAGTATTCCATAGTGGTCTAGCTTCCACTGACTCATAATCTCAACTACTGAGATTACTATATTATCCACAAAAACCCTTCAGATACTAGAAAACTGTTGAAACTTGAACTTCACCGCAATCAACAGTTTTTGTCAGACTATATATATAACTTAGTAACCAGTTTTATTTAGAACAAGGTTTAAGTCGAGGATGTACCATTGAACTACGGTTATGTGCCAGTTAGTTTAGTAATCAAATTGTGACTTAGTTGGTATAATTTAGCTAGCGATATGGTCTACACAAGATGATTTTGTTTACAAACGAATGAATGTATTTAAGCATTGAAAGTAGAGTGAAATTTGAATCATAGTTTTAGTAAATCTACAAATCACTAAAAATTTTACTTTCTTATGCATAGGCCACCCACCAGCACTCTTCATCCAACCCTGTCGTAGGCAATCCTTTCCAGTTATTTTTCATCCTTTTCATATCTGCTTCCATTCCCGACGTAATGTGTTCTTCGGCCTTCCGCTTTTCCACTTCCCTTCAGGATTCCAAGTTGGGGCTTGCCTCTTGGTACAGTTTGGTGGTTTTCCGTAATGTATGTCTTATCCATTTCCATCGTCTTTTCCGAATTCCCTCTTCAGTAGGAAGCTGGTTTGTTCTCTCACACAGAAGGCTGTTGCTGATGTATCAGGTCAACGGATATTGAGTATCTTGAGTAGACAACTATCTTTAAATACTTGTACCGTTTTGATGATGGTTGAGATAGTTCTCCATGTTTCAGCTCCGTACAGTAGATCTGTCTTGATATTCGGATTGAAGATTGTGATTTTGATGTTGATTGTCAGTTGTTTTGAGTTTCATATGAACATCAATTGTAGGAATGATGCTCTTACTTTGCCATTCCTTGCTTTATGTTTGCATCTTATCCTTCTTTTTTATCGGTGATGCTTCCCAAGTACGTGAAAGATTCAACATCTTCCAGAGTTTCTCCATCAAGTGTGATTGGGTTGGTGCTCTCCGTGTTGTCTTTGAGGATATTGCTTTTTCCTTTGTGTATGTTGAAGCCTACTGATGCAGAGGTTGATGCTACACTAGTTGTCTTCATCTGCATTTGTTCGTGTGTATGGGATATGAGGACTAGGTCATCTGAGAAGTCCGAAATATAGTTTTTTTTAAGATTCTCAGTCATAATATAATGATTTTATGATAAAAGCCTTTTGGTACTGCACATCATAAAATATGACTGAAGAAGTGTTTTCTAATGAATGATCACCTTTTAAATACGCATTGTTCGACATTAATGACCTTAAAATCAGAAGGTTTGTTTAATGTATTTAAGGTCAAGTACATTAAGAACTTGTTCGAATGAATGTTTCACATTACCGTAAGTTAACTAAGGTGTAGTTGCATACCTTAATGTAGTAAATTAGTTAAGGGATATAAAGTGTGCAAGTGAAATGACTCAATAATAATTAAATGTCTGAATGATTTTATATACAACTCAAAAATGTTATTACATAGATTTCATAGAAGTTTCACTCATTTTATTACCCAATATATCGATGATGATTAGTACATTGATGTCTAGAGCTGTGCCAGAGTAGAACACTTTATAATAACTGTCCATCAACTGATGTGGATACCCGTCACTTTCAGTGAAGTACATGATAACTATAGTCATTTCTTTATGAAATATCGATCTAATGTGACGGTTCATTTTTATTTTATTTACGTGTTAATAATCTCAATATTTTTCAATGGTTGAATCCTAATATTTTTTAATGTATGCGGTAGGCTACTTAATCATAAATAGTAGCTTAAAATATATTACATAATTTCTGTAGGTTCGTAATTTTTGATATATTTTCATAGAGATAATCAATTAATTTCATCAGTGTCTATTCATATATTGATTCTTCTTTTTCCCATTATCACGTTTAATTTATGTGGATATACATTTCACAGAAATATTTTAAGGCGAAAATACAATTAATGGAAGAACTAATCAGATTTACGATAACAGGTCTCGGATTTCACTCATCCATTCAGCTAAATAGAATTTTGGCATCTTAGCTGATGTCAGTTCATGATGAAAACTTTAAATGTGATTCATCCTTAAGGATATTTCATGCTTCACTGTGTACCCTTCGCCTATGTAAGAGCTATCACTGTAAAAATCAAAGGAGTTTATATAAATATAAGAGTTTATAAGGTGATTAGTAGAGCTTTGTTTAATATGAGGAGAGTTTATGTCACAAATTCTAAACTTTAGGAATCCCATTGTGAACTAAGACGTAGTGAATAATTAGTTTTATTCTCCAATGAGAAACTCCAGAAATTTCCGACCATAATTTCGCACAAAATTGATTGTAAAAACTTAATGTCTCTTAGTGAACACGAAGCAATGCGGCGTCTAACTTCAATTACATAAGTCAGACTTTCGATTATAAATCAATTTGTTCGATCTCTATTTCAATTTATTGAAAATTACGAAATTGAGCGAACGAAAAACGAATATTCGGTGCTTTAACCGGGTTGATGGACACGGAGAGTCCACCTGGGGGAGTCGGAAAATCCCGATTACAAAGTAGTGGTACACATGGGCTCCAGGATCCTGAGGGAACAAATGGCGTATGAACCAATAGTTGGTCACCGACTACCATGTGACTGCATTTACTTACGTTACTCCACTGCCTTGTGGATTAGACGTTTAGGTTAAAGGCTCCTAGTGTGGCTACCTAAGTAAACCAACTGTTTCAATTTGGACATCCAAGCAGTATTCATTATCTTTCTTATCTGTATAGGGTTGTAGAGACTAATAAGTTTTCGAATGAAATCACAAACCAATTGACTTTAAACCACCATTGAAAACCTGGAAGTATTGGACAACCGTCTCATCTTATTGTTAGGCTCCTCAACAGTGCTTATCCACGATCCCGCTCTCGGGATTCGAACACAGATCTTTCAGTTTCGCGCGCAAACGATTAACCTCTAGACCATTGTGTATGCATCTAACGGTGTCTAACATCTCAACCAATACACGAAATTGTTCGAACATCCTCCATAATTCTTAATATACGTTTATCAATCAAGATCATTTCATCTATATTTCTTGATAGTGTTATTACCATGTTTAATTTTTTTTCTTCTTCTTCTTCTTCTTCTTCTTCAGGAAACAGAAAGTAGTGATATAGTGGATTTGTTAGACAGTTTATCAAATAAACTTAAAGTACCTTCTGATAATTGGTTAAATTATCATTACATAATGGCAATGCAAAGTCCTGATGGAAGTATTTACATACCGAAAAATCATACACAAAGTACTAGAAAACATTTGATTACATTATTAGGGTATGTAAAATAGAATTTTGCATTGTTTTTTTCTTTCTTTCGAGCAACTCATTGACACTAATGAATTTCTTCATTGACAATAATAATAATAAAGGGGATACCAATGACAAAACACTTCACTGCTATTAAATGATCAAGGTGTTTACAACCCTTCAAGTCACCGGCTATCAGTGGAATTCAGTTTGACGCTTGTTCCGTTCTATTTGGGACTCGTCAACTGGATTTATTTTGCATATCAGAGTTAATGTCCACTAAGGGACTCGAACTCAGTAAAGTTCGCTTCAAACGCCACTGCTAGTTATTATCCATCTTTGCTTAAAAAGGTTTGTGACTTAAGGCTATAATGAGGCAATCTGTACAGGATTCACATATGCCAATCAGAGACTAATCAATTGCAGTCCTAAATACCAAGTAAATCTTTAGGTCAAGATTCACACGGATTTCTTGACAATTGATGCTTTAATAGATAAATGGTTATCAATATTAGGGTCTTTGATCGTTTAAATGTACATCATTTGAATCCTTTATTTTGTCCGCTGGCTATCTCACAAAAATATCAATGAATATCATATTGTCACAACTGATTGATCACTGGATGGTGACAAATATCATGTGTGTGAAGTCCCTATTATTAATGCAGATCGAATGCTATCGATCATGATGCAATGTGGTCACCAATCTAGGTGACTCGACACTGCATGCACTATTGTGAGATTAGATGGTGAATGGAGGTAGTCGACAGGAAACCCTGGACTCGGGTTTCCTGTCTACTACCTTCAACCACAATCTAATATCATATTGTTCTTGTCATTATTCACCATACACATGAGGACAGTTCAAAATGAGTAATTAACAATGATTTCATTCATGTTTAATTCTTCCATATATACCCAGATCCCATTGATAGTATGTTATAAACCATGAGATTTTAAGGTTTGAATTTCAATCCTATGTAATCCTGTGCATATGTAATGTTGCGAAAACAAAAGTGTGGACAATCGAATATGTTTGAATACAAAAAATGACAAAATCTGAGAATCATACAGTTAATACTTCATTTACTAAATGTCAATCCATTGTCTCAGACTTCATTTTTCCTTCATTTCCATACAAATCATTCTCTGTTCTCGTTCTATTCTCTTCGATCTTCTTAACCTTCTACCTCCAAGCATTTGACTTTCAATTGATGATGCATACTACTACTTATATCTGTCGACATCAGTAATATACACCACACGACACATTTCAAATCTATGATCAGTTTAAATTTTCGTTTCAGTGCTGAGTAGCGATGTTTTTGGTTCGCAAAATAAATTAAATGATTCGTCAAAACGTAATCAGTAGTTATTAACTATTGAGCAGTACATTTGATTCTAAAAAGAACTATCATATAAACTTCAAATAAATAGAATAAACCTTTTTTATAGTTAAATTCATGAGTCAATTGAAGCTAGACCACCATGAAAAACCGGGAAGCACTAGAAAGCCGTTTCGTCCTATTACGGGACTCCTCATCAGTGCTCGTCCACGATCCCACCTCACGAGATTCGAACCCTAGACCTATCAGTCTCGTGCGCGAATGTTTAACATCTACATCACTGCTTCGATTGATTCATGAATTCGCCAATTCAAAAAATTACCAAAATTTCCACAATACCCCCTTCTGAAAATTGAATAAACAATAATAGCACAGAATCTCTAGGTGATTAAATGATATTCGTTTTGAAGTTTATTTTGGTAACATCAACACAAATTGATTGTTGATAATCAGAACAAGATCAATGCATTGATGTATAGCTGCCTGTTTGAATATCTGAGCTACCTGTTCCTGCCATCTAGATATTTCAACAGGTTTTCTTTATCCTTCTTTGTCTTAATACATCATTATGGCTGTTAATTGCATAACCTATTCAGGTACGTATCTGAGAAGTGTACAACCTTTCATTGTACAAGTTACATAAGAGCCCAATCATAGACATTGTGGCTGATGGCAATATGTATTAGAAGGAATGAACATTATTCATATGTCGATTTCTAAACTGCTAACATCTAATTGGTGATCAATCAATATCTAAGGAGACTACAAAAATATATATACCTCAGAAATTTCGCATAATTAGCTTCGAACACCCACTTAATATTCAATATTTATCAGAAAAAGGTTTTGTGGAGATTTTAGTAATTTTTTAGTTGAATTCATGAGTCAACTGAATCTAAAACACCACTAAAAACACTTCGTCCTATTGTTGGACGCCTCAGCAGTGCGCAACTAAGATCCCACATATGGGATTCAAACGAACGACTTGTAGGTCTCTTAAACAAACGCTTAAACTCTAGACCACTGATCCGGCATTTAACGATATTAATGTCTAACTTCTACCAATCCACGAAATTGCACCACCGTCTACTATTTATTATTTATTCATCAGTTCGAAGAGACTAGAATTCATGAATGAACCAGTCTGATATAAGATAACAGGTCTCGGATTTTCGTGCGAAATTCACTTATCCATTTTTTAAAATAGAGTTTTGGCAGTATAGCTGATGTCAATTCGTGATGAAAACCCTAAATCTAATTCATAACCCTAACCATCAACTGTCAATCATAATTTGAATTCCCCACACAGGTTTATAAACTTCATTTGGTCTTTGTTATTAGTTGAACACTCGCAAGGTCAGTCTACTGTCGCTCAAAGGTCATCCATAAATTATAGTCTCATTCATTGATAAATTACATCCTCAAGAGTTGAGATCATAAGTCAGTTGAAGCTAGACCACCATGGAAAACCTGGAAGCACTGGATGACCGTTTCGTCCTATCGCGGGATTCTTCAGCATGATCCCGCCTCGCGGGACTCGAACCCAGGACCTATCATGCTCTGGTCTGCTGACGAGTCACATATGAGGACGAAACGACCTTCCAATGCTTCCAGGTTTCCCGTGGTGGATTGGCTTCAATTGACTCATGATCGCAACTGTTGAAATTACTACAATCTCCACAAAATCCCTTCTGATACTAAATTACATTTTGTCATTAAAATGTCATTTGTCATTTTCCCAATTATTTGAAATTTTTTCAGATTTGCTGAAGAAATTGTATCTAATAAAAGTATGTTTAATATTACTAATTAAAACATTTACTTTAAGCTAACTTTCTTTAATATTGAATCATGATAGAGCAATTAACAATAAGCCATGTTTATTGTTCTCAGAATCAGCTGAGCAGCAAAACCACTACTACAACACCAGTTCAACGATCTCATTAAACTATTCAGTCGGTAGTAGCGACAGGCAGTGTATACAAAGGGCAGGGATGTAATTAGATCAAGCTTATAACTTGCATTTACCAGGAATTCCTTGTTCACGGGAAATAATTGTAAGCCCCAATCCAAGTCACGAAGATGATGAAACAGTTTGCCTAAACCGTTTCGGGCTAGGTTTTCAGACTCGCTAATACCGTCATTGTAGCGCACATGTGGCATCGGACACCTAAAAACATCATAAACCATTTACTGCTCAATTTTGTGTGACTTGAATGATAATATAATTATAAGAATTACACAGCAAATCAGTAGATTAAAATGAGAACTGCATATTTTACAGAGGTAAACTCATAATTACAGGGGGATTTCGACCACAACCACTATTAATTTATTAATTAGTATCACAAACTTGTTCCGTTTGGTTGCTATTGAATCGCTTCAATAATAAGAATTACTGAGGAGTCTCAAACTGAAAAAGAACAGCAGTATATTGTTGTTTCAAAGTTTTGGCATATCTATTCAGGGAAACGCTCCAAGTTATTTATATGACAAGAATTTCTATTTTGAGATATTGGAGAAGATTTGTAGCTCAGGTAAATGATTTTGATCGAGTTTTGTTCTCTGAGCTGAATGGTTTGGTCGTGGAGCTTCCATCGTTCTTCTGAACGACATCACTATCAGTAAAAACTTCAGGTGGAAGTGATGTGTTCGAATTTCTCTACATGTGGTTCACAGCTTGTCCTGTACACTTAGATGTTGATTGGTTCTTGTTGACCTTAAACCTGTCATTGTTTACTTCTTTGTTTTGGTCGTATCTCCACCTGAAGTTTTTACTGATGATGATGTCGTTTAGAAGAACGATGAAAGCTCCACGCCCAAACCATCCGGCTCAGAGAACAAAACTTCATCAATAAGAACTTCTATTTATTTAATGCAATGTAATATTTGAACATTTAGTCTTCAATCTTTCATTTACATCTATTGTGTATGTTACAACGTAAGCTGATTGTAGGCTGCCTCCTATAGTTTCTCTTCTGATCTTACAAGTAATCCGAACTCAAAATACTTTTAGATTCCTGAGAATTCTGCTTTCAACTTTTGACTACACCAACTCATATTCGACTCACCAGTTCACATTACCAAACTAGCAATCTTGTTATTAGCATTCACCACAGTAGTATAACTTTTTCAAATGAAATATCAAAAACACACGTTTCGTTCTATTTGGAACTCGCCAGATGAATGTACTTCTATCCATAAGTTGATATTCATCATTAGAATCTTAATCTTAACTGCATGTTTAACACGGTTACTTTGTATTTCATATTCAAGATGGTATTACATATATCAACAACAAGAACAACAACAATGAGGAGAAGTTACTAATCACCACACAGTCGATAAATGATGATACTTTGATTCTTCTTGAAAATAATATATCATTCATTGGAGAGAATCAATCTAATATTGATTATGAAAAGAATATAACTGATAATGATCAAGAATTCTCAGAAATTGATGATGAAATAAGAACATTTACTGAAGTATCTGATCTTTTTTCTTCTTCAAATATTACTGAAGAAGAAGAAGGAAGATTAATGGATTATGAATTACATTACCTAAATGAGTCAAATGATTTACATGAAATTTTGGAACATGTAACCCCTTAT
This sequence comes from Schistosoma margrebowiei, assembly GCA_944470205.2. Taxonomy (NCBI): domain Eukaryota; kingdom Metazoa; phylum Platyhelminthes; class Trematoda; order Strigeidida; family Schistosomatidae; genus Schistosoma; species Schistosoma margrebowiei. The sequence goes on from OX104028.1 coordinate 7,219,987, forward strand.
GATGTGGATCATAGAATATCTGAACAAAATAATCAATCCTCTACAATGATTACTGATGGCATTTTATTTAACATAACTAATGAATTACAATTAAACAGTAAACAAGAGAATATCACAACTGATTCAATGGATAATGTTGAACAACAACGTACAAAACTAAAAGATAATCAATCAATGAAAGTTTAGAAGATTGGATAAACAAATTATCCCTGTCAACATTAAGTGTGTTCAATATTATTAGTTATCACTATGGCTTATTGATTTATGATTACCTCTCTTATTCATGTTGTTACTTTCATTAGGTTGTCATACAGTGTATCTTGTTGTCACATAGTTATAAATTGTGGATTTGTGCCTCTATCAATTTATAATGTAATGATGCTGCCAATTAGAGAACAGTAATTTATTGACCGGACCAATAACGTATAAAAACCCGTATGAGCAGTTTAGAGTCTCATCGGTCCTGTTCCCTCCTAAACACACCCGTTAAGTTCAGAACACAAATCTCAGTCTCTGTGATATGAATCATCTATTTCAAACATACTGGGTTTATATACACCAACCGAATAGACCACATCATGCCATAAAATAGGAAACAACATTTGTACAAGATTTAGCCCAAAGTGGCTATGAATGTGGGAGATTGTAATTGGTATACTAGGCATAACTCAAGAATGGTAAATCATATAATAATAGTTCATAGGTCAAAATAAAGCTTGTAATTAGAGGAAAACGAATATGAGTAGTTTAGTTACTTAACAACTATACAATAAAAATATACGTATGGTATTATACCAGAAATAGATTCGGACAGTTCCCATTCATTATTCTCATCGGGATATAACACACGTAATAGATACAACTTCATGTTCTCAACTCAAACGTGTATTTAGTTACTTATCTGAGCTAACAGTGTAGAATAGTGTTTTTGCTGCATGTATATGTCAGAAGGGGTTTTGTGGATATTATAGTAATTCCAATAGTTGAAATCATCAGTCAGTTGATGTTAGACTGTCATTCGAGTGACACATCCACCATTGTAATTGGTGAGTTACTATCTCACAACAGACCTGGTTAAACTCCACCGGTCGCTACTTCTCACTTGAACTCCAGGAAATACCTCTTGAAACCACTCATTAGTGAGCATATGTTGATTCATATCAGAAGGGGTTTTTGTGGATACTATAGTAACTTCAATAGTTGAAATCATGAGTCACTTGAAGCTAGACCACCACGGGATACCTGGAAGCACTGGGCGGCTGTTTCGTCCTCTTGTGAGACTCGTCAGCAGTGCGCATCCACGATCATGCACACGGGACTTGAACTCAGGACTTTCGATCTCGCACGCAAACGTTTAGCCCCTATATCACTAAGCTTGCATCCAATGGCTCACTAATTAACGATAATCTCCACAAACCCCCCATTTCGATAATAGTGAAATTGTTAACTAAAAAAACTGAATCCAGGACATTCTGTGTTTGTGCTTTATTCTCATTCTGTTTTTTATTCACTTTTTCAGATTTACAAACAACCAATTAACTAATTTCTATTCTAGATAGAATACAACTCATTTGGTAGTACTGATTTATCATACAATAATATACTACTTATATTACTATTACCCAATACTACTATTGGTTATCTCTTTAAAACCTCAATTTATTAGTGAAATAAATAATGATTCTTAAATCAATGTAAAAATGATCTATTAAATGTTAGTTGATCTGTAAGAGCTTTCTGTTACCTCCTTGATCTGTCTACCCTGTTTTTGTGCAGAGGATAACTTGTCTAATCTGGGTTAAGACGTTGACGCAATAGGCTGATGGCTTAACCTTGAGGCGTATATGCGTGAGTTCGAAGTGAGACCAGTGGCTTGGGATAAAGAGAAGAAAACTAGTCTATCACCTGATTGGCTGAAAAGCATACGAGTAGGAGAAGACAAGTCAACTGGAACAGTACACGATTTATTCCCGATTCCGATCTGCTCTCCGATTCAGAATAGTGTAAAAAGATGCATGAATATATAGATGACTAATCAGACCACAACACTCAAACAATTAGGAAAATACAATTATGTCCAAAGCTGGGAATCAGAATAGAAAATAGAGTACAAAAGATTACGTTTAATTTACAATAGCTTTGGAACAGAAAATGTTATGGCAGTGAATCATACATCAAACGAAGGCTTATGATCTGTAGAATAGGATAGAGACAAAAATAAATGTCACTATTTTACAAGCTTTGAATTAAATGAAATACCGTCCCACAAAATTAGCTTCCGTAGTTTGTCAATGCTTCTAGTTTTCTCTGTTCACATCACTTTCTTTTTCACAATGAATGAGTTAGGAACTAATTGGCTAGATTAGTTTGGTCATTCATGGAAGTTATTGAAGTTAAGATTGTTGTGTAGCTATTTTTTCCATGTTTGAAAATTATATAAACCTAATGTTGATGCAAGACATTACAGAGTACTGAAGTCAAAAGGTTTGGTTCACACTTTAAACACTATGTCTTGTTATTTACTGGATTATTAAACATTTGGGTGTTTCACGCTGACTATAACAAGCACTCCCATAAAACCAGCTGTTAAGTCTATAGAAGCGTCCAAGTCTCCCAATTGAGATAAGCACTAAATTGAAGTTCACAAAACAACGATTTGTGCGTATCTCAATTGGGTGACTTGGAAGCTTTGATAAACCTAACAGTTCTCAATTTGTGATGTGTCTGCGGCGTTTAACGCATCGTTTTGCATAAAATAAAAAGGGCTTTGATAGTGTAAAAGACAGCTGATAGCTGTGTCTAAACTTGATAACAGATTTCAACAAGCAAAACCCTAACCAAGAACATACAATATGGAAGCCGTTTCATTCAAACGAAAAAGTTAAACGAAAATGCACAAAATTGAGGACAACTACTACAGTGATTCAGATAAATTAATTAAAATGATAAGTACAATAAATGTCATAAGTATATGTAAATATTTCAGAATATTACACGACAACTTGCATTGCCAGATAAATGTAAAAAGATATCTGGGAATAAACTATTTACTGAATATAAATAAGTAGTATAAAACAATATGTAAAAGAACTGAAGTGAAGTGAATACGGATAGGGAATGTTAAACAGACTTGACACCATCTTTGTATCAATCCACAAAGTTGAACAAATAAGCTCTCTATAGATTACGGTTTACTAATAACCTATTAAAATTAATTCAAGTAGTCTCACTTAGATAATTTCACATGTGTGAAGATTTGATGATTAGCTGATTTATATGACTGCTGGACGAATTTGCAACGTGTATAAATGAAACATCACTTTAACATAGAATGACTCATCGAATCCCGTGGGCGGGATCGTAGATGCGTACTTCTGAGGAGTCCTGTGCTAGGATGAAACAACCGTCCAATGCTTCCAGGTTTTCCACGGTGGTCTAGCTTTAATTGACTCGTGAATTCAACCATTTAATTACTAAAATCTACACAAAACCCACTTCTCATAATAATCACCCTGAAACCTTATATCCCTTCAGTGAAAAAACTGCTAACGAATGAATCTTAAGATTCTTCTTTTCTCTGAAGTATACTACGTTCATAAATTAATAATACTAGTCACGTTATATTAGATCCAGAATTCACAACTCGGAATAGAGAACTACATTAACACTATATAATACTTTATTCAATATAATGATAAACAGTCACACTCGGGCAGTTTGGAGTAGAAATCAATGAGGAGGACGAGAAATGATACGTTTAATAATCTATAGGCTGTGTCTATTTGTTCATACTAAACGACCAATCATATTTAAATTCTATCATCACATAGATACACTATTTCAAAAGACGTGATTAATACATTGTTATAATACTCTCAATCATATGAAAGATATAATGTAGACGAAATGCCTAGTCAAAAGTGTTAACACTTAAGAATACAACATTGTTATCTAAGCACATAACGTAATAGTTATCAGTCAAGTAAGCACACTTGTGTGATACATAAAAGATAGGGCTATAATATCACAAGCGTTTAAAAATGATGGATAACGTAAATAAGGTAGAAGTTAGGATTCAGTATCTTCCTAATAGGAGGATGGTGGCGTCATGTGGACCATTCACAACATTCATATACACATTCACGTCACATGTATAGTTATTCTGATCAATGATCACGTGAATCAATTATGCACAGCACGAACAGGCCAAAGTTGACCTATTCCGCTCACACGAAAGTCAGACTCATTAATGTTAGCAATGACAACATGCCTCACAATGGCCCTTGAGAACACTGAAAAGGAACCATCAGTATAAATGAAACTGATTAACCAACAAACCAATTTTGTGCATAAACAGTCATCGAAACCTGCTAAAGTAATGCCGAACTATCCACAATATTAATGGTGAACCTCCAGTCTTATATGAGACCTTCAGATCTACATAACAGTATAGCTTATACTGCATACAACACATATGTAGGGTAGTAAACGCAATAGATCAGCCTGAAGCGTTAGGGCTTATATAACGCTTAAAACCCATTGTCTGGTGTCGGAATACTATTACTAGACCACCAAGATCATTTTGATCGCATTTGCGGAAATTTCATTTTTCCTACTTTTCAGACCCTGCCTGAGTTTGGGGTAGTATCCCTGGAAAAATAATAAAAACCATTGGTAATTGATCAGTCAGAGAACATGCGTTCTATTATTTCATAAATGAATGATTGAGATCAAACTTTTATTTTAGGTAATCAGATATTCTATACATACCCTTACAACAATGAAAGGGATTGTAAAGCTAGAATGGAATCTAAGACTAATTAAAAATAATATAAATGATTTGTGAGTTTGTGATCAAGACAAAGGATAAAATACAAACATGACGGTAAGCCTAACAAGTAAACTTATTTGTAATAATGATCAAACACTTGAAATTCCTATAATTTTATTAGTGGAGTGAAATAAAACCTCTGATCTAAGCATTTATTAAGTCAGTATTAGAAGTGAGGAAATCCATCTGTAGCTCTTCTAGATTTACTACCGGTCTCAAGCCCGGGTAAAAGAGGAGGGCTACGCATGGGGTCAGAAACTACATCCAGTAGAAAGCAACATTGTTAAAAAAGAGTTAACCAGAATAAAAAATTTGAACCATCTAAACTCTGATCTTCGAATTGAACGATACACATACAAAAGAATTATGACGCCTCATGATGAACGCCAAGATTCTTCGGAAGTAACAAGGACGATGCCCCTTCCAACAACCAGACTAACGATTAATATAGGCACATGGAATGTCCATGTAATGTGAGGTATCACGAGAACCAATCAAATACCTGCGGAAATGAAGAGACAACTTGACGGTTCTCGGAATCAATGAAAATCAAGCTGGACGGAAAAGGATAGCAAAGATGGGTGGTGGCTAACAGTGGAATCCAGGACGCAGGTTCCGCCCTGTTCTGAACTCTTCAGCTGGACGTACCTGCATGAGTTGATGTTTACTCTGGGACTCGAACTCAGTGCCATTCGCTCCCAACGACCATCGAGTATTCAACTAGCTAATAAATGTTAGTAAACACTAGGTCGTGCAATGAAGTGAAGTGTAAATTCATTTTCTATTGTTTCTTTGAATTTTCCGATTGATGTCTAGAACTATAATTTATCAATCACCATAGTTTCTTACGGACGCTCACGGGTCAAGTGTTATGTGAATTCTATCAACCCCAATCAACAACATTGACACATTGAACATAACAGCTAATTAGACACCGGAATTCACCATCACTAATGTCGGATTGTCTATATTAGTGTGTGTGCTGAGATTGTAGTTAAAGCGGCAGATAAATTATTGTAAGAGCACAGCTTTATAATTGGTCAAGAAATCTCATCAAAACAGTCACAATCAATCCACTGAAAAAAGGATATGTGTTTATGTATTTGAATAACTGCTTTGAATAATCCAAATGCACAAGACGTTTACATTTACATTTGTTGTTATTTGTCATCAGTATTACAAACACCAATTCTCTATGTCAGTGTCAAACAGTGTTCGGGTTATAAGTTCAAAACTGGTGCTAAAGGTGATGATTACAGATGCTGGACAATGAATCATCATATTTATCATTATCATTGTTCATATTGTCAGTTGACTACAGGGATCAACACCAAACAACCATCTGAAGAGATAATCAATTTCCTCCTTTTAAAATTAAGGAAGGACTTAAGGAATAAGCTTCTAGAAGATTAACCGGGTCAATTTGTATCAGGAGTGTTCCGTGGTTTGTATATTAATGATATGAATAATGGTTTGACATGAATATTTGGAATTGTTGCAATGATGTGATCTGTCTCACCCTTGCTCTTTCTCCTGATGATCGACTGAATTATGAAAACGTCAACATCTGAGGGGAAACACGGGATACGGTTGGCAGCTAGGATGCATCTGGACGAACTAGACTTCGCAGATGATCTGACTCTTCTATCGCACACGCAACAATAAATGTAGGAGAAGACGACCAGTGTAGCAGTAGCAGTAGCCTCAGCATCAGTAGGTCTCGACATATACTTTTCAGAAACGCACCTGAGTAGGTTATGTGCGTTTCATGTTAACACTAACAATCACTTTCATAAAATTATCTTTTCATCGATTTACCATACGGTATCATCCACACAATTAAACAGATAAGCTCTACAGACTAAGGATTACCACTACTCTATTTAAAGTCTTACTGAAATAATTTCACATGTGTGAAGATTTGATGACTATCTGATTTATATGACTCCTGGACGAATTTGCAACATGTATAAATGAAATATCGTTTTAACATAGAATGACTCATCGAATCCAGAGTCACAATACCAGCCTTCACTTAGAATCATTAAGGTTGAAGGGGAAGAAGAATACCAAAGAACAAATTACGTCGAGAAATGGAGATAAATATGATGAGAATATGTAACAATTGTATAGAACTAGAAAGGAAGGCTTAGGACAGAGTGGGTTGAAGAATGCTGGCCGGTAGCCATTGCTCCATTTTGAACCACACACGTAAGTAAGTAAGTAAGTAAGTAAGTAAGTAAGTAAGTAAGTAAGTAAGTAAGTAAGTAAGTAAGTAAGTAAGTAAGTAAGTAAGTAAGTAAGTAAGTAAGTAAGTAAGTAAGTAAGTAAGTAAGTAAGTAAGTGAGTAAGTAAGTAAGTAAGTAAGTAAGTAAGTAAGTAAGTAAGTAAGTAAGTGAGTAAGTAAGTAAGTAAGTAAGTAAGTAAGTAAGTAAGTAAGTAAGTAAGTAAGTAAGCAAGTAAGTAAGTAAGTAATGTTTATTGATGATTCTTCTTACTATTGTCATTTCTACTGAAATTTCCATAAAATGTTTTAAGTCCAATCTCCTATAAAACACAGTTTTCTCATTTCAAGCTGTGATTAATGTAAACTGATTCATTGAATTCACAAAATCAAAGCTATTCATCATAAAATAATCGATTCAGAAAGAAAAAAACATTTAATGGAATTTTAAGAAAGGATGGAAAGTGGTTAGTAGTAGAATCTAGGTTGAGAGTTTCGTCCCATTTGAAACTCGTCAGCTGGGGATCGAATTCAGTACCGTTCGATTACAAACGCCATCTTTTTATACACTTAACTACTGAGTGCTGATACTTGTTTGCTTGTGCAATGGGGTGACGTTTAAATTCACTTGGTATTGTTTACTTGAATCTTCCCGTTAATATTTAGGGCCACGCAGTATGACGTCTCATGATGAAAGCCAATTTCCTTCGTAAGCCAAGAGGCTGATCCCTTCCTGACAATCAGAGAAATCACTAATTTAGGTACATTGAATGTTCGTGCAATTTGGCAGACCGGGAGAGTCATCCAAGTTGCTGTAGAAATGAAAAGATACAACCGTTCCTTCATGTTATAATGAGATAATTCAAACCTTTTCTTATAATATCATACACACTAGATAGTTGTTTCAGTTCTGTTTATAACTATCTTTTAACAGTTTACATGTATAACTCTACATTGAATAGAACACAAAATATTTATTATTGTGCTACAAGTATTATACTAATATTGAAATGGTGGTCAGTTAGTTAGTGTAGTCTCAGTTCTCATCCATTGTCATCGTTAATTATTATCATACTTCTCAATTTGTTTCATTGATTTGTAGAGGTTAATTCCTCTCCCACTTCGACTCCAATAGATAATATCCCGTTTACTGAGTATTTAGGCAGGTCAATTCTCCTAGTAGTACCATCAATTTACCTGGGAATATTCAATAGCTCGAACACCAGTGTTGTTGGAAAAGTTAGTTAATAAAGTCCTTAAACAAGCAAAAGGCAAACAATCTGGAAAGCTAGTAAGTGTGATTGGATAAACTATTGACTAACTGAATTGAAGTTAGACATTAACACCGTTGGATAACGGCTCAGTGGTTCACAGGTCAAACGTTCACGCACGAGACCGATAAGTCTTGGGTTCTAATCTCGCGAGGTAGGATTGTGGATTCGCACTGTTGAAGAGTCCCACATTAGGACGAAACGGCAGTTCAGTGCTTTCAGGTTTTCCATAGTGGTGGTCTAGCTTCAAATGACTCATGAATTCAACTATTAAATTACTATAATATTCACAAAAACCTCATCTGATATTAGGTGACGTTACAACTAATGGGGCTCAAAAGTTGTTTTTGCATTTGTTAAGAGTTCTGCACATTGGGTGTGGCAGGTTTGTATATGTCTTTTTAGAAATTCTATAATCTTATATATTTTGTTACAATCTGTTAATGGATACTCAAAGTTTTTTTATGTATTTCTGGTTAGAGTTATTGATTTGATGATCGTTTTTATAGTTTCGATTCGTTCCTTCTACTAGTGCAAACATTCTGTTATAATTTTCATTTTAACAGATGTAAGGTGTCGTTTTTCTAACATTTTGGGACAGCGTTCATCACAAGCATTGATTTTGACTATGATCGATTCATCTATCCAGTTAGTTGGCAGTTCAGGTTCGAAGATATATTTGATGAACTATCAATATATCGATAAGCGACTGATCTAAACTGGCTAGTGATTGCAGAAGAAGTTGAGCACGGAGTTCCCACTCGTGATCTGGTGTGAATGCATGATCGAGCGCCTTCAGATAGGTGAGTCCATTAAAACTGATGTGGTCAGCATCTAATATCGAAGACACAAACGGCTATTGATTCTGGGTATTTATTTACCGCTACAGGATATTTGGTCGTTTGTGTGCAGTATACCACAGGTTTAGCCTGTTCTGTATCACATTGAAAGTTAAGCAGGGGATTTTGGTCTGTAGTTCAACACTAAACAGTTTTCTAAAATGTATACCTATAATAATACGTCTTAATTTGCCAAGCAATGTTTCTAGTACTGTCCAGTCTTGTTTTCCTAGTAAAAATTTATGAAGTAGAATTCTCACCCTCGAAGAGTTAACTTGAAAAATGTCCTCATATCTCTTGAACAAGGATTCCAAATGTAACATCAGCATCAGGATCAAAATGAAATTGGCTCATTGAGTTGATTAGTGATTCGGTAGTTGAGTTCCTTAATTCGAACACCTGTATTGAATTTTGCTGAATTGATCAGTTCTGTGTCATCAATTCGATCATTTTCGATTGTGATGCTTGAAATTGTTTTTGCTGTAGTTGTTGTTCCTGCTACAAAATAGATTGAGGCTGATCTACTGAAATTGTTTGACATTCTGGGATTTTGTTTATTTTCGTATGTGTTTAACAAAAACACTGTCGTCAGAAACTCTTCTGATGTGCGGTGTCCAAAGTTTGATCTGATACTGATAGACGGTATGCTATGCGTTAACCCCTTCCTTTCTTCCAATTGACTAATTTGGCGAGAAAGCCCATTGAACTACCGAATAAAATCCACAAATACCCTTCCATATATAGATTCCAGTCTATCCTTGTGACATTGACCTATTTCGACTTCAATGAAATACAATTGACCTTTATGTGAGTTGTGATTGCTATCGATTGACATTTTTAATAGCCTACTTTTGACTGACATGTGATATAATTCTTTTTAATGCTTATAACTGGCTCTTTACTTGTATCTTGGGCATACCTTTTCATATGTCCAATTGTAGTTTTTGTATGTTTCTTTTCTAAGTATTTTCTAATGCTAAATTAAGTCATTAGGATGAGTCCACCACTTAATTGTATTAGCCTGTTACAATTTTTACAAGAGGTATTTCCTGAAGTTCTAGTGAGAAGCCGTGATCAGTGGAGTTCAACGGGGTCTATTATGAGATAGTAGCTTGCCGAAGAAAATGGTGGACGGTGATGCAATTTCGTGGGTTGATTGGAGTTAGAAATTAACGCCGTTGGATGTTGGCTCAGTGACCTAGAGGTTAAACCGTTCGCGTGAAGGCTCTGGTTTCGTGGGTGCGCATTGCATAGGAGTCCCGCCCAGTTCTCCCAGGTTTTCAACGGTAGTCTAGCTTTAGTGTACGTTTTTGTAAATATAAACAATAAGGTGATATTTAGGCTTAATTGACATGTTGGATAAGAAATAAAGATGATGAACAATCTGTTTTCGGAATGATTTATCTTGCTGTGAATATAATTTGTAAACGTGTCCTAATGTAGTTGTACTACTGATGTCGACAAATATAAGTAGCATGTATTATCATCAATCGAAAGTGAAGTGTTTAGAGGCAGAAGGTTGAGAAGATCAAAGAAAAGAGAACAAGAACAAGAATGATGGGTGTAGAAACGAAAGGACAATGAAGTCTTCACTCTATGATTCTCAGATTTTACTAAGATGTTCTGCGAAATATTTTACATGGATCAATTAAACATTTTGCTAGTAGACAGATGACAACTAGTTACTATTCTCCTAGAATAGCATCTAACACTTTGGAACTTAACCGGATTATTCTCCATCAATGTATATTTGTTTCGATGACCATTTAGTTAATTTATTTCAATTTCTGAATTAATTCATAATCAGAAAATTGAATACACGGTTAATCTTATGATAAAACTGTTGATAACCGACAACCGATTTGACAAAATCTTCATTATTTAACAGCTTACTATGGTGAGGTTTAATGATTCGATTGACCCTTGGTTAATGTATCAGCTTATTATAGGATTTAGAATACACTTGTATGCGTTTTCTGAAACTCGCCGTTAGATTAAATATAGATTTAAAAGATTTGTAGTGACGAAAGACTCACTGAATACGTGTAAGATGAATAAATCAGTGAAAGAGATCGACAAAAAGCTCTACTTGATTTAGGCCTACATGTTTATAGTTGAAATGTCTATTCAATGTTTCTTCACCGTTAAATGCAGGTTTAGTGGTCGAGAGGTTAAGCGTTTGCGCGCGAGACTAAAGGCCCTGGGTTCGAATCCCGCGGGCGGGATCGTGGATCACTGTTGAGGAGTCCCACAATAGGACGAAACGGCCGTCCAGTGCTTCCAGGCTTTCAATGGTGGTCTAACATCAATCAGTTCATGATTTCAATCAAAAACTCAACAATCTCCACAACCCCATACTGATAAGAAATAAATATTGGATATTATTCATGTTAGAATAGGCATGATGTTGACTCAATTGTTAGTTGCAAACATTAAATCCCGATAAGAATTGTTTATTTATTTATTTGAACACATAAACATTGACGCAAGGAGGCATCAATTAGATATGCGCCACACAAATCATTCGATTTGCGTGTAGGTTGTGAGACTGTTCGGGTGCCCAGACCGAAACATATGGTTTCCTTACGAAGTTACACCTCGAGCCTTTGACCTAAATATCTGATCTACAAGGCAGTGGAACAATGTTCGGAGATGCAGCCCCATGTTAGCCGGTGACCAACAATTGGTTCACACACCATTCGTTCCTTCAGGATCCTGGAGGCAGCCCATGTGTACGATTAGTTTTAAATCAGGGTTTTCCAGCTATAACGATCAACGCTTGGCTCATACGCCAATTGTTCCTTCAGGACCGTGGATCCCATGTGCACAAATGGTTTGGAATTAAGATTTTCTAACTCCGCTAAGTGGGTTCTTCAAATCCACTAACCGGGTTAAATTAGTGGACATTCGCTTTTCACCCTCTCATTTACGTAAACAACAGTAATGCCTCGAAAAGGTAATGATTAAGACTTCTGTGACAGTGGTTATTTGCATGTTGTCAACTGAGAGCATTTGGTGAAAGAGAGAGCTGACTCTCCTCATTCTCGGCCGTACCAGGGCATTTGAAGGCAATAAGAACTGAACAACTGTAGACATAATCAAGTCATCATCTAAATAAATACAATCACTTACCAGATCCTAAATTTCGATAATATTCAACTAACTGAATGTAATCCGATTTCTTCATAAGAAGACATTCAAATTAAAATTTAAAATTTTTTTAATTGAATCACCATCTAAAGTGTCATAATAAAAATTTAAACCTTCATAAAGAATAATTATCTGCTGGATTGTACATAATGCCCTGATTTAATTTATTTCAACAGGACAATAACGGTCAGATCATTTTTTTTATTGACTGACAAAACGATTGATTGTGAATATAAGTATCTATTTCCAATAAAAAGAAAACTCTCTTGCTAGTGTTCTGAATAAATTGATGATAAAAAGATAGTTTCAATGGATATCTTGAAGTATCAAGGGGATCATTGAATTAGCTTCAACAAAATCGAAGTCAACTTTGATCCATTTAACAAAAATCTGTTGTAATCCAATCAAGAAACTCAGTAATTTACTTTAGGTGATGAATTAAAAAGACCAAGAAATACTGAATATACTGAATAGTTTAGTTTGGGACACGGTGGATTTAATGCAGATGTGAAGGTATGGATCATCAAAGCAAGAGCAGAATATCTAAAATTGAAGAACATATAGAACTCAAAACAACTGTCTAACAACCAACACCAATGTCAGAATCCTCAATACAAATTTCAAAACAGTTCTACTGTATGTGGCGAAAACTTGGAGAACTACGAAACAAATCATCCAGAAAATATAAGTGTTTATTAACAGTCGTCTACGCAAAATACTTCGGATCCGTTGGCCATAAACTATCAGCAATAACCTACTGTGTTAGAGAACAAATCAGATTCCAACGGAGGTTGAAATCAAGTAGAAGCGCTGGAAGCGGATAGGACACAGATTGAGGGAAGCACCGAACTGCGTCACAAAGCTAGCTCTCACATGGAATCCTCAAGGCCATAGGAGAAGTGGAAGACTAAAGAACACCTTAGTCCGAGAAATGTAGACAGACATGAGAAGAATAAAGAACAATTGACTAGAAGTACAAAAGAAGACCCATGACAGAGTATGTTGGAGAATGCTGGTCGGTGGCCAATGTTCCATTAGGAGTACCAGGTGTAAGTAAGTGAGTAAGTAAGTATGGGAAAATATAAACAAAACAATATCAAGTGAATTTAAATTCACCCCATTACATAAGCAAGTGGCTATCAGGACTCAGCATTTGAGTGGATAAGGCGACCGCGTTTGAAGAGAATGGTACTGGGTTCGAGTCCCAGAGTGAATATCAACTCCAAGATGCAGGTACATTCAGATGACGAGTCTTATATACGACGAAACGTGCGTCCCGAGTTCCACTGTTAGCCATCATTCATATTTGCATCCAAATATTATTTTCTGAATGCTTTTCAAAGAAAATTTATCATCGCCAACGAGATCTTTGATCCTTGATTCTGTGTTTAACTCATCTCTATTAAATGTGATTATACTCGGAAAAAAGCATAGTGAATGTAACTAGAGGGAATAATATCTAAGTAGACGATAAGTATATATCAACAACAACAACACGATTGAATAAACCGACAACTTGAACATGTAATCAAATAACAACACTAAATTAATTCATAGGTAAATTAGATGTCAATTAATTATTTATAATTTATATGGTCCAATAAATACGCGATGGAGTTATACATGTATATACACACAAAAAAACTAGTAGGCAATAGATATGAAAGATTTTATAAGCAAAGATGGATAGTGGCTAGCAGTGGAATCCAAGACAACCATCACTTCGTCCTACTGGGGACGAAGTTGAATGTACCTGAGTTTATGTCCACTCTAGTACTCGAACACAGTACCATTCGCTACGAACGCCACTGAGTTATCCACTCAGCTACTGACCCTGATAGCCATATACTTGTGCAATGGGGTGAATTTAAATTCACTTGGTATTGTTTGGCTTGTATCTTCCCATTGAGGTTTAAGACTGCATTTGATCAGTCTCTTATTGGCATGGTACTGGGTTCGAGTCCTAGAGTGAACATCAACTGTGAGATGCAGTTACATCCAGCTGACGAGTCCAAAATAGTACGAAACGTGCGTCCTGGATTTCACTGCTAGCCATTATCCATCATTGCTTACAAATAGCTTGTGAATTAAGGTAATATCGAGGCATACGCACAGTATGCACATATGCCAATAACAGATTGATCAATTGCAGTGTTAAACATCAGTGGGAAGCATACAAGCAAAACAATATCAAGTGAAGTAAGTAAGTATAGTTTGGAACACTTTAAAAATGAACAGTCGGATAACCTTAGCACACATCAGACTCAATAATTTCATGTCTAACATCATGTTAAGAGGATAATCGATTAACCACATATGGAGAGATTCTAATGTGATATGATGGGGAAAAAATCAATATTCGATTGATTTACTCATTATGAGCTTTATTCAACATTAATTACTTCCCTTCTAATTCAATGTAATGATTGCTCAATGTAGTATTTGTTTTTGTTTCCCCGTATGATCTTTTTATTCTGTATAATATACGATATTCTTGTATTCCATTGAGATGAACTATGCTCACTCTATGATTGTTAAAACTCTAAGTATTTTTCATATATGTGAATTACATTCTAATTATTATTCAAAAATGGATGTAAAATCAATATATAAACCGATGTATTTTAGACTATTTTAATCATCGTTCGTCGTCGTCGTGTTTTGGGGCTAATAAATCATCACTTATACCAGTCTTGTGTTCTAACTTCGCGCCGTGGGAATTGCCGAGGTCCCCCCTCGTTCCGAGTATAAGTAATCAACAGCTTTTTCCAGCACAACAATTGCGATGACCAAATACAACATAATGAATTCCTGTAATAGAATATTTATACTGACCTTGTCTAGAAAGGAATTAAAAGTGTAACGAATAAACTATCTATTCTAAAGAAGAGTTCTAATTTAAAGTGGTAATGCTATGTATATTTATATTAAACTACTTATACTTTTAGACTGTTTCTACCCCTTTATATATAAACTATAAGATCAGGCTAACGTTCCACTTCAAAATACTTTGTTTATCAAGTCAACTTCTTGATAACATACAACTTTTTTTAATGAAATTAGATTCATAATCATTATAAATCACTTAGATTATAATGAAAATCACAGCTCATTTATTAGAAGGTACACACCTATATATATATATATATGTGCTATACATTAAGTATAAGTGTATGCATATGTAGTTCACACACATATATATCTACCATAGTATCTGTCTTCTAACAGCTCGTACCTCTATTGGTTAATTAATCATAAACCTATTCACTTATATATATATGTTATATTCATTTGAGCACAATGATATTAACTTTATACACAAATAAGAAAGTGAAAATATACCATTATCGACTTTTATTGATATCAGGTGACCAATGGTATTTTAGTTATCTAATGAATAAAACAATTTGCTAAATATTAATATAATTCTCCTTTCATTAGTTATTGTTTCCAATAAATCATTGAATAATTAGTTACTAACATACATTTGGTTTAATTGTTAAAAACTTTATGTTACTGTCCAAATTGAAATCATTCAAAAAACAAGGATCTGGTCAAGTTAAAACAAACATCCACATTGAAATCATTCAGGAAAAAGGACCTAGTGAAGTTAAAACAAATACCCGAATTGAAATCATTCAAGAAAAATAAAGGATCTGGTCGTGTTAAAAAAACAAACACACACACACAACCTAATCTTATCATCAGAAGAACTGTTGCATTAATATTTAAAACAGAATATAATAGAGGGATTTTCAATAAAAGCGGGAATTCAAACAACAGAACAAACAGGAATAATAGTTTTTTAAAATATTCATACAGAGTAATTGATAAGATATCCGTTCAAAAGGCGGAAATATGTCAAGTTGGCAACGTCTTTCTGGATATTTAAATTCGAAACCGACTGGACGTAAGTCAATTTTTTTTCACAATACCATTAACGTAAATTCACTTGATGTTGTTTTACTTGTACCTTCCCATTGTTATTTAGGACTGTAATTGATCAGTCTCATATTAGCAGTCTTAAATAGGGCTAAATACGCGTCAAACTGGATTCCACTACTAGCCACTATCCATCTTTGCTTAAAAAGTACCATTAGTGTGTATGTTTTTTTAACGAAAGTTGTTTATTAGTTATCTATATTGTTTTGGTGATATACTAGTTTTGTAGTAAACGAGATCACAAGTAGGCACAATCGAATGTATTTGAATACACAAAATTACATAACAACTTAGCAAAATCTGAGCATCATACAGTGAAGACTTCATTTGCAAAATGTCAGACAGTTGCTAAAAACTTCATTGTTCTTTTATTTCCATACCAATCATTCAATGTTCTTGTTCTATTTTCTTTGATCTTCTTATCCTTCTGCCTTCAGACATATCACATTTGATTGATGATACATACTACTTATATCTGTCTAGATCATTAGCACATACCACAGTTTTGTCCTATTTTAATGAAGATAATGAATTGTGCAATTTTACGATTTTGTAGACAATACTTTGGTATTGTATAATACATAGAAGTCGTTAAATATCTTGTTAGTTATAGAATAGTGAATTAAATCCACCCTGACGTGTTAACTAATGCTCCTTTTGTAATGATACCGGTAAGACCATAATTTATGGATGAACCAATCAGATATAAAATAACTGGTCTTGAATTTTGGCGCGAGATCCATCCATCCATTTGTCGAAATAACGTTTCGGCATTTTAGCTGATGTCAATTCGTGATAAAAACTCTAAATCTAATCTCTATCCCTAACCATCAATTGTCAAATTATAATTATAATTCATCACACACACTGGTTTATAACCCTCATTTAAACCTAATCGGTAGGTGAACATTCTCAAGGCCACTTTAGCGTCTCACTCCTTCAGTTTGCCTATAACTTGTCTCACAAACTAATCTCTAGTTCATGTTATATGGAGCTAACCCTCAATTCGTGGAAATAACATCTTTGAATTGACGATTGATACTGCTATCAATCGTTAAGTTGAGTGCTGTATTAAGATTTTCTTATTGTTGATTGCATGAAATCTATCGATTAACTAAAAGCTAGGAGATCTAGTCAACCATGAGAACAATTACTGTTAGGCGATAATTTCATATTGTAACCTGATTCATTGTCACGGCAAGAATCCATTCATAATTGATTTGACTACAATGTTAAATACATGGAATTTCAATACTGATTTGGTTAAACATTCTTTACTTTAATTTAATAGTTGAATTCATGAGTCAATTAAAGCTAAACCGGGTCTGTTGAGAGATAGTAATAGTTGAGAGATAGATAGTTCACTAAAGACAGTGGTGGACGGTGGCACAATTGCGTGAATTGGTTGAAGTTAGATAATAACACCATCAACGGTCTAGAGATCAAACTTTTGTGCGCTAGACCGACAGGTCCTGGGGTTCGAAACCGGCGGGCACGATTGTGGATGCGCACTGCTGAAGAGTCCCATATTTGGACGAAACGGTCGTTCACTGCTTCCAGGTTTACCGTGGTGGTCTAGCTGTAATTGCCTCATGAAATCAACTATTTACTTGTTTAACGTATTACCATATAGTAAATTAATTCGTCAGGAAACGAAATAACATACGCTACCAAACATTAATTCCATTTTTTTACTAATGACTGATTAGTTTAGACAATAGGATTTCAACTAATGAGTTGTACCTTCCAAATTATATCCAACAATTTCTGTTTAGACGTAGTCATGTAATTGATTGTTAGTTAAACAGTTGTAAACAAGTCAAACCAACAGATTGCGTACTGTTGAAGAGTCCCACAATAGGATGAAAGGTCTGTACAGTGCTTCCAGGTTTTCAGTAGTGATCTATCTTGATCATCATTCATTCAAATTAGTAACCAATTCGTAACTTGAACGACAGAACACGGATAACACTCAGTGTAGATCTTCGAAACTTAGTTCAGGTCATATTATCCAGTAAGACAAAACCCGTAATCTATTGACATATACATTCATTAACTGTTTATATTTATCTCATTATAACTGTTCACTAATACTATACTATACTAATACACTTATTTAATTTAAAGAATTTCTGGTGTAAATATTCAATTGTTTGATGTGAATTACTTCCAGTGATTCCAGGTTTTCAATGGTCGGTCTAACATAAATCGGTTCATGATCTCAATCAATGACTTAATCATCTTCACAACCTTATACTATGAATTGCTTTAACTAATTGTCGATGATATTTAATGAATTGATTGAAAGAGATATTTTGTAATTAGACCTCTGATATCATCTAAGGGACAGTCTTACTTACTTAAGCCTGTTACTCGCAATCGAACATATGCCGCCAACCAACATTCTTCAACCCACTCTGTCCTAGGCCTTCCTTTCTAGTTCTATCCAATTGTTGTTCATTCTTCTCATGACTGTTTCCATTTCTCGACGTAATGTGTTCTTTGGTCTTCCTCTTTTCCTTTGACCTTGAAGATTCTATATGTGGGCTTATCTTGTGACTCAGTTAGGTGCATTCCCCAATGTGTGCTATCCACTGTATTCCATTTACCCCCTCCCCAGATGTTGAGGTCTTCATAATCCAGTCGATCTACAGGAGAAAGAGAAAGGGTTTGAGTAAACAACCTTGCCTGACACCGGGACTGTAGTTTTGTCATAATTCGGAACTGACAAACAATGTGAATTCATAGCATACCAAAGATGGAAGTCAGGACCTTGCTGACTTCGTCACAATCCCTATAGACGTTTTTAAAACACTGAATCGGAAACTGCTGATTCATATGATTAAGAACGCAAGATATCCGTCTATCAATTAAGGAACGAGTAGACTACACAGCATTTCGTTCTGTTCTAATTTACAGCTGCGAAACGTGGACATTAAAAGTAGAAGATACTCGTTAGCTACTACTATTTGATCACAGATACCTTAGAAATATTGCTCACATCTACTGGGATCACCAGTTAAGTAATAGTGAGGTTAAACATAGGGTATTAGGAAATGATAGTAAATCACTTGATGAGGTTGTAAATCTTCGTCGACTGAGATGGTTGGATCTTGTGTTACATATGCTTGAACACCGATTACCGCGACGCGGGTTATTTTAGAATTTATAAAGAATATATATATTCAAGATTTTGAGATGAGCTAACTTAGTTGGTTGATTTTAGTAAGGTTAACTTCAATGGGCAATACGATTTGACTATGGAGTTCTCATGGACAAATTAAGGCAATCAATCACACATAAATTAAGTTATTGTTTGCAGGATATCTAAGTAACTAGATTCTATATGAAGTAGGCCCTGATAATGTTTCCTACAACGATAATAAAAGTTCCTTAATTAACCTATGTAGCTGATAATTTAAACATTAGTAATTACTAGTAGATGCATCCTTGTATAGAGAACATCAACCAAAGTAGGCCAATGCATAAAAAAATACTTAGAAGCGTCTGATACATTCTCCCTTTTATTTCAGAAACTAAATTAACTTATTTATAGTCAGCCCCTTCGACTGGTTCCTTGAGTTTACGGAAACAAAATAAGGATGAACTGTGTTAAATAAATAATTATAAGTGTAGATATTCCTATGACAACTGGTCAATAATATTTGATAACTAGTTCTAAATAGGAAGAAGCTCAAATCAGAAGTTTCTTACTGATTACTTCCGGTTACGACCTAAAATTGTCTTCGTTGTTGACTTTATTATAATTGTTTACATGATTGTATTAACAATATTGATGTTTATTTGGCTTTTACTCAATTGTTCGTTAGTGTAATTTAATGCAATAAATAGTTAACATATACGCCTATACTTTTGTTCACAAATCTTCTTCATTGATTTGAACTAGTAACTCGTATATCAGAGTAATTTAATGGTTGAGTTGATAAGATAATTAAAGCTAGACCACTATGGAAAACTTGGAAGTATTGAACGGTCGTTTCGTCTCAGTGTGGGGCTACACATCAGTGCGCATCCACGATCCCGCCTCTCGAGATCCGAACCCAAGACGCATCAATCTCTCGCGCGAACACTTAACCTCTAGACTACTGAGCCGGCCGGCATCCATTGATGTTAATGTCTAAGTTCAACCAATTCAATAAATTTTGCACCATCCACCATTATCTTCAGTGAGTTACTATCTCACAACAGATCTGGTTGAACTCCACTGATCTAGCTTCAATTGACTCATGAATTCAACTAGTAAATTGCTAAAATCTCCACAAAACACTTCTCTGATTATAATCATCGTATGCTCACTAGTGACTGCCTTCAAGAGGTATATCCTGGAGTTCTAATGAGAAGCAGTGACCAGTGGAGTTCAACCAGATCTGTTGTGAGGTAGTAACTCCCTGAAGACAATGGACGATGTATCGCTCCGTTTCTTGGATTGGTTGAAGTTAGACATTAACACCGTTGGTTGCAGGCTGTCTCAGTGGTTTAGAGGTTAAGCGTTTGCGCGCGAAACTGAATCCAACAAGGCGATATCGTGAATACTCATTGCTGAGAAGTCCCATAAGAAATCGAAATCGCCATCCAGTGCTCCTAGACATTTCATGATGATCTAGCTTTAATTGACTCATGAATTCAACTATTGAAATTACTATCATATCCATTAAATCCTTCTCTACAAGCATAGAAATAAAAATGCACTTTTGTTAAATCTATTGATTTATATGAGGGCAACTTATAAACACTTCTCTACATGTGATCATTTATACAATATAAACATGCATTTTAAAAAAAGAGAAAAAAGAGAAAAAGAAAAGAAGAAAGAAAGAACTACAATCAATCTTATGATTACTACACATTATGTCCATATCAATCACATGGATTGTTTTCCGTATTTTCTTCTTTAATCATAATGTTGTTATTTTTCTCACATTAAAATTTACTTTAAGTTTTGTTCTTTTTTTCGTTTGTCTTTTTTTCACTTTTTCTTCTTTCTTTTTTCTTTTACCTTCAATTATTCTATCATATTTTAAATGAATCTTATTAAGTGAAGTAATTAAAGGGTCAAATAATAGTTGGAAATGAAAACCGATCTAACAATAAACACACACACACACAACAACAACAACAAATACATGAAGATTCATTTTGAAAATTGTGTATAATAATAATAATAATAATAATAATAATAATAATAATAATGGTGTTACTGATCAATTATTATTTGATTTTTATATAGATTATGCATTATAGGTAAGGCAAGACCAAGAGGTTCATTTATTGACTTGGAATATCCAGGTGATGATATGGTCCTGTTTTAGTGAAGATACTGATAAAATATAGAGACTTTTGATAGCATTGAGTAATAATGCCAGAATGTTCGAGATACGTTTCTCTCTAACTAAATGCAAATTGTTGATTCAGGACTGACGTGCGTTAACACATGAACTGAGGGTAAGGCGTGAAATAGTTAAACGTGTTGACAACTTCACTTATCTCAGAAGTTGGATTTGCCCTAATGGGGTAGTGTCTGACAAAACCTTTGCACGGCTTCGAAAACTCATTTAGTTTTTGCCAAATTACGTCACCTATCGTCACCTATCAATTAAAGGACGAGTATACTGCACAGCATTTCGTTCTGTTCTCATCTATGGCTGCGAAATGTGGCCATTAACAGTAGAAAAAAACTCGTTAGCTACTACTATTTGATCACAGATACCTTAGAAATATTGCTCACATCTACTAGGATCACCAGCTAAGTAATAAAGTGGTTAGACATAGGGTATTAGGGAATGATGGTAAATCACTTGATGAGGTTGTAAATCTTCGTCGACTGAGATGGTTGGATCTTGTGTTGCATAAGCCTGAACACCGATTACCATGACGCGGGATGCTCATTAGTATTGAGAATGGCTGGGAGAAAGTTAGGTGTGACCAAACCAAAACGCGGCATCAGCACTTGAAGTTACTAATCTGTAGTGTGAGCCAATGGTTGTAGACTGTGTGTGACATGACTCAGAATCAATCACAATGGTGTAGGTTTATACACTCTCTATCTTCCCTTAAACAAGGAGATTAAAATCGCTTCGTATCTTTCTTTCTACCAACTAATTCTTTCTTCATTTACTATATCCTTATATACATTCTTTTATATATTACCACCATTGAATTAACTACTTCCGTGATTTCGGTATTCATGTTGTTGTGCTAATGAGGTGTGGCAACTTAGACCTATGCACATATGTGTCTGGTCCTACGTTGTAGCTGACTGACTGCATTATAGGCTATGGTTTCCCTAGCTAGGACTGGAAGAGATCTTTATTGATCCTGATCCGTAATGTAGGTATGATTATTATGTATATAGAAGATTTTGTAGAGATTTAGAATAGCTGTCATAGTGATCACAGCCTACTTTAACGTTAAATACTGATCGATGTATGAGTAGATCGGAGAAAGTCTGAAGTAGTATAGTAAAGTTATCTTCTCAGTTAACGAAGTAAATTGCAGCTATTCTGAGTTAGATATAGTCTTTCTGATTGTGATTGATCGAATTAGTCTACATCAGCAGTTGAGAAAAGTAGATCATATAGCCCCAAATTGGTTGTCATTAGGTGCGGTTGCATTCATTATCTAAGTATGGTTTACAAATTTTTATCCTTTGATTTAATCTATCAGTTTTGTTTATCACATATTTACCATTGTATTACAGCTGATAATATTCCATTCTGTTTACAATACTGATTCTTCTTGATTTCCTTGCAACCTTTACTAATATAAGTTATAGTAATATTTGTTCGCAACGTTCTGAATGACGATAACTAACTGATTGACTTTTGACAGAGTTTAACACATAGGCTAATTAACTTGTGGAAGAGAATAGTTCACCCACCACCACTCTTCATTCAACCTTGTCCCAAGCAATCTTTTCCAGTTGTTGTCCATTCTTATCATATCTGCTTCTATTTCCTGATGTAATGTGTTCTTTGGCCTTCCTCTTTTCCGCTTTCCCTCAGGATTCCATGTTAGAGCTTGCCTCGTGATTCAGTTTGATGATTTCTTCAATATGTATCCTATCCATTTCCAACATCTTTTCTTAATTTCCTCTTTATCTGGAATCTGTCACAAAAGACTTTTGCTGATGCTATCCACTTAATAGATGTTAAGTATCTTGCTTAGGTATAGGCTAAACTGAATACAAAAAAAATTAAACATAATTCAATATTATAAGAAGACGGTTACGCAATATCGTGAACCTACTCAGCAGTCTGAAGATCATTCATCCATTCAACTCTAATTAAAGGTTATAAATATTCACTTTTCTATAGTTGCCAACTGGAATAAACATAATTTGGTGTTTCATTACCTTGGTAACTAATGTTAAAAATCTCTTCTAGGTTGATTCAATTCATAATTAATCAATTTGTTGTTTCATATAATCTATTCAATCAATTTTTTGCAATTATAATCATTTCAACAATCCTTTTTTCCACAAATATGTTGTATCTAATGTATAATGTATATGTGTATTACTATCATTGATCCAATTTAATTGAGTTACTTCAATATACCTTCAGTTAGCTATAATACATGTATCTATGGTATATGATATATGGTATACCTTTCTATCTGTCATCATTAGTCAATATGTATTCTGAATGTTCATGTAGGTTATTTATCATTGTAGATTAGCATAATGATATGTTTTCATTCCAATATCTTCTATTACTAATTAAAGAAGTATACATTTCAATAGTACTATGGGCAAGACTATAATTTTTAGACGAACTAATCAGATATAAGAAAACAGGTTTCGGATTTCGGCGCGAAATTCATCCATTCATTTGATTAAATATCATTTTGATATTATAGATGATGTCAGATCATGATGAAAACACTAAATCTAATTGGTAACCTTAATCGTCAATTGTAAATTAGAATTCTAATTCTTCATACAGGTTTATAATCCACATTTGGTCTTAGTTATTAAGTGGACACTTTCAAGATCAGTCTAGTGTCTCTTAAATGTCGTCCATAAATTCTAGTCTCATCGTACTAAGCGTTTATAAATTATGACCTGAATTCTATATTCATAGCGTCATCATGTGGTTTCTGATGATGAGTTAGTAGAAAAAAAATTTTGTGAAGTACTAGTAGGAAGCTCATTGATGACAAAGAATGTGGTAAAACGTATGGATTTTGATTAATCTTGTCATGATGTCGTATTCACTATAAGATCTGAAACTATTTCATGATAGATTACCATGTGAAGGTGAATTACTGTGATAAAACGTCTCTAAGTAAAGTGTTATGCCTGTTCTGATCTCAAACGGTTCTATACATGATCAAGATTCTCGATGAATATTATTTTTAACAAGAGATTTATAGATATTCGTTTAATTACTATTTGGTATTCATCACAGATTGACCATAATTTCAGCATCAATGCATAAAAGAGAACAATTAACATCCATTTCATCTGAGTACATTAAGTAGGACCTGTATGTTTGACGCTTGGTTATTAATGGGGTTTATGGGTGAGAACATGTATGTAGTCTGGTACTAGATTGAGACAGTTTTCGATCACTACTGGTTTCTAATAGTACCCTAAGTCAAGTCAATTTATGGTAAATACCACTTAAAGTTATGTAAATTATTAATTTTATCATTGCTACCACAACTCTTATTGATAATGTTGATAATTTATTCGATTAAAATAATCTGATATATGTACACTTACGCATATGAATTGAACAACAATCTACTCACCTACTTATTGTTTGTTTCTATGCAATATGAATTTAACTTATGCAGATTACTCCTTTCAGTTTTGCTGGTTACATTCATTCATTAGAAGCGTCTTCATTTTCATTAAGTTTATAGACATTGAAAAAATGCAACCAACAGACTTTATTTGTTCGATCCTTAATCTAATTTATTGATATTCACCAAGAAAAGAGAGTGGATAACGCGATGGCTTTTGAAGAGGACGGTACTAAGTTCTAGTTCCGGAGTGAACATCAACTCTGAGATGCAGGTATATCCAGGTGACGAGTCCCAAATAAGACTAAACGTGCGTCAAACTGGATTCCGCTGTCAGCCACTATCCATTTTTGTTCAAATAAAGAGTAGTTTTAATGTTTTGAGTTATCTTTTTTTTAAGTTATCAACCTATGAGGTTGTGAAATGATTTTCACTATGAAGCATAATAGCTATTTGTAACTGCATAGTCGTGTAGATGTTGTATATGAAACTTTCAATTTCCAGATGGTTAAAAGAGATCAACTGGAATGTGACAATAAGGTGAATCTCCTATCTTAATGAAATCGACAGTAACTATGGAAAGTGATAATGTATCACTTTTTCAAAATCAGAAATGGTAATATAAAACTTTACGGAAGTCGACATCATATATAAAACCAAAAATGTTTATATTAGTAATAACCAATATCTCATTGTCGAATTCTCAATGTTAATTGGGACTCACTTGATGAAGTTGTAATTTTTTTACTAATGAAAATAACTCAACATTTCAGTTAACCTATTGAATGCTAGAAATTTTAATGTTCTAAAAACAATTAACTTAACAAGGAAGATAGTTAATAACTTGTCATTTGTTTGGTTGTTATTAATGAAGATTTTGGACCCATATAAAGTTTAATTTTCTTCTTATCACATAATTGATAGATTATATTGACTTTAATGTACACTAATAATCTCCACAACCCCTATACTGATAATTACCATGTGATCACTAGTTACTAGCTTTGTGAGAGGATTCTTCGAGTTCTAGTAAGAAGCCGTGACTAGTGGAGTTAATCCGTCTCGGGTAGAGGCAGGTATCTAGTTGAGTACAATGGAAGGTGGTCACGCAATTTCGTGGATTGGTTGAGATTAGACATTAACATCGTTGGATCACGACTCTGGTCTAGAGGTTAAGCGTTTTCACGTGAGACCGACGGTCTTGGGTTCAAATCCCGTGAGACGAATCATGGGTGTGCACTGCTGAGGAGTCTCACAACAGGACGAAACGGCCGACCAGTGCTTCCAGGTCTTCAATGGTGGTCTAGCTTCAATTGACTCATGGTCTTAACTATTGAAATTACTATAATATCTACAAAAAACCCTTTGATATTAAGTAACATTAACCGATAATTATGTGTTTCTTAAGTTTTATATTGATTCTTGAGAGAATCAAACATTTATCAACAGAGTAATTCATATTGATTTTGTCATAAACTTAGCTGCCTACATACTTACCTAACTATCTATCTATTGACTTTATTATATTTGTATAAATTTATTGTACTTTCAAAGCATATCAATCAGAAAAGAAAATACCTTATCCAGTATGATATGATGTCAACATGGTCATAACTGATTTTGACTTATTGTACTGAGTACTTTTGCTTTAGATTAGTCTGAACTGTTTATTTATGCATTCTCTGAAGAACTGACTCATAATGATTTTTCGTACGAATCGGGACATAAAAAAAACATGACATTATTTAATTTTAATAAATCTATTCAGCTCTCAGTTTCCTTAATATGATCAGGTCAAAACTTGATAAGAACTCATGCTTACTTAAGCAGCCAACCAGCATTCTCGAACACACTCCGTCCACCACCTTCCTTTATAGTTCCATACAATGGTTGGTTGTTAGACAGTTGTTTTGAGTTCTAGATGTTCTTCAGTTGTAGATATTCTTCTCTTGTTTTGCCGATCTGTGCCTTCACATTTGTATCAGATCCACCATGCTCATCAATGATGTTAACCAGATATGTAAATATTTTTACATCCTTCAAAGCTTCTCCGTCAAGTGTGATTCGATTGGTGCGTGTTGTGTTGTGTCGGAGAATCTTGATTTTTTCTTTGTGTATGTTGAGATTATTTACACATTATTTACAGTTTATATCATCTGAATATACTTTAGTTGTGAGATTATTAAAAGTAAATGAAGATGGGAGTGTTTTTTCTTGGAATTACCCAATCGGACGCATGCACGTGTTATATATAAGAGCTTAGATTCGTACTGTAACGCATACTACCTCAGCGTTCGAATGCTAGAATCCTCTAAGTTGCAAGTGTGAAGCCAGAAGACGAATGAAAAGGAACATTAATCCAAGCAATCATAAATGTGGTACAAAACTCCCAGATATTCATAGTTTTCTAGCAAAACGAAATGATCATTACAATCAATCCTCGCTTATTAACCTTCAATGAGCGTATCTGTGTACATTTGTTATTCTATTTATTACACGTCTGTAATTTATTTTTATCTCGCTATAAATATTGATTAACACTTGATTAAATGGAGTAAGCTTGGTCACCATCTACACTTCGTGTCATTTCGCTTCGCTTTCATCTCTTCGCTTCGTTTCCTGATTGCCTGTTCAATTCAATGAGTGCATGAAATATACTTATTCAAAACATTCATTCTCGTATTCGACTTTTTTAATTCTATTATTCACCAACACGAGTCAGATCCTGGGTTACTAAAGTGAAGAGCCTGATACATAAGTAGTATATGTATATATTCAATCTTTCAAAGTCTTTTTTAGAAAAATTTACTTTTCTTTCAGTAATGGATAAAAAATACTTTTAACAAAGTGTATGTATGAATTAACTTAAATTATAATAATTCAATAGTAAAATAAAGTAGAGTGACACATCCACCATTGTCATCAGTGAGTTACTAACTCACAAGAGACCCGATTGAACTCAACTGGTCACTACTTCTTACTAGAACGAAATGGTCGTCCAGTGCTTCCAAGTTTTCCATGATACTTTAGCTTTAATCGACTCATGATCTCAACTATTAAAATTACTACAAAACCTACAAAAACCCCTTCTGATATCAATCAATATATGCTCACTAGTGACTGGCTTCAAGAGGTATTTACTGGAGTTCAAGTGAGAAGTAGTGACCAGTGAAGTTCAACCTGGTTTGTTGTGAGATAGTAAGTCACTAATGACAGTACTGGATGTATCATTGGAATTCGTGGATTAGTTGAAGTTAAACATTAAAACTGTTAGATGCCGGCTCACTGATATAGAGCTCAAGAGTTCGTTCACTAGTCCTGGGTTTGAATCTCGCGAGGAGGGGTCGTGGGTGCTTGGATGAGACGTTCGTCTAATGTCTTCAGGTTCTCCATGGTAGTCTAGCTTCAATTGACTTATGATATCAACTATCGAAATTACTATAATATCCATAAAAACCCTTTCTGATATTGAAATAAAACTTGATTAAATCCAATTTACAATCTATACAGTATTCTCTATCTACATTATAGTTTTTCACTTCTCAGGTCATTCAATATTGAATACTTTATTAATAAGCCAAAATTATGAGATATATGCATACATTCAATTATACATAAATAGGGACATACATAACTACACTCAATTGTATACATTACATATCTTCTTTTTTTATATATTAATATATTATGAAAGTCATTTTAGCATAGATTTGAACTTTATTTATTATGCCTTATCTATGTAATAGTCATATTAAATATGTATGTGAAATGATTAATCTTAAATACATTAACATTATTGTTGTTTTAGAGTAAAAGTAATAGAATGTTCACTTGGTATTGTTGTTTACTTATGTTGTTGTTTAAGACTGCAATTGATCAGTCTCTTGTTGACATATCTGTATTCTGTGCAGATTGTCTTAAGTCACAAGGTTTATAAGCAAAGATGGATAGTGGCTAGCAGTGGAATCCAATTTGATACGCCTTTTGTATCTGTATCTGAGAGCTAATGTTCACTCCGGTACTCGAACCCAGTATCATTCGCTTTTAATACCATTGCGTTATTCATTTAGCTATTGAATCCTGATAGCCACCTGATTGTGCTTGGAAAGTTTGTGACTTCAGGCAATATTGATGCAATCCGCACATGATGGACATATACCAACAACAGAATGATCAATTGCAATCCTAAATAGCAATGGGAAGATTCAAGTAAACAACACCAAGTGAATTCATTAGGGATTATTATACATTCAATTACTTTTAATCACTATAATTACCACTAATAAATAAGTTTGATTCTTCTGAAATGTTAGTGATATTACATTATCAAAATCATTAGATAAGTTTTATGGTAAACATAGAGTCCAGAAGGGAATCAATCCGTATAACGAAAACCTCATTTTTTCTGTTACTACACAAAATCCATAAAATAAATTCTATCTTTCGTTAAACAAAATAATCAATTAAAGTTTTTATATCATACTACAATGAAATAGTTTTGCAATGTTATCTAGTTTCTAATGTTTATCCAATTAAGATCAATTGGCATACGTGCATCGTGTAGGGATTGCCTTCATATTGCCTTAAGTCATAAACTTTATAAGCAAAACTGATTAACGTGATTGTGTTTGAAGTGAACTGTATTGAATTCGAGTCCTAGAGTGAATATCAACTCTAAAATGTAGGTACATTCAATCGACGAGTCACAAATAGGACGAAACCTGCATCAGACAGGGTTCCACTTCTAATCGCTATCCATAAATGCTTGTAAAACATTGTAATCACTATTAACCGTTGAGATTTATGCTCTCTATTACAGTATATACCTTTTCCATGTATTTATTTAACACATTATCATTATCAATATTGTAAATAAGTGATTGGCATATTTCACATGTTTTGTGTATAAATTATTCAGAGTTTCTTTTTGTTAACTTGTTAGTTTTTGTAATTTTTCATATTTAGATAATGAATATAGATCAGATTTAATTGATTATAGTGTGTACTATAAGATAGAAGTAACTATCTGCATATAATGGATGCAAACAATCATGATAATAAAAAGTAAAAACACAACTGGTTATAAAATCAATAACTAAATTAGAAAGATTAAACATAGGTAATACGAGTCAAATAGTGATCAATCAATTACATTTGAGTCCTAGAGGAGGTCAGTCGCGGCACGGATAGCCCAGTGGTAACTTTGGGTGACACGGGATCGAATTCATAATGGAACACCAGTCCCCTCAAAATTACAGGTATAGCTTGCTGACGAGCGTGAAGTTGCACGAAACCTGGGTTCAGGGTTTCCCGTTGACTAACTCAAATCACCATCTAACTGTTGTTACTTGCATATGAGGTGTTAATGTAGAAGATTGATTCGCTAATATTATCTGATCAAAAATAAAGTTGATTTTGATCAATGAATTATCAACCTTCACGTTTGGTTGTCATTTCTTTCAAGTATTATTTGAATATTCCATCTTCGACTAGCTACTGATCAATCAGTCAGACAGTTGGTCACAATCAAAATGAAATCTGACACATCCTATTTGTTTAATATAGGGTTGTGGAGATAAATAGATTTTTGATTGAGATCATAAACCGATTGATGTTAGACCACCATTGAAAACCTGGCAACACTGGACGGTCGTTTCGTCCTATTGTGGGATTCCTCAGCAGTATGCGTCTGCCATCCCGCTCGCGAGATTCGAACCCAAGTTAGAAATTAACACCGTTGGATGCCGCCCAGCTCAGCGGTCTAGAGTTTTGGTATTTGCGTGTGAGATTGAAGGCCCAGTGTTTGAATTCCATGATCGGAATCGTGGATGTGCACTGTTGAGGAATCCCACAATAGGACGAAACGGTTGTCAAGCGTTTCCAGATTTTTAATGGTGGTCTATTTGTGCAAGTTGTGATACTCCATCAAAACAGTTAAATGAAATTACCAAGACAAATCGCAGGCCAATAAAAGTAATAAATACATTAGAAATTATAGACATAGAAAATACGAATCAATTATAAGGAGAAACAAAGAGTGAATATCTCGCCACCATGAATACCAATTCTCACTTATGATAAATAAAGTCATAAATCATTGATCATAATGATTATGTGAATATAAGTAATGTAGTCTTTACTCAACCATATTGTTCAGTCTAATAATCAATGACTTGATGAACTGATGTGAGTTCTTGGTTTGGTCACTTATAACTTTCTTCTAACTTACTTATACACTAACAAATATTTACTTCATGTTGACTGGTGTTTTGATATATGTAATTCGTTTGTCAGCCATTTTAATCTATGAGAAGTTTGTATTTTTAGAATCTTGAAGTTAACTGAAACATTGCTCACTAAGTGAATTCAACGTATAAACATCATTCATCGAATTCACATTTTGTCAAATATAGAAATCTATGAATATTCACTTTTTGTGGAAGCAATTTTTGTGATCGTAAATTATACCAGAACCAGTTGCTTCATATTACACTTGTTAGTCAATCATTAGAACGTTTCGAGCTTAGATTATATAATCGTAGACATTCGTTAGTAAGGCTTATCTATAATCTGGATTTGATTGATACATTCTGTAAAATCTTAGCTAACACACAAATTAGTCATGTCAGATTAGGTTTTTTTTATTACTCCCTCATGTGTTTAAAAAGGTCTTCCCTCAGTAGTATTAATTCTTTGATAGAAACTGATCTTTGAGCCATGTGAATTCTATACAAAAGGGATTCTAACAATATCAATCTAAAAGTATTTCAATCCATATCACGAATAATTCTATGAGTATAGTAAGAATACTATTAACAATATACTCGATTTTAATCAAAAGCTTATTATACGGGTTTTGTGGAGATTATTATAGTTTAATAATTGAATTCATGAATCAATTGAAGCAAGACCATCATGGAAAACCTGAAAGCACTAGATGGCCTTTTCATTCTAGTATAGGACTCCTCATTAACATATTAACATCGTTGGATACCGGTTCAGTGGTCTAAAGGTTAAGCGTTTCCGCGAGAAACTGATAGGTCCTGGGTTCGAATCTCGCAGGGCGAGATCGCAGACACGCACTGATGAGGACTCATACTAGGGTGAAACGATCGTCCAGTACGTACAGGCTTTCCATGGTGGTTTAGATTCAACCAACTCATTATTTCAATCATTAAAAGCTTATCACTTTAATTAGTATAAGAAGGGGTTTTTGTGGATATTACAGTAATTTCAATAGTTGATATCATAAGTCATTTGAAGCTAGATCACCATGGAGAACCTATAAGTCCCAGTGAGGACTCCCCAGCAATGAGCATTCACGATTCCACGTCGCGAGATTCAAATCCAAGACCCATCAGTCTTGCGCATGCACAGTGAACCACTAGACCATTGAGCTGGTATCCAGTGGTGTTGATGTCTAACTTCAACAAATCCACGAAATTGAGTGACACATCCACCATTGTCATCAATCAGTTACTATCTCACAAGAGAGCAGGTTAAACTCTGACTAGAAGTTTAGGAAACACGACCGTCCAGTACTTCCACATTTTCCATGGTGGTCTATCTTTGATTGACTCATGATCACTACTATTGATATTACTTTAACAACATTTTGTCGAATGATTTAATCTTTTTTCTTTAAATGAATTTTGGTTCTTTGTAGTCACGGTAACAAACACATAAATCATAAGATAATATTGATTTTTATCATAAAAAGGAATAGAATGGCAAAAATAATTATGTAATTATAAAACTATCCCGTTTTTTCATTTAGTTGTATACAAAAAACTAATCAAATAATCAATCGATCAACCAATCAATCAATTAATCAATAAACCAATAAAGTATTGATTCCTTTTGATTGTTTCACTGTATTTATTAATCATTAAAATTAGTTCATGTATTTTTTTAAATGTATTACTTATTAGCTCCGCTTGTGAATAATGCATCGGATATTGCAGCATATTTTGAATCTGGTAAGTGATGTAATGAATAACATTAGGAATAAATAAATAAAAATATTTGATAAGCTAATGAAAGTTTTGCATTTGATTTTCTTTATCTTTACCAACTTTTATTTGTCTGAGTGTTTCTGGTTGTGTAGTTACTAACCTAGATGTTTGATTACTTATTTTTTTTAAAAGTTTTGTAAAACTACCATCAAATGATGATTAGTTATTTATTAATGATGGTGAAACTCAAGAAGATGTGGAATCTTCCATGTACTTGGAAAGCATCATTGATGAAAAAGAAGGATCGGATGTGAATGTAAATACGAGGATTGGAAAAGTAAGGGCCACATTCCTACAATTGAAGAATATATGGAACTCAAAACAATTGTCTGTCAACCAATATCAAAGTCAGAATCTTCAATACGAACGTCAAGACAGTTCTGCTGTATAGGGCTGAAAGTTGGTGAACTACTACAACCATCATCAGAAAGATACGAGTATTTATAAACCATCATCAACAGCCTACTGTGTGAGAGAACAGACTAGTTTCCATTTGAAGAGGAAATTAGGAAAAGACGATGGAAATGAAAAGGATATACATTACGGAAATCAAACTGCATCATGAAACAAGCCCTAACTTGGAATTCCGGAAAGAAACGGAAATGTGGAAGGTCGAAGAACACATTATGTCGGGAAATAGAAGCATATATGAGAAGGATGAATAACAACTGGAAAGGATTGCTTAGGATAGGGTTAGGTGGAGAGTGCTGTTGGGCGGATTATTCTCCTCCACAGGCATAAGTAAGTAAGTAAGTAGATTTGATGAGATTCCATGGGTAAATTTAACCAAAGTTGAAGATGATACCCCATAAGTTAGACGAATATGATTGTCACATCATTTGTCTCATGATTGAACTTAAAAAAGAAAAGTTTATTTTCAAAGTATTATGTATGATCATAAGCGTATATACTTCAATTTTCTATTTAGGAAATGATCTTCACTACTGTACTTCTTATTAAATAAAGAGAAGAAATGACAACAAAAACACTGATCAGTAATGCCGGCGATAGTTTTCTTACTTTCACTTCATTTCTATCTATCAATCACTTGAAGTAATAACACTATTAGTTTTAAATTAAAATTTCATCATATGACGTAAAATCAATCACCTAACAACAATAATAAACAATAAATATTATGTTAATCTGTTACTATGCTCTTTTACATTTTACAATGTAAATATTCTATATAAAATGTAATTTGACAAATATGTCATTACTATATATTTCACTATCGATGAACTATTTGATACTTATTAGTTTTGAAATTATCTATGTATATAATGGATAGTGGCTAGTAGTGGAATCCAGTTTGATACACGTTTCGTCCTATTCGGAACTCGTCAGCTAGATGTATCTGCATCTCAGAGTTGATGTTGACTCCCGGACTCGAACCAAGTATCGTTCGCTTCAAAAGCCACCGCCTTCTCCACTTAACTACTGACTTTAGGTTATGTCGACACAATCCGCACAAGATGCACATATTCCAACATGAGACTGATCAATTCCAGTTTTTAAATAACAATAGGGAGATATAAGTAAAACAACACCAAGTGAATTTATCTTGGCATATGTTTAATAAGCCTTGATTTTATTAATTGATTACTCTTTCCTATGTATTTGTATTCACATAGACATGTAACTTGATGAATACAATCGGATGTGACGTAAATTATTTATGCATTGTCTAAGTCTACTTGGAATCATGAGCTTAAACGTTTTAATCACAACCAATTGAGCAGCATAATAGTTTATCTCTATGACTACTTTCAATCTCTGTCTTAAAACTATACTATTCGATTCACCATTATATACTCACCTCTACATTCATATATTAAAAGGTGAGACTATAATTTACGGACGACCTCTGAGTGACGCTAAAGTGACCTTGAGAGTGTTTACCTGATAACTAGGACCAAATGAGGGTTATAAATCAATGTCAAGAATTCGAATTATGGTTTACAGTTCATGGTTAGTGTTAGGAATTAGATTTACGGTTTTCATCACGAACTGACATCAGCTATAATGTCAAAACCCTATTTAGCCAAATGGATGGATGAATTTCGCGCCCAAATCCGAAACCTGTTTTCTTATCCCTGATTGGTTCGTCCACAAATTATAGTCTCGCCGTCTATTGGTCTATACCATTGTGATATTGACATCATAACCAATCTGTATGTTTAAAGCATTTTTACTAGCATTGATTCTTGGCCTAGATTAAGTTACAGGAAGAGTTTTTCAGTTGAATTAAATGAACATTCAGAAGTTTCCACAAAGTGAGCTAATATTAGTAATGATTTATTTATCATCACTAAGAAGGACTTGACATACATGATATTGATCACTACCCAGTGATCAATCAATTGTAGATTTGAAATTACATTAGTAAAACGGATTCTAGATCGACTTGAAACAATCTAAGTAGTATTCCAGATTTAAAAAGCTCAGAAATACATTTATTATTTAAAATTTATTCAAAAGTCCAGTTCTCCTTCAACTTCTGAATACATTGTATTATTATTATTAAACCAACAAATACTATTTTCAGAAGGGGGTTTCCTGAAAGTTTTAGTAATTTTATAGTTGAATTCATGAGTCAATGAAAGCTAGATCCATGAAAAACCTAGGAGCACTGGAAAGTTGTTTCGTTTTGATATGGGTCACTTAACAGTGCGCACCCACAATGCCGCCCACAGGATTCGGACCCACAACGTATTGGTCTTTCGTACGAACGCCTAACCTCTAGACCACTGAGCTAGGCGGTATCCAACGGTGTTAATGTCACAATTCAATCAATCTGTGAAATTGCGCTACCTGTCATGGCTTCTCACTAGAACTCCAGGAAATACCTTCTAAAGCCAGTTACTAGTGAGCATAAGATGATTATTATCAAAAAGAGGTTTTGTGGAGATTTTCCCATTCATTGATTGAAGAAATAGAAAGGATTGAATTCATAAACTTACATTTCAAAATCAATTTGATAGAGTGAAATACCCTTCAACTGTAAGAAAAGTAAGCTTAAACTCTTATTAACAAAAATCCAATTTCGTTATCTATATGATATTAAAGAAAAGAAGTTTATTTCAACCAAGATTACAGTAATTTATCTTTAATTGTATAGTTTTCTTTATTGTAAGAAGGATTATTATCTTTAACTGAACTTTAAGGTAGCTCCGTGTGATTATTAATGTGCAGGTCACTGTATCACCTTGTAACAATATGCTGAAGAATTAATGATAATAATCATTAAGATTTCAGTTTCTTGAATGATTATACATCTCAATGTGTCTTTGTCGGGGGATCCAGATAACTCCTTGAAAAGAAATTCAACAAACCCTCTGAATATTACGAAAAGCATCTTATCCAATCAACATTCTTTAGACGTTTCTCCAGAAACATCTAGAAAGTGAAAAGTCACATGTCCAGTTTCTGGTTGAATGATTACCTATACTGTTACTATGTTTAGTAGCATTCCAGAAGTTTTCGAAAACCTAAGGTCATCTAAAATACTATAAAAACCTTAGATTTTCTGTACATAAACAAACATTTGGAGTAAAGTGTTTCTTCCACATTTCTCATCTTTTCTCTCATGTTCAAGTTGCTGTGTAGATTCAGCCTACTGGGTGGGGTTACTAGAACAGCTTAGCAACCGAATCTAGTGTTCATATTAGACGATTTATCAATCTTGATAATGAAATGACTGAAATGAATTATGTTTTTTAGCCGTTTGAAGTTTCTATTATTAAAATTGCTAATGTATTTAATAAGAGCAATGTATGAATAACATTCTAACTGATAGTTAACCACCGTTTGCTTTTGTTCATTGTTATCTACACAAGATTATGTAACTAACTACTAACTGTGTTTGTGAGTGTTTTTTTTCTTTTTTCTCTTTTAATCATTCTACATGTTATTTCTGTAAAGAAATAAGAATGAAACTGTCATGTTTGTTATCTTTAATTGAATGATTGAAGATTGATGGATTCAGTGAACTGATATAATAACAGAATTAGACTTACTTGTAATTGAATTAGATTTATGATAACATAGATTGAATACATAAATATTGATACAAAGAAGCATCGAGTACATATGTGTCACACAAGTCACTTGATTTGTGTATGGACTGTAATATTTTTCGGGTGCCTAGACAGAAACAGATGGTTTTCTTAGGGGGTCTTTCTGTGTTGTTCAAGCTACCTACTTGAGCATTAAAGTCACTTGCTACAAGCACTATGTCTGAACGTTTAGATTTTTGAAGAAGTTCAAAAAACTTTCTGTAAAAGTCATCTTTTACTTCATCCGGGCTGCAGTCAGTGGGAGCGTAGGCAGAAACGACGTAAAAGCAACCACGTGTGTCCCTATCCTCTTGAGTTCTTATTTAGCCGTTTAACCGAACAGCATATAGATGACTGGTAACCGGGATCCATTCTCATAGTGCTTGTTTTGCCCTCGTAAATAATGCTATGCCTACACCTGCCAGTGCACAAGAACTAGCCATCGGGTCGCCAGAGACAAAGAGGGTGTATCTCATCGGTTTTCTGTTTTGGCGAGGTAATGTCAAGTGAATTAACTACTTCTATGAATACGATGTTCATCTTCCTGTGCTAATGAGATGTGGCAACTTGGACTGATGCATATATGTGTCTGGTCCTACGTTGTAGCTGACTGAGTGTAGAATATTCAGGAATTGTATTGTACTGAAATAAATCCAAAATTTTTATCGTATTGAAATGAATTCAGACTGTTCAAACTGATAGTTTTTCAACATGTTCCATATATTTATAGACCACTGTCATAACAAACTATAATTAATGAATAAATGAATAGTCTTCCAGCCAGAAAATGTACTGGTGAAGCCAAGTAGGCCCTTCTGGAGAAGTGGCTACATCGAAGCTCGGCTCAACTACCGGGGCGGGATAGATGTTTTTGCACTTGTAATCGTTTATGAGTATCGGTCGAGTGGTTGCTTAGTCCGATCTCTACCACCCGGTTTACCGCTCACGTTAGTTCATGGGACAAGTTCTATTATCCAGGAGACACGACGAGAACGTGTGAGTCGGATCTTACCTCCGAGAAATGAATAGACAAGCAAATAAACAAAGGCAATATTAAAAAATTCACACAAAAGGGTATTCGAACCAACCACACAATAGAGTATAAGTTAATTAATAGAACTGAACTAATACCATCTGTCAACCTCATGCTCTACCAGATTCTGATATTCTAAAGTGGGACAACCATTTTTTTAAATTGAGATCTTGAACCAATTGATGTTAGACCATCACAATTGAAAACCTGGAAGCACTGGACGGCCGTTTCGTCCTATTGTGGGACTCCTCAGCAGTGCGCGTCCACGATCCCGCGAGTGGGATCCGAACCCGGGGCCTTCGGTCTCGCGCGCGAACACTTAACCAACTGGACCACTGAGCCGGCATCCAATGGTGATAGTTTCTAACATCAACCAATCCACGAAATTGCGCGACCAACTTCCATTGTACTGAAGTAGATAACTGTCTCTACCCGACAAGTATTAGCTCCACTGGTCTGTATTAAACACTACGTCATCATCTCTTTAGTAATTATTGTCTAATAATATCTCTAATCTATCCATGTATATATGATGGCATTTCTTTATTATTATTATTATTATTATTATTATTATTATTATTATTATTATATTGTCACGTTTAAGTACTTCATCTGAATGATTAATTACATTTGAATTAGATAAATGTAAATAAGTATTTAGATTTGATGTCGTATGCACATAACATTGTCTGTATTAAACATAAAATACAATCAGACTTTGTCAGCATAGGGTGGTGAATATTATTAAGTTTTTGATTGTGATCATTAACCGATTGGTGTTAGACCACCATTGAAAACCTGCTTGGCCAGTATACCACTGAGCTGGTCGGCATCTAACGGTGTTAATGTCTGACCTCAACCAATCCACGAAATTGAGCCACCATCTTCCATTGTACTGAGGTAGATAGGCGGTTACGGCTTCCCTCATGAAGCTACTCACTAGTGAGCACATGGTAATTTTCGGTATAGGAATGTGGAGATTACCTAACTCAGTACAATGGAAGATAGTCGCGCAACTTCGTGGACTGGTTGAGACTAGACATTTACACCGCCGGATGCCGGCTTAGTGGTCAAGAGGTTAAGTTTTCGCGAGCGAGACTGAAGGTTCTGTGTTTGAATCCCGTGAGAGGAATCCTGGATGTGCACTACTGAGGAGTCTCACAATAGGACGAAACGGACGTCTAATGCTTTCAGGTTTTCAGTGGTGGTCTAACATCAATCAGTTCATGATCTCAAACAATCACACTTTATCAAAAGGTTTTTCTTTGCAATCCGTGATTGGTGGTTAAATTAAAGAACAAGATATAAAGTATGAAAGGACGTTTACTGATGTTTAAAATTTTAATCTGGTACTAAAGAATTGTCATAATATGAATATTAAATGTTAGAGGTATTCACATCCAATTGATCAGTCTTAATCAATATAGAACACTTACCATATCTCCATGATAGTCAATCTCCGAAATTAGTTTACTTTATAATGAGACATTTGTTTATTGAGTCCATATGAGTAACATTATGATATGATATTCACATATATTACTGAATAAAATAAAGAGAATGATAAAACGGTTCTTCACCCACGTTGTCAGACATTTCAATTTACTAAAACATATATATATCAGTATAGGGGTTGTACAGATTATTAAGTTTTTGATTAAGATCATGAACTGATTGATGTTAGACCACTATTGGAAACCTGGAAGCAATCGGTTCATGATCTCAATCTAAAACAGATATACTTTTAAGTTATCAAAAAAGAATTAAATGGTTTATGGTTTGAACAGGCTAAGACATTCAACTTTATAATACTGTGACAGGTTTGATTCCTGATCCAATTAATTCTCTTTGTGTAGTAGGTTAGTATCATTAACATTACACATGAAGTGTTGCCCTACGCCAATCTGTACTCCGTAAGTTTCACGAACTGACATTGTAGATAGAGGTTAGTTCTTGAGTCAACTCAAATATGTTTAAATTACTTTTTTCTTACATAGATTTCTTAATTTCGATTTGAATGTTTACTTATACTAATTGATCAGTTAAGTATTGGCAGATGTCATAACCGTCTAGGTTCTGATCCTGGTCGAATACTAACAAAAAGGCCATAGTTTGGTCACCAGTTCGAATAACTTGATATTGAGTATATTACGTGTGACCAGCATTATTCCGCAAGATGTCAGGTCACCAACTGTCATAAAGGATGACGGATAATCTATTGAAACAGACGGCATCGGTCTCTTCAACACCATATCATCGCCAACTAGCACAATATAACGATCCACGGTTTATTGACGATTGTATACACACAGAAATTAACTTTATTTTCATTGGTTTCCAATAAGCTTCAGTTGCTAAATAGTTCTTTTGGGATTTGATGCAAAACGTTAAGTTGAAAATAATTCATGCAATTCATTCTGAGAATTACCTTCATATTTTTGCACTTGAAATCACAAGTCAACCAAAGCTAGAATATCACTGAAAACTTCTAAGCACTGGACAGTCATTTCGTATTGACACATAAGTCCTCAACAGTGATCTAGAGGTTAAGGGTTTGCGCGTGAGAGAATGTCTTGGGTTCGAGTACAATGTACAGGACCGCGAATACTCTCTGCTGAGTGGTCCCCACATAAACGAAACGGCTCATGATTTCAACTGTGAAAAGACTACAATCTCCACAAATCCCCAGTATTGATAGAAATACCTTTATAATCTAAAGCGTTTCCAATTGTTTTCAAACTATTATCAATTTCTGATGACACATTTTATGATTTAAATTTATTTACCACACAGGGCTACTTAATTGAGAATATGCATATACTGTGTAGATGGAAAGAGTTCATAGTTTAATCGTCAAGTATCAGTCAACTGCTTTTAGATGAGAGAAGAATAAAACTGAGTTGATCACCTTAGCAATAACAACGACAAAAATATGAAAAACAATTAAATTCGCGCCTGAACAGTTTTACTTATCAAACCTGATTCAACGAACACTCAGCCTAACAAATGTATTTTAGATATTAACTAATATAAGTAAAAATATTTATGAATTATTCAAAATAAGAGCCATTAGGAGCTATTAGTATTTGATCACAGATGTCTTAAAAATATTGCTCTCATCTACTGGGATCACCGGATAAATAATAGTGAGGTGAGACATGGGGTATTAGGGAATGATAGTAAATCACTAGATAAGGCTGTAAATCTTCATCGACTGAGATGGTTGGATCTTGTGGTACGTATGCCTCAACACCGATTACCACGACGCGAAATGCTCATTAGTGCTGGAGATGGTTGGAAGAAAGTTAGGTGTGGCCAAACCAAAACGTGACATCAGTCCTTGAAGTCACTATCTTGTAGTGTGAGCCATGTTGGTAGATGCGGATTACTTGGTTGGCGTCCGCGTGATCATCGTAACCAATAGTCGGAGACTGTGTAGGACATGGCTCAGAACCAACCACGATGGCGCAGGTGTATACACTCTCTGTCTCCCCTTAAACTATGAGAATAAAATGGCTTCATATCCTTCTTTCTACGGACTAATTCTTTCTTCCTGTACTGTGTTCTTATATGCAATCTTCCTTTTATATATTACCACCACTGAATTAACTACTTCCATGAATTTGGTATTCATGTTGTTGTGCTAATGAGGCAAGACAAGTTGAACCGATGCAAATGTGTGCGGGATCCTACGTTGTAGCTGATTGACTGTCTGAAAATTTGTATACATGTCTTACTCGTTGTGATTTGTATTATAACTGACTACTCAATTCCGACTATTTGATAAGGAAATAAAGATATATGTAGGAAATGTAATGCTCTCTAAAATCTGAAAAAGAATGCGTTTATTTTGCTTCTTTTTTTAAAAAAAACAAACAAACATACTTTCAATGAATTGTTCAGCATTCAAAAGATTAAAAGGGATTCAACGTCACTGGTATGTATTTGAAGAGTCTACATTGAAATTAATGGCTTATCGTAATGAAATGGATGCAGCTATTCCAGATAAAGAACCATTGAAAATAATCAATATTCATGGAGCTGTATTTCATATTGATCCTGCTGAACATAATCAATTTAGTATTATGTAAGTAAAATACTAATCATTATTGCTGTTGTTGTTGTTCAAAATTGCATTATGTCACGAAATTATATTAACTGTCAAACGTTTTAAAACGAGAAGGCAGTAGGTAGTTATTTCATGTTAGTACTGGACTTCTTATTACGAATAGAACTCCTCTGAGGCAACTACCGGTCCCAAGCTCGGATAAAGGAGTAGAATTGGACATGGGGTTAATGATTCCATACTGTAGGAAACTACCTCTCTAAAAAAACGCTAACCAGAAAAAAATTATTCACACCAGTGGACTTCCCAGTAGGTTTAACCATAACTGTACATTGAATGAGACTCAAACCTTTCACTTCTTATGATGATGGCTTAATATATGGATCACTGAATCAAAGTTCAAGGGTC
The DNA here is from genome assembly GCA_944470205.2 of Schistosoma margrebowiei. Taxonomy (NCBI): domain Eukaryota; kingdom Metazoa; phylum Platyhelminthes; class Trematoda; order Strigeidida; family Schistosomatidae; genus Schistosoma; species Schistosoma margrebowiei. Next base: position 7,262,593 of record OX104028.1, read on the forward strand.
TACATTTAAAACTTTTTTAATATGACGCACTGACAATTCAATGTTATTAGTGTCTACTGCTTTACTCATAGAATTTACAACCCTCTATTTGGAATTTCATAACTTATCCTGAAATAAGTTACTAGCTTAATACACAATTTTAGTTCTAATTAAGATTTTTTGTTTGGAGATTATTTTGGATCAATATTCTTTACTCATTGTCGATCAATTGTGTATGAAAGATCATGTCGGACGTATTCAGAACTTTTTGTTGTTTATGCTGGAATCATTTGATAAAGTTTCTCTTCTGATATGATTTATGTATCACTGAAGTGTTAAAATCTATAAAGCAATATTCTGAGCTACTTATCTATAAAAAACAGTTGACGTTGAGTATAAGATGATATATATATATATATATATAGTGACTTATTATGAATTAGTGTTATTAACCGGATTTCATCAATTACTGGTTGCAACTTCAATCTCATAAAATCAGTGAATTGGAGATTTAGATTGTTGTTGAAAAGTCAAATTTATTGAAGTGCCAAATGTTATTTATTGGTGGATAATTTTGAATGATGTTCACTAAATCTTGGTTACCATGTACACCTAATTACAACCCATCATGAAGTAAATGTTTGTTAGTGTATAGGTAAATTAGAAGAAAGCTATAAGTGACCAAACCAAAAACACATCACTTCATCAAGTCATTGATTATTAGACTGAACTATATGGTTGAGTAAAGACTACATTACTTATATTCACATAATCATTATGATCAATGATTAATGACTTTATTTATCATAAGTGAGAATTGGTATTCATGGTGGCGAGATATTCACTCTTTGTTTCTCCTTATAATTGATTCGTATTTTCTATGTCTATAATTTCTAATGTATTTATTACTTTTATTGGCCTGCGATTTGTCTTGGTAATTTCATTTAACTGTTTTGATGGAGTATCACAACTTGGACAAATAGACCACCATTAAAAATCTGGAAACGCTTGACAACCGTTTCGTCCTATTGTGGGATTCCTCGACAGTGCACATCTACGATCCCGCTCACGGAATTCAAACACTGGGCCTTCAATCTCACACGCAAATACCAAAACTCTAAACCGCTGAGCTGGGCGGCATCCAACGGTGTTAGTTTCTAACTTGGGTTTGAATCTCACGAGCGGGATGGCAGACGCATACTGCTGAGGAATCCCACAATAGGACGAAACGACCGTCCAGTGTTGCCAGGTTTTCAATGGTGGTCTAACATCAATCGGTTTATGATCTCAATCAAAAATCTATTTATCTCCACAACCCTATATTAAACAAATAGGATGTGTCAGATTTCATTTTGATTGTGACCAACTGTTTGACTGATTGCCTAGCTAAGTGACTTTATATCATCAGTAGGTAGCTGTAAGTGGAATATTTAAATAATACTTGAAACAACTGACAACCAAACGTGAAGTCCTTCTTATTATCGAATGCTTGACACACAAGACATTGATCACCACCCAGTGATCAATCAATTGTGAGGAATAACAGAATTTATTTACATTTTGTATTTTTAGTTCACCAAAAATTCCATATAATATCGATTACATTATTAGAGTTTTCTTCTAGTAATCGATTGTTTTGTCTCGATATAGTTTTAAGCATATGAAACATTTGGAATAGTTATTTTTATCAGGTCACTTTAACTAATGAAAAATATACAGAAATCCACGTCAACATTAAAATCTTCATTTTGTATTTGTATATTGTGTCTTACTGGTTAGAATGAGAGATTTTCATGAGATTCAACTTAAAGTTTTATTTGTATTAAATAAAACTGAAGTATCAGAAGGGGTTTTGTGTATATTATATTGATTTCAATAGATGAGATCATGAGTCATTTGAAGCTAGATCACCATGGAAAACCTGGAAACATTGAATGACCGTTTCAGTCTAGTATAGGACTCCCCAGCAGTGTTGATCTAGGATCCTACCTCGTAAGATTTGAACCCAGAACTTATCGGTCTCGCGCGTGAGCGCTTAACCATTAAACTGAAGTGGTTTAGGTAATCAATATGATTATTTGCAATGATTTACTTTGATTAATGTTTGTTTTACGATCATAGGTCAGATGGAAAAGAACATATTCTTCAAGCAGAAACAGAAGATGCTATGCTGTTATGGCTTCATGTTTTACAGGTAACATTGTTTTAAAGTTTACATGATGAGTTGTTAAACAATCATTTAAAAGTAGAAATTACTATATATTTGTTCGGTCGACATATGAGTCTCTACATCATTAAACATCCACGAACCCAATGGAAACTGAACTCAGGATCTTCATGCCTCGCATGGAATACTTAACTTTCACAAATGAATAATCACCACCCAATGATCAGTCTGTTATTGGCATATGTGCATACTGTGTGTATTGCCTGGATGTTGCCTTAAATTACAAGCTTTATAAGCAGAAATGGATAGTGGCTAGCAATGAATGGCAGGACTCAATAGTTAATTGTATAACGCGATGGCGTTTGAAGTGAACGATACTGGGTTCGAGTCCCCAGGAGTGAACATCAATTCTGAGATGCAGGTACATTCAGCTGACGAGTCCCAAATGGAACGAAGCATTTTCAAAAAACATTATTCAAATAAGTGAATTTTTCACATTAACATTCATATTTTCAATCTTGTTGACTATTTTAACTCTTTTTTTTTAAAAAAAAGACAAGAAGAAACGAAGCTGTACATGCAAGTGAATCTGACAGTTCATCTCCTAATGATGATAGTTTAACAGATTATAAATTATTTCGTCAAAATTCATTAATGAAAATGCAAATGTCAATACCAGTAAGTGTAGTTTATGTAAAATTATTAGGAGCACATAATATTGATTAATAAAATTTGACATAAATCAATATTAAATTCATTTGGTATTTGGTTGAGATCATGAACCGATTGATGTTAGACCACCATTGAAAACCAGGAAACACTGACCAGTGGAGCTAATCCGTGTCGAATAGAAACAGGTGTCTACCTCAGTACAATGGAAGGTGGTCGCGCGATTTCGTGGATTGGTTGAGGTTAAACATTAGCACTGTTAGATGCCGGTTCAGTGATCCAGTAAGTTAAGCGTTCGCGCGCGAGACTGAAGGCCCAGTGTTTGAATCCCGTGAGCGGAATCATGGATGCTGCTGAGGAGTCCTACGATAGGATGAAACGGCCTTCCAGTGTTTTCAGGTTTTCCATGGTGGTCTAATATCAATCGGTTCATGATCTCAATGAAAAACGTAACAATCTCCACAACCCCTAAACTGATCATTTGGTATTGTTTATTTAAATCTTCTAATTGATGTTTAAGACTGCGATAGATCAAAGTGCATATCCTGAATTCCACTACTAGCCTATTATCCATCTTTACTTATAATACTTGTGAAGTAAGGTAATATAACGACAATACACACAAATCCCAAAACAGAATCATATTCGATTTCAATAAAAAACATCAATCAAACGATCCACTTTTTTAAAAACTAACGTGGACAGGTCAACACCATAGTTATTTTAGTTATTGCACCGTGCAATACAAACGGGGTTTGATAAAGTGCCTACTCAACAGGCTTGATCGTATTTATACAAATGACGCTATTGATGATGATGTTAAGTTGCAAATTAAAACATTAATGAAAAATGGCTATCCTATGACATTCATAAATAGATTGAAAATTTATAGTACAGTGAGACCTACTATAGCTTTGGTAGACAAAAAGTCTGTCTACATCACCTTACAACTTAGAGGTGACTCAAATAGCCTTTTATTGAAACGAAGGCTTAAATCATTGTAAACAATGATGGATGGTGACTAGCAGTGGAATCCAGGACACGTGTTTCGTCCTATTCGGGACTCGTCAACTGGATGTACCTGAATCTCAGAGTTGATTTTCACACTTGAGGACTCGAACCCAGTACAATTTGCCTTAAACGCCATCGCGTTATCCACTCACCTACTGAGTCCTGATAGCCACTTGCTTGTGTAATGGGGTGAATTTAAATTTGTTCAGGCTTAAATTAGTCATCAATAAAACGTATTGTGCAGCAAAGGTCATTATCAAGGAAACAACAAGGTTCATGCTTCATCGAAGACCTAAAAGACAAAAAAACGATTGCGTCACTCCTTACTGTGTTTATCAATTTAAATGTGTGTATGGTCACACATCAAAAAAGGAGGAGTAATCGTGATCTCAAAATTAGGGTGTGTGAAGATGTACCTAAATGGTTGCAGAAACAAATAGAATCAAATGACCTATTAAGAGTAAAGGATAAACATGCATCATCCTCTATTACCAAACACATAATTGAAACAGGCCATAAAAAAGTGTAAAAGGGCATATACTATGGTTTATTGACGCCTTAGCCATACGAAAATTCAAACTCTCTTTGTGCATTCAAAAACAGTTTGTTCGCAACTTAAACCTACCGTGGTAGTATTGACTTATTATCCAGAGTGATGAGGTTTCACATTGTTTTGCATATTATTATTATTATTATTACTATTATTATTTGAAAGATTTCCATAATGTAATTTAGAACAACATAGATATAAGCGAACAATATTGTTTTCGATTAGATTCTCATCATGATTTACTCTAATATACAATAATATTTCAAAGTATATACGAAATCGAATCGCGCGAGGTGGGATCATGGATGAGTACTGCTAAGGAGTCCCACAATAAGACAAAATGAACATTCAGTACTTTCAGGTTTTCATTGTTGGTCTAGCTTTAATTGACTCATGATCTCGACTATTGAAATATACGAAATTATTAAACTAATCAAGGCAGTTTATTAGTCAATGATGTTCAGTTATGTAATCCAATTACTTAACCAAACATAATTAGTTAAAAGTACAAATTGGTAGTGTGATGACAAATGAATTAAAGGCTTGAATCAAAGTTACATAATTGGAAATAGGTCAATGATTAGAAAAATATAGACATTGAAGTAACATTCATAGAAAGGTTATAAGATTACGTAATAAGAGGTGTTCAGATAATTGAATGGTGAAGCGAATACTTGCGAGAAAAGAATGGGTAAAAGGGGGTGAAGAAAAATAAATGAACAAAGAGTATGGAAAATAGTAAGAAATAAAATCATTTATTAAGGTCAAGAGAGAGAATAAGGGTGTTACAAATTTCTTATGAACACAAAGACTTGGATTTTTGGCTGGAATTCCTATAGCTTCTGCTATGTTTAAAAGACGAGATTGAACACCATAAGGAAAACTAGTAAGAATACAATAAATGACTTATTTCTGTCTATTACATAACCGCTATCGATTAACTGTGATAGGACCGAGCTGCGTATTGTCTTGACCGTGCCTTTTACTAGCCATGAAGGGAGGTGTTCACAAACTCTATGGTTCGGCTGTCTGGTAGTACGCCCGATATAGCTTACTTTTATTATTATCCTTGTCTCCTCTAACCCCCTTACCCCCATTTCTAGTCTAGTTCACCTTTTATTTTCTATATATAAATATTCTTAACAAGTATATTATGTGTGATCAGATTGTTTGAAATGTATTGCATTGATGTATCATCACATGGTTCTGATAATCTTCGTCTTTTTATTATATTATCGAAATTTATCAAAGGGACTAATTGCTTTGATTTCAGTGGTTCAGATCATGAGTGCATTGAAGCTAGACCATCATTGAAAACCTGGAATCACTGGACGACCGTTTTGTCCTACTATGAGACTCCTCAACAGTGTGCATCCACGATCTCGCCCCGCAAGATTCGAACCCAGTCTCATACATGAGCGTTTAACGACTAAACAACTGAGCTGGCCAGCATCCAACAGTCTAACTTCAATTGACTCATAATCTCAATCATTGAAATGACTATGATACCCACAAAAATCAAACTAAAACCCATGCTTTAAATCAATTTTTTTTCAGACAAGATTATCACCAATTATATCATCGGATTCAAATGAATCTTCACTGAATGGATCTATAATAACACGTAAAACAAGTATGAAAATGAATAAACTAATAAAACAAGAATCCATAGATCAAATGAACGATAATCATTCATTAACCGATCAATCAACTAATTTATTTCATTCATCATGGATATCTCCAATAGAAAATACAATGAATAATGAAACAACAAGACGTTTATCTTATAATAGATCAAGTTCATATGATTCAGAAATAGTTAAACAACATGTAAATGATTATAATTTTAATGAAAAATATAATAAAACGATATCAAAATCAAATAGTTCTTTACATTATCGTATAGATCAATCACCAAAAGGGATATACCATCATCATCATCGTAATTTAATGAACTTACCAATAGAAGAAGAAGAAGTTGAAAATGAAGATTATTCAATGAATGAAAAATTATATTATAATCGTAAATTATCAATGAAACTAAGTAAGTATTTTAAAACAAGGTCGTTTTAAGATGTGTCTCTCTGTGAGTGTGTTTGTGTGTGTTACTAAGGAATTCTAAATTAGAACGATACAACTTTCTTGTGTCAATTGATATTCAGTAATAATTTAACTGATTCTAGTTAGTGACAGCAAGAGAGTGGGCACAGTCAGATTTCCCTCTTGAAATAATGTCACATGGCCACGTGCATACAACCATTGTCAGGGAAGTCCTACTCACTAAATTCTCGTTGTGGGGGTGTTGTTTACGAAATTGAGAAGATGGAAAATCGAATGTCCGGAGATTTTACTGAGCTGGTGGATATGGAGTTGAAAAACCCTGATTACAAACCAATGGTGCACATGAGCTCCGGGATCCTGAAGGAACAAACGGCGTACGAACCAAGTATTGGTCACCGGCTACCATGAGACTGTATCTCCTAACGTTGCTAAACTGCCTTGTGGATCAGATCTTCAGGTCAAAGGCTCCGGGTGTGGTCCTCTAAGAAAACCAGATGTTTCGGTTTGGGCACCCGGACAGTTTCTCAGCCCTCACATAAATCGAATGATTTATGTGGCGCATATCTATTTGGTGCCTTCTTTTATTTATGTTTATTTGTTTATATAAATAAAATAAGTAGGACTGATAGGTCCTGAATTTGAATCCCGCGAGGCGGGATCGTGGATGTGCACTGCTGAGGAGTCTCATGACTCATGATCTCAACTATTGAAGTTTTCTTTATAATTAATTATGCCCAATTATTGACTAATGGCATAGTTCGTTTAGCCGTTTAGTATTGATCAAAGTCTATTCCAAAATCATCTTAACTCCAAAGGAATCGAAATCAGGTGAATGTCATATTGTTAGATATAGTCATCGTAAAACTCTGAACTTACATTTCTTGTAATCTACCACTTATCAGTAAGGTACGTCAATAATATTCAAGGGATCGATACCTATTTTAGTCTTTGAACTCCCTTCAGCCAGTTTCACAATCTGAAATGTTATCAGTGAGCTAACTGGACAAATTTTGCTTTATATAGGAAGATTATAATCGGATAGTAATTTAACTCTCTAACGACTAATCTCTTCCAGATAAGTTTAATCAAATACTCAGTATATTTCAAAACTGTTCAAACAAAATAAAATTTCACATGATATATTTATATATTGACATAAGTAGTATATAACGCTAGTCAAGAATAGAATGTCAAGAAGATCGACGAGGAAAGAACGGGAACAGAAAGTAATTGATATGGAAATGCAGGAACAATGAAGTTTGAGACGATTGACTGATACTTACAAAAGGAATAGTCAATTTTGAGACAATTGGTTAACGTTTTGCAAATAATGCATTTGCTGTATGGTTTTAAGATTTTACTAAATGATCCTGCTAGAAGAATCTGCAACAGAGTTGACTATCTACCAAACGAGTAACTTAGGGGAATTATTTGCCACTACAGTTGAGCATGGGCGAACACCTGAGAACTGTTATAGACTCTCAACCACAAGAAGCCGGCATAATAAGTTGCACATTTTGCTGGATTTATTAAGTTTGATATTTTGATTTTTTTTGTATTCCTACTTCACATATCTGAACTATTCAGAAGCATAGTTATCTAATTGGTGAATGTTACATAAAAATATTCATGTACATGAATAAATAGTTGAACACCTCATAATGTTTATTTAATTAAACACATGAATATTGGCAGAAGGCACTTAATATATATGCGCCACACTCCACCATTCGATTTGTGTGAGGACTAAAATATTGCCCGGGTGTCCAAACCGAGAGAGGTGGTTTATCAGGGGGTCACTTCCCAAACCTTTTTTTAAGGTTTAATCCACAAGGCAGTAAGGCAACGTTAGGAGATGTTATCCCATGGTAGCCGGTGGTCAACAATTGGTTAATACGCCATTTGTTCCTTCAGGGTGCCGGAACTCATGTACATTATTGGTTTGGAATTAAGGTTTTCCAACTCCCCCAGGTGGATGCTCCGTATATACTAACCCCGTTAATGCGTCGGATATTCGCTTTCCGTCCTCTCAATTCCATAAACAACAGTAATGTCTCCAGAAGGCAAAGAGTAAGAACTCCCTGACAGTGATTGTATGGACGTGGCCATGTGTGAGCATGTCGAGAGGAAAGGCTGACTCGACCGTACCAAAGCATTTGGGGGTGCTCATATTTTATTTTATTTTTATTAACTCATAATACAAATTCCAGTTAAAGCGTTTTAAAGACTGTTTTAAATATTATCTCAATGTTTCGAACAGATAGTCTTCTTTTAGTGAAAGCTACATATTTACTGCTAATTGTAAAGATCCATAACCCTCCATTTCAGTCCTATGTATTATGAATAGTAAAATGCATACCATTACAAAAAGATAACATACTTTGCAAATCATGCATAATACTCACATATTGAGTTAGTGCCTTCAAATTTACCAATTTTTGTAATATACTTTCAGATTTAACTCATGTTTATTGTTAAATGCAACATCATTTCCCAACGTTTTTCAGATGGAGAGAATCGTAGTCAATTGAGGACAACAATGAAAGTACTAGACAATGTATCAGAAAAGAAATGCCAAGTAAATAATCAGAAAGAAGAACTGATATGTAAGTCAATGAAAGATAGTAGTTTGTTGATTGTTTTAGTCTAAACTATACGGGTTAATGTATATTGATGTGTGACTAGACACTTGTGTATTCTACCATCGTTGATTAATAGATGACATGATAACTAGCTTAGATTTCATTCTTGAATCTTAAAGCAGACTAGATTTTCTTATATACTCTAAGTATTTTTAGATTCTGTAAATCGAGGAATATGTTAAGTCTTGTCCCGACCGTCGTTGCTACCTTGACGTGGTGATCGAGCTTGTCTGTCTTGATGAAACAATCGAGCTATATTGGTTGAAACAATCGTTCCTCAAGGTCCTACCATGCCAGATAGGTCGGTTGAAGAACGATAAGACTAAAAGCAACAAACCCAAGGTCCGAAGGCAAAGTCGTACCGCTGACTGTGCGGAGGTGTGATGGCAGTAACGTGTTTCCTTCAGACAGCCAACGTAACAGTGATGCTGCCTTCTCACAAAGAGGAATGGGGTTAGAAAAGGTTGACCCTAAAAATACACATCTCGCCTTATCCCATGGATATCCGTCTCAACAATTACAGAGCTAACACGAAAATTACCTACAAAAAGTCCATGTGTGACCAACCTCAAACAGTTGTCCCTCGGACACTGCGGTCGAACTCTCAGGTCACTAAGGACCACCTCTAATCCAATTTTCTCTCCATGTACCTCTAGAAGAACCCTTGAACGGTGTGGGCAACCGGAAACTGACAACCATCCTCATACCTCCAACAGCACTCAAGACCACTATATTCATAAACAATTTTCCTCTTCAATTCCTATTAAACCTTATTATTATCTTCTATTTCAGCACAAAACAGTATGATTGGGAATGATTCAAACTTAGTGGAAGAGATCAATGGAGAATCTAGAAAAATTTGTATGTTTATTTTATGTGTACATGTGCTTAATACTGAGTATCATTACATTTTTTTGTGACTTCATGTGATAGGCACTTATAAGTAATATATGTACATGTTAAGTGGTTGTAATTCGTCGGAAGTCTGCCCCTGACCTAAAATTTGTGTTATCTGGCATATGTCAACAAGGCTAACTTAAAATCTCAAAAGAATTGATGCTAATTAGGGGAGTTGATTCAGAGACAATCAGTTTCACAGCCATAAATGTGACAATAAATACCTCAAGGTTTCCTGGCGACTAATACCAGCCACTTAATATCCCAACATAGTGCGCACTATATTCAATCATTTAGACTAGAAGCCGAACAAAACTTGATTGAGCGAATTCAGTTATCACTGCAGAATTAGAAGGATAAAACATCCGGTCACCATTACACAGTGACGTATTATCCTCGAATTTGTTCAGTATTACAAAGATATTGGAATGCAAATAATTTCCAAATGGCAAAAAAATGACGGAGACGTTTAATAATATCTTTAAATTATATATGTAGTATCATTCTGCGACTCTTAAAGATGCTAATTTTTATTTTCTTTCACAACGTTAGTATATCATCTTTTTTTACTGGTTGCTTGAATCTCCACACTGATGTTTAGGAGTGAAATTGATCAATCTCTTGTTGACATATGTGCATTTTGCGTCGATATTGCCTTAAGTCACAAGCTTTATAAGCTGAAGTGATGGTGGCTAACAGTGGAATCCGGAATGCGCGTCTCGTCCTATTTGGGACTCGACAGTTGGGTGTACCTGAGTTGATGTTCACTCAGGGACTCGAATACAATACCGTTCACTTCAAACGCCATCGCGTTATCCATTTGGTTACCGAGTCTCGAAGTGGACAACTTTGGGATGCAGGTACATCCAGCTGACGAGTCACTAATTGGACGGGACCCGTATCCTGGATTCCGCTACCAGCTACCACCATCTTAGTTAATACTTGTAGTTTATGTAAAGCTGGAATTCCGTGCACAGTGGAATAAGATGTATTCATTTATTTTATGGCTTCTCCTCAGCTACTAATAACGTAGAAAGATTGTCAATAATTATTTACAACTGACTTATATACTTGAGATGATAACAACGAAGGTTGGGAGATTAACGGTTTTAGATTAGGGATGATTATAAAAGTTGAATTCATGAGTCAATTAAAGCTAGGCCACCACTGAAAGCCTGAAAGAACTTCCTAATATGGGACTCCTCAGCAGTGAGCTTCCACGATCCTGTTCGCGGGATTCGATCACAGGAACTATCGGTCTCTCCATGGTGGTCTAGCTTTAATTGACTCATGAACTCAACTATTTAGTAGGGATGGCGTCGGGATAACTTTAAGAAATTGAAGTATTCTGAGCATTGATTATTTGGAATAATTTTAAAATATTAACATTATATCCACTAACAAGAAAATAATGGGCAATCATATTGTTGAAAACACGTTGATCTTTTAATCTCAATCATTGTAGAGTATACTCCATGATATAAACAAGTATACTCATTTCTGTTCTTCCAACATAAATGCTTTGACACTAATGTGTAAACTGTCCGTCCTTTTTAGTCCTGCCGAACTTACTGATGAACTTTGTGACTAACCATGATCTTGTAGACACTTTCAACTATAGTTAACTCTTCTTTAGTCTTCATCCCTGAATATAAACGATTAATCAGTGTTCGAATCAAAGCTTTTTTGTAGATTATCAAGCAGAAACTATTGAAATTTAAATTAAGTTCACCTTAGGTCTCTTTTTGATGAAGAGAACTTTCTATTCGGCCATTCGAATTGCTCTGAGTACCGAAATCAAGAAATTAACATAGTTTAAAAACTTTTCAAGGTTAGAAGGCTTTGCAGTTCTGTGTGACTCCATAATAGTCGACCTTTGGAGCCATAATAAGATTCCAAAAATTCTTATAGTCCCGACTATATTGCTTCTAGATTATTGGTGTTTACTCTTGTGGTGGGGTCTACAAAATGTCGTTTGTAAACGACTATACGATGCACGTAACCAAGTCTAGATAGGCATCGCTATTATCTCCAGTCATTCGTGTATATTGTGGTACCTAGAGGCACATTATTTCGTATGATTAACATTGTCGTTGTGGCCTGTCGTTTTCTCACACGCTGGAAGTATCCTTTTTAAAATGATCTATCATTTATACCAAAGACCTGCTAACTATACTTAAGGAAGTACTACTTACCCAGTCCTCTTTACCACTTCTTCCTCTATTGAATTCAGGTTCTCTAACAATTGTTTCGTCGATTTTTAAGATTCTCCTGATTCTTCCAAACGAGTGATTCAAGCTAGTCATTTTCACTGCACATATATCCCGATAGCATCCATAACCCTGTATTAGTGAAGCTTCGGTAACATCTGCAAAGATTGCAGACAGTGTTACTGGTGCGTTTATAACTCATTTTTGTGTCACTTTAAATCTATTGAAAAACGTCCCTGTTCTAGCAGACTATTTTCTCTATCATGTATTAGATCGAAATACAACATCGTCGCTATAGTTTGCGCAATGTCCAACAGTCATTTGAACACTACAATCACAAATAAAGGGATTTCTTAGTAATCTCATTTGTTGTAGCCGCTCAAATATAACTTCTTGCTCGAAATCCGCTGTAAACCGATAGTACGTAAGCACTGAGTAATTAAATAACCACCAGGACCCTGAAACCATACATTCTCTTCTCATTGATCCTCCCATTAAATTATGGTGACATCGAAATCTTTCAATCATAAAGTTTGAAGAGTAAATTTTGGCTACTGAATATAAATAAGTAGTATAAAACAGTCAGCAAAAATGAGTGAAAATAAGGAAGTGGGTTTAAGCTTCTTAATTTTATCATCATAATTCAGTTCCATGTTTGATATCTTTTTTGCATATAAAACACATATATTTCGCAGCGACCGCCAATTCCACCGCGTCTAACGAATTTAATAAACTTGAGAAAGAAAATTGCAACATGATATCAAGAAATGGTAAGTTTGGTAATTTGTTCTTATCGATTTTATCTAGTAGCCAAAAGAGATATCTATGAAAATATAAAGAATTTCCTATGCACATATATGGATTATTTTGATATTTGGTTTATTTTCGACAATGTTGATAAAAAAATCGTCTTGATTCATATGTTAGAATACTTCAAAGCTTGTTAGCTTCAAATATCTCATATATAGTGCAGTGTAATTGTGTTTTCACATAAATTGTTAACCTAACCGCAGTTACTTTATTTCAGGAGATCTTATTCATCAACTGATAATACCACTAAATTGGTTAGTAGATACTATCGTATATGTGCATTTAACCAAGTTGCTAAACGATGATAAGAATTTCTAAAGATCAATAATAGTAATAAAAGTTGTGACAATATTAGTAAGAGTACAAGTCATTTGATATAACTTCAAAGAGAAAGAATGACGTAAAAGAACAACAAGCACACGAAAATGTTAGAATGGAAAAACTAATGTAGGCAGAGATTAGATGCATCTATAAGATTTTTCACCGATGTCATGAGATCAACCAGGAAGAAAATTAAAGTACGAACTTGAATAGAATAGGTAAAGATTTAGTACACTCAGTTTGCTAATAATCAAATTAACGGGTAGATTCACATAAGTCGAAAAAATAATAATAACAATAGTAGTAGTAGTAGTAGTAGTAGTAGTAGTAGTAGTAGTAGTAGTAGTAGTAGTAGTAGTAGTAGTAGTAGTAGTAGTAGTAGTAGTAGTAGTAGTAGTAGTAGTAGTAGTAGTAGTAGTAGTAGTAGTAGTAGTAGTAGTAGTAGTAGTAGTAGTAGTAGTAGTAGTAGTAGTAGTAGTAGTAGTAGTAGTAGTAGTAGTAGTAGTAGTAGTAGTAGTAGTAGTAGTAGTAGTAGTAGTAGTAGTAGTAGTAGTAGTAGTAGTAGTAGTAGTAGTAGTAGTAGTAGTAGTAGTAGTAGTAGTAGTAGTAGTAGTAGTAGTAGTAGTAGTAGTAGTAGTAGTAGTAGTAGTAGTAGTAGTAGTAGTAGTAGTAGTAGTAGTAGTAGTAGTAGTAGTAGTAGTAGTAGTAGTAGTAGTAGTAGTAGTAGTAGTAGTAGTAGTAGTAGTAGTAGTAGTAGTAGTAGTAGTAGTAGTAGTAGTAGTAGTAGTAGTAGTAGTAGTAGTAGTAGTAGTAGTAGTAGTAGTAGTAGTAGTAGTAGTAGTAGTAGTAGTAGTAGTAGTAGTAGTAGTAGTAGTAGTAGTAGTAGTAGTAGTAGTAGTAGTAGTAGTAGTAGTAGTAGTAGTAGTAGTAGTAGTAGTAGTAGTAGTAGTAGTAGTAGTAGTAGTAGTAGTAGTAGTAGTAGTAGTAGTAGTAGTAGTAGTAGTAGTAGTAGTAGTAGTAGTAGTAGTAGTAGTAGTAGTAGTAGTAGTAGTAGTAGTAGTAGTAGTAGTAGTAGTAGTAGTAGTAGTAGTAGTAGTAGTAGTAGTAGTAGTAGTAGTAGTAGTAGTAGTAGTAGTAGTAGTAGTAGTAGTAGTAGTAGTAGTAGTAGTAGTAGTAGTAGTAGTAGTAGTAGTAGTAGTAGTAGTAGTAGTAGTAGTAGTAGTAGTAGTAGTAGTAGTAGTAGTAGTAGTAGTAGTAGTAGTAGTAGTAGTAGTAGTAGTAGTAGTAGTAGTAGTAGTAGTAGTAGTAGTAGTAGTAGTAGTAGTAGTAGTAGTAGTAGTAGTAGTAGTAGTAGTAGTAGTAGTAGTAGTAGTAGTAGTAGTAGTAGTAGTAGTAGTAGTAGTAGTAGTAGTAGTAGTAGTAGTAGTAGTAGTAGTAGTAGTAGTAGTAGTAGTAGTAGTAGTAGTAGTAGTAGTAGTAGTAGTAGTAGTAGTAGTAGTAGTAGTAGTAGTAGTAGTAGTAGTAGTAGTAGTAGTAGTAGTAGTAGTAGTAGTAGTAGTAGTAGTAGTAGTAGTAGTAGTAGTAGTAGTAGTAGTAGTAGTAGTAGTAGTAGTAGTAGTAGTAGTAGTAGTAGTAGTAGTAGTAGTAGTAGTAGTAGTAGTAGTAGTAGTAGTAGTAGTAGTAGTAGTAGTAGTAGTAGTAGTAGTAGTAGTAGTAGTAGTAGTAGTAGTAGTAGTAGTAGTAGTAGTAGTAGTAGTAGTAGTAGTAGTAGTAGTAGTAGTAGTAGTAGTAGTAGTAGTAGTAGTAGTAGTAGTAGTAGTAGTAGTAGTAGTAGTAGTAGTAGTGAGTGACCTCAAGAGATAAATGAGTTTTATCAGATAGAGTTTTGTGACTAATATAGTACTTTCATTGTTGAATTCATGATTCATTTATAGCTAAACCATCATGGAAGACCTGGAAGCACTGGACGACTAACTCATCGTATTATCGGATTCCCCAGCATTTAGCATCCACGACCTCGATTGGGGAATCCGAACTCTGGACATATCGGTCCAGCGTGCTTAACATCTAGACCACTGAGTTGACATCTAATGGCGTTAATGTTTAACTTCAACCAATTCACGAAATTGTGCCACCGTCCACTATTGTCTTCAGTGAGTTACTATCTCTCAACAGATCTAGTTGAACTCCACTGATGATCAGTGTAGTGGATCGTGGAGTGAGAGCTTACTCTCCTCTCTCCCGGTCATACCAGATCATTTGATATCATTCATCCATAGTATATTAAGATCGTTGTTAATTTGTCTTATTCATTATTAATTTAAATTATATTTTGATTCTATACGTTTGTTTTATTAATTAGATAATAAATTTTTCGGTGATTCAGAAATGATTGAAGGTAAATTACAAAATTTAATCAATTAATTCTACATTTATCTTCTATTATTTCATATAAATATATTGATTCTTTAAGGGAAATATTTAGAAAATTCGTAATATTGTAGTGTCCATATAAGGTTGTGGAGATCATTAAGTTATTGATTGAGATCACGAACCGATTGGTGTTAGACCACCATTAAAACCTAGAAGCACTGGACGGCTTTGGGTGCAAATCCCGCGAGCGGGTTCGTGGATGCTCACTGCTGAAGAGTCCCAAAATAGAACGGAACGACTGTTCAGTGATTCCAAGTTTTCAATGGTGATCTAACATCAATCGGTTCATGATCTCAATCAATATTATAGTGAACAAGATCAGGAGTGGGAACAACTAAACGTATATGAATTCAAAATGACAGAACCATACAGTCAATCAATTATCTCAGACTTGACTGATTCTTCTTTTTTTTCACTAATCACTCTTTTTTCTCGTTCTCTTCTTTTCTCTTTGCACTTCACTTTCTGCTGTCCGGTATTTCACTTTCAACTGATGATATGTACTACTTATATCTGTCGATATCAGCAGTACACACCACAATATTTACTGGTTTTATTTCAAAGATATTATATTTAATCGTAATCATTTTTAGTTTTATACATTAAGATTCTTTTCATAATAAGTTCATTTTATGAATGAAATCAGATCAGTTAGCATACATAAATGCAAACAATAAACTCTCTCTTTACCCCCCACCAAGTCACTTTAGAATAGTGAACAAGACTATTGCGTCTGAAGAGGATAAACGGAGGGGATAAAAGTATATAATTAACGCCTTATAGTTTAATAATTTTCCTATGAAGATTATTAAACGTGAAAGCAATCAAGATGGTTTGTTACTAAATAATAATGGATTAATATTATAGTTTTACCATACTGTTATGGTACAACAGAAGAACTTTAAACGGTCTTCAAAATAACATAGAACAACGAACACCCTTCGTAATGTTTTAGTTTGTATAAAAGAAAAAATCCCCTTTATGTCAGTAATTTCCATATTCCCATATTGAAAATATGCCAACAATTTGGAGAGATGCTGTCAAGAAGATTGACAACTACTTCCATTTTCAAATTTTAAGCATCGTTATCAGTACAGTATTTATTATCTCATTGAATTGTTTTTCTTCAACTAATTATGTGTAGGTAATTTCAGTTACAAGTTAACATCAGTCGATATTTCCATCTTCAGCCTATTCACTCAGAGGTATGAGTGCGGTAATCATTTCCCGGTTGCCCACACCGTTCATGGGTTCTTCTAGAGGTACATGGAGAGAAAATTAGATTAGAGGTGGTCCTTAGTGGCCTGAGAGCTCGACCGCAGTGTCCAAGGGACAACTGTTTGAGGTCGGCCGCACACGATTTTTTTGTGGGTAATTTTCGTGTTAGCTCCGTAATTGTTGAGACCTTACCGCTGGAGACGGATATCCATGGGATAAGGCGAGATGTGTATTTTTAGGGTCAACGTTTTCTAACCCCATTCCTCTTTGTGAGAAAGCAGCATCACTGTTATGTTGGTTGTCTGCAAGAAAAAACCTTACTGCTGTCACACTTCTGTACAGTCAGCAGTAGAACGTCGTCTACTCAATGACTACCTACTTTACGTTCATGATTAAACTCCATCGAATATGAAATACCAACAAAACTTAAAGAACTTATGTAGGCGGACATTATTAAGTAACATTTGATTATAAAAACAGGTTACACTAACCAGATATTCAATCTAGTCTCTTAAAATATTAAGAAAATACTGTAAATATATTAAGTAATATCAAAACCTAGCGCACTATGAAAACCTAGCGCGCTATTTAAAAAGGACAGTGGTATTTTTCCTCGCTGAGTAAATTTGTTTGTTTTGATCGTTTATTACGTATCAAGACTACTGTTTTCACTTTAATTGAATTTATTTCAGTTAAAGTATTCGACTAAAGTATTGTTTTTACTGTTTTGTCGTTAGTACTCTTGAGTACCTCTTTTTCAACTGTATCTGTTAGTACTTTTGGTCCTAGCAATCTACAGCTCTTCACTTTTGGTCATTGTTAAGTTTTTTTTGTTTCTGAGTATCATCACAGTTTAAAAAAGAACCCCTCCTAAATGACCGGACAGTGTAAAAAAGCAGTTGTCAACGTCCGGGTTGTCGTTATCCTGTTGAAAGCGGCATGCAGTGCGACGAGTGCAAAGGCTGGTACCACGAAGTTTGCACGAACTTGACTCCTGCTGCTTCCAAACGGTTCAGTAAGAAGGGTTGTGTATGGCTTTGTCAACAATGCTGCTCGGATGCAAACAGCTTGTTAACCAAGGCCATCCCACTGGTTGATGCTGCAAAGAAGTGCTTTAGTAAGCATAGTCGGAACACGTCAAACAGCACTCGATCTGTCGACACGCAAATCGACGTGAAGGAAACTAAGGTTAGTTCGATAACAGACGACTCACGCCCGTCAACGAAGGAAAAGCCGTCTCCAAAGGGGCCTGTCTTAAACAAAAGCTGAAGAAAAGTAGGGTCTTCTGTCTCCAGTCTCCCAGATGGGGTCCGACAGGAAACACCTAGAAGCCGCAATCGCAAGGCTCGATCGATTTCAGGCGGTAAACATAACCCGACCTCTCAGGTCGTCGACAACCTCCCAAAATCCAACACTAGGTTAGACGCAACTGTTATTGCTTCTACCAGCACCGTTGACGAATGGGTACAGATTGTAAAGAAGAAAAGTAGGGATATGAAAGGGAATCCTGCTCTCGTTAAAGTAGTTGAAAAATCGAAAGCTGATCATAGCGACAGATCAGCTATTTTTCATAGAATCAAGGAGAGCGAGAGCTCTGAACCTAAATCTCGTTTTGAGCATGACATTGTACTGATTAGGAAGCTGCTTAATCAACTCATGACTCAAAATATGACCGGGGTCACCTTGCTAAAGGTGTACAGACTAGGGAGTCTAGCGGACTCAAAACCAAATCATTCCAGACTGCTTAAAGTAGTATTCAGCTCTTCGAACGAACGTGACTTAATTTTACAGAATGGACACAAATTAAAGGGTTCAGGAGTCTTTATCCGAAAGGACCTACCGTTGGCAGACCATGTTAAAAGACGGGAAGCCGAAAAAGAACTACAACTCAGGTTAGACGCTGGCGAAAAGGACCTGAAAATTGTAAATTTTTGGGTTGTAAGGCTTCGACAGAGAATGATGCCGAAGCCACTCTAAGTGAAGCACAAAGGCACTTAAACAGGCTTCGGATCTGTTACACCAATGCACGAAGCTTACTTAATAAGCGATCGGAACTAGGTGTACAGGTTGACTTTACAAAGCCAGACATAATCGCAGTAACAGAAATCTGGCTGACACAGTCTATAGATAGTGTGGAACTTGATTTCGAGGGTTTTACGTTAGTAAGGGCCGACAGAACACAAAAGCGCAAAGGAGGGGGGAGTAGCTCTGTTCATTAGGAATGCTATCCCATTTGCCATTATCAGTAGTGTATCCCATGAGAGTGGGACGTGTGAATTAGTTAGTTGCCGCTTGCAATGCAACGGACAAGAGCTGCTGATTGGTTTGGTCTATCATAGTCCAAGCTGTGAGGCAAATAAGATCCTGTTAAGCAGTCTCAATACTTGGTCCCAAAGTGGTCGATGTCTAGTCCTAGGGGACTTCAATACACCTATGGTAGACTGGGAAAATCTGCAAACTAAATCGTCGGAGAATTCCTTCGAGCAGAAACTAGTTGATGGGGTTATCACATGTGTCCTAGTGCAACATGTGAAAGAAGCGACAAGGTACGATCGGACACTGAATCATCCTTATTAGATCTTATACTGACTCACGATGAGGATGATGTTGCGAACCTCCATCATATGCCACCCCTAGGTAAAAGTGATCACGCAGTTTTAACTTTCGACTTCCATTCAACTTCCAGTCACGAGCACGCATCAGTCCAGTCCAGACACAACGTCTGGAAAGCAAACATACCAGACATCATGCACTCAGCATCGTTAATAGATTGGACAATAGACCCAGAGTCCTCCATTGAAACGGCCTGGGACGCATTTCGAAATTCATACTTAAAAGTTGCCACACCTCACATCCCTTGGACTATACCAAAGGGGCCGAAAAACTCAACACCATGGTTCACTAGGGAGGTCCGTATCCTTCTCCGTAAGAGAAAAAAAGTGTGGGATAGATTTAGGTTACTGGTGACTAATGAGTCAAAATCTCAGTATCGAAAGGCTCGGAATACTTGTGCCTTGATCCTCCGTAAGTCTAGAAAATTGTACGAAGAAAAACTTGTTAAGGAATCCATAGAATGTCCTAAACGCTTGTATTCCTATATAAACCAAAGGACAAGAAGTAAAGGAAATATTCCTGCTCTATGGGGAGACAGTACTGCTTCATCATTAGTGGAGGACGACTTTGGTAAGGCTCAAGTGTTCTCGAACTACTTTAGCAACGTATATACCATAGAAGCGCCCTTCCCGTCAGCGTATACAGATCCCCCCATACACACACTGGATAGTGTGACCATTAAAGAACTCGATGTCTTTGGTCTGCTAAATAAGCCTGAAACAGGCAAATCCACAGGGCCCGATGAATTTCATCCTAGTCTACTGAAGGAATTATCTAACTTCGTTGCAAGCCCTTTAAGTACATGCTTTAACCTATCCGTTACGCAGGGTCGTTTACCAAAAGACTGGAAAAACACCATAGTAAGTCCTGTCTTCAAAACAAGTACGAAACACAAACCTGAGAACTACCGCCCCGTTAGCCTAACTAGTGTGGTTGTTAAAATCTTAGAAAAGATTATTCGGAAGGAGCTGTTTAAGTATCTCGATAAAAACCGGATCCTCTCGGAGAAGCAGCACGGCTTCAGAATAGGTTATTCTTGTCGCACTAACTTATTAGTGGCTCGTGAAAGCTGGTACGCTCTTAAGGACCAAAAGCTACCTGTAGACGTCGCCATCATTGATTTCAGTAAAGCTTTTGACAAAGCTCCGCACAACCGGCTGTTATATAAGTTAAGAAAAGTCGGAATTGGAGGCAATTTATTGATGTGGATAAAAAACGTCTTAGTTGGGCGTCAACAAAGAGTAAGGGTGAACTTGAAGTAATCTAGCTGGGAAACTGTGCTTAGTGGAGTGCCCCGGGGTACAGTTTTGGGGCCAGTGCTATTCCTCTTGTATGTAGATGACCTTCCTTGTCTTCTATCATCATCGGTCTTGCTATATGCTGACGATATCAAGATATGGAGAACGATACGATGTAAGAGTGATAGCTTAGAACTTCAAAATGATCTGAAAAAGTTATTTGAATGGTATCAAACCTGGCAGTTGCCGATAAACACTTCCAAGTGTGTTGTGATGCATGTCGGTCATCAAGGCACAGATACATACACGATGAATAACACTGAGCTACCTTTCGTCCAGACATATAATGACTTGGGAGTTATCGCTAGTCAAGACTTAAAAACTACTGCACACTGCCGCGCAATAGCCGCCAAAGGTTTTAGAACGTTATGGTCAATACGTAGGGCTTTTAGTCATGTAGACGCTAATGCGTTTTTGACTTTGTATACAGTGTTCGTTCGTCCTAAATTTGAGCACTGCATACAAGCGGCTAGCCCCTGCTTAAAAAAGACAGTGAGCTTCTGGAAAAGGTTCAGAGAACGGCGAGTAAGCTGGTTCCCGGAATAGCGAAGCTTCCGTATGAATCTCGACTGGCCAAGCTGAACCTTTTCCCGTTGTCATATCGCAGAACTAGAGGCTACTTGATTACAGTTTACAAGTTGCTTAGTGATAAATTTGCACCTAACATGCCCTCATTTTTCTTGTCTTCAAAAACAGAGAATTTACGAAGGCACTCCAAAAAAGTTCACAAGCCCAGAACAAATTACTTGTCAGCTGACTATCGACTTTCCCATCGAATCATCAATGAGTGGAATTCATTACCTCAGCACGTGGTTGAGGCTCCATCCGTCGACTCTTTCAAAAGAAAGTTGGATCAACTGAGAGACCACCATTGGGAGGACTAACATAGGCCATCGAGCCTCCTGTCCTTCCCAAACTGAAACTGGAACTGAAATACGTAAACGAACACAGAATATATTCCTTAAATTTGGCCAAACTTATAATCTCTTTAGAAAATTATCGTAAAAATAAGAAATTATTGTTTTACTTACTTACTTATGCCTGTTACTCTCAATGGAATATAGGACGCCAACTAGCACCTTCCAACCCACTCTGTCTCCGTTTCTCAGCGTAATGTGTTCTTTGGTCTTCCTCTTTTCCTTTGACCTTGAGGATTCCATGTGAGGTACTTTTAGTTTCTTTTAGTAAAAACTAAATCATCTTTATAGTCACTGAACCCGCATACAGAAGTTTCTAGCAATTGTCCAATACGGAAGCTACATGTAGAGATTCTGGAATATTCTTTCAAAAGATGATTGGATCGAATATCTTCGGCTCTTTCGGAGCTTCTTAGAGCTTCCTCAAGTTCACCCTTGGGCCATCCTCACACCTTCTCTCTTTAAGATCTGCTGTGTATGACAATTTCCTCGGTCCCACCTGAAACTTGATTACCGCATTCCTCTTGAGATCCATCACCACTTTCCCCTTTCGTATTTTATCTCTTCTACATTCGTTCTTCTTAGGGCTTTTTTTAGATGGATCTAAGAGTGTTTGAAACGGGAATCAACTTTATGTGATCAACTTTTAACAAAACTTTTCACAATATGCTACTAACAACATTCTCTTATGTAAATCAGGTACACTTACTTATTATTATCATTGTTATAAATTATCATAGGTCCTCAAGAATCATCTGAACGACAGTATCCAGGACAACAAATATCAACTGCTGAATATTTGACAAATCAATTATCAGCAAAATATCAAAGTTCAATAATACTTCAAAATCCTCGAACATTTAGTGATAGTGATATCGATTTAGAAAATGAGTTATCACCAAATGACTATATAAGGTAAATTGTTTCATGATTTCTTTTGATAGTTTTTTCTCTTTCTAGATTAAACTAAAGTTTTGTTATAACTATTTGATATTAATTTCAATGTTTGAGATCATGAGTCAGTTGAAGCTAGATCATCACCACGGAAAACCTGGAAGCACTGGATGGTCGTTTCATCCTAAGGTGTGGGACTGCTCAGTAGTGCGCATCCACGATATCGCCAGGTTTTCTATGGTGGTCTAGCTTCAACTGAATTATGATCTCAACTATTGAAATTACTATAATATTCACATAAACCACTTCTGATATGAATCAACATATGCTCGCTAGTGACTGGCTTCGAGAGATATTTCTTGGAGCTATAGTGTGAAGCAGTGACCAGTGGAGTTCAACCGGGTCTGTTGTGAGATAGTGACTCCCTGAAGATAATGCTGGATGTGTCACTCAATTTCCTGGATTAGTTGAAGTTAGACATTAATACCGTTGGATGCAAACCACTTCCGTGGTCTAGTGGTTAAGGGCTGATAGTTCCTGGTTTCAAATCTCGAGAGGCGGTATCGTGAATGCCCAATGTTGATGAGTCCCACAATAGAACGAAACGGCCGTTCAGTGCTTCCAGGTTTTTCTTGGTCGTCTAGCTTTAATTTACACATGATCTGATATTAATTGAAGAATTATTGAAAAGAAGATTAAAGTGTATACAAATGCTTCATTCTAACATACGACAGTATGATTAGGCGTATAGGTGATTTTATAAGTAATTAGATTTGACAAAAGAGGAAAAAACTGAACAACATCTACAAAATAAATTATTCCAATTGCGACAAGCATTACATCGGACAAAATGGACACCCCCTGAATTTTCACCTGTACAAACATCAGTTGGCGGTCAAAGGTCATGATATATCGTTGTTTATATTAATTCATGTGGGCAACTGTGGGCATACATTCAACTGGAAGAATATTGAAATCTTGGATGAAGGCAATTAGGCCAATCATCAATCAATAAACATATTGAAATCGATTCAATTTACCAATCAATCAGAACAATTACGGACAAATATAGGACCAAAAATTGAATCAATGGAAGATACAACCAAAACAACAAAGTGAAAAATGACAAATTTAAGGTCAACAGGAACCAATCAACATCGAGATCTACAGGTAAAGCTGTGAACCTTATCTAGACAAATTCAAACACTTCACTTCTACCTGAACTTTGTACTGATGATGATGTCGTTCAGAAGAACAATGAAAGCTCCACGATCAAACCATCTAGCTCAGAGATCAATACTCCATCAAAAAACAGGAATAAGCACAAGCTAACATCCGTAGTAACTAGAAGTGGAATCCAGGACGAGCGCCATTTCGTCCTACTTGGAACTCGTCAGCTGAACGTATCTGCATCTCAAAGTTGATGTTCACTCCGAGACTCAGACGCCATGATTAATCAAATAAATATTTTTTTTAAATAGATGAGATCATGAGTCAATTGAAGGTAAACCACCATGGAAAGCCTGGAAGCAGTGGACGGCCGTTTCGTTATACTATGGGACTCCTCAGCAGTGCACATCCATTAGGGTTGATCAGACTTCTAAGATAAGTGAAGTTGTCAACGCGTTCGAATACTTCACTCTCTATTTTTTAGTTCAGGTGTTTACGTAGGCCATTCCTGAAGCAAAAAATTGTATTTAAAGAAGGAGAAACACATCTCAAACATTCTGACAGTTGCTTAATGCTACCAATATTTTTTTGTTTGTAATTTTTGTGTGTGTAATTTTGTAGAGAATTAAAATCTCAACTACAATCAGCATTAGATCGTGAAGCATCATTACGTCAAATGTTATCTAGTCGTGAAGCTGGTATGCGTGAAATTGATCAAAAAGTAGAAAATATTGAGAATAAAGAAGTGAAAGATAATTCAATATTTAAACTGTAAGTAAATATGTTTATTATTATATATAACAATCTTCTTTTAAGTAAATTAAACTGTTAAATGAGACATAACTCATTAAATTAGTGTTAAGTATCCAGTAAAGTGGATAGATCACACAAAAAGAACAACTGCAGATCTGTAGAACTTCATGTAGAATAAAGACTGAACAACACAGTGTGGAATTACCAATTGGTAACCAATTAATGTGCTGGAAGTTACTAACTTCTAGTCTGAACCATGTTGGTAGATGCAGACTTCTTGGTTGGCGTCCGCATGATTATCGTAACCAATGTTTGGAGACTGTGGGTGAAATAGCTCAGAATCGATCACAATAGCATCGGTGTATACACTCTTTGTCTTCTCGTAAACTATGAGATCAAAATTGGTTTATATCTTTCTTTCGATCAACTAATTCTTTCTTCCTGTACTATATCCTTATACACAATCTTTTTTTTATATATTACCACTATTGAAGTAACTAGCTCTATGAATTCGGTGTTCATGTTGTTGTGCTAATGAAGTGTAGCAACTTGGACCGATGTAAATGTGTGCCTGGTCCCACGCTGTAACTGTCTGATTGACTATTAATCTTGCAGGATGTCAGTTGTTCTTTGAATGGTTCAATGATAGATTCATTTGATATAGGTTTCAATGCTTAGTGGAACACCAGTGCCTTCCATATCATAGAATGTTTACTTGAAGAGTGACATTCAGAGATATACTCACTGCTTGCTGATCAAATAAATTTTCATCATATTTTCGAATTAACAATGAAAAGATAGAGTTAATCTGAAAAATGTGATGTACTTTCGCTATGTATTCAGAACAACCTTGTCATATACAAACTTGTCAAGGTATTATTTATGAAAAATAGTGAACAATAAGAGTTCAGGTAAACATTAAGCAATAGAGAGAATGACAAATTATCTTAATATCCAAGGTCATAAAATGAGTTAAAGATTACCCAGGACTAATCCAAGATTATGACAAACGAGACAACTGTCCCTCATGAAATTCTCTTACGTGTCCACATGCATACTCACTGCTTTCTCAAGGCATTAGTGTTGTTAAAGAAATTGAGAGAATGAAAATCGAATGTCTGGCGACTTAACTGAGCTGATGGATATGGAGGATCCACGCACGAGAGTTGTAAAACCCTGATTCCAAACCAATGGCGCACATGGGCTGCCTCCAGGATCCTGAAGGAACAAATGGTGTATGGACCTATTGTTGGTCACCGGCTACCATGTGACTGCATCTGCTGACATCGCTCCACTTCCTTGTGAATCAGATCTTTAGGTCGAAGGCTCGAGGTTTGACCTCGTAAGGAGACCACTTGTGTTCAGTCTGAGCACCCGGACAGTATCACAACACACACATAAATCGAATGACTTATGTGGCGCATATCTATTTGATGCCTTCTTGTACCTATATTTATGTGTTTAAATGACTAAAACACAAAAAGGGTGTTTTAATTTCATCAAGACTTCTGTATATTTAAGAACTCGTTCATAACAATCTCCATACAACCTTTTTTTAAAAATCGTAATAAAGTTTTGACAAGTCTGTGTATGATCAGATCAACTCTATCGCATTGTTCTATTAACATTTATAAAATGGATTAATGGCTTGAACAAATAATGTTATGATACTTTATAGCTTTGAAGGAAATTTAGTGTTACCAACCTTTTGACGATAATCAATAGCAAATGATCCGTGTCATTGTTAACTCATAAATCACCGGACGGAACGCTACTAAAAATAAGACCAACACTCCAGTATGACTGTGAACTGATAAGATTGAACTGAAAGTACTCATTTCTTAACTAAGTGACCTAGTATACTAAGGTGTACTGATACACACCGATTTCCTATCCACAAGTCTCAATCAGAAGACGATAGTAAGACAATCAATGTATGCACTAAACATCTAACTTAAAAACCCAGATGGTTTTATAAATGAATTATAGAACTATAATAAACTAAATCATCAACCTGGTTGGGATCCACGAGACGATAGCAACCGATTGTTAGAAACCTTGAATGACTGACTGACTGACAAACCTTCTTCACCATCTTAAGAACTACAACTTAATATGAATACTAATTTACGATATATATATCTAACTGGGACATTTGAAATAGAAAATCTGGATAGAATTTTCATAATTAATTTGCAATAGTCTGCAAATAGGACAGAATGTAGTAAAAATTAATGAGTGAAATTAGAGAAATATAAAAGATCGAAGATCCTGGGTTCGAACCCCGTGTGCGAAACTTTGAGTGGGCACTGCTGAGAAACCTCATACTAATATGAAACAGTCATCCAATGATTTCGGGTTTGCATTGGTGGTCCAATATTGATCGATTTTATGATCTCAATCAGTAAGTCAATAATCTCCACAATCCCATACTGATAAATATATAAATCACAGAAATTAAGTCTAATAAAGATACGGCAAAAATATAAACGTATTGTGGTGTATGCTAACTGATGTCGATAGATATAAGTAGTGTGTATCATCAATCAAAAGTGAAATAGCTGGTGGTGGAGGTTTAAGAAGATCAAAGAAAAGAGAACAAGAACACAAAATGATTGCTGTGATAAAACAAAGGAAAAATGACGTCTAAGATGACCGCTTGACATTTTGAAAATGAATTATTAGCTGTATGGTTCTTAGATTTTACTAAGAAGTTCTGTTCACTCAATTAGTTATTCAGCTAAAATGTAGGATCAGTCACATATATGCATCGGTTTAAGTTGCTACACTTCATTAGCACAACAACATGAACACCGAATTCATAGAAGTAGTTACTTCAATAGTGGTAATATATAAAAAAAAGATTGTGTATAAGGATATAATACATGAAGAAAGAATTAGTTGATCGAAAGAAAGATATAAACCAATTTTGATCTCATAGTTTACGAGAAGACAAAGAGTGTATACACCGATGCTATTGTGATCGATTCTGAGCTATTTCACCCACAGTCTCCAAACATTGGTTACGATAATCATGCGGACGCCAACCAAGAAGTCTGCATCTATCAACATGGCTCAGACTGGAAATTAGTGACTTCAAGAACTGATGCCACGTTATGGTCTGACCGCCCACAACTTTCTTCCAACTATCTTTACCACTGGTCAGCATTGAGCAGCGTGGTAATCGGTGTTCAGACATACATAACACATGGTCCAATCACCTCAGTCGATGAATATTTACAACCTCACCAAGTGATTTACCATCATTTCTCAATACCCTACATCTAACCTCACCATCACTTGGTTGGTGATCCCAGTAGATGCGAGCAATATTTCTAAGACATCTGTGGTCAAATACTAGTAGCTTACAAGTATCTTCTACTCTTAATGGCCACATTTCTCAGCCGTAAATTAGAACAGAACGAACTGCTGTAAAGTATACTCGTCCCTTAATTGATAGGTGGATGTCTCCTCTTTGCCATAGATGACGTAAATTGGCCAAGGCCAAACGAGCTTTCTGAATCGGTGTAGAGATTTCGCCAGACACCAACCGGTTAGGGCTTATCAGACTTCCAAGGTAAATCAAGTTGTCAACACGTTCGACTCTTTCACTCCATATCTTTAGTTCAGGTGTTGACGTAGGCCAGTCGTGAAACAATAAATTGCATTTAAAGGAGAAGAAACGCATCCCGAAAATTCTGGCATTGAGGCTTAGTTCTATCAAAAAACTTTATATATCATCAGTATCTTCACCAAACAGGACTATATCATTTGCGTATCCTCCTGATAAGAGATCAATACCCGAAAATTCGGTCAACAAGAACGTTGTTTCCATCAATAGATTTGTAATGAATTTAAACAAAAATGTTGATTGTCTCCACTTGTGTGTTCTCGTTCACTACAATATAGCCGACACAATGTAACTTCTGTGGTTTGCAAATTTTATTTATTCGTCGTAACTACTTATGAGTAGATTATTATTTCATATTTGACTGATTGATATCATGAGTCAATTGAAGCTAGACCACCAACTTGGAAAACCGGGAATCACTGAACGGCCGTTTTGTCCTAGCATGGAGCTCCTCAGCAGTGCTCACCCACGACCCCGCACTCCGTGAGACTCGAGCCCAGGACCTACCAGTCTCGCGCCAGACGTGTAACCAACTAGACCATTGAGCCGGCATCTAATGGTGTTGATGTCTAACTTCAACTAATCCACAAAGTTGCACCACCGTACACCATTGTCTTTAGTGTGTTGATATTTTACAACAGACCTGGTTGAACTCCACTGGTAACGTCTTCTCACTTGAACTCCAGGAGGACGAAACGGCTGTCCAGTGCTTCCAGGTTTTCCATAGTGGTCTAGCTTCAATTGACTCATGATTTCAATCACTGAAATTTCTAAACTCTCCACAAAGCCCCTTCTGATTTCTTATTTGATTTAATTCTAGACCCAAAAATATTTCAGCAAATAAACTAAGAGATATGATTGAAGACTATGAACAAAAACAAAGAATTCTGAATAGAAAGAATCAATTCTTGATTACAGAAATTCGTGAATTAGCTTCTATCAAGTATATGTTCACAGATCATTCAAATAAAATGTCCAAGTAAGCAATCAATATAAAAAATTTGTTATTACTATGAATGATTAATATTATCTGAAGAATTTGTATGGAGGGGTGTATTTTTGAAGTCTGTCAAAGCAACTATAGTGTGTGTGCTACTGATATTGATGGATATAAGTAGTATGTATGCATCGCCAATCGAGAATAGAATGCTTGACGGCAGAAGGTTAAGAAAATTGAGGACTTTATGGTAAATTTCACATTATACTGTTCTTGAGAAGATTGTCAGCATCATACGGAATTCATACGACGGACTACACTTCAAAGTCGTGCATAGAGGAAATCTAACAAATGCATCTTAAGTTGGGACTGGAGTCAGACAAGGTTGTTTACTCTCGCTTTTCTTCTTTCTTTTGGTGGTCGACTGGGTTATGAAGACCTCAATATCTGAGTGGGAGCACGGAATACAATGGACAGCTCAGAACCAATTAGATGATTTGGACTACACAGATAACCTGCCTCTTCTATCCCATACACACGAACAAATGCAGATGACGACAACTAGTGTAGCATCAATCTCTGCATCAGTAGACCTCAACATACACAAAGGAAAAAGCAATATTCTCAAAGACAAGACGGAGAACACCAACCCAATCACACTTGATGGAGAAACTCTGGAGGATGTTGAATCTTTCACATACTTGGGAAGCATCATCATTGAACATGGAGGATAGGATGCAGACATAAATGCGATGATTGGCAAAGCAATGGCAGCATTCCTACAATTGATGATCATATGGAGCTCAAAACATACATTACGGAAATCATCAAACTGCATCACGAGGCAAACTTTAACTTGGAATCCTGAAGAGAAGCGGAAAAGAGGAAATCCAAAAAACACATTATGTCAAGAAGTGGAGGCAGATATAAAAAGAATGAATAACAACTGGAAAGGATTGCCCAAGACAGGGTTGAATGGAGAGCGGTGGGCGGTCTATGGTCCTCTACGAAGGGTTACAGGCCTAAGTAAAGTAAGTAACTAGTGTTATAGTGGTTAGGGAATCTTTGGATTACTAAATTGAAATCCAATGATCTTACTGTTAGGACGTGCAGAAAAATATACCAGTAATTATCATGTTAAGTCTAATGGTGGCCTTGGACTTTAAATGTACACTCCCTATTGGTCAGTATTTATTTCACTTGTTAAATATTGTAAAAATGTTGTTTTCCATTTTATGGTACGATGTAGTTTGTTTGTTTGGTATATAAACAGAGTATATCTGAAAATATAATGATTCATGACTCAGAGGCTGAGACTTGTGTTCTCGACTCAACTGACTGGGATAGACAGCGAAGCAGGGCCAATCGGGACTCTAGGTAGTTCGTACGTGTTTTACTTGTTATTGATCCGATCGATAATACGCTGTTCCATAATTTGCAGTCACGTTACAACACTTACTTCATTTAATTTCACTATATCTATTCCTACTTTCAATATGGTTAATCTTCACTAGTCACGATTAGTGGAAAATAGTCTCTATAGTGCCCACCAATAGCCTTTGAGTCTCATGAGGAATACAAAGTCTATAAAAAATGTGTTTGAATCGATTGGTTCATAATTCCAACCTTATTAATACTGGATATCATCACCATCATCGCCATCATTACCAGTATTTACAAGTATCTTACGTTAAACTTTTACGTGTTTGTATCAAAAAAACATCTAATTACATTATGGGTCATATGTACGACATGTAAACCACTCCTGGTAACATTGTTTACGGATAAAACCTCAAATGAACTAGAATACATGTGGTGTCAATATGTAATTGTCACGTTGAACTTGGAAGAATTCGAAACTAATCTCCTGAAAGTTTCACCCATCCAGAAAACGTGAATGAACGAAATTGATAGCCTCACTAGTTATTTCCATATGATTAACGAAGTGTTCTATGTTTTTAACCGTTGGTAAGTTTTGGTAAGGAAAGGTGTTTAGAGTCAGCCTACGTATTCCTTAAGCTCAATGCTAAAATTTGAGTCCAACTCAAATCAGTCCACAAAATCTACCCATAGCCTAAAATCCTGATTGTAACGACACTCTTTTAACCTCATACACAATCACTTCATTCTTATGCTGTAGGTAATTTGAATAATTTTTTCTGTTTAGCGTTTTTTTAGCGAGTTAGTTTTCTACGGGATGGGGTCGCTAACCCCATGCCCAACCTTCCTTTATCCAGGCTTGGGACCGGCGGTATCCCCTGGAGGGACTCCAGGCAATTAGTTTTTCCAATAATTCATGCGTGTTGTCAATATCTAATAATCATTGTAGGCTTTGACTTCGTTCGATATGAGCGCCATAATTTTAATGTTACATTCTCGATGGTCATTTTTTCGATACTTTCTTAAACCTAACGATATACTTTATAATGTTTGATCTTTTTCCAAGATACATTCAACGTTTAAACATGGAAGGATTTAAATGGAGACGTGAATATGTTAAGCTATTACAAGCATGTCTTGGTGCTACACAAACAGATCCACATCATCGATTAATGTTTAGTGATTATGGTAAAGATCGAGTGAGTGGTTAGTAATATTTAACATTGAGAAAGATAATCCATCAAATCAACATACAGTATAGTACCACTTAATCCGTAAAGGGGTATATTTTTATCTCCTAATTATTTACTCTACTCTTGACCATTAGGTATACAAAACTGTTAGGATAAAATATATACTGAGTGTTACTGGTGTTTACCTATCAAATTACGATTTTGTGATTTTGTTCATACTACTAATCATTTATTTGAGTAGTGTAAAACTGATTTCGATTATTCACTTCGATTCAATGGTTTTCCAGCTAAACAAGATCTCCATATAAATAATTCAATAGTTTTGAGACTTTCTCTTCACTCTGCAGTAGTGCTTTGATTTCTCTATTCTTTTTCTATCGATCTTATGTCCTCACTGTTAACCAAACTTTTGTGGATGCGGAAGGATAGACCAATAATTATCATGTTAAGCCCAATGGTGTCCTTGGACTTTAAATGGACATTTCCTACTGGTCGATATCTGTCCACTTGTTGAATATTGTACAAAATGTTATTTTCTATTTTTATGGTACGATATGGTATGTTTGGTTAGTATATAAATAGAGTATGTCTGAAATACAATGATTCATAACTCAGAGGCTGAGATTTGTGTTCTGGACTCAACTGGCTAGGATAGACAGGGAAGCGGGACCAATCGTAACTCTAGGTCGTCCATTACGTTCGTACGTGTTCACGTGTCGTTGAATCGGTCGATAAACACGCTGTTCTCTAGTTTTTCAGTCAAGGACACAACAATTAGCACAGGGTAAAAATCGACCACTACATAAAGTCATAACACAAACCTTCAATCATAAGAAGTGACTGGTGAACTTCAACTATATTATGAATCAGGCTCTTATATTGGTCACAATTTTTTTGTGAGTTGAACGAAACTGGAAATGTGGACTGATAAATTATGTTCATATAGTCCATTTATATCTTGCTCACCACGAGATATGAATGTACTTTGTTCTTTCAGATTGACGATTGAAGGTTTTTGATGATAACTGAAGGTATTCTCTTATAATGTCCTCTATAAGCAACTGAAAATATAAACAATAATTTCATAAGTCACTGCTTTGTAAAAATTTCCAAGAGTTAATCCATTTAGTTCTCAGTACGAAATAAAAAATCACTAACCTATTTACTTATACCTGTTACTCCTCACAGAGGAGCATAGGCCGCATACCAACACCCTCCATTCATCCCTGTCCTAAACAATCATTTCCAGTTTATGTTCATCCCTTTGATCTCTACTTCCGTCTCCCGACGTGTTGTGTGTTCTTCAGCCTCCCTCTTTTCCACTTCCCTTCAGGATTCCAAGTTAGGACTCGCCTGTCGATGCAGTTTGGTCATTTTTGTATTTTATGTGACATCCATCTCCAACGTCGTTTCCTAATTTCCTATTCACCTTGAAGTTGGTTTGTCCTCAGCAAAAAAATTCCGGTTTTATATAAAATATGTTTCCAAACAGTCTTGGATCCATGACATGTTAGTTTTTTGTGTAATTTAGTTGGTATATGAATTCCTCAGTAATTTCTTCAAAGAAAAGCGGAGGAAAAAGTAGGGATCACTTAGAAAACTATTGTAAAATCGAATTAGCAAATATTTTCAAATATTTTACGGAAAGATGTAAACACACGCCTTCTGCAGACAAGATATGCGAACTATAACGAACTCAAAATAAAAAAATTTATGATATTCAAATTATGCATGGAACAATGGTGGCCTACGAATTTCAATGGAAATTTACTAGTCCTATAGAACCTAATATGCTTCCATGGTTTATACTAACTTTTAATTGAATAATATCCATACAACCTTAGCTCCCAAATGCCCTGGTACAATTGAGAGTAAGGAGAGTCAACTATCCCTCTCAAAATGCTCTCACATGACCACGTGCATACAACTACTGACAGGGAAGTCCTAATCACTGTCTTCTTGGAGGCAGGGGTGTTGTTTACGAAATTGAGAGGACGAAAATCGAATATCTGGCGATTTAACTGAGCTGGTGAATATAGAAGATGCACCCACGGGATTTGAAAAACCATGATTACAAACCAATGGTGCACATGAGCTGCCTTCAGGATCCTGAAGGAACAAATGGCGTATGAACGTATTGTTGGTCACCGGCTACCATGGGACTGCATCTGCTGACGTTGCTCCACTGCCTTGTAGATCAGATCTTTAGGTCAAAGGTTCGATGTGTGACCTCGTAAGGAAACCACCTGTTTCGGTCTGAGCACTCAGGCAGTAACCTAGCCCTCTCACAAATCGAATGATTTATGTGGCGCATATCTTTTTGATGACTTCTTGTACCAATGTTTTTGTGTTTAAATAAGTACATTTTTAGTTAGAAAAAACTGAGCGTAAATCTTTTATCATTTTTGTATTGTTTTAGTACAAAAATTTAATCAGTGAACTATTGGATGAAGCAAGACGTAAAGATCCAAGTTTACCAACAATGATTAAGTGAGTGAATACAATGATGTTGTTGATTAATTTGAAAATGAAAATGAATGTCTTTCTTTAATAAAGAATCAAGGTTATGTTTGTAGATCATCCGATTATGATAATCTCAATGAACATTTAAGCACAGATTTGTGATTTGTTTGAATTGATTAACATTATTAGATATATGATACATTCAACACTGAAACAAAAACACTTTTACAGTATCGAGTTGTGGGGATTGTTGTCTTTTATAGGCATCGCGAACCATTCTAAGTTAGATAACTAATGAATACCTGTCCAGTCGTTGTAGGGTTTCAATGGTTCATGCTTTTGCTAACATACACTTTGTTTCATTTAAACTCATAATTAAGTGATCCTCAGTGTAGTTAAAAATGTAGTTGCTTTTTCTAAAAAAAACAAATTAAGGATTTCGTTAGTAATAAATGAATTTTGTTTAATATTGACTGAAGTTAAACATTAACATTGTTGGATGCCGGCTCAGTGATGTAGAGGTTAGACATTCTTGCGCGAGACTAATACGTCCTGGTTTCGAATCTCGTGAGGCGGGATTGTGGATGCGCAATGCTGAGAAGTTCCACAGTAGGACGAAACAGCCGTCCAGTGCATTCAGGTTTTCCATGGTGGTCTAGCTTTAATCGACTCATGAATTAAACTATTAAATTATTTTTTTAAAATAATAACACTGAAACCATAGTAGTTACCGAAATGATTGAAGTAACAAATATCAGTCAAAATATCAAGATTTTTAAATTCACTTGGTGTTCTTTACTTGTATCTTCTCATTGTTATTTAGGACTGCGATTGATCAGTCTCTTATTGGCATATATGCATCCTGTGCGGATTGCCTTGATATTGCCCTAATCCACAAGCATTATAAGCAAAGATGGATAGTGGTTAACAATGGAAACCAGGACGTGGTTAAAATCCTATATCTAATTTTTAACCCTAACCATCAACCGTAAATGAGAATTCTAACTGCTTTATAACCCTCATTTAGTCCTCATTAGAAGTTGTTCACTCTCAAGGTCAGTTTAGCGTCGCTCAAAGGTCGTCCATAAATTATAGTCTCACCTCACATTTATAGGTCCACTAAGCAGGCATGAAATAGTAATGCCGAAAAGCAAGCAGGCAAACGAGTGAACGTACGAGTCGAATGAACCAGCTAGCGAGTCAATGAACAGGATTTAAATGTACAAATATAGTTAGACATTAACACCGTTGGATGCCGGCTCAGTGGTCTAGTGGTTAAGTGCTCACGCGTGAAGCCAGTAGGTCCTGGGTTCGAGCCCCGCGTGGTGCGGGATCGTGGATGCGCACTGCTGCGGAGTCCCATACCAGGACGAAACGGCCGTCCAGTGCTTCCAGGTTTTCAATGGTGGTCTAGCTTCAACTGACTCATGATTTCAACCTGTGTAATTTCTTAAACTCTCCACAAAACCCATTCTGAAAAAATATATATACTGAAATGAATGAATCATCGAATCAATTAAGCGACTAATAGTAAGGCTAACAGACTGAAGTATATGCGTAGCTAGTAAGCGATGCTCAAGCATACATATTCATACAAGTGCAACAACAATAAAGGTACAATGATACAGATAAGTTGTTGTTGTACTAATGCCTCTATCCGTTAAATAAGTTAACGAAAGGGATTAACCAAGTTAAATGTGAATAAACTCAATTGTATGTGAGCTGTTATAAGTTAGGTGCCATGACTTCAATCTCGATCGACATCAACTCGCATTAGGCCGCGTGTTCAATGCATGCATGATATTAACTTTCGTGATATCTTGAATATATTTTACCTATACTCTTTTCAGAAGGACTTTTGTGGATATTAGAGTAATTTCAATAGTTGAGATCATGGTCTGGACGGCCGTTTCGTAATATTGTGGGACTCCTCAAAAGTATGCGTCCACGATCCCGCCTCGCGAAACTCGAACCCAGTGACTATCAGTCTCGCGCGTGACCATCTGACCACTAGACCACTGAGGTGGTCGGCATCCAACGGTGTTAATATTTGACTTCAACTAATCCACGAAATTCAGCGACACATCCACCATTAATATACATTTTTTGATTATTTTTTCTGTAGACCGAAAACCGCAGATTATCATGTGGATTTTTATGGATTCAAGCATAGTTATTTAAATGAAACAAGTATTATTCATTATAGTTGTCAACAGCTATATGACTTTTATACGCGTCAGTTATCTGGCGGGGATGAAAATTTCTACCGTTGGACTGAGCTTTTAACTCAAGCAAATAGAGAATTGACAAGAGTAAGCTGTATACATAATAATAATAATGATAAGTGAGACTATAATTTACGGATGACCTTTGAACGAAGTTAAAGTGACATTGAGGGTATTCACCTACTTACTGGAGCTAAATGACGGTTATAAACCAGTGTGAGGAATTAGAATTATGATTTACAGTTGATGATTAAGGTTGAGAGTTACATTTAGGGTTTTCATCACGAATTGACATAATCTATTATGCCAAATCTCTATTTAGCCAAATGGATGAATGAATTTCGCTCCGAAATCCGGGAGTTGTTATCTTACACCTGATTGGTTCGCCCATAAATTATAGTCTCGCCTAATAATAGTAATAATAATGCTTCATGTGAAATGTTTCACGTTATTTGCTATCCCATTCTGCTACTATAAACTTACAGTAAACTAAGCCTACTCTTCAGATCATACGAATGAAATGAATAGGAAAGTTTTCCTACCGACCAAATCTCACTAGGCACAAATCATAGGTTTGTATTCAATCGACGTTCCAACCAGGTTAGGGATAGGTATGTTAAGACTTTGACTAAATGTGTTATGTCTTAAAGGCTAGTTTCTTGATATACCGCGTACAACAGAGCACTAGAACAGCAAAACCCTTCCAATTCGCAGTAATAAGACAGAAGACTAACGAAGGAAATATTATTCCAAACTGTCAATTAAAGTACAAAATTGTCAGGTATTTATAGTTTTTAGTAAGAACGAAATCATCATTACAGTCCACCAATCCGCGTACATGCGATTATTAGCATTGACCAATCAGGAGGCTACATGTTGAATTCTAGAATATTCTTCTGAAAGGTGATTGAATGGAATATCTTCGGCCCCTTCTGAGCCTCCTACAGCTTCCTCGAGCTCACTCGTGGTCCGTCGTCATAAAACGTATAGTCGAATTACTTCAGTAGAGTTCCTTGTCAAAAATTTCCTACTCACTCTGTGATCTTGAGATGAGATACGAGCATGGGCACTTGATACGTCTAGACATATCAAGACTGATATCTGATAATAAGATATTCGTTTTGATTTCAGTTAATGTAAAGGGACATCAATTTTGAAGTCACTATCTGATTCTATATACAATTTTAAGTATGCATCATTGCCATAAGAATGCTGGTGAGCGGCCTATACTCCTTCACGAGGAGTAACAGGCGTAAGTAAGTAAGTAAAAAGTTCATTGCGATATGGAATCTTAAACTACAACAAACTAGTTATCTTCTATCTTTAGTTTATTAACAAACTTCCAATCAATGTCAATTTCTAACGAAAACTAGACTCGAACTGTATAAATCTCTGTATGTATAAAATAAGCATAAGTTTCAATCAATAAGGATTGAGAAATACATTTCAACGGTCATGGAGCATATATCAAAACAAGATGTTATATATCAGCCCGTATTCTGATTCATTTTAGTGGATACTTATAAGATGTTAAGTTATTGAGAATCATGAATTCCTCCAGAAAGCTGAACTGAAAACATCGTATATAAGTTTAAAGAAGTAGTGATATTTCACTCCAGTGTTTAATAGAGTTCAGATTGAGGTTGAAATTAGATTTGATATAGAATTAGGAGTAAAGCTTAACGTTAAGAATATCTGAAACTCAAAACAACTGTCAACCAACATCAATACAAATGTCAAGGAGCTCAACTCAATGGGGCGGAGAATTGAAGAACTAGGAAGGCCATCATCCAGAAGATGAGTGTTTATTAACAGCTGTCTACACAAAATCCTTCGGATCCGTCGGCTGGACACCATTAGCAACAACCTACTGTGAGAGAGAACAAACCAGATTGTAGTGGAGGAAGAAATCAAGAAGAAGCTCTGGAGATGCCGGTCACCAACAGTAGGCTTATACGTCATTTGTACCTTCAGGATACTGGAGCTAGCAAATGTGCACTATTGGTTTGAAATCAGGGTTTTCCAACTTTCCTAGGTGAATTCTTCGTATCCACCAACCCGGTTAAATCGCCGGACATTTGCTTTTAGTCCTCTCAATTTCGTAAAAAAATCACTCCTGGTGAGAGAAGGCAGTGAGCAGGAATTTCATTGCAGTGGTTGTATTCACGTGGCCATGTGAGAGCATTTTGAGAGGGAGAGTTGACTCCCCTTACTTTCGGTTGTACCAGAGCATTTGATGATGCATCAATTAGCATAAATTAAAGATATAGATTTTTTTAATGATTTCTTTGAAACCCTGAGTATCATATAAAATGTATCATCTATAACAATTGAAATGCCATCGTTAAATTTTCTTCGTCAAGGCTGATTTAGAAGTTCTTTGCCGTTCTGGTATACCTATTCCATATCGTGAGGGTGTATGGCGTATGTTAATTCATGGTGAATTACATCAATTAATGCAAATCAAGGGACCATTGTATTATAATGGACTTTTAGAAGAATTCAGTGAAAATACAGTAAGTTAACTAATTTTAATCTTGTGAAACATTCATTATTATAGTTGGGTTAGTCTTAGGTTCAACTTCACTTTGTCAATGGAGGCATTTTTAGTTGAAATTAATCAACTATTTATATAGTGGATGCGTACTGCTGAGGAGTCCCACATCAGGACGAAACGGCCGTCTAGCGCTTCCAAGTTTCCCATGGTGGTCTAGCTTCAATTGACTCATGATTTCAACTATTGAAATAATTATGACTTATCAAAGTGGTAAATGTCATGCAATTATTCAAGCACCGTTCCTAAAACTTTAATCTTGTTGTTGGTAAATCATAGATATAAGCCGCATTTTTTTAATCGAATGTATTCGTATAATTTGAATACCAGATTCTGTTGGAGCAATTCAGAAAACTCCTCGAAAAAGTCAACAAAGGCCCTGAAAACACAGAGAATCATCATCACTAGATGTTTCGCCGGAAAAGTCACATGTCGAGTTTTTGATTGTATGATTACCTAAACTGCTACTATGTTGAGTGGCGTTTCAGAATTTTCGGAAACCTAAGGTCAACTAAAATACTATAAATACCCTAGAGTTTCTGTACATGAACGAACTTTGGAGTAAAGTGTTTCTTCCATGTTTCCTGCCTTTTCTCTCATGTTCAAGTCACTGTATATATTTAACCAGAGGGTTACTAAAAGAGCTTAGGAAACCGAATCTAGTGTTCAATTAGAAGACTTAACAATTCGTTGATAAATAATATATCAGAGCTTAAAAAAGCAATACAATGCACAAATCTAAGCAGCATTTATATTATTTCTCTGTTATCCGATCGACAAATTCAATTTATAAGATAATGATCTCAAAACCACATATCTATATGTATATACAGATGTATAGGTTTCTATAGACTAAAAGGGCCTCTACTATCCAGTTTAGCACTAATAATTTGAATAGACGAAAAATTAGTTTGTGCCTATTGACTTATATCGTCGTTACAACTTGCTTCAGAATGGGTAAGCATAAGGATTACATATTTATGGTTGAATAATTTCATTCCTGTTTCCTGGTGCCATAGTAAACATACTTTCTGGGTGGCCTATGCCCCTCCACGAGGAGTAACAGGCGTAATTAAGTAAGTAACCAATCTTGAATATTATTGGTTAAACAGTTTAGTTTAATGTAGTCATGTTATTTGATAAAGTGAATAAACCAAAACGTACTTAATAATAAAAATACCATTTGTGATATCCCAATAAGTAGAAAAATTGTATTTCCGATGTTTCGTGACCTAATGTAAGCCACTTTTGCAGACCTGTCACCGTATTAATTTGTGTGTCAGAGTGTGGACATGAAAAGTGTATGAGTTTGTAATATAAAGTAGTGGTGTTGAAATATTGTGTGTGTGTGTGTAGATTTTGTGTAAAATAAATAAAACCAAATGTGGTTGTTTGGACAAACAGTTCAGGTTGGATGAATATTCAGACATTCTTTCTTATTGAGCTTAAGGGGGTTCGGCATTATGTTATTTAGTCTGACGAAGTGGTTTACATTAAGTGACAAAACATCAGAAATACAATTTTCTACTCATTGAGATATCACAAATGGTATATTTGCCACTAAATTTCTAGCTAATTCTCTATCAAGTCTAACCTTGGTATTTATATGTATACTATTTACTGAATTACAGATAATAGTTGATTGATCAATTCATTGTTTAAAGCAAATCATTCATACCCATTTTATGATTACAAATATAATTTCTATTATAATTTTAGCTTGCAGCTCAACACAGACGTCAAATCTCACTTGATTTATTGAGAACTATGCCAAATAATGTACAATTTGATAATATAGACGCGCCTGGGGTAAGAAAGACAATAATGATTATAATTTAAATGTTATTTTGTGAGATGGCGGGAAAGATTTGTAGCTCTCGTGGATAATTTTGATGGATTTTTGTTCCAAATGTTTTGATCATGGTCCTTTCGTTGTTCTTCTGAACAACATCATCAGCACAAACTTCAGGTAGAACTGATATCGTTCAGACGAACGATGAAAGCTCCACGACTAAATTATCCAGTTCAGAAAACAAAACTCCATCAAAGTTACTTTGTGTCGAACAATAACTGTAAAGTTGAGCTTTCAAAAGTTTCGTTATTCAAAGTGTAAACATAAAATGTCAAATAAACTCTCCACAAAACCCATTCTGATAATAATCAACTGCTCACTAGTGACTGACTTCAGGAAAAACTCCTGGAGTTCTAGTGAGAAGCCGTTGCAAGTGGAGTTCAACCGGTCTGTTGTGAGATAACAACTCACTCAAGACAGTGGTGTACGGTGGCGCAACGTCGTGGATTGGTTGAAGTTAGACATTAACACCGTTGGATGCCGGCTCAGTGGTCTAGTGGTTAAGTGCTATCACGCGAGGCCAGTGTGTCCTGGGTTCGAACCCCGCGTGGTGCGGGACCGTGGATGCGCGCTGCTGAGGAGTCCCATACCAGGACGAAACGGCCGTCCAGTGCTCCCAGGTTTTCAATGGTGGTCTAGCTTCAACTGACTCATGATTTCAACTTGTAATATTTATTTGTTTTCTGAAGAAGTGGTTTGAAATGAGTCGCGAAACCTTATGAAATCTACATAGTTGAGATGATATATAGGGAGAATAAAGCTTACATATAACTTTACATTTGGCCTTATAACAGATAATAGTTAAACTGAAATTCAATCTATCTTAGCCAAACAAATTAAAAAACGGCCGGTTGAATTTCTTAACAATAATCTATTCCAATTAACATTGCAATTGATGTGAACTGTGATCAACTAGTCAATTTCATTGTGGCATTCATTATTCAGCCAGTCAGTCAGTTACAACATAGGATCAGACACATATATGCATTGGCACAAGTTGCCACACTTCATTAGCACCACAACATGAACACCGAATTCATAGAAGTAGTTACTTCAATAGTGGTAATATATGAAAGAAAGATTGCATATAAAGATAATAATACAGGAAGAAAGAATTAGTTGGTAGAAAGATACGAAGCGATTTTAATCTCATAGTTTAAGGGAAGATAGAGAGTGTATACACCGACGCCATTGTGATCGGTTCTGAGCCATGTTCCACACAGTCTCCAACCATTGGTTACGATAGTCATGAGGACCCCAACCAAGTAGTCTGAATCTACCAACATGGCTCAAACTATAAGGTAGTGACTTCAAGAACTGATGTTACGTTGTGGTTTGGCCACTGATATAACGCTCGGTTTTACTTTGTATACGCATATGCACGAATGGGACGTCAAATTACCTTAGACGAATATCTACACTGTCTGTTCTACAGGACTTTGACATAACTCAGACCAAGAACACCTAATTAGCCTGACCACAACGCAATGTATTTCCACACCAAAATCCGACACAACCCAAAAACAATGAACAGTCAATAATAAGTGAGTAATAGTAATAATAATAACAATAATAATAAGGATAGGAGAATATACAACTCATCTGACACCTGTCAAAATATCTACTAGTCTGACTAAGCAAACAACCAATCATTATCATTCTCGCCCACACATCAGCCACCCACTAACTTTCTCTCAACTGTCTTCAACACTAATCAGCATTGCGCGTCGTGGTAATCGGTGTTCAGACATACATAACACGTGGCCCAATCATCTCAGTCGATGAATATTCATAACCTCATCAACTGATTTACCCTCATTCTCTAATACCCTACACCTAACCTCACTTCTACTTAGTTGGTGATCCCAGCAAATGGGAGAATTATTTCTAAGACATCTGTGGTTAAATACTAATAGCTTACGAATATCTGCTGTTAATTGCCACGTTTTGCAACCGTAAAATAGAACAAAACAAACTGCTGCAAAGTATACTCGTCCATTAATTGATAGACGCATATCTCGCCTTCACCATAGATGACGTAAGTCGGCAGAAGCCAAACGAGTTTTCTGAACCAATGTAGAAATTTCGCCAGACACCAACCGGTTAGGGCTGATCAAACTTCAAAGGCAAGTGAAGTTGTCAACGTATTCGATTACTTTACTTCCTATATTTAGTTCAGGTGTTGACGTAGGCCAGTCGTGTAACAACAACTTGCATTTAGATTAAGAGAAATGCATCTCAAACATTCTGGCATTATTGTTCGGTGTTATATATAAAATGTAGACTTACAATCATTGGAATAAAATCATTTAAAGAAAAAGTAGCAGAAATGGTACCAACATATTTATGGATGGTCATAGTGT
The DNA here is from genome assembly GCA_944470205.2 of Schistosoma margrebowiei. NCBI lineage: Eukaryota > Metazoa > Platyhelminthes > Trematoda > Strigeidida > Schistosomatidae > Schistosoma > Schistosoma margrebowiei. The sequence goes on from OX104028.1 coordinate 7,305,804, forward strand.
ACTCAATGAATGGATCTGAATTATCCAAAAAGCTACATTGACGTTCAAGTTGATGTTGACACAATTTGTTGTAATGCTTCTTTCTACCAGTGTCCACTCATATGAGTTATACATTCGTAGTGTTGTACAAAACTGATTTCATCCAAAACATATCGAAAATCAATACTATTGTTTGCTTAAAGGTTTTCAGTTGATTGAGCATTGCTTACTCTGTTTAACCTTCTATCAAAGATGTTTTCATTACACAATAATTAAGATTTATTAGTGATTTAGCAGTGAATTTAATGATATTTGAAATGCAAATTATTGAATGTTAACTCATTTAAACGTTTGCCTGGAGGCCACACTAACTATACATGGAATACTTACTTACTTATTTAAACCCGTTGCTCACAGTGGAGCATAGACTGTCAGTCACAATTAACCAACTCACTTTGTGCATGGCCTTCTTCCCCAGTTCTGTCCAATTCTTGTTCATTTTTCTCATGTCTGTCTCCATTTCTCGGCGCAATGTGTTCTTTGATCTTCCACTTCTTCTTTATCTTTGAGCATTCCATGTGAGGGATTTCATTGTGACGTGCCTTCCTTAATGTCTATCCTATACATTTCAAATACTTCTTCCTAATTTCTTCCTCCACTGCAATCTGGTTTGTTCTCTCTCACAGTAGGTTGTTGTTGATAATGTCTGGCCAATGGACCCGATGAATTTTGTGTAGAGAACTTTTCATAAATACTTGTATCTTCTTTATGATGGCTTTCGTAGTTCTGCAGTCTTCCGCTCCATACAGTAGAACTGTCTTGACATTTGGATTGAAAATCCTTAACTTGGTGTTGGTCGACAGACAGTTGTTTTGAGTTCAAGATGTTCTTCATTTGTGAATATGCTGCTCCCGCTTTGCCGATCCGCCCCTTCACATCTGCATCAGATCCATCGCGTTCATCAATCATGCTGCTCAGATATGTAAAGGTTTCTACATCTTCCAAAGCTTCTCCATCAAGTGTGATTCGACTGGTGCATGCTGTGTTGTATCGGAGAATCTTGTTTTTCCTTTGTGTATGTTGAGACCTACTGATGCTGATGCTGCTGCTGCTGCTACTACTACTACTGCACTGGTCGTATCCTCCTTCATTTGTTGTTGTGTGTGATAGAAGAGCCAGATCATCTTCGAAGTCTAGATCGTCCAGCTACATCCTCGCTGTCCACTGCATCACGAGCTTCTCCTCAGATGTTGACGTTTTCATAATCCAGTTGATCGCGAGGAGAAAGAGAAAGGGTGAGAGTAAGCAACCTTGCCTGACACTGATCTTTACTTCGAACGAGTCTGTCAATTGTCCTCCATGCACGATTTTTCAGTTTGATGCATAATAAAAATTCCGTATGATATTGACTATTTTCTGAGGCACGTCGTAATGTCGAAGATGCTTCCATAGTGTTATCCTGTACACGCTATCAAATGTTTTCTCACAGTCAATGAATTTGATGTAAAGTGATGAATTTCATTCAATTGTTTGTATGGAATATGACTATGTTATTCTTTCTATTTTTTGTTCTACATTAAATTTAGGTACAAAAACTTCAAGAAGTTTTACAAGCTTATAGTATACATAATTCTAAAATTGGTTATTGTCAGGGTATGAATTTTATAGCAGCTGTTGCTTTGTTATTCTTAAGAAAAGAAGATGCTTTCTGGTAAATCACATTAAATTATTATTTTTTTAAAAATTCATAGTAACATTAGTAAAGTGTATAACAGTAATTATGATGGAATCATACAGTCAGTCAGTCAGTTACAACGTAGGATCAGGTACATATATGCATCGGTCCAAGTTGCCATACCTCATTAGCACAGCAAGACTAACACCGGATTGATATAAGCAGTTAACTCGATGGTGTAATTTTTAAGGGAAAGATTTAATGTATGGATATAGTACAGAAAGAAAGATGTGAAGCGATTTTAATCTCATTGTTTATAAGGAAGATAGAGAATGTATACACCTACACCATTGTGATCGATTCTGAGCCATGTCACAGAGTCTTCAACCATTGGTTCTCATAGTCACATGGAACCCAACCAAGTATTCTGTATCTAACGATATGGCTAAGACTAGAATTTAGTGACTTCAAGCAATGGAATCCAGGATATGCGTTTCGTTCTATTTAGAACTCGTCAGATAAACGTATCTGGATGTAGTAATTGCATAAGCTAGTAGAGATCAGGACTCAGTAGCTAAGTGGATAATGTGATGGCGTTTGAAAGAAACAGTACCGGATTCAAGTCCCAGAGTGAACATCAACTCCGAAATGGAGATAAATCCAAATGACCAGTCCTAAGTAGGACGAAATGAGCATCCTAGATTCTACTGCTAGTCGCTATTCATCTTTGCTTATAATGCATGTGGATTAAGACAACATCGAGGCAATCGGAACAGGATGCACATATACCAATAAGAGACTGATGAGTTTCAATATTTTTCACAATGTTTAGTTACATTATCTATGACAGATCGATGAAATAACATCCTAAGATAATAATTTGAAAAAAACGAAGCGAATGTTCATATCTGACGTATCCAAGCACAGCATAAAGGTGTAGTGAATGAGAACACAAATGGGGACAATCGAATATATCTGAATACAAAATTACTGAACATTTTAGTATAATCTGAGAACCATATGGTAAATACTTCATTTGCAAAATGTTTATCAATCATCTGGGACTTTATTGTTCTTTCGTTTTCATAGCAATCATTCCATATTCTCATTCTCTTTTCTTTGATCTTCTACCTCTAGACTTTTCACTTTTGATTGATGATACATACATACTGTCAATATCAGTAGCATACACCCCGAAAGTGCCTACTGTTTAAGTCTTTAGTTGTAATATGTGTTTCCAAAGTTATTTTCAGAAAAATTAGATTAGAACAATCGTTGATTATGTTTATATGTGATCGTTATATTTGAAATTGTTATAACCATCGGAGTTTCTTCATCTACACGAATGAGATGTTAATTTACTTTAGACGAATATTTACACAAGATTCCCTCCCAATGTCTATCCAACAGGGTTTCAACCTAACTCAGATCGAAAATACGTGATTAGCTTTACTAGAACATGATTAAATTTTTTACACCAATCCGACACAATTCAACAACGATCACAATCATTATATTTAGAATTCAGACAATCATAGAAGCTTTAATTTTAACTCTTAATCAAGACATTCTCTACAATACTCTACATTAAATGAGCATCAGATGAAAATTGCCATCTTGATTCTGTCTTATCAGAGAGCTTAATAAGGTTTCCTTGTAGTTATTACTAATAGCGTTAAAAGTAATATTCTTCTATCTAAAGACTTTAGTTCTTGGTTATCAGTTGGAAATGTATACTTAAATAATGTTATTAAGCTTACAAAAAACAATAAATTATACTCAGATAACATAACAAACACTAAGAATGGACTTAGAGACAACTGAACAGGCTTTATAAGCAAAGATGGATAGTGGTTAGCCATGGAATCCAATTTGACGAGCGTTTCGTCCTATTTGGGACTCGTCAGTTGGAGCTGATGTTCACTTTTGGGACTCGAAACCAGTACAGTTCGCTTCAAACGCCATCGCATTATTCATTTAGCTACTGAGTCCTTCAAGGGGTTATATCAATAATTTTAAAACTAATTAGATGAGACTATAATTAATGGAAGACCTTTGAATGAATCTTAAGTAACCTTGAGAATTATTGGCCAATCGGAAGACGGTTAGTATGGAGTAAAAATATATTGTGCAAAACCAAAGAATCAAAGTGAGTACACTTCTTTTACATGGTTCAAAAACTTGTCAAGGATAGAAAGGGGTTCAGATGTTCTAAAATCATAATGAATACAGTAGAGGAAATCATATGTATGGCTACATAATAGTCGGCCTTTGGTAGCAAAAACTCTTTCAGTCCCGACCACATAGCTTCAATATTGTTTGTGTGCACTCTGTTAGTTGGATCCACAATATGCCGCTTGTGGACAATTACACGATGCACATAACAAAGTCTATGCAGGCATCTGTACGCTATCCAATCAACCATATATATTGCAGTGTCCGGTAGCGGCCAGTGTTACTGGTGCTTTTATTATCCAGTTCGCAACAATCATTATAAATTGCTTTAGTCTCAACATGGATCGAGCGAAAAATCCTATTCTAGCAGACTTCTTCCTCCAACACATATTAAATTAAAAGACAACGTCATAACGGTAGTCTACCCAAGGTTAACAAGTCATTTGATTACCTTAATCACAAATAAAGGAACTTCTTAGTAGTCCCTTATGTTATAGCCGCTCAATTATCACGTCTTCTCTAAAATCCACTGCAAACCGGTCATACATTAGTATCAGCAACTGAAATTGGCGCTATGAACTTGAAATCCTTCAAACGTTACTGACTGACCTGTCCATAAATTATAGTCATATCGATTACATTTAAATGAGAACACATGGAAATTCATCATGATATAACTCATTTCAACTTTATATTTATCTAGTAGGAAGCAGTGACCAGTGGAGTTCAGCCGGGTCTGTTGTGAGATATCAGCTCACAGATAACTGTGGCGGGTGTGTCGCTCGATTTCATGAATTAGTTGAAGTTAGACATCAATACCGTTGGTTGCCGGCCAGCTCAGTGGTCTAGTGGTTAAGCACTCGCGTGAGAGACTGATAGGTCCTGGTTACAAATCTCGCGAGGAGGGATCGTAGACGAGCACCGCTGAGGAGTCCCGCATAGGGACGAAACGGCCATCCAGTGCTTCCAGGTTTTTCATGATGGTCTAACTTCAATGGATTCATGATCTCAACTATTAAAACTACTCTTATATCCACAATACCACTTCTAATATTTATCATATATGTTTAAAATGTATTTGTTTGTAATTTTAGGTGTTTAATTGCTATATTGGAACGATTTTTACCGGAGAATTATTTTAATTCTGGTTTAATTGATGCACAAGTTGATCAACTTGTATTAAAAGAAATAGTAAATGAAAAATTACCACGTCTATCATCACATTTAAAACGATTGGGTATTGACATATCTGCAGTGACATTAAATTGGTTTTTAGCTGTATTCTATGATTCTGTACCATTTGAAGTAAGTATATATTAGATAATCATTCGTTTATTGATTTTATTCCATATATAAGTTATTTTGTCGCTACCAAGTTGTAGCTATGATTTCACGATCGAGAGAAGTATAATGGTCAACTTAATTACTTACGCATATTACCCCACGTCAAGGAGCATAGGCCGCACATCAACACTCTCCATCCATACCTGTCCTAAGCAAACCTTTCCACTTCTTTCCAGTTGTTATTCATCCTTTTCATATCTACTTTCATTTCCCGACATAATGTGTTATTTGGCCTTCCACTTTTCCGATTCCCTTCAAGATTCCAAGTTACAACTTGCCTTGTGATGCAGTTTGATGATTTCCTGAATGTCCGTCCTATCCACTTTCAACGTCTTTTCCTGATTTCCTGTTCAGTTGGGAGCTGGTTTGTTATCTCCTACAGAATGCTGTTGATGATGGTATTCGGTCAATGGATGTTGAGTATCTTGCATAGACAACTATTTATAAATACTCGTAACATCTTGATGATTTTTGTATTACTTCTTCAAGTTACAGCTGCATAGAAAAGAACTGTCGTGACGTTCGTATTGAAGATTCTGATTTTAATATAGATATGAAGACAGTTGTTTTTAGTTCCATATGTTCTTTGAATGTAGAAATGTAGCCCTTTCATTATGACCAACTGCCTTTTGTAAAATGTTTGATCTTAGCTACTAAGTTTTTAGAGATTTTAGAAATATAACCATGTGATACATAGTTTGTACTTGTACTTGAATTCATTAATGACTACAACCATATAATGCAACCATAGATAATCTAGGGTATGGAATGAATAGATTAGCGGAATGAAGGATTAAGGGAGATGAGATTTATAGTAAAGGAAATAATATCAACTTCAGTGGAAAACGAGAAAATAATAGATATAGTTTGGAAGTGCCAAAAGGATCTATGTTTCAAGATATGGAACGATACTTGGTTGTTCCATTGTGCAGTGGATAGGACAACACTATAGAAGCATCTTCGACATTACGACGTGCCTCAGAAAATAGTCAATATCATACGGAATTTTTATTATGCATCAAACTGAAAAATCGTGCATGGAGGACAATTGACAGACTCGTTCGAAGTAAAGATCAGTGTCAGGCAAGGTTGCTTACTCTCACCCTTTCTCTTTCTCCTCGCGATCAACTGGATTATGAAAACGTCAACATCTGAGGAGAAGCTCGTGATGCAGTGGACAGCGAGGATGTAGCTGGACGATCTAGACTTCGTAGATGATCTGACTCTTCTATCACACACAACAACAAATGAAGGAGGATACGACCAGTGCAGTAGTAGTAGTAGCAGCAGCAGCAGCATCAGCATCAGTAGGTCTCAACATACACAAAGGAAAAACAAGATTCTCCGATACAACACAGCATGCACCAGTCGAATCACACTTGATGGAGAAGCTTTGGAAGATGTAGAAACCTTTACATATCTGAGCAGCATGATTGATGAACGCGATGGATCTGATGCAGATGTGAAGGAGCGGATCGGCAAAGCGGGAGCAGCATATTCACAAATGAAGAACATCTTGAACTCAAAACAACTGTCTGTCGACCAACACCAAGTTAAGGATTTTCAATCCAAATGTCAAGACAGTTCTACTGTATGGAGCGGAAGACTGCAGAACTACGAAAGCCATCATAAAGAAGATACAAGTATTTATGAACAGTTCTCTACACAAAATTCATCGGGTCCATTGGCCAGACATTATCAACAACAACCTACTGTGAGAGAGAACAAACCAGATTGCAGTGGAGGAAGAAATTAGGAAGAAGTATTTGAAATGTATAGGATAGACATTAAGGAAGGCACGTCACAATGAAATCCCTCACATGGAATGCTCAAAGATAAAGAAGAAGTGGAAGATCAAAGAACACATTGCGCCGAGAAATGGAGACAGACATGAGAAAAATGAACAAGAATTGGACAGAACTGGGGAAGAAGGCCATGCACAGAGTTGATTGAAGAATGCTTCTCGGCTGTCTATGCTTGATTGATAGTAACAGGCGTAAGTAGTTTCCATTGCACATATTTCATATTATATATGTTGATTATATTCTTTCAAATTAATTCATCAAATGCTATACACTTTCCTTAATGCCTATAGACATTGATACGAATTTGGGATGTGTTTCTTCTAGAAGGTTCAGAAACATTGTTTCGATTTGCAGTGGCAATTCTTAAACGTAATCAAGATATGCTATTGGAACAAAGTGATACAATCAGTTTTTGGAAATGTCTCAAAGCGGCAACTCGATTAACCAATGATGTTGATGGATTAATTAAAGTAAGTTAATAAATTTATTTGTTTTGTGGCTAACTAGTAACTCCATGTTCCTCTGGATCGAGAGCATAGAAATAGTACGACTAAAAAACACATCAGATATAACAGGATACATATAAATGAGTAATACAGATTGTGACAACTAAAAACACTTTCCAAGAATTGTAAACTTATTTCATATTCTTCTGTTTATGTAGTCGACAAGCTCCACAGGCTACCATATTCTATATATATCTTTAAGAAAGACCAGTCATAAACCGAATCTTTAGGTTGTAAAGTTTCTGTCTACAGGAATAACTTATACATGTGTACAATACGATCAGGCATTCTAGTTTTCTTATGTTTGCTTTTACTTTTAGTGAAAACAACTTAGATTTATCAGTATAGGGTTGTAGAGATTATTATGTTTTCGATTGAGATCGTGAACCGATTGATGTTAGACCACCATTGCAAACCTGGAAGCACTGGACAGCCGTTTTGTCCCATTGTGGTACTACTCATCAATGCGCATCCACGATCCCGCCGGCGGGATTCGAACCCATGGATTTCGGTATTAACGTAATACTTCTACTTAGTATCTTGTATCTCACATGGAGGAACAGAATTATATTCAGTATACTAATAAATGACATAATCAGGATCAAAAAGTTCTAAACAACTTAAAAGCTTCTAAATAGATGAGATATGTGCATACTATGCCTCTTTACTGATCAGTATTTGATATCATACAAATGAAAATGGGTTAATACATCATCAGGTAAAATTGTACTATGGTTGAATTGATGATTCAATTGAAGCTAGACCACTATGGAAAATCTGCAAACACTGAACGGCCGTTTCATCCTAGTATGAGACTCCTAAGCAGTGTACATCAACAATCCCGCTCCGTGAGATTTCTACCTGGGAACTATCAGTCTCGCGCGCGAAAGCTTAACCTCTAGACCATTGGGCCGGTATCCAGTGGTGTTGATGTCTAACTTGAAATAATCCACGCAGTTGAGCGACACATTCACTATTTTCTTCAGTGATTTACTATCTCACAATAGACCATTTTGAACTTTATTGTTTACTGTTACTCACTGAAAATCCAGGAAATAGAAGCCGATAGGTCCTGGGTTTGAATCTCACGGTGTGTGATCGTGGATACGCACCGCTGAGGAGTCCCCTACTGGGACGAAACAACCATTCAGTGCTTCCAGGTTTCCCATGGTGGTCTAGCTTCAGTTGACTCACGAATTCAACTATAAAATTGTACTTTATAACCATTTTCGAACGACTAATCAGCCTATCAAAAAATCAGTGTTTAGTGACAAAAAATCGATAATAAAACGTAATAAATAATAAAATAGATCAGCGTTAGAAATTAGGAATGGAATAGGTTTAAGGTCAGGAGTGTGAGAATACTTTTTAATCATAATGTTAAAGACTTATTCAACTAGTTGCTTGAATTTAAATCTTTGGAGACGTTGAGAGATTATACAAACACTCTTGACTTTATGGACTGTTGGTCACTGCTTTTTGAATTCCTTTCAATAACCACAAGATGTACCATTTCGAATATCGTCAGTTCGTTTATATAATACAATTGTAAACATCAACACTAACTGTTTTTAATATGTTTTTCTAGACAGCTTTTGAAGAACTTCGACCATTTCCTAAACCACAACTTATCGCAACTCGTCGTGCTTATCATTATGAAATATTAAGTAAAAAAATGTCTATAAAAAAAGGATATTGGCAAAATGTTATGAAAGAATCACCTGATGAATTTATTGAGAATCAGGTAAGTTTTCTTTTATTGTAGTTATATTTGTTGTTCTTATCAAGTAGTAAAGTTGTAGAGAGGTGTAAAGGTGTAGACCGATGTTAAACCTGTAGGTCTTGGGTCCTATCTCTGGTAGAATGGTAGTTCTAAGCTGCTGAAGAGTCCCATACTAAGAAAGATCAGCTGTTCAGTGTTTCTTGATATCCAATGTTTCCCTATCAAAGATCAGTCCTTGATATGCAACTTTAGTCATACATATTTAATGCTATTTACTTGGATAGTTTGCAAAGATTAGTCTTTGATTTAATGACAATGTTTTTTAAATCCTCGAAAACTTTGGGATAATACATATTCATGACGCTGCATGCTATTAAATTTAGACATCTTACATATCGCAACAAACGTGATGTCCTCAGAGGTTAACGTCAAAATCTTATTGCCTAAATTCCTAACTTCATTCAATCTGTAATCTCTCATTCTAAATCAATTTGATGATTACCTCGATAATTCCTGATATAGTCGGAACTCTACGACTCAGAGGTCTTGAATTATTATGTTCTCCACAAGACAAGAAGGTTAACATTTCACTGTTGTGCGGGCCCACAGATGGACGTTCCTGAGGAATAATCATCAGAGTTCTCTGAATGTAAATGATTATCCAGTTGATCTCTATCCATCTGATTATTATACTTTTGTTTATTATCAATTCACTTCACTTTCGTTAAAAACTGTTATCAATCTGAGTTAATTAACAGTGGGTGGGATGAGATTTCATTATTTCCCTAAATATTGATCCGATTTACCAATCGATTGGTGATGCAATCTGATACAAGTGTAATATTTCCAAGAAACAGTATTTTATTGGTAAGTGACGACACACTGAAGAAGAAGATTGTTAAAAAAGAAATTAATCCCAAAATAGTCCAGTTGGGTTAAGAAATCTAGATAGTGTACTTACCTTCATTAGGATGGCGTCATCTGCTGTAGAAATGTAATAGTTTGAATACTTATAGTTACACTTATGTAGTACGAGATATAGTAGCGCCATATGGATGTTCACAATCTTCAGTACGAACATCAAGACAGTTCTACTCTATGCAGCTGTAACTTGAAGAAGTAATACAAAAATCATCAAGATGTTACGAGTATTTATAAATAGTTGTCTATGCAAGATACTCAACATCCATTGACCGAATACCATCATCAACAGCATTCTGTAGGAGATAACAAACCAGCTCCCAACTGAACAGGAAATCAGGAAAAGACGTTGAAAGTGGATAGGACGGACATTCAGGAAATCATCAAACTGCATCACAAGGCAAGTTGTAACTTGGAATCTTGAAGGGAATCGGAAAAGTGGAAGGCCAAATAACACATTATGTCGGGAAATGAAAGTAGATATGAAAAGGATGAATAACAACTGGAAAGAAGTGGAAAGGTTTGCTTAGGACAGGTATGGATGGAGAGTGTTGATGTGCGGCCTATGCTCCTTGACGTGGGGTAACAGGCGTAAATAAATAAGCTAGTTAGTACATTTTTTTGTTTGTGAGTGCTTTGTCGAAACCATTAAACTATAACATAAATCTCTTGTTATTCTCAAACGTTAATATATAGAATTACATTCAATGCAAACGATCTACTAAAGAAAACCAAGCTGTAATTCAAGCAATCACATTTTATGATAACGGTAAGATTTCAGTTATAAATGATACTTTTAAAGTATACTAATTGAATAATCCAAAGAAAATATTAGAAGTATCTGAATGAAATGTTGTGCTTAACCATTATAAACACATAAACATTTTCATGATAATTGTCAATATATTAACATGTCTTAATAGTTGATATCATGAGTCAGTTGGAGCTGGACCACCATGCGATACCTGGAGGCACTGAACAACCGTTTCGTCCTAGTATGGGTCTCTTTAGCAATGTGTATCCACGATCCCGCCTCGCGAAATTCGAACTCAAGACCTATCAGTCTGAGGAGTCCCATACTAGGACGAAACGGTCGTCGAGTGTTTTCAGGCTTCTCATGGTGATCCAGCTTCAATTAGCTCATCAATTCAACTATTAAGTTACCATAATATCCACAAAACTTCCCTCGGAATATTATCATATAACCAGGAATTTGAATGCAGTTTAGCTATTGTCAATATTGAAAAGCGATTGACAAAAAAGGTAACAAAAGTAGAAAAATTAAGCTACTAAGTTGTTAATAAGCCGAACACAGTTTGTTGATAAAGGACCAAAATAGACTTTCTTCAACTAATTCAGAGGACATTTCAAAATCAATCAGAGACTATTAAACTCCTTCAAAGTTACTAAGAATATATCAACCAAGTATGTTCGATTAACAAAAAGCTTTATTATAATTAACTAACACAACAAAAGTGTAATAAGGCATCTGCAAACTATTGAATTACTTCAAGAACATTTATGTTTGAATATGTGAATTGAATGAGGCCGAAGGTTTGTTTTGAAATACAAGATTCATTGATATTCCGTTGTAATTCATGTTTAGTGCAAAATTCAATGTCATTTATGATTTACACACGACCTACTTAAAAGTAGTATAATTGTTAAAGCATAAATTTTGAACGTATATATATGTTGTGATAGATGTTCTCAACGACCGAATAATCATTATTTTCATCATCGTTATAATAATAATAATAATAATAATAATAATAATAATAATAATAATAATAGTAATAATAATCAATATATGTACGTGTATCCCATAAATATTTGTAGAATGCACGCAAGTCTACAGTCATGATCAGAATAACTGAGCGAAAAGAGTTCATTATTTGAAAGGAGTGATTGACATTATTTTGATAAAATTTCGGCAACAGTGTTGTTATCAACAAGACTCATACAAATTGTATGATCACTGGTGACAACATTTTAAAGGCTAGTACTATTAATGCAATACACACTTTAACATACGTCAGTGTTGCTGAACAGTTTATCAGTCAGTTAGTCACAACGTAGGATCAGGAACATATATGCCGTACCTCATTAGCAGAACAACATGAACACCAAATTCATAGAAGTAGTTAATTCAATGGTGGTAACACATAAAAGAAAGATTGTGTGCAATGATATTGTACACGAAGAATGAATTAGTTAGTAGGAAGAAAGATATAAAGCAATTTTAATCTCATAGTTTAAGGGAAGACAGAGAGTGTATACACCTACACCATTGTGATCGATTCTGAGTTATGTCACACAAAGTCTCCAACAATTGGTCACGATGGTCAAGCGGAACCAAACCAAGTAATCTGCATCTACCAACATGGTTCAGACTACAAGTTAGTGACTTCAAGGACTGACGTTGTTAGTGCATAAATTTCGTTAATAACTGATGTGTGGAAAACATTTAGAAGATGAGATATTTACAGTGCCATGTTTTTTTAAAATAATAGATAGCGTCACATAGAAAAAGATAATCAGACGTGCAAAGATTTACATATGTATAAAAACTTTACATGTCTTCAAATTCGTAATTAATGATATAAACAAGTACAAAATAATTGATGAAATTAAAATGACATATTTAACTATTACATAATCTTAATAGTTGCGATCATGAGTCATTTGATAGTGTACCACCATGGAAAATCTGGAAGCACTATTAAGGGACTACTTAGCAATGCGCATCCACGATACCGCCTCATGGTGGTCCATGGTGATCTAGCATCAATTGACTCAAGATCTCAACTATTAAAATTACTAGAATATCCACAAGACCCTTACTGATATTAATCAACATATGCTCACTAGTGATTGACTTCAAGAGGTATTTCTTGGAGTTCTAGTGGTAAGCCGTCTCAGTAGTCTACAGGTTAAGCGTTCGCGCGCGAAGCTGATAGGTCCTAATTTCGAATCTCGCGAAGAGGTGTCGTGGATGTACACTGTTGAAGATCGTCATCGTCGTCTTGTGCTTTCGTGTTTTCCATGGTGGTCTAGCTTCAAATGACTCATGATTTCAACTATTGAAATATATTATTTCTTCAATATTATCCATTCATGATCTCTTTTATAAACCATGATGATATCAATCTAATCAATTAACAATGCTTAAATATTATCTTTTTTTATAGAGCATTTGTGGATTTGTCATGGTGATAAATTATACAGCCAAATTTCGGAAGTTGTTGTCACATCGAACTGTATGCAAAGTATCGGTTATGAAGTGAGTACATCATTTTTACGTTTTACAGTACAATTTGATATTATGTTTACCTATGAAAGATTATTTCTAGATTAAAAACACTTTTCCATGTTACTTCTTTTTCTATCATCATTACTGAAAGTTATGTAGTTGGCTTAATTGATTAACCATTGAATAATAACCAAAATGTTGTTTGTTTAGTCGCTGATCGATTCCCATAAAGGAAGTTACAATATGGCCTCCAATCTAAATGACTAACATCACATACACTGTTCTGAGATGTTGAGTGTTTGGACGTAGCAAAGAGAAAAACCAGATTGACATACGTTTCATGCTAATTGACATTCATCAGCAAGGTTATCTATGATCTTGAGGACGGTGAAACTCATTTTAGAATGTTGATTCATGTAAACCAGTGATAAACAGAGTTTGACAAGTACTGAAAGACTACATAGATAAGATACTGGTTACTGTTAATAGATCAATCGATGGCGATCACCTCAGACCAATAGGAGGTCAGTTAGGAACGTGAATAGCGTAGTAGTAATATCTGAAGATTTGTAGCTAGACAAGTCTTACAGAAAATTATCAGTCTCACCATGATTACACGTACGCCTAACTAGCGAGTACCAGGTAACGTATAACCTAAACCACATGGTGTTTGTTGTCGCCTATCCACAACCACCTAACACATTAGTTAACAGTTTAATAATAACTAATATCATGTTGCCTAATCCTTAAAACTAATCAGATTTCATTGATCACTTTGCGAAGTATCACTCCTAAAGATTGCAGAACAGAATTCAATGAAGTCTAGTAACTTTCTGACAGTAGTCTTTGATCATATCTAAAGTATGTTAGAATTCTACTAGAGGTTTGATACCGAACGAAACTGAGATATTCGATATTATTGAACAACTATAATTGAAGTAAAAATCACCAAATTTTGTTTCAATAATCTATGAATAGAGTATTTGTTGATAATCAATAAGAGTCTGAGAATGGAATTCAGTTGTTTGATGTTCTTTTGCTTTCAGCAGCTCTTTAGCTTTTATCACCGAGTTGGGCAATTCGTAGTAAATCTTATGTTGTTAATTATATTGAATACAATAATGCTTGAGTTATTCAATCAGTAATATGATCTTCAAAGTTCAAGTAGCTAACTAACATTCATTTCGACTGATGATTTTTGAAACATGTTACCATTCAGACTCTATATGTACACGTGTATTAGACCGATTTCGATAATAATAATAATAATCCCTTTATACTTGAGCATTCCGTGTGAAGGATTGCATTGTGACGCAGTTGCATGCCTTCCTCAATGTGTGTCCTATCCACTTCCAGCGCTTCTTTCTGATTTCTTCCTCCACTGCAATCTGGTTTGTTCTCTCTCACGGTAGGTTGTTGCTAATGGTGTCCAGCCAACGGATCCGAAGTATTTTACGTAGACAGTTGTTAATAAACACCTGTATCTTCTGGATGATGGGTTTCGTAGTTCTCCAAGTTCCCGCTCCATACAGTAGAACTGTCTTGACATTTGTATTAAAAATCCTGACCTTGGTGTTGGTTGTTAGACAGTTGTTTTGAGTTCCAGATATTCTTTAAATTATTTTTATTCATTTATTTATTTCAATTCAGTTGGAATCTCGTGTCAGTTGTATATGTGCATTTAGTAATGAAATTATTCTACTTGGTATGATGTCTAAACAATTATGTGCTTATTCAGTGATACAAAAGTAAGTTTTACAATTGATTATTTTGTAATTTGATTAACACTATAAAATGTCTATGGTCTAATGATTATTATTACATGTCATACACAGTCTCCAACCATTGGTTATGATAGTCACGCGGACCCCAACCAAGTAGTCTGCATCTACCAACATCACTCAGGCTAGAAGTTAGTGACTTCAACGACTAATGCTACGTTATGGTTTGTCCGCCTACAACTTTCTTCCAACTATCTCTAACACTGGTCAGCATTGTGCGTCCTGGTAATCGGTGTTCAGACATACATAACACGTGGCCCAATCATCTCAGTCGATGAATATTCACAACCTCACCAACTGACTTATCATCATTCTCTAATACCCTACACCTAACCTCACTATTACTTAGCCGGTGATCCCAGCAAATGGGAGAATTATTTCTAAGACATCTGTAGTTAAATACTAGTAGCTTACGAATATCTGCTGTTAATTGCCACGTTTTGCATCCGTAACGTAGAACAGAACGAACTGCTGTACAGTATACTCGTCCCTTAATTGATAGACGCATATCTCACCTTCACCATAGATGACGTCAGTTGGCAAAAGTCAAACTTTACGTTGAGTACTTTCATTGAAAGTATGGTGTGTGGAAGGTTCTTCATCGGTGTAGTTTGCTGTGTTAGGTTTGTTGTTAGGCTCACTCTTTATCTGACTCCAGTTAGATCATTTGATGATTGTTATTGAAATATACATTCCGGCTACCGTCGTATATAATCATTAACTTAACTAGCGTTAGTAAATAACAGAATTAAACAAGTAAAATATGAGAATGAATTTCGAATACATATATTTCACACAATAGTTGGTCTAGACAGAGAATTGGGGAAACGAAGCAAAGAAAGCGAAGAGAAGAGAACAGAAGAGAGCGAAACGAGACGAAATGACATACGGTGAAGAAGGCGACTGAGCCAACTTTAATCAAGCGTTAATTGATAGTTATAGTCAACCAAAAATAGGTTACAGACACAAACAATAAGGTAAGTTATTAACACACATACGATCATATAGAAAAATGATCAGGATTAATAAGCGAATAAGTGACAGGATCAAAATGTGGCCTGAGAAAAATGAATAGATTGATCTGTCCAGAAGAAAGAATAATCTATATGGGCTTGACACAGTAAAAGATGGCTGAAGTATGGGAAGACATTTAAAGGATGTTAATACACCAATTTGATGAGTGACTGTAGAGTTATCTTTGGAAAATGTCAGCATCGAATACGTTCCGGAACTATTGTACCTTTTATGCACCCCACATGTAAACACTTATTATTAGTGTATAACCTTCAAATGTGAAAAAGTACACTACCTAGGTAATTTGCACTTACATTATTGAGTATTGAAAGTAAAAAATAATTGTTAGTGATGGAATCAGACTGTTAGAAACTGTTGTACACAAAAATATGAAATTCCACCTCAGAGCTGTTAAAAATCTTCACACTATTTTATAATACACTCCCACCTAAATTGCAAATAGTAGATTGACTAAACGTTTTCACTGTCTATCATAGCGCTAACACCGTTGGATGCCGGCCAGCTTAGTGGTCTAGAGGTTAAGCGTTCGCGTGCAGGACCAAAGCTGTCTCTGCCAACCAGGAGGGGAGAGGGTGCTGTTCTGTGGGTGCCATTGCGGGCCTGGAGCTGAGGTGCCGGTTGGGACAGTTTGGTGAGGAGAGGTGGCATTGAGTGGAGTGTTCTGGCGGAGCGGCGTTGTCTTTAGAGAGTGCTGTCGACGGAGAGGAGCGGTGGGACGTAAGGATGCTGAGCGGACATCGGATGTAGATGGCTTAGCAGTCCGCTGTAGTGCAGGCGTTGAACGCCCTAGGTGCCGGGTGGATATTGGTGCCCTGGCAGGTCGACGGAGATATATATATATATATATATATATATATATATATATATATATATATATGCATTGGACCAGTTGATTACATTTAAACTAGGTAACAGTGTGGTGTACGCCGATTATGTTAACAGAAATAAGTAGTACGTAGCACCAGTCTTGAAGGAACACTTGCGATCAGAAGACTGAAACAAAGAAAACTGAAATCAATCAAGATAACAACAGTAATGCAGGAACAATGAGGTTTGTAGGAGACAATTGATGGAAGATGTGCAAACGATGTATTTAGTGCATAATTTGCATATTTTATGAAGGTACTCTATAATTTTCTGCTAAACAATAACTTGGTTATCTGCGCCAAGTCTTCATTTACTACAACAGTTTTATCGATTAGACTATAATTTATGGATGACCTTTGAGCAACGCCAAAGTGACCTTGAGAATGCCCAGCTACGTCCTGGGGCTAAATGAAGGATATGAAGTACCGTGAAGAATAAGAATCATAATTTACAGTTGATGGTTAGAGTCAGAAATTAGATTTTGGATTTTCATCATGAACTGACATTGGCTGTAATGCCAAAACTCTATTTTGCCAAATAGATAAGTGATTTTCGCGCCAAAATCCAAGACTTTATATCTTAAATCTGATTGGTTCGTTCAGAAATTATAATCGCGCCAAATAACATTGATCAAATCAACATATAAATGAAATCTTACTTATTATATTATCCCTTTTTTAATACAGTTCGAAAATTTGGCAAATTCCAATTCATGACAGTGTCAGTGATTTAACTTTTGCATACTTTTTACATGATCATACTAATAAAGTTTATGCTGGTTTAACAAATGGTGAATTAGTTGTTATTGAAGTATGTGATTTTCATTTTATTAACATGATTATTATGATATTTTTTATTTGATCCAAATCTATATGAATAGTTGAATTCATGATTCACGCACGTGGGACTCAAACTCAGGACGCTTAGCCTCAAGAGGTTAAGTGTTCGCGCCCTCAAATGTCCTGGTACGACTGAGAGTTGGGGGAGTCAGCTAACCGTCACCAAATGCTCTCAAATAGCCACTTGCGTAAAACGATTGTCAGGGAAGTCCTTCTCATGGCCTTCTTGCAACAGTACTGTTGTTTACGAAATTGAGAGGATGAAAACCGAATGTCCGGCTCTTTAACCGGGTCGGTGGATACGGAGAGTTCACCTAGGGGAGTTGGAAAACCCTGATTCAAAACCAATGATTCACATGGGCTCCAGGATCCTGGAGCAACAATTGGCGTATGAACCATGGTACTGAGTCTCCTGACGTTGCTTCACTGTCTTGTAGATTAGACCTTCGGGTCGAAGGCTCGAGGTGTGGCTCACTAATAAAACCACCTGGTTCGGTTTGGGCACTCTGGCAGTATCCTAGCCCTCACACAAATCATTCGATTTGTGTAGCGCATATCTCTTTGGTGCCTTCTCGTACCAATGTTCATGTGTTTAAATAAATAAACATTCACGCGCAAGACTGAAAGTCCTGTACTCAACTCCGGCGTGCATTATCATGGTTGTACACTGCTGAAGAGTTTCATACTAGGACGAAACAACTGTCCAGTGCTTCCAGGTTTTCAATATTCTTTTCTTTTTATTCATTGAGATAATGCGATTATTACCGAAAAATCCATATATAACTAATCAATAAAGTAATCTTATTAAACATTCTATGGATCATAGTACAAATGCATATTACATAACAGACAATTGGTTGAACCTGATTTAAATTTAGAATTTCCGACTAAATTGAATCACTACATTGAATGATTTCTATGTTTTATCTGTTTTGCGAAAATTTAGAATATTGGCTTTGAAGAACCACGTGATTCTATATATTACATCACTATCAGTTTTATTCCAATATCATCTGTACTTTTGGCAAAGAATCAATTATGGTGTGCAAGTGGTAGTTCTATATTCATTTTTCATGCTAAGTGAGTTTTATAAAATTGACATTTTTAAATTATCCCATTCTATTTTTTTTATCACTAAGGGGTTTTTGTGGATAGTGTAGTAATTTTATAGTTGAATTCATGAGTTCATTAAAGCTAAAACACCATGGAAAACCTGGAAACGCTGGACGGCCGTTGTGAGATAGTAACTCATTAAAGACAATGGTAGACTGTGGCACAATCTCATGGATTGATTGAAGTTAGACATTAAAACCGTAGAATATCAATTCAGTGATATAGAGATCAAGTGTTCGCACACGAGACAGATAGGTCGTGGGTTCGAGATCCCCGAAGGGGATCGTGGATGAGCATTGCTGTGTATCAAAATCTATAGTTTAATTCATCCGTCCATTTAAGCTGAATCATCAGTGTAAGTCTGGAAGAACTAGTATGGGACTCCTTGACAGTGCACAACCACGATCCTGTACGTGGGACTCGAACTCAGGACACTTAACCCCTTAAGGTTAGGCGTTCACGCGCAACTCCAAAAGAAGTGGACTTAACCTCCGTGTGCAGAATCATGGATTTATACTACCATATTACGAAGAAACGACCGTCCAGTGTCTCCAGGTTTTCCATGGTGGTCATGCTTAAACTGACCCATTCTTTTTTATCTAAACTTATTCATTGCACTATTTCAATAATCAAATCAATACATAAAACCATTGTTTTGATCAATGGATCGTACTACATAGTTCTGTGGCCTAAAATCTGAGCTTCTTATTAACTATTTACTTACATGAATATATTCAAGTAATTGAATTTGCAGGTGAACTTACTGTGAACAGAGTTTTTTTATAAAATGTGAAAACCATCCATTAAATACTTTATTTGCAAATCCTCTACCAATTATCTTAATCTTCGTTGTTCCTTCACCGCTTTTACAATTACTCTTTATTCCCGTTCTCTTCGATTCAATCTTCTCAATCTTCTGTTGCCACATACAATACTTCTGTTTAGAGTTACATACTACTTATGCCTGTAGTATGCATCACAGAATAATTAATCTATTGATTCCTATAATGGTAAGTTCTCTTTACTCCAATAATAATAATAATAATAGTGACACTGTATGACCCTCGTGACTCTTTCTGCTCCGAGTCCGTCTAACTAGTAGCTGACTAACTCTGAATGTTCTATTTAAACTTAAGTAACAAATAACACTCGTTTGAAATGAAACAGTCACTGTGAATCATTTCAACCTTAAAAAGCAGCTAAGTGGTTTGTAGAATCAATGGATTGAATTTTTAAATCATAGTATGAAAATTCAAGTGAAGAAGCGCTGAAAGTGGATAGGACACACATTGAGGAAAGTACCCAACTGCGTCACAAGGCAAGACCTCACTTGGAATCCTCAAGACTAAAGGAGAAGTGGAATACCGAAGAACACATAACGCTGAAAAATGGAGACATACATGAGAATAATGAACAACAATTGTATAGAACTAGAAAGGAAGGCCTAGGATAGAGTGGGTTAGAGAATACTAGTCGGAAACCTATGCTTCATTGGGAGTAACAGACGTAAGTAAGTATCCCCAAATGATCTTACTGAACTGATTACAACTGATTATATAACTCAATGTTTCTATGGTTACATACGTTATCTTTCTTTGTATTGTTTGTTTTTCCTTTTGAAATTCAAAACATTATCTGTTTTAGAACAATGGATTATTATAAACAAATTAGTATATCTAATAATCCATTAGATGTAATATTAAAAATATGTCTTGGTGATAATGGTGTTTGGATCGCAGTACGTGGTAGTTCAGTTATTGAATTATGGGATCCAGATAAATTGATACGTATACTTTTATTCAATATTGTTAATGAAACTTATTTAAGTCGGAGACCAGTAAGTGATATAAATTTGTTTGATGTAAAGTTACACATGATTTGATCATGTTCTGATCTAATTCTTTATGTTACAGTATGATTCAATCCAATAACGTGGTTATATATTAAGTTGTTTAAATTAAAAGGTCACTCCATAAATTGATTGATAAGATTCGTTTGACACCAAATGACAAGCACGGCAATAGTCTCTACTAGGTAATCTATTGATGTACATACCTCACCCTAACTGTAAATCATTCGCTTCCTTAAATAAATCTACGGTAGAGGCTTTGAATATACTGGTGGATGACACAGATTCGAATCACATGGAAAAGAAAAGCTCCCTTAAGATTGTGGATATGCTCAGCTCTGGAGATACCTGTTGACTGCACCACTTGTTATGATATAAAACATTTACTTTTAAATTACTAGCTACAAGTTGTCATCCTCAGCTAACTGTTATCATTTCCATGAAGCGGGTAAGTAGTTAAAGGAATATTCTTTCAAGCAGCCGGTAAAATATTTAACCACTTAACCACCGATTTTCTGTGTGAACGATCTTCAAACAAATTATTTTAGCTCAAAGTCGATTAAATGTTCTCACTAGTGACTATCTTAGAGAGTTTTCGGAGTTCTACAGAGCTGTGACCAGTGAAATTCACTCGTACCAATTGTGAGAAAGGCACCCGACTAAGACAATAGAATATAGTCAAGCAATATTGCACATTGACTGATTGAAGTTAACATTTTGTTCCACTGGATTCCGACTCAATGGTACAGAGACTCAGCTTTCGTGAGAGATACCGAATATCCTGAGTGTAATCCCCAATGGTGAGATTGTGGTTGAGTACTACTGAGGAATCTCATGTCATGATTAAACAGTAGTTCAGAGCTTCTAAGTTTTCAATGATTGTAGGATAGAGATCTCGATAAAAAGTCTCTATTTTCATTATCAAGTTCTGCTCAGTATTATCACTTTAGATTATATCTAATGGAAGTTTATAAAACACATAATTACTATTGACAACATGATATTTCAAATCCTCGTTGATTTTATTTATTTAGACCGAAAAGCACTTCATCAAATGAATCACGACTTGTTTGCGAGATTGTCACTGATTTGATACCGAATCAATAATCAAATTACTAGAGGACTATTAGCTCATAACCACCTTGTTGTATTATGTAATACAATAGTGTGGCTCAAGTATGATCTACTGAATGATTATCAAATCACGTTTACTCACTGGGTTAATAGATTTATCTCTTGTAAAGGAACTGATTGCATTTCAGGTTGATAGAAGTGACTTATTTTTTAAATGTTCTAAGTCATAATGGAATATTCAAGTCAATTGATCTAAATTATTAGGAGTTAGTCAATTAACTAGAACCTGGCTTATTCATCTCAATGCATTTAACTATGATAGACTTGATAACTAGATCATGCAATCAGTTAGTTGATAGAACAGCAGATAAACATCTTGATATATGAGACTGAACTGAAAATTCAATAACAGTTACACAAAATATGTACAATACAAGAGCTTCTCTCTATGGTAATTATTGTGTTTGTCTATCTGATCGTTCGAAACCAAACTCTGGGCTATACAATAATTTATTCCGTCTATATGTGTTTCGATCTATGAATATATCCCATCGTGAGATAAATGATAATATTTCAAGGTAGAAATCGTTACAAACTGACATTCATCTAGAGAATTATTACAAGTCATCAGGAAAAGTTTCGTCATCTTGTTTTTGTTCCAGACTTATCAGCAGTCAATATACATGATATAGTATGGCATGAATCACCGGATCTTTGTGTTTTTAGGATGAAAAAGGGATCAATTAAACTCCTGAATTAGAATTATGTGGTCCACAAATTCTAAAGAAACACTATGAATGTTATCCATTCTCAATACTGGATATATCCCTTACATCCAGCATGATTGAAATTCACTTTAATTCTACGATCTCAGGGTTTTAGTTTTAACACCATGACAAAAATTGTTTTTGTACAGGACCGAGGATGAACATTGTTGACAAGTAAAAATCAAGGCAAAATAATTATCTCACATCCTCTTCTTCTCAGTTGCTCTAAAGTTTGTATCACACATATCATAAGTAACTTCAGATGTAAACTAAATATGTGAGGTTAATGTGAAAATATACCTTGCGAGTTATTACTATATTTTTCTGAAATCAATTACACTACTGAAATATTTGTTAGTAATAAACCTGAATATAAGTAATTTCATGATGTGCAACTGAGATATACACATTTTCATTTGGATATTCATGTACAGGAAGAAGAGTATACATTTAATCCTCAACGAGTCACTGTAATACTTCCCTATGATAATACATTATGGATTGGTACAGGAATGGGTGAAGTTTTAGTTTATCAAATTCGAACTTATCAAAGTAAGTTTAGTTTAAAGTTAAATCAACTGGAAATATGGATATTTAACTCCTTATTCAAATTCTTCAATTACAAATCGATGATTTGTAAAACTAAAACAAAAATGGATGCAGAATTATATGAACTCATCATGCTTTTTTTATCAGCTGCTTACAACCACTGATATGTAATGAAAGTTAAATATTGTGGTAAAACAATTGACTAATCACTGGATGGTGATCAATGTAATGTATGTCATGTCCTTCTTAGTGCAGATCGAATCCTTTTGACCAATTTGCGATGTGGCCACTAGTCTAAGTTACTCGACATTGCGTGCACTATTTTAGAATAAGATGGTGGTTAGATGTAGTCAACAGGAAACCCTGGACCCGGGTTTCGTGCTACTTGGAACTCTTCAGCAAGGTGTACCTGTAGTCTTGAGGGGACTGATGCTCCTTGAGGAATTCTATCCCATGTCACCCAGCTTCACAGTCAGAGATGTTAGCACTGGGCTATGCGGGCCCCAACTGACTTTCTGTAGGACTGAGATTTAAATATAGTGTGGTCGACTTTCAATACACAGCAACGATTGTAAGCAGCTGATAAGAAACCATGAAATATGATGAATTCATGATGCATTCATGCTTGTTATGGCTTTATTTAAATTTATAAAAGGAATCAACAGTGCGAGATTATCTGTATTTAATTATGCTTATTATAACCAGTTAATTTGATCTTATCTCATTGTATTGACGATTATTAAGACAGATTTGAATAGTCTGTATCAATTTCATGACTTGTATACGTTAAGTAAATCATGGAAGTTATGTACTTCAATAATTCACTTAATAATCTCTTATAGAGGATCCTTTTGAAGTTTCAGTACAGATAAAGATGATGCATTGAAGTTGTTGGAAAAAAACGAGAGTAGTTTCACTGATTTATTAAATAGAATGAAGAAGTTTTAGTGAAGGTGATTTTCTTTTCGACGATATCATTTTCTGAAACTGTATAATCGTATTTATAGGTGATTTTTTTTACATGTGATAGTTATTACTGAAATAGAGAGGTTTTACAAAACTATCAAAGATAGTTTAGAGGTTTAACATTCGCGCGCGAGACCGATAGGTTCTGGGTTCGAATTTCGTGAGGCGGAATCGTGTATGTGCACTGCTGAGGAGTTCCACAATGGGACAAAACGGCCGTCCAGTGCTTCCATGTTTTCCATGATGGTGGTCTAGCTTCAGTTGACTCATGGTCTCAACTATTGACATTACTATGATATCCACAGAAACCCTTCTGATATTAATCACCATATGCTCACTAGTGACTGGCTTCAAGAGGTATTTCCTGGAGTTCTAGTGAGAAGTAGCGACTAGTGGAGTTCAACCGGGCCTGTTATGAGTTAGTAACTTAGTGGTAACAATGGTGGGCGGTGGTTGACGTTAGACATTAACACCATTGAATGCCAGTTCACTAGTCTAGAGGTTAAGTATCCATGAGCGAGACCGGTAGGTCCTGAATCCGATGGCCGCGAGGCGGGATCGTGAATGGACATTGATGAGGACGAAGCGATCATCCAGTACTTCCAGGTTTTCCATAGTGGTCTAATTTTAATTGGCTCATGAATTCAACCATGAAATTGTTAAATTAAGATTAACAGTAAATCAGTGCTAAAATGTCTTTCAACTTTCATTTTGTTTTGTTTTCACATTTCTCCTAGAAACAGAAAATAGAAAAAGTTTCGAAGATAATATACAAATGACCAAGCATAAAGTAAGTTTTATCCTTTGAAAATTATACTTTTTCATTAAACAAAATAATTAATTTGATTTTGAAACGACTACAAATTAAGAGAAGCAACTAATTCGAAACTAACTAAGACACTGAACTAATCAATATTTCTTCCATCTGCACGTTGTATTGGTCACAAGTCAGAAACTGGAGAACATTGGACAAAATTTTTATCCTAGTTTTGAAATTCTCAGTAATACTCGACCAAAACATCACTAAGGTTCTAATCCAGGATCTATAGGTCTCGTGATGAAATCCACAGCCCCTATACTGAGAATTAACATGTGCTCACTAGTGATTAGATTCGTGAAGAAATTCTCGAAGTTCTAGTGAGAAGTCGTCACCAGTGGAGCTAATCCATGTAGGTTAAAGAAAGTTATCTTCCTCAGTACAATGGGAGATGGTGATGCAATTTCGTGGATTGGTTGACGTTAGACACTAACACCATTGGATGCTGGCTCAGTGGTCCAGTACGAGACCCTTGTTTATTTAACCTCACTGTCAACATGTATAACAAGTTCATTGTCAGTATTATTATCATCCTGTAAAAATAAGTACGTATATTTGCGATTGTACAGCTTTGAAAATGAATTCGCCGAAAAGAGAACTCTTCGCTGAACTAATCTTTTTTATTTAATGTCTTATTAATAAATCAAATGAAATTATCAAAAGGGGTTTCGTGGAGATTTTAGTAATTTCAATAGTTGAAATCATGAGTCAATTAAAGCTAGACCACCATGGAAAACCTGGAAAGATTGGACAGCCGTTTCGTCCCAGCGCGAGACTCCTCAGAAGTGCGTATCCACGATCACGACCCCAGCGAGACTCGAACGCATCACCTATCAGTCTCACGTGAGAGCGCTTAACCACTAAACCAGCATCCAACGATATTAATGTCTAACTTTAACCAATCCACGAAATCGCGCCAACGTACACCATTGTCCCATAATAGGACGAAACGGCCATCCAGTGCTTCCAGGTTTTCTATGGTGGTTGTCTAGCTTCAATTGACTCATGAATTCAACAAATGAAATTATTCTACTAAAGAAACCATATTTCAATTGATATTTCTCTATTTTATTTATTTTCTCTTTTCTCTAAACTGTCACATTAATCATAGCGTTCAATGTCATTAAAAGATTATTTACAACTGAATGATGAAACAACATTGAAAACTTTATCGAAATCTACACGTTATCCATCAAATCCTGATATTAGTCATGCATCAGACAAGGATCCAGAACCATTATTTTATCCATTACGTCAAAATTCATTAATATTAGAATATGCAATTGATTCAAGTCATATATATGAATTACAAAAAATTGTACGTAGTAAAGTAGCTGAAACTCCTATACGTTATTTAGTTATGAAAAAGTAAGTTAATGATATAAGTAATATTTATTAGTTTTTTTTCTTGGAAGTAGTTCATTTACGTTTGATGAGTTTTACAAACTATTACCTCCCAAAATGCCCTGGTACGGCTGAGAGTATGGAGAATCAACTCTCTCTCTCTCGAAATGCCCAAACTTGGCCACCTTCATACAACTCACTCCCTTCTTGGATCAGGGGTGTTACTTAAGAAATCGAGAAGACGAAAGCGAATGCTCGGCGTATTAACCGGGTTGTTCAATATGGAGGATTCATCTGGTGAGGTTGGAAAACCCTGATTCCAAACTGTTATGGTTTGATGTCCGGCTTTCTATCACGTGACTTATCCACCAATCAAAATACAACTCACAAATCTTCACACTATGCCAACCAATGACGTTCAACCGGTACGAGCAGTTTAGCGTCCTTATTGGTCCTATGTTCTCCTAGCCCGTCCACTTGAGTCCAGAACACAACACCAGCTCCTACAATATGAATCGAATCGTTTATTTCAGACATACTCGGTTTATATATCAATCAGACAGACCACAACGTACCATAAAATAGAAAATAACATGTGTACACAAATAAGCCCAAAAAGTGACTGTGATCGTGGAAGGCAGTAGTCAATAAACTGAGCATGGCTTAAGAACCGTAAATTGTATAATAATAAATTATAGGACAAAATAAAGCTTATAATAAGAGGAATATAAATATACATAATCTAACTACTGAATAGTTATACAATAAAAATATTAGTCCATTAATAGTCCTCGGAATTTACCCGTAATTTAATCTTCGCTCGGATATAACACGAATTAATGATGTACATGGCCTCAAGGATCTTAAGGGAACAAATAGCGTATGAAGCAAGCGTTGGTGACGGGCTACCGTAGGACTGCATCTCCTGACGTTGCTCCACTGCCTTATGTATTACACGTTTAGATCAGAGGCTCGGGATGTAGCCTCCTAAGAAAATCATCTGCTTCGGTTTGAGCACCCAGCTAGTATCTTAGCCCTTACACAAATGAAATGATTTACGTGGCGCATATTTATTTGGTGCTTCCTTGTACCAATGTTTATGTGTTTAAATAAATAAATAATAGTTCAAACTTAAGATGTGTGGACTTATTCAACATCTTATTATCCTTTTTTTAACAAAAAACAATCTAGAATTACAGATAGCCATGCACTGATCATTTCATGTTCAACATATTTCAATGATGATGATGCTGTACTTAAATGGCAACGTGATATTAATAATGTAAGTTTTAAATGATTTATTAACATGTTCGTACCTAGTGATTATTTTAAGTTGTAGATAAATAATAAAAAAACGGAATGTATACTTAGTTCGGTGAGACTGTAATTTATGGACGACCTTTGAGTAACGCTAGACTGAGCTTCAGAGGGGGTTATAAACCAGTGTGGGGAATTAGAATTATGATTTGTAGTTGATGCTTATGGTTAGGAATTACATTAAGGATTTTCATCACGAACTGACATCAGCTATAATGTCATGAATCTATTTAAGCAAATGGATGAGTGATTTTCGCGCCAAAAATTCGAGACTTATCTTATACCTGATTGGTTTATTCATAAATGATAATCTCACCAACAAATGTTAAAATCTTGATAAAATTATTATTATTACGGTACCTGGATTTCCAGTTAATCTGAAGTAAATTGTATTCATGAACTACTGATGATTCCTTTGGTATGAACGAGAACGAATACAAACTCAGTTGGACCCAACATTTGACACAAAACAACTCATCGGTGTTTCTATTCTATATGCTAATAGAAAAGACAAGACTTATTAAACAGTGTGGTGGTCGGTATTCAATATCATCCTTAAACTTTGTATACAGTTCGTCTTGAAAACCGTTACTAGATAACGCCCCAAAGGTGTATTAATCAGAAGGCGAATATGAAGTGTTGATTACGTTTATTATGGAACAACACACAGACATCTTATTTACAGGTACGTTAAACAAGCATGAAAGAGTAGTACCGGAAAGCTAGCAGGCAAGCGAGCGAGTCAGCGAATACGAGTACGAGTACAATGAACATGAGTAAAATGTACGTATATATACACAGTGAAATGAATGAATCATCGAATCAATTAAGCGACTAATAGCAGAATGAATATATGAGTAGACAGTAAGCAATGCTCCAACATACAACTCATACAAGCGCAACAATAATAAAGGTACTGTTATAACTTGTGACCGCCAATTAGAGAGCAGTGACTTAGCGATCGGAACAATGACGCGTAAACCCGTATGAGCAGCCTAGAGTTCTGATTGGCCCTGCTTCCTGCCTAGCCCAGCCGGTTAAGTCCAGAACACAAGTCTCAGCATCTGCAATATGAATCATTATATTTCAAACACACTCAGTTTATATACCAATCAAACAGACCACAACGTACCAATAAAATATGAAACAACATTTGTACAAGAATTAGCCAGATGTGGCTGTGAATGAGGGAAGTAGTAATTAATATACTGGGTATAACTCAAGAATAGTAAAACGTATAATAATAGTTTGTGGGTCAAAATAAAGCTTATAATAATAAGAATATGAATATGCGTAGTTTAGTTATTTAACAATTATACGATAAAAATATACGTATAGTATTGGTCCATCAGTAGATCCCAAAGTTACCATTCATTATGTTTCTCGGGTTCTAACAGGTACAATGATATAGATAAGTTGTTATTGTACAAATGACTCTGTCCGTTAAATAAGTTAAGAAAAGAGCTTAACCAAATTAAATGTAAACAAACTCAATTTCACGTGAGCTACTATAACAGTATATAAGGTAGATAGATTCTAAGGCTATATAGATAGTAGCATTTAAGTGAAAACCTTCGATCATTCATTAACTCATAAACACTTTTGTTTACAATACTTCTTTGTCTCGGATTTTCTTGGAGAACAAGGAATAATAGGATGTAATAAATGTAGAATGTAATGACCAGTATAAAGTAAACAATAAAACATTCTTTACCATTCTTTGACCAGTTAGCATGAATACATCAGTTCAATGGTAAATTTATTTACTACGATACTTGATAACAATATTCTTTGCTTGATAAGTATATCCATTAATTCCTAAAGGTTACTGTTGGGACGGTATATTCCCAAAATTCATATTTGTAATTTTATCATATCGATTGACTCATCGATTAAATATTTGGATGGAAGTCACATGATGAACTTATCGACTAAATATTCGAATGCCTGTCGAGTGATGAACTGGATGAGTCATGTTTAAAAAAACATTTTAATATGACAATATCGATTTTATATATTTATATATATATACGTTTAAAATTGTGTCTGAGTGTTCGCTGCTGCTACTGCTTGCTTGCTCGCTCGTTTCTGGTTGTATGCAGAATATATTTTCCATACCAAGCCTGGACTTCTCCTTCTAGATAGCGGGGCTGGGACGCGTCAATAGTTAGATTACTGGTCTTTGGTCACTGAGTATTGTTCTCGTTCGCAGTCTAAGTGAACCCGTGAAGCTTCAAACCTAACAATTTGGCGACGGTGATTTCGGAAATATGGATCCATCTAAACTTGACTTATTACTCGAGCAGCAGATGAAACTTATTCAAATGTTAGCAGATGCAAAGCTTACGTCTAATTCTCATCCAAGCAGTTCTAATCCTACTACTACTGCACCATCAGTTGATGGTATTGCTAACAGTATCTCCGAGTTTCATTACGATCCAGAATCCAATGTCACGTTTGATATGTGGTTTCGACGTTACGAAGACTTATTCAAATTTGACTTTGCCAACCAGGATGATGCTTGGAAGGTCCGCTTGCTGCTTCGAAAGTTGGGTCCTAGTGAACTAGACAAGTATTGCAATCTAATTCTGCCTTTAAACCCACGCGATCGTTCATTCTCCGACACTGTCCAGTCATTGAGCCAACAATTCGGAGACAACTCCTCACTATTCAATGCGCGCTATCGATGTTTGAAGCTCACTATGAACGAAGATGATGATTTTCTCACACATGTGGGTATTGTCAACCGAGAATGTGAACGCTTCCGATTGAAGTCGCTTACTGAAGATCAATTTAAAGCACTCATTCTCATCTGCAGCCTTCAATCGCAGAAGTTCAGTGACATTAGAACACGTTTGCTAAGTCGATTGGACCAAGACCCAAAACTAACTCTTAATGATATTGCAAATGAATATCAACGTCTAATCAATCTACAGCGTGATACTACAATGGTCCAGCGTGGTGGTTCAAATCGTACCGAAGTTCATGTAGTCCAACAACCACTCAACTCGCATAAATCTGCCCCAGCTACATCTAGTTCAGGTCGACAGACAAAAACAAATCCTCCTGCTCCATGCTGGCACTGCGGTGCATGGCATTTTGTTCGATACTGTCCATATAAGCAACATCGGTGCAGGAAATGTAATGCAGTGGGTCATAAAGATGGTTTTTGTCGAAAAAAGAAGTCGAGCAACTCCAGAGGTACCAGAAAACCTACGCCTAGATCCAACACGAATTCGTTGAGTCTAATAGCAAGCTGTGAGAACTCAACCCCAGTTGAGAGGAAATTTATTACCCTTAGTATTAATGGGCACCCTCTTAGATTGCAAATAGATACTGCATCTGATGTAACGATTCTCTCACGAAAATCTTGGATCAGAATGGGAAGACCACGCCTGGTGCCGACAACACAAAAACCGCGAACCGCATGTGGTAATTATCTACGTTTGTTGGGACAACTAGATTGTAAAGTGTCTTTTCATGATTCGACGTTTACCGGGTTATGTTACATCACACCAGCTAATCTTAATCTACTTGGGTTAGACTGGTATGACCAGCTACATTTAGCTGACGTTCCGTTAAGCACCGTATGCCATCTGGTTGAACAACCTCATGAACCTGAAGCATATTCGAAAGAACCAATGACGGAGTTTTCGACCAGCGAACATCATACGGCCGGCGAAGATGCAGTTATTGCCTCCCTATTGACAGAGGACCGCGCACAGTGTCAGCAAGCAGCCAAGTGTAACGCGAAAATACTGCCGGTTCCATGGCCACAGCCTGAGTATCCCTGGTCTAGGATACATGTCGATTTCGCAGGCCCAATTAATGGAATTACCTATCTAGTCGTTGTTGATGCCTTCTCGAAATGGCCAGAAATCGTTCCCGTCATGCCACCAACGACAACTCAAACGATAAAACTTTTGACAGAGATGTTCTCTCGCAACGGATTACCGGATATAATTGTTTCCGATAATGGTTCGCAATTCACCTCAAGTCAATTTCAAGAATTTTGCAAACGCCTATCGATCAAGCATTTCCGCTCTCCACCTTACCACCCACAGTCAAATGGACAAGCAGAAAGATTTGTAGATACATTCAAGAGAGCTCTAATGAAGTCGAAAGGGGAGGGGACGACAGTAGAAACACTGCAGAATTTCTTGTTTGTTTACCGAACAACACCTAGTGATATGCTACCACAGCAGAAGTCCCCGGCAGAGATTCTGATGGGAAGGAAATTGAGGACGATCCACAGTCTCATGTGCCCAAGAACCACACCACCACCATCCCATACCAAATCTCAGAAGCTTCCAGCGTACGAGGTTGGATGCCCCGTGTTCGCTCGAGACTACAGAGCAAATCATGGTCCTTGGATCGAAGCACGGGTGGTTGGAAGACTTGGTCAAGTTATGTACGAGGTAAAGGTGGGAAGAGACACATGGACTAGACACCGAAACCAACTACGTAAGCGGATTGCCCCAGACCACCCATCAAATGCAGTAAATCTTCCCCTCGACATTTTGCTTGATACTTTCAACTTACCTGCAGCCCCACCACAAGAAGCTCGACAGCAAGCTGATCCCCGTCCCAGAAGGTGGCCTCTCCGTCAGCGGCGAACTACAGTCAAAATGCAAGTCGACCCCAGAAAAGCACGCTATTAAAAAGGGGAGGAGTGTTGGGACGGTATATTCCCAAAATTCATATTTGTAATTTTATCATATCGATTGACTCATCGATTAAATATTTGGATGGAAGTCACATGATGAACTTATCGACTAAATATTCGAATGCCTGTCGAGTGATGAACTGGATGAGTCATGTTTAAAAAAACATTTTAATATGACAATATCGATTTTATATATTTATATATATATACGTTTAAAATTGTGTCTGAGTGTTCGCTGCTGCTACTGCTTGCTTGCTCGCTCGTTTCTGGTTGTATGCAGAATATATTTTCCATACCAAGCCTGGACTTCTCCTTCTAGATAGCGGGGCTGGGACGCGTCAATAGTTAGATTACTGGTCTTTGGTCACTGAGTATTGTTCTCGTTCGCAGTCTAAGTGAACCCGTGAAGCTTCAAACCTAACAGTTACACATAAAAAAGAAACAACATATAACTATGCTCTACGCATCTCAGTTGAGTCCTCTCAACCATATAGTGTCAAATAATGACTTACTTACTTACTCCTGTTACTCCTCGTGGACGAGCATAAGCAGCCCATTAGCACTCTCGATCTAACCTTGTCCTGAACATTTATTTCCAGCTCTTCCCAGTTATTGTTCATCCTTCTCATATCTGCTTCCATTTCCTGACATGTGTTCTTCGGCCTTCCTCTTTTCAGCTCCCCTTCAAAATTCCAAGTTGGCGCTTGCCTCTTGGCACAGTTTGATGATTTTCGTAATGTATGTCTTATCCATTTCCATCGTCTTCTCCTAATTTCCTTTTCAACTGGAAGCTGGTTTGTTCTCTCCCAAAGTAGGCTGTTGTTGATGGTATCCGGTCAATGGATGCTGAATATCTTGAAGTAGACAACTATCTATAAATACTTGCATCATTTTGATTATGGTTGTAGTAGTTCTCCAAGTTTTAGCTCCATACAGTAGAACTGTCTTGATGTTCGTATTGAAGATTCTGACTTTGATACTGATTGAAAGTTGTTTTGAGTTCCATATGTTCTTCAATTATAGGAATGTGGCCCTTATATCAAATAGTATATATACATATGTACTTGTGAATCATTATATTAGTATTGTCTTTATACTGACATATTTTTCTATCCATTTATGTAATTTTTTAGGGTTCCATTTGGACAAATGAACCAATTTATGTATTTGATCGTGAAAGTCGTTCACTTAGATTACCAGCTTATATGCGTAATAGTTTATGCTTACAAATGCATAATAAAAAATCAATTATTATGAATTAAACTTTTATAAATAAATAACAAAATTACACCATTTTTATTGTAATTTATTATTATTATTATTACATAACTACTACTTTAACAAGTGCATCTATCATTGACACACACATACATACATACACACGCACATTGGAACAAGATTTTCCTATTTAAATAATAGACCCCCCCCATGTTTTGTGTTTTCGTATCCAGGATAACTATTTTGTACATAATTATTTTTATTATCAAAAATCAATAAAATACTATAAAATACATTTTTTTTTAAATAATAAATAATACACAATATTAAACTATATTTATATATGAATTCATGATTCAATTCACACTAGACCATCATGGGAAACCTGGAAGTACTAGAAGACTGTTTCATCCTAGTATGTGATTTCTCAGAAGTACTGATTGCGATGGGACAGTTTTGTGGATTGATTAAAGTTAGACATTAATATTGTTAGATACCGGTCCAACAGTCTAGAGGTTATAAACGTTCACCAGTGTGAGATTGATAAGTCTTAGGCTAGAATCTCACAGAATGGGATCATGAATACACACTGACACTGAGGAATCTTATATTAGGATGAAACGACCTTTTGAAGCTTCCAAGTTTTCTATGGTAGTTTACATTGAATCGACTCATGAATTCAACTATTCAATTACTATAATACACAAAAAAACTCTCTTTGAATAAATTTAATAAATACGTTTTCCCGGTTGCACAATTTTGTTACTTTTTAAGAAAGTTTTTTCTCTTTTTATTTCTTTTCTGTTTTTTATGAATTTTTTAATGGTTCATTGGTTGTTTTCTTTTTTCTTTCTTTTTATTTGCTTTTAATTCCTCATGTTTATTCATCACAAGAACTTAACTGATTTCTATATGACAAGATTTAAATAATAATAAAAAGTTATGTTAAATTCACTTGTTATTGTTTTCCTTTTTTTACCTTTTATCTTCTTTGTTGTTGTTTAGGAATGTAATTGATCATCAATCACTTGTTGGCATATATATGTACATTCTGTGAGGATTACCTTATTAATGTCTTAATTCACAAACATTCTAAGCAAAGATGGATAGTGGTTAGAAATGGAATCCAAGACGAGCGCCACTTTGTTCTATTTGGGACTCGTCAGTTGGATGCACCTACATCACGGAGTTGATGTTCATTCTGAAAATAGAAGTCGATATCGTTCGCTTTAAAGCCAATCGCGTTTTTTTTTCACTTACCTACTGAGTCCTGATAGCCACTTGCTTGCGCGATGGGGTGAATTTTAAATTCACTTGTTGTTGTTTGCTTGTAAAATGAATAGATAATTATTTTAAATCTCTGTATTTTATTTTAGTGATTTTTAAAAATTCACCAATTTAAAAAGATATTTAAATTATTGGAATGTTGTCAGGTCTCGTATTTGATGTCATGTGTAGCCTAGGTATGAGCTGGAAGAAATAAACGGAAAACTTGTAATATTCAGCATACACATCCACTTTATTTTTATAACCAACATTTCTACGCTAATGCACTTTGTATGTGTTTGTGCGCTTATCTGTCACCCATTATTTTTACCTAATGCCTGTCTGCTTATTATACTACACACTGTCTATTTTGAGCTTTATTAATGTTTGTAGTGAGTGGTATAGCGAATAAGCACGTTTGCTTTCTCTTGTCTGCCTCTCAGCTCTTTTTTTCATAATGTCTATCTGCGGCAACAAGTGTATGAAGCATACATATCCGAAACTCATTCTGATATTTGACTTGTTTTATTTCGTTATTCTCTAGCGCGAATTAAGTCGATATTTATATACGACGGTAGCCAGGATATATATTTTGTTGACATCATCACACAGTCAAATCGGAGTCAGATCGACAGAACTCTATACTGGATACTATCTTCAGTTATCCAAACCTCACCGGTCTAAATGAAGTTTAAGAACTACGAATCTGTTCGCATGTGACCAAAAATACTAGTCCCAAGCGGATGTATCAGTTTTTCCTTGAAAATTAATAAAAATTGGTTCCGATTTTAACCAATAAAACTTCATAACACATGGCAACAATTGTCATGTCAAATCTATATGAATGGTCAAAATGAGAGAAACAATGTTCAGAATGTCATATCTCTCAACCTTGAATGCATTATCGCAATAAAATACTTACGTAATGTAGTCAGAACATGATTCCAAAGCAAGCCCTACTTCGAACATCAAAAAGAAATTCTCTCGACAGTAAAGTTTGTCATAGAAGCTAATTAGAGACCAGACACAAGAAACACCGACATATTTGTAAAACTTCATCTGCTTTATAAGCTGTATATTGCCTGCTTTATACACTAACAACAGATCGTCTCTGACTGGAAATAAACTAAGCTCCGGTTGCGATTTTCGGCAGTCAACTTGGAGATCAATCAGAATGAAGCAGGAATTATAATTTCCTTTATCTGTGTAAGAAGTGGCGGTTGGAAGCCTCATTCGGTATGTTTTTCCGCTAGCTTTTTGGTGTCGCCACATAATTTTTTTAGTTTGCTGAAATCCGTCAATTTGTGAGACACTAAGTTTTGGCGCTATTTTTTAAATCACTTATGCTTTCTCGGTTTTTTCTACTGCTACCCAGGTGAGTGTATTCTTTCCGACGCGCTTACCTGCTATATAAAATGTTAATTCGTTTTTTTTGTAGGTATTATGTTTTAGGTATCGGACACTGTAGTAAGCACTTTTTAGCTTGTTGTGATATGGATCACTAACCACACGAGTCTCGGAGCTGATTATATAATTACTGAGAAGATTCACTATCAAATGAGAGTAGGTCAACAATAGTGAACGCGAGAACATTTGTAGTGGTACTGGTCCTAACCACACAATCTTCAAAGCTGAATATGAGATAACTACAAAACTGCATCTTCAACAATTAACGAGAAGAGAAAGTCAACAACGGAGAAGGCGGGAAGAATTGAATAAATCAATTTAATTCAGTCAAATGTCATTGCTCAGCATTGCAGACGTGGTTATTTTGTATAACTTGTCTTTACTCACATTGAATATATTATTCGATCTTTGGCCTCAATAAGTTCTTTAGAAACTTCAAACATTATATTGCTGGCTGTTGCGATACGACGGGTAAGAATACACAATGGTGTGACTTTCACGTAAGATCTTATAATCTGAGTAGTCACGTCCTGACAAATCTACAATTTTAGGATTAGCTCTATTAATAAAATAGTTCTCATGACAAAGATAACCATAATTCTTTCCATCCCGTTAGATGAATCAGATACTAAACGTATATTTTTATCATATAATTGTTAAATAACTAAATTATTCATACTCGTATTTCTCTCATTATAAGCCTTATTTTGACCCATAAACTATTATTATACGTTTTACCATTCTCGAATTATGCCCTGTCTATTACTCACTGCCTCCCACATTCACAGCCACATTTGGCCAAATTTTGTACCAATGTTATTTTCTATTTTACGCTACGTTATGGTCTGTTTGGTTTGTATATAAACTCAGTATGTTTGAAATATAACGATTCATATTGCAGAAGCTGAGACTGATGTTCCGGACGCAACAGAGAAAGCTATTATGCATGCATCTCGCACATTAACTCCAGCGGAAAGTACAGTCAAATAGAGAAAAAAAACCTCACCCTTGTGTTTGCAGTACGCCGTTTCCACAAATTCTTGTACGGTCGAAGATTTACTCTTCTCACTGATCACAAGCCTCTTCTCACAATTTTCGGTTCAAAATCTGGCGTTCCAGTCCACTCTGCAAACTGTCTACAGAGATGGGCTTTGATACTTTTGGGTTATGATTTTGACATTCAATACTTGCTCACTCAAACGTTTGGTCAGGCTGACGCCCTGTCACGAGTTATCATCGAACACCATACGGCCGACGAAGATGCGGTTATTACCTCCCTAATGACGGAGGACCACGTGCAATGTTATCTGACAACTGCTGTTCGTGCTTTGCCATTCTCAGCAGCTGACATACAATCTACCGCCAGGAACGACTTCATCATTTAGAGAGCTATGAAATACGTCACCAATAGCTGGCCGTCATCTGGAGTCGATGGTGACTTGAGGCAGCTTTACCACCGTCAGGACTCGTTATGTGTAGTAAACGTATGCTCGATGTTTGAAGAGCGGTGATACCAGAGTTCATTTGATCAATAGTGCTAAAGCAATTCCACACTGGTCATCCTGGTATAAAACGAATGAAATCCATCGCCAGAAGCTATGATAATCGGCCCCTGATGGAGCAACACATCGTGTATTTAGAAGGCAAGTGCATAAAGTGTCAGCAAGTGGCTAAGTGTAACGCGAAATTACTGCAGGTCCCATGGTCACAGCCTGAGTGACCCTGGTCTAGGATACATGTCGATTTCCCTGGTCCAATTAATGGAATCACCCACCTAGTCGTTGTTGAAGCCTTTTCGAAATGGCCAGAAATCGTTCCCGTCATGCCACCAACGACTACCCAAACGATGCAACTTTTGACAGAGATGTTTTCCCGCAACAGATTACCGGATGTAATAGTATCCGGCAACGGTTCACAGTCCACCTTTAGTCA
The DNA here is from genome assembly GCA_944470205.2 of Schistosoma margrebowiei. Lineage (NCBI taxonomy): Eukaryota > Metazoa > Platyhelminthes > Trematoda > Strigeidida > Schistosomatidae > Schistosoma > Schistosoma margrebowiei. Next base: position 7,343,992 of record OX104028.1, read on the forward strand.
GTTTCAAGAATCTTGAAAATGCCTATCGCTCAAACATTTCCGCTCTCCATCTTACCACCGACAGTCAAATGACCAAACCGAAAGATTTGTGGATACATTCAAGAGGTCTCTAACGAAGTCGAAAGGGGAGGGGACGCCAGTAAAAATACCGAACAACACCTAGTGATATGCTACCACAGCAGAAGTCCCCGGCAGAGATTCTGATGGGAAGGAAATTGAGGACGATCCACAGTCTGATGTGCACAAGAACCACACCGCCACCATCTCAGAACAAATCTCAGATGCTGCCAGCGTACGAGGTTGAATGCCCGGTGTTTGCTCGAGATTACAGAGCAAATCATGGTCCTTGGACCAAAGCACGTGTGGTTGGAAGACTAGGCCAAGTTATGTACGAGGTAAAGGTGTGAAGAGACACGTGGACTAGACACCGAAACCAACTACAGAAGCGGATAGCCCCGGACCGCCCATCAACAGGAGTAAATCTTCCCCTCGAAATCCTGCTTGATACCTTCAACTTACCAGCAGCCCCAACAAGAAAAGAAGCTCATCAACAAGCCGATCTCCATTCCAGAAGGTGGTCTTTCCGACAGCGGCGAACAAAAGTCAAGATGCAAGTCGGCCCCAGGAAAGTGCGCTATTAAAAAGGGAAGGTGTGTTGGAGACGTTAGATCCCCTTGAACGTAGTCATTCTTGTGTAACTTATCTCTTTTATCCTCATTCAATATATATTGTTCCATCTCCAGCCCAAATGTGTTCTTCAGAAGCGCTAGACATTGTATTGCTGATGGTATTGACAAGACAAATCAGTGTAAACCATGATAGGACTGCCACTTAAAATTCATATTAGGTAGTCACATCATCACAAGTCCACGATTATGGGATTAGGTCTATTATTATATTGGTATAGCTAACAAACTAGATCATTAGTCTACAGGTAAGATAAATGTTTCTGCCACCTGGGATTTTCTGACTGACGCATGTTGGTTTTAGGTGTCATCTATGACGTTATTGAAAGCAATGAGAGAAAACGATATCCGGTCCGTTGTTCTATTCAGTATTATGAATAACGTTCCACCGAGTCAAACTAATACTTAGTTTTTACTTGCTGTAGATAGAAGTGATGTATTCAAAAAGATTATGGGATCCAGGTATCTGGAAATCTGGAACCAAATCAGAGATACTATCCATCTATTGCAAAATGTTCGTTATCAAGAACATACCATATAACATTATTAGATGACTTGGATGCACTTTTTGTGCGCGAATGGAAGCTGGACAATGTAAAGCCAAAACTCCACTGGCATTATGTTGTGTATGTCTGCTATCTTGGCCATAAAAGGATGCTGGAGGGCCATGGTTAGAAAGTGTAAATGACAGTTACTTTGCCCACTCCTTTATGAATAAAAATTTTCCGGTTGGCAAACCATGTTTTCTTTATCGTATGATCTCAACCGGTACATAATAGCTCCATCTGGGATGATCCACAATCATCCTTGCGATAAAAAGTATTTGACAAATGATGTATGGTCCATGATATTACATCAAGATAAGTTGCAAGATTTTATACCAATGTTAACAACTAGGATGTAACCTGAGCAGGTTAGTAAATATATCGAAGAGAATTTCAAAAACACTATCCAGACTTGGTCCAATGAATTCGCTGATTCCGAGAGCTGCCATGTTGTATCTCCTCATCTCCGTTGCCATTTGACTGCTTCCCCCGATCTCCCACATTGTCCAGACGTTCTGTGTAACCATATAAATTATTGCTTTGGTTGTTAGAGCGAACACCGGCCTAGTGACTTTGGAAGAATCTCAGCTTTCATCGTGGAACGTCATATTTCTTCCTTCAACTCATTTTACAGAGATTTAATGGTTTGGCTTGTTCTATCTCCTTGGAGTTTTTTAGCAATGTTTTTTTCTATGGGATGGATTTGCTGACCCCACGCCCAACCATCTCCGTTTATCCGGGCTTGGGAGTAGCACTAACTACAGGCGGAGTTTTAGTCTGATATAGTGGACAAAAATTGCAGTCATATCAAAATCCAGGACATAATCTAGTTTTTTTTTCATAAACATTACAATAAAATATGACTAGTTCATTGACTACATAAACGGGATACGATACACTATGTTTATGAGACAACGTTGTGTATATTTCAACTCATTGTCGTTGAAACGCATATGACGCGCTAGTTCCAAACTATAGACTTCGACTTTATAATAATAATTGTATTTACATTTACTGTTTTCATACCACACCTATTTTCACCTTTGTAAGGCTTTCTAAGCTATAACACAAGGAATACTGGTCAGTTCATTTCTATAAATGACTAAGTGAGTCGTGACTGACAAAATCTTGGGAAGGTTTGGTTAAATCAGTATGGTCTCCGGATTTAACACACACAATGACGCATATAAAAGAGAACAATGTGACAGTCACAGGAAGAACATTTATGTAGAGCATTTCTTACAAGTTCGCATAGAAACATACAAGACGAAATCTACAAACGCTATTTTACATTATTACGTCATAGGTACTTTTCATTTTAATTAACTGAATCCTAATGCACTGTGACAATCCACATGTAGTTCCTATGAGTGACATTGTGGACCAATCTAAACGGAGAAGTCTGTTAAAAAGTGTGAGTTTAAAAATGTAGAAAGAATGAAGTTTTGATTTCGTTTCGTAAGCGGATCGTCCTAGTGGCATTTTGAGTATGTGTGGAATTACATAACAAAGTTAAACAGTAGCTTATTTTTTGACAAGGTTGTGCGTCTGACTGAACGCATGATTGAGCGTATCAACCTTTCTTTACCTATCTCCCATTGTTTGTTTACATTGTGGTGGTTCCCAGCAAAAGGAGCTTATACAAAATATATCAATACACTAGGTTAATAATAATATACGAGTAAAACCAAGGGTAACAAAATAGTTAGGATACAAATGGTATATTAATCAAACAGATAATAACAGTTATTATTGAATGAATGTTACTTGTAAGCTGCCTCGTGAGATAACAACCACAAATTGAGTTCACTTGATTGATGAAGGTTCCTCTGCAAGTGATTGCACCAACGGCGTAATGAGAAAGACAGAGTCCAATAGTATTATACAGTAATAATCCGCACCAAAATTCCTACGTAGTGTCGGAAGGCCTAAAAGGATGTTATAACACTATTATAATCTTCAATTAAGAACCGTGGCCAATAAAGCAGAAGAACAAACGGCGTAGATAGTTTTATATTACAAGCGCGCGTTAGTAAATTCGTATATTAATCCTAAAAACACTCAGTATCGATTTTCAACAAGTTTCGGTTTCCGTTTGGGAAGGACGGGAGGCTTGATGGCCTGTGTTAATCCTGTTAATGCTGGTCTCTCAGTTGATCCAACTTTCTTTTGAAAGAGTCGACGGATGGAGCCTCAACCACGTGCTGAGGTAATGAATTCCACTCGTTGATGATTCGATGGGAAAGTCGATAGTCAGCTGACAAGTAATTTGTCCTGGGCTTGTGAACTTTTTGTAGTGCGCTCGTAAATTCTCTGTCTTGGAAGACAAGAAAAATGAGGGCATATCAGGTGCAAATTTATCACTAAGCATTTTGAAAACTGTAATCAAGTCTCCTCTAGTTCTGCGATAAGACAACGGGAAAAGGTTCAGCTTGGCAAGTCGAGCATCATACGAAAGCTTCGCTATCCAGGGAATCAGCTTAGTTTCCGTTCTCTGAACCTTTTCCAGAAGCTCACTGTCTTTTTTTAAGCAGGGGCTAGCCGCTTGTATGCAGTACTCAAGTTTAGGACGTACGCGCGAACTTTGAAAGTGGTAACATTTTTTCACGTGGTTTAGGAATTCTTTGACTTGCTCTTTTGTAGGGTGTATTATACTGTGATTATCATCCTATCCTGTACCCCGGAAAATAAGGAGAAAACTTTTTATTTATTCGACGGACAATTATGTGGTGTTTGAATTGACTAATGATACTTTTGTACATGTTGATTGCACAATTTCGAATTCCAAATACAGTACATTCGTTTGTGTCTATGTCTTCTTAATTCAATTGCGTTATTTCTTGGACTTAGTTCGTGCTATAATTCAAACAATTCGAAACATTATATTGACGTCGCGATTGAGCCTGCAATGGAAAAGTTAGACATTCATTCAACTTCTGAAGCTTTTGAGGATTATTTCGAAAGGTTCGAAATCTGGGTCATGACCAATGGAGATGATGAGGATATTAATATTGTGACATATTTCCTCACATTCTTCGGTAAAGAAGCATACAACTTGTTAAGAACTCTGGCTATGCCGGAAAAGCCCATTTCGCTTCCTTATACAACTCTCAAGGAATTACTACTGGACTATGTCAAGTATGCAAATTTTGATTGCAGTAAAGAAGGGGAATTTCCTAAAATGATTCATCAGGACATCAAAAATTCTACTACATCACGTTTTCCTAATCCAGTGCATACTCAACGTTATGCAGATAATTCATTGAGGAGTTACAGTGCGTTTCACGAAGATTGGCACAAGTTTGGTCAGTGTTTGTCCTGTGGCAAGTTCCATGCTTTTAATTCATGTAAATTTCGTAATTCTAAATGCTTTAAATGTGGTGATATTGAACATATTCAGTCAGTCTGCAATACTAATGCAGTACATTCGTTTGTGCCTATGTCTTCTTAAATCAAATGCGTTATTTCTTGGACTCTTAGTTCGTGCTATAATTCAAACAATTCGAAACATTATAAATTACCAGTTCGTATTGTACCTATTGCGGATTTAAGTCGTAAATAGATCTACAATTTATTATACACTCATAGTCTCTAATCCTAGCATTAACCAGGTTAATACTTAATAACAACTAATACTGAGATATTATATTTAATTTAAAGAGCACTGTTCTCATTTATTTTCATATTATGTCCAATAACTTCAGTAAAAGAGAAATTTCACCAACTTCCAAGCCAAATAAAAGGTCCAAATCTGTAACCCCTGCAACTGACGACTCAGTGCTTGACAATATCAAACCTTTACTAAAAAATATGTTTACTGCACACACATATCTCTATCATCACCAGATTCTCCATGTCACAGCCCCTCTATCTCTACGTGCAGTATGCCAACGGTAAGACTGGTTGACATACAAGACACTATGCCGACGTGCATCGAAAAGTCAGCACAGTCTACTAGACAGTATGCTCTACCAAGGCCTAAATCTAAAATTTCAAAAACTAAAAACTCCAGTGGTCTATCTTATACACTCCAAAATACTGATAGATGTAGTAATGACATCCGACAGCTACAAAACTCTCTATCCGAAATTAACGGCAAACGTGAGCAACTAGCACCTCTCACTCATATATGGGGCATTGACACAGACAGAAATCTTGAGCTGAGTGTATTTTGGAGTTTGTGGCTGCAGAAGTTACGAAAAGGGTGATGTCCTCCCTCAATGCAGTTGTGTATAACCTCCCCGACTGCACACACCCATCTAAGTTAAGGGATATTTGCCTTAGATCATGCAATATGCCGAACGTTAACTGCAAAGTCATCCACCTTTTTTTAAAGTCAGACAGATCAACTTGCCCCCTCTTGTTTATGTTTGGCTGTTGTAACGATGCTAAGCAGTTTATTGATTTGAGCAGAAATATTAGCTCACTAATTCCATACAAGAATATAAAAGTCACTCCAGACCTTACGCCCCGTCAACGTCGTGTAAGAAGACGTGAAGCGATAGAATTGAATGGAAGTGTTACAGTTAATAATCAGCCAGAGACAGTTTGCAGCACAGCAAATGTTTAAAACACACGAACAATGAGCATGACACCACTCCACATACGGCTGATCACTTTGTTGATCTAGATGAGTCTGCAGATCAAAAACCTTTGGATAAGATACGGGTCTCAACTGACATCAAAAGCCATAACAACATGACTAATCCCAGCCGTTCACTCAGTAATGTACTAAAATGTGAGTCGTGCAACAACACACATCCAGCTAAACCTATACACTTGAAAATTTGTCCTCCTAAAGATACTTCATAAGTAGACATGAATGAACCTAAGTTCACCTCACACAGTCAACGAAAGACTCTAGCTTTGAAAAGTAAGGGTGGGAAGACAAAACTTATGATACCGAATAGGAAAACATGTAAGATTGAACCCAACTGCTCTATAGGTATCCTAAGAACAGTGAACAGTTTCTCCCCGCTGAATTCATGTAATTTGCCTTCTGCACATCTAAGTTGCAAAATGGGTGGTGGGCTTCAGCGTAACAATCCTTCTTACACGCAGACTAACGAAAACTACCAGAAAACTGGCCACCCAAGCCACCCCTTGAAGCCCAAAACCATTAATAAGAATGGTAATAATAGGTTTCTTACTCCACACCTTACCTACATTCCACAGGATCACAACTGTAGTTATTCTCAGAAAGAAAACTTATCTCCAAATAGTATACAGCTATAAGCCTGAGACACTAAGCGAAAGTGTATCCCAGATCCAAAAGGACCTCAATAGCTTAACGATATGGAGTGAAAAATGGCAATTACGATTTAACCTCAACAAGTGCGGGATCATGTACTGTGGAAAGCATCCACATAAACCGCAACTTCACTTAAATAAAAGTAGGGTCCAAACACTCGAATCAGTACACGATTTAGGAATTAATTATACAGGAAGTCTGAACTTTGAAGAACATGCCTCCTCTATTATATCTAAATCTAGACGGCTACTTGGTTTTATAATGAGAAACTTTTTCACAACAGAGGCTAAGCTTACTCTACAAGATATGTGTACGGCCCTCCCTTGAATACTGCTCTTCTGTCTTCTCTAATATGAATATCACAGACAAGATAAGAGTAGATGTTAAAAGAAGTTTCACACGTCAACTACTAGGATGTAACTCGAATCTCGATTACACAGATAGATGTAAGCACCTCTCTTTAGAACCTTTATGGCACCGTAGGCTAAAGAACAATTTAATATTTCTCTACAGAGCGATATATGGGCTCTCCTTTCAAACCTCCTGCCCGACTATCACCCACGACCCAGCCTGTAGACTTAGAAACAACGCATATACACTACTTACCGTAAAACACCAAAAACAAATGCGTTGTAAGTTTTTTACAATGCGGTATAGTTTATTGTGGAACAGGCTGCCAAAACCTATCCGTAACTGTGATACGTTTACCAGATTCAAAAAGCTAATAACCCTATTTCTAGACTCTAGAAAGCTTCAAAATTTCCTTGAGCTCCCGCCCACCAATGAGGCACTTTATTACGGACCGCCTAGTATCTAGAAAGAACAAAATTATAACAAGTTCGACTGTTACTAATATGAATATAACCAAATCACAATATATGGCTTATCCTTTCCTATTATTCATTGTTTATTAATCATGACTTCATGCTCCTAACCCTAGCTTTCAGTTCCCAAATCTCTACAGGTTAAATGTACGTTATTCTTCCTAAGAGTCATGCTTTTTTTTCGATTGCAAGTAGACAGATAACTCACTGATCTTATGGATGCTGATCTACTAAGGCCGATCATACAAAGCTCAAAATTTGGCCACAAAGTCTTGTGAGTTTCTCAATGTTTTATTTTCTTACCCTGAAATCTTTCTACAATTTTATACCCTCTCATATCTTTTGATTTGCTATTAATTCTTACGTATTTAAACCATTAGTTATCTTCATAGCAGTATGATATACTATGTGGACATCTAACCCATAAAGCAAACTTTTCAACTATCTGATTTGCTTCTAACATGGACCTAGTAGAGACAGTGTATTCCAACTATGGGCTTTGATTAAAGCAGTATTCATACTTACCACGAACGTAGGAAAGCCTTACATCACAAAAGGGGGGAGGGTGGCGTTACTGACCAGCAAACATGATGGTGGGGAGATGAATTCAATCCACCCATGTCTGTAAGGCAGAACATTTGGTTTAATTACGGCTCCTTATGGTTTAGTGGGATGTCACGAACTTAAGGTTTTAATGCTGATTTATCATGCAAAATAAATAATTAAATCGTGTTATGAATGTTGAATTGGTTTCACTTCCTACTCAGTAATCCTATTACAAGAAAACTAGACAATTCGCTAATATACGAAGCCTACTCAAGACCCTATGATACCTGAAAAAAAATAGTACAAAAATAATGAAAGGGGATCTGATAGCTTCGATAAAAATGAAGATAGCCAACTGTATATCACAATACTATTTCTACCACTATATTTTATTTTATAACCTACATAATCCGATACTCTCAGCTCCTTTCTGAATCGCCCAAGCAACACAAAAAGGGTAAATAAAGCGGACGAAAGGGTAAATGTCGCTTTTTCGCCATTACGTCGGTTATTTAGTGGAAATGTCGCTTTTCCCCCCCTTACGTCATGTATTTGGGGGAAATTTGTCGACAATTCTACGTAACGTACAGTGTTTGAATGAACCGCATTCGGAACAGAATTTTTCATAGACTTCGACAAGTTAAGGCGCCGCTTAGTAAAGAAACAAAAGTATTGTCATACAATGTACAAAATACGGAACCAGGCATACACAATGACTTCGTTTGTTGTTTAGCTGAAGTGTTCCGACATGCCTTGGAGCCATCACAAAAAACTTACGTGATGCAGGTGAGTGACGTGCTCTTATGATTTAAAGTTTATTGTTACTGATTACCTTCTTAGGCCAATAATATGACTTTTTATGATGTCAGTGAGAATGTTCGTAGACATAGGGCCATTGTGAACTTGTCAGGTTCCCTTGTTTATTATTATTATTATTTACAAACATCTTATGGGTACATAAGTGTTGTGAAGAAACCATTTCGGGTTTCTTCAGAAAATGCAACACAATTTTCAATAATGTTAGCATTATACTTGCCATATTTAAAAAATAAAATAAAATATTAAAAAAATTAGAATAATAATAGTAGAATATTAATAATAATAATAAATCGGGTCTGTGTAATTGAGAAGAATATTGAATTGAGTTTAAAGAAGGAAATGGAGAAAATAAGGGAATAGAAATAAAGGAGACGTGAAATACGCAAAGTGAAATAGGCGTGTTTATAAACACAGAACAAGAATAAACGACTATGTGTATATCGTTAAATTAGTAACAATAATAATAATTTATCATTGTAGTAAGATATGACGCTAGAATAAATGTTTGTGCAGTTATAGTTTAGAGTGATGCTATGAAAGTCACAATTAAGCGAAAAGGATAATAAAATATCACTCTGTATGAGTCATATATGCATAGTGAAGATAAAACGAATCTGAGAAGTTAATTAAAGTGTAACACAAGTTATTGTCTTAATTAGAAACTTCATAATCTTAAGAATAAGATTTATTTAGAAGGGAAGAAGAGAGAGAAAAGTGAACACCTATTGAAAAGGTTCATCCATGATAAGAATAATAGGAACTATTTAAACTATTTAAACTTGGATGAATTTTAATTTGGTTATTTGTTCTCTGAAGAAGTGACTTACACGAAGTCACGAAACGTCAGAAAATCCAATTTTCTACTCATTGGGATATTACAAATATATTATTTTTATTTATAACAATCAACCCAATGCTCAATTTATTCGAAATTATCAAATCAAACCTTGGTAATGACACCTATAAGAATAATAATTGTGTAATGAATATCAACCTCAGAAGGAAACCAGCAATTGAAAAAAAATAAAAATCCTTTAAAGCACTAGGATGAATACATTTAGATTTATGTAATAGTATACAGAATGAAACCGGATATTAGTATAAATATTTGTGCAATAATAATTAAGATTGATGATATGAAAGTCAAAATGATTTCAAAGAACAATCTGGAGTTAAATATGTTTAGAAGGATAAGAAGAGATAAAGAGAATATCTAATGTGTCGGGGAATTAATAATGATATTAATAACGGTAATAATGATAAACACGAACATAAGCAGACTTCATATATTAAGATAAAGAGAAATAATACAAAAAGATTTAAAGTTTTTATTTTGCTTTTCAAGTAATTAAATAGATGACGGACCTTGTTTGTATAAATCCTTATTGAGTACATTAATATTCAATAGGTGACATAATCCACTTTCGGAAAGAAAATCGTCAAGGAGACTTTTGAACCGGGTTGTAGTTTCACTGCAACGGAGGTTCACTGGCAGTCTGTTCCACAAAACCACTTATAATAGGTGGAATAAAATGAGAGCTGCTTTAATGAAGAAATATGACTTCCTTTCGTTCAGTGAGTTTGCTAATGAAAGCACTATAAAAGGTAACTGAGTTCAACAGTATTGTTTATTAAATTGGTAGAAGTAAAGACGGATATCAATTGTAATGACGGTACTTCAACTGTAACACCAAGCACCAGCAACATCAACCAAAGGCTTGCAGACAACAGTGGTATGTATATTAAATTCACACGCGAATATATATTTTATAGGATCTCCTGCAGTGGACTTGTGCTCTCACAATTTCGTAAATCCCAAACAACTGATGAACGACTTCATGATGTATCTAGTGTCAAATACATCTCTCAGCATAAGAGATGCTGATCGGGTTTTGTATGGTTTACGATTTCTTATCCCGGACATACCGAAAAGAATAAGAGGTGTCCTAAAGACGTGTCCAAGTGTTCAACCAAAGTTTATCGGCAGTGGGGTTTATTACCATCTACGATTGAAAACCAATCTGCTAAGATACGTTGAGCTTTGGTTGCGTACTATTGATTTTGACTCTTTACATTTATATCTCAATGTAGATGGACTTTCTATGTCTAGAAGCTCCAATCAACAGTTATGGCCTATGCTAGGACGTATCATTGCCCCTAGGTTTAGTGACGTGTTTCTGATAGGGATCTACGGAGGGAATAGTAAGCCGGCAGAATTCAATGATTTTTCTGCGGACACAATTTCTGAAATAAAAGAAATGACTGACGTGGGTCTTTTTAGTGCTAAGTTTAATAAATGTATAGCTATTAGGTTGGCGGCTGTTATATGTGACGCACCTGCTCGTTCTTCTGTTAGGTACACGGTTAACCACAACGGTAAGGCAGGTTGCGATAGATGTATTGTAGTTCGGAGACGGCTTGAGGGGAAAACGACCTTTCCAAATGGAGTATATACTTTAAGAACAGACGACACCTTCCGTCGTCAGACTCAATCAATTCACCATCAAGGACATTCTATAATGGAAACGCTTTCTATTAATATGATTGTAACTTTTCCTCTAGATCCTATGCACATGGTGTACCTTGGAGTTACCAAAAAACTAGCTAATTTATGGATAGATTTAGCACGCCGAAGACTGCGGAACTTTAATTCATGTGCAATTAGAGACATAAACAATTTAATATCCGATTGTGTGGCAAGTACTCCTTCTGACTTTCCCCGTAAATGCCGTACACTAGACTTTGTATCGGCATGGAAAGCTTCTGAATGTAGGTTTTCCTGCTATATTTAGGCCCGGTGATTCTTGAAAAGACGTTGCCACAACCTTATTATCTTAATTTCCGGCGTTTAGCGTTATCCATGTATCTGCTTGCACATCCCAAAGTACATAAAAGTGTTGTAGAAACCGCCAGAATGGAATTACTAGACTTTATGAATGAATATGAATGGTGTTATGGGTGTGAACACTTAGTTTACAATGTGCATTCGTTACAGCACCTCCCTGACGACGTTCGTGCACATGGACCTTTAGATAGTTTTTCAGCCTTTCTATTCGAGTCTTATATGAGACAAATTAAGGATTCCGTGCGTAGTGGGTTTGCAGTGGCTAAGCAAGCAGCACAGCGTTATGCTGAATGTCCTTCAGCGATAGGCTTCAAATTAGTGGCTTAACTAATACTACCCCAACAGGCGCTACTGATGTCTCTACAAAACAAGTAATTATGTTTAACAGTAGTAAAATCACTTCATGTCAGCCTGATAATGTAGTAGTAGTGAACGGCCAGCCAGGTTTAATCACTGATATAAAGGAGGATGGACTACTAAAATTTAGGACTTTCACTGACCCACGCAATTACTTTGAAGATCCATTCCCATCTACTGATATTGGAATTTTTAGGTGCTCCGTAGTTATCCATGAACACACCTGGATCTCGGTCAACGACATAGATTGTGAATGTATGGCCATAAATTGTATGAATTATCTAGTTCTTATCCCATTGCTGCATACTTGGCTGTAAATGCATTTTGTTTCACTAGTGTTGAATAAATGACAAATAATTTACTTACTTCTTATTTTATTATCAGCCCGCTAACAGGAAGTACGTTATTGTTGACGTCCTGAGCAAAAAACAACTGATGGTAGCACACAGAGTGGATAGTAGGAAAGGAACTGTGCGCTTTTCCGAACGAGCATGTAGATATACACCTTCAGAAGTGCGACCGACCGAATGAAAATTGGTCATTTATGAAATGTAAAGTGATTCACGAATTAGGTACGTTACATACACAGGATGGATAATTCACTATAGATTCTCTGCAGTCGGCAAAAGATCTGTTAGTTGCCCTACAGATATTGGAGTCTCAACGGATGAAAACACTTTGTCACTTAACACTGAGAAGCCAAAAAGGTCTGTACAATAATCTTACTAACATTTCCTAGAGGTGTGATGAAGCGTAAAGAAGATTTTCTTTACAATTCAGTCGACATGGATGTGGCTGAGATGCAGGCTAGAAATGTCCCCGTACAATATCCCGAATTCCGTGTTTTCGAAAAATTCATATCGCCAATCGCCAAGTACGTTTAATTAGTATTTAGATATTCACGAATTAGTTCGACACAATTAGATACATCACCTTCGACATCGGAATGTAAGCATGTTGGCGGCACTATAGTGGACAAGTAAGTAACCTGCATCATGTAGTGACCTTTTTCAGCAGTGAAAGGTTGTATACACTGGTGCTGAACATGTCGTCAGCTATCAGTGAACTGACAAAAACGATTAACAACATGTCGTCCGCCATTATTGACTTGAACGTTAATGTAAACCAATTGCTATCGAAGTTTCATGAACGCGAAAAACCGCATCAATTCGATTGCGGACTGTCCAGTCAGCAGTTTCCTTTGTCATCTGAAGAGGAACTGCAGATGCTTGACACCGGTTTGTCGCAGAAAGAAACCAGGGACAGATTTGTAAATCATTAACATAAATTTAATAATTTGTGACGATTACAGATGGCAATGGTCACTAGGTTATCAAGTGACGACCCAAAAGCGTCCATGCGGTTTGTTCTGTCGTATCTGTTGACACCTGAGGTTGCCAGTAAATTCACGTTACTTGGCACATCTTCAAAACGAGCACTGCAGAAATGCACGTTTTACGGCTGCATACGAAGTAACCTTTATCTATTACTTAAACTTCAGGTGCTTTGACTCATCGCTTTTTGTCATCCTCTGTCAACGAAAAAGACCTTGGTAAGCTCTACGACATCGCGACCCAAGGTTACTTTCACGACATCCGAGACATGATAAAACGTTATAGGAGAAAAGATAACCAGGTATGTACTGATTTAAAGTGATAACCTCCCTACGGCTCTATAGTTACAGTCAACAATATTAACGAACATAACCGTAAGCTCAGCTTCAAGTATTTGGCTGTGCCAAAGCATATAATTGAGATATGGTTGTGACCTATTTTTTTACTTCAGAATTCACAGGACGACTACCTCAATTCCGAATAGTCCGTGCAATTGTTTTGGTGTTCTACCTCGATGTCAATAAACATTTTTCTTTCAAACAGCTTCCTTTTTTACTTACTTGGGAAACTGTTGAACTGTTGAGAATGTGTGTTTGAGTTTCAGTGAACTTTTGATTAAATAGACATTGCTTATGAATAAAACATAACCTGTTCCTTCTTTTTCAGATAATTTTCAATAACAATGAATTAGCAATTGCATTGGATATGCATAACAATGGATGCTTAAGCTTGTGCTCTACTGTTGTACAATAATAGGCTTTTCTTTTTAAATAAAATTTTTTAAAAAATTTACCGCTTTTCAACTGCATGGCAGAAATATTTTGGTCTGTTGTTGAAAATAAAAACGAATGCAGGAGACCTTTGGTCTTCTGTCGATGGAAAGAAAATAGGATGTAATGTGTGTATTTAAGTGGATATGCGACAAATCAGCGGATATTTCGGCGACAAATCGGCGGATATTTCGGCGAAAACGCGACTATTCAGCGGTTATTCAGGCGAAAAAGCGACATTTTTGAGGATATTTAGGCGAAAATGCGACAATTCGGCGGATATTTAGGCAAAAATGCGACGATTCAGCGGATATTTAGGCGATAAGTGGGTAAACTTGTCGACAAAAAGGGAAAATTCCGCATTATTTCCCCCGGACAGGCGAAAAAGGCGACATTCTGATGCGTTTTCCCCTTTCGCTACCATAGCATTTACCCCTTTTTAGGTTGTCTGGGCGCCTCCGTTTATCAGTTGTATGTCCACTAATACCTTGTTAACACTTATTTTCTTTAACCTAGTAAAATGCTTTCTTAACAAATACCTTAATAAAAGAAAATTAGACTGAGTAATCATATCTTAAACATTCCTTCATGAATATTGGCTACTCTGCCTCTCATCCTTTCTTTTACTTGCTCCCTCTTTTAGCACCCTTGTGATATGGAACGATGATTTCATCCTGCACCATCCTTAAAGCTTTAGATATTCCAAAGGGATATAAGGTTGCGATTTCTATAAGCTCCCACCTTCAATGGACCTGTCCTTGACTATCAGTTGCAAATCCGCAAAGCAACTTTCATGAAGCGCGCTAACTGTGGTACTGAATAAAACTATATACATTCATATCTTAAAAATTATCAACTCAGCTAAGTAATTTACTACAGTGGATATTGTATCATTTGTATCAATTTGATCTTGCCTGTAAACTGGCATGCCTCATGTAACAAACTGTTATTTAAGAATAAATTATTATTATTATAACACTGTATACAAAGTCAAAAACGTCTTAGCGTCGACATGACTAAAAGCCCTACGTATTGACCATAACGTCCTAAAACCTTTGTCGGTTATTGTACGGCAGTGTGCAGTAGTATTTAAGTTCTGGCTAACGATGACTCCAAAGTCATTGTGTGTCTGAACGACAGGTAGCTCAGTGTTATTCATCGTGTATGTATCTGTACCTTGATGACCGACATGCATCACAACACACTTGGAAGTATTTATCGGCAACTGCCAGGTTTGAGACCACTCAGATAATTTCTTCAGGTCATTTTGGATTTCTAAGCTATCACCCGCACATCGTATCACTCTCCATATATTGACATCGTCAGCATATAGCAAGACCGATGATGATAGGAGACGAGGAAGGTCATTTACATACAAGAGGAATAACACTGGCCCCAAAACTGTACCCCGAGGCACTCCACTAAGCACAGTTCCCCAGCTAGATAACTTTGATTTCACCCGCACTCTTCGTTGGCGCCCAACTAAGAAGTCTTTTATCCACATAAATAGATTGTCTCCAATCCCGACATTTCTTAACTTATATAACAGCTAATTGTACGGAACTGTGGTGGACCAAACAGATATGAACGCGAAAATTATAAACAAAGTTACTAAAAATCAATAGTAATATTAATATATACAATTAATTGTTACAAATACAATAAAAATTAGAGACGTTACTTAAATTGACCCAACGTTGCGTGTTCTGATTAGGTCCGGTAATGTAAATCCACAATTATAAATGTTTGATGATTCTGAGCAGGTTGGCGAACTCTCTAGTGATATAATCCGACGTAGGATGTGATATGTTCCGATTACCGTTTATAAATGCAGATAGTATTTGATTTAGACTTCCGTTAACTCAATCACAAATGAAAATAGAACGAGGGATGCGTGAATAGTAATGTATTTGTCAGCCATCAAGAATGTGTCACGCTATGTTAGAATCACAACGGAAAGTTTGTTCAAGGTCATTTACTAAAACAACAGTTACAGTCATTTAGTGTTAAATATACATACAGTGGAAGGTTGACAAAATAAATACAAATAACATTGAAAGCTATTTACGAAATAAGGTTGTCAGGCCTATCTCCACAGAACCTCGTCAAAAGTTTTGCTGAAATCAATGATGGCTACGTCTAAAGGTAACGTTTGGTCCTTAAGAGCCCACCAGATTTCACGAGCCACTAATAAGTTAGTGAGACAAGAATAACCTATTCTGAAACCGTGCTGCTTTTCGAAAGGGTCTGGTTTTTATCGAGATACTTAAACAGCTCCTTCCGAATAACCTTTTCTAAGATTTTAACAACCACACTTGTTAAGCTAACGAGTCGCTAATTCTCAGGTTTGAGTTCCGTACCTGTTTTGAAGACAGGACTTACTATGGAATTTTTCCAGTCTTTTGATAAAGGACCCTGTGTTGCGGGTAGATTAAAGCATATACTTAAAGGGTTAACAATGAAGTTAGATAATTCTTTCAGTAGCCTAGGATGTAATTCATCGGGCCCCGTGGGTTTACCTATGTCAAGCTTATTTGGTAGATCAAAGACATCGAGTTCTTTAATGGTCACGCTATCCAGCGTATGTGTAGGGGATCTGTATACCCTGACGGGAAAGTTGCTTCTATGATATATACATTTCTAAAGTAGTTCGAGAACACTTGAGCCTTACCGAAGTCGTCCTCCACTAATGATGCGGCAGTACTATCTTCCTATAGAGCAGGAATAGTTCCTCTTCTCTTTGTCCTTTTGTTTATATAGGAATACAAGCGTTTAGGACATTCTATGGATTCCTTAACACGTTTTTCGTCGTACAACTCTCTAGACTTACGGAGGGTCGAGACACAAGTATTCCGAGATTTACGATACTGAAATTTTGTCTCATCGGTCCCCAGTAACCTAAATCTATCCCACATTTTTCTTCTCTTACGGAGAAGGATACGTACCTCCCTACTGAACCATGCTGGAGAGTTTCTCTGCTCCCTTGGTGTAGTCCAAGGGATGTGGGGTGTGATAACTATTAAGTTTGAATTTCGAAATGCGTCCCAGGCCGTTTCGATTGAGGACTCTGAGTCTATTGTCCAATCTACCAACGATGTTGTGTGCATGATATCTGATATGTTTGCTTTCCACATGTTAGGTCTGGATTGGGCTGACGCGTGACTGACAGTTATATGGAAGTCGAAAGTTGAAACTGCGTGATACAGAAAAACAAATGATATTGAATAAAAATGTGGTTACATATAAAGTGTGACAAATTAGTGAAAAAATGCTGTTTTTATTTTGTCTTTATAAAAATCGCTAAATGTTCGTCACCATAACATAGGCATTCAATAACTTACCCACTGTTGACTAATACTCGCTAAATACATATACATATTTAGACTTTTTACTCACGCACTTCATATTGTGCTTGCATTTCTCGTGCTCTGAGGTTTTATTAATTATGAATCATACATTGACCCAGCATTTGGAGTTCTGGCTTTCGAAAGTTCTCAAGTAAATTCGTAATACTGCCAGGAGAATTATCAAGTTTAAATACTCAGTTACCAAAATATCATCTCTTAGGCAAAGTAAAGAAGTGGGGAACAAAGTGGCTAATAGATCCAAAACATAAACTTTACAGCTATAGATTGCAACGCCTCCGATTATTCTCATTGAGCTGCAGGAGAATAATTGTTGATCTAATAGTTGAATAAAGCATATTTAGCAATGCGAACCATCCCGATGAGAACATATTACCAACACATCATCAGCATTCTCCTCGAGGCAACCCTTCAGAGATTTCATACAAAAAAAACAGTCACCCAAGTACACCCTCATTTTTTCTCACTGAGCGTTGCTCTCCTTTGGAATGCTGTCCCAGCCGAAGTGACTACAACCGCTTCACTAGAGACTCGATAAACATGTACTCATTCATCGACTATCATCCACCTCCTCAACCATTTGTGTCTGATTCATGTTTCGCAAGTTACTGTAGTTATCATCATCTCATTTCTCGCTTATTATGAGCCCCTTAAAATTTCAATTACGTCTTCTTACACATTACCAGCTAAGTAAATTACGTTTTTACTCTTTTAAAAATCGTTTTCTTTTAGCACTTAAATTATCATTAACTACGTTTACGTTGCGACCAGCCAAACTCCTGCCTGGTACAGTGATAGCTACTGGTATGCAGGATTCCTATTTTCCTGAACCAAGAGCATGCACTCGAGCTATAAAATGTACATGTTCACAAGTAACTATCACACTGACTCAGGTTAGCGAAGTAAAGCGGCTGGACTACCATCTATTAGACGACACCAGATACATGAAACCGTACTGTAACATCAACAAGTTCGTGTCAAATATGCTGGGTATTGGATATTTAATTACCACCTTTAAAGTCATAACAACAGAACGCGGAATTATAAGTTCCGTTGGGTATTTTAGTGTTGAAACAGCTTGTTAGGAACCTGTTATATATTTTTTCATTTCTCAGGTCTTTACTCATAGTTTATTTCCCAGCTGGGAAGGTTTTGACATCAAAAGTAGTCTAAAAATCACTCCAAGTTACGAAACATTTATAAAACCCCGATAAAAGTCAGATATTTACCAGGAATAAACTAAATTGGTTGATAAAACATGTACCAAACGTTTTTAACATGATCTTAAAAACTACTACGTCTTTCAGCATACACTGACAAGCTAATATTTATTCTTGTATATTCGATATGAAAGTGTATATGTTGATGATTTTGGTCGCTCATCTTAACAGTATTATACTCACCTATATAATAAAAACGTATGGCTCAGCAAATAGAACAATTTGTTCTGCTTGCCACCGTTTAACACGGTATTGGCTTTGAGAAACACACTAACGAAAATGGTGTTATCTGAAGTCTTAAGTTAGATAATTCAGAGTTATAGGACGTAAGAAAGAAATCCGTTTTTCAAAGTTGAATACTTGTTTAATGCCAATGCGATTTGGATTTGTGTTGTATACCTGTTCCAAGACTAAATTTTCATGAAAATTGTATGGGTAACATATAGTACGAAATATGTGAAAGAGCCTAGAACAGAATTTTGTAGTTTAAAGGTGCTTTTTTGCAAGTACAACATGCTCTGTAAGCTTAGTCTATCTTTAGTCTTAATTCCGAATTCTTAATTCAAACGCGATTGTTGTTGAATGTTAAACTTAATAGAGAGGGTACAATAGACAACTTAAATATTGTGATTCATGAACTAACCAAACATAATTTTTGAGAACCGTTTATGTTAAGAACTACTACTGTTTAGACTGATAGCTGTTACATTGCTTTGGTCTACTCTGGTTTTCAGTTAGTAGTTTTGCATTTTCATGTAGTTTGCCATTTAAAGGTAAGTCTTAAGTTCTTCTGAATATATACAATAGTACATGCTTTGATAAGTTATCCTTTGGAAAGCGTCGAATAAGCTAATTAAATCGTTAACCACATTCAAAAGCTTCTTATTGTATGAAGTTCAGAGTAAAACCAGAAAACCCAGTAACAACAACAGGATTACGGCTTTTAAAACGTTTTGTTTATCATGATTAATCAACACATTATGATAGAGGTTTGTCCACGTTATGTTCTTCACTCACTTTGAAGAAAATGTCGAGAGATTTGACTTTATTAACTTACATTATTCCGAATGTACGATAAATGGTTTCTCACATCAACCTTGACAACTATGGACTATCTACATAACAGTAATTAAATTATTTCTCAAGGTTGAATTTTCGCAAATCGTACGTAGCCACAAACTGTGTAGGTTGAAATTTAAAG
Source organism: Schistosoma margrebowiei (assembly GCA_944470205.2). Taxonomy (NCBI): domain Eukaryota; kingdom Metazoa; phylum Platyhelminthes; class Trematoda; order Strigeidida; family Schistosomatidae; genus Schistosoma; species Schistosoma margrebowiei. The sequence continues at coordinate 7,363,755 of OX104028.1, forward strand.
AAAAGCAGATGCGAATATTCTAAAGTCAAATTATGTAACTGGAAGGTATTCCTGTAACCTAACTTGCTTTATATAAGAAATGTCCAGAGAGCGTAAGTAAAGCGGAGAAAGTGAATAGTTTTGTTACAGCTTCAAACACAATTTTTGATTTGTTGTGAACCCCAACCATAGAATAACCAGGGATAAACATTAGTTTCACGAAATACAATCAGTCCGAGACTTTGATATGATGGAATTAAAAAGTCAAGTTTGAATTAGTGGGGGTGGGCCCTTATTTTTTCATTGTGATAGAATTAAACACATAGAACAAAACATTCAACTGTACAATAATTGTGTTAGTTACACCCCATAATGAAAGGACGAAAGTACTCAAAGGTTATAAAGTTGATGCAGTAAATTAGTAAAATACGACACTGACTTTATAAAGTGGTTCATGAAGTTAGTTTTTAATGTGGAAAGCTGTTCAGAAATAGTGTATTAGACAAGTATATTTTTTCTTATTCTGGGCGGCCAATAAAAGCGTATGCCAATCATTTTGTCGCGACTTGAGTAAAGTAATAATGTATAGACAGTTAGCTAGCAAATCAGCAACTTAATTATGAATTGTGGTTCTGAGGAGTTGAGTACAGTTTCTTAATAAATAAACCACTTGCCTGGTTTCGTCTGGTTTTAAACGATTTTCTATTTGATATTGCTACGGTGTCTTAAAAAAGCACTTTTAAACCGGCCATTCTCCTTTTATATTATGTTGGGATGGGTCTAATTTACCCAGCTGTCCAGACAGAATCATGTTACAAAACTACGGTTTACTTATACAATACTGAGTAATGTAATCAATAAGCCACCGATTGATTGATAATTTGTGATTCGGAAAATATGTTTAAAAAGAATATTGTTTTGGTAAGTATGATTTCCTTCATTCAGAAACTCATTCGAGAATTTTACCATAGAAAACTTTGGGCAGAAACGGTCACATGATGAAAATAAGCACTTAATACTGGATGACAATCCTAATTCTGAATAAATGTCGATGTTTAAACGTATGACGTTTCAATTAGGCCAACTGAATTATGATCCGTGCAATTTCATTCAAACTAACGACTTTTGTTAATATTTGATGAAAGTTTCAAGTCGTTTCCTTATGGCCAATTTATTTGTCTGGTCTCAAAGTGACAAAATACTTATTTCTGAATGTTCACTTTATTTCACAGTAAGGTTTAACAGGCAAGATGTAAATGAAGTTATTTTACTAAAGAATTTGGAGGAAACTATCAAATTATAAGTGTTTATTATAAAACTCCCTTAACATAGTCTAATTTTAGTTTGATTCTTTTGTTTTGTATTCGCAGCAACTTTTCAACGTGAATTAAATATAGTATGCATGAAACATTTCTATCTATTTTTAGATTATCCTTGGCGTAAATCGTACCATATGCACCTGATGTTCTGCTAAAACATTTTTGATAAAGTTTAGTTTATTGTGTGAATGGCCGTTTACGTCGATCGCAATATATTTCATATTGGCACTAGCTCATATAAGAATGATGTATTTCATGATATTCCAAGGGAAAGCTTCAATTACCAGTCAAAAGATCATAATAGCAATTATTTCGTAGACAATGCAAATACTTGTGTTGACGATAATTTTACAACAAAAGGTACAAATTATTTTAGAGAAGTGAAAGACTGGTTAAATGAAGATTTGTTTCAAGGTGGAGTTTTTGATGGAAAGCGTAATGCATGGGGTTGTTACCAATGGGACAATGGTGAAGTGAGTTCTTCTTTTGGTCACCTCTCCTAATCATTTCTTACGAGTTAAGGCAAAGTATAGTAAAAGTGGTAAGGATCATCCATTAGAGGATTCAGTCAAAACTCTTGTAAATAGTTACCATTGACCCGGAAGTGTTTTTATAAACTATCACTCCATTAAGGTTTGTTATAAAACTCCTTTATCAAATATCGTTCCAACCAATGTAAATTTTGTTAAGTTCTTCGCAGAACCTTGAAGTAAAGTTAAAGAGTTCAGGAAGTTGTTAGATTATCTCAAGAAAACTCTCAATTCAGTAGAAGGAGTTGTCAGTCGTTTAATTTCTTGATAATTACGTCTAAGGGTTTTAGTAATTTATGAAATAGGAGGAAACTGATGGCAAAAATAATTTCCGGCTAAACATAGTCGTTTACCACTCCGAACATGTACTTTACACGTTGGAACAATAGACAAACTTTAAAAAGGATAACTGGATGAGTATAAAAACTGTAAAAAAACGAAACCGATGAAAGTTTTATGAAGAAAAAGTACTGAAACAAACATCTGTACAGCTGAGACTGATTTTTGGTTATTATTAGTTTATAAGGTTCATTCACTTTCTTAAATTTCTTAAGATATCTATCACAAATACGTACAATATCTCTTTATCATCTGCCCCGTTATTGAATCCAATGCAGGAGAGTAACATTTTCGGTAGTCTGACATGCATGACTTGCATTCTGTAGGCTGATTAGCTTGTTCTTTCATTATTTTTTGATAAATAAAACTTTTGTCAAAACATTTTACTCAGTAGAATACTGTTAACTTGAACAGATATATTCTCATATTATCAGCCAAATTTTTCAGAAGACTCTGTATCCTGTCACTATTTATGCCTGACGAGACCCAGTTATTTGTTTACTTTAACTTGATCCCAAAAGTGGTTTGTAGATCAGTTTACAAGAAGTTTGCTAGAAATATCTTTACACCTAAGACTGTATTTAGGATAATTTTAGATAAACATGGATAGATTAGGTTTTCACGACAATCAGTCGCAATGAAGTTTAAGCAAATAGTTTCCGGTAATATGGTATAACCCCGACGGTTGTTGCTACCTTGACGTGGTGATCGAGCTTGCCTATCGTGATAAACCAGTCGACCTATACTGGTTGGAACAATCGTTTCTCAAGATTCTACCACCTCAGACAGGTCAACTGGAGGACGGCAAGACTAAAAGCAGCGAACTCAAGGTCCGAAAGCGAAGTCGTAATGCTGACTGTACAGAGGTGAGACGGCAGTAAGGTGTTTTCTTTAGACAACCAAGGTGGGGTTAGAAAAGCTCGACCCTAAAAACACACACCTCACCTTATCCAATGGATATTCGTCTCCGGCAGCAAGGTCTCAACAAGTACGGAGCTAACACAAAATTACCCACAAAATGGTCGTGTGTGACCAACCTTTGGCAGTTGTTCCTTGAAAACTGCAGTAACGCTGTCATGTCACTACGAACACCTTTAATCCAATTTCCCCTTCAAGTACCTCCAGAAGAACTCTTCCACGGTGTGCATAACAAGGAAATGATAACCGCCCTCATGCCTCTAACAGCACTCAAGATCATCGACTGAATATGGTATAACTACTATGTACTAATTTGTAATGAATAATTTTAGGGAAACCTTTAGATCAAATGCTGACTTTCTACCAAATAATGTAACGAGAGACGTGGGCTGTAAGAATCACTATTGTCAAGGAAATCCTCTGAAGAGTAAAAACATAATCAGTACACTTTCGATCCGTTTGTAAACTAACATAATTTTTTCTAGTTATCGAATGAATATCACTACTATAGTACCAGAAATACTATCAGTTTATATCGTTCCCGTAAGGCCTAAAAGTATATTTTTCTTTTGCTTCTTTTAACATTTCAATGTGAAAAACTAAAGAACATTCAAAGCTGGATAGTGGCTAGCCATGGAATCCAGAACGAGCGCCACTTCGTCTTATTTGGGACTCACCAGCTGGATGAACTTCCATCTCAGAGTCGATGTTCACTCCGAAACTAGAACTCAGTACCGTCCGCTTCAGACGCCATCGCTTTATCCACTAAGCTACTGAGTCCCAATAGCCACCTACTGGTTCAATAGGATGAAGTTTTAAATTCACATAGTATTGTCTACTTGAATTTTCCCATTGATATTTAAAACTGCAATTGATCATATACACATATATGCACATATGTGCATACTGTGCATATTGCTTCGATATTGTCTTCATTCACAAGCATTCTGAACAAAGATGGATAGTGGCTAGCTGTGAAATCCACGATGCGCATTTCATCCGATTTGGGACTTGTCAGCTTGATGTACCTGCATCTCAAACTTATTGATATTCACTCCGGAACTCGAACACAACACATATGCTAATATGAGACTGACCAATTGTAGTTTTCAAAATCAATGGGAAGAATCAAGCAAACAATGCCAAGTGAACTTGAAGAACATTCCGTTTTATAATTCAAAGTATACTTTGGCAGTTTAGTCCTATGGTTATTGTTCTTGATAAACTTGTAATTTAGATAATTCTATTCGATAATTTTATCATAAGACTGGATCAATATATTTTGTTATGTATTGGGTAACCGCGTGAAAATCTTTAAATGTGTTTTGATAACTGTTAAATATTATGAATCTAGATGACGTAACATTTACTGGAAAAAAACACGACCAGAATGATTGGAGAATTTGTTGGTTAGATAACCATTAAAGACCACCATTATTCTTGATTCGATAGTAGTTTTCGTAGTGCTTAGATCAAAAAGTATTGGACGCTGAAGAAATGCAGAGTCTTCTGATCACTCTAAGCAACAATGCAAACATGTTCGGTATGCGATCCTCCCCCTCGAAATGCAAAATTTTGCTTGCTGATTGGGTTGCATCGACACCCGAATTAATGATAGGGAGTGTAGTAGTCGAGCGTGTCGACCGCGCCACTTATCTTGGGAGTATCATTAGCCTTTGTGGTCTGATGTATGATGAAATCTCATCACTAGTACAGAAGTCTCGACTAGCTTTTGCCAACTTGCGTCATTTATGGCGTAGGCGAGATATCCGTCTACCAACCAAAGGACGTGTTCACTGAGCAGCAGTTCGTTCCATCCTACTTTATGGCTGTGAAACATGCCTGGTAAGAGCAGAGGATATTCGTAAGTTACTAGTATTCGATCATAGGTATCTTCGAAGCATTGTTCGTATACCCTGGGACCACCGAGTAAGTAACGCAGTTGTTAAGAAATGGGTACTAGGTAAGTATAGCAAATCAATTGATGAAGTAGTGTAACTTGATCAGTTGAGATAGCTGAGACATGTGTTACGTATGCCCAACCACCGACTGCGTCGACTTGCGATGTTTTCTGGTGTAGGAGTAGGTTGGAAGAGAGCTAGGGGCGACCAGACTAAAACATGGCACAAATCTATGAAGTCACTGACAAGTGGACTGAGCCATGTTGGTAGGTGTGGACTAGCTGGTTGGGATCCGCGGGATGATAGCAACCGATGATTATAGAGCTTGAATAACATGGCTCAAAATCGTTTGCAGTGGCGCAGGTGCATCTACTCATTGTGCTCTCCCAAATGCTAATCTTCTGAATTCTTCATGTTCCTTATTTTTTCTCCTTCAGAATTTATTTCACTGGATTATACTCATCGAATAACATCTTCAAACCCTAATCTTTCCGATTACTGCTTATACTTTTACTACCTTTACCACTACGGGATTTGAATAGACAATTGTATCTGTGTGGTAATGTGGTATGACAACTCGAACTGATGTACGTACATCCGAAGTTCTACGTTGTTACTGACTTACTGACTCATTCTAATTTAAAACTTCTCAGCAATGTATGACTTTAACCTCTCCAAAAAATAAACTGAGAGACATTATGAACTGTGGCAAGCTAGATGAAACGGTTTTCCAATTACCTCTGATTCTCAGAGATTGACCAACTGTAACTAGTTCATGTCGTGAGACAGTTCAAAATGCTATTCAACTTTGAAATCAGCCAAATACTGAATATTCAGTTGAGATACAAACAACACAATTCTTAGAAAGAAATTGTTAATTAACTGTATTGACACAACACAAGTCTTTCAAACTAGTGACTGGTAGGGTGAATTGTGCAGTAAATGTAAGCTTTCTAAACCTGACTTTATTGACATTTAGCGAATTATTTCAGGATTATAGAAGCAAACACTAAACAACGGTCTGGTTGATGAAGATATTATGAATGACCAGGGTATGCATTTCAGTGAGTTTATGGAGCTAAAGTAACTCTAATGTGTGTTTAACCCTATTTGAGTTGTGGATATCCACTACCATAGAGTCACATATTAGAATGAATCATCTATTCAGTACTTTACAGGTTTTACCGATTTTCTAACCAAAAGTCAGTACGCGATTTAAACTTAACTTTAATTAGGTAACCGTGTTATGAATAACATGTAAATACATTTTTACGCTTTTAGAAATATTTTGGAACATTTTTCAATGATAAAAAACATGGTTACGGTTATTATGTATGGCCTAATGGATCAAATTATTTGGGTACATTTTATCTTGATAAAAGATCAGGTTATGGAATTATGAGATATTCAAATGATTCAATGTATGAGGTCAGTGATATTTCCGTAGTTAATTGATATTATTCAAGTATATTAGATGATATTTTTTTTGTTTAGTTTTGAGTGTATATGGAATTATAATCTATTTGCAACTGATTGAGGATTTGTAGCGTGGTGTCGATTCCCAGTTGACTATGAACACCATTACAAAGAAACGCGTGCCAGGATATCCATAAAATCCCCCGGACGCCAAATATCAGAAGGTAGTTAATGGACCAAGTCGAGATATATTTGCTGGCGATCTCGTGGTATCGAAAGAATACCGAGATCGTGCAAGGATGCAAGCTTGGTTACTGAGCGTAACCGGATTCACGCGAGGTCACAATCAAAGTAAGTATAATGGATGTTTTTAGCACAGTTAAACAAATAACACATTAAAACAATCACTGGTACAATTGGTTATAATAATAATTCTTTTCATTAAACCAATCGTGTTTTCGTGATAAAAGTAAGTCACTACAGATTATGAACACCTTGACATCTGAGGGAAAACACAGCATACAATTGACGGCTCAGAACCAAATAGACGATTTGGACTTCACAGATAACCTGTTTCTTATATCCCATACACACGAACAAATACAGAAGAAGACAACTAGTGTAGCATCAACCTCTGCATCAGTAGGATTCAACATACACAAAGGAAAAATCAACATCCTCAAAGACAAGACGGAGAACGCCAACCCAATCACAGTTGATGGAGAAACTCTGGAAGATGTTGAATCTTTCACTTACTTGAGAAGTATCATTGATGAACAAGGAGGATCGGATGCAGACATAAAGACGAGGATTGGCAAACCAAGGGCAGCATTCCTACAACTGATGATCATATGAAACCCATTTTCTTATTTATTTTATTTTTAACACATAGATATTAGTACAAGGAGGCACCAAACACATATGCGCCACACAAATCTCATTCGATATGTGTGAGGGCTGTGATTCTGCCCGGGTGACTAAACCAATGCAGGTGATTTTCTTAGGGGGCCACTTCCCGAGCCTTCGACCTGAAGGTCTGATCCACAAGGCAGTGGAGCATCGTAAGGAGATGCAGTCACATGGAAGCCGGTGGCCAACAATTGGTTCATACGCCATTTGTTCCCGCAGGATACTGGAGCCCATGTGCACCATTGATTTGAGATCCGGTTAAAGCGCCGGACATTCGCTTTTCGTCCTCTCAATTTCGTAAACAACACCCCCGCCACGAGAAGGCAGTGAATAGGACGTCCCTGGCAGAGGCTATTTATGCGTGGCCATATGAGAGCATTTCGAGAGGGAGGGCGAGCCCACCCCACTCTCGGCCATACCAGGGCATTTGGGGGCGCTTTCATATATAAATCATATTATTATTATTTTTATTTAAACACATATATCCTGACCATGTGAGAGCATTTCGTGAGGGACAGCATACTCTTCACACTCTCGGCCGTACCAGGGCATTTGGGGGCAAAGCCGACTCCTTGACCGGGAATCGAACTCGGGCCTTCCACGTGACAGGCGGAGATACTTACCACTATATTATAAACTCGAAATAACTGTCAAGACAGATCTATCGTACGGAGCTGAAACATGGAGAACTATCACAACCATCATCAAAATGATACAAGTATTTACAAATGGTTGTCTACGCAAAATACTCAATATCCGTTGGCCGGATACCATCAGCAACAGCCTTCTGTGTGAGCGAACAAACCAGCTTCCAGTTGAAGAGGAAATTAGGAAAAGAGGATGAAAACGGATAAGACATACATTACGGAGATCATCAAACTGCATCACGAGGCGAGCTCTAACTTGGAATCCTGAAGTGGAGCGGAAAAGAGGAAGGCCGAAAAACACATTATGTCGGGAAACGGAAGCAGATATGAGAAGGATGAATAACAACTGAAAAGAACTGGAAAGGAATGTCTAGGACAGGATCGGATGAAGTGTGCTGCTGGGCGGCCTATACTTCTCGACATCGGGTAACAGGCGTAAGTAGGTAAGTAAAACTGCTGGATTATGACGGGCATCATAGTTAACAATGAAGGATCATCACCATTTGTCACTAATTTAATGAGATTGGTCAATATAAATGTCTAAATATTAACTTTCTGTACTAAAAGTATAGGATTTTCAGTGAGACATAAATGTTTGATGAAGAGTTCATGTCGTTATTATTGATGGTTTTAAAGCTGAAAATTAAAACAAAAAATGGTGGTAACAAAATGAAATAAGAAGTTCCGTACTCGGAGATAGACTTCATCACAAATTGACAATAGTTAAATTTGAGACAATGACTATGTTTTTTTGGACAGAATTTTGTACTTTTAAGAGATGAATACTAACAATACATATACACAGTACCTTTAATCCTTTTGATCCACTAATTTGAGCTGTATTGACGTACATACTCACAAATCCACTATGAAAATAGACAAGATTTTCAGAGTACTGACCTATTTTATAATCCCGTTTTATGTAGAGTGCTTTATTTTTCTTCACCAAGAACTATTTTCAAAATATAACCCGTGATATTCATGTATCATCACGATTATGTTGCAATTAGTCATTGTGTTAAGGTTTAAAGGATCGATAACAGAAACTTGAATGGAATTCTTTATCTTTAATTTGGGATCGATTGGTTTATGCTAACTTGCGTCACTTATTGTGTAGCCGAGATATCCGTTTACTAACCAAAGGATGAGTTTATTGTTCAGTAATTAATTCTGCTCTACTTGTTCAAAACATGACCATTGAGTACAGAAGATATTCGGAGGTTACTGATGTTTGATCACTGATTTAAATGAAGCATTGCTCGTATATTTTGAAACCACCGAATAGGCAATATCTGGGTTAGAAATGGCAGAGGATGGCGAACCAATTGATGAAGTAGTAAATCTTCATCACATGAGATGGCTGAGACATGTGTTACGTGTTCCCAACAACTGCCTACCTCGACGGGCAATGTTTTCTAGCGTAGCAATGGTCTGGAATATATCTAGCAGCACCCAGACGAAAGCATGGTACTAGTCTATGGAGTCATTAACAAGTAAACTGAGTCATGTTAAAAGGTATAGACTACCTGGTTGTGGTCTGTTTGATTATCGTAACTAATGGTTACACACTTGGAATGAAATCTCCCACAATCGTTTGCAGTAGCACTGGTGCATCCATTCTTTGTGTTTTCCCGGGTTCTAAGCTTCTGAATTCTCGAATCGTATCTCCGATGCCTAATCTTTCCCGTTATCACTAATACTGTTACTACCTCTGATACTCTGAGATTTAAAATAACAACTTCACCTCACTATACTAACGGAGTAAAGTAGCCCTAACTGATGTACTGACGTTATTTTATATTTTTATTTAGATACATAAACATTGGTACAAGAAGGCACCAAATGGATATGCGTCACATAAATCATTCGATTTGTATGAGGTCTAGGATACAGTCCGGGTGCCGAAATCAAACCGAGTGGTTTTCTTAGGGGGCCACATTCAGAGCCTTCGATCTAAACATCTGATCCATAAGGCAGTGGAACAACGTTGAGAGACGCAGTAACATATTTGCCGGTCACCAACAACAGGTTCATACGCCTTTTGTCTCTCAGGATCATGGAGCTCATGTGAACTTTTGGTTTGGAATCAGGGTTTTCCAACTTCCCTGAGTGGGTTCTCTATATCTACTTACCGAGTTAAAGTACTGGACATTCGCTTTTCATCATCTCAATTTCGTAAGGGACAATAATGCCAGGAGAATGTAGTGATTAGGACTTCCCTATCAGCGATTGTATGCACGTGGCCATGTGAGAGTATTTTGAGAGGGTGAGCTGACTCTCCTCATTCTCAGTCAAACTAGGGCATTTGGGGATCTGTACTTACGCACAAAGTTTCAAGTAGTAACCGACTGACTAATTGATTAATTCAGTGTGTAATCACAATTGTTTGATCACTGGGTGGTGATCAATGTCATGTGTGTCATTGCCTTCTTAGTGCAGATCGAATGCTATCGACCAAGTTGCGATGTGGCCACTAGTCTAAGTGGCTCGACATTGCGTGCACTATGTTTAGATAGGATGGTGGTTTAAGGTAGCCAACAGGAAACCCTGGACCTGGGTTTCGTGCTACTTGGCACTTGTCAGCAAGGTGTACCTGTGAATACATCTCAGTCCCTCATGAAGCCAGTCGCGGCCCAAATAGCTCAGTGATAATATCTCTGACTATGAAGCTGGGTGAAACGGGATTTATTCGGTTATGGAGCATCAGTTCCTCCAAGATTACAGGTACACCTTGTTGACGAGTGCCAAATAGTATGAAACCCGGGTCCAAGGTTTCCTATTGACTACCTCCAACCATCATCTTAATCCAGTATATACATATTTATAACTAGACTGTCGTTTCATCGAGACTTATAATTCCTTTATTGAATTCATATTTTGTTTTTTTGCTTCTTCCTCTTCTTCTTGTTCTTCATAGGGATTCTTTTCAAATGATCAACGTTATGGTCCTGGTATATTAATAACAATGACATCAACTACATATGAATTAAATGTTGGTTATTGGAAAAATGATCGTTTAATTCGTTTAAAAAAATCTGCATTAAATAATCAAGAATTTCATTTTATGAAACAATTTCCACAATATAATTTTTATAAATTAGTTAATTTAGAATTAATGTTTCAAAATAATCAATATCAAAAATCAATAAAACAAGAACAAAATAATTTATTGATTAATGAACAAATTTATCATTATGATCAATCTTATTTCAATGAATCTTTATCATTATTATTATTCAATAATTCTTCGATTAATTCAACAGAATTATTAATTCAAATTATACAAAATGTAAGTGTATATTATTATTTTAAGAAAAGGGGTGGGGTGGGCTGGAGTGGAGTGGAGTGGGGTAGGGGTTTTTGTGGAGATTGTAGTAATTTTTATAAGTTGTGATCATGAATCGATTGATGTTAGATCATCAGGAAAAGCTTAAGAGCATTGGATGACTGTTTCGTCCTAGTATGAGATTACCCAGCAGTGCGTGTCTACGATTCTGCTCATGGGATTCGAACTCAGAACCTATCCGTCTCGCATGCGATCGCTTAATCTATAGACCACTGAACCGAAGTTCAATGGTGTGAATGGCTAACTTCCACTAATTCACGTAGGTTTTGGGTTTGAATCTCGCCAACAGGATCGTGGATGCCCACTGACGAGCAGACATACTAGGATGAAATGGCCATTCAGTGCTTCAAGGTTATTCATGGTAGTCTAGCTTCAATGGACATTTTGCTAATTACGTATTTACTATTTGATTGTTAGATTTTATTAACAAGTCCTGTAATTTTGTGTTAAATACATTCGATTGTTCCTCACTGGTGTTCTTGTTCACTACACTCATACAATTAATGACCTGGAAGTTAGTGGTTCATATTTTACAACTTCACATGTAGATTGATACATCATGATCGTTATTCAATGTTACAGGTAGACACTCATCTTTTTACATTGTAAATTGGGCGAAAATATTTAGATAAATCTAAATAATTGTGAAAAGGTAAGTAAGAACATACTAAATGAAACAGAAGGAAACCAGAACTAATCAATATGTAATAATCAGAAGCCATGATGTAATTTAGACTATTGGATAACCACAGATACCATAACGTGACTGACTTTAAATAATTTTTTTCGAGTTTTTCACCACAGGTTACGATTATCTTACGGAGCACAATCTCATGGCTTGATAAATACCTATCTCTATCCTTCATATAATATACTTTTATTCTATTCAGCAGTATAAATTAGAGTAGAAGGTGACTGAACACATATAATAAATGTATATACTATCTCTGTCGACGAACGTTATATTATCAGTTATTTGGTCACGTGTTTGTACTACTCTATGCTTAAATATCGCTGTTGTTGAATCAGCGCTCTCATCGTATTCTGGTGATTCATTACAGAAACTACTATTAGATTCTTGTAACCTATGCATCTCCCAAAAATTCAGAGTGATGACGAGAGGGTAATTGTGTAGAATACTTGCTTCTTGAAAGGCAAACTACTATGTCATCTGTGATACTGGGGATATAAGTCAAGGAAAATGCTTCCATGTGTAACAAGATAACGTCATTAATTAGCTCACCAGTATTGATGAAACTTCCAATAGTAAATGACTCCCAGTTTTGAATAAATAAAAAACTGGAAGAATATAGTCTAATTAGAGTTTCGGTGTACATTCGAATGCATTGTTTCTGTTGAACTCTACTTAATGAATAGTTTGCAAATTTTTAGTCGGAATTCATTTAACCATTTTAGTATACCTTCAAGTTAATTCTTTATTATTAGTCGGATAGTTTTGCTAACTGCGAACAATTTTGTCAATATCGGTATGAAGCTGTGGAGATTATTAAGTTTTTGATTGAGATCATGAACTAGTTGATGTTAGACAACCAATGAAAACGTGGAAGCACTGAACGGCCATTTAGTCCTATTGTGGAAGATCATGATCTCAGTCAAAACCTTAATAATCTCCACAACCCTATACTGATAATTATTATGTTCTCACTAGTGACTAACTTTGTGAAGGAATTCTCGAAGTTCTAGTGAGAAGCCGTGACCAGTAGAGCTAATCCGTGTCGGGTAGAGACAAGTATTTATCTCAGTACAATGGAAGATGGTCACGCAATTTCGTAAATTGGTTGAAATTAGACATCAACACCGCTGGATGCCAGTTCAGTGGTCTAAAAGTCAAGCATTTACGCATGAGACCGAAAACCCTTGGTTCTAATCCCTCCAGTGGGATCGTGGATATACACTGCTGAGGAGTCCTACAATGGAACAAAACAGTTATCCAGTGCCTCCACGTTTTCAATGGTAGTCTAACAACAGTCGATTCATGATCTCAATCAAAAAATCTTGTTAATAGTTTTTAATATTCTCGAAATCTATATTTTGCTCTGATTTTTTTCTAAATATTATAGATATTAAAACAAAGTAATTTACCTAAATCATTTCAAGTATGGAATATGAAGAGTCCATTATTTGAAAGATTTATTGCAGATCAAAGTTTTAAACATTTACTTCATTGTATACCAACACCTATAGAATCATCACTTTTAAACTTTAACAATTTACAACAGATGACAGAAACCATGGGATCTATTCAAAATGGTTATTCAAAATTGTCCAATTCAAAAACTGATGAATTTAAACAAGAACAACAACAACAATCCGAAACTTATTCTAAACACGATTCTCTATTTGAGTATGTGGATTCTCAATTATAATACTTATCATTTTGTTAAAATATCGACATATATAGCGCTACAGTCAGTATATATGGTCTCATAGACATAATTCTGTTGTACTCTCATCCTCACTATATCCTTAACATTTTAATAGCATACAAATAAGTGTACTGTTCGCCTGGAAGAAAGTTTTTGCATTCTATGATTATCTAGGATCATTCTAATTTATTTAAACCTTCCTTTAAAGTATGGGAAAAAACGACATCTGCGATTAATTATATAAAACAATAGAGAACCATAACAATCACTGAACAAATGATTCTTCATTTAACTTGATTAAGTAAACAATTATTCAAAGATGGATAATGACCAGCAGTGAAATCTAATTTGACGTGCGTTTCATCCTAATTGGGATTTGTCAGCTGGATGTGCCTACATTTCAGAGTCGATGTTCACTCTGAAACTAGAACTCAGTACCGTTCGCTTCAAACGCCATCGCTATATCAACTAAGCTACTGAGTCCCGTTAACCACCTGCTTGTGCAATAGGGTGAAGTTTTAAATTCACTTGGTGTTGTTTACCTGTAACTTCCCGTTGCCATTTAGGACTGCAACCGATTATGGGTCTCTTGTTGGTATATGTACTTTCTGTGCGGACTGCCTCGATATTGCTTTAATTCTCAAGCATTCTAAACAACGATGGATAGCGGCTAGCTGTGAAATCCACGATGCGCATTTCATCCGATTTGGGACTCGTCCGCTGGATGAACCTGAATATCAGAGTCGATGTTCACTCCGAAACTAGAACTCAGTACCGTCCGCTTCAGACGCCATCGCTTTATCCACTAAGCTACTGAGTCCCAATAGCCACCTACTGGTTCAATAGGATGAAGTTTTAAATTCACATAGTATTGTCTACTTGAATTTTCCCATTGATATTTAAAACTGCAATTGATCATATACACATATATGCACATATGTGCATACTGTGCATATTGCCTCGATATTGTCTTCATTCACATGCATTCTGAACAAAGATGGATAGTGGCTAGCAGTGGAATCCAGTTTGACGCTCGTTTCGTCCTATCTGGGACTTTTTGGCTGTATGTACCTTCATCTCAAACTTGTTGATGTTCACTCTGGAACTCGAACCCAATACATATGCCAACAAGTGACTGGTCAATTACAGTTCTAAATAATAATGATAAAATACAAGTAAAACAACATTAAATCAATGTAAACAGTTATTCATTTAAATACATTTTTTTATTCAATTACATAAACCTAATTATTTTCCTTTTTGATCAGTTCACAATTTAAACAAAATCAAACAGTTTGTTTAGTTGATATGAGATCATATATAACACAAATTGCTTATTTACAAAATTTTCTACGTAAATCATGTAAAACAATTGATTGGTACAAATTATCAATGCATCACATAATTCATGATGTTACTGATAACGAACATAATCATGACCTTGAAAGTGATGAACATGAATGTCATGACCTTGAAAATAATTTAACTAAACAATTGTTTATTAATGAATGGTCAATGATCTGGAATAAATTCTCAAAAAAAAATTTTAAAAAATCTAATAAACAAACATTAATACATAATATGAATCCAAAATATCAATTAACCGGTAAATATGAAACATTATCAATACAATTTATTCAATATTGTTTTAATGGATTATTTGATAAAGTTAGAAATTTATTACAAGTTGAAAATCAAACAAATATGAATCAATATTGTATTGATCCAAATGTTACTGATAATCATGGACAATTTGGATTATTAGGTGCTGTGGTAAGTTATAAGAATAATTAATAGTCAGTTTTGCATTACAGATTTATATAATTTCAATAGTTAAGATTATGAGTCAATTAAAGCTAGACCAACATCATGGAAAACTTAGAAGCATTGGATGGCTGTTTCGTCCTATTGTACGATTCATCAGTAGTTCAAATACACGACCTTGAATGTGTATGTATTATGTGTTTAAGATCGAATCCATAAAAGTCCGAATATCGTGCATAATGTTAAGATAATGGTACGGATAGAATACAGTCTGAGCATTACTAAAAAAGAAATTTCTTAATGAACACTTTTTTAGAATTAATACAGGTTTTAAAATTTAATGCATGATCTGAAACATTAGTCTTAGAATAATTTAACAATCAAATTGAATTTTCTTTGTTATTACTGAATACCTATTGGTTAATTTTTAATTTAACAAATCAGTATCCCAAGTGACCTGGTACAGCTGAGAGTGAGGAGATTCAGCTCTCCCTCTCGAATTCCTCTCACTTTGCCACATGCATACAACCACTACCAGGGAAGTACTACTCACTGCCATCTCGTGGAGGGAGTGTTGTTTTACGAAGTTGAGATGATGAAAAGCGAATGTCCGGCACTTTAACCGGGTTGGTGTATATGGAGGATCCACCTACGAGAGTTGAGAAACATTGATTCCAAACCAACTGCGAACAATTTTGTCAATATCGATATGAAGCTGTGGGGACTATTAAGTTTTTGATTTAGATCATGAACCAATTGATGTTAGACCAACGTTGGAAAGCTGGAAGCATTGGACAGCCGTTTTGTTCTATGCCCACTACTGAGGAATCCCAAAATAGGACGAAACAGCCGTTCAGTCCTTCCAGGTTTCCAACGGTTGTCTAACATCAATCGGTTCATGATCTCAATCAAGAAAAAAATATTTATATATACTACTGATTAGTATTACTTTATTTTCTTTCCATTTCACGCTTGTTTTTATTAATTTAGTTAACATGGAATATGAAATTAGTGAATCTCTTATTGGATTTTGGTGCAAATATCAATCAATTAACTGATGATGGCTTAACAGTTTTCACAATATGTTTATTAAAATATTATGAATTATTTAAAGAAATTATGAATTTAAAAATTGATCGAAATGATCAATTTAGTGAAGGAGATCAAGAATCATTAGATCAAAGTGGAAATAATCAATTGGAACAAGAACATTATCAACAACAACAACCGAGACAATATGAACCAGATCATATATTGCCGATCATTACGAAAAGAATAAAGATGAACGATAAAATGGTTGATACAATAAATGATAATGAAGATTATAATGAGAAGAAAGAATCAGATTTAAATAAATCCTCATCATCTTTACCTATTGGCAGGAATTATATTTATCGTGTTGAATTACCTGTATTATTATCGACAACATCTTCAGAGAGTATGGTCACGTTAAGGCGTAATGCTAGACTGTCACAAATACGTAGAATGCATTTAAATAAAATTAAAGAACGTAAGTGTTTGAATTTTGATAGTGGGTAATGGGGTAGACTTGAATTATACAGAGAATATCAGTTTATTCAAAATTCCAGACATCTATTACAACTAAAGTGTCAATTACCATAAATTCTACATTCTTAGTTTTTTTCCCTTATTTGGCTCCTACCAAGGAACATAAACACAATTTACTGTAATATCAAGTTTCTTAGATGAAGTACCCAAATTATGATTTCATCGAGAAAATTACAATGTGGTGTGTATTACTGATGTCGATAGGTATAAGTAGTAGGTATCATCAATTGAAAGTGGAATGCCTGGAGGCAGAAGGTTAAGAAAATCAAAGAAAAAAACGAGTACAAAGAATGATTGCTGTAGAAATGAAAGAACAATGAATTCTGAGACGGTTGACTGGCATTTTGCAATGAAGTATTTACCGTATGATTCTCGGATCTTACTAAGATGTTCTGTAATTTGTGTGTTCAAATACATTCGATTGTCCCCACGTGATCACTACATTTGATGTCGCTGCCAGTCAGATGGGGGATAGGTGCTGTTCTGCGGACGGAGTTTTGGACCTGGAGCTGAGGTGTTAAAGGGGGCGGTCGGGTGCGGGGAGGTGACATCGAGTGAAGTATTCTGGCAGGGTGGCGTTATCTGTAGCGAGTGCCGTCGGCAGAGAGGAGCGGTAGGTTGTGCGGCTACTAGGCGGACATTGAGTTTTGGTGGCCCGACGGAGCTATTAAGTTCAATGCGTCGCGGAGTCAACATTTCGACGGAGAGCGTATCACAGACTGCAAAAAGTAAAAATTGGCATGACGAGCAAAACGACTGCTTTAAGAGGGTGGGGGTTGAAGGTAGTTGGTGCTCCTGATGTTGAAAGATATAAGTAGTATGTATCACCAATCGACTGTGAATACCATACGTTGTTCATTAATGCTTTAACATTATAAAACATATTTTCTATCATGTATCTGTTATGTCATTGCATTTTATTGTAGGTCGTTCACTTATTACTAAATCAAATGAAATGAGAAGATCTACACAACAGTCACCTGAAATAAAAAATGATTTGATTACTACAACTCAATCAGTTTTACCTACTTTTCAACGTTTTACAAATTGTTTAACTCGTTTTAACTCTATAAAAGAATTACGTTATGAAGATAATCCTATTAATTCATCATTGAAAGATTATAAAATGAGTCCAACTTCATCATCAAAATCTATGTAAGTTAATTATAAAGATTTTTGTTCTATTAAAGTATTTGATGTCTGATCCAATGACTGGAAATAATTGAATAATATTGCGAATTAAAGAAAATTGATCAATGCATTAGGTGCAACCAGCTGACGAGTTTCAAATACGAGGAAACGCGTATCCTGGATTCCACTGCTAGCCATCATCCATTTTTGCTTATAAAGCTAATGAATTAGTAAATCATTTATTTCAGATTTTAATTATTTATATTGTATTTATTTATTTGAACACGTAGATATTGTTACAAGAGGGCGCCAGATACATATGCGCCATACAAATCTCGTTTGACTTGTGTGTGAGCTGTGATACTGCCCAGATGCCCAAACCGAAGCAGGTGGTTTTATAAGGAGGCCACACTCGGATCCTTCGATCTAAACATCTGATCCATAAGGCAGTGGAACAACGTTAGGAGACGCTGTTAAGTAATTTTATTAATTCCAATGGATAATTGTTTTATGATTTGACCAATCGGAGTAAATTATTCAGTGATTTATCTAATTCACCATCATAATTACATCGCAAAACACACATTCATAATCTAATTGAAATTGAATTATATGTATTAAAAGTCAAAGAATTATAAGACGTTAAGCGTTCGCGCACGAGGCCGATAGGTTCTGGGTTCGAATTCCGCCAGTCGGGATCATGAATGCTCACTGCTCAGGAGTTCCATACTAGTATGAAACGGCCGTCTAGTGCTTCCAGGTTTTTCATGGTAGTTTAGGTTCAATTAACTCATGAACACAACTATTAAATCAATTTTAAATTTGATTAAATCAGTACATTAAGAGTTACAATTTTTCACATATCTCTCTAATCATTTGAAATTACTGATATGTCTAAACTATGGATTATTTTTGTATTGAGAAGTTACATAGAATCTTATGTAATTCAATTTATTCGTTATCAAAATATAGGTATGCTGAGAATCGCAAGACTAGACCAAAAACTATCTCGATAGACCAAAGAAATAAAAAGGTGATGTTTAAAAATAGTTTTCTTTTTCCTATTTAGTTTTACATTTATTGACTACGTTATAAACTATATTCATACAGAGACTTTGTAGTCTTAATGTGGATTAGCTTCTCGTATTGAATACAACGTTGATCTGCCTACTTAACGGGATTCTGTAATCTTAGAGTTCACTTTATGTCAGTAATATAGATGACGTCATTTTCTATCTGTTTGTTCAGATTGAATGTCACAAGGTTAATTGACATATAGAAATTCATTCTGTTCTTCATCTGCACAACCAAACTACGGGAAATCACTTAACGATTAAGTCAATAATCCAATTGATGTTCGTTCAAACAATCTCATCAATGATCATCAACAAACATCGGATATCCTAATCATAATTGATCCATATGGATACTTCTATTCCAAATGATCAATCATAACATGAGGAAAGTCTACCAGTTTATCTCTTATTACTATTGACTCAAAATCCAATATAGTATTCATCTATCATAAGACTACCACACAAACACACACCATACATAAATGGTGTAAATCACAATCTGTAAATAGTCAGATCATTCGTCGCACAAAATTGAGTAACATGTACACAATCAATCAGTGATAATTTGTGGATGATAAACACATTTGAGTAGATTATAGACTAAACAAAAGCTTCAAATTACGGCATTCTTAAACTAATGTGTATCAAATATTTATTGAATATCCAGTGAAAATATAAATATTAATCCACCTTTGATTCACCAGGGTGCTTGGTACCTGCATGGTTGCGCCACAGGATTGAGATGTACTATTCAAATTGTAGCGTTAAAGCCTATACGGTGTCTGGTTTTCCTGTGAAGAGTGATTGAGCTGTACTGTCTGGGTTGTCACGTGAAAGTCTGGATGGTGTCTGGTTCTCCTGAAAACCAATGTAAAATTACCCTGGCCCACAATGGTATATTACCTAACTATAACAGTGAATTGAGTAGTTCTCACAATTTCCCCATTTCTGCTCATTTATCGATATCTAATGCTTTGATTCTATGTTATTACGATGAGTACCTTTCAATGTCTTCATCCAAAACGCTTGGAAATTTGAGTTTCTTCATAGTTTTTCGTATTTACTTTTTGTAACACTTTGGCTCACTGGAAATTAACAATCTCATCCTATATTAAATTTAATAATTTTTTGCTTCCAAGATTTGGAATTGTTATTTCTTGTTTGCACGTCGTAATAGGCATAAACTTTGTAAAAGTAAAGTTGTTATTGATATATATATATATATATATATATATATATATATATATATATATATATATATATATATATATATATATATATATATATATATATAAGGCAGATAGCTTAAGTAGATAGAATAAGTGTAAAGCCACTTATGTTTTAGAATGGAAAATGCCATATCTTAATCATGGTAAGTACGTTAATCGTTTACTCACTACAGTACAGCTCGCTGCATCAAAATATCTTTTTATAGTATTAAATAGCTACCATAATCACTGTTTAAGTTTGCAATGCGTTTAATTTTTAGAAAATTACTGAAATCCATGAACAGAAAACATGTGGTATACGACTCTATAATACTTTAGTATTATTCTGAGGTGTATGTTTGATTTTTCAACCCAGGTTTTCCATAGTGGTCTAGCTCCGATTGACTCATGATCTCAACTGTTTAAGTTACTACAATCTCCACAAAACCCCTCTGACACTAATCAACATATGCTAACTAGTGACTGGCTTCAAGATGTATATCCTGGAGTTCTAGTGAGAGGCAGTGACCAGTGGAATTCGACCGGGTCAGTTGTGAGGTAGTAACTCACTGATGACAATGGTGGATGTGTCGCTCGATTTTGTGCATTAGTTGAAGTTAGACATTAACACCGTTGGATGCCGCTCAGTGGTCTAGTTGGTTAAGCACCTGTCGCGAGGTTGATAGGTCCTGGGCTCGAATCGCGCGAGGCGGGGTCGTGGATGCGCACTGCTGAGGAGTTTCACAATAAGACGAAACGGCCGTCCAGTGCCCCCAGGTCTTCCATAGTGGTCTAGCTTCAATTGACTCATGACCTCAACTGTTTGATTTTTCTTTTCTTGCTACCTAAAAGTCGATGTATTTTGTATACAATACAATTGTTTGTTAAATAATTTACACAACTGAAGTTCTAACAGATAAATTCCCTAGTCGGTCTAAGCTAGACCACAGTTAGAAACTTGGAAGCACTGAACAGACACTCCGTTTAAGTACGGGACTCTTCAACAATGCACATACACGATTCCGCAAACGGAACTCGAACCCAGGACTTTTGACCTCTCGCGTGAATGCTTAACCTCTAGATCATTGAGGTGGAATCCAATAGTGTTAATTTTTAACTTCAATCGATCCATGACCCATGATTAACTCGACTGTTAATATAGTACAACTCTATACCGTTTCGTGTCACCATGACTTGTATTCAACGACTTGAACGTTATCTAAACACTATATTGAATTCTTTGCTTTTACGTATCCATGTCTAAAATGAGGCATTTATTGAATAGTCGATCATATTGATAACGAAATAAAGGATTATAAGCAAAGATGGATAGTCGCTAGCAGTGAAATCCAGTTTCACGCTCATTCTGTCCTATTTGGCAGTAGTCAGCTGGATATACCTGCATCTCAGAGTTGATGTTCACTCTGAGACGCGAACCGAGTACCGTTCGCTTCAAACACCATCGTGTTATCCGCTTGGCTACTGATTCCTAATAGCCATTTGCTTGTCCAATGAAGTGATCCGTATAGGATGTGCATATGCCAATAACAGACTGATCAATTGCAGGCCTAAACATCAATCAGAAGATTCAAACAAACAATACCGAATGCATTTGAAATAAATAATTATTTGATTAGTTGATTGAATAAGTCATTAGTTTAAACCCCTATAATTAGGTACGAATATTATTTAGTCGCGATATAACAGTAAGCATAATGCCATGTTATATGCTCCAAGTATTTACCTAAAATTTGTTTTTGGCTTTGAAAATTCTTAATCACCTATATCTAATCAGTCAGTAACAACGTAGACCTTCGTACGTACATACATCATTTCGAGTTGTCATATCACATTAGCACACCGATACAATTGTCGGTTCAAATCCCATAGTCGTAGAGATAGTAAAAGTATAAGCAGTAATCGGAAAGATTAGGGTTTGAAGATGTTATTCAATGAGTACAATCCAGTGAAATAGATTTGGAAAGAGAAAATAAAGAGATATGAAGAATTCAGAAGATTAGAATTTACGCATTTGACTCTGTTGATTATGAGGTTCTATGGCCCTGTCTGTCACTGAAAAGAGTACCAAAGAAGTACATTAAACTTATAAAGGCTCTCTACTCTCTATTCGTAAGTTACTAGTATTCGATCATAGGTATCTTCGAAGCATTACTCGTATATCCTGGGACCACCGTGTAAGTAACGCAGTTGTTAGAAAATGGGTACTAGGTAAGTATGGTAAATCAATTGATGAAGTAATGATACTATACCTTATAGCTTATTGTTATCATCTCACTTTCTATCGAACAACAATTGGCAAAGGATAAATTGGGTTCTAACGTGTGAATTCAGTAAGAATCCTATCAAATTTGGTAATAAGTTTCTATCCCACCACTCTCTTATCTGCTGTCTATTGTAACAATGACTAACAGTTTTCTACAGCTTTGTTTATAGGTCTTATTTTCTATCTTCCTCTATAGGCAATGATTGATATCATTTCTAATAAAGCTGCGTTCAATCAACCTTATAGAATAAAATCACCATTAATAAGAGAAGTAGCTGCTCAAGAATTATCAAGAAATCCTTATTTTTTAGCATCACATTCAATGAATAGTTCAATGATGAATCAAGTATTATATGAAAATAATAATAAAACACCAGATATGGAACAAGTTAATGAAACACCAGTTAGTAGAACTTCATTAGATCGACAAGCTTTACTTTTAGCAAAGTAAGTTTATTTTACAGTATGACAGTCAAAGATATATATGACTTAACTCTTTGAATTATAAATAAATTGCTTTGGAATAGGATCTGTTTGATTGATCGATTGATAATTCACCACAATCCATCAGTCCTATAAAACATATGATGAAATGACTATTTTTAGGTAATCTTCTAAGGATGCATATATTACCAACAAAGATTGATCAAAATGTGATCCCGATTATCAGACTTAATAATAATAATATAAAAATCAGACCAGTTGACACAATTCAATATCTTCTTAGACATTATAGTGTAACCGATAAACAGTTTATGTTTGAAGCAATAGGCACTGATTTTAACTCTCATTTTGAAAATTGGTACTAGTATGTTAATGAGTCCATCTGACTTCATTCCCACCTTGACAAAATCCAATTAAATGAGGCAATAATCTAACATTGTCTTATCTTTTATGTTTATAGAATTCTACAAATCCCATTCCTACTTTTAGCATAATTTTATTATTTTTAAGATATCGTAACAATAACATTTATAAGACATTTATATGTTCAGTATTATACTGTTCGATGTGTTTCATTTATATTTTTTCAATGTTTTATTGTTGAAGTAAAGAAAGTCTTGCACCCAAATTCCCTGGTACGGCCAAGAGTGAGAAGAGTCAGATCTCCCTCTCAAAATGCTCTCATATGGCCACGCGTATACAATTACTGTCAGGGAAGTCCTACTCACTGCCTTCTCAAGGCATTACTGTTGTTTACGAAATTGAGAGAACTAAAAGCGAATGTCCAGTACTCTAACCGGTTTGGTGGACACGGAGAGTCCACTTAGGGGAGTTGGAAAACCCTGATTTCAAACCAATAGTGCACATGGGCTCCAATATCCTGAGAGAACAAATGGCGTACGAATGAATTATCAGTCACCGGCTACGATGTGATTACGTCTCCTAACGTTACTCTACTGCCTTGTGAATCAAATCTTTGGGTCGAAGGCCCTGAGTGTGGTGCCTTAATAAAACCACCTACTTCAGTTTTCACAACCAGACCACACACAAATCAAGTGACTTGTGTGATGCATATGTATTCGCTGCCCCTTTGTACCAATATTAATGTGTTCAAACAAATAAATAAATAAATAACGTCACATTAATGTTGAGAATGAAATTACCTAACATACGTAAATACAACACGTATTATTTAATTTATTCAAAGGAAATATGAATTGTGATTACGTTAATTATCATATTCAGTCGAAATGCAAATAAAGGTATTGATTAAATGTAATGTAGTTGCTAAGTAAGCGATGTATAATGTTTCTCTTTACATAGGCTATTTATTCGTTGTTATAAGGTATGCAAAACTAATCTACAATCCTTGTTAGATAATTTTGTTTGGAGAATTTTGTTACTTTGGTTCAAATTCATTCACTATGATGTAGATTCATTGACTTTTTACTTCCTATTAGATTATGGGTTTTAGAAGTATTTTGTGCCTTTTGATGTATGAGCGAGGAAAATAATGACTGATTATTTGCTTAGTCAGACTAGTAGATAGTCTGACAGGTATTAGATAAGTTATATATTCTCTTACCCTTATTATTACTGTGATTGTTATCGGGTTTATAGAGTGGCTAGTCACGTATTCTTGTTCTGAGTTGTGTTGAAGTCTTGTAGAATAGACACTGGAAGGGTATCTAGTGTAGATAAATTAACGCCCTATTCGTGTAGACAGGGAAAATCGAGCGTTATAATACCTTTTTATTCTATAAATTCATTCTTCCATCACAAATCGTATTGTCTATGCTTAGTCTTATCTTTTACTTGTTAGACTGTTACTACTTTTACTACTGTATCCTTACATAGCATGGTAGCTTAAACCGAAATACGCGTATGCCACATTCCACATCGCTTATAACTAACTGATAGTTAATAAACTTGGTTTAAAAAAATAATTACAAAGAATTCATTCACTTGTGTAAGTACCGACGTCACCTTATTCACAGTACAGATAGATCTCTATCAATCAAGATATGTTATATGATCACATGCTTTAATGATTCGACAATATTTCTGTATCGTGTCTTCATATCATGTGGATACAGATAGTGGAAAGTTCGGAACTATAGTTTTTGATTGTTCAATACAAAATCATTGCTATCTAATCCTTTCAAATAAACAACCCAAATTACCATGGAGATAATTTGCAGAATACAATGAATCCACTGAACCATGTTTCATCCTCTTCAACTAAATATAAACTTAATAAGTATTATGTAATAAATTTAGCTATTTTGTATGTTACAATTCTTTAATAAGAGATAGTACAATAACCATTATGATCATTTTATCCGTCAATAAGATATAAAATCATCAAGATTCATCTTCAGCCATCGAAAAAACTACATAATTAAATTCACTTGATGTTGTTTACTTGTAACTTTCCATTGTTATTTAGGACTGCAATTGATCAGTCTCTTATTGGCATATATCCATCCTATAAGGACTGCCTCGATATTGCCTTACATCACAAGCTTTACAAGCAAAGGTGGATAGTGACTAGCAGTGGAATCCAGGACGCGCAAGTTTTAACTATGAGATGCAGGTGCATCCAGCTGACGAGTTCCACATAGAACGAAACGCGCATAAAACCAGATTCCACTACTAGCCACTATCCAACCTTGTTTATAAAAAAACTGCATAATTAGTTCTCTTTTTTCTTACTTTAGACAAAAACAAATGTTAGATGTAATAGATCTATTATTAAAACGTGGAGCAAATCCAAACACTGGTATACGACCATTACCAGCATTATTTCTAGCTGTACAAGCTGGTGATCCTGATATGGTTCGTAAATTAATTCAACATGGTGCAGATGCAAATATATGTTTACGTGTAGATGTAAGACTCGATTGCCTTTTTTTCTTCATTATACAGTGGTTTCGTGAAGTTTCATAATTAAAAGTTATGTTAAATGTTTATGTAAACTATAAAATTCACAAATCTCCTTATACAATTAATGATGACATCCTTATTATAGACTAATTTCGAGAAATGATTCCAAGAATGCTAATAGGGAGTCGTAATCAGTAGAGTTTAATCATATAAAAGGTGTGAGATAGTTATTTATCACAATGGGGTTGAAAAATGCTTAAGTAATATTGTTGATTAATTGAAGTTATAAATATAAACCCACAGGATAACAGATTAAGCTTTTGTTACTTGGGCTTGAAGGTCCTTGATAGGTCTATGAATGAACATTGCTGAGAAGGTACGTACTAGGGTAGAAAAGTTATCTAGTTTTTAATGATCGCTCAACAATGATCAGAAAGTAATATAAACTATAAACCTTAATCTTTATAAATCTCATACTAATAAGTGATACCAGTTGGTAAACAGATGCAAACTAAGGGGTACTGGATAGTTGTTTTATTCTAGTTTAAGATTTTTGCCAGGAATTTGAAGCAGATATCAAAAGAATAAATACTAACTTGAAAGGATTGCTCAGCACATAGTTCAATGGAGAATGCTGGTGGGTGCCCTTTGCTCCTCCACGAGGGGTAACAGATGTAAGTAAGCAAACTAGCAATAAACATACAATTTAGTCTATAACTGAACTTAGAATATACATACATATATATATTATCCAACCTCTGTAACCAATTTGATCGCTTTTGTACATAACCATATACAATTCGTGGTATTGTAGTGAACGAGAACACAAGTGGGGACAATCAAAAGTATTTGAACACACAAATTACAGAACAATTTAGTAAAATCTGAGTACCATACAGTAAACAACTCAGTTGGAAAATATCAATCAATCGTCTTAGACTTCATCGTTCCTTCGTTTTCACAGCAATCATTCTCTGTTCTCGTTCACTTTCCTTTGATCTTCTTAACCGTCTACCTTCAAACATTGCATTTTCGATTGATGATACATACTACTTATACCTGTCGACATCAGTAGTACAAACCACAATATGATTAAAATGGATGAATACGATAGTACGAACGAATGTTTATGGATAAGAAACATGACTACTTCCCCCACAACACATACCCTGTTCTATATTCTTTCTTTTTTTGTTTAATTAATAGAGAATTTCCGAATCTGAGAATCCTGTATTAAAAGGAATTTATATTGATGAAGATGAACCACCATTAATACCAAGCTTAGATGGTTTAACTGTTTTACATTATGCTGTACTTGTTCCAAATGAGATGGGTGTAAAATTAACAGAAATTCTATTAGAAGATGGTTTAGCTGATCCAAATAAACAAGCTACATTGGATGATAGTTTCAAATTAAAAAGTCAATTTAACACTTCAATAATATCCGTGAATTCAAGTGTATGTACATAAAAAGTATCATGTATAATCGAATCTGAATCAATTTATTACATAATTTTAGTAAAATATGGATTCATTTATGCTTAATTGTCATGCTTTGTATACTATGACATGCAAGATTGTACATATAAGATGTAGTAAACCTATAAGTGAATTGAAGCCAGATCACCATGGAAAACCTGGAAGCACTGGAAGGCCGTTTCGTCTTGTTGCGGGACTCCTCAACAGCGCACACCCACGATCTCACCCTGCAGAATTCGGACCCAGAACCTATCGGTCGCGCGCGTGAGCGCCTAACCTCTCGACCACTGAGCCGGGATTCAACGGTCATAATGTATAACATCAACCAATCCACGAATCTTGAGATGTGGGATTGTGTATGCTCACTGCTGAGGGATCCCATACTAGGACAAAACGGCCGTCCAAGGCTTCCAGGTTTACCATGATGGTCTAGCTTTAATTCACTCATTAATTTAAGTATCAAAATTTACTATAATATCCACAAAACCCTTCT
Organism: Schistosoma margrebowiei; assembly: GCA_944470205.2. Classification (NCBI taxonomy): domain Eukaryota; kingdom Metazoa; phylum Platyhelminthes; class Trematoda; order Strigeidida; family Schistosomatidae; genus Schistosoma; species Schistosoma margrebowiei. Next base: position 7,391,780 of record OX104028.1, read on the forward strand.
CTGGTTATGAATAAAAGTTGACTGAAGATTTCCCCTTACTAGTCTGCAGATTGTCACTAATCTAATTATTTATGAAATCACGACGTTTTTAATGGTATTAAGTAACAGTTGAATTTAGTAAATATGGTTTGATAGAGTGAGTGATTTTGTATATTGTTGTTCAAGAAATTTGTATTTTACTGAACCTGATTCTTAGTTCACAATTTAAAAGTTGAAGGCATTTCTCAATTATCCATGTGTCTACTGGTAATCAGATATCATAGAACATTTATTCCAAACTTACATTTGATTTAATCCTTGTATTACTTACTTACTGACGCCTGTTACTCCCAATGGAGCATAGGCCATTGACCCGCATTCTCAAACTCACTCTGTCATGGGTTTTCCTTTCTACTCCTATTAAATGGTTGTTCATTCTTCTCATGTCGGCTTCCATTTTTCAGTACAATATGTTCTTTTGTCTAACTCTCCACCCTTGGCCTTGAGGATTCCGTGTGAGGGATCGCCTTTTGACGCAGTTGGGTGCTTTCCTCAATGTGTGTCCTATCCACTTCCAGCACGTCCCTGATTTTTTCCTCCGCTGGGATCTGATTTGTTCTCTCCCACAGTAGGTTGCTGCTTATAGTGTCTGGCCGACAGATCTGAAGCATTTTACGTAGACGAAACAGCTGGTGAATACATCCTGAATTTTAGTGTTCCTTCTCCCCCCGTCAGCTTATATCAATTTATGGCAAAAATAACCTTTAGATATTAATAAAAGAATATGTAAAACCCTAATTTTAATTTTATATATCCCTTTAAATTTTAGGTGCATATGCATTTATTCGTGTAAGCTCTAACCATCTGTATGTTTTGTAGTAATCTTTACCCCCCACTTACATTTTGTCATCTTCCGTCTCTTACTTATACACGAGAGCATATATTAAGATACATTATATGTATAACTATTAATGATAATCTGTCCTCTAAATGAACTGATATTTGTGAATCTTTATCTCGCGAGGCTGGATCGTGGATGCACATTGCTGAGGAATCCCATACTAGGACGAAACGGTCGTTCAGTGCTTCCAGGTTTTCCATGATGGTCAAGCTTCAATTGACTTATTATCTCAACTATTAAAATTATTATTACATCCACAAAACCTCATCTGAAATTACATAATAATACCTCGAATTGACTGGACTTAAACGTATTAAAAATTGAATGATAAAATAGTGATGTAATGATAACATGTTCACTATGAGGCTTGAATATCTTGGGATTGATCCTTGCTAGTATCGTGAATACCTACTATTGGAAAGTTTAGTAGTAATATAAAAGTTTCTAAGTCTTGATTTACTGTTCAACGGTTGATTTTAACAGGTTTAAACCGTTCTTCAACTGATCATTCTTGATGTTTTAAAGATATACTTTACTACAAAATGCATGAAATCACATTATTCACAGGATGTATTCACTAGAACTGTTTAAACATAGTTATAAAGAAAGATTCCGTTTTTTTTTCAACATGGATAGTTCTATTCCTTTTAAAATGATGCACATTTATTTTGTAATTGAATTTACTCATTATTTGCACAGTTTACATCCATCATTTTGTTTTGGTAAAAATACACCAGTTTCTTTTTTCTTTATCACAAGATATATGTTGTAAATGAAAAAGGTATTACTAATTACTACTTGCGTATACATTTCACGATGTTACTTACTTTATGAATGCACTGATGATATCTGCTATGTTGTGTTATTATTAGAATACAAAAGTTTGTAAAGATTTATTCCAGTTGGAATATTATTAAAACCATGAAGTACTAGATGGTTGTTTCTTCCTAGTATAAAATTCATCAACAGTGTTCAATAGTAATCTCAATGGTGATCAAGATGAAGAGTTTAAGACATTGTAGTGACTGTAATTATCATGTAATTGGTATTTTAAAAATTAATCAACATGTGATATTCAGTGACGATTATCTTTTGTATTTGGTGATATCTAGATAATGCTCACCCCACCCCATAATATTCACTAATGATTAGACAATTAGGACATATGAACTATCTAATACTTTCGATTTTCACAGGGTATTTGGTGGTCAAATTAGGTTCATAATGTTACGTATTTTATAAATATTCTCAAACGTTTTCACATTGTTAATACATTCACTGAGATATCTTAATCTTTTTATCATTATTTCAAGGAGCTAAATTCAGGCAAAACAACACCTGAAGAAAATAGAATGAATGAAGGTCGAACTCCATTACATTTGGTTTGTTCCCGTGAATATGATTTACTGGTAAATGATTTCATTATAATTGAACTACAACCAATGACTTCCAACATAGGTAAATGCATTTCCTACACTCCTACCTAACAGACTAAGCTAATAAGAGAACTAAGTAATCACTAGGAATCTATAACTGGCAAAACCGATTCAATTGATATGCAAACTATTAGTATGTATACAATTATTCTTCTGATTTGATTATCGACATATAGGCTGTAACTCTTACTAGGAGAATAGTCAGTATGTTTTATTTGTAATTCCTTATTTACTGTGAGACTTTGAAACAGTGTGAAATCATAGGTACATATTATGCCTAGATTCACTTAGACTGTCATGAATCATAGCTGATTCATTTAGAAGGGTTAATGCGTGAGAACATGTAATATTTACTAAGTATATCATTTATATCCCGGTGAGAACTATGAATGGTAGTTTTTAAGAACTATTTATGGACAAACATTAAACGTATATTCCCAATGTATAACTATTTAGTAGATAGATTATGTATGTATATATATATATATATATATATATATATATATATATATATATATATATATATATATATATATATATATACTGCTCTTATCATAAGCTTTATTTCGATTTATGGATTATTATTATACAATTTACTATTCTCAAGTTATTCCCAATCCATTAGTTACAGTCTTTCATAATCGCAGCCACTTTTGGACTTCATCTTGTACAAATTTTATCTTCTATTTATGGTGTAATGTGGTCTATGTGGTAGGTATATAAACTCAGTATGTTTGAAATACATGATTCCAAACTCAGAGGCTGAGATTGGTGTACTGGACTTAAAAGGTTGGAATAAGCAGGGAGAAAGACCGATAAAGACTCTAGACTGCTCGTACGAGTCTATGTGTTATTGTTCTCTATTTCAGTCAGTCAGTCAGTTACAACGTAAAATCTGGCACATATATGCATCAGTTCAAGTTGCCATATCTCATTAGCACAACAACATAAACAACGGATTCATAGAAGCAGTTAACTCAATGGTGGTAATGTATAAAAGAAAGATTACATATAAGAACACAGTACAGGAAGAAATAATTAGTTCGTAGAAAAAAGGATATGAAGCAATTTTAGTCTCATGGTTTAAGGGGAGATAAAGAGTGTGTACACCTATACCATTGTGATCGATTTTGAGCCATGTTACACACAGTCTACAACCACTGGTTACGATAGTCATGCGGACCACAACCAAGTGTTCTGCATCTAACGACATGACTAAGACTAGAAGTTAGTGACTTCAAGCACTGATGCCCAGTTTTGGTTTAGCCACCCCTAACATTCTTCCAACTATCTCCAACATCACTCATCGGCTAGCCATAATAAAATCTACTGAAACCGAATCACGAAATCATCAGTCAATTGATGAGCGAATTTCTATTTATTGAAAAGTAAATTGTTATCCAATTAATACTAGCTCACAATGCAAAGAAATTCTACAAACGTATATTCTAAAACTTATGTAAAGTATGAATAGATCTTCATTAGTAACTAGTTTTGAAATCAGTTTACCGAAAATCTATTGAGAAACTATTAGAAACCAGTGGAGTTTAAATTATTTAAAAGTGCTACACAGGATATTTGACGAGTTATTTCATGAACTGAATAAGGAAATGTTAATAAAAGCCATTGTATTTACATTTACTGATCCAGATGTATAGGGCTCAATATATAATCTAAAAATATAAGGTTCAGTTTTATAGAACGCCATGATCGATCATCGTTAACGAGTTCAAAACTAAAAAGGGTGAGACTATAATTTATGGATGAACCAATCAGGTATTAGATAACAGGTTTCGAATTTTGACGCGAAAGTCAGTCATCCATTTTAGTTTTCACATTCTAGTTCGTAATGAAAACTATAAATCAAATTCCTAACCTTAACCATCAACTGTAAATTACAATTCTAATTTCGCACACAGGTTTATAACCCTCATTTGCTCCTGGTTATTAAGTGGACACTCTCAAGATCAGTCTAGCGTCGCTCAAATGTCGTCCATAAATTATAGTCTCACTCTAAGAAGAAATAACTATTTATTGCTTCGTAGTTCTCAGTTTATTATTTGAACAAAAGCCCTAATATATTGATTACAGAATGAAATGAACTCAATTCTCACTGTAACTTTCTTTTTATATCCATTAGAATTCAGCTGTCATTACAAAATGCCTTTTAAAGCATAATGCTAATCCAAATTTATTGTGTAACGGTCATTCAGCGCTCAGTGTTGCTATAGCAACTGGAAACGATCCAGTAGGTTTTTTTCATTTGACATTCAAACTAATATTTTGGGTTATTTTCTTTTTAACTTTTCACTATAATACTTGTAACATTAAATGTTTCTATCTCTCTATCTGAAATTCGGTGGGGGTGTTGTTTATGAATTGAGAGGATGAAAAGCGAATGTCTGGCGCTTTAACCGGGTTGGTAGATACTCAGAGTCCACCTATGGGAGTTTGAAAATCCTGAATCCAAACTAATGGTGCACATGGGCTCCAGGATCCTAAAGGAACTAATGGTGTCTGAACCGATTGTTGGTCAACGGCAACCATGAGACTGCATCTTCTAACGTTGTTCCACTGCCTTGTGAATCAGACTTTTAGGCCGAAGGCTCCCTAGTGTGACCCCTAAGGAAAGCACTTCCTTCGGTTTGGGCACCCGAACAGTATCCCAGACCTTACACAAACCGAATGATCTATGTGGCGCATATCTATTTGATGCCTTCTTGTACCAATATTTATATGCTTAAATAAATAAATAGATAATCCATTTCCGAAACTCCCCATGTGACTCTTTTTAATGTCATAATCAGTAGTTGATACTCAATTGGATACAATTGGGTACAATGGTAAAGTCAGGTGTAAATAGATTATGCATATTTAATGAGTCTATTTAAGTTTTTTTACAGGTTATCCTGTCTAGACATTGACAAATCAATAAAGTGTAATTTCATCTTAACGAATTCAGTTTATTAACTTTCCCGAACCCTTGTAAAGACTTCAATGGATTTGTAAGAGTCCTTACACAATTCTGTGTTAATTTCATGTATTCAAGCTAAACATTAGGAGCTAAGGGGTGTAATGATATTTTACTGACACATGAATAGACAAATTTCGTACCAAAACCAAAGAGAATCTATATGATTAGGTCGTTCGTCAAATATAGTCCTACTCAAACTATAGAGAAAGACTTGGACATTTACCACGTCTGATACTATCACTCATACTGTCAAGTGGCAGAAAATAATTTTTCTTTATTGTTTTATACACTTTAAGTAATTTACGAAGATATTTCTGTTATTCATTATAAATTGTATTTGAATTTTGCGCAAAACACCTTAAAGTCGGATTCTCTATTCTGATTGGTTCATCCCTACACCATATTTTTACCTGTTTTCTTTTCAAAGTAACATAGTGACTAGCGTTGAGATTCAGAGCACTGTGAATAAATGGCAGTATCGAAGCTGACCTTTCAAAATGTGAATATGTCATTAGAGACCAAGAGATTTCAGGTTTGAACATTAACAACGATTAAGTGAAAGCCTTTACAATGATCGCCATTGTTAGAAAAATAAATTATTTAAAAATATCAGATTGAGGGATTTTGTGGAGATATTTGTAATTTTATAGTTGAGTTCATGCGTTTATTAAAGCTAGATCACCATGGAAAACGTGAAAGCACTAGACGGTTGTTTCGTCCTAGTATGAGACACATCAGCAGTGCACATCCAAGATCGCGTTCTTAAGATTCGAACCCGGGACCTATCGGTCTCGTATGCGATCACTTAACCTCTAGACCACTGAAACAGCATTCAATGTTGTTATTGTCATGACTTGTACATAAATTCAGCTTTGTTTCGTTTCATTTACGTTTTATTTTTGTTTTCAATATTATTTTGTTTTAGTGTATTAATATCTTAATAAATCATCAGAATACAAATATTAATCAACCATTAGGAGATGGTTTAGGTTCAGCTCTTTGTATTGCATGTTCAAGTTTATTTGAATTTAGAAAGTCAATTGAATCACGCTTAGAATTAATCAAATGTTTAATTAACAAAGGTGGTATTGACAGTTTTAAATCATTTGTTTTATTAAAATCCAAGGGAATTTCCGGTGAGTTTACTACATATTTTTTCAATTAAACATGAACTCAAAGAATAGATAATATCTTTTTTTCATTTAGCTAATGATCACTACTTTATACATAGCCCACAAATACCCTGATACGGTCGAGAGTGGGAAGAGTCAGCTTTCCTTTTCCAAATGTTCTCATATCGCCTTGCGTATAAAGCCACTTACAGGGTAGTCCTATTCACTACATTTTCAAAGCATTACTGTTGTTTACTAAATTGAAAGGATGAAAAGTGAATGTCCGTCATTTTATCCAAGTTAGTGGACACGGAGAGTCCACATAGAGGAAATGGAAAGCTCTGATTCCAAACCAATGGCGCACATGGGTTGCCTCCAGGATCCTGAAGGAACAAATGAACGTACTGTTGGTCACCGGCTACCATGGGACTGCATCTGCTGACAATGCTCCACTGCCTTGTGGATCAGACCTTTAAATCGAAGGTTCCGGGTGTGGCCACCTAAGAAAACCACCTACTTAGGTCAGGGAACCCGAGCAGTATCAGAGACTAGACCTACACATTAGTTTTAAGTCCCAGGTTCACCGTACTTACCAATACTCCTATCTAATTGATTCCAACTTATAATGTAATGTAACTTTAAATCAGACACAAACTCCATAAAACCAACATAAACCAATCTATGTATTCGTATTTAAAAACACCGAATACAGTGGTCTTCAGTTCTGTTAGAGGTATGAGGGCGTTTATCTTTTCCCGGTTACCCACGCAGTTGAAGGGTTCTTCTGGAGGCACCTGAAAAGCAAATTGAATTAGCGATGGTTTAACTGACCTGAGAGCGGGACCGCGGTGCCCAAGGAACACCTGCCAAAGGTCGGTCATGTACAACCTTTTTGTGGGTAATCTTTGTGTCAGATTCGTACTTGTTGAAACCTTACCGCCGGAGACGAATATCCATGGGATAAGGTGAGGTGTGCATTTTTGAGATCGATCTTTTCAAACTACACCTATCCTTGTGGGAAGGCAGCATCACTTTCATGACTGTTGTCTGGAGGAAACACCTTACTGCCGTTACACCTCTGTACAGTCAGTAGTACGACTTCACCTTCGGACCTTGGGTTTGCTGCTTTTAGTCTTACCGTTCTCCAGTCGACCTGTCTGGGATGGTAGGATCTCGAGAAACGATTGTTCCAGCCAGTATAGCTCGACTGGTTTATCACGACAGGCAAGCCCGACCACTATGTCAAGATAGCAACAACGGTCGGGTAATGGGAGGTATGACAACTTGAACCTGTGCAAATATGTGCCTGGTACTAAGTTTAGCTGACTAACTGATTTAGAAACACCGTGAAAGTATACTTCATTGACAAGTACTTTGTAGCCGTATTTATATCTAAGTTAACAGAGAATGTTTTCACCTCAAATCTCAAGAACAAATATGTTACTGAAATGGGAGATTATGTGCAACAATCCAAAGTTGCTACATTAAACTTGATTAGTTTATTAACAAAGTATATTTATCATAATAAATCTCTTATATATGTTTTCTTATTATTATTGTATATGACAGGGAACGTAATAGATTTCACTTATATGGATTATGCAAAAGATACAAGAATTTCTAAAACACCATATCACGCATTAAATGAAATTGAAAAAGAAACTTATAATGGAAGAATGCAAATATTAACTTATTTAGCTAATCGATTAAGAGAATATGCTTATTCAATAGAAAGTCTTATTGATGATGATAATCACAATATTGAACAAATAAATTTAGATCGAAATGAATTAAAAGATAAACAAGACAATTGTCCTATTAAAACATGTAAGTATAACTACGTTTGTTCAGATTATGTAATAATAGTGAGTGAGTAACTCAAGAAGGTTTGATATGATGAATATACTGCATGGCAGTTCGTTCTGTTCTACTTTATGGCTGCAAAATGTGGCCTTTAAGAGTAGAAGATACTTGTAAGTTACTAGTATTTGATCACAGATGTCTTAGAAATATTGGTCGCATCCGCTAGGATCACCAGATAAGTAGAGGTAGGATATTGGAGAATGATGGCAAATTAGTTTGTGAGATTGTGAATCTTCATCGACTAAGATGGTTGGGCCACGTGTTACGTATGCTTGTTCATCAATTATCACGATGCGCAATTCTGACTGGTGTTGGAGATAGTGGAAGAAAGTTTTGGGCGACCAAACCGTAACGTAGCATTAGTCGTTGAAGTCACTAACTTCTAGCGTGAGTGATGTTGTTAGATGCAGACTACTTTGTTGGGGTCCGCGTGACCATCATAACCAGTGGTTGGAGACTGTGTTGATACTAGCATTGAGGCTTGAATCCAATATTATTTCACTTTAAATGACCATGCATTATCTACTGATCTATCGAGCCCGGATACACATTAACTTTTTCAATCGGCACAAAGCTATTTACGTGAAATAGTATAAGTTTTCTCTTTATTTGGGATAATGATCTTTACTTGGTCAGCTATACCAAGACATATATTCTTGAGAAACTTATTTTACTTACCATCCTAAATTCATATCCTGTATTATTTTTAAATGGATCTGTTACTTTTAATCTTTTTGTTGGAGTTTTGTTCTCTGAACTGGGTGGTTTAGTCGTAGAGCTTTCATCGTTTTTCTGAACGACAACATCAACACAAACATCAGGGAGAAGTGAAGTGTTCGAATTTCTCCTCATGTGGTTCACAGCTTGTCCTGTACACCTCGATGTTGATTGGTTCTTGTTGACCTTAAACCTGTCATTGCTTACTTCTTTATTTTGATTGTATCTCTCATTGGTTTTGTTTTTATTCCGATGTTTGTGCATAATTTTCTAGATTTCGTTGATAAATTGAATCGATTTCAATGTGCTTGTTGATCATCAATTCGAACTCTTAACTGTAGGATTCAATGAAAAATTTCTTGAAAAGTATGGTGATTAAATTCTATAATCCTGTTTTTTCTTTTTCAGCATCTTCTAAACCTTCGCGTCAAGAATCACCGACTTATCTCAAGAAAAACAGGTTTGTGTACACTAGATTTTTTTCAATTTTTTGAGACATTCAATAGATATAGATAATTAGAATAAACAATGAGTATAGAGCAGTGGAGCTTAATAAGTTTTTGATTGAGATCATGAACTGATTGATGTTAGGTCACCATTAAAAACCCGCGAGCGAGATCGTGGATGCACACTGCTGAGAAGTCCCACAATAGGACGAGACGGCCGTCCAGTGCTTCCAGGTTTCCAAAGGTGGTCTAACATCAATCGGTTCATGATCTCAAACGAAAACTTAATAATCTCCACAACCTCTATACTAGTAGTCACGTTTGGTTAACTCAACTGAAGCTAAATGAACTTTAGTACAAGTTTTAGTTATACAATATGCCCTTGTGGGCCACGGTAATTTTACATTGTTTTTCAGGAGAACCAGGCACCATCCAGACTTTCACGTGACAACGCAGACAGTACAGCTCGATCCCACTTCACAGAAAAATCAGACACCGTATAGGCTTTAACGCTACAATTTGAATAGTACATCTCAATCCTGTGGCGCAACCATGCAGGTACCAAGCACCCTGGTGGATCATTCGCAATATTCACATACACATTCGCGTCACATGTATAGTTATTCCGATCAATGATCACGTGGATCAATTATGCACAACACGAACAGGCCAGAATTGACCTATTCCGCTTACACGAAAGTCAAACTCATTAATGTTAGGGATGACAACATGCCTTACAATGTCCCAATGACAATGGCCCTTGAGAACACTGAAAAGGAACCACCAGTATAAATGAAATTGGTTTACCAGCAAACCAGTTTTGTGCATAAACAGTCATCAAAACTTGCTAAAGTAATACCGAACCATCCACAATATCAATGGTGAACCTCCAATCTTATATGAGACCTTCAGATCTACATAAGAAGATAGCTCATACTAAATACAACACATATGTGGGGTAGTAAACGAAATAGCCCAGCCTGAGGCGTTAGGGTTTAAATAACGCTTAAAACCCATTGTCTGGTGTCGGGATACTATTACTAGACCACCAAGATCATTTTTTTCGTATTTGCAAAATTTTCATTTTTCCTACTTTTTGGACCCTGCCTGAGTTAGGGGTAGTATCCCTGAACTTTACTGCTGAATGACGTTTATTATGTTTCCACAAGCAGCGTGAATTTTTTAGTCATCAGCCAATTTGCATCGTGTAATAGCTATTTATAAGTCAAATCATTTTGTTAATTTCTTTGAAATCGTGAGCCGATGAGTGTTAGACCACTATTTGAAACTTGGAAGCACTGGAGATATGACTCTTTAAAAGTGCTTATCCACGACCTAAAGTCCCACGCTCAAACGATTAGATCCTCGAGTGTAGGGTAATGGATGCGGATTATTGAGGAGTTCTATTCTAAAAAGAAAGCCATTTGGTGCTTCCAGTTTTTTTATTGGTGATCTAAAACTCATCAAAAGGTGCAGAATTTCAACCACTTATCTTGTATTACTTCATAACAACGACTGATGAAACTCAGGACATAGTGGTTCTTCATCTTACTTTTTACGGGGACAGTGTTAAGCAGTGTTTAAGAATGCCAAACAATGACCAAACGGTAGTTCACCACCCCCTACTAATTCTTAATGGTTTTTCAGACAATGTTGGTTTATCATCAAAACTAACTTTAAATTAAATAATCTCTACAAATTTCAATTATTGTTTAATACATTCTAATTTTCTTTGCTTTTTAGTTGTATATCCTATTCGTTTTGCTATGAATGTGGACGTTCTGTCGGTGTACGTCTAACAGTATGTTCACGCTGTCATAGAGTATATTTTTGTTCCAAAGTTTGTAAATTAAAATCATGGACAATGCGACATAAAAACGAATGTTATTTAACTCCAGGTAAATGAAGTATAAGTAACTCTTAAGAATTTTAAATCTCATATCATTGTTGTTTTCATTAAGAAACTTAAAAAATAATTGATCAGTTCTATAAGCAAAGATGGATAGTGGCTAGCAGTGGGATCCAGGACTCACGGTCCTATTTGGGACTCGTCAACTGGATGTACTTACATCCTATGGTTGGTGTTCATTGTAAGACTCGAATGCAGTACCGTTCACTTCAAACGCCATCACGTTATATATCTGAGAATTTTACAGTAAATACTCCGTTTGCAAAATAGCAATCAATCGTCTCAGACTTCATTGTTCCTTCTTTTCCACACCAATCATTCTTTCTTCACGTTCAATTTTTTTAATCGTCTTAACCTTCTGTAGTGTCGGTTATTATGTTAAGCCCATATACCTTATTGCAGCTTTCGGACAGGCCAATCTATTCATTCTACTGGAGTCACATTTTTACCCTGTTAATTACTTACTTATTCACCTTGACTGTTTTTTTATATGAGCATATGTGTGTGTACATCTTATCCTACTCACTACGTGTCTGTAGCTTATTTTTATGTGACTATAAATATCGAAGAACGCTTGGTTAAATCGAGTTGGCTCACACACCTCTGTTGCGCGTCATTTCGCTTCGCACTCTTCTCTTCACTTCTCTGATCTTTTGTCTTGATCAATGAGTATACAAAATATACGTACTCGAAATTCGTTCTTGTACTTGATTTATTTAATCCCGTTATTGACTAACGCGATTTAATTCGATGATGATATACGAGGATCTTCCAATTGATGGTTAGGACTGTAATTCATCATTCTCTTATTGACATATGTGTATAATGTGAGTAATACCTCGATATGGCCTTAATTTACAAGCATTCTAAGCAAAGATGGATAGTAGGCAGTAGTGGAATCAAGAATGCGTGTTTCATCCTATTTGGGACCCGTGAACATTAACTCTGAGATGCAGATACATTCAGCTGATGAGTTCCAAATAGGACGAAATGCGCGTCAAACTGGATTCCACTGCTAACCACTACCCATCTTTGTTTAGACAGCACTAAATAGTTTAAAGTTATTTAAAGACTATATTTAACGAGTACAATCTATATTTCATTGTAATTATAGAACTTCAAACTGAACGAGATCGACGAAGTCCTACAAAAGCTCTACCAAAACTTACAGCAAATAAACAAGTGAGTAAATATAAAATTATTCAATAATTGAATTCATTCATGAATTCAATTGAAGCTAGACCACCATGAAAAACCCAGAAACACTGGATGGCCGTTTCGTCCTAGTATAGGACTCCTCAGCAGTGTGCATCCACGATCTCGCTCTGCGAGATTAATGCCATTGGATACCGGCTCAGTAGTCTACAGGTTAAGCATTCACACGCAAGACCGATAGATCCTGGGTTGAAATCTCGAGGGGCGGGATCGTGGATGCACACTGCTGAAGAGTCCCACAGTAGGATGAAACGACTGTCCAGTTGTTCTAGGTTTTCCATGGTGGTCTAGCTCCAATTGACTTATGAATTCAACTAATAAACTACTATAATATCCATAAAACCCCTCTCTGATTATAATCATCATATGCTCACTAGCGGACTGTCTTCAAGAGGTATTTCTTAGAGTTCTAGTGAGAAGCAATGACTAGTGGAATTCAACCCGGTCTGTTGTGAGATATTAACTCACTGAAGACAACGGTGGATGGTGACGCGATTTTGTGAATTCGTGGAAGTAAGACATTAACACTGATGGATGTTGGCTCAACGGTCTACAGGTTAAGCGTCCGCGCATCAGACCGATAGGTCCTGGATTACAATCTCGCGAGGCAGGATCGTGTATGCGCACTACTGAGGAGTCCCATACTAAGATGAAACAGCTGTCCATTTCTCCTAAACATTTCATAATCTTCTACCTTTAATTGACTCATGATCTCTCAACTATAAAAATTACTAAAATCTCCATAGAACCCATCCCTAGTTCTAGCACTGTTACCTTCGTTTTTTTTTCTTTTCTTTTTTTCTTTTCTTTTCTCTTCTCTTTTTTATTTATCCAGGAAAAACATCAACAATCAATACAACAACAAAATATAAATCATACATTAGATTGGAATTTATTAAATCATTTAACATGTTGTACAAGTAGTGGTGAATTCATTGGTATTTTATATCATCCAAGTTATTATTACCAATATATATTAAATCATTATTTAAAAATTAATGAAAATGGTCATATTATTATTGGGAAATATAATGGTAATGGAAATTATAGTCTAATTTAATGACATTCATATAACTCATTAGATTAAAAAAGAGAAGTTCTGTGTTTTCTTTTCTTTTTTACTTTCTTCAAGTTTTCTTTTTTTTGCAAACGATTAAATATTCCATTTTATCTATTTCTTCCACTACTTATTTGTTTGTTTGGTCGTTTTTAAAGAAGGAAAAAAAGAAAGAAAAACTAATAATGACAATAATCTTATGTCAAAATGAAAAGTATTTTATTGTACATTATGAAATTTAAAAAGATTTATGAAAACAATTAAATTTATATCTGTTTATATGTGTTAGATTTATTGAAACATCCAGGGTCATCTAACTGAGAAGTTCACAAAACAATGGTTTGTCTAAAATAGCGATTCTTTATTGAATAATATTTATTTTATTTCAACACATAGATATTGGTACAAGGAGGCACTAAATACATATGCGCCACACAGATCTCATTTATTATGTGTCACGGTTGTGATATTACCCGGGTTCCCAAACCGAAGAAGGTGGTTTTCTTAGGGGCCACAACCGGAGCCTTCGACCTGAAGGTCTAACCCACAAGGTAGTGGAGAAACTTAAGGAGATGCAGTCCTATGGTGGCCGGTGACCAACGATTGATTCATACGCCATTAGTTCCTTCGGGATACTGGAGGCAACCCATGTTCAACATTGGTTTGGAATGAGGGTTTTCCAATTCCCCTATGTGGACTCTCTGTGTGTACTAACTCGGCTAAAATGACAGACATTCGCTTTTCGTAAACAACACCCGCTCCACGAGAATTCAGTGAGTAGGACTTCCCTGGCAGAGGCTATATACGTGTGGCCATATGAGAGCATTTCGAGGGGGAAAGCGGACTCTCTCCAATATGCAAAAATTAGTCACAAAGCTCAGCTTGTGAGGTATCTGTGGCATTTAACATGTCCTTTTGTATAAAATAAAAAAGGCTTCGATAGTGTAAAAGACAGCTGATAGCTGCGTCTAATACTTGATAACAGTTTGTCAACAAGCAAAACACGAAAATAGAACAAACAATATGGAAGCCGTTGCATTCAAACAAAGGTTAAACAAAAATGCACAAAATTGAAGATAACTACTACAGTGATTGAGATAAAGTAATTATAATGACAAATACAATAAGGGTCATAAGTATATGTAAATATTTAAGAATGTTCACAACTTGCATTACAACATAAGTTTGAAAATTGCTGGGAATACAACTATTTACTGGGTTTAAATAAGGAGTATAAAACAATATACAAAAGATTGGAAGAGAAGCGAGTAGAAACAATGTAAAGCAAACTTAACAATATCATTGAATAAACTTATCTAGACAACTGGTGAAAACCAAAAAGTAGTGAACATCAGTATAAGGTTGTGGAGATTATTAAGTTTTTGTTTGTGATCATGGCGTTAGATCACCATTGAAAACCTGGAAGCACTGGACGGCCGTTTTGTCCCAATGGGTAACTTCTTAACAGTGAGAACCCACGAACCCACTTGTGGGATTCGAACCACGGGCTTTCGGTCTCGTGCGCGAACGTTTAACCTGTAGACCACTGAGCCAACCGGCATCCAACGGTGTTAATGTCTAACCTCAACCAATCCACAAAATTGAGCGACCATCTTTCATTGTACTGAGGTAGAGACCTGTCTCTACCCGATACGGATCGACATTTTGTAAATGAAGTATTAACTGTGTGGTTCTCAGATTTTAATAAGATATTCTGTAATGCCATTTTCAAATACATTCGATCGTCCCCACTTTTGTTCCCGTTTATCACATTAGGACCACGACTGACATCTTACGACAGAATTACTGATTTTAAGAAAAAATCCACTACTACTACTACTACCTTTATTACTGATTCCATCATTACTCACGGTTCTCTTTGTGTTAGTGTATACGTAATCACATAATAAAGTTCTAATAAGATTTACAAATTCATAACCAAAAAATTAAAGGTATATTATAAGTTAACTCATACATTCTCTTGAGATTTATTACAGTAATAGTGATAGTTCACATGAATGTATATCAAACCAGGCATATTACAATACCCAACACATATCTTATATTCTTAAAGATGTGAAAGGTACTTCACCAAGTTGTTCGACAATTGATCGTTGTTTTCGAGCTACGCTTGTAATTTCACATGGTATACACTGATATGTATCAGAAATTTCTTGCTAAATATTCAATAGGAAAGAAAAAAGAAAAGAAAGGAAAATCAATCGATTTTTTTTCATTACTTTTTGCTTGTTTTAGTTATGTTTAAAAAGCAAAATCCTCAAATACTACACGGAGAACACTAACACAATCAAACTTGATGGAGAAGCTCTTGAAGATATGGAATCTTTCATATACATGAGAAGCATCGTCGATGAACATGGAGGATCGAATGCAGACATAAAGGCGAGGATTGGCAAAGCAAGGGCAGCATTCCTACAATTGATGATCATATGAAGCCGAGTTCAAAACAACTGTCAATCAACATCAAAGTCAAAATCTTCAATATGAACGTCAAGACAGTTCTACTATATGAAACTTGAAGAACTACTACAACCATCATCAAAATGATACAAGTATTTATAAATAGTTGTCTACTCAAGATATTCAGAATCCATTGACCGGATGCTATCAACAACAGCTTACTGTGGGATAGAACAAACCAGCTTCCAGTTGAAAAGGAAATTAGGAAAAGACAATAGAAATGGATAAGACATACATTGCGGAAATCATCAAACTGCATCACGAGGCAAATTCTAACTTGGAACCCTGAAAAGGAGCGGAAAGATTGAAGGTCGAAAAACATATTATGTCGGGAAATGGAAGCAGATATGAAAAGGATGAATAACAACTGGAAAGAATTGCCTAGGACGTGTTCGGATGGAGAGTGCTGGTAGGTGGCCTATGCTCCTCCATTAGGAATAACAGGCGTAAGTAAGTAAGTAAATAATGAAGTATTAAAGATTTAGCTGTATTACGGTTTAATACAAACCTTGAACTGGCAATTTATGAGAAGCTGTCATAGTAGATAACATTAGATCAAATCAGTTCGTTTGGGAACTTTATAATGAGTTTTAAGACAGCAGAATTGTCCATAAATAGACATTGAAGTCAGATAACTCAATTTCAATAGTTGGACTATTCTCAGATTAACTTATCCAGATAAATTGTATTGACAATTAACACACTATCTAAAGTAAACTGGCCTAAAGTAACCGAGGTTGTATAATAAATTAAATGTAAATGTTGGCAAGTTATTATAAGTATATGGATTGTTCACTTAGGCAAAGCATATCCTTTTGTAAACAATATTGATCATTCTAACTACCTATAAATACACTTAACTTTTAAGTATCACTTTCTCTCCACAACCTTTACTACAAGGTTGTATTCTTCTTATGTTTAGTTTATACATTTAACAAGAACAGAAGGGTGATAACAATGTCATTACTAAACATACTAACCAACTGATGAGACGTTGGATCAGTTGGATAGAGTCACATTTGACCAGAATATAAACAATAATAATTTGCTTATTCGTGGTTAGTTTCATGATGAATTCACAGAGTCAGTTAGGTTTTGAATGATACAGTAACTTGCTGATGATACTGTATGAGACTTGTATTATATTGCCTGTTTAGGAGGTGGGGGGGCTGAAAATGTATATATACAGTTCACCGAAATTCCTATCTTTCCTGGACTACATTTTGTGTAAGGTTATATGTGAGTATAATGAGGTGTTCGACACTGAAATGAAATGACCAAGTTATATTTTGTAACTTTCAAACGGTTATCAATCGAAGTCAGTGTATAATGAAAAAAAACTTACAAATGTCCATGTACTTTTGTGTTGACTCACTTTATTAATATTCATATTATTGAATAGTACTATTACTTAATAACAAACATACTTTATTTACTTACTTGTAATTTATAATTCATTGCTTGATTCATTTCGATCCGTTGACTTATTGCATACTCCGCTTCTTGACTACTACCAGTGAAACGTAAATCTAAATGAATCAGAGATGAATTCTGATCCATTCCATCTTGAAGCTTTTTACTGCCAACCTGATGTTGAAAAACAGTGAAGAAATCATTGAAAATCATAGTCAGATGGTTTTTTTGTAAAAATGACACCATCTCTGTATTAATTAAATAAAGATCAAACAAGAAAATGAAGGACTGACTGAGTTGAGCAAGTGATAGCTCATTTACAAATAGAGACGATGTTAATAAATACACTGTATAGTTTATTTAAGTGTTTCATGAAGATTGATTTAATCTATGGATTGTATTAGTCACAGATTGATCTCCATTCGGGTTACCAACGGAAAATAAAAAACACTGAGTAGCTATTTCTTCCTACTGCTCACCCACAATTTAATCAGAAAACAAAATCAGGACTCTTAGATATTTAATAGTTGAATTCTTGAGTCGACTAAGGCTAGACCATCATGGAAAACCTAGAAGCACAGGATAACCATTTCATCCTAGTATATGACTCCTCAGTAATGTGCATTCACGATCTCGCGCGCGAACGCTCAACCTCTGAACCACTGATCCGGCATCCAACGGTGTTAATATCTAACTCCAACCAATCCACAAATTGCACCACCACCCATGATAAACGCCAAACTGTTATAACCACTGGTTCAATTTGTGATATAGTCCGACTTCAAAATATTCCCAAACATATAGTAAGAAATCGTGATTGGTGGATTTCAGGCATGCAGAGAGTAATACAGTTATCAATAATGGTCATGTCATGTCATAAATTGACTTAAATTGAAATTGGGCCACTGGATATACAACTAATGGATCTAATAGTTATTTATTTGTTATAAACTTGAAGGTCCTGGGTTTAATTACTAGTGGAGTCATGCATCTTTATATCCATGGAGTCCCGTATTGATTTTTGCTAGTATCCCCTATTGAAATCGATCTACAATGAATTAAACCTTAAGAATAATCAATATTTTAGACCGAAAACGCATTTAGAACTTTACTATTATCAACTTCTAGTCTCTATAACTAGTTTTTGTGTAATTTCATTCTTGATGCATTACTAATTATAATCGAGCGTATTAACTAATACATATTTTCAGAATGGGTTTTGTGGAGATTTTAGAAATTTCACAGATTGAAATCATGAGTCAGTTGAAGCTAGACCACCATTGAAAACCTGGAAGCACTGGACGGCCGTTTCATCCTAGTATGGGACTCCTCAGCAGTGCGCATCCACGACCCCGCACCACGCGGGGCTCGAACCCAGGACCTACTGGCTTCGCGCGCGAGCACTTAACCACTAGACCACTGAGCCGGCATCCAACGGTGTTAATGTCTAACTTCAACCAATCCACGAAGTTGCGCCACCGTACACCATTGTCTTCAGTGAGTTCCTATCTCACAACAGACCTAGTTGAACTCCACTGGTAACGGCTTTTCACTAGAACTTCGGGAGTTTTTCCTGAAGTCAGTCACTAGTGAGCAGATGATTATTATCAGAATGGGTTTTGTGGAGATTTTAGAAATTTCACATATTGAAATCATGAGTCAGTTGAATTGGATTGGTTGAAGTTAGACATTAACACCGTTGGATGCCGGCTCAGTGGTCTAGTGGTTAAGTACTCGCGCGCGAAGCCAGTAGGTCCTGGGCTCGAGCCCCGCGTGGTGCGGGATCGTGGATGCGCACTGCTGAGGAGTCCCATACTAGGATGAAACGGCCGTCCAGTGCTTCCAGGTTTTCAATGGTGGTCTAGCTTCAACTGACTAATGATTTCAATCTGTGTAATACATATTTGTTGACTGTATGAGTTTCTTGAGTTAACAACTCATTCTTCCTTTTTTTTCTTATCTGTATTAGATTCTTATACTGATTATTCTTCACGTATTCCTCCTTTGTCTAATTGGAAGTAACAAAGTTGGACACATGGTACTAGGCACTGGCCAAAAAATTTGAATATGTCACAATATCGGTCTCAATGGTGCATATGTATTGATTCTTTGTTTTAGAGTGCCTATACTTTTTATTCCAAGAATTCATTTTTCTTTCTTCTGGACTCATATGTTGCATGCTTAATCCATTTTAATACTGTAGTGTGTGCTACTGATGTCGATAGATATAAGTAGTATGTATCATCAATCGAAAGTGAAATGCCTGTACGCAGAAGGTTAAGAAGATCGAAAAAAGGAACGAGAATAGGGAGTGATTAGTGTCGAAACGAAAGAACAATCAAGTCTGAGACGATTGATTGACATTTTTCAAATGAAGAATTTACTGTATGATTCTCAGATTTTACTATGATGAGATTCCATAATTCTGTATTTAAATACATTTGGTTGTCCACGCTTGTGTTCTCTTTCATATCACTATCACTAATACTGTTGTTACTGTTGAGTTTATCATGAAAAATTCATCCAGTTGTGCTAATATGGTGAAAAAACTTGAAGAAAAGATTATCATTGCCCAGTTCGAAGTTGTTCATCATTCACTGACTAACTGACACTCCACTGCAGGATGCTTCTTTGGGTTAGATATCAACCTTTCAAAGATTGTACTGTATAAAACAAGCTTTGTACTCGTAATTCAGAACACTGAATGTCGTAAAGTATTATATTATGAAAGACGACCGTCAGCCATCCATAAATGCATTAAATAAACAACTGTTTTGTAAAAATTAAATAACTTTAGAGAAACCTTCTTGACATACTGATACTAACTCAAAACACTACTGAACAACTATCCTTCATTTCTAGCTATAAAGGACATTCACCTTGCGAGACGACAACAAGCTTTCATATTTTACAATTGATTGATCACTGGGTGGTGATCAATGTCTCTTGTGTCAAGTCCTTATTAGTGCAGATTGAATCCTATCAACCGTGTTGCAATGTGGCCACCAGTCTAGGTGACACGACACTGTGTGCACTATATATTGATATTAGATGGTGGTTGGAGGTAGTCGACAGGAAACCCTACATAAGATTTAACAAACAATCCCCCTGATTATTCACACTCATTGTTATTCCGTTCTTCTCCATCTTTTGCGTTTCGTATTTATGTAATTTTTGATGATTATTATTTTCATGGATTCTTTTCCCCAAATTCATTCTATTCTATACTGTTGTCTACGTTGTCTGATCATTCGATTTATGTGAGGGCTTGGATATTGCCTGTGTGTCCAAACCGAAACAGGTGGTTTTCTTAGGGTTCACATCTCGAGTCTTTGACCTAAATGTTTGATCCACAAGGCAGTAGAGCAGTGTCAGGAGATACAGTCTCATGGTAGCCGGTGACCAACAATTGATTTGTACGCCATTTGTTCCTTCAGGATATTGGAGCCCATGTACACTATTGGTCTGGAATTAGGGTATTTCAACTCCCCTAGATGAATTCACCAACCCAGTCAAAGCGCTGGACATTCGCGTTTCGTCTTTTCAATTTCGTAAACAACATCCCAGTGGCGAGAAGGTAGTGAATAGGACTTCTCTGGCAGTGGTTGTATGCATCTGGCCATATGAGAGCATTTCGAGAGAGAGATCTGACTCTCCACACTTCGGTCATACCAGTGCATTTGAAGGCAATTAATAATATACCTGTAATCTTACTATCAATTCATACTATCTATAATCCCTTTTTCATTGTTATCAATGAATGGGAAATTTCTATAATTAGTTTATGCTTTTTCATGCATTCATATAAACATTATTGTATTTTGTAGTAAAGCCTAATGAATATCTAACTCTGAAATTGTCATATCCCGATGAGAATAATGAATGGTATTTATTGGGATCCATTTATAGACTAATACTATACGTATATTTTTATCGTATAATTAATAAGTAACTAAACTATTCATATTCGTGTCCCTCTTATTATGAGCTTTATTTTGACCTATGAACTATTATTATACGATTCGCCATTCTTGAGTTATACCCAGTCTATTATTCACTACCTCCCACATTGACAGCCACATTTGGTTAAGTCTTGTACAAACGTTGTTTCCCATTTTAGGGTACGATGTGGTCTGGTTGGTCTGTATATAAACCCAGTATGTTTGAAATAAATTATTCATATCACAAAGGCTGAGATTGGTGTTCTGGACTCCAACAGACAGTGCTAGGCAGGAAGCAGGACTCTAGACTTCTCGTACAGGTTTTAAGCGTAATTAGTCCGATCAATAAACCACTGTTCTCTAACTGGCGGTATCATTATGTTATACATTAATAAGGACACAGGGCACAAGTTATATAAGAAATAAATTATTACTATTACATAACTTACTACACCTATTTGATTATTTGATAAATCTAAATGAGTCAATGTACTATTCTGTGTAAGTACATGTCCAAAATATGTTGCTGTATTTTCATGTAAATCATTTACTGCTAAATTAAGTTCTTTCAATGTAGAATTTTGAATTAATGCCTAAACAAATTTAAACAAAACAAAGAGAAAAATCAAATCACTAATGACAACCATTTCAAAAATTTAGTAGTTGAGACTAACGCTAAATTGACCATGAGAATGTTCACCTACTAACTAGGACTAAAACAGTATGAGGAATTACAGATTTACAGTTGATGGTTAGGGTTAGGAATTACGTATAAGTTTTTCATTACGAAATGACATCAACTAGAATGCTAAAACATTATTCGACCGAAATGGATGAATGAATTTCGCGCCAAAAAATCCAAGTCCTTGCTATGTTTGAAGCGATTACGAATTCACTTTGTCTGTGAACTGAACAAATACTTATGACCAAAGACTAATAACCTAGCTGTCCCGATGCGTCCCAGCCCCACTAACTAGAGAAAGAAGTCGAAGTCCGAAAGGGGGAAGTATGTTCCACAAAAGCCAGAAGCACGAGCGATAACAACAGACACAAATCAAAACATATAATATACAGCACAAACCGTCCTTGAGAGGCGTTACGAAATAACATGCTAAAAGACAACGGACCAATGGCGTTTAAGACTGTCCCATGTGGGAAATACGACATGAAGGTGGAAAGAGCACTTTTGGCGCGAAAACAAAGCAATTCAAATTTTCAAAATAAATTTACAAAATTAGGACCTTTTCCGAGTGTGTTCTGGGGATCTAACGTCCCCAACAGTCCTATTATCTTATATCTGATTGTTTCGTTCATAAATTATTGTCTTACCATTTAGTGTATGAATTCATTATTACATTACATTAATGAAACAAAGTTTCAAAGGACAAATGAATATTGATCATTATTTGGAAATTAGTTATTTTTTTCATTGTTTAATAAGATATTAGTAGATGCTAATGAATTTTCATTTTATCCTAGACATTTTGTGAATATTATAGCAACTTAATAGTTGAATTCATGAATCAATTAAAGCTAGATCACCATGGAAGACAATGCAGTTCAACTGAGTCTGTTGTGAAGTGGTAACTCATTGAAGACAATGATGGACGGTGGTGCAATTTAATGAATTGTTTGAAGTTAGACATTAACACCATTGGATACCGGCTCAGTGGTCAAGAAGTTAAGCGTTCACACGCGCGAGACTAACAGGTTCTAAGTTCAGATCCCGTGAGCGAGGAGTCCCATACTAGGATGAAATGGTTTTCCAGTGCTTTCAGGTTTTCCATAGTGATCTAGCTTCAATTGGTTGATGAATTGGATGAAATTCTGTGAATATATTGATCTTCTTTACAAATGAACTCATAATTAATTTATTCAGATAAGATGAGAACAAGAATAAAGATTCTGGGGTGAAGTTGAAGTTTTAACGCAGATTTAATCTATATATTCATCGACTATTGGTTTGATTTGTGTAGTAAGTACTTACAAAATTTTGATTGGCATCTATTCTATTCCCGGAAGGCCTGCTTGAATATCTGGGCTACCTGTTCCCACCATCTAGATATTCCGATAAGTTTCCTGTCTTCTTGTTTTTTTTAACAAATCATTATGTCAATTAATTGCATAACCTGTTCAGGTGCGTTTGTGAAACGTTTACGACCTATTGCTCTGAAGAAGTGACTTACACTAAGTCACGAAACATCAGAAAATCCAATTTTCTACTCATTGGGATATTACAAATATATTATTTTTATTTATATTGCTGTACAAGTTATAGAAATGTACAGTCGGTGACATTGTGATGGTTGACAATATACATTGAAAGGAATGAACATTATTCAGATGCTAACTTCTGAAATACTTATATCTAACTGGATATTTCACAATATCCATCGTCAATATCGATCAAGAAATAAGAAATGGAAACTCGCTAAAACGGAATAGTTTTCATTCCTCTCCTTAAGGCAGTTAGTCTCAATTCAGACCAATGCATTTTTAGCCTCAAGGTTAAACCAGTTAGTCTGTTGTGTCAACGCCTCAGTCCGGATCGATATAAGTTCGCTCTTGTACATTATTGGGTATACAGATCAAGGACGTAGCAGAAGTGAAATATGATATGTTGGACTGATGAGTATTTCTGATAGATTTTAAGTTGTTCATTACTAACTAACCAAAAGCTTGTAAGAAAAATCTATTAAACAACCATTTGGAGTGATTGATATAATCCTAATGAATTTCCCCAATCTTTAACATGAAACCTAAGTTAAGAGCTTCTTGAAGACCGCTTCCAAACCAAAATGGAAGGCATCACGCGTCTGAGCTCAGAAACTTAATGGAAAACGTGCTATCATTTGAACCACAAAGTATTGAGTTCGAGTCTGTGTGAATATCAACCCTAGAATAAAGAAATATCGACTTGACGGGTTCGAAATAGGAAGAAACGTGCCTCATCAAATCCTCTCTTAGTTACTAACTGTTAAAAAATTCAATTTAATTCAATTACGCCTGTTACTCCCAATGGAGCACAGGCCGCCGACCACAATTCTCCAACACACTCTGTCCTGGGCATTCCTTTCTAGTTCCAACCAATTGTTGTTCATTCTTCTCATGTCTGTCTCCATTTCTCGGCTCAATGTGTTCTTTTGTTTTCCTCTTCTCCTTTGGCCTTGAGGATTCTAAGTGAGGGCTTTCCTTGTGATGCAGTTAGGTGCTTTCCTCAATGTCTGTCCTATCCACTTCCAGCACTTCTTCCTGATTTCTTCCTCCAATAAAATATGGTCTGATCTATCCCACAGTAAATTGTTGCTGATAATATCTGGCCAACAGATCTGAAGTATTTTTTGTAGATAACAGATAATACACACTTATATCTTCCGGATGATGGCTTTCGTAGTTCTCCAGGTTTCTGCCCCATACAGTAGAACTGTCTTGACATTTGTACTGAAAATCCTGACCTTGACGTTGGTTGACAGTTGTTTTGAGTTCCAGATGTTTCTAAGTTGTAAATATTCTGCTCTTGCTTTGCCGACCCGTGCCTTCGCATCTGCATCAGATCCACCATGTTCACCAATGATGCTGCTCAGTTATGTAAAGGTTTTTACATTCTCTAAAGCTTCTCCGTCAAGTATGATTCGATTGTTGCATGCTGTGTTGTATTGGAGAATCTTGCTTTTCCCTTTGTGTATGCTGAAACCTACTGCTACTGAGGCAACTGCTGCTGCTGCTACACTGGTCGTCTTTTCCTGCATTTGCTATTGCATGTGCGATAGAAGAGCCAGATCGTTTGCAAAGTCTGCGTCTGAATCCTCCCTCCGCGGCTAATGCCGGTCCCAAGCCTGAGTAAAGAAGAAGAGTTGGGCATGGGGTTAACGACTCTATCCCGTAGAAAACTAACTTACTAAAAAACCGCTAGCCAGAAAAAAAATAAATCAAACTATTGAAAAAATATTGTGATTAAATGAAGAAACTGAATGAGTTCACTCAGAATGGATGATTTATGCCAACAAATCCTACCAGTTTCAGTCCTTAACATCAACAATGAGAAATTAGATAAACTATTACAAATATAAACAAAAGATAACACAGACATTTCACAAGAGACTTACTTTCGCTAAAGCGATACCTCCATCATCTTGTAATTTATTCATACGTAAATTCAATTGTACTAAATGACAATCTGATTGTGAAAGTGAATAAGCTAATGCTAAACCACTTGTTGACTTTAAATGATTATTTGTTAAATTTAATGATTTAATATGATTTTTACCAGTTAATAATTTACTTAATGCACGTATACCATGATAGCCAATTGAATTATGGGATAAATTTAAACATTCTAATGTTGGATGATTTTGTAAATGAGTTGCTAATAAACGACATTGTTCAGAATTAACATGACTACTGAATAATTAACATAAAAGAAAATCAATTTTATAAGAACTTTGAATAAGTAAATGATGAAGAAGGTAAAAAAATGATGAAAGAACTTTATAATTTACGTTACAGATCCCCCCTAAAATGCCCTGATACGGCCAAGGGTGGGGAGAGTTAGCTCTCTCTCTCTCTCGAAATGCTCTCACATAACCATGTGCATACAACCACTGTCAGGGAAGTCCTACTCACTGCCTTCTCACATCACGAGTGTTGTTTACGAAATTGAGAGGACGAAAAGCGAATGTCTGGCACTTTACCCGGGTTCGTGAATCCACCCATAGGAAATGGAAAATCCTGATTCCAAACATATAGTGTACATAGGCTCCAGCATCCTAAGGGAACAAATGGTGTATGAACAATTTCTTGGTCACTGGCTACCATGAGACTGTATCTTTTAACGGTGCCAAACTGCCTTGTGAACTAAACTTTTAGGTCAAATGCTCGGGGTGTGACACACTAAGAAAACCACCTGGTTCGATTTGCTCAGCCAGACAGTATCCCGAATGATCGAATGATTTGTGTGGCGCATATGTATTTGATGCCTCCTTGTACCAATGTTTATGTGTTTAAATAAATATTTAAAGTCAACCACTGAAAAGGAGGATGCACTGTAAAGAAGTTTCATATTAGTATGTGCACCCTGAAAATGCTCATCTTTGATCCTACCGAGGGTCCTGAATAGTGCTCATCTAAGATATCATGTAGGACGGAACCCAGGATTTGTATCAGGTATTAAAATAGGCAAGATGATTTCAAACTAATGAGTTGGATTTCTATGTAATTTACATCCAGTCACTGTACAATATTACATGACCATCATTAACTGTTACCAGAGTGGTAGAATTCATCGAGTAATCAACGTGGTATTGATTACTTCTTTGTTTCAAACAATTATCTGGAAAACGTAAATTTATAAATAAACTTTTCTTCACAACAATATTAGTGTGTTTGCTAATGAAAAGCCGTTGACTGATTCTTAAGATTTTAGAGAAATATTATAGCTGGTTGGATCCAACTGTTGATCCAATTGCGTCACACGGTAAGCCCACACTTGAAATCCTCAAGGTCAAAGGAGAAGAGGAAGACAAAAGAACACATTGCGCCGAGAAATGGAGACACACATGAGAAGAATGAACAGCAATTGTATAGAACTAGAAAGGGATGCCCAGGACAGAGTGAGTTTGACAATGCTGGTCGACGGCCTATACTCCATTGGGAGTAAACAGGTGTAAGTAAGAGGTTTGATTAAGATCATGAATCGATCAATATTAAACCACTATTGAAAATCTGAAATCATTAGAGGTTAAATGTTCGCATGTAGAACCGAAGGTCTTGAGGTTCGAGTCCCGTATGAGGGATTGTGAATGCACATTGCTGTAAAGTTCCCTTGGATCCATTTCAGACAGAAAATAAAATGAGATAATAAATTAGAAAAACTAAACTAACTTGATAAGATTCAATATTTTTAAATGTGTATGTTGTTGTATTGCTTTTGATAAATTTAAACAATCATTTATTGTAAATTGAAATAATGACCATTCAAAATTCATTCCACAATCTTTTATTGTATAAGTTATACTTAATTCATTTAAATTAAATAATTTTTCTAATATTGAATTTAAATTTAAATGATCCACTTGTAATGGTATATGAGATTGTTCTAATTCACTTTCAGTACCGGAATCATCATCCTACATGATAAGATAAATATGGAGTATGAAGATCTATAATGATTATGTTATAAAAGGCAAATCTATTTAGATAATTTAAAAATGATAAATCATTATGTATTAGATTAACGATCTAATGGTGAAATACATCTTGTGTGATTTAAGATTCTGATTAGATCTTCGATGAAGTTTTGGATCCTTACTCTAGAGGAGTTTCATACTAGTAGTACAAAAACAGTTATACTGTCATTTACAGTTTTCAATGGTTGTTTAATTAAGGTTATGAGACTATAATTTATGAACGACTTTTCAGCAAAGCTAAATTGACCTTGAGAGTATCTACCTAAGAACTAGGACGAAACGTGGGTTATGAATTATGGAATTAGATTTAGGATTTTCATCACGAATTGATATCAGCTATAATACCAATACTCTATTTAGCCAAATGAGTAAGTGAATTTCAAGCCAAAATCCGAGACCTGTTATCTTATACCTGATTGATTCAACCATGAATTATAGTCTCACCATTAAGGTTAGTATATAACGTAAACTATGAAGTTTAAAAACTTCCATAAACACCCCATATTAATAAATAAAGTTATTTTATTGTGATTTATTTCAAAACATTTTAGTTGGAGTAGGCCATAATGATAAACTTTAAAACAACAATGAAAGCTATAGAATAAAACCATTTAACTCAAACAGCACAATCTCATCAAAGTTTAATTAAATCTTTAATGTAATTATAAAATATTTTGAGATGGTCAGTCAGTTACAACGTAGGACCAGGTACATATATGTATCAGTCCAAGTTGCCACACCACATTAACACAACAACATGAACACCGGATTGATAGAAGTAGTCATCTCAATGGTGTTAATATATAAAGGAAATCTTGCATATAAGGATATAGTACAGGAAGAAATATTTAGTTCGTAGAAATAAAGATATGAAGCGATTTTAATCTCACGGTTTAAAGAAGACAAAAAGTGTATACGCCCACGGCATTGTGGTCGATTCTGAGCCATGTCACACACAGTATTCATCCATTGGTTACGATAGCCATGCGGACCCCAGCCAAGTATTCTGCATCTAACGACATGACTAAGACTCGAAGTTAGTGACTTCAAAGACTGATACCACGTTGTGGTTTGGCCACCCCTAACATTCTTCTGACCATCCTCAACACTAGTTAACATTGAGCGTTGTGATAATCGGTGTTAGGGCATACGTAACACGTGGCCCAACTATCTTAGTCGATGAAGATTTACCATCATTCCCTAATACCCTACTTCTAACCTCACTATTCCTTACCCGATGATCCCATCAGTTGCGATCAATATTTCTAAGGCATCTGTGATCAACTACTAGTAACTTACGAGAATCTTCTCAGTTGAATGTTTTTGATGAAGTTTTATTCTTGGAGTTGAATAGTTTGATCGTGGAGCTTTCATCATTCTTCTGAACAACGTCATCATCATCATCAACAGCACAAACTGCAAAGGATAAAACTTCATCAAAATTTTTTCAAAAAAAACATCTTAACTTCACCTAATATCTATAGTGCAAATTAGAAAAACAAAACAAAAACAACTACTGTTTACCAATTTAGTTTGTTTATTTGTTTGTTTTAATGGAGGTAAGAGTTGTCGAATAATAAGACGTTGAATATATGGTGCAGCATAATGAACACATTCCTTTAAACGGCATGTATATGTTGTACCAGGTATAAATGTTTCAATAATTTCTTCTAATAAACGTTCAAAATATGCACGTTTCCATGATCCATCATATTGGGTGATATCAATAATTGGCCATTTTGCATAGCAACAACGCATCCAATATGGATCATTATCATCAATAATATGTGATATTACTTTTAATGATAAATTTGGTGGTAAAGTATCTAATAATCGACGTTTTTGTTTTTCATTCATATACATAAATGGTATTGGATTATCTTGAAATAATATAAAAATTTAATTAAAGGAGTAATATTGATGTAAATGGATAACCAAGTGAATAATCAAAGAGGTTTCCTTCAAAGTTGATTCATTTTGAAAAAAAAGCAAGAACAAAGATTTTAGTAGAATAGCATGAATTTATTTTATTTCGTAGGTTCTCGTCAGCTGCTTACAATCTGTGATATTTAAAATTCATAATTACATAATAGGTTTAAATTGCTAACTGAATATTGTAAATATATACCTAATGTGAAAGAATATTCTACAACATTAATTGTGACAACAGTTCAAAAGTGGGTTAGAAACAATTGATTACATAATGAATAAACATTCGAAGGAATATAATGAGTAGAATTCAGTTGAAAGATTTTTTATTTGAAAGATAGTTGAAAAAATAAAATAAAATCAATGATGTAATAAATGCAAAAGAAAGAAAAAAGGAAAAAAAGATTTTAAGGTACAGTGAAGGAATATTTGTCACCAGGGCAAGGAAAGATTAACCACCGTCTCAGGTTTTTGACGCCTGATAGCAATGGCTTCAGCAAACTTCAGAAGACTGGAGTTCGGCTGCTTACTAATCACCCTAAAGGATTATAAGGTATCTACCTGAGGTCCTGTATCAAGAAGATGTTTGGTGATTGCATTGTTCAAAGTCATTCTTTCCCTTGTTCTAATACGTTTTGGAACCTACGAAATAAAATGAATTCATGCTATTCTGCTAAAATCTTTGTTCTTGCTCTTTTCAAAATGATAAAGGGAACTATGTGTATTTGATTCATTTTATAGATAGAAATGATCATAGGTTGATCTCAATCGGGGTATCAATATTAAAAATCAAAGAGGACTGAACAATGTTTCGTCCTAGTGTAAAACTCTTCAACAATGCACAAATACACCAGAAATCGAATTTAGAGTCTTTACGTCAGATGGTAAGTGCCTAACCATTTGAACCACTGGATTAATTTCTAATAGTACAATTCTTAAATTCAGCTAATTTTCAACATAACTCGAATTACTTTAAGATGTTCCTGAAGTTCTAGTGAAAAACCATGATAGATAGAGCCCAGACATGTACGATGGATGATAGTTGTGAGATATCGCGAATTCATTTGAATTGTACCAGTAAACTGTCACTTGATTAGTCTGATGGTTAAGTGTCAGGTATGAGACCTGTGTGTTCATGAATTCACATTGCTGTGGAATTTCCTACTAAGAAGAACTGGCTGTCTAAGCCACTAGCACAAAATATAAGTTTGAGGTTCTATCACTAAGTGAATGAATATAGAATATATTGAAAATTCACATTTTTACATTGGATAAATAAAGAAGATTTACGAGTTCGCCTTTTGTACATTACTGAAACTATAGGAATTCATTTCCACAAACAAAACCTTTGCATCCAAAAGACGTTTTTACAACCATTCTCGGTACCTTAACCAATGGTATAGAAAAGCAGAACTTTGACAAACTATTTTCAAAAAGAGCAAGAACAAAGATTCTAGCAGAATAGCATGAATTCATTTTATTCCGTAGGTTCTCGTCAGCTGCTTACAACCTGGGATATTTAAAAATCATAATGGGTTTAAATGATAAAGGGAACTATTTGTATGAAACTATTTTCGTATTTTTTCCATTTTTTTTCTTGTATTTTACTTTTTCTCAACATTCGTCTCTCCATTCTTACATAACTATTGTACTACTGATTGTTCATCAAAATATTTTGTTAGTCCCTTATTCTCTTTTTTATCTATTATGCAACGTAGCAACTGATTGATTTTCGAATAATAACTTTGATTATTATAGATCCTTTTTCGTCAAATTACTCAACGTTAGTCTATAATCGAGATGTCGTTATATAATTATTACGTAACGTATCTATTCGATGAGTATATTTCATTGTTGCAAGTCATATATATATATATTAAAGTAGAGCCATGATGAAAAACCAATTGAGATGGCGCGATTTCGTGGATTGGTTGAAGTTAAAAATTAATATCTTTGGATACCGGCTCAGTGGTCAAGAGGTTAAGCGTTCACGTGCGAGACTGATAGATGCTGGGTTTAAATCACGCCGGGTGACATTGTCGATGTGCACTACTAAGAAGACCCATACTAGGATGAAATGACCTGCCAATCGAAAACCTGGAAGCACTGGATGACCGTTTCGTTCTAGTATGGGATTTAGAAAATCCACAATCCCGCCTGCGAGATTTGAACCCAGGACATATCCGTCTCGCGCGCGAACACTTAAGTAGGGAATGAATAATAACTTGATGATTCCATTTGTTGCGGCTAACTTCTTGATTTTTAGTCTTTTCTCAGTTCTGTTTTGCTGTGTTACCAGAAAACATTACAACTTCAGCCTCAGTAATTGACCCTTACATTTAGTTGCTGAGGTTTGATCATACTATTTCATCCTGGATGTCCTTTATTTTTCAATTTAGAAATATATTATTTTAGACATTATCAGTAGTTAAATGAAGTTCTCAAAAATCATAAAATGGCTATAACGTACATTCAAAATTTTCTGTGCAATGTTTTAAGCACAAATCAGCTAACGGTGGTACAATAGTTAAATTATAGTTAGGATCTTCAGCTACAATCCGACGCATAATTCTATGATCCGAAGTGTATTTTCCAAACTTTTCTTTCGTTTGTGAAGGTGATGTTCGACCAATAGATTCATTTAGTAATGGCATTCCACTTTGCATCTTGCTATTTTCTGGCAAAGTAACCAGCTCTTTGTTGATAACTTGCTGATTAACCACTGCATCTGTATCATCTGGTGTCTGTAAATGAACATGAAGTAAATTATATCATACATGAATAAGTACATTAGTTTAAGTAAATCCTGAACGCCTTCCACAATAAATAACCCCAACTGTTCATAACAAGAGGTTTCTAATCATGCATTAACGTTAAGATGAGTGTTCTTCAGATTTTAAAAATACGATAAAAGAGAAATTCTTAGCTATAATTTTAATTAAGCAATTTAAAATAGAATCAGCTGGTTGAAAAATTACTTAAAGACTAAATATTTCCCTGAACAAAAACATATACTTACTTATTACTAGCCTTTTGAATGTCTTTTTAATAGCTTGCTTCTGTTCAGTGGTTTAAGGGAATATTCATTGAAGTTGTCTGACTAGTAGATGAATGATATAAAATGTTATCAATGATAGAACTTTTACCTCCACAAAGAAAACATTTTTATGAAGATAAAAATTTTATGGTAGAATCAAACTTCATACATGACACAGGGAAACATGTTTTATTGACAGGTTCAATACTACTACAGCTACCATGAGACCAAAATCGATAACTGAAAAACAGATCTAGTCCAAAACTGAGATAGGTAATACACCCGAAATAGATTTTTAAGAAATTATCCTTAAGAATTGCTTTAGGGCCTCACTTACAACAATTAATAGACAAACGAGATATATTTGATTTCTTCAATTTGGTCGTTACTTAATATAACCGGGGATATATAGTCTAACTGCTTAACTTTGACATTTCTAAAAATTTTGAGATGGTTAACCACCAGCTTCTTATAGGCAATTTCGCATCTTACGAGGCTGAAAATTTTCTGCTTGCTTGGTTTAATACTATCTCCAGCCACCGACATCAAATAGTATGAATTAACGCCTTGTCGGATGCTGTCCCATTCAAAAGTGGTGTAATAGAAGGTGGTCTTAGACGCTTTGTTATTTTTAGTTTATGTAAATGATATTTGCGATAGTTTCTGTCTGTGTAAGTCTCTTGAATATGCAGATGACCCTAAAGTAGTCTATTCACTTTTTCCTCAAAAGTTGAACAACATGCGAAATTGCATCAACATGAAGCTCGACAAGGTAGATCAGTGGTGCTTAAAACGGCAGTTGTAGCTTAACATAGATAAATGTGGATGGATCTGCCTTATCAATAATTCACTCAACACGGATCTTACCATAAATGGTAAGGTGTTATCCAAGTCACATTCAGTAATGAACTTAGGATTCAGGAAATCCTACAAATTATCCTTCTCAGAACAGGTCTCGAAACAGACCTCAAGGTCTTAATACCCTCTGATTTGCATAATTTATAACCTCTATAACAGAGGGTTACGTATTTTAATGTACAAAGTATGTGTTCAATCACTTCTCCAATACTGCGCGTTTATTGTTAGTACTGTCAAAAACGACTTACATTTTGGAATCTCTGGACTGACTTTGCCTTAAATTATGAGTCCATATGCAATAAATTTGGACTTGACTCTTAACTAAGGAAGAGACTCAAACTAAATCCAATCTTTTTCTTCAAAATACTTAATAACTATCTTTTATACCCAATGAAGCAATTCAATATGTAAAAAGCCTTAGTTACAGCATTCGTAACTCTTTGTCCATAGTATAACAATGTTATTCTAAATCCTCTCTTCACATGAATTACTTTGTCAACAAACTTTTTCAGACTTAAATAATTTTCCACAATTTGGAAGTAAAATGAATTCACTCTCATCCTTCGTTTGCTAAACCGATGCTTGCTTCTCCCTTGAAAACGCCTTAAATTTGCTTACACTCATAATTATATCCAACTCCACAGGCAAGATTATAGGAACTTTAAATATTTACCTGCTTTTATTAATGAGCCCTCTAAGCAAACCGCCCAACCTCCTGTTACTTAACACTAGAACCAACCATTGTAACCCTGACTAACTTGAATAATATCTAACACGAACAGTACATCATAAAATAACCTAACACAATTATTACGATAGACCTGACTGCCGTGTTGTAATGATCATTGCGTTTGTTGTTCCTTGCTCTCTGTTTTCGTTGTACTTCCTTTAGCTGTAGATGATTATAAACTATTCATACATCAACAGAATGCTACTTAAACAGAATTAAAAATTACCAGCGGACGCCTTTTATTAGTGCAATACATGTGGAAAAATGTGCTGCCGAAACAATTTTTGATCCAGAACACTTCAAACAATCTAGTACTTTATATGTCGTCTACATTTAACATTACTATCTGTATCAAGCTGCTCATGCATGTAGGCTGGTATGAATTCTGTAATTATTAGCTTCGGAATGTATAATTACTATTATTATATTACACAAATGTTTTTTCAGCGTACCAGTACTGAGAATTTATTATTTTGAATTAAGACAAAACACATTAGAATATTTTCTCAATAAACCTTATGACTGCTACCTATAGATTAGTAGCAGGTTACATCAGAACATCACAAATAAAATGTATCAGATTATAGCATTTCACCCTTAAATAACTTAACACAGAAAATCAGAAAAGTAGGAAAATGTTAACATTATTAGCAGAATAAATTGCAGAGGGTGTATCATCGACTATCAAATCTTATCATTTTTAGGGCATCAGGCAGGTATTTGAGCACTTACTACATTACACAAAACGATAAACGTTAGCTTTACCGACAATCATAAGCGTTTGACTTTTTTAAACAAAAGCATTTTTCTATCTGAATTTTCTTCAAAACAGATTAATTAATTAAATTGGTATTAGGATATTGATATTTTCCAGCAATCGAATATCTGGTACATCTTCCGACTTTCTATACTTCAACTTCTAATAGAAAAGTTGCTTAGCGAATATTTCTAAAGAGTTAGTTTATCAAATAAAGCTAGTTAATTCAAAATAAGGTGCATATTTATGAGAGAACAACAACTCACTGCATTTTTCAGTGCTTACTGCTCCCAAACCACAAAAACATTTCTTATTAACTGATTTGACATCACTTTAATTTTGTTTTCGTACATTTAATAGAAGTAACTCAGCTTATTGAGAAGTATTTATTTAATCATCTCGAAGGTTTCTCTTTCAAATAAAAGAAAATCTTGATAAAACAGAATTCTAATATTTTTTCATCTGAATTTGATTCTGCTTAATTGACATCTTGCTTTCGATTACTAACTTACCTACGCCTGTAGTCCACCATGGAGGTGTATAGGCCGACCACCAGCATTCTCCATTCAACTCTGTCCTGGGTAATTCTTTCCAGTCATTTCCAGTTTCTATTCATCCTTTTCACGTTTGCTTCCAATTTCCAACGAAATGTCCCCTCTGGTCTTTTCCTTCTCATTTCTCCTTTCGGATCCCAAGAAGCGCTTGTCTCAGGATGCAGTTTGATGATTTTCGCAATGTATGTCCTATCCACCTCCAGCGTCTCTTCCTAATTTCCTCGTCAACCGGAAACTGATCTGTTTTCCTATAACAGTAGGCTATTGCTGATGGTATCCAGCCAACGGACATTCACTATCTTGCAAAGACATTTGTTTATAAATACCTGCACTTTTTGATGGTGGTTTTAGTGGTTGTAATTTCAGTTCCGTAGAATATAACTGTCTTGACGTTCGTGTTGAAGATTGTGACTTTGACGTTGGTTGACGGTTATTTTGAGTTGCAGATGATCACCAATTGTAGAAGTGCTGTTCTTGATTTGTCAGTTCTTGCCTTAACATTTGCATCAGATCCTAGCTGTTCATTAATGCTGCTGCTCAGGTAACGTGAACGTTTGCGCCTCTTCCATAGGTTCCCCATCACGTGTGATTTGATTAGTGATTTTGTTGGTGTTTCAAAAAGTACTAATTAAAAAGCATAAATATATAGTTACATCAAGTCAAATGCATCTGTGGCCGTATAAAGTTTAAAATAATTTTTGTATTATTGTGAATTCCCTTCACTTGCACATAATTTGTCGGCGGCTTTGTAAATGACATACCGTGGGTGGGAACAATTTCATGGCTATCGGAATGTTGTTTACACCACAAATGAGTTCTACTTAGCTTGATGATTGGGTTCCGTTTTTATGAGCAGACATAAACGACCTATCTAGTCAAATAACATATGACTAGTTTTTAAAGAATACAAATCATCGACCCTACAAAGTACAAATCGGCCCTAATGTGACATGATATCAGTAATAAATACAAGCCAAGCGATAATCAGCTCTTCTGTAACTAGTAAAGATCATTGTGCTTCAATTTACTAAGGATTCTAACACTAACTCCTATTCACTTACGTGTTTACCCTAGTAAAAAACCACCTTTCCTCAATACGTATCTATTCGACGTTAAACGCCTTCCGAGCATAATTTATCACAGTCATGTCAGTAGGAAGCTCCAATCAGTTAGTAAACGATTGTGTAATATTTGACCTCTACACTATCTGGAACAGTAGGTAACATTATAAGACTTCACTGAATAGTATTAAGTCCCCACTTCAACTTGTACACTACTGTTGGAAGTACTGTCAACTATCTTTTTTTTTCTTGTCTGTCTAACCTTAACTAATGTCTTCATTATCATCTGCATTTCGTTTAATTGTTTCGTTAACTGGCTTCTGTTAACACTACTTCCATTATTCTTGATATCTCATCATAATAAATAATGTCCAGTAATGTAAAAGTATAACTCTTTTAAACCCATCGTTTAGTGAGAAAAAGGTTGAAACGATGGTAAAGCTTAACTATTAAACTGAAATTTTATTACTCTATTGTGTTTTTAATACAGTACAAATGTGTACCCAATCTCTCAATTTTGGGGAGATTTTCATCTGTTTAAGGGAACCCGATATAGAACATTCTGGAGAAAGTCCGAAACTGCACAAATATCCTAAAATTTCCACAGATCTGGAAAATTTTCGAAGGTTTTAAAGAAAAGCGATTGAATTTTAAGGATTTTCACAAAATTTCCTCAAACTAGGGAGATTGTGTAATACATCGAACACATTGTATTCGAAGCCGCATACTTTTAAACATAATATGTTTAAAAAGCAACGTTTGACGTAAAAATGATTTTGGAAGACAACCTTCTATAAAAAACACTATAGTTTAACAAAAACAACAGCAGATAATTGTAAATAATCAAAAACAATCTGAAAATGTACTGAAAACGTATTACATTACTATTAAACATGGATAGTCAAAAACTAGACAATCGTAAAGATGGATAACAATAGAGTACTATGACAGTAAGTAGAAAAGTTCATT
This sequence comes from Schistosoma margrebowiei, assembly GCA_944470205.2. Lineage (NCBI taxonomy): Eukaryota > Metazoa > Platyhelminthes > Trematoda > Strigeidida > Schistosomatidae > Schistosoma > Schistosoma margrebowiei. Next base: position 7,429,304 of record OX104028.1, read on the forward strand.
TGAAAACTATGCGGAATGTTCTACCTGTGAATTCTCTTCCTCATCCCCAGCCATTTGATTGAAATTTAAAACATCACACTTTGTTGCTATGATTTCCAAGGTTGTAAGTATCCAATATGCAATGTTTATATAAAGGTATCGAAATTCTTTAAAAAGGTTGTATATGCCAGTTGATTTTTTTGCGATAGTTTTTTTATATGTTTTGAAATGTTTAGTAAATGCTAGTCCAGGCATTCAATTTCACTTATCTAATTAGTGTGATAGTTAATTCAGGATGTGTACAACCTGTAGTTAGAGTGAATGTAGTAAGTTTTCTGGATACCTGCAGCTATCACATAATCAGAAAAATGGTTGGCTGGTTGCAATGTTAAGATAATAAAGTAATAATTTGAACGCTGAAGAGGGTTATTCTAAAAATAATAAATTGCTAATCTCATAGAAAGCGTATAGTAAGATGAAGCCAATAAACATTAGTGCGAAAAGAAAAGTGACAATTAGTTGTATAGGAATAAGTCAGTGTTTAGTACAGAATTGACAGAAATGACATAAAAATGATAGTTTTGCATCATTATGCATAGCACGAATTGATTGCAGAAATATACCATTGCAAACTAGTTATTAATACCCAGGAAAAACAGACAATGCAATTGCGTTTCATCTTATGAACTTCTACGTCACTTTTCAATATCTGTTCCAAGTAGACAGATAATTTACTAAACCACTCACAAAAAGCGTGTTAACCACCTACTCTGTTAAGTTGTATGAATTTGGCCTTCGTCATCTCGAGAACCTATTGGACTAGCATGTCTGTAGATTCTGTGGACTGCAGCAACACATCTTAAGGTTTCAGTTAATTCACTGTTTTGTCTATAATCACCAATCATCGATAATGAAATAATTTCTAGAAGTAAAACAACAATACAATAGGAACAATAACGGGGCCGATTCGTATGCATATAGCATACATTTCTCTTTGAACCTAGCACACAACAATAGCATCATGCACTGTCCCATCGCCCATGGCAGATCAGGCAACCCGAAAGTTACGGGAACACCATCAAGGCATACGACAGGCTAGGTGTTCTTTTCCAGAAAGAAAGTTTGTGAAATATTTCAAATCTGATTGTTCTGTGTTCAAATAATTAATAGTGTCGTAGGCATGTCTGGTCAGAATACAATGATGCTAAAAGGTGAGTGTGTAATAGTTCTACTATGGACTTTGTGACATAGCTTTGCAACACATTTTGCATTCGTTCTGAAGATTACTGCCGATGTCATTTGAAGTTACAGAAGCTCTTTTTATCACATAATTAGGTTACTATGTAATCGAATAGATTGTAATTGAAGTCCACGGAATGTGAAAAATTTAGAGGATATAATGTGGATATCTACAACAGAATGTGCATTGGGCCCTAACCACAAAATCCTCAAAGATGAACATGAGACAACTGGGAAAATAGATAATCAACACTTAACGAGGAGAAAAACCCAACGACGGAGAAGGCGAGAAGAATAAATTCAACTGATTCGAATTGACCGAATGGCATGGCTCGAACTTGTTGGCGTGGTCACTCTTAGTTGTTGTCCAATATTTTTTATTTATATTAAATATATTGTGCTATGTCTAGTTTAAGTTCCAAATCGGCCACCTAAACGACTCTGTTCTGTGCCTAGACGCCCGACCTGAGAATTCAAATCTCCGGCTAGTACTACAATATCTGTCGAACGCACTTTCTGGAGAAGAACAGATAACTGGTGGTAAAATTCATCCTTCATTACATCCGGGCTGCAATCTGTCGGGGCATAGGCGGGGATGACAAAAAGACATCGTTTCTCAGGCCGATTTCTTCTCACTTTGATGGAACTCTCTAATCTAACAGCACATAACCGACTTTTAATAGGGATCCAATCGATTAGTGCTGCCTCAGCTCTAGTGCTTAGTGCGACACCAAAGCCAGCAAGACCAGACGAAGATGCCACAGGTTCCCCGGATATATCCGTTTATTCAGAAGTTAAGGCAACTTCATTTACTGATACAACAATGTTAGAATTATGGTAATTAAACAAAAAGAATAAAGGCCTTCATATTTTTGCTGGATATTTTCTCTGACTCAGAAATTCAAACATGAACCTCAGATCCCACACGACACAAAAACGGACAAGATGATCCACATCCACTAACAATAACGGTATAAAGCTTATAAATGTCACTTTTACTGGCATATTGCGTATCTTTTACATTGCAACCAACTAATGTCTGGCTTCGCAACAACATTCATGAAGCTCCCAGTAGCCCAGTTCCGTGATGTTAACCTACCAACTCAGATTACACAGGACGCAACCAACTAACTACCAAACCGACTACAACGGTTTACGTCAGTGGCCTAATCACCGCATATTGAACATTATCCGTACCGCAATAGCAAAAAGTGAGCGCAAAAAATCAGTTTAAAAGTGCTCAACACAAACATTTTAAACACTAAAAAAGCCGTCCGCTCAACCAACATAATTTCAATGTTGTCAGTCAATAATAGTACGTTAACAAATCCCGAAGTTTATGATGGATGTTACAAAAAACTTTATGATATTGACAATTACTATGCTCATTCGCTTGTAAAACTGTTCTATAATCTGGAAGTACATCAGATATTTAATGTTATTTGCTGTTTCTCAATAAAATATAGCAGTGCTTAGCTCAGTAGTTTACTGTGTTCAAGCACAGTGGGCATTTAATGGTATTCTGCGTTGTGTAGAACAGCTCAACCAACGCAATCGTTAGACGCCCTCGTTTATTATTATGAGCTTCGTAAAAAATTTTGATATTTAGTGTCTAGTGAATAATTAAATTTTTCACCACAAAACCCAGGAGTGAATTTGACATGGAAACAAGAAGTACCTGATACAAACCTTGTGATAAAGAAGTTGGTGTGGTTAACTGCATGATCAGAAGCGTGTTTTCAAAACGCATAATATTCTACGCTCACTCTCAACCAAAAGGCGCGATCTGAATTCCAATTCTCACTCAAGACCGTCGGTATAAAATATTCCCTAGCTTCCTAAGTTATATTCTTTACAGTAATTTAGATGTTCATTTGACTGAAACCACTATAACATAATAGAAACCGAATTATAACATTACCTACATAATCTAAAGCACAGAGGTAGAAAGCGTTTCGAAGAATGGCGTAATTATTCATAACATCTTGCATTACATTCAAAACCGATAGTTTCCATCAACAATATCCCAACCTCCAGTACCAACGTTGAAATCATCTTAAAATCCAGAATAAAGTGACAGTATACGGTGAAAAATCAACACCAGATTTGAGTCAATCATCGAACGTGACGAGTCATAACAGTCAACTCACAAATATTTTACCATGCAGAGCAATCCTATCATTACACAACCACGCACATCTGATTAGCTACGATGTAATTCAACATTATCAACTTAAATTTGAAGAGGCAGAAAACTATAGAGTCCTAGAACAAATCGAACCAACCAATAAATCACAGACAGCACATTCCGGATTTACTTACGATTTCTTATGAGGAATCGATCATAACCTTCCACAGAGCATTTCACATTTTAATCAAACCGAATTTTGTTGTAAATCACCCATAGAATTCCCGATGGTTAATAAGTGAATAAAAACCGTCCTGTCTCTGCGTTCAAGAAATGAGGTGAAGAGAAGGGTGAATCTAAAGATGATGTTAGTTTGGGAGCACAACGTCCACGGCAATAAAATCAAGAAAACTCAAATTCCCTTGCGATTTTACCGCTTGTTTAGAGTTGGTAGACAGGTTTATCGACGATCCTGAAACTTCTACTTAGAGGTAAACTATGCTATTTGGAAATAGGACACCAGCAACCGACTGGAGTTATGTCTAAGAACCTTTACCACAAGATAGTCTTTAATAAGAAAGTTCATATCAATCGACAATAAGAACGCGATCGTGATATTTACACAGCTGAGCTTACATCCATAGCTCGTATAGAAAGTGTGGGTTGCTAGTAGTTAGATTTAGCAGGCTACATTCACTACATATAATCCACCTTGTGTGTGCGTAATTTATCATTTTGCATAGAGATAATTTCAAGGCTTATTCACCTTTGTTTAAAAAGGTCAGAATACAGTAGAAAAATGTCGGCTCTAGTGTTATAGATCACATAGCCAGCCTAAGCTTCTAGATAAATCTACAGAAGTAACTGTTGCTGTATTGAGGAATAGCGTCAGATCATAACTTAGTCATTTGTCAAGTGTGTTATCGTAAAAATGGGAACTTTTCATACAACCTATTGAGCTTGATGTCGTGCAAAACAAATCGTTTGAAATAATACTTATCTAATTATGAAGAAATTTGGATTGTTCGAAACGCCTGATGAAATCACATTAGTGATATTACAATAACTAATGTCTTGTCGTTTTTGAGAACCATGTTTGATGCTGAAATCTGAAAAAATGCCGGTTATAGAAAACAACTGTGTTTTTTAGAGCAATTGAAGAAGACTGTTGCATTTCGAAAGTCCCAGTTGAACTCTATTTCAAACTGTTGCCTACCAAACGGGAGAAGAATAAAAAAGATGTGTATATTGAACTACAGGAAGTCAAGACTAGTTTGTGATACTTGTTATCACTATCAAATACTATTTATTGAATTGAAGTAGGTAAAATGGAATTCAAATTGTGGTCCTAATAACTCCAACAAGCAATCCACTATCGCCATGATTTAACATCCATTAGGAGGGAGATATATTTATCTTCGTCAAAAACGAGCCTTCGTTATGTTGAGAGCACTATGAAATTATAGTGTGTAGTAGGTTCTATCTAGATTTCAAGCCTCAATCAATCCATCGTACACGGTAACGAACATATACATATGGTTAATTTACCAAACTACAAACTACCGTCTGAGCTCAACTAGATACATCACTGTATATCCCATTTATATACATCTCCAAGTAGTATAACAACATAGTAGTGCCTTGATAACAAACAACTACAAAATAAAGCTATATCTTAAATTTATAAAATAAAATTTTATTCGGGAACCATAAGTTGCATGGTATATTTTTAAAAAGTTCAAGATGTATTCAGCAACCAACTAGAAGGTATGGCTAGGAACCTTTACTACAAAATATTAACTTTAATAAAGGAGTTCCTATTGTGGTGTGGGTTACTTATATCAACACATAAGTAGTATAGAATGGTGATCAGGCATAGAATGTATTTCAGTATAAGATCAAGAAGGAAAGGACGAGGAACGGAACGCAATTAGTATTAAAATACATGAACAATGAAATCTGAGACAATCGACTAATATTTGCTAAAGGAACAATCAAGTTTGAGACGATGGATTGATATTTTGCGAACTAACTACTTACACTATATGGTTCTTAGATTTTAGTGAGATGTTCTATAATTTTGTGCTCAAATACATTCGATTGTCCCCACTCGCGTTCTTTATCAATACGCTATCAATTGACACTAAGAACGCGATCGGACCATCGTTATATTTATATAGCTCAGCTTACATCCATAGCTCAGATAGAACTACTGTGAATTGTCAATAGTTAGTCTTAGTAGGCTACATTCATGATGCTTTTCTCGTAACGAAAAAAGTTCGAAAGATGACCATTAGTAAATAAGCCCATTATTTTAAACTTGACACTGTTTATCATCAAGTGACTTTGTTCAATGATGAATGAAAAGACTCGAAATATCAGAACAATAAAGTAATAATAATAGTCATATACGCTACCTAGGCAACACACATATTCATCCGAATAATAATGTAAATAAAACGATATTTTAGATAATTCATGAAAAGATTAGAAAATTAGAAAAAAAAATTTAAAAAATAATAAAAAAAATCACAAAATGCTAAATGTAACACAAGAATTTTTTTTCGTAATTTTCATCATTTTACCAAAACGTTTAGTGAATAAATTGGATAACATAAAAAGGAAACGAGATTTCATTGACTTATCATGATTAGGGAAATTCTCGACAGTCCAATCATCATTGATTCTTACTTCATTATAAATAATAACTAATTCTTGTAAAGGTGTCGATGATATAGTTGGTAATAGTTTTGCTTCAACTGAATTGAATGCAGCAGTCAAAGCATCTGAATCATTATCAGGGACTATGGTAAGTAAGAAAAAAACGAATAAAAATTAGTTAGAAGAAAGAAGCGTAAACATACAGACAACTTCATTTACTAGCGATAGTTATATTGTCTAAACATCACTGACGATAGAAAAGTGTAATGGACATGAAACGGATCATCAAATTGATAAAACATTTTTCAGAGATAGAAGTAGGAATTATAGTCTGAATGGATAAATAAGATGACTAATTGTTAAGTCTTTTTTTCTCTATCCTGATTCACCTTCGATTCTTTTGCGTATTGTTTTATACTACTTATTTACATTCAGTAAATAGTTGTATTCTTAGCAATTTATACGCATACGTTGTAACGCAAGTTGTGTAATATTCTGAAATATCTACATATCCTTATAACGTTTATTGTATTTATCATTATAATTACTTTATCTCAATCACTGTAGCAGTTATCCACAATTGCGTACACTTGTTAAAACGCAACATTTTCTATATTATTTTGCTCCTGGTTTGGGTTTCGCTTGTTGATAAACTGTTACAAAGTTTAGGCATAACTATTATCACATGTTGTAATTATTCTTTATGTTACTGTTACAGGAAGGCCTTTTTATTTCATACATAGAACATGTTAAACGCCGCGGACACCACGCAAGTTGAGGTTTGTAACTAAATTTTGTATATTATTCAATAAAGAACCGCAATTTTAAACAAATTGTTGTTTTATGAACTTCGATTTTGCGCGTATCTCAATTGGGTGTCTTGCGCGCTTCGATAGACTTAACACTAATTAATTATTAAACATGAAAATGTAAAACTTACTTTCAGGTAAATCAATCGTTAAACTAACGACTGCTGAAGCCGGTTGAGCAATAGCCTGAAGTATTTGAATCCATGATGGAAATGGACAATTATTTGAGACAACTACATTTCTTAACATTGGATTATGATCAATTATTAGAGTGGTTAAAGATATTCCAGGTGTTCCAAATAAACTAGAAGAGATAAAAAAAGTAACGGAATAAAAGCACTAGCTGTGATGTTTTTTCCTCTCCTTGAGCAATGGATACAAATGCAGAGTAATGGTAATTTCTTAACAAATAATGCAAAAATGCAAACCAAACCAATTATTTACCGACTATTATAGATCATCACAATAATGATAAAAATAATTTAATAATATAATTCAGAAATTAAATGCTAATATTCTTGTAATGAGCTTTCAGCAGTGAATAACATCATCATTTGAATGAGGTCAGAGATGTTGTCCGACTGTGTAAACAGAAACAAAGGTAGCAATATTAGAACTCCTTGATGCATCCACTGTTCAATTCTGTAAGACGTAACACAAATCAAGTCCTACAATTTCTTTTCTAACAAAAAGAAGCGGCAGATATTTGTAGCTGACGGAAATGAATGTCAATAGTGGATTTTATATTATTGGCGCCTCATTTGAAAAATATATCAATGTTAAGAGAGATCATCATTGTCACAGAGAAATATAGCTTTATCAATGATGTCTTGATCAATATAAGAAAAATCTGCATACCAAAACAATTGTTTTATTCAGAACAAATGTACCAGCATTCAAATGGATTAACAGAACAGGGAGAAAAAGTAGATCAATCAATAAATGAGCTTAATTCATTAATCAGTGTAAACAGAATAGTTTTGAATAGTCCATCCCTAAATTGACCAGTCCAGTTTTCTACTGATTAGTGTTAGAGGATGGACCGAGATGATAGAAGATTCTAATGTAAATTCTCTAATATTTTTATCACTAACTTTCTTATTCACTTTTACCAAGATGTACATTGTTACTTTCCAATTATTGTTCTGATTCAAACGAAGTATCATGATGCAGGAATACTAAAAAAACTGAATAATATAATAATCCAGTCAAAAAACTTAATAATCTCCGCAACCCTATACCGATAATTACCATGTGCTCACTAGTGATTAGCTTCGTGAGTGAATTCTCGAAGATCTAGTGAGAAGCCGTGACCAGTAGAGCTATTCCGTCCCGAGTAGAGACAGGTATCTACCTCAGTACAATGGTAGATGGTCGTGCGATTTCGTGGACCGGTCAAAGTTAGACATTAACACTGTTGAATGCCCGCTCAGTGGACTAGAGGTCAAGTGTTCATGCGCGAGACTGGAGACCCTGTGTTCAAATCCCGCGAGTGGGATCGTGGATGTGCATTACTGAGGAGTTCTACAATAGGACGAAACGGCAGTCTAATGCTTCTAGGTTTTCAATGGTGGTCTAACATCAATCAGTTCATGATTTCAGTTAATTTAATTTATTTATTAAAAAATTTTGCGAAGAAAAATAGTTGAATTAATGCAGTAGTCTATTTGTTTTATCTCCGCTGTTAATTTCAATTGGTTGGAATTTACATTTAAAAAAACGTGAATGAATAAAGGAGACAGATATTCATCCTATTATGCCTATACACAGAATAATAACAGCTTTACACAACAACAACACAAAAACAACAGTCAGCTTAATAAATGTCTATAAACATAAATGAAAGATTAGAAACGATATTCTTAATAAACGAACCTTTTCAAACTAGTTAAACAATGATAAGTTAGTTGACAATGACCCATGTCCAATATTTGTAAACGAATATTTCCCTGTTGGATAAATATCAAAAGAAAGATGTATTTTGACTGACTATAGAAAATATTTTGATTATGCAACGACGGGATTATAACTTATGAACGAGTCAATCAGAAACGATTGAAGGATTTCAAGGTCATAGTGATAACTTCAGCACCTGGTGCTCACGTGCAATCGGTTCACAGCGGATTTTAGACAAAACGTGATAATTGAGCGGCTACAACAAATGGGTCTATTGAGAAGTTCCTTTATTTGTGATTGTGGTAATCAAATGACTCGTGCAGACTACCGTGATATTTTCTTTCAATTTAATATATGTTGGAGGAAGAAGTCTTTTAGAATAAGGTTCTTTCGCTCAATCCAGATTGAGACTAAGGTAAATTATGACAACTGTTGCGAACTGGATAATAAAGGTACCCGTAACACTGGCTGCAGCCGTGTACTACAATATATACGGAGGAACGCAGAGCATACAGATGCCTATATAGACTTGGTTATGTGCATCGTGTCGTTATCCACAAGTGGCATTTTGTGGACTCGACAACCGAAGTGCACACAAAGGATATCTAAGCTATATGGTTGAGAGTGAAAGAGATTTAGCGACCTTATCATGGCTCCAGAGGCCGACTATTATGGAGCCTTATGGATGAGTTCTTCTATCGTATGTATTACGATTTTAGAGCCTCTGAACCGCTTTCTAACCTTGACAAATTTTTGAGCCATGTAAAAGAAGTGTATTCACTTTAATTCTTTGGTTTTGTCCAACATATTTTTACTCTATATTAGCTGTTTTCCAATTGGCTAATGTTTTTCAAGGTCACCGAAAATTCCTTCAAAGGTCGTCCATGAATTATAGTCTCGCAATGGGCCTACTTCAAAGACTATATAACTGAATAAAATGTGAAGCCGATGTATTTAAATCCAATCTATTCACTTAAGATGTAATCGTATCCCTCCGTTAGCATGTTAGGCACCGAAAGGTAGTCAGCAAGAAACTCACCAGTAAGATAATCTAAAGAGAACTGGTGCTCAATGATAATTCGATGGTTAGGGCTTTTGACTTTTAGTCACAGGTCCAAACTTGACCCACATCGGTTTTGAGAAACGGGTAGCATCACTAGTCCCAGAATTTAGAGTGACTAATAGAAAAGTACATAAATTCATACCTTGTAAGTGAATTGATAAATAAAAATAAATGTATCTTCCTTAAATTCCCTTCTATTAGAAGACGTATTGAATGAAACAGTAGACGATGACAAAAAGCTTGATTACCTAAATATTTTACATCAATAGGTTATGAGTGTCTAACGTCTCTAGATGCATAGTGATAATATCAAAAAACAGGCGCATAATTAACTATATAAATACAAATAAAGCATCACTGAGCCAAAATAACAATGGAAATTCAAATCTACAAAAAGAAAAGTAATCAATCAGTGAAGAGGATTTCTAGATGCTATTTAAACAATCCAGCAACGAAATCCGACTTAAGACCTTCTTGTGAAGTTGCTGGATAGTAGGAACAACATTGCTAGTTAACTTGGGCGATCGGTGAAGATAGGAATAACCCATCACTCTGATATAAATCGGATGAACCTGAGATCTATTTTCAAGGCCCTCTCAAAATCTAGCGAACCACCTGATGTGTATGCTTATGGACATGAAGCGTATGAGTCTCGGTTAGTATGGTTTGTGTATACAGTTATATGCAAAGGGTGGGTGCGTGGGCCATCACAAAGGAACGTTAGCTAGAATGTGTCTGCCCCATAATATGAAAGTAAATACTAGGAAGAGGTAATCATCAACCTCCCCTAAAAGAGCGCTCATACTTATATGTCATGGAGTGCAGGAGTGAAAATCTTTGCATCAGCAGTACACATGTAATGCGTAAGAGAAAGTCTATGGTAGCAAATACGTTCTACGGGACAGGTGATCATCTACCCTATCAAGTGGGTAAATATACTTACATATATGCTACTGAGTGCATGAGTGAAAACTTGTAAGCTCCCAGTACACATGCAAACTTATACATGATCATGGCGCGATCCCTGAGTGTCAAGATCTGGCATAACGATTTCTCACAAAATCACACCCATGTGGTGGATTTATGAGTCTTGAGAAACAGAGAGTATCTCCAGAAGAGCCAATCAACTTTACTAGATAAGGTTTCACCAACCTTAATACGGCTAAAAACATTAACACTTTATTGTTCAAATCCAATGAATAGAATACATAAAAAAGTATTAATCCATAGAAAACAAATATTACTTTAATTAATGCTGAACAAATTGAATTCAATAATTGATCACCAAATGAGGATTCCTTGAAAGTATTAAATTTTTCCAAAGTTTTCATAAATACTTCAGATGAATTATTATTTAACCAATTTAAAGATGATAGTTCCAGTGTACTAACAGGAAGATTTATTGGGCATTGTTTATTTGTTGAAATGTTTTGAAATGTAGAACATCCTCTTAAACGTAAACATTTTAGAGCTTTTAAACAATTCATAGATAATAAATAATTTAATTGATTAGGAGAGATTTGAGGATTCCAGCTTAAATCCAATTCTGATAAACAGGATACAAATGAATCTGTACACACACACAAAAAAATAATATTTCAAAAGAGAAATGAACAAGGATATGAAGAAAATATTGATCAGTACAGGATATAATTCAAGAATATAAAATCTACAGACATTAATAATATTGAAGGCAATAGTCAGTCAGTCAGCTACAACGTAGGACCAGGCACATATATGCATCGGTCCAAGTTGCCATACCGCATTATTACAGCAAGATGAACATCGGATTCATAGGAGTGGTTAAGTCAGTGGTGATAATATATAAAAGAAAGATTGCATATAAGGATATAGTACAGGAAGAAAGATATGAAGTGATCTTAATCTTTTAGTTTAAGGGAAGACAGAGAGTGTATACAATATTTATATAAATATTAACATTGGATTGGTAGCTGACAGTGGAATCTAAGACCTAAATTATGTCTTATATATTCGTTTAACACACGAGAATACTGGTACAACCAAACACCAATAAATATACGCCATACACCCAAGGGAATTAAATTGTGAGGAGATAAAATGAGTAGCAGCATAACTGGAAATAAATAAATGAGCCATCTTTGGTGTCGTCGTGACATTAGTCTAGCTGTAAAACGTCGAGTTTACAGTGCATCAATGAGAGTAGTTTTGCTCTGTCCCTTCAACTTAGGGATGTTTGAAGACACTTTGTGTTTGATCATTTTTGCTTCCGAAGCATTACAACATCATGTTTTAAATGCCTTGTGTTCCAGTGCAGTGATAACTTAATTGGTGTCATCATCTTGGAAGACCAGTTTTACAAACTTGAAAAAATATCTTACAAATGTCATCCTAGCGATTTACACAGCATCCATTATTTGTCGACGAAGGGACTTGGTACAAAAAGTTGAGAAGTGGTTATCTTAAGACGTGCAGCGTAATATGCAGTAAAACTATATAATGACTAGCACATGTAATTCCATTATGATTTCATAATTTGGGTCCTCAAAACAGAGCAACTCAGTAGATTAAGATAAGGCTACGAATAGAAACCAATGGCTATGGTAAGTTTTGTTATACATTTCTCGTAAAAATTAACTTCACTGAAAATAATCCTATTTGGTGGTAAATTTTAAAAACTATTTCACCAATTGTACACTACTCTAATTTGCTTATTTTTACTGATGTATCTGTAATTAACTATACTCCTTCCTTTAACCGTTCACAATTCCATTCCCCCCACTTACGTGGTATATGATTTATTTTGGTGTTCATTAGTATTAATACATTCTTTATGTAATAAATAAAAAAATTAATCAATTTCTATGGACATAGGGAAAACATACACCCTAGATTTAACTTGTTAACAGTAATTTGTCTAAGCAAAGATAGATATTGGCTAGCAGTGGAATTCAGGTTGACGCGAGTTTCGTCCCATAGGGAATCGTCAGTTAGATGTACCTGCATCCCAGAGTTGACGTTCACTCTGGGACTTCAAACTATATAACGAGGCAATCCGCACAGGATGCATAGATGTCAACATGAGACTGACTAATTGCACTTTTAAATAACAATGCGAAGATACAAGCAAAACAACACCAAGTGAATTCAAATTCACCCCACTGCACAAGCAGGTGGCTATCAGGACTCAGTAACTGAGTGGACCACGCGATGACGTTCAAAGCGAATGGTACTGGGCTCGAGTCCCACAGTGAACATCAACTCTGAGGTGCAGATACATCCAGCTGACGAATCCCAAATAGGACGAAACGCGCGTCAAGCTGGATTCCACTGCTAGCTACTATCCACTTTCGCTTAAAAAGCTTGTGACATGAGGCTATATCGAGGCCATTCGCACAAGATGCATATATTCCAACATGAGACTGATCAATTGCAATGCTAAATAACAATGGGGAGATATAATTAAAACAACACCAAGTGAATTTATAATTTGTCTATATATATATATATATATATATATATATATATATATATATATATATATATATATATATATATATATATATATATATATATATATGTAAAATGAAATCTACCTGTAGACAAACTACGAAACATTTGTTCATTTTGATAATTTACAGTCATTGTATTAGTACCACCAAGTGAACATCCAGTTAAATTCAAATAATTCAATTTAGGGAATACTTTTAAAATAGTTTCAATAAATCTTATCCAACAATTATTATGATTTGTCGACAGGTCATATTCTATTAAATTAGTATTCTCTAAGTTATCTTGTTTTATATTACAACCAAGTAATGGATTATATGAAAGATTCAAATAAAGAAGTCGTGGCATAAGTACATCTGAGCTAAAAATTAAAAGAAAAGAATAAAAAAACTGATTAAAAACAATATAATAAATTACGATTAATCAGTTGTTCTGAATAATGCCTAGACTCCAAATACCCTGATACAGCTGAGAGTGCGAAGAGTCAGATCTCCCTCTCCAAATGCTCTTAAATGACCATGTGAATATAACTAATGCCACTAAATTCCTACTCACTGCCTTCTCATGATGGGGGTATTGTTTACGGAATTGAGAGGACGAAAAGCGAATGTCCGTCGCTTTAACCGGGTTGGTGGACACGGAGAGTCCACTTACGGGAGTCGGGAACCCCTCATTCCAAATCAATGGTGCACATGGGATCCAGGATCCTAAGGAAAATAATGGTGTGTGAACCAATTGTTGGTCACCAGCTACCATGAGACGACTATATCTTCTAACGTTGCTCTACTGCCCTTTCGTTTAGACCTTTACGTCAAAGGGTCGGGGTGTGGCCCCCTAAGAAAACCACCCACTTCGGTTTAGGCACCCAGACAGTATCCCAACCCTGACATAAGTCCAATGATTTATGTGGCGCATATCTAATTGGTGCCTTCTTGTACCAACGTTTATATATTTAAATAAATAAATAAAAATCAGTTGTTCTACATATTTTAAAAAAAGCCAAGATTTTAATAAAATCGATTACATAATGATGAAATAGTTCAGTTTGAACTGTTTCTCATTTAATTTCAAATGACAAAATCATAATACCATTCAACTGTTATAGCTCAACTCGTCATACTATGATTTTATTATTTCAAATAATATCCGCTACTATGGTATTGGTAAGTTAGTCTAGAGGTTATTAAACCTTTTCTCAATAAAAAAGCACAGAGATAATACAAGAAAAATGTACTTCAACACTATGAGACCGAAGGTCCCGCGTGCAGGATCGTGGGTGTACAACGTTAAGGAGTTCCATACTCGAACGATATGGACAAGTGTTTTCAATTTTTCAATAGTGGTCTAACATAGCCAGAATAGTCCAAATAAATGTTCGGTCAAGGATCGCTACTGTTTCAGCTGTTTGGAGGATTCTTGGTCTGACGAATTTAGGTAGACAACTATTAACACAACATATTACTATAAATGATTGCTCCAGTTTGCACTAAACGAGCTAGAAATTGAACTGTTAACAGTTTTAAATATACCTTTGTCTAACCAAAATGGAAGGTACTGGCGAGCACGAGAATACAAATTGCTAGAACATCTACTAGCATAACCTGCTCCACAAGAGCAGTTGGATAAACAGATAGAGAAAATGTTGGCTAGTCTTGGTAATTTATCGTTGAATCTCGGAGTGATCGTCAGACACGTTAAAGTAAAAAAACATTAAGTGAAATTTTTCTGCACTAAGAGTCTTTTGAATTTTTCTGAGCAACTTTAGCATTAGCACTTCACTGGGTATGTCACCACTAAATTCATAGATACATAAACAGAGAATTTTTGCTTACTGTTAGAACCTCCTTTTCATTTATTTTCTTGGTTAAATATTTATTTCTAAATTTCATTGTATTCATTTTCTTTAAAGAGCTTTAGTTTTAAACGATGTATTTACTTTAAGCCTGTTCACTATTTAAATTACTAAGTTGAATATATAACTGCAGAACCTGAAGACATCTAGATTTATTTCGGTAAATAGCTACAAAATAGAGGCAGTACTAAGTGTACATAGCAAGAAAAACTGAACTCGAAGCGCAGGAAAATTATCGAACCGAAAGTGTTAGGAACCAGTCAGAACACAGTAAAGATTATTGGGAGACATGAATTAGCAAGAATATACTCCGTCAGATTTATTATTAAAGGAAAGAAATTGACATTCGTTAACAAAATCTAGTAACTTGAATTTAATTGTGGTTGGTTAAATAACATAATGTAACATCATTGATCTATTGAAGCTGAGACATAACGTACCAGAATGTGAAACTGATTAACGAGAGTTCGAATAAATTAGAAACCATCAATTCACCTACGATTACAAGTATGCCTCGCTCTGACAAATAATAACTAGCATGAAAATTATATCCAAGATTTCCTGTTAACTACGAATACAAATAGTGCATACAACATGAAGTCACTTAGAATAATGGTTATATTATAACTTGATTGGTAGAATTTAACCAGAACTAAGAAAACTAAACAAACATGACTTTGATCATTACACAATAATCAATGTACAATCCAAAAAAAAACAAAAAAAAACAAAAAAGGAGAGAGAAAAATACCCCTTGTCTTCTTTGAATCTCTTTGATAAAGAGCATAGAAATCGACTGAAAAATTGTTCATTGAATAAATTCATACTTAAATTTAATTTAACCAGATGTAGTGAAAGTTGACATAAATAATCTGTTAAATTAATACAATTCATAGAAGAAAATTGTTTTGTATCTATAATATCTGTAGTTAAAGAGTTACCTGTAAATAGGAAAAGTAGCAAAATATCATAAAACAAAAATATAAGCAGTGACATATTGATAAAGAATAATTTTATTGGTAATCTGTATACATTTCTAGCTTATTTATCTTGAAGCATATCATTTATGTCTAATGTTTTCTATTAACATTACTATTGCTCCATAGTCTAGCAATGCTGATGTCCTATGATAACTTGACAAGATGAACATATTTACCATATTCTATGTTGCATATAATTGACTGACCGAATGATTCCCCCTAACTGATAGATTCTGATAATCGTTTAAGATAGTGTGGTGTGTGTTACTTATATCTACATAAGTAGTATAGAACGGTGGTCAAGCATAGAATATATTTCAGTAGAAGATCAAAAAGGATAGAACAGGGAACGGAACGCGATTGGTATGAAAATACATGAACAATGAAATCTGAAACAATCGACTGATATTTGTTAAAGGAACAGTCGATGGATTGATATTTTGCAAATTAACTACTTCCAATATGGTTCTCAAATTTTAGTGAGATGTTCTGTAATTTTGTGCTCAAATACATTCGATTGTCCCCACTTGTGTTCTTGTTCACTACAATACTACTCTGATTTTATGAAAAGCTTACTATTTACTGTGAAACTAATTAATGTGGAATTCGGCAAGCAAGCATTACCACAATGTATGGTATACTTTCCTTGTCATCATTTATCACTTAAAAGGAGATATAAGAAGTGATTAAGATAGAATTAATCTTATAAATAAATATAATGTAATACTAAACATAGCTATTACAGTTAAATATATTGAAAATGTTTACAAATGACGGTGACTGGTATGTAGTTAGACGAAATTGAAGAATGTTTTTTCCATACATTTTATTGAATATTAAAAAGTTAAGTAGATATAAGACGGGGAATTTTTTCATAGTGTTGTGTCTAACAAAAGTACCAAATGAATATGGAGTTGTTTAACTAATAATCCCTTTAAAAAATTGTTTATATTACATAGTGTTTAGATTATTTGCGGTTATTTTAATTTTCGTTAACTGTTAACTTTAACTCATCCTGTGTCTATAAGACATGTATGGACCAATATAGATATTTTTATCAGTGCCTAAATTTTTTAGGACTACATCAGATAAAAAGAGAAACGTATTATTATCCCTTTCAGCCTTAAAAGTATGTAAGAATGTTTCTATGATTTTTGAATGACATCGATCTACATACTTTGAAAACCATAGCAGTTAATGCCAATTAGGGTCATCTTTTTATTGCATTGTGATGTGAATCTTGATAGAAAAGATTAAGCTTACAACGCGTCGTAAAGGGCGATTTCACTTTACGATTATGAGAAATGGTGTCTTTGAGTTGAGGATGTTCGGCGACTATTTGTTCGATCATCATTGTCAGTCAGGGGTTCACGATAATCAGTGATAACAGATGGATCTGGAAATATAAATTTAGGAATAGTGACAATAATCCAATCGGTGTCGCAATTTAGATACACAGAATTAGGTGGATATTATCCCAGTTGGTCCTACATTTCTCAGTAATTACCGACGCTGAGAATGAATGAAGAAAGTAGTACGTTCACGACATAGAGCCATAGTATGACAGAAAAGACTGGTAACTGTCAATTCAAGTCGGCCAGTTGGCTGAGATCCTAAGCGGTCACTTTATTGCTATGGCATCATATATGGGTTGAATACAGAAGTTAAAGGTTATTGTAGTATGGTTTTCTATCAAAGTCTTTATAAAAGTGAGTGAATTCTTACTTGGCTCTATTTTTAACTGAAATGTATCTCATGTCATATGCTATTACTTTCCATACACTTATTTCTTCACAATATAATCGCATCTTTTGTGCAGTACACACCGAATACACGTGCGCCACACAAGTCACTTGAGTTGTTTATGGGTTGTGATACTGCCCGGGTGCTTAGACCAAAACTTAAATGTATCAGGATATATGTGTTTAAATAATAATAATAATAATATGATTTATATATGAAAGCGCCCCAAATGCCCTGGTATGGCCGAGAGTGGGGTGGACCCGCCCTCCCTCTCGAAATGCTCTCACACGGCCACGCGTAAATACCCTCTGCCAGGGAACTCCTACTCACTGCCTTCTCGCACCACGGGTGTTGTTTACGAAAATGAGAGGACAAAAAGCAAATGTCCGGCGCTTTAACCGGATCCCAAATCAATGGTGCACATGGGCTCCAGTATCCTAAAGGAACAAATGGCGTATGAACCAATTTTCGGTCACCGGCTACCATGGGAATGCATCTCCTCACGATGCTCCACTGCCTTGTGGGTTAGACCTTCAGGTCGAAGGCTCGGGGTGTGGCCCCCTAAGATGACCACCTGCTTCGGTCTGGGCACCCGGGCAGTGTCACAGCCCACACACAAATGATAAACTGTCTATATTTATGGAAACTACTTTTCTTGCTTCGACTAACAATCAAATGATTCAAATTATTATTATTATTTACTACGTCATTATTCACCCTCTTTTATTCCTACTCTGTCTATACTTATTTTCTCGACTTATACAGCAGCTCGTCTATGGTGGAAATTCGACTCTTTCTAAACGTTCTCGAGTCACTGTCCAGTTTAAAATTGTATGTTGTCACCGAATACGAGTACTGGGGCAGTTTTTCTGAAACCACATGCACCATTCAAACTGACTGCCTTCAACGTTCGCACACTTATGCAGGTTGAACAACATATAGGACTGGCTATATCTTCAGAAAATCTCAATATCGATGTTTGCTGTCTATCCGAGACCCATATTCAAGACTCTGATGAAGTACTACCAATTCGCTCTCCATCTGTCGCTTTATAAAGCTTGTTTTACGTGCGTTTATACGAGGAACCTGTGGCATCTTCGTCTGGTCTTGCTGGCTTTGGTGTCGCACTAACCACTAGAGCTGAGGCAGCACTAATCGATTGGATCCCTATTAAAAGTCGGTTATGTGCTGTTAGATTAGAGAGTTCCATCAAAGTGAGAAGAAATCGGCCTGAGAAACGATGTCTTTTCGTCATCCCCGCCTATGCCCCGACAGATTGCAGCCCGGATGTAATCAAGGATGAATTTTACCACCAGTTATCTGTTCTTCTCCAGAAAGTGCGTTCGACAGATATTGTAGTACTAGCCGGAGATTTGAATTCTCAGGTCGGGCGTCTAGGCACAGAACAGAGTCGTTTAGGTGGCCGATGGGGACTTGTTGGTCGCAGGACAGATAACGAGGACTGTCTACTGAAAATGTGCACAGACCACAACCTGTTTCTGGCTAGCACTAACTTTTGGGACAGTCATCGCCGACGTGCCCCCCGGCGTCCTCCCTCTGCATCTCAAGCCTGGACTCAGATTGATCACATCACTTGAGTAAGGACCGAGAAGTCTGATGCTCGGAGTGTTCTAATGAAGTGGAAGCAGCAGCTGCATCTGGTAACTACCGGGAGCTCTTCCAACTCATCCGAGCCACTGGCAGCAAGAAGTCTGGTGTAAGCGAAACAATCTGTGAGGATGACGGGATGCCAATCACTAACATCCATCGACGTCTTGAACGATGGGCAGAATTCTTCGAAAGGCAGTTCAACTGGCCTGCTGCTCCGGAAACATCGGTCAGACCGTCCTGCCCTCCATGGCCGGTGACGATTGATCCACCAAATGAGGCGGAAGTCCACAAGGAACTCCAACTTTTGAAACGCTACAAATCACCGGGCCCAGATGACTTACCTCCGGCTCTTTTTAAAGATGGTGGTGACTTCCTGACTAAGGAACTGACTGTGTTGTTTACAAAGGTCTGGGAGCTAGAGAGTGTACCAACGTCATGGAATGAGTCGATAGTTGTCCCTATCTTTAAAAAGGGTTCACGTCGTTCCTGTAACAACTATCGGGGGATAAGTCTACTTTCGATTGCGTCCAAGCTATTGGCTTTCGTCATACTTCGTAGGTTGTTCAAAATCCGAGAAAGACTGACTCGCGAGGAACAGACTGGTTTTCGTTCTGGTCGAGGATGTATTGATCATACCTTCACCCTCAGCCAAATGTTAGAACACCATCTTACTTATCACAGACCAACAATCGCAGTGTTTCTTGACATCAGGGCTGCCTTCGATTTGTTGGACAGGACTGTTCTCTGGGATTGTCTATTGAAGAATGGTGTGCCTGAGAAGTTTATTAACATCTTAAAAGCCCTATATACAAACACCTCAGGTAGAGTGATGACATACAACCACCTTTCTCCCATTGTTCCATTGAAGCAGTTAAATTAGACAGGGTTGCCCAATCTCACCATTCCTCTTCAACTTTGCCATCGACGACATTCTGGAAACAGCTCTGATGGATGTAAGTAATGGTGGTGTGGATCTGCTGCCTGGAGAAAGACTTCTCGATCCTGAGTATGCGGATGATATTGTCTTACTGTGCGATAATGCCCAAGACATGCAATCCGCACTTAATCAGTTGGCAATCAGTGTCCGTAGGCATGGTATGTGCTTTGCACCTTCGAAGTGCAAAGTACTTCTACAAAACTGGCAGGATCCTAATCCCATACTCACCCTGGATGGTGAGCCCATGGAAGTAGTCCAGAAGTTCGTGTATCTAGGTAGCTGTGTAAGTGCTGGAGGTGGCGTGAGTGATGAGATCAATGCACATATAGTGAAAGCCAGATCGGCTTATGCCAATCTGGACCATCTTTGGCGCCTTCGTGATGTTAGTCTGGCTGTAAAAGGCCGGATCTACAACGTGTCGATGAGAGCAGTTCTGTTCTATGTTTGTGTTAGCGGGACATAGACTAGATTAAAGCATGCTCAATGCATGATTGCTTTGGTGCACGCTGATTGGCTAATTCTTATCCAATCAGCACTAGTCGATTGTTGGAGAATACTCTGGAATCTTCTTATGTAAAAACTATAAATATACTGACGTTTTTCCCTATTGTGCTTCTGGCCTGCATCTTGCTTCCATCTAACCTTGTTATTTGGAATATAACCTCTTTCCTGTTCAACCGTGTTCTGATTTGGGGTCTTGTCGAGTGAATCGGTGTCGAAGAATACTAAGTAATAGGAATGGCTGGGTTATACCGTAAGAAAGAGATTATAACAGTTTGTGAAACCTGGCCTCTCCGAGTTGAGGATGTTAGACGACTCTCTGTTTTCGATCATCGTTGTCTCCGAAGGATTGCTGACATCCAGTGGCAACACCATGTTAGTAATGCAGAGGTTCGGCGTCGTGTGTTCGGGCACAGAGACAGTAATGCAATTAGTGTCACCATCTTGAAACACCGACTTTGGTGGCTTGGACATGTTCTACGAATGTCGTCCCAGAGAATTCCACGTCGTGCATTATTTGCCGACTCTGGGACTGGTTGGAAAAAGCGGAGAGGTGGTCAGTATATGACATGGTGTGTGGTATGGAAGAAAACTGCAAAGGACTGGCTTGTGTTGGTCCTTCACGACTCCCTGGTTGGGGTCCGAGAGATGGTGGAACACAGTGGCTAGAGACGTTATCAGATATGGCTCAGAATAGGAGCCAGTGGTGATCCTGCTGTAACCTTCTTTTACTTTCTTCATAAAACGTGGTTGTATCTTCCTTAACTGAAAGATTTCTTCTGATTGTACCCTTCTGTTCCCCTACTATTACTATTATTATTATTACACTACCTTACACCTATCTCTTCTTCATTATCTTATTTTATTTTTTTTTCTTCTTAAATTCTCATTGTTTTGTGTGGCGCATATATATTTGGCGCACTCCTGTAGCAATATATGTGTTAAAATAAATAAAATAATTATACATGAAAGCAATCATGCACATGTCTAAAATTATGCGACGCAAGACTGATAAGAAAACACAAAATGTACTACTACAGTATAAATAAGTAAATTAAAAAAGTTTTTAAGTGATAGATGCTAAACGATTTTATGAAAGCTTAGCAAAACCATGTAGTATTGATTGATTTTGATGAAAGTCATCGGATTAATGTTATAGAGTTTATGTTACAAAGTGTAGTGAAGACTTCCTTAAGATCAGTTTCAGCTAAAATAGATCAGTAATAAAGTCTCAAAGTGTGAAGCTTTTGTGACACGAGATTGAACCAAAACAGGGAATATTAACCCCCATAAGATTACATATACACTAACACGATTGGACTTCTGTTGACTACTTCTAGCCTCCTAAGAGTGCCATTTAAAAAATAAAACAAACTACTGTAAACAAATGGTGATAAGTTGAAGATAACACATACGCGTACACACTTGAAGTGCAGATAACTTGCAGAATTTGGACATTTTCAAAAACACCCGAATTTATCTAAACATCATCCTACTAAAAGGATTCATCTCAAACTGAGTGAAACAATATTCTGATGATGGTAAATATAGATCTACTTGGATAATACATGACGTATTAGTGAAAATGAACCATTTACTAAAGGAAACAGATGTTAATAAGAAATTAATTACTAAAAATTTAATTGAATGATAATGTACCCTGAAGTTTTAATTCTGTAATCACTCGAATACCACCATCACGAACTAGTTGACCTAACAATTTACAACATTCTATATCTTCTAGAGAAAGATTTGATAAATCCACAACTCCAATATTCCGTGCTTTATCAATGACTGAATGAAGGAATGGTGACACAATATCGTGAGGAAGTTTATTTGACTTTGACTCTAAAGAGGGAAAAAATTAAATAATGAAAGAGTAATAATGAACAGCTTAAGGTCACAGAAAAGCAAACAAAACATGGGGGAAAAAATCTAAACATTTGATCAGAGTATGTTATGCAGATTGTTAAATTTGATGATGTCTATCACGAAGTGACTCTGTTTAAACAAGCATTGAAAACCAAAAATCATTGGACAAATGTTTCACTCTAGAATGATACTCCCCAACAATATACAACCACAACCGCACCAAAGAACGAACTCAGAATTTTCTTAACTCATGTCGAGTCCCTAACCTCCCGAATCACTGTGCTGCCACCCAAAGGTTTACGTTTTTTTCTTCATTCAATTCACGATATGACGTGACTACCATTCATCGTCAGCGGTGACTTTTATCTCAAGCTACACTCAAAGCCTGGATTAGTAGATGAGCGAAGAAAAACATTTAACAACTTTCAATGATTCTACTCTGGGGTTTCACTGTGTATAGGTAGACCGTTCTGCCTCTATAATGTGGCTCTTAACTGTTTGGTGGGTTGGAGAAAAACTCCACGTTGTCACATCATCTAATTGCATCGTAGTCAGTAATCACGGTTGTTTTCGTTTAATTAGTCGCTCAATTATAGATATATTGGAATAATTTCGGCGAGACTAGAATTTATGAACGAACCAATCACGTATAAAATATCAGGTCATGGATTTTGGCGCGAAATTCACTCATCAATTTGGTCAAATGGCGTTTTGACATTTTAGCTGATGTCAGTTCGTGATGAAAACCCTAAATCTAATTCCTAACCCTAATCATCAACTGTAAATCATAATTCTAATTTCTCACACTAGTTCATAACTTTCATTTAGTCCTAGTTAGTAGGTGGACATTCTCAACGTCACTTTAGCGTCTCTCAAAGGTCATCAATAAATTTTAGTCTCGCCATAATTTCTATTATAGAATTAATTGGAGGTATGATTTCTGGTATGTTGTAATCTTTCTTCCATCAAGACTGACTATGCTACACTTGAGACGTCCGTAGCGTGATGAAGTGGTATTGTCGTCGTAGTACACTACATTTTTCGGGTAAGCCAGCAACAACGACGAGGAACGAAACACACCTTTCATCATGGACTACAGTGTAAATAATAGTTCCCCCTTCATTTTTATTGATCTCCAGGTGCATGGTCAAAATCGGGAACATGAGTTGAATTTATCCTTATTCTTTATATGTTAGCAACATTTTTTTAAAGCAAGCTGTAACATTACTATCTGGTTTTTCAAAACAATGGGATTTAGGACAAGTTTGAATTTACAATTCAGTGGTTAAAAACCAAGCCATTTAACAACAAGCCTATAGCTCATCTGCTAAGTAACAACTTTCAGTAGAATGAGTATGGGCAGTACATCGCATTTAAACCGTATCAATCAACTATAATTCGTGAATTGATTTCCTCCGGTACTACTTCAAACACAGAATGTAACGTCATGATTCCACTATACGTAAAGAAGAATACTAAAGTCTGATATCACAGTCACCTATTAAAACTTATCTCCTAAGTACATGTACATTAGAGAATAGCATAATGTTATAAATTAAAAACTAATTTATTGATTAATGACTAAACAAACATCATTTCACTATAAGCTAGCAGCCAAATAGCATTTGTCTAGAAGTTTCATATTTCAATTAAAGCAGTAAATAAACCTAACTACTTGCTTTCTTTTCAAGTTAAGAACAGACTACTATATATCAAACATGACTACTGAAAAAAACGAATGGAATGGATCATTTACCATAATTCAAATGTGATTGAATATGTTGATTTGATGGATTAGTTGGGGGTTTTTGAGTAACAACAGACTCGTTTAATTCAGCTAAAAGTTCAACAACTGATCCAGATTGACTTAAAACTGGAATAATTGAAAATAAACGATCTGAAGGAAGTAATAGAGCTCGATCTCTAGTACATAGACGAACTAATTGTTCACCGGATACTGTGATAGGAATATTAGAATTAAATCCCAAAAGAATTTGACGTCGACGATATGCTTCAGTTGCTAGCCATGATACACTACGAGACCTATTTCATTTGTAAAATAAATATATGCACTTTTTGTTATAATAGTAGAGTAAAATAATTTTCAAATAAACCAAGATAAATAAGAATACAACATCCCATTCATCTAAACCATTATTATTTAGTAATGATCAACAATGATCGACTGAAACGTCACATCATATACAATCAACGCTTTGATAGAATATTCGATTAATTATTAGTAAATTACATATAATCTTAAAACAATAACAGAACATATTTGGCAGAAATAAAAACACAAATTAAATCATTGTTGTTATTTCATAGTAGATGTTAGTGAAGGCCAAACAAGCTTTTAGTATACAAGCAAAAATTTCATCAACAACAAGTATACTTATCCTGACGACACTTCCAAAACACGTAATGTGACTGACACGCTCAACTCTTTATCATCAAAAAAAAATAATCACGGAGACTAATCTGTAATTAATAATCTACATTTGGAGGTGAAAACATTGTTTCCTACGTTTATATTGTCACCAAAGATTGAGTATTCTCAAACACTAATACTTTGTTTATTAAAGCGCATAAACATAGGTACGAGGAGACACCACATGAATGATTCGATTTGTGTGAGGGTTGGGTAACTGCCCGGGCACCCAAACCGAGACAGATGGTTTTCTTAGGAAGCCACTCCCTGAGCCTTTGACCTAAAGGTCTGATCCACAAGGCAGTGGAGCAACGTAAGGAGATGCAGTTCCTTGTTAGCCAGTGACCAACAATTGGTTCATACGCCATTAGCTCCCTTAGGATCCCTAAGTCCATGTGCACCATTGGTTTGGAATCAGGGTTTTCCAACTCTTCTAGGTGAATCCTCTGTATCCACCAACCCGGTTAAAGCGACGGACATTCGCTTTTCGTCCTCTCAATTTCGTAATCCATATCCGCGCCACGAGAAGGCAGTGAGAACTCCCCTGACAGTGGTGGTATACGCGTGGTCATGTGAGAGCACTTCGAGAGGCAGAGCGAACTCTCACCGCTCTCAGCCGTACTAGGCCACTCGGTCATTTATATAATTTTAAGTTGATGAAAGGATTGTCGATTAAGAATTACTTATTGAAAGATAGAACAAATCAGTCTAAGAAATGTATATACAATGTTATACTAACAATAAAAAACCGAATTTCACACAAAACTTTAGGATGGAACGTCTATAATTTAACATACTGATACGTTTTTTTACCGTTGAAAGTTAAAAAACACCTACTGACATATTGTGTGTTGTGTTGAAACAATCCGTTTTTATGTAAAATTCTAAATTGTTGAGTTAATCTACATAGCTATAATTTGTAAACTTACATTGAATCAACAGGAACCAATACCGATATATCAGAAAACGCTACTTTAACTGAATAAGATGTTGTTTCTACAGAAGAGAAAAAAAAAACAGAAAAAGGGGCTAAATGTAATAAATGAAAGTTTAAATTATCACTATTGAAGAAAAGGTGCCAATATAGTGTGAAATATAACATTTTCTTTCTACTTACTCAGGTGAACAACAATATGTATATGTGTTAAAGTTACTCTTTCTGTTTCGCCGATTTCTTACACATTTTCAACCATTGGATATGACATAATTACGTAAGGCTAGTACTAAAAACCATAAACGAAAGATCTATTGCTCCCCACATCCTTGGAAATAACGATACAAAGACAGCATGTATCAAAGATCTGAGGAGAAATGGTATGATTACTCTACAAGTATCGATAATCAACTACTGGGTTGCAGGTTTAATCTAAATTCTGGGTAGAAACCTAAGTTCCTACAATGTTTGGCATACGCTTCATTAGGCACACTGCTAAATTTGTTAGAGTTAACTAGACTTAATATTTTCATACAAATACCATGAAATAATTGATACGATTGTGCTAACACTCACGTGGAAAATTGGTTTGTAGGTTTCTGTGTTTGATCAGAACATTAGAACTACCGGATCTAACTTAATGATCATTAGCATATAATAGTTTTGGCAGAATAGAATATCGTACTGAGTCATGTAGTACACACATGACAGAATATCTGACCGAGAATTTAGGCTAAACAGTAGTTTAGTTATTAACGCAGTTACAAGTAGTCCATACACAATAAAACCCAGAGTAGAAACACTAAAATCAATGGTAGATAGGATATTACAATTATTAAATAGTGTCACATATATTTTTAACAAACCTGACTGTCTATCTTTGCTCATCAACCAGTTACAGATCAGTATAGCAACAACAGGTTTGATATTTTTATTCTATGAATAAGGTTACATATCGCAATAGCTAATAGGCTACATGAATACGTCTTTTTCCATACAATTCAAAAACTTACACTTAAAATCAGGCACAAATTAAAAAGTCACTAGAAATTTGTTGGGTTTATTCATCTGAACGATTTAACTATGAAGTCATTATATTTTTGAAACAACTCTAATAGTGTAAATTCTACGAAGTCAGCTGCCAAGAAGATTCCTCTAACAAAAGATTAACACAATTTATCATCTTGTGCCAATATACGACTGATAGTGAGATTATAATATGATTTCTTTAACCAACATCTGTCACATAAATGACCGACAATGAAATCTTCATGAAGTAAATCACTCAAAGCTCCGAGAACACATGTTGCAATATCCCCCATCATTAATATCACTACTAAATAGTCAGACAGAATTCATAAGACAAAAAAAAGAAATTGTAGTGAAAGAACTAATAAAAAAGGTTACCGATCGTTTAGAGAGCATTTTTTACCTGGAAATTCATTTGTAGGAAGTTTGGGTAGTTTTAACTGATCATTATTAACTGTAGCTGGTGGTAGACAGTTATTCGTATTAACTGAACTATCTTTGCCAGAATGTGAAGATTCTTTGAAGGAATAATTCAATTGCTTATTACATTTAATAGGCGTAGAAGTAGATTTCGGTGGTAAGTGCTTAAGCGACCCTCCAACAACTGATGATGATGGTCCTGGTGGGAGTGAAGATAAGTTATCATTTTGTGTAGAAGTAAAAGCCATCTGTGGTAAAAATTCCAGATCCTCCTGACGGGAACGATTTTTACTAGATGCTGTAGCTGAAAATTATTGTTCAAGGAACAGACAACGGTAATACATTAGAAAATTGCATATAATCTGAACAGGAAGATACTACTTTCAATACAATTTCTTGACATTAATAAATCAGTGGCTCGTTCATCAAGTGCTGGTCAGACCAATATAGG
This sequence comes from Schistosoma margrebowiei, assembly GCA_944470205.2. Lineage (NCBI taxonomy): Eukaryota > Metazoa > Platyhelminthes > Trematoda > Strigeidida > Schistosomatidae > Schistosoma > Schistosoma margrebowiei. The sequence continues at coordinate 7,457,329 of OX104028.1, forward strand.
TTGATACGAACTTCTTAATTAAACCTCGCATGACAGTTGCAATCTATAATTGGAAACTATGAGTAACAAGAGATAAAATAGGTTTCAGTGACACAGTTACATTTATTCTCTATCGATACTAATAAACATTGAGTTAAATGTTCTGTAGTGGATGATGAGAAGTGTGACTTAGTGGCTTTGGCAATCGAATTTCAACTGCGCCTACAGGTTTAAACAGTACTCCAACTACTTAAAATTTTAGCACTTTAGTCTAACCCACAAGGCAGTGGAGAAACTTCTGGTGATGCATTCTCGTGGTAGCCGGTGACCACAAAATTTTCATACATCATTCGCTTGCTCACAATTCTGGAGCTCACGTACACTACTGGTTTGCAAGGTTTAACAACTACCATAGGTGGACACTCGGTATTCACTTTTACTAACTTACTTACTCCCGTTGCTCTTCGTGGAGAAGCATAGGCCACCCACTAGCATTCTCCACCGAAGTCCACCCCGGGCAATCGTTTCTGATTGTTTCCAGTTGCTATTCATCCTTTTGATGCATGCTTCCAATTCTCCATATAGTGTCTCTTTTCCGTTTCCCATCAGGATTCCAAGTAAGCGCTTGCTTCGTGATCGATATTCATTAACCCGGTTTAAGCGCTCAACATTTGCATTTTGTCTCCTCGCTTCCATAAAATGTACCGCCGTCGCGTGAAGGCAGTGAGTATGACATTTCTGACAGAGATTATGGGCGCGTAACCTTATGACAGCAGTTAAAGAGGGAGAGAGGACTCTTCCCACCCTCAGCAGAACCAGGACCTTTGGGAGCAGTAGCATCGCTGACCCTTGAGCAAAATCATTTATTTCAAAGTCGAGAGTACAAACTTATACTTAGTTAATGAGTTCGTTTTAACTAATAATTATACTTGTTAAACTGTGACTAAGTAAATGATCTGAGGCTAGCCTGGAAACTTGTAGTTAGTTCCGCATCGGCTTTTCGCAGCTCAAAACTGAGGAGTCCACATTTACGATGGAAAAGCTGTCAAGTGCTTATAGACTATCAATGGGATTAGAATATATGATTCCAACACCCATGATGAAACTACCTGTTAAATTCCTCAAACACTAACATGATATTGTAGGAGTAAATTTTTTAAAATATGAACTATATATGAAGATTTATGCTATTTATCATAAAAAATAAATGAATTCAACATTTTAAGTCGATATCCTACCAGTACATTTTCCACGTTTAACATTTAAAGCATCAAAGTGTTCTTTCACAATTGTACTGGAAACAGATCGAGATCCTTTTGGTTTTTCGTCTAAAATCAACCAATCATTGTCATTTGCATCGATTACATGTGATGTCTTTCTACGTTTTGCTAAGTCCATACTGTCTGTATTACCAGATGACTCGCACTTATCCACAAAACTAAGTCAAGGAAAGATATAAAAACAATGAATACATTTAACATAAATGAAAGTAATTTACAAACAGCCTATTATATTTTATGAGAATAAAATTTGAAACGAAGACGTATTGTGGAGTTTGCTGAAGAAAATGCACAAAAAAGACACTACTTGGGTCAAACATGTTAACTTTGATTTATTTAGCAGGATAGTATCACTAGCTCACAAGTAAAATGTAGCTCACAGTCCCGTACAAGAATCCGTACTCAGTTAATGAAGAAAATCACACACTCGTAAGGATAACACAATTAGAATCGGAAGTGGATTGACAAGTGCAACACATTTTCCATATCCTATGTGACTAGTCAAATTACACAGCTGGTAAAACCAAAGTAGATGGGATGAGGTTCGAAACTAGAACTGATAGAAAAACAGTAGTGTAGAATTCATCGACAAACCTGTTCAGCCCACTAAAAAGTTCATAAGAAAAACGATACAATCAGCTAATGTCAATTGTTTACCGTGTTTTTGAACTACCAACAGCTTTCATAGCCTGTTTATATGATTCAACTGCATTGACTGATTTCTTCAATTTAACAGGAGGCGATGGTTGACTGTTCTCATCTTGGTCCAAATCAACCATTAAATCATCCCAATTTCGACTACGAAGAGATTGTTTGTTGAATTTTGTTTTAGATGAGATCGGTGGTACTGAATCCCGGGTTTCACATAAAGACGAACGGGAACCAGAGCCAGGATGGCGTGAATACGATTTTTGATTACTAGTATTATTTTTTATTGCTACTGACGACTCTGAATCATCGGAGGAATGGTTTTCAGGAGTTTCTCTTTTAAGATTACACCAACGATCATAATCACCTGTTTTAAGAGCAGAAAATAGGTAGAAACTAATCTAATGAAAAACTCGTAAATAAGTGTGAAAATAATATGACAAATTAGAAAACAGATATCATTTGGTTATTGTGTAACCCTTATTATTAAACTTAATGTTCGCTAGAATACACTCTGCAGTATAAACGCACGTTGATAAGCAGGAGATACAGGTGCTGTGATTTAAGAAACCAAGAAAAACTTTTGTATTCACACCAACATTTTGAAGTTACGGACACACCACAGTTAGTAAGATTTTTAGAAAAAGTGGTCGGGTCAGTATGTACGCGACTACTAATTTCACCATTGACTGCCGACGGTAAACTAGTCTGTGATTGCTTGAAGGACATTCCGCCTACGGCACAGGTGACGCAAGTTGGTAAAAGCCAATCAAGCCTTATGGATCCGCGCCGAGATTTCGTCGGACACCAACACACCAGGGCTCATGAAACCTCAAAGACTTCAACATTGAATGATCGACGCGCACAATCAAATAACTCCTTATCACAAGTTTAGACGTCGATACAAACTAGTCCTGAAGCAACATTATGCATTGAAAGATAGATAAACACATCCCAAACGTATTACATTGCTATTCTGGATTTTTTCAGTGTCTTCAGCAAATAGGACTATGTCACGTGTGTAGTGGGTTTAGCCAGTCAGTCAATCACAGCGTAGAACCTGATGCGTATGTACATCGGTTTAAGTCCCCATACTCCATTAGCACAGAGGGATGAAATTGTCATGTTAAATCCCAGAAGAGAGGTAGTGACAGTATGAACCTTGGATTTACTGATGAAAAATAAATCCCTGGATAGTTAAACGATCAGAGCGTTTTCTCTAAAAGTATATCAATGATGAAGAAAGTGAAAAACCTAGATTAACACTGCATGAGGTTGACAATTCTGATGGCAGTTCTCCATAAACTTTAACTCGACCAGTAATGTTTGAGTAGAGCTGGAACCTATTTGGTACATCTTTCAGTGACAGACACAGTTACAGAACATCTTGATCAAAAGAGTCAAATACTGCTTTAAAGACAACTACAGCCGGGCATCAGGATGTTCATGAACCTGACCAGTGGCGAATATATGGTCAATACATCAACGTCCAGAACTGAAATCGGTCTGGTCTTCCCAATTTTGCTGTTCACAACCGATGATTAAGCGTCAGATGAGACTTATATATATATATATATATATATATATCACATACCCCCAAGACGACTTCTTATCGCAGCCAAAAGTTCACTGAATTTAGCGCGTTGTTCAGCAAATGTTCCAGACGCATGACGTGTTGGTTCCCATTGGTCTAACAGATTTGATAAATACTCTCCTTGTTTATTCCTAGAGATAAAAAGCAAGCATGTTGAAAGGTAGTAGAATATATGCCACTTGCCCAGAAATATGCCTATACATACACATACATAAGTGTGGAACATAAAAGGAAATTCGGGAAATTCATAGCGATAAAATATTGGATTTGCTTATTTAGTGAATAGTAGTGGCTTAGTACTTAAAGTACTTAACTTTCATGCAGTAATTTATCGGTTTGAACCCCACACCACCCCTTCTGTATAGATAGTCGGATAGAATCTACAGTTCACGCACAATGTAGCTCGAAGTAGAGAACATAAATCTGTACCTGGTGTATGGATGATAACAAGCATTAATTATTTCGAACAATTAGTTTCGCCATTTAGAAACAGACTGCAAAAGCTGTCAACATTTCTGGGACTTTTTCAACAGAACAAAACTGAAGTAGAGTAAACTCACTTGTGCCATAAATTTGCTCCCCTATTTACAAAAATCAACGCAGTAGTCAATGCTCCATTGTGAATGGCTTCAAAAAGTGGTGTGGAATAATCGTCCGGATAACCTGTATCATCTATTTTTGCACCATGATCAAGTAAGTAAGTGGCAATTTCTGACCTATCATGAAATGCTGCTTCATGTATAGGCAGCCAACCTGCACCATCAGGTACATTTACTGGATGACCCTAGAATCCAAAAATAAAATTAAAAGTATGGATGATTATTTAGTTTAGCGTAAAATGACATCATATTTACACAAACTACAATTATAACAGTAGGAAACACTGAGTCTTTTAAACATACAACGGACCTAGAATACATGGACAAAATAATCAATTTTAAGATAAGATAATAACCCTTGGATTTAAGTGCGAAATTCAATATTTGCTGGTGGATAACTTGTATTCAGTTAAGTATGAAGTGAAAGTTTCCAGTATTTGGTTACAAAGATTCTGCAAACAAAATATTATAAATAACCAAGCATTACTAACTATCACAAAATGTGTTTAAAACTAGTAAAACGATCCTTAAACAATTGTAAGAAATAACTCTGCTTTAACTGTTAACTAATCATGCAAATATCATAAAACTTACCAAAACTGACTATATTCTTTCGAGAATTGTGTCCAACTACCTCCCACATGATATCCTTAATCTTTCGACAAGAGATATGGTTCAACACAATATCGAACATGCATCTGCAAATTGTGATTTTTGCGCATCTGTGCATACAATCTTACGTCTGGTTAACCACATGGTTTTAAAAAATGCTTTTCTACAATAAATCCTGTAGGTGTATAATTTTATTTCCACATTACAACTTAATCAGACCTCACTCTAATATAATGTTAGATTCATAAATATATACGAGTAAAACATTAGATCGATTAAGATCATCAACTGCGATCCAACCATAATCACCAGTCAAATAGTGTCACAGTAACTTGGTAAATCACAGTATTAAATATGGATTCGTACATAGTTACTGAACTCCGCCTGGAGTCCCCACCGGAGGCTACTGCCAGTCCCAAGCCCGGATAAAGGAGGAGGGTTGGGCATGGGGTTAGCGTCCCCATCCCATAGAAAACTAACTCGCTTAAAAAACGCTAACCAGAAAAAACTATTCAAACCTTTTAGACTCTGCCCCGGGAGTCAGGTCTTCATTTAGAAGAACTATGACGCCTCATGATGAAAGCCGAGTTCCTTCGGAAGTTACGAGGCCGATGCCCCTTCTAACAACCAGAGCGACCATTTATTTAGGTACATGGAGTGTTCGTACAATGTGGGACACCGGGAGAGCCCTCGAAATTGCTGCAGAAATGAAGATATACAACTTAGAGTTGCTTGGGATCAGTGAAACACATTGGACGCAAGTTGGACAACAACGACTAACTTCAGGAGAGCTTCTGTTATACTCCGGCCATGAAGGAGAAAATCCCCCACATACACAAGGAGTCGCACTGATGCTCTCCAATCAAGCACAAAATGCACTTACAGGATGTGAATCTCATGGACCAAGGATCATCATCATTCAAAACAAAGAAAGAGGGCATTTCAATGAACATCATCCAATGATATGCGCCAACCAACGACTACAATGAAGACGCTAAAGATCAACTTTACGATAAGCTGCAGTCAATCGTCGAGAAGTGCCCAACAATGGACCTGACCATTCTGATGGGAGATTTCAATGCCAAGGTTGGAACGGACAACACTGGATATGAAGACATCATGGGACGACATGGAATGGGAGAAAGAAACGAAAATGGTGAGAGATTCGCAAACCTATGTGCCTTCAATAAACTGGTCATAGGCGGCACCATATTTCCACATAAAAGCATACACAAAACCACATGGACTTCACCGGATCACACCACGCAAAACCAAATCAACCATATTTGCATCAACAAAACGTTCAGGAGGACTATAGAGGACGTGAGAACCAAGAGAGAAGCTGATATAGCCTCAGATCATCACTTGCTGGTCGCCAAGATGAAATTGAAACTCAAGAAGTACTGGACAATGGGGCGGACAATATCACAAAAGTTCAATACGGCCTTTCTTCAGGATACTAACAAACCCAACAAATTCAAGATAGTCCTCAGCAATAAGTTCCAGGCCTTTCATGATCTACTCAATGGAGAAGGAACTACTGTGGAGAGCAACTGGAAGGAGATCAAAGAGGCAATCACTTCAACATGTCATGAGGTTCTGGGTCACAAGAAGCACCATCACAAGGAATGGATCACTGTTGATACACTGGATAAGATTCAAGAAAGGAGGAACAAGAAGACAGCAATCAATACCAGTCGAACAAGAGCAGAAGAAGCCAAGGTACAAGCTGAATACACAGAAGTAAACAAACAAGAGAAGAGGAGCATCAGGACCGACAAACGTAAATATGTGGAAGATTTAGCAACGACGGCGGGAAAGGCTGCAAGAGAAGGAAACATGAGACAACTGTATGACACGACAAAGAAACTCTCTGGAAATCGCCTCAAACTAGAACGACAAGTGAAAAGCAAGGAAGGCGAGGTAATCACCAACATTGAAGAGCAACAAAACAAGTGGGTAGAACACTCCAAAGAACTCTTGAATCGACCAGCCCCATTGAACCAACCCAACATCGAAGCAGCACCCACAGACCTCCCAATCAATGTTGGCCCACCAACAATTGAAGAAATCAGCATGGCCATCAAACAAATCAAGAGTGGCAAAGCAGCAGGACCAGACAACATTCCAACCGAGACACTGAAAGCAGATGTAGCAGCAAGTGCAAGGATACTCCACATTCTCTTTAATAAGATTTGGGATGAGGAACAAGTACCAAAAGACTGGAAAGAAGGACTTCTGATCAAAATACCGAAGAAAGGCGATCTCAGCAACTGTGATAATTACAGGGGCATTACTCTTCTTTCAATACCAAGAAACGTCTTCAACAGAGTATTGTTAAACAGGATGAAGGACTGCGTAGACGCCCAACTTCGTGACCAACAGGCAGGATTCCGTAAGGATAGATCGTGTACAGACCAAATCGCAACTCTACGGATCATTGTGGAACAATCAATTGAATGGAATTCATCACTCTATATCAACTTCATTGGCTACGAAAAAGCATTTGACAGCGTGGACAGAACAACACTATGGAAGCTTCTTCGAGACTACGGCGTGCTTCAGAAGATAGTCAATATCATACAGAATTCATATGATGGATTACACTGCAAAATCGTGCATGGAGGACACTTGACAAACTCGTTCGAAGTAAAGACCGGTGTCAGGCAAGGTTGCTTACTCTCACCCTTTCTCTCTCTCCTGGTGATCGACTGGATCATGAAGACGTCAACATCTGAACGGAAGCACGGGATACAATGGACATCTATGATGCAGTTGGACGATCTAGACTCCGCAGATGATCTGACACTTCTATCTCAAACGCAACAACAACTGAAGGAGAAGACGACCAGTGTAGCAACAGCCTCAGCAGCAGTAGGTCTCAATAAACACAAAGGGGAAAGCAAGATTCTCCGATACAACACAGCAAGCACCAATCCAATCACAATTGACGGAGAAGATTTGGAAGATGTAAAAACCTTTACATATCTGGGCAGTATCATTGATGAACATGGTGGATCTGATGCAGATGCGAAGGCACGGATCGGCAAAGCAAGAGCAGCATATTTACAACTTAGAAACGTCTGGAACTCAAAGCAACTGTCAACCAACGCCAAGGTCAGGATTTTTAATACAAATGTCAAGACAGTTCTACTGTATGGGGCAGAAACTTTGAGAACTACGAAAGCGATCATCCAGAAAATACAGGTGTTTATTAACAGTTGTCTACGCAAATACTTCAGATCCGTTGGCCAGATACTATTAGCAACAACCTACTGTGGGAGAGAACAAACCAGATCCCAGCGGAGGAAGAAATCAGGAAGAAGCGCTGGAAGTGGATAGGACACACATTGAGGAAGGCACCCAACTGCGTCACAAGGCAAGCACTCGCATGGGATCCTCAAGGCCAAAGGAAAAAAGGAAGACCAAAGAACACATTACGCCGAGAAATGGAAATAGACATGAAAAAGATGAACAAGAATTGGATGGAATTAGAAAAGGAGGCCCAGGACAGAGTGGGTTGGAGGATGCTGGTCTGCGGCCTATGCTCCATTAGGAGTAACAGGCGTAAGTAAGTAAGTAACATATTTACTGAGTTAATGTATATTATACATTCATAAAATAAACCTAGTCCTGTTATGAATTCTACTATGACATGTCCACTTAGTAATATCACTAATTTATTAACTGCGTGAATGATAAATTTATTTACATCAAAAGACAATAATAACACTTGGATTCACCTGTTGTAGGCTCGACTACCTTTTGCCAACTTGCGTCATTTATGGCGTAGGCGAAATATCCGTCTACCAACCAAAAAACGGGTTCACTGTACAGCAGTTCGTTCCTTCCTACTTTATGGCAGTGAAACATGGCCGGTAAAAATAGAGGATATTCGTAGGTTACTAGTATATGACCATAGGTGTCCTCGAAACATTGCTCGTATATCCTGGGACCACCAAGTGAGTAGTGCAGTTATTAAGAAACGGGTACTAGGTAAGGATGGCAAATCGACTGATGAAGTAATGAAACTTCATCAGTTGAGATGCCTGGGACACGTGTTACGTATGCCCAGCCACCGACTGCCCCGAATTGCGATGTTTTATTGTGTAGAAGTAGGTTGGAAGGAAGCTAGGGGCGGTCAGACCAAAACATGGCACAAATCCGTGAAGTCAGTAAACAAGTGGACTGAGCCATGTTGGTAGGTATGGACTACCTGGTTGGGATCCGCAAGATGATATCAATCGATGGTTAGAGACCTTGAATGATATGGCTCAAAATCATTTGCAGTGGCGCAGGTGCATCCACTCTTTGTGTTCTCCCAAATTCTAATCTTCTAGATTCTTTATGTCCCTTATTTTTCCTCTTTCCAAATTTATTTCACAGGATTATACTCCTTGAATAAAATCTTCGAACCCTAATCTTTTCAATTACTGCCTATACTTTTACTACCTCTACCACTACGGGATTTATATAGACAATTGTATCCGTGTGCTAATGTGGTTCTACGTTGTTGCTGACTGACTGACTGACTGACTGACTGACTGATGCTAATTAACCCATGCAACTATCTTCTGTTCGCAGAATGATTAATCAGAACACAAGGAAATTCATTCGATCTATATTCTATACTTCATGATGAAAAACTCAGATCACAACCTACAAGACCCCAATAAGACATGAATAAATAACGATTTGTATGTAACTAAGTTGTTTGTAGTAATAAAGCTGAACAACTGGTGTGTAATTAATCATGAACGGCATTCGACATATCAATAATCAATAAAGTGGAAGCTTATGATTAGGGGAATGTTAAAATACCATAAACTGAATATGTAATACATATAATTTGTGGTCGAATAAACTTCACAATTCCACATGTTCATCCCTATCTAACAGGTTACACTACATATAAAGATCAAAAGATAAATATTATCATTTTAAAAAGAAACTAACCAAGACTTCAACTAATTTTACTACATGATTCATATCACCATTGATTGCAGCCACATGTAACGGTGTTTCACCTTTCATATTGGTCTACAAAATGTATATATATACGAAGGAACAAAGTACAAAATCCTTTTAAATGAACCACTCAGGAGAAGTAACAAAACAGTAAATTTAATAGTCAAAACGAATAGTCAGTCAGTTATATCCAATATAGAATGAGACATATGAACACCGAAATAGAAGAAACAGTAGTGGTATCGGTGATTGTAAAGAAGATTAGATATGAACAATATGATTAGAGAAGAATAAATGGATTGATGGAATAAAACACATCAGCAAAACTCAACAATCTCTACAACTTCATACAGATGTATATATAAAGATCCAAGTACGGCCATTCAATGAACCTCATCTAATCAATATAAAGAACCAGTGTAGTTCAATCTACGTTTATCTGGGGTGATGACTGCCACTGCTAATGTCCCCGCTAGCGTAGGTTTAGCATCGAATCCAAAAGTGAAACATGCTCTCCTAGACTGGATTCCAACATATAGTTGCTTGTGTACTATCTGACCAAACGAAACAGCAAGGAATCGAAAAGATGGAGGGGTACATCATTGTCACTTCGTTATTTCTGCCTACACTCCCATAGACTGTAGTTCGGATAAAGTGAAAGACAAATTTTACAGAAAGTTTTCCACCCTCCTTCAAAAGCTAAGCGCTTAGATGCAGTAATAGTAGCAAATGGTTTTATTGCCCAAGTAGGTAGTTAAACCAAACTCAAAGACATTTAGGTAGGCCTTTGTGATTTGTATGCCCCCAAATGCCCTGGTATGGCCGAGAGTGGGGTGGACCCGCCCTCCCTCTCGAAATGCTCTCACACGGCCACGCGTAAATACCCTCTGCCAGGGAACTCCTACTCACTGCCTTCTCGCACCACGGGTGTTGTTTACGAAAATGAGAGGACAAAAAGCAAATGTCCGGCGCTTTAACCGGATCCCAAATCAATGGTGGACATGGGCTCCAGTATCCTAAAGGAACAAATGGCGTATGAACCAATTTTCGGTCACCGGCTACCATGGGAATGCATCTCCTCACGATGCTCCACTGCCTTGTGGGTTAGACCTTCAGGTCGAAGGCTCGGGGTGTGGCCCCCTAAGATGACCACCTGCTTCGGTCTGGGCACCCGGGCAGTGTCACAGCCCACACACAAATGATAAACTGTCTATATTTATGGAAACTACTTTTCTTGCTTCGACTAACAATCAAATGATTCAAATTATTATTATTATTTACTACGTCATTATTCACCCTCTTTTATTCCTACTCTGTCTATACTTATTTTCTCGACTTATACAGCAGCTCGTTTATGGTGGAAATTCGACTCTTTCTAAACGTTCTCGAGTCACTGTCCAGTTGAAAATTGTATGTTGCCACCATTATTATTATTACACTACCTTACACCAATCTCTTCCTTATTGTTCTCTTTTCTTTACCCTCCTTACCTTTTTTTCCTTCTCTTTAAATTCTCATTGTTTTGTGTGATGCATATATATTTGGCGCACTCTTGTACCAATATTTATGTGTTCAAATAAATAATTTGTGATTTGTATAGGTGACTCTTTTGTACATTATTCTATACCTGATTTGAATTCCGAATACAATACCTTCAAGTGAGTTCAATAACTTCCATCTCTCTGACTTGAATAGTGGTCCATCCGTAACTACTAAAGTATAACTGGATAGTTGTGGTAGATACTAGTGTGTCAACTCGACTACCACTACGACTTATTACATTGACGTCTCAATGAAACCTGTGACTGGACTATTAAACATGCATTCAAATGGCGATCTATTTGAGGATCACATGGAGTGACTTTAAATCTAGTGTATGACCAGGAAAGACATTAGGTATGCTAAAATTGTGGCTCATTTCATACATTCATCGGAATATGATTTCGCAGAACAGCTTCGTGTCCAGTTACGCTATTGAGTAATTGCAGGAATAAACAAACCAGATTTAGGAAAATAGATTATTTAAATGCCAGGATTTTCTGAAGATATTGTGATTTTCAACTATTTAACTCGGTAACCACATATGAAATTCAGTCAGTTCGAAGGAACCAACAATGTAACATCGACTAATAATTTGTAACCGATTTGTATAGGCTGAAAATATCAAAAACAAAAAATTCATGAAGCGAGACCTAACTACGATTTTGCTCTATCATCACTGAGTGAACATTTACAGGTCTCGAGTGTTGATTGAATTTTTCATGACTTGGATGGTTAATTGATCAATTAATAATTTTCTTGTTTTACGAATGTCAAATAAGTAGCTTCCATATTGTGTATGATTCGCAGGCCCTGGGGTTAGGGGGAAAAGTGAATGTTTTTATCTTACGACATGGTCCCGTTGTATGAAAGAAAAACCGGCATATGTCGGTATATCACGACTCGCTGGTTGGGGTCCTACAAATGGTTAAACTCAGTAGCTTGAAATATTATCAGATATGTCAAAGAAGACAAACCAGTTCTTTACATCTTTCATAAAAGCGAGAGGAACACGCTTATCTGAAATAAGCCCCTCTGCGCCACATTGTTAACGAACGGTATGTTCTGTTATATACTATTTTCGTTTATTTCTCTCTCATTGTACTACTTTTCCGTCGATTATTTTTCGTGCCCGATTGCACCAGAATTTGCATATTAAATAAGACTTAAATAAATAAATAAACTTGTTCATAAGTCAAAATACCGAGTACGCTTTTAAAGCATCATACTTTACTGAATAATAATGGTCTTACTTTTAAACAAAGAGCTTTGCCGGATTTTTTACCCTTCATGGTATCCTGGAATTCATCCATAAGTTCTGCACTTCCTATACACTGTTCAAGTTCTAGACAGAAACGAAAGTGAAGTACGGAATATACAGTGCTATTCAAGACTTTTATGGGATAAAGTAGATTTGGGAAAATGAAAAAGTGAATAAATAATGAAAAGTTACACTGAAAGATAAAAAGGTAAAACTCTACTACACTGACATCTTTGAGTGACTCTAAGATTGACCCTGTCAAATCTTATCTAATTATTAGCCAATTAGAATCCAGATAATGTAAATGAAATATGTATTGCGAAAACAGCGAAAAAATGACAATGGATACAAAAATTTTCGAATCAATGGATTTGTTCAAGTTTACAATGAGTTCATCGGGATTAAACTCACAGTAAAAACGGTATAAGAAATTATTCATGTAACTGCAAACCATCCAACCTCTAGAGTCTCTATATATGATTGGAAGTATCTTTTTAAGTACAACCACATAAACTGTGTACCTTCGCCACTAGTCATCTTTTTTCCTCAATAGTCAAGTGTTTTGTAAGTGCTCCACGATCACGTCATCTTTGAAACCATCTAAAATACAAAATGTAATCAACATCACAGAAACAAACTATCCGTAACTCCTTTAAGTGATCCATGTAAAATTCTGAAATCCCCCACTGGTAAATCTCCTAATTGAATACTTGATTCGGTTTCTTAAGCTTCTCTAGTAACCCCCAGGCTAAATCTACACGGCAACGTGAACACGAGAGTAAAAACGCGAAATGTGGGAACAACGCTTTACTTCAAGGTTAGTTTATGTACAGAAAATAGAGGGTATTTATGGCATTTCGGATGGCCATTTGTTTCTGGAAAGTCCTGGAACCCTTTTAAAAATAGTAGCAGGACAGGTAATCATCCAATCAGAAATGTGACGCATGACTTCTCACTTTCCAGATGTTCTTGAGAAACTTTTATTGAATTCTGATTGGACAAGATAGTTCCCAGAGTTTCCATGACCTCTTTGGGTGTTTTGAAGAATTTTCTGGGTCTCCCTAACACTTACCTTGAATGTAATTAGTTGGCTCGAGGCCGTCAGTGTAGCAGTTTGGCCATAAAATGAAAGAATGGAAAGACACCCATAACAACAATAATATCTAACCTGAATCAGAGGAGAGTGTCTCTAAAAATTGTGTAACAACAGTTTCATCATCACTAATCGATGATGTATTCTTATCACTATCTCCTACTTCTTCATCTTTCTGTTCGTTATCTTCTTCTTGGTGATCGGATTGAGCATCACATGTCTGTTTAATTTGTTCTAGTTCTTGACGTGTTTTTTGTGACTTATCTCTATAATTATACTGTTCATAGTAGTCTAGTAGTTCCTTTAAACAATCAGCCTAGAATATAAATTTTTGTAAAACAAAAGAAAAAGACAATACAAAATAATCAAAAACATATTTGACATGCATACAAGAGCATTTATATTCCTAAACATATCAGGCAGTTAGTTAGAACCAATGTATAGTCAGGTGCAATTGTGCGTTGACCCCAGTTTGTTATACAACATCGGCACAACGAAATGAGAATGACAAAATTCATAGGGAAACGAGTCAAAATAATGTAATAAAAATGATGATGAAAACTACTAAGCACTGAGAATACAGATTGAAATGATAGACTATATATATATATATGTAAAGGACTGTTTAAACTCATTATCTAGTGAGATAAATAGTTAATATAACCGCATCATTGTTATAAATTCTGAGCCATGTCACTCTACGTCTTTAACCACTGACAGAGGTTATTACGCAGACCACAATCAGGTAGTCTATATCCACCCACGTGCCTCAGACCAATAGCCAATGATTTTATGGACTGATGCCAAGTTTTAATGTGGATACCCGTAGCTTTATCCCAGACTATTTTTACACAAATAGACATCACCTGTCAAGATAGGCGGTGGATAAAGACACATAACACATTTCCTAAACAGATCAATCGACAAAGATCAGCATGCAATGTATTTATATTAATTATAGTTTGAATAAAGTTTACTTACAATTAAAGACATAGATCCAGTCAACTTGGAAGCTTTATAAGCAGATAACAATGAGTCTAATGCAGTTGCTGAACCATTCAGAATAATCTTTTGGTCAGCTTCAATATTTTTATCATTAGAAACTGTACAGGAATCGATTATTGAAATTAAACGTTGAGCTTGTGCTAAACTTAACCAACTTGTAGCTATATCCTTTGTGGATAGTCCAGTGGATGTGGCCCATAAAATTTCACGTTTATACATCTCAGCACATTGATCATGACAGCCAAGTGTACGATAAGTTTCAGCCACAGATATTAAAGCAGCATCAACAAGTTCGATAACTTCATTTGGAGCAACTCCTGATTCTGAACAATATTGTTTATAGGCAAGTTCAGAGAATCCTAACTAAAGTGTATAAAATTAAATAAAGAAGCACAAGAGTTTATATTTAGATGATCTATTGATAAGTAGTCAAATGACAAGTTGCGTATTTGTATAGTTACCCAATGTGAGAGATTACAAGTTTAACAGTTAAGATTTAATTCATTCGAGAGTGTATGGCCCATAAAACTGATACTGGCCACTTGTTTACGACATTGAACCATCTTATTTTTGTGTTTTTATTGCATAGAAAACCTTATCTTCTGACTAGCGATCTTGTCTTAAATTTGAAATTACTCGGAGCCCTATGTTAATAATTCCATCGCGTAGGTAACTGCTATTCAGCCAGGTAATATGACTGAATAACATTTATTGGTCAATGGACTTGACTTTTATTTTAAACAATCAAAAACTCGACACAACAAGTCATCAAAACTCTACTCCATAACACACAATATTTTTAAGCATGATTTCTTTTAACCATTGAACATTAAACGTAGGGTAAATATTCAAATCTGAATTACTGCTTTATGAAATTGATCAAATAAATTAAATCAGCATTAAGTAGGTGAAATTGGATTAAAGATTACTAGTTACTGACAAACTACTGAGGTTTCCTGATCTAACCCTACGCAATTAAATAAAATCAGTACACGCTACTGATCTAAACAATTTTGATTTAGGATTTCTGAAGATTAAACATATACTTTGCTGATGAGTTTCAATTAGAGCGGGACTAAGAGTCAAAACATATCTTGTTACTTCTCATCGACCACTGAGTATCAAGAGTAACTCAATGGTTAATTTTAATTTTGTGTAATAAATAATGAACTGAAATTATTTTGATAGAAAATTAACGATATACTAGATGATTCCGTAAAAACGATAGGATAAGCATAAGCAGTAAACAAAATTAGCCAGACATTAGTTTCCCTAACAAATTTGTTTTTTAGGTCGTCCATTACGTGTTTACGTGTCACTGAATCGATCGATATAAAACGCTGCGCTTATCAAAACCTGCAGTCTCACCCGTTACAACAATTGGCGACAGGGTAGAGAAAATTTTGAACCCTCTAATTGGACAAGATCCAGCCTAATTATTTCGGCCAATCAGCACTCAGATTAATTATCGGTGTTCTTGGAAGTCATTGGTTGTTAATTGGTCACAGTATTTCTCATTACCCTGCTGTTTCAGAAAATGACTATCCTTCCTAATCAATTGCAGTTACTACTTGATCGCCAATAGCAGCGTTTCAGAAAGAGCCAGTTGAATGTTTTGGACAATTTACGCACACAACTGCTAAATCTCCCATGTTTCGGAGATGTGAAGGAAATTGATGAATTAATTTCTCACTTGCATACTGAACTCGAAAATGACTGCAGGACGTATGAATACGAAAACAAAAGCCTCTATGAATCCCTAACGATCAGTAATGCAAACGAGGCAGTCGCTCATGATCCGTTCAGCGATTCAGAAATGTCCAAGTCAGAAGCATGCCCTGCCGTGGGTTCAAATCCCACTGTGCCCGAAACATGTGAGGTATCCACCTCACAAGAACTCCTCGTGCCAGAAAATGTGTCCCATGCATCAAATAATGGTCAGGAATCTAATAGAAATTTCAAAGATGCTGTTTATTCTAGTGACCTATTATCCACTGATGGAATTTTGAAGAGGTCTGATGAATATGTTTCACAAGAATCAAACCTTAATGACCTCATGTCTGGTGTCGCTGATCCTCATCATCTAGTCAGTTCTAGTGAACCCTCTACTCAATGCGCAAAATATGCTTTAAATGGAATCAGACTAACTGTTACTTGGGTATATGAGGACCCAACATTATTTCGTGGGGGAGGACGGACGCAGAAAATTCTAAAATTCGGATATCAACTCCGGATCCTGAAAAAGAGGGGGTGTTAGGATGTGCAGAAAAATATACCAATAGTTATCATGTTAAGTCGAATGTTATCCTTGGACGTTAAATGTATATTTCCTATTGGTCGATATTTACTTCACTTTTTTAATATTGTGTAAATGTTGTTTTCTATTTTTATGGTACGATGTGGTCTGCTTGGTTAGTATATAAACAGAGTGTGTTTGAAATATATGATTCATATCTCAGAGGCTGTGACTTGCGTTCTGGACTCAACTGGCTGGACTAGACAGTGAAGCAGGGCCAATTGGGACTCTAGGTCATCCGTTACGTGCTTACGTCACACCAAATCGATCGATAAATACGCTGCTTCATAACCGGCAATCTCACACTTTACAACCACAACTTATTGAACACGTAAGCGATTATGTACTCTTTGAGCCGCACTGTGAAAGGAGTAGCGATGCTACCTAATTGCTTATACTAAACTATGTGAAACAGCCCGTAACCTAATGATTAAAAGCGAATATTTTGACAGGAACAATAGTAGGGTAGGGTGAATACATACAGCATACAACCCAAAATGAACATAACACATAACAGTATTGTTATATACCGTCCAACCCACTTCCATCTGAAAGATTTGGAAAACTTAAAAGCCACGAGAAAATCATCAGATTCGGACTGAAATGGACTGTTGTAAGTTATAGCACTTTACTATCTGGAAAGTTCATAATTTATTAGATATCATAAATTTGAAGTGGACCGGTAACGTGGTAAGCTCGCAATAAATCTCCAGTTAGTGATAACACATAAGACAAAACTGTAACGCACTTGTATCATAAATAGGTAACCAAAAAAATAGATATTTAGTAAAGAGCTGATGTTTTCTTATAATGAGATCTTATTAATTAATAGCGTTGGGTTTTCCGATACTTCTAGAAGTATCTTTTCATGAAGTAAGCGATTAAAAAGCTAAAACTATCTACATACCTCCAGTTGCCTACTGCGGTTGGCATAGACCTGACACTAGTACCTGTACTAAGATTCCGTAACTGCGCATATATTTTAAGCAAAATTAAGAAAAAAATTTTTGGAGCTATGATCAAACATGCACGGGAAATCAATATTAAGTGTATTTCTTATTTATCCGTAAAATATAAATCGAGTGACATTTCTTTTTAATTCTTACCGATATTTCTGATATTTTACACACAGATTTATTTTATTTATTTATTTGAACACAAATATTGGTACAAGGGAGCAGCAAATATATATGCGCCACAATAAACAATGAGAATAGCAAGAGAGAAAAAAGAAGGTAAGGGCCGCAAAAGAAGAAAAACAACAATAACGACCACAGATTTGTGTAAGGTGGTTTAGTAATAATGATAATAATAATAATAGCAATAATGATAATAATAATCATAATAATAATAATAGAGGAAAAAGAAAGGTACAACCAGAAGAAATCTTTCAGTTAAGGAAGATACAACCACGTTTTATGAAGAAAGTAAAAGAAGGTTACAGCAGGATCACCACTGGCTCCTATTCTGAGCCATATCTGATAACGTCTCTAGCCACTGTGTTCCACCATCTCTCGGACCCCAACCAGGGAGTCGTGAAGGACCAACACAAGCCAGTCCTTTGCAGTTTTCTTCCATACCACACACCATGTCATATACTGACCACCTCTCCGCTTTTTCCAACCAGTCCCAGAGTCGGCAAATAATGCACGACATGGAATTCTCTGGGACGACATTCGTAGAACACGTCCAAGCCACCAAAGTCGGTGTTTCAAGATGGTGACACTAATTGCATTACTGTCTCTGTGCCCGAACACACGACGCCGAACCTCTGCATTACTAACATGGTGTTGCCACTGGATGTCAGCAATCCTTCGGAGACAACGATGATCGAAAACAGAGAGTCGTCTAACATCCTCAACTCGGAGAGGCCAGGTTTCACAAACTGTTATAATCTCTTTCTTACGGTATAACCCAGCCATTCCTATTACTTAGTATTCTTCGACACCGATTCACTCGACAAGACCCCAAATCAGAACACGGTTGAACAGGAAAGAGGTTATATTCCAAATAACAAGGTTAGATGGAAGCAAGATGCAGGCCAGAAGCACAATAGGGAAAAACGTCAGTATATTTATAGTTTTTACATAAGAAGATTCCAGAGTATTCTCCAACAATCGACTAGTGCTGATTGGATAAGAATTAGCCAATCAGCGTGCACCAAAGCAATCATGCATTGAGCATGCTTTAATCTAGTCTATGTCCCGCTAACACAAACATAGAACAGAACTGCTCTCATCGACACGTTGTAGATCCGGCCTTTTACAGCCAGACTAACATCACGAAGGCGCCAAAGATGGTCCAGATTGGCATAAGCCGATCTGGCTTTCACTATATGTGCATTGATCTCATCACTCACGCCACCTCCAGCACTTACACAGCTACCTAGATACACGAACTTCTGGACTACTTCCATGGGCTCACCATCCAGGGTGAGTATGGGATTAGGATCCTGCCAGTTTTGTAGAAGTACTTTGCACTTCGAAGGTGCAAAGCACATACCATGCCTACGGACACTGATTGCCAACTGATTAAGTGCGGATTGCATGTCTTGGGCATTATCGCACAGTAAGACAATATCATCCGCATACTCAGGATCGAGAAGTCTTTCTCCAGGCAGCAGATCCACACCGCCATTACTTACATCCATCAGAGCTGTTTCCAGAATGTCGTCGATGGCAAAGTTGAAGAGGAATGGTGAGATTGGGCAACCCTGTCTAATTTAACTGCTTCAATGGAACAATGGGAGAAAGGTGGTTGTATGTCATCACTCTACCTGAGGTGTTTGTATATAGGGCTTTTAAGATGTTAATAAACTTCTCAGGCACACCATTCTTCAATAGACAATCCCAGAGAACAGTCCTGTCCAACAAATCGAAGGCAGCCCTGATGTCAAGAAACACTGCGATTGTTGGTCTGTGATAAGTAAGATGGTGTTCTAACATTTGGCTGAGGGTGAAGGTATGATCAATACAAACTCGACCAGAACGAAAACCAGCCTGTTCCTCGCGAGTCAGTCTTTCTCGGATTTTGAACAACCTACGAAGTATGACGAAAGCCAATAGCTTGGACGCAATCGAAAGTAGACTTATCCCCCGATAGTTGTTACAGGAACGACGTGAACCCTTTTTAAAGATAGGGACAACTATCGACTCATTCCATGACGTTGGTACACTCTCTAGCTCCCAGACCTTTGTAAACAACACAGTCAGTTCCTTAGTCAGGAAGTCACCACCATCTTTAAAAAGAGCCGGAGGTAAGTCATCTGGGCCCGGTGATTTGTAGCGCTTCAAAAGTTGGAGTTCCTTGTGGACTTCCGCCTCATTTGGTGGATCAGTCGTCACCGGCCATGGAGGGCAGGACGGTCTGACCGATGTTTCCGGAGCAGCAGGCCAGTTGAACTGCCTTTCGAAGAATTCTGCCCATCGTTCAAGACGTCGATGGATGTTAGTGATTGGCATCCCGTCATCCTCACAGATTGTTTCGCTTACACCAGACTTCTTGCTGCCAGTGGCTCGGATGAGTTGGAAGAGCTCCCGGTAGTTACCAGATGCAGCTGCTGATGCATAATTTTAATACAAGATAATCTAGATTTATGCATTTAAACTGAATATATCCCCATGGATGAAGAATAAATATTCTACTGTCGGTGATTTCATCCACAATTTTATTGTGATCAATACAGTTTACAAAAGTACAACTAGTCATATAGTCTTTATAGAGTAGTTCTTTGATAAGTTGCACTGATAAACATTATATTTAGCTTCGAAACGAAATGTTTACTGACTGGAAATCTAAAATTTAATACGATACAAGCATAGATTCTTGCTATCAATGATTAAAGGAAAAGTCACCTAAAAAGTGACGTCTATTCGTGCCATACATCTGATATACTATATTTACAATCGTAAAACTATCTAGAAGTGAAATCAGCATATACGTCACCGATCTATTATAATTACTAATCAAAATTAAATTATTATTTTCGTTAGTTACAAAAGCAACCCAGTTTTATGTAACAAACAAAACATTTATTTAATATTATTGTTTAAACTTTAGTTGTTTGCGATCTAACGAGCAACCAGAGAGAGTATTCATCTTTATAAACACTTAAAATAATAATGCAACTCATGACACATGCTATGCTGCACTCATAAAGAACAGATATGAATCGGGATTAGATTTATTAGAGACAGAATAGTAACATTTTCTCGATCGTATCAATTTTGATTATTGAAACTGAATGGTTTAAATCACAGAACAGTTCCAAGCAAGCTACAAATATATTTTTCATACACATATTTAATTCAAAATAGTTCATATGAAACTAAGACCAAGTATGAACTGTAGAGCGTCAAAGTACAAAAGTATTACCTACTTAGTATCCATGGTTTTATTTTAGCCTACACCAATGGATACAAACACTTGTAGCTCACTCTGTTACTTCAAAACTATTGTGTCCGTTTATGATATTTTCTTTCCAGTACAGAACACAAAAACCCTCCTAGAGGCAACCTGAGTTACCATACATGTATATCAACCGATACTTGCTAAAATTCAATAGGATAGGAATACAACATCATTCAATACTCATAAGAAACTCTGATTACAAAGTCTACTAAATAACTCACCATAAACCTATAGTGTCGGACTGCACAACCTTGAAGATCGATTCCGGAATATAAGTCACCCAACTTTTCATGGACACGAGAAGACACAATATAATCTTTTGTATTAGAGACTTCTTTCGGAATTTCATTTAGTAAATTCATCAGTCGGAAACCTTCATATATTGGTAATGTTACAAACGAACTTACTAGTTCTGATCATTTTCCTGTATTGTTCTGATGAACTTGGTGAATCAACTTTTAGTAATCGAAATACTTTCATTGCTTTACGACTATTACCATAGCAAAGGTAGATCTAATAAACTAATCGATTATACAAAAAAATACCAACAAACCTGAGCAAGTAACTCTTTCAGATTTATATACAATAATTTTGCTTCGTTATCTACACATGGCTTAGATAACGGCGAAGACAAAGTGGTTCTAAATCTTTTTAAGAGATTAGTGTCAAAACTCACTGAACAATTTCCAATGCTTTCTTTGTCTCATTTTGATTCATAAGTTTTAAAAATTCAGTGTGACAACATTCAGTGAAGGCATGTGTTGGGATATTGTTTATCAACATTTCACCAGCTTGATAAGAAGCACGAAAAAGTATTTTTTGTAAACTATACTTTCGTGCTAGTGTAGTGCACTGTGAAAAACTTTCGAAAGCAGCGTCATAAAGTCGTTGTGCTCGCTGAACGTGACCTAGGAGGTTAGTTAACAAATATACACCTACCAAGGTTAAGTAAGGATACCGCACGCATTTCAGCAGAATTTTTGTCATCTAAGTTAGGAGACAGTTCCCTAATTAACTTTATGCTATTTAGCAGTGCTTGATTAGCAGACTTAAGACTTTTGGCAATCAAAGAACCATCTTTCAAAGTCTCTACACGATTTAGAAAGCACCGGCCTAATGTCACATAGGCCCTCTGTTGTTCTGTTTTGTTCCCAATAAGTAAAGACAGTTGGAGATATCGATTGGTGTGAAAGATCGCTTGAGTGAAGTCACACATCTCTATGTAGCACTCTGCTAGATACCTGTTAGCAACTGCACACTGAAGATTGTCTTCTTTGGATTCCCATAGTTCAAGATACTTTTTGTATTCAACTAGCGCAGAATCATGAGAACCTTAATAATAATTGTGGTCTGTATTTGAACAATTACCTTGTTCAGAATAAATTGCAGCTATGGTTAAAGTCAGTTCCGCCTTTTCTTTGGTTACTTTGGTTTTCGCTCGTTGCTCTATCAACTCTGGAAAGAATATATATAAGAGGGGTATTCGTATGTTACTTCTGACGTTCATTTTTTTACAACAGATGGGATGGGCTAAACTGAAAAACTCGGTTGAGTATTAATTATTGTCTAATCCGACGTGATGTAATCACTGCACAAGATTCGAAAACAACAGTAAATCCGGTGATAACAACATAAATACCTGTAAAAGAAAAGGTAATTTAGTCGATACTAAAATAAAAATATCTCGTGACTTGATAAATTCAATGAATCAGTCACAACCTAGAACCTGATACGTGTTTACATCGGCTTGAGTTTCTATACCCCAACAGTATAGAGATGTAATTATCAGGTCAAATCCCATAACAGTAGAGGTAGTAACACTATTAGTTGTAATGGGAAAGATTAGGGATCAGAGATACTAGAGAACAAAATATAAATTAGTGGAATATAGACAAAAAAGTTATGAGGAATTTAAAATTTCAGAATTTGAATGACCGACAGTCGGTCTACATGCGCCGTTACAAACACTTTTGAGTCACGTTTTCCAGTCTCTAAACATTGGTTATGAAAAGTAGTCTAAACCTACTAAGATGGTTCAGTTCAATCGTCAGTGACTCCATGGACTGATGTTGTGTTTTGGCTTGGATTTGATACACATGAAAACAGTGGTGAGTCGAAAACTTAAGACGCACAACTCATAAGCGCTGTCGATACATCAAATGTATCTAAAATTTGCACAGGTTGGTAATAAAGTCAACTTGGAACAGCACTAGCGTCAGAAAATGCTTGACTCATTTTACGACGATCAGCTTCCACAGTTGGACATTTTTGTACTACTACTAAGAGTTGATTACAACCTACAGAACATTAGAGAATAATTTCGTGCCTAATATACCCTTTCCATTTATTTTAACTAGGTAAAAGAAAACTCATATAACCCAATAAGTGCGTTCAAAAGCTGGAAATAAACCGAATCCAAACGGTATAACGTTTTTTCCACCGAGTTAACGACAATCGGAATCTACTACCAGAAGATATGATGTTTGTGCCTTTGAGTGACTTATTCAACCACTTGATAAAAAGTTAAATATTAGGTTTATTCGATAGCGGGTTTGAACCCATTTTCCTGTGGCCCTCAGTCTTCAGTAATGAAGATAGTAGGTTATTGAACCTGTTTTAGTCCTTGCAGCTTGTTTTCGAGTGGAGATAGGTGGGGTATAAAACCCGAAATATATCTTCGTTAACGCATTTGAATGCTCAACCAAGTGAATATTTGTTCCGAAACCCATGTTGCCGTATCCGGTTGGTATGCGTTGTGTTGAAATCTCCAAAGATGAGGCAGCAATCAACCTTACTCCATATGAAAGTACAACTTAGAACAAAGTCGTCACTAAGGGAACGTAAACAACGGTAAATTACTCCTATAGTCACTAGCCTATCGAAATTTGGTCGTACAACCAGTTGCCTCACATGTGAAACAGTTGGGCGCCTCTGACGTACTCGATTGTACGCGAAAGTGATCTCTAACGTATAAAATTATGCCTTCATCACGACTTACAACTGTATAAATCCTAAAACAGATGTATCCTGAATAATTGGAGCACAATCTACATCTACAATAAGCCACATTTCTGTGACAATAAATATATCAGTACTTAATTCTTCCATCGTTATATTAGCTTGGACGTTTTATCTCTGACTACAAGCATTTGCGTAGCACACACTTAAGGTGTTTCGGGAATTACTCGAAATACCCGAAAACTCTGATCCCCAAGGTTTGTTTCACCATTTTGCCTTCGAGTTTTTAACACAGTAAGAGCGCTTTTCATTTAATTCGATCAAATGACCACTCTGGTCGAATACGAATATTCGAGTCACGAATTTTTTATGCCTCATTTAGTATAACTTCCTTTTCTTTGTTACTTACAGGTAACACCTTTAGGATTCTCTTCGGCTGGGTCTTGCTTTCAACGCCTCCACAGTCTTATTATCTTATTAATGTGTATTATCAAAGCCTTTCTTAAATTTCTGAAAACAGAGTCGGCCAACTGTGGATTGTGTGAATGATGTTTGGCAAGCTTATTTTTTAGCTCCCTCATATTCAAGATCAACGGGAAAGGATTTGACTTGTTTGAAAGCCGTGTTTACGACTTTCGTAAACACCTAAGACGAGGGAAGGACGTACCAGGGCATCTGAGGGCCTAACTACCGAGAGTTTTCCTTTGATGGTTCTTTTTAATGACTTTTGAATCAGCCCGTTTACTTACGTTATACAATTTGTCTCGTAATTTTTACTCCGCACATCGTACAGTTACGTTCAACTCACCAGCAGTGTTTGGAGTAAGTGCACTTTCGACAGGTGGTAATATTTTATCCTGACAGTTTGTGATTTGTCACGATTACGCGTAACAAGAGTTCCGACGAAGGCATTCCTCGCTTTGAGACTTGACAATGGGTGTCCCAACCCTTCTATAAAGGATAAGAGCCAAGCTGACTACTGTCGATTACGCTCTTGCTTTTCTCCTCGTCTGATGCCACACTTATTGCGGAGTCATGTTCACTTGGCGATTTCCTCATCAGAGTGAAAAGCTCTAGAACTTTTCCTAGAAGGATCGCCTTAGGCAACAAACTTTACATAACTTGAGTGAGGTCTGTTTGTAGCAAAGTTTATACGCAGTCTTTGACATATTGACACATTCCATGAAATCATCTTTTACAGGGAAAAGGCACAATAACCATCAGAGTTGATGATTTTGAACGACTACCTCAACCAGTATGTGGATAAAACAAGAAAAAGTTCAAGAGAGCTAGTCACGAAAAATAGGATAACGATAACGTTAAAAGTGTAACTACAAAAAAGTGCGATAGTGGTTTCATCTAGCAATGGTTGAAGCAAAACTTTAGAAAGATTAATGAGCTTAATAATAGGAAAATAGTAAATATGTATACACACGCGTTGGTTGACAAACAAAAGGATTCACTTAGTGTAAACTGATATAGAGAGGTGTAGAGAAAGTAATTTACATTTCTGGACAGTGCCAAAAGCGTTAATTTGAGTTCCAATTCAGCTTTAGACACGATAAAAGCTGCAGAAATCTAGTACCTCAAAACATTGAAAAACATTTCATCTTCAGAACACGATGATTAACGATAAAACGAGCAAAAAATAAGAAATGTTTGTACCGAAATTTTTTAATGGCTGAGTTTAATCATTGGGGTATAATAAACAATCTTCAGAACATGTATATAAAAACCACCTACATAGTTATTGGGTTGAAACCTGGGATTCCTAAAGACCCTCGCGAAAAAGAAACGATCGTAAACTGAAAAAGACAAACAAAACTCTAGATCTCTCTTTTAAAACCGTGCTTGTGTTAAAAAAAATGGATCTTTACCAATATTTTAATTTTATGCATTTTTTAGATGCTTCATTTACTCTAATGAGCCTAATGAATGCACCGAAATGCCATTCCATGTTATTGCAAGAGATCCCTATCAGATTCAGATTTGTGTAGTAAAGACAGAAGGCCCACGGCCTATGTTATTCGTTTTCTGGTATTCTTCTGTGAGTGTCTAGTCTTCTCTTGGTTGAGTCAGTTGAATGTGCGGACACCAGTGCTTCGGGTCACAGGTTCCAAGAATTGATGGATCGGCATGAAAACCTGTATGCCATAGATATTTTGTTCGTTCTTGGCTTTCCTACTCGCCCGCTATGTTCTCTGAGATGTAACAATCTAGTTGGAAGCAAAAGAGAGGACATGTCAGGCCCAAAATCATTTCTTAATATTCTATACATCAAAATCGGATTACACCCTAATGTGCGATAGAACAGAGCAAAGAGGCCTAGCTTCGCAAGCCGTTCTTTGTATGGTAAACCCCGGGGTTCTAAAACTTCACGGGTATCTGCTCTCCATGTTTTTTTTCCGAGACATTTGAGTCACCTTCTAAACGGGGGCTTGAATCCTGAACACAGTTCTCAAGCTTAGTTCTCACTAAGGTTGTATATAACTTGGTGAATGTCCGTCTTAAAGCCCATAGTTTTCTCAACCCCTTAGCTAAGACCTCCCGGCAATGGGCCGTGGTCTTAAGATCATGACTCACTGTCACCCCAAGGTCCTTATGAGACCGGACCACGAGTATAGGCATGAAGATGGCACCGGTATTCAGTAATTGACAATCTTTTTACCAGTAACACCTTCTAATATAACTCGTACCCACCAAGAGAAGTCAAAAGACTGAATTGAGGAGATCAGAAATTGTATTTGACGATTGCCAATATATTGGGATTATCTGATTTAATCTGGCTAGTGATTGAAGTAGCAGTTGAGCACGGCGTTCCCACACATGATCTGGTGCGGATGCATGACCGAGCGCCTTCAGCTAGGTGAGTCCATTAAAACTAATCTGGTCAGCAACCAATGTCGAAAACTTACAGAGCTATTTAGTTTGGGGATTTATTCACCGCTACAGGCACTTCAGCTATGCTGTATCTACTTACTTTTGTATCTCCACAGTTCATGTAGATACACTTTCCCACATTCATAAGCATCAGCCACTCCTTAGACCAGTTCATCACAATACTTAAGTCTGCTCGAAGTACACATGAATCTGCCTTTCCTGCTATTTCTCCCCAGATTTTTTACATCGTTAGCGTATAATAACATTGAGAACTCAACCATACCTGAGAGATCACTTACATACAATATAAAAAGTAAAAGACCTAGGACAGAACCTTCAGGTACTCTGCTAAGTACCGGCCTTCAGTTGCAGCACTTCGAATTTACCCTTACTTTCTCTCTACGCACACTATGATCCTGATGAATCATCGCGTAAACCCCATAATTTGCTACTCAACTACCAATGGTCTTGCCTTTTTGAGCCTGAAAATTATCACCTGGTTTGATTAACACAGAACACTGCAAACAACAGAATAATGAGAATTCTTTATTAACTATTTTTCACTAGCTTACTGCTTTCACCAACATTTTGTTGATTGATCGTTGATTTTATTTCGTTATCCACTGTCCGGTTTATAACTAATATATTCCAACACTTTCCGCCTACTTCGACAGATGCATAGTTGCTATTATACTTTCCTCAATGCCTATGGCTTACTTGGAGACCCTTATGCTATAACATAGTAATATACATCACTACATAGCTATCTAACCCACAATCTATTTTTTTAACCGTCTGAAGATCTTGTAACATGGTGTAGATTCCAAACTCAGTTGGAAATCTACGGACCTAAACAAATGTCTACTGACTGAACGAAGTCGTTTGGCTACAGCTATTGTGGTTACTCCTAAAATTTCAAGCATCGTTTCTTGGGATATTTTAGTCCGTCGTTCGTGATGCCAAGCATACGTCATAAAACGTCAAGATCGAAGTTTTTTTAGTGTCAATGGAGCCAAATTAAATGAGGAATCTCCTTTGACAAAGAAAGTGCACTTTGATACTGTTATGTGTCATACTTCAGTCTTAAATAGGAGTAATTATTATGATAGTGATGCCAGTTCTGATTTGAAAGTAGATGACGCAAAAGATCTTAGTTTAGACGAGAAGCAGAAACCCGAAATATTAAAGAAACCACTTGCGCCGGTTGTTGCGGGTCATGAACTCCCTAAGGTAGAGTTGAGCTACTTCGATATACTGCCAAGAGGGTACTTAAAGTTCGTACGTCACTTTGAGACATATGTAGCGTCAAGAGTCATTAATGATAGTCAGGGTTTGCTTTACCTGATACATTATTGCAAGGGGAAGGTGAAAACGGCCATCGAGAGATGCGTCATGATGAACGCCCCCGCTGGTTATAAGAAAGCTAGACAGTCACATGTATATGCTCGAAAAACCACAGAAAGCTTGTTTAATGCTGGGAATTTAGGTTATAGTGACGCTCAGTAGTTATCAAAACAGGCTATAAAAATGGAAAATTGTACTATGGTTACAGAACAAATGAATTTTACTGTTGCTCTAAACACTTTAGCGACTTTAAAACGAATGGTGAGCCTTCTGCCTCAACCAATGCAAGCAGAGTGTTCAGACTTGGTGGGTAGACTAAGAAGAGACGATAGAGAACCAACATTTGCCGAGCTTACCAAATTTACAACGTCTCGTGCCAGAGTCGCTAGTAGTAGATTCAGAAAGTTGGAAAACTTTCAAAAACGGGACATAACGTGATGATGAATTTTCACTTGTAGTCTGAACAGTGTAATAGTTCGGACGTAAAAACTAGATGCAGTATCTGTTCTGATGACCACATTATTTATAAATGCCCACGTTTTTTAGCGCTTGCAGTTGAAGACTGGTGGCCCCATTCAAAGACCATGAGTATTCGCCCTGTTTGTCTCATGCAAGGACACAGATCTAGTGAATTTAGATTGACAAGGTGATATAACGTTGATAGATGTGAAAGGGACATTACCAATTGTTTCATAGTGACTCACTAGTCATTAGCTCGAATGATAAGTCTGGTACAGAGAATTATTGTGGATTTATTGTCTCTAAGCAGTCAGGTCTGTTTGGGAACGATTCCCGTAAGATTAAGATCGGTAGACACTGAAGTTATCAGTTATGCTCTTTTGGATAATGGTTCTGACGCAAGATTGACAAAGTCCGACTGCTTGAGATTCCTCGGATTAAAGAAAGACCAAGTATCGTCGTTAATCCAGACAGTGGGTATTAACAAAACAATTAAGGTTACGGATGCGTCTTCTAAAGTGTATTCACTAAATCAAACTATTTTGACTTTGAATACAGTATTTGTTTGTCCTTAACTCAAGTACTGAATGCAAGCGGCTAAGCCCTATTTAAAAAGAGATGGCGAACTGTTGGAAAGATTCAAAAAAACTCAACTAAGCTGATTTCTAAAACAATAAGGCCCCCGTATGATTTCTGACTGGCTAAACTGGCTAACTAAACCCGAGCTCTATTTAAAAGGACAGTGGTATTGTTTCTCGTTGAGTTAATTAACTGTTTTGATCGTAAATTACGCATCAGAACTACTGTTTTTATACTTTAATTGCATCTACCCCAGTTAAAGTGATATTGTATTGAGTGTTTGGATTTTGCTTTTGTGTACTTATTGCATCGAAGCATACTTGGTCGACTTTTACTTGATTTATTTAGTTAAGGTTTGAGAATCCTTTTACATATCATGTTTCTGTCACCGTTCTAGTTGGTTTTCTAGATGGCTAGATCTGCTCATAAATGTGGACAACCATATTGCTTATTTTTCGTGGAGGAAGGGATGTAATGTGATGTGTGTAATAAGTGGTTCCATAAGATATGCACCCGATTAAGCCCCACTGCATATAAAAGGTGCTCAAAGCCCAACTCTCATTGGCTTTGTAGTTTTTGTTGCTCGAGCAAAACATCGCTTATCCAGGAAGCAATTAGTTTCCTGGTGTCGGCTAATAAGAAGGTTGATTTGGGCTGTACTGGCAACATTGGTACTGATGGCGAAGATTGCGTTAGTGTCTTAAGTGCTGTCACGGCGCAAGCCAGACATCTACCTGTTCAACCCGCAGTTAAACGTTCTCCCCCGAAACGATCAGTGAGTGACAACTCATTAGACGTTGGTGGCCATATTGCTACAGCTACGACTAGTGATCCAGATAAGACAATTACTGTCCCGAGTTGTTTTAATGTAGACGTTTCGAATGATGGAAAATGGATGACGCAAAAACGCAGAAGAGTAGGAAAGACAGCTAAACCTAATGACTGTTTACTTGATAAGTCTTTGGTGGACTCTCAGACCAATCCGCCAAGGTCCCATAGTACAGCTTCGTCCAACATTGTGAGTTACTCGCTCGACTCCCAGGACTCTGTTACAATAAAAAATAATCGTAAGATACCAATAGTTAAAATACAGGATCTAACGTCACGGTTGAAAGCTGTGAACACGGTTTCAAAAGAAGCCAAACCCCTCTCTAGTTTAATTATTTCGAATCTAGAGGAGTCGAAAGGCAACGACCCTGCTAGAAGACATGCACATGACCTGCAGTTAGTGGAGTCTGTGGTAAGAAATGTACTACCTGAAGAGGTTTCAGGGGTACATATTACAAAAGTAATACGACTTGGTAAATGGGTTGGAGGTGAGGCCCAGCCAAGAAAAATCCTGAAGCTGGTTCTCATTAGTTTTGAAGGAGACATATTATTGAAAAACGCACTATGAACTCGTGGCTCAAATATCCGTATTCCACCAGATTGGCCGCTTGAGGATCGAATCAAGTGGAAGAATGCTCTTACGAAGTTGATGACTCGCAAATTAAATGGCGAAAATAACCTTACCATCAAGGGTTTTCGGGTAGTCAGGTCTTGGAAGCCAATGCTTCCGAGGCCAGTATGGGTAGAACGATTGATCGCCAAAACACCTTAAGTGTGTGCTACACGAACGCTCGTAGTCTTGGAAATAAAACGTCCGAGCTAAGTCTGATGGTGGAAGAATTATTTCCAGATATAATCGTTGTTACAGAAACTTGGTTCACAGTAGATATGGACTGTTCTCCTTTCATTTCAGGTTACATCTGTATTAGAAGTGATAGAGTTTCATGTCGCGAAGGGGGGGTATAATATTATACGTTAGGGATCACTTTCGTATACAATCAAGCAAATCAGAGGCTCATATCAGTGGCACATGTGAGGTTGCATGTTGTAAGATTAAATCTAGAAATGGGTTAGTGACTATAAGGGGAATATACCGTAGTCCGTCTTGTCTTGCTGACGACTTTATCCTAAGACACATCTGTTCTTGGAGTATGGCAGAATGTTATATCATCATTGGGGACTTCAACGCACCGCATATCAACTGGATAGAGCTTACAGCTCCAGGTAGTGGTTTCGATAGCGGCCTTTCATCTACCGTTATCCAGTGTGCAGTTGTACAGTGTATCACAAAACCGACACATATTGATTTCAATCATGATCCGTCACTGCTGAACCTTGCCCTCACCCACCACTCTGAGGATGTATTTGATATTCAGAACCTTCCCCCACTAGTTAACAACGATCACGTTGTAATTCACTTTAAGTTTAGGACACATGGTATACAATTCGTATCTGCTCCACCCCGTCCCAATAACTGGCGAGCCAATATTCCGGAAATCAGAAACTGTGTTATCTCGACTGATTGGTCGGTCGACGCGGATGGATTGATCGAAGATGAATGGAATAAGTTTAAGGCTACATTCGAGTCCGTAACGTCGCCGTTTTTCCCATGGTCAGCACGTAAGCTATCACATTACCCTCCATGGATTAATAAGGAAACCCGGAAGCTGTTAGAGCGTAGGAAACATTTCGGGGACTTATTCTTGTTGACAGGTCATGCACCATTTAAGCGTGAGTACCGAAAATTCCGTAATATCTGTAAGAAAACCATAGCCAAATCCCGTACCACTTACGAACGACAGTTAGTATATGATAGCCGTACTTGTCCGAAACCATTGTTTTCGTATGTTAAACGGCGAATGAAACGTAGTGATGGTATTCCCTGGTTACTGTTACACGAAAATTCGGATTTACTAGCTGAATCAGATCGGGAAAAAGCTGAGACTTTTTCAAACTATTTTGGTGAAGTCTTCTCTACATTTATTGTAACAAATACTTGTCCCACTCACACCGAGATACCAACCATTGAATCTGTACAGGTGACTGAGGAAACTGTCCTTCCATTGATAACTAACCTCAAACCTGGTAAGATACCGGACCCTGATGTATTACGTCCACGGTTGCTGTCATCTCTTGCGGACATTATTTCAAAACCGCTCGCGACACTCTTCAACATGTCCCTTTCACTCGCTCAACTCCCTAGAGATTGGAAGGACGCTATAGTCAGTCCTATATTTAAGAACGGTCAACGACAGATAGAATCTAAATACCGGCCTGTCAGTCTAACTAGCATTGTCGTTAAGTTACTTGAAAAGATAATTCCGGTTAGGTTGCTAAGCCACATAGATTTACACAATCTGTTAGCTCCTGAGCAACACAGATTTCGTAACAAGCGATCATACTTGACTAAATTGCTTATTGCGAGGGAGGATTGAACAGCAGCCCTAGATGACGGTCCGTCTGTGGATGTGATATTCATAGATTTTAGCAAAGTATTTGAGAAGGTTTCACACGTAGGTCTTATGTAGAAGCTCATGAGCTCCGGAATAATAGGTACTAAACATGAGTGGATAAGAAATTTCTTATGTGACCGCAGACAGAGAGTGAGGGTCAACGAAAAGCTATCCGATTAGAAGCCGGTCAAAAGTGGTGTACCCCAGCACCGTCTTAGGCCCTCTGTTCTACCTTCATGTGGTGTTTGAACGAACTAATGATACTATTGTACTGGTTGATTGTACGATTTCGAATTCCAAATACAGAACATTCGTTTGTGCTTGTGTCTTCTTAATTCAATTGCGTTATTTCTTGGATTCTTAGTTCGTGCTATAATTCAAATAATTCAAAACATTATACTGAGGTCGTGATGGAACCTGCAATGGAAAAGTTGGACATTCATTCAACTTCGGAAGCATTTGAGGATTATTTGGAAAGGTTTAAAATCTGGAGCATGACTAAGAAAGATGTCAAAGGTGATAAAATCGTGGCACATTTCCTGACATTCATTGGGAGAGAAACTTACAGCTTAATAAAGACTTTGGCATATCCAGAAAAACCTATCTCACTTCATTATGCAACTCTTAAAGTCATGTAAAATGCACCAGTTTTGAATGCCGTGAAAGGGCGAAATTTCATAAGATGGTTCGTCAAAATGATCAAAAAGTTCGGGAATTCATCCTTGAATTGCAGAAACAAGCTGCCAAGTGTAATTTCGGTGATCAACTTCATGTACAACTGAGAGATCGATTAATTGCAGGAATTGCAGGAACATACGAGTTTGGAAAGAGAGCTGTTAAGAATGCCAAACTGTTCCATTCAAGATGCTAGAACTGCGTGTATGAACTTGATATCCAGTCGATGAAGATTTCTAATAATTTGCTTAGTCGTCCTGATGAACTACAATCTCAGGGTCAATCGAACTTGCGTTCATTTAACGGTGAATCGTATTTTCGTGTAAATATGAAAGGTGTTTCAACAAGGAATTACAAAGTAAATCACAAAGGTGAGATGAAGTTTGGTAAATGTTTATCATGTGGAAAGTTTCATCCTCGTAATTCATGTGCATTTCGTAATCCTAAATGCTTTAAATGTGGTAAGATAGGACACATTAAGTCAGTATGCAAAGCTACTGTCCATTTTGCTTCAAGTAGTACTAAATCTCGTCATTTAAATCTAAATAATTCGGATGTTTCTAGCGATCATTTATCTCTGTCTACTATTTCGAAAGGTAATGCTCATATTCAAAAGCGACTATATACATCGCTTGGTTCATTTCATGACTTTATTGTGGACACAGGCAGTATAGAGTCCATTATTTCATTCAAGAACTTGAAATTTGTTGAAGCAAACGTGCACGACGATGGAGGCTGAATATATTCTAAATCGACTTCATGGTTCTAAAGTGTTCTCGAAAGTTGACCTAAAAGATGCTTATCTTCAAATTCCTTTAAATCAATCTTCATCTATTTTGACGACAATTAACACTCCGTTTGGTCTGTTCAAATACAATTTTCTTCCATTTGGTCTAAGTTGTTCTCCAGCCATATTTCAGGAAGTTATGAATAAAGTAGTTAGTGATGTTGAAGGTGTTGAAGTTTATCAAGATGACGTCATTGTTCATGGTTCTAATAAGGTAGTTCATGACCAGAGACTTATTGCTTTATTGCGTCGTTTAATTGAGAAGAATATTACAGTGAATCCAAATAAGTGTTCATTTTGCGTATCTAGTTTTGAATGCCTTGGAGACCTAGTTGATGGTAATGGTTTTAGACCAGATATGAAACGACTAGCTCCACTGACAAATGCTCCGTCTCCAAAAAATCTTACGGAATTACGTTCACTACTGGGTGCTCTTCAATACTATTCCCGTTTGATTCCTAATTGTTTCTTGTCGTGCAAATTGTTTATTTAATATTTTGACATCCAATTCATTCAAATGGAGTGAGGAACAAGAGTCATGCTTACGTAATCTACTAAAGTTTCTTCAAAGTGATGCTGTTCTTCGAACGTACTCCCCTAGTGTACATTCTGTGCTTATTACTGATGCATCACCTGTAGGAATTGGTGCAGTTTTGGAACAGGAAGGTAGACCAGTTATTTGTGTTTCACGCAAACTCAGGTTACTGAACAAGGTTATTCACAGACTCAGCGAGAAGCATTAGCTGTGTTTTGGGCTGTTAAAAGACTTCATAAATATTTATTCGGAAAGAAATTCACTATTGTTACTGATCATGAAGCTTTAAAGTTTATTTATCATCCTGAAAAATCCTTAGCACGTTCCTCAGCTGCTATGGTTCAACGATGGAGTATTGCTTTGAGTGCATATGACTATACGGTTCAGCACAGAAATGCCAAACAAATTCAACATGTTGACTACATTTCTCGACAGTCATTACAAGATCGACCTAATAATACTTCGGACTGTTTGTTAGTGCAACCTTTACCAGTGAGACGTCCAGATCTCATTAGAGAAACTCGCAGATATTTTGGATGTATACTCAGTGCTATACGAAAAGGCTGGACTGCTAATTTGAAACGTAGATTTCCTATCTATTTTTTAAAGAGGGATGAGCTATCTACTACTCCTGATGGTATTCTGTGTTTAAAATGATGGTGTTGTCATTCCTCCTTCATTGCGTAAATCTGTTCTTGAAGATCTTCATAGTGGTCATTTAGGTGTTGAGAAAATGAAGTCCTTGGCAAGGCTCACATGTTGGTGGCCAGAGATAATTGCAGATATATGTCGTACAGCAAACAATTGTGAGAAATGTCATCAGTTGAAAAGTCATCCTTCAAAGTGGACGCCATGGCCAGTATCGTCTGAGGCCTGGCAGAGAATTCATGCTGACTATTGTGGTCCGTTTTTTGGTAAATACTATGCACTAGTAGTTATTGATTCTTTTTCAAAATGGCCTGAAGTTTTTTTACAACTTCACCTGATTCTGACTTCACAATCCAAGCATTAAGAAAGGTGTTTAGTCGAGAAGGGGTTCCTATGGTGTTAGTGACTGACAATGGTTCTCACTTTGCTGCAGATGCGGTCACTACCTGGTTGAACGGTATAGGGTGCAAACATCTGTTTACTGCTCCCAGAAATTCGTGTTCTAATGGTCAGGCAAAGAATTTTGCAGGACATTAAAGACTGCTATTGATTTTATAGCCGCCTCAACATTTAATGAGCTGGAGAGGTGAGTAGATACCTTTCTATTGCAATATAGAAATGCCAGACATTCGGTGACGAAGGAGACTCCAGCGAAGCTATTGAAAGGAAGAATTCTTCGGTCGAATATGAGATGTTTGGAATCTGCAGAAGTTACAAACTATCGGGGAAATGATCTTCGACCATCTACGGGTAATGTTCTGAAAAATGTCGGAAAATCGATGGTGCGAATTCTAGACATCAATGACTTAAGTACACACAGTCGACATGTTGATCAAATACAATTTAAGGAACCAGGTGAGTCTGTTCCAATTTCCGTCGTTAATTCTAATGCTAATGAGCAAATTCTAGATAATACAGAATCCTTTTGGAATATAATGGCAGACAGACCCAGGATGAATTTGAGAAGAAGACGTACGATTGATTACAAACACCTAGACTCCAATTTAAGCTGTGGCGGATGTGGTGTTTGAACGAACTAATTATACTATTGTACTGGTTGATTGTACGATTTCGAATTCCAAATACAGAACATTCGTTTGTGCTTGTGTCTTCTTAATTCAATTGCGTTATTTCTTGGATTCTTAGTTCGTGCTATAATTCAAATAATTCAAAACATTATACTTCTCTACGTTAATGAGTTACCGCTGTTACTTAGGTTGTCGACATTATTGTTTGCGAATGATGTAAAAATCTGGAGAACAATAAAAAGTGCGGCTGATCATCTGAATCTTCAAGCTGACTTAGACGATTTAGTTAGATGGGCTAGAGAGTGGGGCTTAGAAATCAATGCTAGGAAGAGTGTACTAATGCACATCGGTCACGGTAATAGTTACCGTTACACTATTCAGGATAAACCTCTTCCTTGAGTTCAAGGGCATAAAGACTTAGGAGTAGTATTAAGTCATGATTTAAAAACAAGTACGCATTGCAAAGCAGCCGCCGTCAAAGGTTTTCGTGCGTTATGGTCACTTCGCCGAGCGTTCAAATCTTTTGACGAGGAAACGTTTCGAATTTTATATCCCATATATGTTAGACCACATTTAGAGTACTGTATCCAAGCAGCTAGCCCGTGTCTGGTAAAGGATACTAACTCCCTTGAGCGTGTCCAGCGTGTAGGAACGAAATTAATGGAGGGTCTTTCTAGACTCCCTTACGATGACCGTTTAAAACGCCCAAATCTTTTCCTCTTGTCGTATCGTAGGACACGAGGTGACCTTATACTGGCATTTCGTATCTTTAATTATGATTTGGGTGTTAATATGTCTTATCTTTTTGCTCTCTCCAGCACTAATAATCTCCGAGGTCATAGCAAGAAGGTTCATAAACCACGATCTAATAAACTTAAAGTGGGGTCCCGTTTTTCTCATCGAGTAGTCAATGATTGGAATGCCTTACCCGAACAAGTGGTATCAGCCCCATCAGTGAATACTTTCAGAGAGAAGCTGGACCTTCACTGGAAAGCAATGTGTCAGGATTAATACAGGTTCACCAACCTACTATCCTTATTACTGAAGACTGAAGACTAAACCTATTCCCATTGTCAAATAGAAGAACCAGAGGCGATTTGATAACAGTTTTTAAATTAATAATAACAGATTTGGATCTGTTATGCCCTTACTTTCCTCGTCTTCCAAGACAGAAAATTTACGGGGACACTCTAAAAACGTTCGCAAGCCCAGAACAAATTACTTGTCAGCTGACTATCGAATAATTAACTAGTATAATTAATTGCCCCAACATATGATTTATTCTCCTTCTGTCGATGTTTTCAAAAAAGTTGATTCAACTGGGATATTACCATTTCCAAGACTAACACGGGCCACTTGGCCTCCGTTCTTTCCCAACTCAAAACTGAGACTGGAAACTGAAACTGAAAACTGAATATGCTACCGTATCTTCCGCGGTGCGCTTAAGTGTGTTGCCAAAGTAATGATTGATTCGTTTTTCGATGATTCCTCAATAAAAAATGAACTTAACAATGACTTTTCTACCAACTGTTACTCCAATGTTGATCTCCAGTCTGATTTTTCACTCGATAATGTGGAAATATACCCAGAAATACCTAATAATGATTCTTATGGTGCTCTATTTTTGATGGACTCTGCGGACCTTTTAGATGTACGTGAAGAAGTTATTGGTGAAGAACATTTCGCGTCAAATCTTGATCAACCACCATACATGGAAGGACTTTCAAGGAGGTTTGGACCATTCTCTGCCAAGAGTTCACGAATCAGTACCAGTCATAAAGATAAAGGTATGTATCTGTTTTAACACTATCTTCTATTCATAAACCCATTGCAATGTCCATGTAGGACGTTAAATTAATTTATAAATCATTGGTCCGTCATTGAATAGTGGTTGAACATGTTTGTGTGACTGATAGCTGTTTGATGCCTATATTAGTGCACGCTGATCCATATTTCGGACCTGTACTTTGAAGACTGAAGACTGATATGAGTTCTTCTCGAGCAAGCTTTTACATACGCCTGGTGTCTTAAGCAAGTTAGTTGAAGGTGCAGACACTACCTCCTTCAGGAACAGACTACTCGGCAAGGACCTGTATGTCAGTATATTCCTGTTATGAGTCGGCACACGCAGGTTTGATATCTTTTCCCGTTTGAAAGGATTGCATTTTTTACTCCTGATGTCTTATCGTCACATTCCCATGATAAAGCAATTATGTGAGCAATGCAATGATTAGACTCAATGTTTCCTGTAAAACAAGTGTTTTTAGAAAATGTGGTCCATTCTTATTGTATCAAACTATTCATGAGTAAAGTCAAGAGTAGAGCCCAAAGCAATTAAATCAAAGCCTGCAAACTATGTGGTTGGTAACTAAGGGCCTGATACCTAAATCGGGTGGCGTGACAAAAAAAGACAGCTTCTGAAAAAGTGTTATTTTTGATAAAACTGCTAATAGCGGTATTTATGTCTACTCAGTTTCAATATTCAACAGCCTGACTTTGTTAACTACTGTGCGGCATCATCCTTTTGCTCAGTCCCTATTTATTTAAGTAGTTTTGTATTTTTAAAACATTCAGTTACTTGATTGTAGCGAAGTATTAATTTATTCAGCACATTTTCTATGGAGATGCGCTTAAAATAAATGCCAAACGGCATTTAGTCAGTCAGTTAGTAACAACGTAGAACTTCGTACGTACGTACGTCAGTTCGAGTCGCTACACCACATTAGCACAGTTGTCGACTACAATTCCGTAGTGGTAGAGGTTGTAAGAGTATAAGCAGTAATCGGAAACATTAGGGCTTGAAGATGTTATTCAAGGAGTATAATACAATGAAATAAATTTGGAAAGAAAACGGCATTTAACTTCGATGCGATTTTGTTTAATCCGTCCATTACGAGAGATGTCTAAAGATATTCCTTATCTCGTTTTTTCCAAGTGGCTCAACTAAATTAACGCATGGGTTTACGTAAGGCAACCGTAACTAGCATGGTGTAATTGAGGCACATCTGTATATATTGATCTTCTCTGCTGTCATTTTCCTGTCAATCTTTACCTCTAATTTACCTTAGTTCAGGTCATCTTAATATTCTAAGACTAGCTGAAATTTAGGTCTGAGCACATTTGTCTAAATAACACCCAATCAGTTTCTGTCACTGAAAACAATCGCTTAGTATATCATGAGTAAATTAACTTCATATACGCGTGATGATCAACGAATGTAGGTTTAGAAATCAGTAGTACGAAGTCAAAACAGTTATTCAAGAAAGTATTTTAGCCGATATCAAGTAATCGTCCTTTTAACGCTCCCGACTGTTGCTGCTACCTTGACGTGATAGTCGGGCTTG
This sequence comes from Schistosoma margrebowiei, assembly GCA_944470205.2. NCBI lineage: Eukaryota > Metazoa > Platyhelminthes > Trematoda > Strigeidida > Schistosomatidae > Schistosoma > Schistosoma margrebowiei. The sequence goes on from OX104028.1 coordinate 7,497,131, forward strand.
CCTACCATGATAAACCAATCGACCTATACCGACTGGAACAATCGTTCCTCAAGGTTCTTTCATGCCGGACTTATCTGTTGAAGAGCGATCAGACTAAAAGCAGCTAATCCAAGGTCTGAGGGCGAAGTCGTACTGCTGATTGTACAGAGGTGTGACGGCAGCAAGGGGTTTCCTTCAGACAACCAGCATAACAGCTATGCTGCCTTCCCACATACAGAGATTGGGTTAAAAAAGGTCCATCCTAAAACTGCACACCTCGCCTTATCTCACGGATTTCCGTCTCCAGTGGTAAGGTCCCAACAAGTACAGATCTAACACGAAAATCACCCACAAAAAGGTCGTGTGTGCCCGACCTCAAACAGTTGCTCTTTGGACAGTGCTGTCACGCTCTCAGGTCACTGAGATCACCGCGGAACACTGTCCCAGGTCTACTGAAACCTCGCTCCAAACTACACATTAGAGTCTTCAACGTACACGCTGTATGTCAAATCAGCTAGCAGCTATTCTTGGCTAAGACCCTAAAGTTTCGTGTTATTGACGTATACGGTGTCTCCAAAAACACGCATACAGGATCCTAGTGTGATCATTCACTAGACCTCACCCCGCCAAAACGGAGAGCCGACGAGATACACCCTCCGTTTATATGGCGGCCCAGTGGCTATTTTTCGTGAACTGGCGGGTGTAGATATAGCACTAAGTACGAGGGCAGAACAAGCACTGTTAGAATGGATCCCTGTGAACAGTCGCCTATGTGCTGCTCGTCTAAATAGCTCCGTAAGAAATTGGAAGGATAGGGACACACGTCGTTGCCTTTTCGTCGTTCCTGCCTACGCTCCCATTGAGGTGAAAGATAAATTTTACAGAAAGCTTCCTGAACTTCTTCAAAAAGCTAAACACTTAGACACAATACTAAGTGCAGGTGACTTTAATACCCAGGTAGATAGCTTAAATCGATCAAAAAGACAGGTGCTTATTTTAATATTCCGGCTAAGTGAGCAGATAATGATAATCATCTGCTGCAACTGTGCTCAGACAATCGTTTATTTTTTAGCAAACACCAATTTTAAGAATAAGGAGAAACATTGTCTAACATGGTTACTCCTACACCAAACTAACGATGAACTCGACCATATTGCCATCAATCATCGTTGGAGAGGCTCGACAGAAGACTGTCGCTTGTTCTGGTATATCTGTTTGGATCATGCTCTAACACGAGTACGCATGTGCTTGCGCCTCGCTGGATGCAGAAAAACCACATTAAGAAGATCCATTAGCGTCAAATTTAGTGACGAGGAAGCCAAAAGTAGACTCCAGGAACAACTGCGGTCATACTTAGGTAGTTCTGAAAACGAGGTTGACCCAGATGTTGCTTGAAAAGATATACGAACAGCTGCGGAAGCAACAGAGACATCTATTAGTGATTTAAACCCAATGGATTCTTACTAAGTCTATTGCACCGATAGATTCTCGTAAACTCATCCCATCAGGCTCTGAACACGATGAAGAGCGAAAACATATCAGATCTAGGTTAAGCAAAAGTCTAAGGAATGATCGTGAGCAGTGGTGGGCAACAAAAGCAAAAGAGATGAAAAAGGCGGCGGCTGTAGGTAACACAAGACAGCTCTACAGACCAACAAAAGAAACTGGAATCAATAAGCCAAATGTAAGTGAGACTATCTCGGGAAAAGACGACACTCATATCTGCTCTCAGTTCAGCTGACTGACTGACCTTTTAACCCTGTGGTTACGCTTCCGATTTAATGAGATTGTAAATCACAGTCTAGTTCTTTTTTCAAATTACTCCGAAAATATTTCTCCAGAGTAAGATTAGCCAGATATCCACGTCCACATAACAGCACTCCAGTTCATTCTGTTTACCACCAACCATTTTATAATTCTCCAGACTTAAATTTTTATTATCATGTCGACATGGTACTTCGGCTTTCATAGAGAACGTTAGTAAAAGTCTGCTGCCCAGAGTCAACATGGAATATGTAGGATTTAATTTCCCTACAGATGAATTTTCTGATAAGTTCCTAGACTTTCATAGTCTTGGCATGACCGAAGTCTAAACAAGCAAGTTGTTTGGTTTGTAACACTTAAATCCGTTTCTGAAACATAAATTAATACAGTTAGTGCATAAACAGAAATCAGTTCAAACCGTTAAAAGGAGAAAATGAAGCGACAAAAATATCACTTACTAATTAGTAACTAGAGCCTAGCAAATAAGTCAATAAGGTTTGTGATCGGAAAACAAGCATAGTCACACCAAAGTCAGAACTAATCGAAGTGGTGGGTGTTTGACAGCACCATCAATGAGTTTTTCGGTCACACTAAACCGTACCAATTAGTGAGTTTGCTCATTTAAGTTGTACAGGGAACTACCTGCTTAATTAGCATAGATCAAGGCCGATTTCTGTCTTACAGATTTATTTATTTCTTGTTCTCTCCTAACTTTGAACGTGGTGTTATTTTACAGATTTTTTGTCCGGTTTTTTCCCATTTAAACTAGATTTCCTATAGTTAGGTTCACACGACAACTGGTATAATGATTCTTTTCTCACCAATAGTATAAACTGTGACCATTGCCCTAGAAACATACTTGTCCCAGATCCTGTATTGTTTGTCAGACGTTATTAGACCTCATTAGTTACTTAGTGTTGGTGTTATTTACACTCAGCACCACAAATGGTCCAATATAATCATCGAACTTATCTCTGAGTAATCGTTATTGATAGATCAAATGTAAGACTTATGAAAGTTTATAAATCTGAACTGTCACAACATAACGAATTTTACAGAACTATAGGAAGTTTAAATACTGGCTTAATTAGTGTAAAATTTAATCACGTAAATTTTAGTTCTGTCAACACTTAGACTGAATAAAACATAGACAGCTCAGCTCCTTTCAATAGTTCTTTAACGATAAGCGCAGACGTAGCCTCTTGTTTCTGTGATTTTCCATGTCATATGTAGTTCGCGATTATCGTCTGTCGACTTGTTTAGAGGTCTTAAACGTTCATAAATCAACTGTTTAGGTTTGCTTAATATTTCCTGGTTCTTTAGTTAGTATTGAGTCGCAATAATATTTTCAGGCGCAATTTTTTCTTCATCTGGTTTTGTATCCTTTTGTATATCATTATTATTATTTAAACACATAAACGTTGGTACAAGGAGGCACCAAATACATAAATACATACATACATACATAAATACATAAATCATTCGATTTATGTCAGGGCTGGGATACTGTCCGGGTACCCAGACCGAACCAGGTGGTTTTCTTAGGGTGTGACACCCCGAGCATTTGACCTAGAGGTCTGATCCACAAGGCAGTTTAGCAACGTTAGGAGATACAGTCTCATGGTGGCCGGTGACCAATAGTTGGTTCGTATGCCGTTTTTTCTTTCAGGATCCCGGAGCTCGTGTGCACCATTGGTTTGAAATCAGGGTTTCCCAACTCCCCTAGGTGAATCCACCAACCCGGTTAAAGCACCGGACACTCGCTTTTCGTCTTCTCACTTTCGTAAACAACACCCGTGGTGCGAGAAGGCAGTGAGTAGGACTTTCATGGCAGTGGTTGTATGCACGTGACCATGTGAGAGCATTTCGAGAGGGAGAGATGACCTTCCACACTCTCAGTCTAACCAGGGCATTTGGAGTCATCTTTTTGTGTATCAAATATTATTTCGCTTTAGTTTATTATATATATTTTGTTTGTTTGTAGGTAATAAGGAACACGATGTTTTCCATGATAAAAATTCTTTTTCCAATGAACAGAAACATAGTAAATGTCCGTGGAATGATGGATCTGAAGAGATAACTGATAAAGCCTATTTATGTAACCCCGATAGTCCATTATCGATCCCTAATGACATCGGAGTAACTTCATCAGATAGTATAGATGAAGTGTTTGACAAAAATCATGTAACCAGTCACGATATCATTGATGGTGATGATGTTTCTTTGGAGAGGCTTTCCGATCTTCATATTCCATTACCATTATTTCACACTGAATCTAATTATTCAGATTCTTCACAGATAAATCCTTCCGATTCAGAAGTGGATGCATGCAGTTTGTTTTCGTCAAATAACTGTGCTACAAATCAATCTGATGATTATGTCCAAATAAAACAGCTTAGATCGACTGACTCATCTAATTCAAACTCAAATGAATCTTCAGCTAAAATCCCTACCTCGGTACCTGTATCGTCATTATCTTCTGCAAAAAGAACTGAAATAATACGACTACCATCTCATGTTAACCATCTAACCACAACAGTTAACCCGAACTATCCATCTAGGCCAATATCAGCTTGTCTTTCTTTGAAGTCGAAATATCGCCGTTGTGGACAAATAACACTGAAATCAGGTGCATCCATCCTTCGTACGAAAAGTTCATTTAATGAATTAAAGCCATGTTTTAAACCAACATTCACTTCTACACGTTTTGCTCATTGCGGGTTTCTAGCTGCTTCTCGTTTTTCCGGATCAATAAAAGAATCAGCAGGTAGTTCAACTTGGTTTCCGAAAGTTGCATTCGTTAACTCTAATACACCACTCACTCTTAGAAAACCAGCTATTGTGATTGCCTCATCATATCCCAATTCTAGATCAGGTAACTTTTAGTTATTATACTACAATAGTTTCTTTTTAAGACTACTTACACCGTGATCTAACAGTTAAATCGGCATACAATCTTGTAAAATGTGTTTATTGTTTTCTTTAATGAATAATAATTTATCTAGTGTCCGTTTTACGTTTACAACACTTAATTTACGAAGTTGTTAAAGGTTGTAAGTTTCAACCTTAGAGTATCAGATTAAGATTCCACTCCGCTTACTTCAGTTTGGTTTATTGTCTGGCACTATTACTTCTCACCGTTATTTACTATGTTACTGATATGACTATAATAACGATAACTCGACCACATTTTAATACCAGGACACCATAGTTCTCTTCTTACCTCCAGCTGATCCAAAAATGAATATTGTGGGGTTTTTTCAGTAGCGACCAAAGAAAATTCTTTCACTTATGTACGAATTATATTCAGTGATTAAGAAGAAATTGTCACAATGCAATAAAAGCTTACTGGGATTCAAACGCGCAAAAATCACTGTAATTTAATATATAATCTTACAAATAATTCCATCTGATACGTTATGTCTGGGGGTTTAGCATTTCTAAAACATGCCGCCAATTAACAACTAACTTCTTCCCGGTTCATCTGAACTTGTACCGTCTTCCATCTACATTGGTCGGACCATCTTGTTCGTAAATCCGACTTAGGCGTCCAGGTTGTTTGAATTTTCCATGGTTAGTAAACTGAAGGTGTTCAGCAAAATGTCTAAGGGTATGTTTTGGTTGTATTCGGCTCAGTAGTATTTCTCTCACAGCTAAGTCATACGAAACACCCATCCTTGCCTCATTGTTATATACCTTTATATCCACTGGTCACGGGAACCCCGTAGTTGTAAGGAAACTCTTGTGTACGAACTTCAAATGCTGGGAAATTAGCTTGGATTTCGGATCGTCTCCACGGCATCATGGTATAGTGAGTCCTTAAGTTTCGATCCATTAAGGTTTCCAGTTTGGTTAAGTTGTTAGGAGCTGCGCTATTAGGCAAAATGCGATCGATAGATAAGAAACTTTGTACCCCCTCCCTTTGTTTGTAGAAGCACCTACTTGGAGGTGTAATTTCGACTGTGTATGATATGGGACAAATACACTTGATTTACAGCTTGACAGCATCAGAACTTTGTGAATTGTGACCCATTATATGATACTTAGGTGTCTTCCAATCAGTTACAATAGAAAATTTACCTGTACTGAAAGGATTTTGTTGGTGGACAGAAGAACAATAAGGACAATCTCTGGTCATTTCAACCAGGCGTTCATAAGTACAAAATATGTGACATCGTTTATCGGATCGGCGGAGTTGATATACAGTCGTATCCATAGTTAACCTGGTTATTACCTTGCTATTGTGACCATCAATTTACTGTGTTTTGCGACTTATTGGTGGGGATAACATATTTTGACAACTTTGATCATACATTTGCTCATCTCCGGCCAATTACCAAATATTTGTGCACTGGATTTTTTTACAACAATCTTTAATAAATGTGAATAAAGTGAAAATGACAGTTAACGCAGAATATCATGAATTCATTTTTCTTTCCTAGTCTCCTATCAACTACTTACAATATTATTCGTATTGAAATGTAATATGATATTGGATATATATATTAATCAACATATGCTCACTAGTGACTGGCTTCACGAGGTATATCCTGGAGTTCTAGTGAGATGTAGTGACCAGTGGAGTTCAACTAGGTCTGTTGTGAGATAGTAACTCACTGAAGACAATGGTGGATGTGTAGCTCAATTTCGTGGATTAGTTGAAGTTAGATATTAACACCGTTGAATGCCGGCTCAGTGGTCTAGTGGTTAAGTGCTCGCGCGCGAAACCAATAGGCCCTGGGTTCGAATCTCTCAGGGGCGAGGTCGTGGATGCGCACTGCTGAGGAGTCCCGCGATAGGACGAAACGGCCGTCCAGTGTTTCCAGGTTTTCTGTAGTGGTCTAGCTTCAACTGACTCATGACGTTAACCATTGAAATTACTATGGTATCCACAAAACCTATCTGATATTAAAATTATTAATTGTAATTTTGAATGCAGTGAATTGTCGGGGTAGAAAAGCGTATGACTCTTTCCGTTGTCAAAAAATGGAGGAACAAGAACACTTAAGGATCCGTCACTATACTTAGTAACTTATTAATTGTAATTAGTGAAAAAAATAAAATCTGATTTATTGTCTTTTTATGTGTCACAATTAAATAGTGTCCAGATTGTTTAATTCAAGGGTATATTCTAGTTTTGCCGTATTTCATTTCTTAGCATAAATAAATACATACAAATTTGTGCCACACCCATAACAAAAATTTTCATTCGCCTATTCCGTTATAAATCTAAGAGTATTATAATTACTTTTATTGTTCATTTACTAAAGATCAAATGTACACATAATTGGTGAGTAATTACTATGTGTATTATCGAATTTACCATACCGAATAAGTTCTTGTGTTATTCATTTACCAAGTACGAGTTTATGTACTCGGCTTTAAGCCATATTGTGTGAGAATTAAGTTTATTATTACACGGCTGATCAAACTAAACTAAGTACAGAAGAGTTCGATTTTGCAACCTAATCTATTGAAAACCGAATTCCTTAACTATCAAGTTATAAACCAGTCATGGGAAAATATATTATTTTCTGTTGTTTTCAGTTTGTCTATAGTTGCTACAATAGTTTAAAATATTTGTAATGCTATAGATTGAGAATGAAGATTGTTTTTTCTGAATGTTATTCTATGAATAGTAACGAAATTTCGTAGCCATAAGATATCAAAAGTACAGTTAACTTATTTATTTACGCCTGTTACTCCAAATGGAGCATAGACCGCTGATCAGCATTCTCCAGCCCACTCCGTCCTGAGCCTTCCTTTCTAGTTCTATACAATTGTTGTTCATTCTTCTCATGTCTGTCTCCATTTCTCGGCGTAATGTGTTCTTTGGTCTTCTCTTCTCCCTTAACCTTGAGGGTCCCAAGTGAGGGCTTTCCTTGTGATGCAGTTAGGTGCTTTCCTCAATGTCTGTCCTATCCACTTCCAGCACTTCTTCCTGATTTCTTCCTCCGCTGAGATCTGATTTGTTCTCTCCCACGGTAGGTTGTTAATGATAGTGTTTGGCCAACGGTTCCGAAGTATTTTGCGTAGACAGCTGTTAATGAACACTTGTATCTTCTGTATGATGGCTTTCGTAGTTCTCTAAGTTTCCACCCCATACAGTACAGTGGTAAATATTAAAATAAATTGATGTAATTTTACAAGTTTGTACCATTTATGGATATGTTTCATCACTAACAACCGTTCACAAACTTATCAAAATGAATTAGTTTAGTACTTGTAAAATAATTTTTAGAAAAGTTCACTTCTAGAAATAAGTGCTCACAATGTCCAAAATGACAATGAATTCTTCACAACTAAATCACCCTAGTTCAGTATAATGTATTACCACTGAAAATATACTGTAGCTAGTAATTCGAAATGCACAGTTTTTTTTAACTGTGCTGTATCTCGTTCAATTTTTTTAACTTATTTTGGTTATAAATATCCTAATTTTAATCTAATCCTGACAACATGATAAAGATATTTTTGCTTATAATCTTGCAACTGATTATTGTACATATCCTTTGATTTTATCATGGATCTTTATTGTTCCAATATCACTGTAGACATGAGCTTCTTTACGCTGGAGACATAAGCATGCACGTAACTTCGTGTTTGCTACGCCTTAAAAGTCTACGGTTCTACTCAATATTTAACCTTTAATTAATCAGTCAATGACCACCGATCCCGTTTGTTCAACCATCTGTTTTATCCAAAACTTTATTTGGGCATTCATTTATATATGTAAACAGATGAGCACTCACACAAACGTATCAAAATGTTTGGGATACGTTTCCTTATAAATGCAAAATTTTGCCTTCTAATTATTATTTTAGCACATAGATATTGGTACAAGGAGGCACCAAATACATATGCGCAACACAAATCTCATTCGATATGTGTGAGGGCTGTGATACTGCCCGGGTGCCCAAACCGAAGAAGGTGGTTTTCTTAGGAGGCCACTCCCCGAGCCTTCGACCTGAAGGTCTAACCCACAAGGCAGTGGAGCATCGTAAGGAGATGCAGCCCCATGGTAGCCGGTGACCAACGATAGGCTCATACGCCATTTGTTCCCTCAGGATATTGGAGCCCATGTCCACCATTGATTTGGGATCCGGTTAAAGCGCCGGACATTCGCTTTTCGTCCTCTCATTTTCGTAAACAACACCCGTGGTGCGAGAAGGCAGTGAGTAGGACTTCCTTGGCAGAGGCTATTTATGCGTGGCCATATGAGAGCATTTCGAGAGGGAGGGCGAGCCCACCCCACTCGGCCGTACCAGAGCATTTGGGGGCCTTCGAATTGATCTGCATTAGTGTTCAATGTAGTCGTAGAAAGTAAAATATTTTTGAAAACTTAACTTATTTTGACATTTTTATCACCCCTAGTGATTTGATCTCTGACAAAACCTCAACGACACGAATGCCAAAAGTCCCCTTGACTCCTTTTGAAAATCTGGCCACGTATGTCACAGACATGATCCACACCTGTCTGTGTTAGGTAAAGTATCCTGTTCAGTAGTCTGCTCCATATTTCCTTTTGGCCCCGAGACTTGCTTATGTTCCCTAAATTTGATAATCAGTGTCCTGAAATGGTTGGATTTGTTGACACTTTACGGCTATGTGAAAATATATACCATGAATACAACCATAGGAAACAAGTTCATAGGACGTTTAGCACTTAATGAACGGCAACAGCCAAATACGTCCACTTATTTACACGTATGGGTGATGGTTTAATGTTCGAAGTATTTAAATTTTAACTATTGAATCTATAGTTTGAACCCCAATCTGCCTACTTTGATGTAGGGAACTGGATGGCCTGTTTAACGTTTGATAACTTGATGAATATATATTAGTGCTGTAAATTTGTAGTTTTAATGTTCATGTAGCTATAGTTTAACATGTAATATTACTATTTTCTGTCTATCTAGATGCCACATATCTGAAAAGTGAAGGAATAAATTTTATGACACATTCTTCCGTTATGCAATCAACAGATTTACAATCTTCTCTTTTATACAGTCAAAATGGATTTTATATTTCTACAATGCATCATAATTCATTAGGAGGCAATAATCCCGGTGATTTAGCATCAGTTGTAACCGCTACAATCCCATCTGATTTCACATCAAATCGTACTGTATTCTGTCCTCATCTTGGTTGTGGGAAAACATTTCGAGATACAGCTGCAATGCGTAAACATTTACATACCCATGGTCCACGCGTTCATATCTGTGCAGAATGTGGTAAAGCGTTTGTTGAATCAAGCAAATTGAAACGTCATCAACTTGTTCATACTGGGGAAAAGCCTTATCAATGCGCATTTGATGTAAGCATTTGTTTTTGCATTTTGAGTCATAATTATAATCATTTAATTCAGTAAATGTTGGAGATTAGGTCAATAGGAATACGGTTTTCATTGCAAAGACTGAATTTCAAGTAAACAAACTGTTGAAAACTACAAAGTTCCGGACATTTTTTTTTCTTAAGTTTGGACCCCTCAGAAGTATGAGTTGCCCTATAATATATTTTAATATATTGACTATTAAACTGAGACTGTAAGACACGTTTTCAACAATTTGAAAAACTCAAAACATGTGATATGATTCCGGTAGACTCTGCTCAGAGCAATTAGATTACAACAAAATTCGACAAAAGCGTCAGTCATTTTTCTTCAGTTCTATTGCACGATAATAAAAGATAATCAGTCTCCAATTACTATCTGCGGTCACTCACTCTGCATAGACTTTTCATTGAATGAAGAATCTTGTTTCTTTGGATTGATATAGGATTCAAATAGAAATTGTTTTCAGTCAGCAAAGACACTGACTGTTGGACTGAGCCATATAGTTAGGTACAGACTACCTGGTTTGGATCCTCGCGATTATTGGGGTCAATCTTTAGAGACTGGATGACATGGCTTCAAATCGGTTGCATTGGCACAGGTGCATTCACTCTTTGTCTTCTCTTAGATCCCAAACTTCTATATTCAATATTTTTTTGTAATTTTTTTTCAACTTGTATCTTCAACGCCTGATCTCTTCTATTACCATTAATACTGTTGTTACTACCTCTACTACCCTGGAATATTTTTTGACAATTTCATTCCGGTATGTTAATAGAGTGTGGCAGCTTGAACCGATGTACGTGTCAGAATCTACTTTGCGTATGACGATTGAAGATAGAAATATACACCACAAACACTACTTATTTATTGTAACATAGTGTAGAAAGCCAAACTAATGGAATAGTTTCAAAATTCTAAGTAACAGGGAATTCGGGTTCATACTTTTAAATGTCGTGGGCTTGTAGACCATTAGTTTAAATACCCAACAGTTAAGCATTATGTCATAGGTTTGCACTGTACTCAATCTTTGAAGGTTTTTGAAGTGATTTAGTCTAATGTCAGCATTTATAATGAATGCGGTTCATAACCTATGCGTTTTGACTGTACATGCTGTGTTAACGCAGTGGTCTCTTTTCCCTATCGTCATGATCTGATAGAACTATATTGAATAGAATACTGTCCTTGAGAATCATCCTTACTAGATAGATTGATTATATGACTGTGAGACCATAAGCTACAAATTTAAATCCTTAAGGGCAACCCATACTTTTGAATATACCAAAGTGTAACTACGAAAGAGTATTGTAAATACTGTCAGTAAATGTGTTTGAGAATATCATTCATCTTTCTAAACTTTCAGTTACATAAATGAGTTGTCGAAACACTCCACTTTTAACCTCCAGGTTACATGATCTTGGACCCAACTCCACAGTTTCTGATTTCACTTGCTGCTTAATAAATGAGTAGTCACGACATAATAAATGCGTGACTACAGGTGTTGAGTACATAAATGTCTTCACATTTGCATATAAACGTTCATCTAAATGTGTTACTAGTTCTAATTGTAAAAAAGAAATGACATACCTGTTTTATCAACAAAAAAATTTTGTTTCTTATTTCAGGGTTGTGGTAAACGTTTTTCTTTGGATTTCAATCTACGTACTCATTTACGTATTCATACTGGGGATCGACCGTATCCGTGTCCACAGCCTGGTTGTAGTAAACGTTTTGCTCAGTCGACAAATTTAAAATCACATTTAGCAACACATAGTAAAATTCGAGCTACTCATCAATCAAGTTTTATGAATAGACATCATTTAAATTCTACTGTGAATGGTAGTGGTGGTGGTGGTTCAGTTCTGCTACGCCCTGCTGCTGCTCATCCTAATCATACACATGATCAACCTATTCCAATTTCATTAACTAGTTCTATTTTACAATCTCCAATGAATTTTTCCACTATAATTCCCATAGGATCTAAAGATATAAACGTTCGTAATCGATGTATCAATAGATTCAAGTCAAATTTAAGTTCTTTATTTCAAGAGGTTCATTTAGATAACTCTCGATTACAGTAAGTAATATATGTATGTATACATGATTCTTTTGTTGGGTTCATATGAGTAATTGGCAGGAAATCCCGTACCCGGGTTTCGTGCTAGCTTGGTAGTAATGTATCAAACTGTGACACAAGTTTGAATCTCATAGGGAGCATCAGTGACTTCGTAGTCCTAGGTATGTTTTGGTGACGAGTGCCAAATAGCACAAAACCTAGGTCGAGAATTTCCTACTGGCTACTTTAGACCATTTAGCACCTCAACATAATACTTGCGCTATCGAGTCTCTTAAATTGATGACCACATTCCGACTTTATCTATAGATTTCATTCAGCATTGAAGGCCTAAACAAACATAACACTAATCACTGCTCAGTGATCACTTACAATAGCTTAATTATTAGAGTGCTTGATGTTCAATTATTAAGTTACTGATTCAAATCCTTTATCTACTTCATATTGCTTGGTCATACACACGCACACATTGTAACTCTAAGTCAAATACATATACTTGTATTTAGTTAGTGAGTTGCGTTTCATTCAGATTGATAAAACTAACACTTCATTATGCTGATTAGCTAGTCATTGTCTACAATTTGGTCTTGAACTTTCTATAAACACTACTATTGGATGCAAAATAAAATAAAAATATTTCTTGTGTACTAGGCTATGTAATAAAAATCATATTTTAACTGAACCTAAATGTAATAGAAACTGACATAAGTTTTCATACTTTTAAATAACACAAATTCCCACTGGAAATACTTCCAACCACCCATAACCTGTCACAAATATCCGTTAGCATAATTTGCTATATCTAATAATCAAAATAAAATGAAATGAGCAATATAGATAGCAATAGAGTCAGATCAATACTAAAAAGAAGGAATGCGTTCGCCAAGTAAAATCGTTTTTAAACTCAAGGTTTAAAGGAAAATACAATGAATTCATCTGCGCCACAGTGATAGTTTCTGAGCTAGGTCACCCAACGTCTCCAACCGACTAATCGTGTTTACCTCACAGATTCCAACCAGTTAATCTGCATCCATCAGCACAACTCAAACTAATGGTCAGTTACTTCATGAACTGATGCTACTTTTTTATTTGCCGCCCTTAACTTTCAGTTCACTCTTACTCTAACCAGTGTTGCGCTCAATGTGTTAACGTCTCTTTCTATAGCACATAGATTCTAATTTCACAGAGAGAATCTCAGTTCCAATTTGCACGAAGTCTAGATCACCTAGCATCACAGTAACTAACAATAAAGTAATGAGAAGTATTAAAAAACGTACACATTAATCATCTTCAAGCACGATAATTTGAGTTGTCTTATCCTATGGAACATTCAAGATCAAAAGCAAACACTCCCCTACTTATATCAAGGTAGTTATCAGCAAACCCTAACCTTATGTATCATGCTAGTTGGCACTTATCAGGAAGAGATAATTACAATCTTCAGAGGGCTGATGCTCCCTGTGGGATTCAGACTCGCATAATCTGGCCTCATGGTGTGAGACGTTACCACAACTGTTCAGTCCACTACTGGACTCCCTTTGGACTGAAATATTTACATAAATGTGTCTTTTAGCCCAATCATAGGGATAATTTGGTGTATTTTAGTCAAGTTTATATTTTTTGATTGGTAATACGGTAAAGGCTGTTATGTGATGACTACCGCCCAGTTGATGTGGATGGTCATTGTCTGCTAAAGTAAATAATAAATGTAAGTTACGAAATAATCGTATTGATGGTTAATACGAAATATGCTAAACTTTCCAAGTAATATACTGATTTTAAATAATCAGGTAATCTCGGCACTCAAATGTTCCTCTTTCACACAGTAAGCGTTTTTCTTCTCTTAAGGGATTACAACTATGGGATTATTCAATGTATCCACTTGTTAATCGTTTGATCATGTATTTTTCAAGACTTGGGATATGTTTTATGTTCAACCCTAATCAGTCGACCATGGTTGATGATTATCTGCGATAATATTGTTAATTTTTATGCGTACACATACGGTTGGTGAATACGGAAAACGTAAAAGAAAACTTAGGTCTCGTAAATCTTTGAACCAATTGAATTCAAATTAGCAGTCCAAGATTTTACCATATTCATGCTTCCTTATTAGGTTTTGAACGTTAATTTGTCACATGTGATTGAATGATAATAATGCCTTATAAGTGATATGTCTCGAATTTAGTCATAGTGGCACAGGTGTAATCATTGTTTCACGCCATCTGTTCGACGCTTATATTTTTTATTGTCATCAATACTACTAATATTTTTTCTAACTTATTCGATATTCATCTGTTTAATATTTGCTGTTACTATGTGGATATAAAATTCGGAAACTAGCCAGTGGATATTTATGCTGAAGTTTACTTTATGTTACGACTGATCGAGTTAACTACTAGGTGAGATGGGATTTCGAATCATTTCTTAATTTAATCAAGTTCGCTCATTTGTAAATCAATAGTTTGAATCCTGCTTATACATTAAGACTCGCTTTCGTCTCCAGTCAGTTTCCTAGAATATTAGTGAGTAGTAATAGTCATAATATTCATCACATAACTTTTATACATGATATTTTTCTCTTCTCATGCTTCTAGTAATTCATCACTACTGAATGTTAATAATACTTTGTCTATCCCTACATCAAGTCCAGATCAGTGCGAACCAACAGATATCAGCCCACTATCTCCATTGGATCTGACTTCTTCCTCGACAGAATCCAACAGTTCTACATTGTCATCTCAAAGTGCCACAACTCACATAAAGCACAACATTTCATCTTCTAGATCGGTGATTTCAAAAGCACAACTATCCACTAATACAATCGAAAGTCAATTAACTGATTTCACCAATTCCACTACTACCAATGATGCTGTGCGATTGTTTGAAAATCATTCTTTAGAATGTTCTATAAGTTTAGACCATGAAAAAATTGATCTCAATGTTGGGGTTACACAACCTATGATTAATAAAACTGATGAAGATTTTTCTAATAATTCACATGTGAATATTGATGACATTTATTACCAGTCATCTTTTATCAAAACTGAATCGGATATTACTGTTAATAATTCAATCCCACCAGTACAAAATTGTCAAACAACAAGACGCTCAAGAAAATGTTTAAGTATAACTAAACGGTCTGAATCGCCTACTTTTGAAGATTTTCTAAAAACTCAAGATGATATAAATTTTACTGACGAGGATACTTTAAAAAATCATCATTTTTACCTTGATAGTGGTAATGATCATTCATCGTCTAACAATAAAACACCATCATTGAAATCATCATATCGGCGTCGTCGTCGACGACATTGTAAATCAAAATCAGATAGTAATAAATATATCTGTAAAGCATCATCCTCACATCCTAATAGTAATGTGCTCATTACATCATCACATTATGGTACTCGTTCGAAATCTCGTGAATCCTTTGATAAAATATTACCTAATCATCAACGCGGTCGTCGTCGTTGTACATTAAAAACATGTGCCAAACGCCGTTTTCGTCCGTAAAATATAGATTTGTTTTGATGGACGGATTCTACCTCTTTCCTGTTCTCTCATCATCGCAAAAGTAAACACACAGGCCCCAATATATATATTTGTGATGTTAATGTTTCTATGATCTGTATCTCTATGTTCATCATTGTTCATATTTAGTCATTTTATCACCACTACCTTTATCGTGACGCATACATTTCTCAAAATATTAGTAGTTCCATGTTACATCGCTCAAATTATTATCAAAACTATTGATTTATTCTACTCATACGCATATATGTTTTGAGGAATGTTTCTTTCGGGGTTTTTTCTCCTTCTAGAACGTCTTTTATTTAAAGTTATTCCCATGACATTTCCATAAATATACACATAAATTGAAATTTGTAATATTAACGTATGTAAACAATTCATTGATTTTTTCCTATAAAATTACCATTCCTGTTAATTTTGCCTTCATGCCGATATGTTTATGAGTTTTTCTCTTAATTATCATTTTGTAAACCATTACACTCTACTGGGATCTCTAAAGGCGGCAAACAGATTCACTATATATTATATAAGTGAATTCATTATATGTGTATTAAAATATCAATAACTTCTGCATGTTGTTTGCATTTATTCAATTACATAATGTGCAATACTCACTTTATCAATGCATTTTATTCTGATTAACTACTACTAATTAACAGAATATACAATGTGCAATATAAAAAGCAACATGACAAAAGTAACTGTTTAGCATAGAACAGCTGACTTTTTTTTCAAAAAAATTGTTTTATCCCCCACCCCATTTATTCCTTTAAATATTCCTGTGCAATCATATTTAATATTCATTTATTGATCGTTTCTTTTTTTTTTGCCTAAAAATTGTTTTTTTTCGTTCTATGTTTCATTAATAAAATCAACCAACAACAAAAATCAAGAAAAATTCTTATCAAATATCTTGTATACTTCCTAGTCGATCTTTCACTAATATGCATATATATATGTATACTTTTATGGATGTCATAATGGGTTTTATTGTGGATATTATTGTAATTTCAATAGTTAAGATCATGAGTCAATTAAAGGTAGATCACTATGGAAAACTTGCTGTCTAGTGCTTCCAGGTTTTCCATGATGGTCTAACTTCAATTGACTCATGATATCAACTTATGAATGTATTCAATCAAGTTCATGATTTCTTGTTTTATTCTATTCTTTGTTGATGCTGTTGTTTGTTGTTGTTTTTTTAAGACGTATACTCTAGTCATATCTCTATAAATTATCCACGTATATAATTTCAATAGAAAATGGTATAACTAGTGAAATATATTCTTTTCTTTTGCTAACAGCGGACACATCTATATATTAAGAATAAAAATTTTGTTTTCTGATTCTTAGAACAATCAGTTGTAATTTATTCTCCTTAATCAATATTAAAAGTTACTGTATTTCGAGATGTTTGTTATTGTTGTTAAAGATAATAATAATAGTATTCTTGCGTTAGTAGTGTGTGTATCTATGGTGAATTTCTTCTAATCTTTCCTTATTTCCCTGCGTTTGTCTGTCTGTCTATCTATGTACGCGTACACTCTTAACATGACAGTGTGTATACCTCATCACATTCATATGTCTATTATATGTCTATCCTACATACTCGTCCATTATAACTATTATATCTGCATTTATTTATTTCTTTTTTTTAAAAAAATGTTTATTTACTGTTACGATCTATCGTTGTTTTGTTTGTTTTTTCAATGTTTCTCATCTCAAAGATATTTTCTTCATTGTTATCGATCTGTTTTCCTAGTATAAAAAATCACGATATTTTCCGATTTTTTTTTGTTTGCCTCTAAATTTTTTTCCTGCGGGTTATAGCCTGGTTCTTTCTGTTTTGTTTGTCTTCTTGTTTGGTCAGGATGTTGTTGTTGTGATCATGAATTTAGAAAGTATGGAATTGTATGTGTGTAATTCAAAGGAACTCGATCGATTTATCTTTCCAATGTTTTTAAGGAAGTTTTTTTTAAAAATTTTTCTCTGTATCCATGCATTGATACGTGTACTTGTATTTGTTTATTGTACTCAAATATTATTACTTAAATGATAATATTCAATTATATTCAGGTTTTGTTCCTTTCTTTCTTTTCGATTATTATTTACTTATCTATTTATCTTATCTAATTATCTGTATTCATTGAATAATATATGAACTTTATATTTATTTATGTATTTCTAACAGGAAGGTTGACTACTGACTCCGTTGTTTTTTTTAATCAAACAAAAGAAACGCTTATATAATTTAAAATCGCGCATTTTTTGTCTAAATTGAATGTATTGTTTGTTAAATTAGATAACTTACTTAAGTCTATTATTCCTCTTGATGAAGATGATGCCTACCAAGGCTTTCCGAGAAACTTTTCTGGTCTATCCTATCTAGTTGTTGCCTAGCACTATTGACTATCTTGATTTTTACGTCTAATTCCGATCATCATATGTTCTTTTGTTTATCTTTTCAGCTTTCCCTGAGGATTCTGAGTTAGGCTTTGTCTTATGATACAGTTTCATGGTTTCCTTAAAGTCTCCCATCCATCCTGGTGTCTTTTCTTGACTAACTCAACGAGCAGCTCGTTTGTTGTCTGCCATAGTAGGTTATCACTGATAGTCTTTGGCTAATGGAGCTTGGGTATGTTGCGTAGGCATTTGCTTCTAAATACCCGTACGTTTTTGGTGATATTGGTGGTAGTTCTCCAAGTTTAAGCTTCGTACTTTTCTAACGTCAGTGTTGAAAATCGTAACTTTGGTATTGGCTGACAGTTGTTTTGAGTTCTAGGTGTTCTTCAAATGTAGGAATCCTGCTCTCACTTCCTCAATTCATGCCTTAAGTTTATCGGATCATCCTCATTTATCAATGGTACCTCCCAAAGGTGTGATTCGGTTAGTGCTGGCTCCACTGTACTTTAGGATTTTGCTTTTTCTCTTATGAATGTTGAAGCATACTTTTGATGAAGCCACCTCGACACTCACTTTCTTTATCCGCACCTGTCGTGTATACAGTGGGTCTGTGTCATCTGAAATGTCCACCGCATTCCGTGCTTCTGATATGTGGAAGTCTTCATAATCCAGTCAACCACCAGAAGAAAAGGAAAAGATAAGAGCAGTCACCAATGTCTAGCATCAATCTTCACCTAGAATGGATTTGTGGGATTCCTCACACATGCAACTGCGACCTAGTCCGTCGTAGAAACTCCGTATGATAACGATCTCGGGTACTCCATAATCTCAAATAGGATTCTCTAGTTGCCATGTATCTGTCTCCAGTTAGGTCGTATGATGATCGTTATCGCGGTACGTATGCCACCAACCCTCGTATATTTATATCGCGTTAGAGAATAACGGAATAAAATAAGACAAATATGAAAATGAATTTTAGATTTGTATATTTCTTAGACCCATTGATCCGGACAGACAATAAAAAAAACGAAACGAAGTGGAAAATATCGTTGAGTAAATATAAGGACAAACCAACGCGCAGTGGAGAGAGAGAGATCCAACTTGATCTAAGCAAGCGTAATTCAAATATCTATAGTCAGACCAAAAATATGTTACAGACACGTAATGAATAGGGTAAGCGATCATCATACATACGATCATATAAAAAGTTGGGGTTAATAAGCGAATAATCAACGAGGTCAAAATGTGGCTTAAGAACAAATAAATTGGTCTGTCCATACGCTAGAAAAATCTGTGTAAGCTTGACAGTGCCAACCACTACAGTTCCACAAAGTGGTCCACGCTACCGCATGCCTTCTCATAATCAAGTAAGCTGACATGGGTGAATTTCATTCCATGGGTCGTTCAACCATGATTCACAGTGTCGTTATGTAGTTGGTACACTGTCTATCCTTACGATAGCCATTTTTCTGGTCTAGAAACTGGGTGCCTACTAAGTCTTTCATTCGGTCTAGCAACACTGTTAAAAACAATCTGGCACTAACAGTAGTATGATCCCTCTGTACTACTCTCAACCAAGATTTTCTTGTGATATCTTGATTAGGCATCCCTCTTTATAGTCTGTTAAAACCTGATCTTTATTCCAAATCTTCATGAAGAGGATGGAGAGTCTTTGAAGCTTCCTCTATTCGCCTTTAGTGCTTCAGCTGGGATGCTATGTTATCATAGTAACTTGTCATTCCTGATTTGTCTAATGGACTTTCAATTAACAATGTAAGAGGAAACTACAACAGGATCGCCACTGACTTTTCTTCTAAGCCATCTCTGATGACTTTTCAAGGCACTGAGTTCGATTATGTCCAAGACCATGGTCATGGAGTCACGATAGACTGACAAATGCCAGTCCCATACAGTTTCCTTTCATACCAAAGCGCCGTGTCATAAATTGCTCTCAAATGTCATGGTATTTCAGAGGGTAAGGAGAGTGTTGTCTTTTCCCCTGTCAAATATCGCGTGACTAAATTGCCAATTGGGACACCGACTTACGTGACCTTGGTACTGTGCCAAATTAATGGTGCGTTAACCAGCACGAGTATCCTAGAGTCCTTATTGATTCTTCTTGCCCTTTAAGACAAGAACACAATCAGAGCTCCCACTACATGCATAATGTATTTCAGAAATACGTAGTTGATATTCAGGCAAGTCAGACCGCATCATACCATAAAATAGAAAACAATAACTATACAAGTTTAAGCCAAAAGTGGCTATGAGTCTGAGACTGTAACTAATGAATCGGGAGTAAGTTAGGAATGGTTAGTCGTATAATATTAGTCAATCGATCAAATGGAAGCTTATAATACAGGAATATAAATATGCATATAATATGGTTACTTAACAGTTATCCAGAAAGAATATATGTAACAACAGTCCATAATCAATTCTTAGTAGTTGCCATCCATTTATTCTTCATTAGGATAAAACAGAATCCGTTTCTCCTCTCAAAATATTCCCATATGACCGAGTATTTGAAGCCTCTGATAGGGTATTTTTAATTAACTTCAGGTGACAAATGTGGTTCTCATAAATGGGCAGATGTGAAGCGAATGCGCGGTGCTTAAACCGAGTTGATGGATACTGAGGATATACCACATGGAGTTGGAAAATCCTAATTTCAAGCTGATGGTGCATATCGGATGCAGGATCCTTAGGGAACAAAAGGTATTCTAATCTAATTTAGTTATTGGGCATCCGCCTTAGTTTTACCAGTTGGATACTATTAAAATCCTTCAAACATAAAAGTACAACTCATAACCTATGACATACTTGGAAGATAAATTACATTATCATCTTATTTTAAACAAAATGTTTATAAATTAAACCTTTATATCGCCGTCAGTTGCATACCATGGATATTTATATTTAATGGCTTAAATATTATCTCATTAAACTCGAAAATTAAAGAATCTAGAACAGTATTTTAGTGTTTTTTTTAGCTATGGTTATTATTTTAATAGTTGAGATCATGAATCAATTGAAGTAAGACCACCATAGAAGCACTGGAAGACCGATTCGTTCTACTGTGGCACTTCTCAGTAGTGCTCACCCACGATCCCGCCTCGCGAGATTGGAGTTCAGGACTTATCGGTCTCGCACGCAAGCGATTAACCAATAGACCACTGAGCCGTCCGGCATCCAACGGTGTTAATATCTAGCTTCAATCAATCCACGAAATTGAGCGACACATCCACCATTGTCATCAGTGAGTTACTATCTCTCAGAAGACCCGGTTGAAATCCATTGGTCAGTGCTTATCACTAGAATTCCAGGAAATACCTCTTCAAACCGTCACTAGTGAGCATATGTTGATTAATATCAGATTATTTTTATTCCAAATATGAAAATATATGGACTCAGATATAGCAGAGACCCGGTGAATTGTATCAATGTGTGCTATATCACCTACACATTTTTTACTTAGTTCATTTGTGTGTTTGAAAACTATGTTCTCATATGCATTTTTACGAATACCCTATAAAATCGTCATCCAAGTTCATTGATGTTTATTGTTACACTATACGCTTTTAGGCTTCTGTTTATTGAAAGTATATAAATTCACTTGGTATTGTTTACCTGAATCTTCCTATTGATATTGAAGACTGTAATTGATCAGTCTCTTGTTGGCATATGTGCATACTGTGCGTATTGCCTCGATATTGCCTTAATTCACAAGCATTCTGAGTAAAGATGGGTAGTGGCTAACAGTGAGATCCAGTTTGACGCGCACTTCGCCCTATTCGGAACTGAATGCACCTGCATCTCAGAATTGATGTTCACTCCGGGACTCGAACTCAGTACCGTTCGCTCCAGACGTCATCGCGTTATCTACCGAACTACTGAGTTCTGATATCTCGAAAGTTAAAATTACATTCAAATAATATACATTTTAAACCAACGCCTATCAATTTTCTTGAAACTATTTATTCTTTTCTTAATTAATGATGTAACTCGACCGCTGTTGTTACCTTGACGTGGTAGTCGGGCTTACCTACCATGATAAACCAATCAACCTATACCGACTAGTACAACCGTTCCTCAAGGTTCTTTCATGCCGGACGTGTCTGTTGAAGAGTGATGGAACTAAAAGCAGCTAACCCAAGGTCTAAGGGCGAAGTCGTACTGCTGATTATACAGAGGTGTGACAGCAGTAAGGTGTTTCCTTCAGACAACCAGCATGACAGTGATGCTGCCTTCCCACAAGGAGGGGTGGGGTTATAAATGGTCGACCCTAAAATGCACACCTCGCCTTTCCGTCCCCAGTGGTAAGGTCCCAATAAATACAGATCTAACACGAAAATTACCCACAAAAAGGTCGTGTGTGCCCGACCTCAAACAGTTGTTCCTTGAACTGTGCTGTCACGCTCTCAGGTCACTGAGATCACCTCTAATCCAATTTCCCTTTCAGGTACCTCCATAAGAACCCTTCCACGGTGTGGGCAACCGGTAAGTGATAACTGCCCTCATACCTCTATCAGTACTCATGACTGATGGTAGACTAATTGCAATTTTTAGTTGTACCAGTTTAATCTTATGATATTTGTAAAGTATATCCGTAAATGAAATTATTGATTGATTAATGTCTATAATCATTCAGGTTAATTTACTAATCCACATTTATATCCAGTATATGATATATTATCAACTGTTTTCTTTGCCTTCTTATTCCATTGTTATGTAACTAACAATTTCTTATTGAAAGTAACACCTTCAGTTATATATCAATGACATAGATTATAATAACATATACTTTAAAAACTTTTATTTTCAATAGAGATATTCATTATCTTTCAATGATTAATGAAAAAACTGTTTAACAAAAAAAATATATTGAATTTTGATAATAAAAAATAATAATAGAAATTTAAGGTATATACATTTGAGTTTTAATTCCACCGGAAGCCCTTCTGAGGTTATTACTACTTTCAAGCTTGGATAAAGAAGGAGGGTTAGGCATGAGGGGTGGGTGGGGCGGAGTGGGGTGGTATTACTGACCCCATTCTGTAGATAACAAACAATATATTTAGTTACTATTTGATTTTTTCATTTCTTTGTTAGATTTTAAATGTAAAATTTCTGTTTTTAATAATTCAATTTCTTCAATTAATTTTAAATTCACTTTTTCTAAATTATCAGCATATTTTTTTAAACTTAATTCTTTAGTTTTTCTCGCTCTACGTGAACGTCTAGCAGCTTCATTATTTTTAACTCTTTTCTCCCAATATGCTTTATCTTTTACTTCAGATGGTGTCATTTCTGGGAAACGTCTCATACGTGGATTACAATCAGTATGTTTAATATTTGTTGAATCGTTATTATTATTATGATTGGCATCGATTAATTCAGAATAACTGGAATAACAACTGGGTGTTGATGAAATAGATCTGATTGATTGCCCCGTTGTTGTTGTTGTGAGTAAATCAACAGGTTTGTCGAGTTTACAAAGAGTTTCTAAAGATTTTGTTGTAGATAATGTCTCGTCAATTGTTATGTTTTTATTATTATCGTTAGTAGTTTCAGTTTGATTGAATGGTATTAACACAGTTGCTGAAGCACTTTGAGATCTCCGTGATTTTATTTTAACCGTTGATTTTCGTTTAGAATTATTCCCATTTGTTGTAGGAATAGAAATTACTGATGTTGGTGAAAGAGGCGGTGTATATGATGTAGTTTTTTGTTCAATATTATGTTCCATAGATTTGGAATGATCATCATCAGTTTCAGATTTATCAATAGTATTCACTAGTAATAAGGGATCAATAAGTTTAGAGGATTTCAATAAAAGCTCTGTAGAAATTGATGGAACTGTATTACCAAATGCTTTAAATGGTCTTCGACTAGATGTTGATCTTGGACGTTTCTGATCAGATTCATTTATTTGTATTGAATCTTGAATATCTGTAATCCAATTATTCTGACATAATTCTACACCATTTATATTATTATTATTATTATTATTATTATTATTATTATTATTATTATTATTATTATTATTTATAGATGAGGATGTGATACTTTCTGATTGTTGAATTATTTCAACTTGACGATTTGTCTGAGTATCTTGATTTGTTGGATTGAGTTTTTCTGAAGTGTTTTTTATCTTCATAGTTGTGGATGATGTTGCTTTTGTTTGTGTACATGTCCTGTTTGATTTCCGTCTACAAGGGATTTTAGAATTTTGATTATCCAACTTTTTCTTAGTTACTTCATTTGATTTTATTGTTGTAAATGATTTCAAAGTTAAATCTAACGGTTTCTCATCATCTTGATCATGATTGATCAAATTATCAGTATTTATATTTATCTGTGGATAAGTAGGGGATAATAATGACACATTGTCTGATCGACGTCCAAATGGAAAACATGATGAAGCTCTTACTTTTGTTGCTATTTGTGGGAAACATGACATTAATAATGATGATGATGATGATGGTGATGATGATGATGTTACTATTTGTGAAGATGATATTGAATGTGATAAATCTGAAGTTAAATTTAAAATAGATGGGCTTGCTGACATTGACAAAGCAGTGATAATTGGTGAAACCCAGTTTAGATTTAAATTGTAAGGTATTGTCATTATTGAAGTGGTAACTGGCGAGTAAGATTCATTGTCTAATACATTGACATCATCAGGTATCTGTAAGAATATATATACATCCCAAATTAAATTTAATAATCATCTTATTAATAGTAGAAAACAATCAAAGTTAATCGTGTATGAATAAATAATCATCTGGAATAACTCATTAAAAAATGACTTGATAAAATTGCACTGATTATATTACGTTGTCGGAATGCCATAAAACCGTTTTCAGCGGGTACAGTATCATCAGACATATGAAACTACCTGAAATAATCTAAATATTCATTGACCAACCAGGGCGGTAGCCACCTTTAGTCCCCCAAGTACCCTGCTATGGCAGAGAGTGAATAGAGTCTGCTCTCCCTCTCCAAATGCTCTCACATGTCCATGTGAATACGACAAATGATATTACGAAATTGACAACACGAAAAGCGAATGTCCGTCGCTTTAACCGGGTTGGTAGACATGGATAGTCTACCTAGGAGAGTTGGAAAACCCTTATTCCAAACCAATGGTGCACATGGGCTGGCTCCAGGATCCTGAAGGAGCAAATGGTGTATAAACCGATTGTTGGTTACCAGCTACCATGGTACTGCATCTCCTAACGTTACTTCATTGCATTTTGAATTAAACCTTTAGGTCAAAGGCTCGGTGTGTGACACCCTAAGAAAACCACCTGCTTCGGTTTTGGTACCAGGGCAGTATTCCATCCCTCATATAAATCATTTTATTTATGTGGTGCATATCTGTTTGGCGCCTCCATGTACAAATGCTTATGTGTTTAAATAAATAAAATAAAATTTGTGATCAAAGTATTCGACTTTTTCTTACATAATAACGAATTAAAGCCCTCAATTACTTATTTGGTTTATTCATTCAAGTAGTATCACCATTACAACCTTACACAACTGAGTGCATGAAGTTATACATGTGTATGTATTAGGGAAGTATATTGATCATAGTGATTGTAGTGAAAAAAAATGAATCACTCTATGTCATTTAGTATGAATGAAACCTCAATTATTCTTGAAGCACTTTACACTTATGAAAGTATCCAGTGAAGCGTTTTAGATAGAAATACCATGTTATTTGGTGACGCTGTAAATCGTCATCAACTGAGGTGACTACGAGATATATTACTTATACCCGCGAAGTCACATGTATATGTCCACAGTCTGTATTGTGACTCTGAAATATTGTCCAAATATAGTGAGACAACAAAATCATTAATCCTTAAGTTTAGACACAAGATACTGTACACAGATGGCATATCGATTCATGAATCTGTGAGTTATCCTGTCTGGATAGAATAAGGTTAGGGGAAAGCTATAGGTGATCAAACTAGAATGTGGCTTAAGTTCATAAAGTTACTGAGTATTGGTCTGGTAGATACAGATGACCTGGTTGGTATCTGAGCAAGAATCATGTTTAATAGTTAGAGACATTTGGTGACATTATTCAGAATTGGTCACTATGAGACAGATGCATTCATTCTTTATCTTTCAGATCTCGGATTAAAATGCATCAACATTTCAGGATTAATCAGAACCATTTTATTCTCAGGAAAAGACGATGGAAATGGATAGAACATACATTACGGAAATCACCAAATTGCACCACAAGACAAGCACTAACTTGGAATCCTGAAGGGAAACGGAAAAGAGGAAGGCCAAAGAAAACATTACATCGGGAAATAGAAGCAGGTATGGAAAGGATAAATAACAACTGGAAAGAACTGGAAAAGTTTACCTAGGACAGGGTTGGATGGCGAGTGCTGGTGAGCGGCCTATGCCCCTCCACGAGGAGTAACAGGCATAAGTATGTAAAATTTCATATATTCCTATTGTGAATGGTTAACTTATGGTAAATAATTGTTGTCGTTTGAAGAACTCTGGAAAACTACTAGTTAATAATTATAATCTTTCTAATATTATAGTATCCAGTTGGTTATGGTTAACATATGTAATCTGGCACAAATGTTCGTCAGCCCAAGTTTCCATATAATATCAACATAATGAGATAAAATTAACAAGATAAATGACAAGGAATTCTAAATAATTATAGCATTAATAAAAATGTGAAAGACTTAATATTGAGATAATGATGCAGACAGTACAGAAAAAAAAAATATATCTGAATTGATATTGGATCTGAAGATTAAGAGTAATATAAGCAATGAGTAAATCGACGCCATTCTAATCGATCTTGAATCATATTACCAAACGTCTCCAACAATTGATCATGCTTATAACTCAGACCTCAGCCACGTAGTCTAGACTCACCAACATAGCTCAAATAGATAGTCAATGACTTCATGAATATAAGTTACATGATGATTTGAGCATACCTAATTCTTTTTCCAACAAACTTCTACTTTAAGCAATATTACACTTTGAATTAGACAGTGATTTGATATATGTTACACATATCCTAGCCACATCGCTCAATGAACATTCAGTTCTATAAACCATTTTTTCCATTTTGGTCTAGTTCTCTATCTAACCAGCATAACGCGCTTGATAATATGTGAAGTTATGTACCTTGTACTATGGCAACTGATTACCATTTATTAATAAAATCACACTGACTTTATGAAATCTCAGTAGGTGATGTGGTTAGTGGAAGTTCAAAGAAAATTGTATCAGATAAGGGTTTTTGTGGATATTATGGTAATCTAATAGGTGAATTCATGAGTCACTTAAAGCTAGACCACCATAGAAAACCTGGAAGCACTGGTGGCCGCTTCATCCTCGTATGGTACGACTGAGCAGTGCGCATCCACGACCCCGCGTCTCGAGATTCGAACCCAGGATCTACCAGTCTCACGCGCGGACGTTTAACCACTAGACTATTAAACCGGCATCCTTTACTCAGAATGAGTTATTTGTTAATACGTTGTTGCTATTATTAGTATTATATAATGCGTGAATAAAACTCATCGATTAGGACTGATGAAATTGTTACAAATTGCCAAAATTTATGTTTATTTTAAAAATGATTCAAAAATACTCAATACTGATCAATCATGAACTTGCATTGTAGGTAAGTAACTGATTAAGCTGATGATAGATGGCCTAACATATATATACAAGTAACTTGGGTCAGAGGAATATTGTATCCAATGTTACAACATATTAACTGACATGTCAGTTATGCATAATGGACATACAAACATAATCACGATGATAAGGAAGAAAATAACAGTTATTTGTTCCTAACTAATCAATACTCGATACGTATACGTGTGTATGACAACGACTCATTGAATCTGAATATCCATATATACTGGTATCGATCGAAATGAAAATAATTGCTATGTTATTCATTTTGTTCACTATTCAATTTGACAATCAAAAATTATATTTTAATAGTTGAATTCCTGTGTCCATTGATGCTAGACCACTATGGAAAACCTCGCGCACTAACGCTTAACTGATAGGTCCTGAGTTCGAATCTTGCGAGGCGGGATCGTGGATGCACACTGCCAAGGAGTCTCATACTAGGACGAAATGGCCATCCAGGTTTCCCATGGTTGTTTAGCTTCAATTGACTCATGAATTTGACTATTAAATTGCTATAATATCCACAAAACCGATCTATGATTACAAAAATTATACATTCATATGTTACATTTGGAATGTGATTACTTAGGAGTAGGATCAATATATTACACAAAGTACCCAAAATAATAGAAAATTATTATGGTAAATTATAAGAATTTAATAATTGAATTCATGAGTCAATTAAAACTAGACCATCATAGAAAACCTGGAAGCATTGGACTGCTGTTTCATTCTGAATGGGACTCCTCAACAGTGAGCATCCACGATCCCGCTTCGTGAGATTCGAATCCAGGACTTATCAGTCTTGTGAATTCAACTATTAAATTATTATAATATCCACAAAATCTCTCTCTCTAAACTATAAGAAGTGAAAAGAAAATATTCAACTAATATAAAGAGGATTTATTTACAACATTCTATAAAAAATTTGATCTATGTTAATGATCTATCAATTACTTGTTTGTATATTTTATCGTTTCGATTCCACCCCTATCATACAACATGGCTGTAGAAATATAATCCACCAAAAAGGGAAGGTTACTCTCTTAAATAGCCAGTTCAGTAAGTATGTTTCAAGAAAATGAAAGAATGTTTCATTGAATGAACCCTTTTTTCAGAGATTAGAGAATAAAAAGAATAATCAGGTCAACATTTTTTTGTATCAATATGTTACGAGTATTAATCAAGGTAATCAGTACGAACTGGTTCAATGTGACGCTTTAAAGTCATTACTTATTTTGTATCAATTCAAGAATGACACGTGTGAACTTTCATTCAATATGACAAATGTATTTTAATAGTTGAGATCATGAGTCAATTGAAACTAGACAACCATGAGAAACCTGGAAGCACTGGATGGCTGTTTCATCTTAGTATAGAACTCCTCAGAAATGTGCATCCATGATCCCCCCTCGCGGTTTGGTTTAATGTTTACATGATTTGTGGAAGTGACTTTGGAGAGTCAATACATTTTCATTACGCAAGTCCTTCATGTTCTTTCTTGATACCTTGGGAATTACAATGTTTCCCGTTTTTAAAGTATAAGCAATAAGATTAGGGAATTGCAATAGTCAAGTAGAAGTACTAAAACTGTAAATAAAATATAGTTAACAAGTACAATAATACAGGTAATATGCAAGACATAACACATTATTTGAATTATTCTTCTAGATTTTTGTAATTTACTTACACTTTTAAATGATTTGCAATTATATACGCTAAGTTTCGTAAGTTATTTACATAAGTTCGAGTAAATTTATATTTCAGTGGAAAAAACAATCACCGTAGAGATAGAATTGGTAACGATCAAAAAACGACGCTTACAATCAACGAAATCCTGACTACATTTTAAAAAAGTTAGATTGGTAAAGAATATTATTATCTAATTGATCATACAAAATAACAACAAACATGTTATGTATTTTGAAAGGAAAAAATCCCCTTGGTACGGCTGAGAATGGGGAGAGTCAGCTCTCCCTCTACAAATGCTCTCACATGGCCACGTGCATAAAACCATTGCCACAAAAGTCCTACTCACTACCTTCTCGCACTACGGGTGTTGTTTATGAAGTTAAGACGACGAAAAGCGAATGTCTGCCGATTTAACCAGGTTGGTGAACATGGAGTTTCAACCTAAGGGAGTTGGAAAACCATGATTCCAAACCAATGTTGCGCATGTGCCCCAGTATCCTAAAGGAACAAATGGCGTATGAACCAATCGTTGAACACCGGCTATCATGGGATTGCATCTCCTTATGATGCTCCACCGCCTTATGGATCAGACCTTTAGATCGAAGTCTCAGGGTATGGCCCCATAAGATAACAACCTGGTTCGGTTTGGGCACCCGGGCAGTATCACAGTCCACATACAAATCAAGTGACTTGTGTGGCGCATATGTATTTGGTGCCTCATTGTACCAATATTTATGTGTTTAAATAAATAAGATTCCTTGTTAGATTTTTATTCATGAACGTCCCTTTTTGACGGAAACGGCTGATTACATATCTAGTGAGATGTTAAATTCAAGAATGAAAATTGGTATCCCCCTCTTCACTTTAAAAGAGTCGATCCAATGATATATAATGAACACGCATATTTTTTCTCATAGTAATTGATTCGCTACAAAGGATACCACAGGATTTCCTTGTGGTGAAATTAGAAAACAGTCCTTTAAAATTGAAATAAATGGGTTAGAACTATATCGTTGTTACATCGATGAGACATCCCGTAGTTACTTTCATAAAACCAAAAGATAACTACTACAGCATCCCTTTCTAGATATCATATTGATAAGGCCTGATGAAACAGTAAAAAGAAATGTCTATCGCATTTCGGCTACACAAAGTTAGTATGTACGTATATTGAACTTTGTGCCATTACAATATAATCGAAATTTGGTCAAATATTTGGTCCACTTAGCTAAAATTATTACCTTTGCAGCGGGACTAAAACTTATCTACAATTTATTGAAATAAATCGTATACCTATCAAAGTTTCTAACAAAACATATATACATAGCATAGCCTTAAGTCAAACGAGCGACAGAAACAAAGAGATATTTACTCTTGAAATTACGGTTCAAAAGTGATACAGAGAACAAGTTATGACGGATAATATAAGCCATAGAACTGACAGCTAAATTTTAAGCAAAGATGAAGAGTGGCTAGCAGTGGAATCCAGGACGTGTGTTTCGTCCTACTTGAGGCTCGTCAGCTGTATGTACCTCCATCCCAGAGTTGATGTTCACCCTATTGCAAAAGCAGGTGGCTATCAGGACTCAGTAACCAAGTCAATAACGCAATGGAGTTTGAAGCGAACGGTACTGAGATAATCATTCTATCGATAGAAATTTGGCTTTCAAGGTTATTGATAAAGTTCCTTTCAAACTGTCCTCATTTCCAAACCCAACAGTTTACACATAACAGAAACCAAAGGTATGCATACATACCAATAAACGTATCCCTTATGTACAGAAAAAGTTGATTCAGCCCCATTTTTTACATAATCTATTTATTTTAATAGTCTGATTACCTAATTTCTTTACACCAATTTTATTAACTACTTATTAATTTTACAAGTAACATGAACACTTACAATCAATTAAGTTATCACAATCTTATCATTGGATCTAATTTTACATTTATTCATCTTTAAACTGATTATTGTTCTAAAGATTGGGTTATTGAATTGACCAACCACCAATCATCTGGTACATATTTGTTTAGTATCAGAGGGGGTTTTGTAGAGATTGTAGTAAGTTCAACAGCTGAGATCATGAGTCAATTGAGGCTAGGCCACCGTGAAGCGAGATCGTGAATGCACACTGCTGAGGAGTCCCATACTAGGAAGGAACAGCCGTCCAGTGCTTTTAGGTTTTCAATAATGGTCAAGCTTCAAATGATTCATGATCTCAACTGTTAAAATTACTATAATATCCACAAAACCCCGTCTGATGATAATCATCATATGCTCACTAGTGACTGGCTCCAAGATGTATTTCCTGAAGTTTTAGTGAGAAGCAGTGTCCAGTGGAGTTCAACCAGTTCTGTTATGAGATAGTAACACACTGAATACAATTGTGGATATATCGTTCAATTTTAGTGGATTGGTTGAAGTTAGACATTAACACCGTTAGATGCCGGCTCAGTGGTTTACAGGTTAAGAGTTCGGGTTTGTGGAGATTGTAGTAATTTTTAACAATTGATTTCATGAGTCCATCTAAACTAGGTCACCATGGAAAACCTGGAAGCAGTGGACGCACGCCAGATCGATATGTCTTGGGTTCGAATTCCGCAGGAAGGGTTGTGGGTGCTCACTACCGAGGAATCTCGTAGTAGTACGAAAATGCCATTCAGTGCTTCCGGGTTTTTTCATGATGGTCTAGCCTTAATTGACTCATGAATTCAACTATAACATTTCCAATCAGTTAATAGTGATAATCTTTAGGTTGACTTGATATGGTTTGTTTGAATCTTCCCATCGATGTTTAGGACTGCAATTGATCAGTTTGTTATTAACACATGTGCATACTGTGCATATTGCCTCTATATAGCCTTAATCTTTAGTTTATCCGATAAGTTCAATAATGAAATTAATGAAGTGGAAATATTCAAGTTTATTTTAAATCATTAGAAAATGAAACAATCACAGTAGGATATCGTTTTATGTAAACCAGCACAATATATATGTACATAAAATGAACCTTAGTTTTTCCCCTTTATCATAGTTAGTTGTTACACAACATACATTATCTTTAGTAGGGTGGCTAGTTTAACTTGCGAGAGACTAATAAATAATACTGATGGGACGAGAATACAAGTGGGGATAATCAATTGCTTAGATGGTGAAGAAGATTTGTAGCTCAGGTGGATGATTTTGATGCAGTTTTGTTCTCTAAGCTGCATGACCAAATCATCTAGCTCAAAGAATAAAACTCCATCAAATGTATTTGAATACAAAATTACAGAATATTTTGGTGAAATCTGAGAACCACCTTACAGTAAATAATTCATTTGCAAAATGTCAATCAATTGTCTCAGATTTCACTGTTCCTTCATGTCCATAGCAATCATTCTCTGTTCTCGTCTTCTTTTCTTCGACCTTCTTAACCTTTTGCCTCCAAGCATTTCACTTTCGGTTGATGATACATACTACTTATATCTGTCGACATCAGTAACACACATCACGTGGTGACTGATATTTGTAATGCCTGGACTTTCGTGTTTTATACAGCTAGTTTCTTGATTGCTTATATAACAGTTATCAAATTATTAATCTCAGTCAATATATTTGATAACCTAATAAAAGTGTACTGTTCATGCCAATAATATTATAGAACAGTTAGTGAATCTTATTAACTAAACAAATATGACTACAGGATTCGAACAGATATGAATGACGAATAAATTCAACTTTCGAATTCTCAGAGTAATATCATCAAGGATAGTAGAAAAAACACATGTAAAAAACACTAATATAAGCAGAGATGAATGATGACTAGCAGTGGAATTCAGGATGTGCGTTTTGTCCTATTTGAAACTCGTCAGCTAGATTTACTGGCATCCCAGAGTTAATGTTCACTTCAGGACTCGAACCCAATACGATAGTGTTTAAAGTGAACTCTAGCTTCTACTGACAAGTCTTAGTGACTATCGTAATTCAATAAAATAATGATATATAGCATGAATATTTGACTTAAATTATACTATCCACATTATTTATTTATCTGAAAGATTGATCTACCTTAGAGGAGAGTGAAATTCCTACACTTGATTAATATTTGTGAAAATATATAGCATCAGAAGGGGTTTTGTGGAGATTGTAGTAATTTCAATGGTTGAGATCATTAGTTAGCAGTTTAGTGGTTAAACGCTCGCACGCGAGACTGATAGGTCCTTGGTTCGATTCTCGCGGGGGTGCGAGATCGTGGGTGCGCACTGCTGAGAAGTCCCACAATGGGACAAAACGGCCGTCCAGTGATTCAAAGTTTTCCATGATGGTCTAGCTTCAATTAACTTCTGATCTCACCTATTGAAATTACTTGATAAGAATCATAACGATGTGGATATTTCGATTGACAAGTTTAAATAAAGAATTTTGTGAATACAATATGTTAACTAAATAATCGTTATTGTTCATTACTGAATTTTCATTATTATCATCTTGAAATGACTGGGTTAGTGTTTAAAAACTGCACGCACATGTATGACAACAATAGCATACAACTGGGGAAAAAACTACTGAATCATAAAGCAACATATGTTATTTAGTTTCACTCCCCCCCCCAGTGTAATTTGAGCAGTTTTAACAAAAACTCGTTTTGTTGAGGAAATAAAATTCAAGAAGAAAATAGTATACATCAGTCTCTAAGCTACTTTCTTTCTCCTTTTTTTTCATAAAAATTTTAATTCACTACTTGACCACAATACTGATTACTCTTAATTCATGTATATCACGCCAATGATGATGACAATCTGTTTTGGAGTTAAACTATACTCCATAAATGAAACTAGATGGAGCACAACTGATTAACGAATATTGAAAAAGTAAAAAGATTTGAAATGTGTCATACTGAAAATGAAATATAACCACAGACTACAAGATCACGATATCATATGATCAGTTGATGTGTTTGTTTCATATTCTGATGAGACATTAATCATAGTACGAAAATCCTGGTTACGACGCCAGTTTAAATATCATAGAGGGAGTGATTCATTTTTTGTCAAGAACTACGTGTTTCTTGTAGATTTGAGGCTTTTATTGACTTCTGGCAATCATCTAACACTACAATCTAATACTAAGACCAAATATTATGAAGAATTAATCAACTATTTATTCTGTTTGATTTCCGCCTGTAGCTCTTCTAGGGTTACTGTCGGACTCAAGCCCGGGTAAAGAAGGAGGATTGAACATAGGGTCGACAATCCCCCCTTGCTAAAAAAGCTAACCAGAAAAAATAATTTAAACTATTCAAACTATGACCCCTGAATTGACACACTTGTAAATTTATGTACATTCAACAAAATGGTTATAGGTGGCACAATGTTTCCACACAAAGCTATATAGGTCACACTAAAAATAACCAAATCAATCATATCTGTATCACAAAAAGATTCAGGTCAATGGAAGAAATGAGAACTGGGAGAGGAGCTGATATAACTTTAGATCACCACCTTGTGGTTGTTAAAATGAAAATAAAGCTAAAGAAGCACTGAAACATTAGGGAAACAGCATTATAAAGGTTGAATACAGCCTTCCTTCGAGAAATTCGCAAACTCAACAAATTCAAGATAGCTCTTAACAGTAGGTTACAAGCCTTACAAGATCTACTGAAAGAAGAAAAAAACTACTATGGAGGATAACTGGAAAGGGATCATAGAAGCACTAACTTCACCGTGTCGGGAAGTCCTCGGCAGTGAGAATGATCATCATTAAGAATGGGTCTCTATCGAAACCCTGGAAAAGATTCAAGAAAGGAAGAACAAGAAGACAGCAATTAACAACAGCCGAACAAGAACATAGAATAGCTGAATACACGGACGCAAACAAGCAAGTGAAGAAGAGCATTATAGCTGACAAGCAGAAATGTGTGGAGAATCTGACAGACATCGGAAAAAGCTGAAATGGAAGGAAATGTAAAAAAAACTATATAACACAGCATGGAAATACAGTAAATCAGAGACTAGTCAAGGAGAAAGATAGCCAGTCAATCACTGAGATTCGAGAACAGTGAAACAGGTGGGTTGAACACTTTGAAGAACTTTTGAATAAACCAGCCCCGATAAACTGCGAACATGCTCCAAATTCTATTCGGGAAGGTTTGGGAGGAAGAACAAGCGACGATGGACTGGAATAAAGGATATCTCATCAAGATACCAAAGAAAGATCTCAGTTAATTTGAAAACTACAGAGGAATCACACTACTGTCAATACCAGAAAGGGTTTTCAACAGTGTTACTGAACCGGATGAGACTCAGTAGACGCCCAACTTCGAGATCAACAGGTTGGAATCCTGAGAAAATCGTCAACATCATACGGAATTCATACGACTGACTACAGTGCAAAGTGGTACATGAGGGGCAGCTCACAGATGCATTCTAAGTGAATACCGGTGCAAGACGATGCTTACCTCACTCTTTCTCTTTTTTCTGCTGGTTTACTGGATTATGAAGACCTCCATATCTCAGGGGAAGCACGGAATACAATGTACAGCTTGAATGCAACTAAACGATTTGGACTTCGCAGATGAAATGGCTCTTCTATCCCATACACGCAAACAAATACAGGTGCAAACAACCAATGTAGCAGCAGCCTCTGCATCAGTAGGCCTCAACATATATAAGGTAAAAAGCAACATCCTCAAATGCAACACAGCGAGCACCAACCAATTCACACTTGGTGAATAAACTCTGGAAGATATGGAGACTTTCGCATATCTGAGCCGCATCAGCAATGAACAAGGAGGATCTGATGGAGATGTTAAGAAAAGGATTAGGAAATAAAGCAGCATTCCTACAGTTGAAGAAAATCTGCAACCCAAAACAACAACTTGGAAATCTACTCAAACCATCATCAAAATGATACAAGTATTTATAAACAATTGTCTGAGTAAGATACTGAATGTCCGCTGGTCGAATACCATCAGCAACAGCCTATTGTGTGAGAGGACAAATCAACTTCCAATTGAAGAGGTAATTAGGAAAAGACGTAGGAATTGGATAGGACATACATTACGGAAATCATTAAGCTGCATCACGAGGCAAGCGCTAAATTAGAACCTCGAATGGGAAAGAAAAAGTGGAAAACCAAGGAACACACAACGTCGGGAATTGAAAACAGATATGAAAAGGAAACAACTAGAAATAATTGTCTAGTACAGAGTTTGATGGGGAATGCTAATGGATGGCCTATGCTCGTCCACAATAGGTAATATACGCAACTGACTCATGATTTAAATCTGTGAAAATTTCTAAAATCTCCACAAAACCCCTTCTGAAAATAAGTAACTATCGAAACATACATCCAACGTACGGTCCGGGGAATAACATTAAGTAAATATTATTACTAAGAAAAACTTTGATATTGAATGCATATTTCATATTATTTTAGACTTATCAGCTTGATATATCGCTACCTGTCTTGATGTTCGCACAGAGACTTGGAACAAGTTCATTTCACTTAAAGAACGTTCTGCTAGTCACTATCGGAACAGCTTAAAAATTCTTAAGACCAAAAATGGCGATATTGAAGTAAACCGAACAGGATGCGAATATGTCAAAACTGACTGATCCATTTCTATACTGACCACCAATTATGAGAATATATTAATATTGATTAATTTTAATAGTTGAGATCATGAGTCAATTGAAGCTAGACCACCATGAAAAACCTGGGAGCACTGGAAGGCCAATTCGTCCTATTATGGGACTCCAAAGCAGTGCTCATCCACGATCCTGCCTCTCGAGATTCGAACCCAGGACCTATTAGTCTCGCGCGCCAATGCTTAACCACTTGACTCATGATCTCAACTATTAAAATTACTAATAATATCCACAAAACCCCCTTCTGGTATTAATAGTGAGTAATAATTTTTATCACTAATATTTAAATGAAATAGAATATTCAACTTACTTTATTATTAGAAGATAAATGTGAATCTTGTGGAGGACTACATTGATTAGCATCTGATTTCAATGACTTCATCTGTATATGTCGTTGTTAATATTATTATTGTTGTGTTTCTTCTTCTTCAATGATATCTGTTAAGTCCTTTGTAAGCGGCTTCAAATGTAAATTTTATAACCGATGATGACGAAGATGACGATGGTGATGATGATGATGCAATGTTTAAATATAAAGTGAAAATAGTTTATTTCTTAATTCATCATTTACCCCCTTTGAAGTAGAGACCTTAATCTTTAAAAATGTATTCAGTCTCTAATGTAGATTATGAATAAGCGAGAAAATATTCTTCACTCTTATTTTTCTACCCATATTCTTCATTCATTCAGTCAGTCATAATTTGTGCGCTATGAGTGACTGAATATATTCTGTTGTAGAACTATCTAACATTGATAATAATAGTAACAATGATTGGTAATATTGTTATATTGACAATGGAACGATGGGTGCAGATATTATTAAATAACTATGAAATCAAACTAAGATTTGATTGGATCACAACAACAATAATTTTACCCTTTCTTTCTCCCCTTTTTAAAAAATCTTTGTCTCTCTCATTCCCCTCATCACAATGATGACGATGGTGATTATGGGAAAGAGAGATGAATCCTTTTTAATGAGTCATTCACCACAGTACAGTTAATTCAGGTCACGTGTGATATATGAAATACGTTTTGAAGTGTCTAAATGTTCAAGGAGAGTATATAATTATGAAACTAGAAATGAAATGTAGTGATCCCCTAATATGCGTGTGCATGTGTTACACCTGTTCATACTTAATTATTTCACTTCATTAATTAAATATGTAATCTATTATATTGGAGTTCATAGTTCATATCATGAATTGATATTAGCTAAGACGAAACTTAGCTAAACTGGTGTTTCACAGAAGTCTTCTATCTGAAGCTTGTGCTGATGATGTCGTTTAGAAGAACAATGAAAGCTCCACGTCCAAACCATCCAGCTCACGAAACAAAACTCCATCAACTCCATCCAACCTACAATTTTTTTCATCATCGTGTACTCTTCATCACAGGACACTAATTCTTTAAATCATAATTTTTTCTTGGAATCGATTGAGCAGATCATCCAGTGAAACCTATATACAGTAGTATGTTAAGGAGTCGTGGTGACAATAATTTATGAACGACCATTAAGCGACGCCAGACTGACTTTGAGGATTCCACTTAACAACCAGGACTAAATGAGGGTTATAAACCTATGTGAAGAATTATAATTTACAGCTTATGATTAAGGTTATGAATTAGATTTAGGGTTTTCATCACGAACTGACATCAGTTATGATACCATAACTCTATTTATCCAAATGGATTGATGAACTTCGCGCCAATATCCGAGACCTGTTATCTCATACGTCATTGGTTCGTCTATAAATTATAATCTCGCTGATAACACTGATCATTTGAGAAATGTGCTTATTTGCATTCACAAGTACCCAAAACCTCTTTGTATCCTAAAATATAGATTGTTTATTGGGGCCAAATTTGTAATTAGTTAAATTTATTATCATTGCAAATCCCTGGAAATTAATCTAATAGAGATTTAGTTTACACCATGAATTAATTTGAGCTAAATAGCTTTTTAAAATGAAGTACAACACAACTATTTCAATCCAGTATGAAGTACCTTAGCGATTGATAAGGCTAAACCTATCAGACATCGATCCCAAGGCCTTTAGGTTTCCCTATACTTCATGTAAGATAACATTTCTGTATTATATACGTTATCCAAATGCCTTCGTGATATAGTTATCCATACCAAGACAGTGGAGAAGATTTGTAGCTCAGGTGGACAATTTTGATTGAGTTTTGTTCCTTGAAATGGATGATTTAGTTATGGAGCTTCACTTCTACCTGAAGTTTATGCTGACGATGTCGTTCAAAAGAAAAATGAAAACTCTACAACTAAACCATCCAGCTCAAAGAACAACACTCCATCAAAATATTCATACTAAAAAATAAAACTTATTTAAAGCCTCGGCAACATTTGGAATAATGAAATTTTATTATAAGATAAGAGATAAACAAACAAACCAAACCCCATCGGAGGAAGAAGTACTGCATATGGATAGGACACACATTGAGGAATGAACGCAACTGCGTCACAAAACAAGCCCTCGCTTGAAATCCTCAAGGCTATAGGATAAGAGGAAGACCAAGGGACACAATATGCCGAGAAATGGGGACAGACATGAGAAAAACGAGCAACAGTTGTATAAAAATAGAAAGGAATGCCCAGAACAGAGTGGGTTGGAGAATGCTGATCAGCGGCCTATGCTCCATTGGGAGTAACAGCTGTAAGTAAGTAAGAGATAAACAGTCACTTAATGATTAAATAATATAAAAATTCAGGAAATAATTTTAAACTATGTGTACATTTAATTATTATTATGTAATATACCCTTGTGGGCCAGGGTAATTTTACATTGGTTTTCAGGAGACCCAGACACCATCCAGACTTTCACGTGAAAACCCAAACAGTACA
This sequence comes from Schistosoma margrebowiei, assembly GCA_944470205.2. Taxonomy (NCBI): domain Eukaryota; kingdom Metazoa; phylum Platyhelminthes; class Trematoda; order Strigeidida; family Schistosomatidae; genus Schistosoma; species Schistosoma margrebowiei. The sequence goes on from OX104028.1 coordinate 7,537,109, forward strand.
GCTGAATCCCCTTTTAACAGGAGAGCCAGACACTACCCAGGCTTAAAATTTGTGTAGATTTAATAATAAATTCTTTTTTATGATATTCAAATACATAGAAAATTGTATTTCTGACTTTTCGTGACTTAATGTAAGCTACTTCTTTAGAGTAAATAAATAACCTGATTCAGTTTACATGAAGTCAAGAAGTATCGTCAGAAATACAACTTTTCTACTTATTGGGATACAACAGAAAAAATATATCTATTATTAACTCTCTACCCAATGTTTAAAACTATCATGTATATACGTACGAAGTTGTACGTTGTTGCTGACTGACTGACTGACTGTCCAACTTTGACATGGATATCGATGTGTAAAATTCTTAGGCCTAACTAAAAACCATATATAATACAGTTATTGTACCCAAACTGTATTGATTTACGGATATGACACTCCCTTAGGTGAACTACCCGTGTCCAACGACTGGGTTAAAGCGCCGGTCATTCGCTTTGCATCCTCTCAATTTCGTAAACAAAACACGTGGTGCGAGAAGGCAGTGAGTAGAACTTTCATGGCAGTGGTTGTATGCACGTGGCCATCTGAGAGCATTTCGAGGGGGAGAGTTGACCCTCCCCACTGTTGACCGTACCAGAGCATTTGGGATAAGTTCATAATAATCGTAATCTATGAATGATAATATTTGATGATCTCGTTGAAAGTTAATATCAGTGGTATGACTAAATTTATTATTTATTATCAGAGAGGGGTTTTTGTGGATATTATAGTAATTTAATAGTTGAATTCGTGATTCAATTGCAGCTAGACTACCATGGAAAACGTGGAACCACTGGACGTATTTTTCGATTTCTTATTGATTATTTTGTAATGATATTCATCATCTATAATTGAGATTGAATCACTACCTTGAAACTATGCTGACCTATGCCTTGTAAACTATCTTTTTAATATCAATTTTTACTCTATTCATATTAAGGGTACTGTTCGTTCAAAAGAAAATCTATTCATTTATTCTAACTAACATATGTAGTTATGTATGTAAGTGATTTTAGATCAGTTCAATGGATTTTAACTACTGATATTTCTATTCAGTTAGTATTGTTTACTTAGATTTTCCTATTGACGTTTAGAACTGCGATTGTCCAGTCTTTTATTGACATATGTGCATACTGTGCGCATTACCTCGATATTGCCTTAATTCACAAGCACTATAAGCAAAGATGGAGAGTGGTTAGTAGTGGAATCCAAGACGCGTGTTTCGTCCTATTTGAGACTCGACAGCTAGATGTACCTGCATCTCAGAGTTGATATTAGCTCAATGGGAAGATTCAAGTAAACAATACCAAGTGAATCTAAACTTCATCCCGTTACATAAACTAGTGTTTATCATGACTCAGTAGCTAAGTGGATAACACGATGTCATTTGAAATGAACGGTGCTGGGTTCGAGTCCCAGAGTGAACTTCAAATCTAAGATGCAAGTACATCCATCTGACGAGTCCCAAACAGGACGAAACGAGCATCCTGGATTCCACTGTTAACCACTAGTCATCTTTGCTGATACTGATATTTCTTCCATATACTAATCATCATAGAATTTCCACTTTGACTAGAATATTGTTTGATTCACTAATGAACTGACTACCTAAACAACATGACAAGTTATCATTCCACACTGTGCACTATATGATCTACTACATAGAACATACATAATTTATATTCAATACACACAAGACATATAATCTATGCATTGAACAGATAATCATCGACATTACTGTTATACATTTCATTCATGTGAATATTGATCAAATCAAAATACCTCTATATATTATTGCATGCATGAATGAGAATACTATCCATCGGACATGTATGTTTCATGTAATGATAATAAGGAACGGATAATAATTAACAAATCAAGGAATAAACTGTTTCTAATTAACACTTTTACAAAAAAACCTTACTAAGGGAGTGTGAGGTTGTTGTGTTTTACTGGATAAAATAATCATTAAATACATGAATAAATGGCTTTCTGATAGTATAGTTTTCGTATGAAATGTATAACCACTGAGAAATTGAAATCTAAACATATGAATTGAGATAATTGTGTATATGAATGTGAAAGAATATAGTGCTGTTACGATATTCATAATTATTATAATCTATAGTATTCCATATATTCATGTAAAGGTTTTGTAAATATTGTTAAATTTTTGTAGTTTATATCATGGCTTAACCTTATTTAGGTTATCATTGAAAGTGAGGGATCTGAGTATGATCTTAGTATGAGACTACATAATGGTGAGAATGCATGACCCCAGTGGTGATCGTACCTAGGACCTTCAGTTCTGAAGTGACCCGTCAGCGTTTAGTCCACTGAATCAACTTGCGATAGTTTACACATCCACCTTCAATCAGTCCTTGATATTACACAATCATAGTTCAGTGTGATTGCTTAATAAGTGAAGTCATTTTGAAGGAATGGTAAAGTGCGAATAAATCATACCAGCACAGTAATAATAATAATCGATGAAAATATCAACTATTGAACCGAATTCACTTGGTGTTGTTTTATTTGTATCTTTCCATTGTTATTTAGGACTGCAACTGATCAGTCTCATGTTGGCATATGTGCATCTTATGCGTATTGCCTCAATATAGCCTTAAGTCACAAGCTTTCCAAGGAAAGATGGATAGTAGCTAGCAGTAGAATCTAGTTTCACGCGCGTTTCATCCTAATGTAAAGTTTGTAAACCTTCTGAATATTTTTATTTGAGATTTTAAGAAATTAGTGATAATGGGATAAGTTTTAGTAAGGTAACTTTGAACTAATATCAGTTTTATACAGTCAATCTGTCTCATTCAACCTAGAATTCATTTAAGCTAAATTACATTACCATACTATATCGATACAGTGCAATGAAATTATCAGGATATGTATCAAAGAAGTCGAAATAATAGTATTATCAATGATCTTAAAAGAGGGAGAGTAAGAGTAGAAATAGAGAATAAAGTTTGAAGAGAAGGGATAAATTCTTGGCATAATGTGATGATAATAACATTACAACAAAAAAATCAGAAGTTGTAGAGAAAAAGTGTCTACACCTCAGTGCCGTTCTCAAGCATCGAGATGGATTAAACCTGTTTTTAGGTAACCTGAAATTACCAGCATCATTATGTGCAACTGTCAGTGAATTCATGAACAGATGTGGTGTTTTAGTTTGAACCCCCTAACTCATTTCCAACCTCCTGCTGCACAAACAAGCATTGTGCATCAAGGTGGGCGGTGGTTATGCACACTTAACGAATGTCCAAGCCACCTTAATAGATGAAGTTTCACTAATTTTCCCTTTTTCTCTCATATTCAACTGTTGACCTCATTATATATGATCCTCTGAAAACAACTGTTACTAAATACTAGCAATTTAATATATATACTTAAACAGATCATAATTCACAAGCCTAGATTTATATTACGAACTCAACTGTATACCCACTCTTCAATGGGCAGAAAGTTATCTCACCTACTCTACAAGTAACACTAGTTGACAAAAACCAGGATACTTTTTTGTATATGTACCATAATTTCGTTAGCTAACAGCTCACTAGGACTGATAGGTGAATCGGTCAACGCGTTCAACGACGTCACTTCCTACGACCAATATAAATGATGTTTCAGATCAGCCATGAAACAAAATTTTCGGTTTGAACGGAAGTAAACACATCCCGAACATGCTTTGATTGTTACTCGTGGTGTTGAGCATATTCATTAACTAGTCACTTTATGTCGTTAAGTAAGAGATTTATCTCTAGAAGGTCAGACAAAGAAAGTGTTATTGCAAGACACTAACTTATTTTTCGTTCATCTCTCTAAATTGCAAAAATGAAAAGAATATTTCTTGAAAGAATCACCACTTAGTCAAGTATAAATTGACTCATTATCAGATACTGTTTCATTATGATTCATTTGAAATTTATTAAGCTGTAAATGATTACGTTCAATTTTTTTCTGGTATAGCAGCAACCTCTGCATCAGTAGATCTCGATATACACAAGGTAAAAAGCAAGATCCTCAAATACAACACGAAGAACACCAACCCGATCATACTTGATGGAGAAACTCTGGAAGATGTAGAATCCTTCACGCACCTGGGAAAAATCAGCGATGAACAAGGGGGTTCAGATGCAGACATAAAGGCGAGGATTGGAAAAGCAGGGGCCGCATTCCTACAATTGAAGAACATATGGAACTCAAAAAAATTTCAACTAATATCAAAATGAGAGTCTTCAATAAGAACGTCAAAACAGTTCTACTGTACGGAGCTGAAACTTGGAGAACTACCACAACCATGATCGAAATGATACAAGTGTTTAAAAATAGTTGTCTATGCAAGATACTCGAGATCCATTGACCGGATGCCATCAACAACAGCCTGTTGTGTGAGTGAACAAACAAGCTTCCAGCTGAAAAGGAAATTAGGAAAAAACGTTGGAAATGGATAGGACACACATTACAGTACTAACGAAACTGCATCACAAGACAAGCCCCAACTTGGGATCCTGAAGGAAAGCGAAAAAGAGGAACGCCAAAGAAAACATTACGTCAGGAAATAGAAGCAGATATGAAAAGGATGAATAACAAGTGGAAAGAGCTGGAAAGGATTGCCCAGGACAGAGTTGGATGGCGAATGCTGTTCGGCGGCCTATGTTCCTCCACGAGGAGTAACTGGCGTAAGCAAGTAAGATTACGTTCCATATTTCAACGAAGAACTACGGAGTATTTGAAATTCTTTTCAGTTCACTAATCTTTCATGTGAAACTAAATGTATTCTAGTAATGTTTATCAAAGATACACGCATATATACTACTTTTTCACTAAGTACTGAGATGAGCGAGTAGATCACCGTAAACCAGTATACGTAGAAGAGTTATTTCCTCATTCCACCGAACTCTTCAGTAATAGTCTTACACATGACTCGACAGCCAGTTCAAACCTAAAATATCCAATCATAGATTAAGCCTCAGTAAAATCAATTCACACAACAATAACACTGAATAAGTATCATAAGTTGGAAGAAGTCGAAAAAGTGGGAAGTAAAGAATTCAAACAAAGTGATTAAGTGATATAATAATCAAGTATGGCTTAGTAGTATAAGCTTGGAACAAAACAATCGGTTCCATACTTATTTGATTTGCAATTGTATCAATCATTTGAAAAATTACTACGAAACCACTCAACTATATCAAATTATTAGTAGAGAAGAGTTGTGGAGTTGATCGGATGCGTAGTTTATATCACAATCTGAATTTTTAGTTAGACAAACATTACGAGCCAGTGAGATAAACTTCATTGAAGAATAAGTCTCCATGACATTGGAATCTGTAAAATTCACCGGAAATTATACTCAAGACTTTCAGACCTAAGAGTAGGAGATTAATTTTCAGATCATTGAATTATTATCTAACTATTAACAATTCTAAGTTTAAAATCTGAATTTTAAGTGATTGCTATGAAATCTAACACCAGGAAAAGTCTTCAGCAGGGTATTATTAAACAGAATGAAGGAATCCGTAGACGCCCAATTTCGAGACCAGCAGGCTACAGGATCGATCGTGTACAGATCAAATCGCAACACTACGGATCATTGTGGAACAATCAATTGAATGGAATTCATCACTCTACATCAACTTCATCGATTACGAGAAAGCATTTGATAGCGTATACAGGACAAGACTATGGAGGCTTCTTCGACAATACGACGTACTTGAGAGGATATTCAGCATTATATGGGGTTCTTATGATAAAATAAACTGCAAAATCGTGCATGGAGGACAGTTGACAAACTCGTTCGAAGTAAGGACCGGTGTCAGGCAAGGTTGATTACTCTCACCCTTTCTCTCTCTCCTGGTGATCGACTGAATCATGAAGACGTCAACATCTGAAGGGAAGCACGGGATACAATGGACATCTAGGATGCAGTTGGACGATCTGGACTTTGCAGATGATCTGTCCCTTCTATCCCAAACGCAACAACAAATGCAGGAGAAGACAACCAGTGTAGCAGCAGCCTCAGCAGCAGTAGGTCTCAATAACCACAAAGGGAAAAGCAAGATTCTTCGATATAACAGAGCATGCACCAATCCAGTCACAAGTGATGGAGAAGATATGGAAGATTTAAAAACCTTTACATATTTGGGCAGCATCATTGATAAACACGGTGAATCTGATGCAGATGTGAAAGCGCGAATCGGTAAAGCAAGAGCAGCATATCTACAACTGAAGAACACCTCGAACTCAAAACAACTGTCTGTGAACTAACACCGAGGTCAGAATTTTCAGTACGAATGTGAAGATCATTCTGTTGTATGGGGCGGAAACTTTGAGAACTACGAAAGCCATCATACAGAAGATACAAGTGTTTATCGACACTTGTCTACAAAAATACTTCGGATCCGTTGGCCAAACACTATCAGCAACAACCTACTGTGGGACAGAACAAACCATATTTTAGTGGAGGAAGAAATCAGGAAGAAGCGCTGGAAGTGGATAGGACACACATTGAGTAAAGTACCTAACTGCGTCACAAGGTAATCCCTCACTTGGAATCCTCAAGGCCAAAGGACAAGTGGAAGATCGAAGAACACATTACTCCCAGAAATGGAGACAGACATGAGAAGAATGAACAACAATTGGACAGATATAGAAAGAAATCCCCAGAACAGAGTGGGTTGGAGAATGCTGGTCGATGGCCTATGCTCCATTGGGAGTAACAGACGAAAGTAAGTAGGTAAGTAAGCTATGAAATCTGAGTACCTTCAAATTTGGTGATGATGTTCTAGTTACTCACTTTTATGGAGCATCTATACTAAGAAGAATCGGTGTCTAGTACTTTCTGATTTTTAATGATCATCTAGTTAAAATGCTACTCTGTAATGGGAACAAATCATCGGCACTTTTTTTTCTTTGAAACCAGAATTTTCATTTCATACACAAAATCACACGTTTTTCTATCATATTGTATGTAATTCGATAATTGTTTACTTTACAAAGTTGTAATAGTCATAGAAACTATCTTTTCCACCGGATTTTTTTTATTTCCGTTTACTCAACAACTACATAAGTTGAGTTTTTCTCAGGTAAACAATCATTTCAAAAAAAAGACAGAAAAAGAAAGAAGAAAAGATTGAATAATCAGAATAAACAATCGACATATGAATTATGTCATATTGACAACATGTTGTTTACGTTTATGAGCTCACAACCATCCCCGCCACACACACACACAAATATCCACTTACATATAAACACAGTAAGATAAGAAATGTAAACATATGTGTTAGGTAAACATTGAAAACATAATTTACATGTTCATTCACCTATTCGGTCTACTTTTTCTTCATCTATTTCTTCATAACAAACTTTGATAGTTATATTTTCATTTTGTTATCAATCAATTGTGGGTTGTTTTTTGTTTGGTTTTATTTATCAGCAGGTTGACTTGTTTACTTTGTTCATGTATTGTGTTTTTTTTTAAATTGATAATGATTATTTCAAGTAAACAATGTGATAACAACAAAAGATTTAATCAAAATCAATAATAATCAATTTCTAAAACTTCCACAAAACCCCATCTGATAATAATCATCTGTTCACTAGTGACTGACTTCAAGAGATACTCCTGGAGTTCTAGTGAGAAGCCGTGACCAGTGGAGTTCCAACAGGTCTGTTGTGAGAAATCAACTCACTGAAGACAATGGTGTACGATGGCGCAAATTCGTGGATTGGTTGAAATTTCTGTTTTGTCAATTAATGACTCGATAGTGTTTAGAGAAGCTTAAATTTTTAACAATATGTAACATAATATTATCTTTAATGAATAAGTTAGCAACTATCTAAACTTATTAGTTTAGTAAATATACTTCTTTGGATTTGACTGCTAGCCGCAGGACATAACCATAATCAATTAGGTGGTTGATATAATGGAGGTAAACAAATTGGGAAAATGTGTTGCATTCACTATTTGAATGTTTACCAGTTGAGTGCTGTTTGATTCAAAGGATTGAAATTTTTCTACCAAGACCTATCAGTTACTTTAAATATACATCGTTTATTCCACAAACTTCAAAGTTATGATTATTTTCGTTCATTCACTGTATACTATACTATGGAGTTATGGTATTTCCGTATAATTCCCGTATGGTTCGAAATCTTACATTATTACAATTTGGATAAAGTGTAAACTAAAGACTATTAATTTCCAACTCACTTCAGTAAGTCGTACTCGGAGTGAAATATGACAATTTTGAGTCTAATCTGATCTTAAAACTAGGATCTGTCATTAAACCTAGTAAACAGACGAATTTCCGATCTTATTGTCATTTACTCCTACTGTAACCACCGCTAGGTTGATTTAATTCTATTGTTGATCGATATGAGAGAGTGAAACTGTTTCCTTTTTGGTAAATTAATGTTGTAGCATTGAGTTCATCTCCCACAAGCTGAAACGTAATTCATCTATCTTAGAAAACCACACAGACGTCAACAGATCGATGAGATAAAGCTATTGAATGTTGGACGAAGATTTCGTTCACACTCCGAATTTGGAATATCAATATTGACACATCTTAGTACATGTGCTTATATATTAATCCAATCAATTAAAAATATCCCGCTCCTACAGAAGGTCGTCCGCTGCCCGAATAGTTTGATGGCAACGTCTCAGCTTTTCAAGCTCAGTGGTTTGAGTTCAAGTCCCCGACGGATCACCAGTTCCCTCAAGATATCACATATAGTCTTCTGGGGAATGCTAATTAGCACAAAACCTAGGTTCATATTCACAAAAGTTCGAATTTCGAGATGTTGCTGACCACCATTAGAAACCCGGAAGCACTGGAGTGAATGGTCCAAAGTTGGAATCTCGCGAGGTGGGATCATGGATGCGCAGTGCTGAGGAGTCCCACAATAGGACGAATAGGCCGTTCAGTTCTTCCAAGTTCTCTATGGTGGTCTAGCTTCAGTTGGCTAATAATCTCAACTATTGAAATTACTATATTATCTACAAAACCCCTACTAATATTGTTTTGTTTTTTTCTATGTATTTAACTAAAAAGAAATTGTCATCACTGTTCATTGTTGTTCATTTCATTTCGATCAATACCGTGTTTCATTTTTAGTTTTCTAACCAGTTTAAAATGATCTGAATTATACAAACAATTTTTCTTCTGCTATAACCTCTATCATCCTCATCAACATAACCTCTTCATACATTGTTATTATATAATCATTGTCATACAAGAATAAACAAGAATGATTTAGTTTTTGTTACAAGTGTCCTATTGAAAAAATTTAATGTTTGCGTGATTTATTAGTGTTTTATGCATAATAAACCTTTTTCATGTCACACTATCAACTTCTTACCGGTCACCAACTCTTATGATTATTCCAATACATAGCCACACACACAATATACATGTTTGAATAAATAGATGTATGTGCATATGTTCTTAAAGGTTTCATGTTACATTCATTGTGAATAATACAATTGGATTGTAATCATGATGATAGATAGTTTAGTTGGAAATAATACCCCTTCTGTCTATTACTTGATAGTATCTGCACTTTAATAAATTATGATTATGCAATCAAACACATGTGTTGTTATAGTTTGTAGTCTTTACCTTTAGGCTATTTCTTCTTCTTTTTACATGATTAATGATAAGTTTAGATGTATTATACCGTTATGATTTACATGTGTCTATTACATAATATGTCTGTCTGTCTATCTATCTTTCATTTATACATGATGTGAATAAAGATTTAAGGCAGTTTATATATACATTAACATATGGTGTTTTATTTCATTTTATTTATAGACAAGATGAAAACAGCAATTGAAAAAAAGAACGGAATATTCACTACCCCATATTGAATAAAAAAGGGCGGGGGCGGGTTAGTTTATTCATTCAGTCATTCATGTATTTGTTTCTTTTTTGTTGTTGTTGTTGTTGAAACATTCGAAATTCAATCATAAGTGGATAAGTAGGGGATTGACAATCAATCTAATGAATAAAGTATATAATCAAATAATGTACAATAATATAACTAATTGTTAATATAAAATTTATGTGTATCTATTTGCTTATGTGTCTTCGTGTGTGTGTGTGTACATACGTATGTACGTGTGTGTGTGTGTGTTTAAGTTTCCACTAATACCCCACTATATCATTGCATTTAGAATATAATTAACTAATCAAAGTGTACTTCATGTAATATGTTTTTATAGATAAAATGAATTTTCAAAAACAAAAGCGGGGGGGGGGTGAGAGAGAAAGGGGTGGTTTCTGTGAAAAACCATTTAAATGACACAAAACTATATTTACATAAATGACTTATAATTATTATTTAAGATTCTCAGTAGAATTTTCAACGGAACAAATGTTCAGTCGTTTCACTAGTTCATGTTAGTTTATTCTCATTTCTAGTTGTTGTTGTTATATATTTCTTTCATTTTACTCCGTTTTATATAATGAATGACATAATCAGGTGAAAACTAACATTAAAAGCATTGTAAACAAAGATGGATGGTGTTTAGTAGTTGAATCTAGGTTGCACGTCTCGTCCTATTTGGGACTTATCAGTTGAATGTGCCTACATCCCTGAATTGATGTTCATTTCGGGAACCGAACCCAATTCCATTCGCCTCAAACGCCATCGCGTTATTCACTTAACTACTGAGTTCTGATAGACACTAACTTGTGCAATGAAGTGAAGTTTAAATTCATTTTGTATTGTTCTTTTTATTCTTTTCATTACTTATATTTAACTTGGTATTTACTCAACTCAATGGAGGCCTGTTTAAACATCTGGGCTACTTGTTCCTGCCATCTAGGTATTTCAACGATTTATCTGTCTTTTGTTTGTTATAATATATCATTATGGCTGTTAATCGCATAACCTATTCAGGTGCGTTTGTGAAAAGTTCACGATATTTCACTGTACAAGTTACAAACGGACCAATCAAAGACCTCGTCGTTGCTGACAATATGCAGCGAGAAGAATGTACATTATTTTGATGTCGATTTACTGGAATGCTAACTTCTCACTGGCGACCACTCGATATTTATCGCAAGGGTAGATCAAGAAGACGCCATCTGATAACTCCCTCTGTAAATTGCAATGCTATTGAGCAGATGTTTGTTTTAAAATCAATGTTTTATGATAAGGATTTAAGGATATAACCGATTTCCTTGTGATGTACAATCTAAAGAAAACCTTTAGGTATTTGATGCAATTATCGCTATGATTCTTACTTTAAACATTTTGGGAAGTATCTAAAAGTATTTCTACGGATCACTATGCGCAATATTTGAATTTCTCTAAGAAGAAACCTAAGAGTCGCATTTTCGAACTTGATTAGTTCATCTATAAAGTATTCTTATTCCTGATTTTCTCCCTCTTTCTCAGAAGAGATGACACTTAACGCTATATATACAAAGGTATTTTAACTAAAATACACTTGATTTTTCCTTTTTTCCACTTAATAATTTGATAGCCCTTAATTTATTACTGGATGTTGAACAGTTAGTGAATACTTTTGTCAGAAATTCTGTTTGACTCAAAACTCGGGCTTCTTGGTCTTTATGCAAACTATGATGTCGCTGGTAGGCAAAAAACCCCATAGCAATTAGTTTTACTAAGAGATCTGCAACAAGTCTGAAGGTATAAATTATGAAGTAGTGAAGTAATATCAGTAAATCTATTTCAGTAATATCCAATGCTTAAAATAACTCAATCGCAAGTAACGTAGGACTTGGAATGGATGTTCATTGGTTTAAGTTGCCGTATCATAGAAGCACATTAAAATGAAATCATCATGAAAAATACCACTATAGTATGAGTATCAGTAGAATACACAAATGACACACAAGATGATTCAAGAAGAAGGAATTATTTTGTGAAATAAAAACAAGCATAAAATCATGTCCGATATCTGAAAGAAAACGAAGATAGAATTCATCTGGAAATTCATTGATTCTGATCCATATAATCCAAAATTTCTAATAATTGATTACGATGATTGTACCAACCTCAATCAGATACTCTATCCACATCTTCATACTTCAATTAAACAATCAATGTCTTCTTGGTTTGTTCATAGATTGATATAACTACTCATACGAAATATCTTAGAATATAGTACAAATAGTCGTCAACATTATCAATATAATTTTCAATTTATATTTGAGTATATTCGTTCTGCTACTATTTACAAATACCTACTAGACTGACTTTAATTCCATAATATAAAAACAAATTCATCTAGCTGGTTGTTTAGAATTTTAAACTCAAATCAATCACATCATTATTGTGAAAGAGTATTTTCCCAATTAATTGTTATTATAGAGAGAAAGAGATCTGTGAATTCGGTTTAAAGCTATAGTATTTCCCTGGAAAAATGGTTACAAAACTCTATTACCGAAACCGATATGTATATATAAAACAAGCTTTAAACCTACAAGTGAATAGGAGTGTAGAGCCAGTGAAATGTCACTAAGCCCTAGCCAAATCATCCGGCAGTTGGGTCACTGAATATCGAACAGATCATCGATCCACGTCAAGGTCAAGGACAACCAACGTGCATCAGTTAATCGTATGCCATGGACTGATCCATGCAGTGGTGGTGTCGCTATATTCTCTTTACTCATTCTTACTAATACATTTTCCTATTAACGTCCTTTATGTAGCCATAGTACTTTAATACATTGAGGGAGTTCTCCAAGTTAGATGCTGACCACGAGATGTGACTTCGAAGTTGGCTGGTTTGTCATACCATTCCCGTCTGACTTGAGTAAACCTCCATTCATTCGACATAGATTATCTACGTTGGTGATCTACAGGAGAAAATGATTTTTTTTGTCAACCATTGAACTGTCGATTCATTTAAGATTAATATTAACATTGAACAGCTGTTTCTTTATACTAAAGAACAATCTACTGATAAGAACAATACTAGAAAGTGAAATAATCTTCTTTCTCTTCTCTTCTCTTTGTCTCCGTTTTCTTTTTACACACTTCTGTTGAAAACACACAAATCACTTCAAATTTTAGATTGTACAACTCAATTGTCATAGTAACTAAATTTTGTTTCATTGTGAAAACTATAATATCCTACTGAGTATGATGTAAACAAAAACATAAACAACATTTGTTTAAATTAAAGTTTTTCAATTGTCTACTGAAATAGTATATTCATCTTAAGTAAATTATAATATTCATTGTTCACTGTTGGAATTATACGGTTACGCTAGCTAATGATAAATTCTGACAAAATTAAACTCTCCTGTTTTCTTATTACAACTTCAATAATCTTTTATATAGTTAGTCGATAATAAATAAGTGATTATTTCGATCATATTATGCCAAAAACATGATATCCGTATACAAAGATATTAATTGTATAACTGAAGTAGGAAAATGTGAATAGAGTACCTAGTTGAAGTTGGTGCAATCATCGTAATCAATTAGTAGAACTTTGAATTACATGGCTCAGAATCAATCACAATTTCCAGATGAATTCCATCTTCGTTCTCCTTCAAATATTGAGTTTGCAAAAGATTTTATACTTGTTTTTATTTCATCAAACAATTCCTTCTTATTGAAACATATTGTGTGCTATTTATGTTTTCTATGGACATTTATACTGATAATGCCTAAACCTGTAAGGCCAGTGAAATGTCACCGAGCTCTAGCCAAATCATCCGATAGTTGAGTCACTGAATATCGAAGGACAATCAACGCGCAATAGTTTATCGTATGCCATGAAATGATCCATGCAACAGTAGTCTCGTTATTTTCTCATTACTCATTCTTACTAATACATTTTCCTATTAACGTCCTTTATGTAGCCATAGTACTTTAATACATTGAGGGAGTTCTCCAAGTTAGATGCTGACCACGAGATGTGACTTCGAAGTTGGCTGGTTTGTCATACCATTCCCGTCTGACTTGAGTAGACCTCCATTCATTCGACATAGATCATCTACTTTGATGATCTATAGACTTATACATGTATGTCTAGTTCTACATTGATTATTAGTTAGCAGACTGATAATAATATAATAAAAATGTTTTGGTCACTATTCAGTATACTACTATCCACTGATTTACAAGTAAATCTATATTTTTTTGTTTAAAAAGAAACAATCATGTTACATTTACTTGGTGCTGTTTTACTTGTATCTTCTTATTGTTATTTAGGACTGCGATTGATCAGTCTCTTGTTGGCATACGTACATCCTGTGTGGATTGCCTCGGTGTGAACATCAACTCTGAGATGCAGGTACATCCAACTGACTAGTTCTAAATAGGATGAAACACACGTCAAACTGGATTCCACTGCCAGCCACTATCCACCTTTGCTTAAAAAGCTTGTAAATTAAGGCAATACGCACATGATGCGTATCAATGGGAAGATTCCAGTTAAAAAAACACCAAGTGAATCAAAAATTCACCCCATTGAACAAGCAGGTGGATCTCAGGACACGGTAGTTAGGTGGATAACGCAACAGCGTTTGAAGAGAACGGTACTGGATTCGAGTCCCAGAGTGAACATTAACTCTGGGATGTAGGTACATTCAGCTGACCAGTCCCAAATAGGATGAAACACGCATCAAAGTGGATTCCACTGCTAACCACTATCTATCTTTCCTTAAAATCATGTTGCAAGTTTCTAATGTAATTTTTGATATTCTAAGAGAATTATTCAAATTCTTAAAATGAGTAAAATTGAAACAAACGGTATTCTAATTAGATAACGCCAATTTTGAAATCTTTCGTTTCTATAAATGTACAACATAACAATTTTGCATAATAATGATATCTATCATCGTCATCACCATCATAAATGTGTAAACCGTTTCTCGAAAGGGGTTTTTATAGAAAAAAAAACCTTTTTATGCGTAAATTATGCAGCAAAATCGCAATTGTGTTGTTTAAATAAACTTGATTAGAATAAGCATAAATTCGAATAGGGGATTATTTGAAATAATTTCGTTGTAACAAAAAAGGAAAGAAAAGAAAAGAAACGTAAATGGGGATCTATTATTCTACATTCCTATATCCATATCTATGTATGAGACAATATGGGAGGGGTGTGGGGTGGGGGAGTTAAGATATATGAATAAACCAAGTGAATTTATGATAATGTATAATCCATTTTTTAATCAATTTTATTCATCATTAATTAAGTAGAATATTGTCGTCATTATTATGTTTATGATTAGATTTCAATCTTTATGAATATTATGATTGGATAATTATTACATAATAAGGTCAATATACTCTAATACATAATGACTTGATTAGATTAGAAACAGTTAAAACAAAATTTCGAATAGAGGAGAGTAAGCACATAGAAAAACAAAAAAAAAGAAGACAGATGGGAACTTGATCAGGTACATGCACAAACAAATAGTAGCTTTTGTAATTAAATACTGACAACACAACACCACCACCCCACTTCCCCAATACCCCTTCAATTTGTGTAATCAATGAAGCGAATTAAAAATGTTTGGTTTAGTCTATAATTATTCTTATTTTACAATAATGTTCATAATCAAAGAAACATTGATGAACATATATATATATATATATGACAAATTGTTATTGCTTATTTAAAAGAATTAGACAATGGGCTTAACACAACTTATTGACATTATCAGTTCAATTGTCATTTACCATAAAGATGATGTTTATCTTTAACAAGTAGTCTATATTACAATATGTACTATGGTTGATGATTTGTTTTATGATTTAAATGCAGTTATATTATGTTGATGCAGATTTCAACATACACATTAACAAAAGTATCATATTTTGGTTACGTAATGAAATTATGAATGTTTATAATGATGATGATGTGTTGAACTTGTAATTCATTTCAGTTACATTCGAACCCTTGATGGCTTCAATGATTAACATTGAAACAATCAATAAGGTGAAAACTATAATGATATAGTAACACTTATGAATTGAATAAAATCTACTGTGAATCAATATAGAATACTTGGATACTATCTGTCCAAATCTACAAACTGTTTGTTACTAATCAGAATGAACTGATTTGATAGTACTGAATTAAAATGTGTCCAATACTTCAAATGACTGATATTGGCTATGTAAGCGCTTCTTAGTTCCTTAGAAATCTACTACACTTGAACCTTGAACAGTAAACAAAAAGTGAGAAGTTTCAAAAGAAGATTTAATTCCAATGTTAGTTTTGGTAGTTAACAGAAGGATATTTATGTGTTTATTGTGAGATATTCTGAAAACTTCTGGGCACATTCTAGATTATTAGTATAGGAGTTGTGGAGATTATTAAGTTTTTGATTGAGATCTTGAACCAATTGATGTTAGACCATCACAATTGAAAACCCGGAAGCACTGGACGGCCGTTTCGTCCTATTGTGGGACTCCTCAGCAGTGCGCATCCACGATCCCGCCTCTCGAGATTTGAGCTCAATCTCGCGCGTGAGCTCTTGACCACTAGACCACTGAGCTGGCCGACATCCAACGGTGTTAATTTTTAACTTCAACCAATCCACGAAACCGAGCGACACATCAACCACTGTCATCAGTGAGTTACTATCTCACAACATAGAAATTGAAATCACTTTCACAGCTTAGACCATGAAATGTCACGACAAACTAACACTTTGTATCCATTTCATCTGTAAATAGTCAAGAAATATTCATATAAAATTTATGTAACAATGATTAGCTGTTAATCAGTTTTGTCTAAAGGAAAAAATAAACACTGTCGATCAATTCTGCTCCTATGGTATTGTACATCATATATAATATTTGGTACAAAGATTTGTATGATTATAATGATAAGTAGGGCAATGAGCATGAATATCTTAGTCCTGCAGAGAGTCAATCGTAACTCCTATATCTCAATGTCAGCATCCGTGTCTGGGACACTGAGTAACTTTAAATCCAATTTCATGGGAATAATTAGTTTTTAAACGTTATAGAAATGTCTTACTGATGAATCTCAGCTATACTGAAGGATAGGTTCATGGTATACCATAGATTAACTCCAACCATTATGTATCAAATAAAATGTACTACGATACCAAATGAGTTAGGCTATTGATAATATTTCTAATTGTTTGATGGAATTAGATCTGCACTAAGGACTAAACACGCTTGAAATTGTTTATTACTCTGTAAATAATCAGATCAAAAGATTTTGTTGTAACAATAGCAAGATTAAGAAGTCTATTTATTACAATAACTTTCAAACAGACATGTAAGGGTAACATTAAATCATCAAGGTTATGGTACCACTACGTGAACTACATATATTTTTTGAGATATAAGTTGAAATTAAAATAACGATTTAGTACCATTGGTCCGATTACTGATTTGTTAGCATGCCATAATTCAACCTATTCCCAAACTTCATTCCTGTAATGTTTGTCGATAGCAGTTCTAGACAGTTTAGTGTCAAAGTCGCTTGGTATGTATCAAGAGATTACTATGGATAGAATTCTCTGTGTTCTTCTGATAGACATTCTACTGCGATCATGTGTAAATATATAAATATAACTGGAAGTAATATAAGAAAACTTCATGTCTGTGTTAAACTCTCGAGTAACTTTTTAGTGTTGTAAATTGGGCTCAGTAAAAATCAATAATATTCTATCTGATTGTTGACGATTGTGTTTGAGTGACTTAATCATTCTCATTAAGTATAATATCAATACAAATACATTTATTTCTACAAAGAGGCAACCATTTGTAGAGCTTCATTTAAAGGTAAAATGTCTATCAAATAGTCATAGTCCATCATAGATTCTTTTACTATTCTTTACACGAATTTCAAATGAATCTGTAGAGAACTGCATGATTACCATCAATAAACTAGATTTCAACAATGAATTTTTTGTAAAACACTTGATAAAATTCACTTGGAATTGTTTGCTTGTTTCTAAGTCGCTAAGTGGATAACGCGATGGCGTTTGGAGCGAAGGGTAGTTGGTTCGAGTCACGGAGTGAACATTAAATCTGGGATTCAAGTACATCCAGCTCACGAATCACAGATAGGACGAAATATGCATCCCGGATTCCACTGCCAGCCACTATCCATCTTCACTTGGTAAAGTTGTTAAAATGCAACTAATTACAAATCCAAGACACTTTTATAGTTGATAGATGGTGAAAATGACCCTTCATTTCTTGCAATAATCAAGTCTGAGAAATTCATTTCAACCAGTAGGTAGTGTCGTAAAACATGACTATAGACAGGAGGAATGTGTTTATTGTAAGAAGTACTCACATAGTATATGAAATATAGCCTTCAATCTTTCATTTTAATCTTTTTGGTGTGTTCTACCATCTGAATTATATTCCTGTCTGATATTCAGGTGTTCTATCCTCACCGTGCTTTCAATGCACTGAAACTCTTCACTCCATCTGACAATTGTAGCAACTTAAACTTCAAGTTCCGCTACACACTACGTACAAACAAACTTGTGAGTAAAATCCACGATATTGTTAGTATTTAATTTCTAAATTTGAATTGATGCTTGAAACACTCCCGAAACTGAATCTTTTTATCATATATACTGAAGATATCGTTACAAATATCATAAGCATATTCTTCTTTATTTGTATTCTTGACTCAAGTTCGGTGTTTTCCTAACTGTCAGACCTAATAGATTTTTCATAATTATACTAAATTTTTGTTGGTAATATTCACTCTTAACTTGGAATTTGTAGTTTTATGTTCAAAAACAGTAAAGTTTTTATTTAAAGAGCAGTTCAATTAGCATAACCTCATGATCTCTTGTAATGGAATATTTCTTCTAGGGAATTCGGACCAAAGAAGACTAAATGTCATCATTCCTTCTACATGTTTACACCTGATCACTTCATTATGCTTTTAATTAATTGAGAAAGAAATCGAATAAGCCTGTAATATAAAATTAATAAATAAGACCGGCTCAGTGGTCTAGAGGTTAAGCGCTCGCGCACGAGACTGATAGGTTCTGGGTTCGAATCTCGCAAGGTGGGATAATGGATACGCATTGCTAAGGAGCCCCACAATAGGACGAAACGGCCGTCCAGTGCTTCCAGGTTTTCCATGGTGGTCTATCTTTAACGGACTCATGATATTAACTTTTAGAATAAGTAGAATTAAAAATGAAATGTGATGTGAACAGAGAAACAAGAAGCCCTGATAAACTACGAAAGCTATTTTTCGTGACGTTATTTCATTTTATGCGAAGCTTGTAAAATGCTAACGTTTATTTTTGTCCCTAATTTATTCTACAGAACATAAGCTTTCGTTCGATGTATGATTCATTGCCATACCCTTTTCTGTTCTGAAGCTATTGTAATTTAAACAATATTTTACACCTTATTTTCTACTCTAATTCCCAGCTTTGGACATAATTGTATTATCCTAATTATCGTACGTTATAGTCGCTTTAATCACCTATTTATTTATGTACCTTTTAACACTAATCCGAAATCAGAATATCAGGATATCGGGAATAGATCGAGTAGTGTTCCAGTTGTCTTGTCTTCTCTCATTTGTGTGCTTGTCAGTCAATCAGGTGCTAGAATAGTTTTCTTCTCTCTACCCCACTTCGAACTCACGCGTACTAGCCTCAAGGTTAGGTCAGTCAGCCTATCGTGCCAAGGTCTTAATCTGGATAAGTATCCTCAGCACCAAAATTGGGTAGACAGATCAAGGATGTAACAAAATGGATTCACATTCTCGAAGGTAGTGATTGTATGAAAATTTTACTGGCTCATAAAAATCACGTAAAATCTTAAACTATATAGACAATCAAATGACATTTCATTCAATATGGATGAAGTAGTTCATACGAATATCTCATAAAAAAGTTAATCATTCGATTGTGATTTTTTTATTTTTTCTGTTTGAGGTTTGTCACCAAGCTATTAAAATATATATATGCTACTTAAACGTTTAAACGTAGTATAAGATGGTACTAAGAATAATGAATGTTGGTTGTGCTAGATTGATTGAATTCACATCATGAAGCCATTAACAAAATCTAGAAGAATATATATATAAAATCCCGCCAGCCGGATCACGGAAGCGCGTTTTGCTGAGGAATCCCACAATAAGACGAAATGGCCGTCCAGTGCTTCCAGGTTTTCCATGATGGTCTAGCTTCATTTGACTCATGAATTCAACTACTGAAATTACTAAAATCTCCACAAAACCCCTTCTGAAGATATCATAATTTAAAATTAATTGATAACTGGTTGGTGATCAATTTATTGTGTCAACTCCTTCTTAGGGCAGATCGAATCCTATCGACCAAGTTGCAATGCGGCCACTGTTCTAGGTGACTCGACATTGCATGCACTATGTTGCGATAAAATGGTGGTTAGAGGTAATCAACATGAAACCCTGAACCCCGGTTTCGTGCTATTTGGCACTCATTAGCATGGATTTGGGATCGAATTGTAATTATATCTGCCTTCCGCCGCGGGTCCTAATCTCTGATCTGTTTGCGACTTGAAATTTTATTTCCCATTCGACAATGGGGCAGAGGTTAGTGTGATACCACTTACCGCACTTCATAAAAACACCTCTGAACCCAGACTAAGTTCCATTTTTCTTATCTGAAAAGTATAATATGAGACTGTCTTGCTAGCCGTGGCCGGAAACCGCAACCATACAAATATAAAATGTACGTACTGCAACGAACGAGAACACAAGTTGGGATAAACAAATGCATGTTAATGCAACATTACAGAATATCTTGGTAAAATCTGAGAATCATATAGTAACTACTTCATTTTCAAAATATCCATCGATTGCCTCAGACTTTTTTATTCATCCGTTTCCATACCAATCACTCTCTGTTCTCTACTCTTCTATCTTCTTAATCTTCTGTTACTAGGCATTCCATTTTCGATCAGTGATGTATACCACTTATATCTGCCGATATCAGTAGCACGCCACAGCACTAATAAACAGATGGTTAGCACTATGTCACACTAAGTTACATTGATTGATAAATGATATATTATCACGGGATGGTGTTTTAACGTTAGGATTAACTTTCAATATGAAATTTGATTGATGACTTTTCAGTGTCATCTCAACGACTCAGAAGTTCACTTTTAATAAACAACTTATACTATGACAAAATATAAAGGTCTCTGAAGTCACCGTCTTTCCCCAGTTAAGTTCATGAACGTTTAGAACTGATCTTCAAGATGTTTCAAAGATCTATTACAACATGTTACATAAAGTATAGACAGGAATTTCTGCTGCCAGCTTATCAATATAAATAAAGATAACTAGTATAGTTGTAAACATGCATAAAACTTCCTATTCATTTGTGTATTCATTATGATGACATTACTTCTGGTTAGCGTTTTTTTGGCGAGTTAGTTTTCTACGGGATGGGGTCGCTAACCCCATGCCCAACCCTCCTTCTTTATCCGAGCTTGAGACCGGCAGTAACCCCCGGAGGGACTCCAAGCAGAGTTTATGACGACATTGCTTGCCCATAAATATTATCTAATGAGTTAGATATTTCTATTCAATGTTTACAGTGCCACTGAAATACATTGTGAAATATTAGAGTAAACAAAGTTAACTGTGAACTTACTAGATACAAAGTTAATAGGAAATAGAATAACTTTAGAACTCTACCAGCATTACCGTTTTAGCATTTAAACTGTAAGCAATCTTGGTTATCAAATGTTACTTGCAAAAATTGATAGTGGCTAGCAGTGGAATCCATTACGCGCGTTTTGTCCTATTTGGGACTCGTTAGTTGAATGTACCTGTATCTTACAGAGTTTATGTTCACCGTGGGACTTGAACCCAGTACCATTCGCTTCGAACTCCATCGCATTATCCACTTAACTACTGAGTCCTGATAGCCACCTGCTTGTTCAATGGGGTGAAGTTTAATTCACTTGGTATTGTTGATTTAAACCTTCACATTGATGTTTAGGATTGCAATTGTTCAGTCACTTACTGACATATTTACATCTTGTTCGGATTGAATCGACGTCGTTTTAATTTACAAGCATTATATGCAAAGATGAATAGTGGCTAGCAATGGAAAACGCGATGGCGTTTGAAGTGAACGGTAGTGAATTCGAGTTCCAGAGTGAACATCAACTCTGAGATGCAGGTACATCCAGGTGACTAGTCCCGAATAGCACAGAACGCGCGTCAAACTGGATTCCACTGTTAACCACTTTCCATCTTTGTTTACAGTGCTTGTGAATGAAGGCTATATCGAGGCAATGTGCACAGTATGCACATATGCCAATAAGAGACTTATGAATTGCAGACCTAAACAACAATGGGAAGATTCAAATAAACAATAATATCAAGTGAAGTTAAGTGTTACTGTTTGCAGAAATAAGCTATGAATGAAAATACCATGTTAAAATGAAATGTATAGTTAGATTTAGATGTTTCAAGTATTCATTCCCATTGAATCACACTGGATAAGTAAGAACATACTATGCCTATGTCATTGAGATTATTACAATCTATGGTTGAACTTATCGCTTAGTATCATTCGTACATAATTTTCGACAAATGTACGTTATAATTGTTTAACCTAAACCTGCAAATATGAAATTGTTACATTTTATACATAAACGAAGCAGTGAATCATCCATGCATGAAAACTAAACAATACGTTCAGCTGTGTCATTACTAACCATTGTATACTTGCATTAAGGCTTATTAATTTTTGCAATCACTATCAAACGATATTTGTTATCTTAATGTATACGATTGTGTCAATGCTAAATTTCATAAAATATAATCATTATACTCTTTATCACTGGTTCCGAACTCCGTTAATACTTAGTCAAGATCAATAAATAGTGATTACAATATTTTTCGTGACCTTAAAATGGTTATTACAACCTTTCATAGTAAAAAATATTGATTATCGGCATTCATCTTATGATATGTTGATAATTATCTACTGAGATAGGCCTATTATTCCAATAAACAATATTTCAATGGATAAGACCAAGTGAACTAACACACAAATAAAATTTCTGTGAGACCCTGGTGAATGATGTATTTGCAGTGCGCATCCACGACTCAGCTGGCAGGATTCGACCTAACAGTCTCGCGCGCGAACTCTGAGGAGTCCCATACTAGAACGAAACGGCCGTTCAGTGCTTCCAAGTTTTTTATGATGGTCTAGCTTCAATTGACTCATAATTTCAACTATTGAAATAAAACTAGATCAAGTTAGAGTTATGAAGATTCAGAAATTTTAGTCAAATGACATTATATTCTTCAATATTACGTGATTATAGACGTAAAAATTGTATTTGAAATAAACGCTTGTCCAAACATGTTCAAATGATACTTCTGAGTAGAGTAAGATTCTGAAATGTGATGAATCAAAGGTAAAAAATACCTATATCTCCAACTCATATTAAGTGATGTTATAACACACACTGCTATTCACTATCACTGTGTAGGTCTGTATGATTAATTTCATCATATACACTAGTACTTCGATAATGAGTAAAATGATTATTATGTCGGCATCTAATTTATTTACGAATTCTTAATTATAGTA
Organism: Schistosoma margrebowiei; assembly: GCA_944470205.2. NCBI lineage: Eukaryota > Metazoa > Platyhelminthes > Trematoda > Strigeidida > Schistosomatidae > Schistosoma > Schistosoma margrebowiei. The sequence continues at coordinate 7,560,730 of OX104028.1, forward strand.
ATATACCGGTATATATTGCTTGCATCTTCTGGGAACACTGGATAAGTAATAGTGAGGTTACACTCAAGGTATTAGGGTATGATGGTAAATCAGTTGATGAGGTTGTAAATCTTCATCGACTGAGATGGTCGGGCCACGTGTTGTGTATGCCTGCCTGAACATCGATTACCACAACGCGCAATGCTGATTAATGTTAGAGACGGTTGGAAGAATGTTAGGGGCGGCTAAACCAAAACATGGCATCAGTCCAAGAAGTCACTAACTTCTGGTCTGAGCCATGTGGATGGTAGATGTAGACTACTTTGTTGGAGTCCGTGTGACTATCATAACCAATGGTTGCTGACTGTGTGTGTGACATGGCTCAGAATCGATCACAATGGTGTAGGTGTATACACTGTCCATCTTCCCTTAAACTATGAGATTGAAACTGCTTCGTATCTTTCTTTCCACAAACTGATTCTTCCTTCCTGTACTATATATGCAATCTTTCTTTTATATATTACCACCACTGAATTAACTACCTCTATGAATCCGGTGTTCATCTTGTTTTGTTAATGAGTGAGGTTTGGCAATTTTGATCGATGCACATGTGTGCCTGGTTCTATATTGTAGCTGACTGACTGACCGGTATACATATTCTACATTTCGAATTATTATGTCATTCCACACATACATACAGAATTGACTGTTGAACATGTTTGGACAAGCGTCCAGCATTAACTTGTTTTAAGCCTTGTGAATCATTGGTAATTATCATTTTATTTATTGAACGATTAGCCCATCAACATAGCAGATACATAACTTGACAATTCGTCTTCGTTCATTATTAATTAAAGTTGGTTATTTCGATAATTCCAAATAGATAAGCCAATTGAAATAATTATCCATAATCCTACAAATAGAATCAACCAATGAAAATGGGTCTATCATCCATAGAACTTGACCAATCAAATTTTAATCAAAAACGGTAGGTTTGGACCACTTAGCAAGAAAGTTAGATTGAACCAATCACATTAGTAATTCCCCACCCACCAACCCTTCCTTTACAAAACTTATCTACCCCTTAGAATTTTACTTATTTGATTCGCTATATGCTTGTTGACTCATGTAATCTGTTTAACCAATGAGATTGCTCTTAGCGTGGCAGTGTAATGTAAGATTGTAAATTACTGTACTCTATGAATTTGCAATAGAGTTTTTACTCGTAAATGTAGTGATGGCGAATGAAGTACATAAAGTAATTTAATAACATGTATGGCAGAGAGTGGGAGAGACAGCTCTCCCTCTCCAAATGCTCTAACATGACCATATGCTTACAACCACAACCACAAAAGTCCTACTCACTATCTTCTCGTGGCATTACTGTTGTTTACGAAATTGAGATTACCGAAAACCGGATGTTTGGTGCCTTAACCGACTTGGCGACTCCACCTAGGGGAGTTAGAAAACCCTGATTCAAAACCAATGATGCACATGGGCTGGCTCTAGGATCCTGAAGGAACAAATAGACTATGGACCAATTATTGGTCACCGGTTACCATGGGATTGTATCTACTAACGCTGCTCCACTGCCTTGTGGATTAGACCTATGGGTCAATGGCTCCGGTGTGGCCCGTCAAGGAACCACCTGGTTCGATTTGGGCACCTGGACAGTATCCCAGCCCTCACACAAATGATTTATGTGGTGCATATGTATTTGGTGCATCCTTGTACTAACGTTTATGTGTTTAAATAAATATATAAATTTGTTTTGCAAAAAAATGTATGACTTAACGGAATAAGTAAGATGGAAATAACCAATATAAGAAATCATATAATTACATGACTGAAGTTTCAAGAAGTTCCTTGAAATCCCTAAACTACAATGAAGTACATTACGTATGATATGCATATTTCAATAGATTATTCTGTGAGATATTTTCAAGAAATTATGCCTGTATGTCAGTGACATTTTTAATTAAGTGTTGCTAATAATAGTAACAACAGACTTTTGAAAGGAAGGAAGTCTATTCTGGGGTTGAAACCGTTAATGTTTAATAAATTTATATTGTGACAGTTCCGAAATGAATGTTGGCAACATCGAAATGAAGCATTTTAAAGAAAGGTGTGTATCATTTGTATTCGAAACAACATATTGATAAATTTTTGTTATATATATGTATATATGGTGAAATTTATTCAGTGTCCGCAATACATAGAAGAATCAATCTTTTCTTTTCAAGTGGAATTAATACACCTAATGAACTATGAATCAATTGTACATGTTATTACTTACTTAAGCCTGTTACTGCCAACAGAGCGTAGGCCGCCGACCAGCATTCTCCAACCGACACTGTACATGGTATTAACGCAGTAATAAGAAACGAACACATCTGATTCCAGGCTAAATTATTAGTTACAGATGAAAGCATATTCTGGAATACTGAACGGATACCAAGATCGAATCAGGTAGTTTTCTTAGAGAGCCACATCTCGAGCCTTCGACCTAAAGGTCTGATCCACAAGGCAGTGGAGCAGTGTCAGGAGATGCAGTCCCACGGTGACCAATAATTGGTTCCTACGCCATTTGTTCCTTCAGAATCCTGAAGCCAGTTTATGTGTACCATTGGTTCGGAATCAGGGTTTTTCAGCTTCCCTAGGTAGACTATCCGTGTCCACAAACCCGGTTAGAGCCCCTGTCGGACATTCGCTTTTCGTCCTTTCAATTTCGTAAAGAACACCCCGCCTTGAGACTTATCACGGGACAACTAGGCGAGATGTGATATTTCTAGACGTCACATTTCCTAAACCCCTCATTCTGTTGTGATAAGACACTATGGAACCAGATGCTGATTGTCTGATGGATAATCACTTTACTTCTGTCGCACCCCAATACAACCAACACTATGAATTCGCTTTCGAACTATGACTTTAGTGTTTCTAATTTCACACTCTCCGATCGAACTCTGTGGTATGGAAGGATGTGTATTCTAGTCAATATGACTCTATTGTGTCACCATCATAGACAAACCTGATCATCACGTCAAGGTGACAGCTACAGTTGGGAAGTGAAATTCGACCAGGAGATATTCATCTCTTTGGCGAACGAGATCAAACGATGGTGAGTTAATTGGCATTGATGTTAAGATTTTAAGTAGTCGCGATCAATATTATATATTCAATGGGTAAATATAATATGTCGAAATAGTAATTTTGCTAAATAGACCAATTATAATTTCAACAAATGAATTGAAACATGCTGTCAACACTTATAATAATCAAGTCATGAGTTGAAAAGCCTTATTAAGCACAACGAATTGAAATTAATGGGAGAGATGACAGAGGAGTTGAAATGATAGTAGTATCAATTATGGTATTGAGAAAAACAAAATTGATCAATACATATTAGTAATTTCCCGTTGATGATATCCGGGATCGCAATTAATCAGTCTGTTGTTATATGTACACCCTGAATCGATTCTCTCATTTATAGTCCTTTATTTCAAGTTATTATATATTCAGTATGTGGCTAGTAGTGGGATTTGAGACTCATATTTTGTCTTACTTAAGACTCGTCAAATAAGACGAAACGCTTATCTTAGTTTCCACTGATAGCCACATACCAAATATACAATAACTTGTGGCCAAACGTCGTATCAAGGTAAAAAGGTTAACCGAAATAAACTCTGGACTAGTTTATGGCGGTGATATATGACTGTCGAAGGTAAAAGGCATTCGTCAGTTACAATTATGGTTTTCTTTAAGTCATTCCTCACATATAACTGAACAATAGATCAATGCAAAAATTAGGTTTAGGATTTCAGAAAAATTGGGGATTTGACTCTTTAGAATACGGCATTTCATAGAATGAGTTGATTGAGACAAGTGTTAACATATTTAACCACCACTTATCTTGATATGTTCTTCTAGCAATCAAAGACGTAGGTTGCTTCACAGTAAAAATTAGTATGAATGCATGAAGCCACTGACCCTTGAATTAACTTACGAAGGCTTTTCAGTTGACATTCACGAGACGATAGCTTTTTAATGGGTTTTAATGCTTACTGACATGATTGGGATTCATTTGCATAAATCTATTATTGTTCACGACCAACGAATTAACAATGACATATAAGCATCCCCTTGTTAACTGACTAATCAAGTAAGATGTTTTCTTATCAGTACTAATAATCATAAAATCTAGATTATATGCATTATTTCAACTGTCTACAATTATGCAAACATACACAATGATAACATGCCGTCATTACCAGTCTTATTCATCAATTAATAGTTGAATTCATGTGGCAATTGACGCTAGATCACCATGGAAAACCTGGAAGCACTGATTGGCCGTTTCGTCACGTTGTGGAACTCATCAGTAGTGCGCATCGACGATCCCGTCCCCCAGGACCTGTCGATCTCGCGCGCAAACACTTAACTTCTGGACCACTGAACCGGCCGGCAACCAACTGTATTAATGTCTAACTTCAAGCAATCCACGAAATTAAGCCACCGTCCGCCACTGTCTTCAGTGAGTTACTATCACACAACAGATCCAGTTGAACTCCATTGGTCACGGCTTCTCACTAGAAGAGGCGCACTGATGAGGAGTACCATACTAGTGCGAAACGGCCGTCCAGTGCTTTCAGGTCTTCTATGGTGGTCTCTAGTTTCAATTGACTCATGAATTCAACTGTTAAATTACTATAATATCCACAAAATCGCTCTCTGATTATTCATCATTAACAATGGACTTTGTTAACGAATCTAATGAAAATGATACTAGAACATTCTTTACAACACGGCGATCAGCGATCAATAGACAAACAGGAATTTCACCATTATTGTTTCTTTAAGTAGATATCATTCCTTACAGGTATAAAATCAATAAAATATAGAAATATATACAACAAACCGAAAACTAATTTTAACAATTATGCATAAGATAAGCAGCAGTAGTAGTATTAGTAGTTATTATTTTATTAAAATAAAAAAATCTTTTAGAAACATAAAAAATTTCATAAAGGAACTAGAGTGAAGTATGTGAATACATTGAATATTAAAGGTCAAAGATACTGTACATAAAAGTAATTCAGCAGTACAAGACAAAAAAGTCATACTCATTTATACACACACAAATACATAAACATTGTGCCGATAAATACAAATCACAGAAAAAGTAATATTAGATACAGAAAACAGATAGAGCTAGTGAAAAGTAATAGTGTTCATAATAATAATGACTACAATAGAGTAATTCACTGAATTGGAGACTAAATTGTCTAAATCAAGTATCTGAGTCTGGATTTAATACATTCTCCAATGATGGAGTTAAAAAACCAGTTTTATCTAAACCATTTGGAAGATGTTCAGATAGTTTAATGCAAATATTTCGTTTTCCACGTGTCCAACTATTATTCCATTGACGACCTAAACGTGTTCTAAATAAAATATCAGGTAAATTTGATAATATTTCACGTAGATAAGCAACTGTTGCAAATATTCCACCGGCTAATGCAGCAAGACGAGTAAAAAATGTACCTAATAATTCACGATCATATGTTATTTTTACAACTAATGGAAAAGTATCATAAACAAAAAAGATTCCAGGTATTCCATGACTTCCGGCATCATGATCAATTGTTCTATTCTAAAATTAATATAAGAGAAGAATAGAACAATAATAAGTAATATGATGAAATTGAGTCTTCTTTTAAACTAACTAATTAAAATAATTATTAATATTGGAAACATTTTCAAAAGTATCTAGAATTCTAAGGTCAATACCACCACCACCACCGGTAACCTTAGAAATATTCTTTGTTTTGTATATATGAATTAACCTTGAAAATGAAAAAAAAGACAGAACCTTTTGTATTCCTAATTTATAACAAAAATAACAAATTCACTTGGTATTGTTTACTTGAATCTTCTTATCGATGTTTAGAATTGCAATTGATCAGTCTCTTATTGGCATATATACATCCTGTGCGTATTGCCTTAATTAACAAGCATTATAATCAAAGATGGATAGTGGCTGGCAGTGGAATCCAGTTTGACGCGCGTTCCGTCCTAAACATCAATGTGAAGATTCAAACAAACAATACAAAGTGAATTTAAACTTCACCCAATTGCACAAGCAAGTGGCTAACAGGACTTAGTAGCTAAGTGGATAACGCGATGGCGTTTGAAGCGAACGGTACTGGATACGAGTCCCAGAGTGACCATCAAATAGGACGAAAAGCGCGTCCTGGATTCTACTGCTAGCCACTATCCATCTTTGTATAAAAATAAAAAATGTTCAATATTTCAGTTAATAGAAAATTGGATTCCTGACTTATAGTATCTTAGTGTTAATCGTCTCATTGGATCTTCTACAAATATATATTCATTAGGGCGAGACTATAATTTACGGACGAATCAATCAGATTTGCGACAACAGGCCTTGAATTTTGGAGTAAAAGTAACTCATTTATTTAGGTAAATAAAGTTTTGACATTATAGCTGATGTCACTTCATGATGAAAATATTAAGTCTAATTCCTAGCTCTAACGTTCAACTGTATATCTTAATCCTAATTCTTTACGTATAAACCTCATTTAACCCCAGTAAGTAGGTGGGTATTCCAAGGTCACTTGAGAGTTGCTCAAAGGTCGTCCATAAATTATAGTCTCACAAAATATTCTTTTGGAAAGTATATAAACAATGAAAGTCATAGTAATGACTACAACTTAACAAATTACATTTTAATGTATAATTCAACTTGAAACTTATGAATGACTAGAATACCAAAATCATTTATTCCAACTAACAAACTATGAAATTATTCTACTAATTATAGATTAAGTTAAAACTGTGCATAATCCGTGGAAGGCCTTTTCATGATACGAACCTGAATAGCACTAAACTAAGACAAACATGAATAACTATTTAAATAATGGATCCAAATATTCACTAATTTTTTCAAATTATATGAAAGTTATTTCTTGTTGTTGATATGCAGGAATGAAGTTAATTAATCTGTTGTCATATGTAAATCATTAGTGGTTTACCTTGACACAACGTTTGGCCACAAGTTATTGTATATTTGGTATGTGGCTATCAGTGGAAACTAAGATAAGCGTTTCGTCTTATTTGACGAGTCTTAAGTAAGACAAAATATGAGTCTCAAATCCCACTACTAGCCACATACTGAATATATAATAACTTGAAATAAAGGACTATAAATGAGAGAATCGATTCAGGGTGTACATATAACAACAGACTGATTAATTGCGATCCCGGATATCATCAACGGGAAATTACTAATATGTATTGATCAATTTTGTTTTTCTCAATACCATAATTGATACTACTATCATTTCAACTCCTCTGTCATCTCTCCCATTAATTTCAATTCGTTGTGCTTAATAAGGCTTTTCAACTCATGACTTGATTATTATAAGTGTTGACAGCATGTTTCAATTCATTTGTTGAAATTATAATTGGTCTATTTAGCAAAATTACTATTTCGACATATTATATTTACCCATTGAATATATAATATTGATCGCGACTACTTAAAATCTTAACATCAATGCCAATTAACTCACCATCGTTTGATCTCGTTCGCCAAAGAGATGAATATCTCCTGGTCGAATTTCACTTCCCAACTGTAGCTGTCACCTTGACGTGATGATCAGGTTTGTCTATGATGGTGACACAATAGAGTCATATTGACTAGAATACACATCCTTCCATACCACAGAGTTCGATCGGAGAGTGTGAAATTAGAAACACTAAAGTCATAGTTCGAAAGCGAATTCATAGTGTTGGTTGTATTGGGGTGCGACAGAAGTAAAGTGATTATCCATCAGACAATCAGCATCTGGTTCCATAGTGTCTTATCACAACAGAATGAGGGGTTTAGGAAATGTGACGTCTAGAAATATCACATCTCGCCTAGTTGTCCCGTGATAAGTCTCAAGGCGGGGTGTTCTTTACGAAATTGAAAGGACGAAAAGCGAATGTCCGACAGGGGCTCTAACCGGGTTTGTGGACACGGATAGTCTACCTAGGGAAGCTGAAAAACCCTGATTCCGAACCAATGGTACACATAAACTGGCTTCAGGATTCTGAAGGAACAAATGGCGTAGGAACCAATTATTGGTCACCGTGGGACTGCATCTCCTGACACTGCTCCACTGCCTTGTGGATCAGACCTTTAGGTCGAAGGCTCGAGATGTGGCTCTCTAAGAAAACTACCTGATTCGATCTTGGTATCCGTTCAGTATGTATGTATGTATGTATTTGGTGGCTGGTTGTACCAAGGTTTATGTGTTTAAATAAATAAACTTTAAAAGTCCACACCTAACAAATCAACAGCTACTTTCAAAGGGTTTAGTGATCAGCCTCTAGCAGATGATGTCCCATGAACTCTGTGATCACACTCCAGGTTCGTCAAGACTACTATTATTACTAATTCAGTTTTTTCCATGTCCCAGAAAGAGAAGTATGGATTTAGGATATGGGCGGTTGAGAAGTGATAAATAGCCTGATATATCTAACAGTAGTCGAGGTCACTTTGTTTACATTACGTATTGGAAGTTTATGCGATAACTGTAGTCAACTGTTGGAGACCTTATCTAAAGAATTTGTGCAGGTGCGTTCGCTTTCTATTCTCTTTAAAATTCTGTTTTGACCTTCTTTCATAATAGGAGTTTTTTGATTTTGTTTTTCCACATTCTTTTGTCTTAGTTTTCTACTACTATTTCAAATTCTATTTACTTTACATTTTATTAGTAGTTTTCATGAGATGACTATGATATGAAGGTTTGAAAAGTTTTTCCGTTGAAAATTTACTTCCAGTACCCTGTTTTTAGTTAGTTGACTAATGGCAATAATAACATGTTAGTTGGCAGGATGGTGTACTATTTACTTTTTAAAAAATGTGGTGTTAATTTTCTCCATATGTAATGCTATAGCGTATAGGCTCATGAACGTTGCTTTAGGCTACATTAGCACTGTGAGAGCCAACACTATAACTGTTACTTATTTTACTTAAAAGGAGGTAGGTAAAGTGGGGTTCAAATCTGAAATGCATTGATTGGAAACGGATTCCTTCAACCATCAGACCAATACTACGTGATTGTTTCACAATTGATTGATCACTGGGTGGTGATCAATGTCATGTGTGTGAAATCCTTCTTAGTGCAGACCGAATGCTATCTACCAAGTTGCAATGTGGCCACTAGTCTAGGTGACTCGACATTGCATGCACTATGTTGAGATAAGATGGTGGTTGGAGGTAGTCATCAGGAAACCCTGGACCCCTGCTTCGTGATACTTGGCACTCGTCAGCAAGGTGTACCATCTTATCTCGAAATAGTGCACGCAATGTCGAGTCACCTAGACCACAATGCAACTTGGTCGATAGCATTCGATCTGCATTAAGGACTTGATACATATGACATTGATCACCACCAAGTGATCAATCAATTTTGATTACATCTCAGTCCTACAGGAGGTCGGTCGCGGCCCGAATAGCTCAGTGGTAACGTCTCTGACTGTGAAGTTGGGTGATACGGGGTCGAATCCGTCAGGGAGCACCAGTTCCTTCAAGATTACAGGTACATCTTGCTGACGAGTGCCAAGTAGCATGATGACCCGGGTTCAGGGTTTCCTGTTGACTACCTCCAACCACTATCTTACTACGTGATTCTCTCAACCAGCCGATACGAAATCTTTAACTATGAATGACTAACCTTGGAATCTATCGATTAGTTTGTAATTGTTTATATAATCACTTAAGTAGCTCTGAGCCCCCTGTTTTTTTAATTCAAAATTATAATTCCTAAAATGATACACTTAACTGTATACATATCTTGTCTATTGTAGTGTCAGTTATTATGTTAAGCCTATATACCTTATTCTGGCTTTCGGACATCCCATTCTATTCATTCAATTTGAGTCATATTTTGACCTTGTCAATTACTCGCTTATCAGTCTTGACTGTTTTTATATGAGCGTATATGTGTGTACACTTCTTATCCCATGTCTCATTACATGTCTGTAGCTTACTTTTGTCTGCCTATAAATATTAATTAACGCCTGACTAAAAATGAGTTGGCTTATCAGCCCATCTCCACTTTGCGTCGCTTCTCTTCCTTCTATTCCATTCACCTCATATACAAAATATATGCATTCAAAATCCCATTCTCGTTATTTGACTTATTTAATCCCGTTATTGACTAACGTGATTAAAGTCGACGATGATATACGAGAATAGGCGATAGCAAACATCCATACGATCTAAATAGGAGTTAGATCCAGGGGCCACTAAACTATAATTAAACAGTAACTTGTATAAATCACCTGAACTTTAAATTACTTGACTTTATGTTCGAAATCCAGGTCAATTTACTGTTGTTTGAACATGATTAGGTGGTGTTATAATTAACTCTAAATGTTGAGTGCAATGATTTATACCTTGATAAGTGAGTTAGTTAAATGTGTTTTTTTAAACATTTTTCAAAGACTACACTCTTAAATTGGGACGACAACAAAATAACTACTGTATGTGAGCAAAAAAACTAACAATAACTACACGTTGTTTGATAACAATATCTAGAAAATAATGCACGTTAATTATTGTATTTTCATATAGTACTGTAATCTAATTCAATGAACAGGTACAAGTTTGTGGTACGATCAGACACGGTGGGTGTTATAATTCTCTCTTATAACCCAGCTAATCCTATTGCTTAGTACTCTTGGACACCAATTCACTCGACAAGTCAGCTAACACATGGTGAGACTATAATTTATGGACGACCTTTGAGCAACGCTAAGATGACCTTGGAAATATCCACCTACCAACTAGGACTAAATGAGGGTTATAAACCAGTATGAGGAATTGTAATTATGATTTACAGTTGTTTAGGGTTTTCATTACGAACTGACATCAGCTACAATGCTGAAATAGTATTTAACCAAATGAGTGAATGGATTTCGCGCTAAAATCCAAGACCTCTTATCTTAAATCTGATTGACTCGTCCATAAATCATAGTCTCGCCTCAGACACTTCTCAAACTGAAGTAGGCATAATGGAGTTCTAATCTACAACCCTAAAATCCAACATTTTCGTGCAATAAATATATTGGGTAAATTTTTAGCATAATTATCAATGAAAACATTCATAACTAATATTAAACGATTTAAGCTTTAAGAAAATATTAATAATCACCTGTAAAGTTGCTGCATACTGATAAGTTTCTGTAATATGAAAATGATTAACTACTTTGGTAGGGACCATTGTGACAAAATATTGAAATGATGTAAAGGCTACATTTGAAGAAACAAATAACGTAAAAAAGGTTACAATGGATATATTTGTGTTTTTGTTTTGGTAAAAAAAGTTACATTTTGGGTGTAATTAAATAATGTGAGTATGTGTGCGAGTGCGGTGTATACGAGAGAGAAACCAAGATAGCATGAAGTATATATATACGGATAGCAAGTAACATTAGCAACACCATTTTAACACAAATGGAAGCGAGGTGAGGACCGTTAAATGAGTAATCCTGAGGTTGTGAATGGGATCTTCAGTAAAACAATTACAAGAATGATGATCGTGTAAACTTTGATCGACTAAAATAATTGATATACATGTTGCACATGACGATCAATGTAAACAGTCACAATAGCAGATTGAAAATGCGCTTAAAAAACGACCAGAAAATCATATCATATCAGTACAGGAAGTGTATGTGAGACAAGTTGAAATCAACTAAAGTAATTGTTATATCCCGATGGGAATAATGAATGGTAACTTTTGGAATCCATTTATGGACCAATACTATGCGCATATTTTTATCGTATAATTGTTAAATAACTAAACTATTCATATTCATGTCCTCTCTTATTATGAGTCTTATTTTCATCTATGAACTATTATTATACAATTTACCATTATTGAGTTATACCCAGTCTATCTCCCACATTCACAGCCACTTTTGGTTAAATCTTGTACAAACATTGTTTCCCACTTTATGGTACGATGTGGTCTGTCTGGTTGATATATAAACCCAGTATGTTTGAAATAAATGATTCATATCGCAGAGGCTGAGATTAGTGTTCTGGACTTAACAGGCAGGGTGAAGCAGGACCGATAAGTACTCTAGATTGCTCGTACTTGTTTTATACATCATTGGTTCGGTCGATAAATCACTGTTCTCTAACTGGCGATATCATTATATTACATTGATAGGGGCACAAACCCATAGGTTATAACAGTGATTAAGTTACATTCATTATCCCCCCCTGGATTTTGAACACAAAATGATCAAATAAGCTTTGTTTATCGATATCATTTGTTTTTTTCTAACTATACATAAATTTATTTAGCTTTGAATTTCAGTTGACCTTATTGATAAGAAGGTTAATGTGGTATGGCAACTCGAACTGATGTACGTACGTACGAAGCTCTACGTTGTTGACTGACTAATTGGTAAGAAGAGACTAAAACAGTAAGATCATTAATGCATTCAATATAATAATCGTTCAGTTTAAAATTCATTTGTCAATAATTTCAATATGTTATTGCACTGTATTCTGACAATTTCCGTTATGTATTTATTCAGTATGAAATTTGTTTTTAGGTTGTAGTTAGCTAAATATAATCAAGAATCACTGAAAAGGAAATTCGGGTATAAAGTGTGGGACTTTTTCCCCCCACAAAATATATCCTTTACAGTTGTACATTAGAATTGTTTTAACGGTTGGGGAAGAATTAAAATTTTGAGGGCATAGTGTGGGAGTAACTATATTATTTTTACTAAATACAGTCATCCTGGAGTCGACATTTTTGAATTGTGTAGGGAAGGACAGGTTATAACACAGGTAAACGGAGATGGGATTTACAAGTTTTGACTTGAGTGATTTAGCTCAAGTTATAATAAATTCTCTTGTGATCAAAAGAAACTCACCAACATCAGTAACAGATTCAACAGCTTCTAACGGATGTATTTGTCCATTAACTAGATCACCAAAAGAAAAATGATTTATTCGATGACTGAAATTTTGAACTAAAATCAAAAAAGAGAAAAGGTAAGAGGTGGAAAATTAATCACTTTCAATAGAATAGTTTTTTAATTACACAATCATATTTATGAAAAATACTTTTTGAAAGTGTAAGGAGTTTGTGGAGATTGTTGAGTTTTATGGTTCACATCAGTGACTTACCTTGTGCTCAGTCGTGAGTAATTTCGATAGGCGATTCTCAAAGTTCTAGCGAGAACCCGTAAAAAGTAAAGTTTAACCATGTCACGTTGGAGGACTTTTACCTACAAATACCATTGGATGGTCAAACAATATTGTGAACTGATTTAATTTAGACATATAAACTATTGAATAGCAAGCCAATGATCTAGGGGTCTAGAGCTTGTCGCGAGACCTGAAGGTCTAGCTAGAGTCTGGTCACCCATAAGGTTGTGCATGCGTGCTGTTGAGGAGTCCCACATAAAAACGAAACTGTTTAATGTCTCCTGACTCTCAGTAGTTGTCCAACGGAGGTAATTCCGTGGTGTAAAGCAGTGTTTTAGAAATATCCCGTACTTTAAACTGAATGGTTAACTTGTGAAACTCCATTATCTTCCTAAATACCAAAACTATCGATGCACAACCCAAAAACAAGCGAGTAATATGTGGATAATTACTGGGCAATATGATTGTGAGATAAAGTTGATCAACTAAAAAAATTTGGTATCAGTCACTCGTGAATAAATTCTGATACCTTACTTCTTTATGAAGTAAACCCCAATGTTATTCGTCTGTCAACCGAATGGAGAGAATGCTGCACAACAATCCTCGCTGTATCACTCCCCATGGTTGTGCAAGATGGTCCATGGAAGTACGAGGGGTGAGAAGACTGAAGGTTTTTAATTATAGAGATGTCTTTGTGAAGCAACTGAGTGAGTAATAGTCAGGTTAGATGTAAGGAAATAACTAAAGATGGTGGACTTGATTAACGAGGTTGAGAAGCTTTATCGATAGAAATGGCTGAGACATGTATTACGCATGTTCAACAATCATACACATCGACGGGCGGTATTCGCTTGTGTACAATCGGGGTGGAGGTAAGCTAAGAGCAGCCAAACGTGAGATTAGTTCATGAATTCATTGATTGTTGGCCTTAGCCATGATAATCGATCTAGACTATCTAGTTGGAGTTTGAGAGATAACTGTAATCACTGAACATAAAGGTTGGGTGACATGGCTCATAAGCGGTAACACTGGCACAGATCCAGTTGCTTTCTATCTTTCTCTAGATCTCGAGTTCCAGTACTCCTTTATGCGTACCTTTTCGTTCTACTCTTTTGAACTACATTTTCAAAATTGTATTTTTTATTATTAATAATACAACAATTGTTTCGACTCCTTTGCTATTCATTTTGCCGCGCTTATGTGGTATGAGAATTTGAGCTGACGTACATTGATGTCAGGCTTTACACTGATTATGATTGATTGATTATGTTATCTTAGAAAGACAATGAAAACCTCACGATTTAAGAATCCAACTTGGAAATTAGAACACTTTCGAAATTTTTCTGCCAAACTACAAATGTTTTTTTATCGTTGCGGGATAACATAAGAGTGTAACTTTCATACTATGAATTTTGTTATCGGAAAGTATGCTATCACTGGATCCATCGGTTACTGACTGAAACACTGCATTAAATTCGATCCAACATACAAATAACTTCAGTTGACCTACTTCAAAGTAATAGGCTGAACAGAGCTTAACAAGTGGACTACTACATTTAATATAAGTTAGCAGACAATAAAAAAATAAAACGAAAAAAATATTTAACGTAGGATAAAATAGTATGTGATGGATAGGTCCTCTAATTGTTCAATCTACGAATGGTAAAGTCGATTGTTAAGTTTTGAAGGAAATTTTATTTTGAAAAATGACTTGAGTAACGAACTGACATACTAAACTGAACAACTACTTAAAGCTAGAAAGAACTAGGCAGTTGTTTTGCTCCGCTTAAAGTAGCTTTACCAGTCTATACCCACTACACCAAACAGAGCCAAAATTTAGATTTCTGAGTCTTTCAGCGGGTACGATACTTTACATTAATTAGAGTAAATTCAAATATATGTGTTTGTCCAAAAACAAATCACTGGTTTTCGGATTTAATGATTTAAAGTTTCTGAACTTGCTACACGGCTTGAAGCCCCTAGGCTTTGATCACGTAAGGAATGACACAAAACGTCTGCATTATTAATCATATATGGAGGTAAATACTGAGTGTTACTGGTTAGCGTTTTTGTGCTTGTTTGGACAGCATCAATGCAACTCCTTGTGTCTGTGGGGCATTTTCTTCTTCATGGCCGGAGTATAACAACAGCTCCCCTGAGACTAGTCGTTGTTGTCCAACTTGCGTCCAATGTGTTTCACTGATCCCAAGAACCTCTAGGCTGTATCTCCTCATTTCTGCAGCAAGTTGGAAGACCCTCTCAGTCTCCCATATTGTACGAGCATTCCATGTACCTAAATAAATGGTTGTTCTGGTTGTCAGAAGGGGCATCGGCCTCATGACTTCCGAAGGAACTCGGCTTTCATCATGAGGCGTCACAACTCTTCTAAATGAAGACCTTCTGACTCCCAGGGCAAAGTTTAAATGGTTTGAATAACTTTTTCTAGTTAGCGTTTTTTTAGCGAGTTAGTTTTCTATGGGATGGGGTTGCTAACCCCATGCCCAGCAGCCCCCGGAGGGACTCCAGGAGGAGTTTATGTTAATCGAACACTATTAGTAACTGTAGTGATATCTTGATGAAATCAAAGTTAGTACAGAATAAAGAGTGGCGTTTTAAAATGGATATCTCCACTGTCATCAAGAAACTTGTGCGACCACTACAAAAGGTGACTTACTGGAATCTGAGCTGAATAAAATATAATGGACATTAATGAGCTTAAAAGCATAGAGAAGCAGTCATTCTGAGTTTCCTGATTTTTAGTAGTAACTGGACTGAACGTGGAAATAGGGACCATTGATGAAAACATCTCCATGATTTGTTTATAACAACGGGATAGTTTTGTGTACGAAAGGTATTTTAAGTGCTTGAAAACCTTGAAATATTGATCAAACAAATGACTTATTTAGAAAGTACATGCCCTTTATGGGGTCCACTTGAAGCCACACACTTTATGTAGAAGCTAGTTATAATATCTGGCTGGTGTGACCGGAGTAGGGAAAAGGTGTTCAAACATATGACCAAAGACTAGAAATTTTTTGTTTAAACAACTTGATATTCAATAATGGTACATAAAAACAGGTGCCTTTTAAAAAAGCTCTTAATAACGTCCCCTTGCAATTTAAAAGACTCACCCGATTGGCCTGAAAATGGTACAACATGTAGATGAAAATTACCGAACCCGTTCAGAGGTCTGTAAACGAATCATGAAGGAAAGGGAAAGATGTGGAAACAAAATAAAGTGAGTAATAAGTTAACGACCAATACAAGTAATGGAACCCTTTGGTCAATCACCTATAAACAACATAAAACTTGAAACAAATATGCAGAGACGTAAGTTACCACAGTATAACCATAGATCAAACTAACACGATGCACAATAGAAAGTATAAAATCATGGTAATATGAGTCTGAATACAAACAACACGGTTTGGAGAGAAAGAATAAAACCGATAAACCAAAAGTATGAAGTATTTAAACACAAGATTTAGAAGATGACCAAGGAAGGCATCTGTGCCAATAATTTGGAACATTTTACCAAACTTCTTAGACCACTGGGCACAATTGCAGCGAGGACCCCAACTAAGAAGTCAACACCACACTATATAGTTCAAGTCAACAGTCAAGGACTCATAAGGATGATGTCACATCTTGACTTGGTCGTTGCGAGGCTCTTTCTAACCTACTCCTACATCATTTAGCATTCTATGTAGGGGGTAGGAGGTGGCTTGATATATGCACAAAGTCAAAGTGTGTACAAATAAATTTGTTTCGCATTTCCTTGAGAATATACAATACATTTCTTTATTATTTTTTTACTCCATATATATACCATATACTTATTTCAGAAATTTCAATTCTAGATAAAAGAAATTTTCAAGATTATTTCAATTTTGTAGGATATTCAACACGAATCGGTTGTAGTTCGAGATAATCAAAAACTAGGAATAACAACGTTGTTTCATCCTACTAAGAAGAAAACTACTATCCAGAATAAAAGTCTTCACATCACTAGTGAATTACTTAAAGACGAGCTAATGAAGCGTTAGTGGGAGGTCATGACCAGTGGAGTTCATAAATCTCCAGAATAAAATATTTGTCACCAATGCTATCTGATTATTGTCGTGGTATATTACCCATTAGTTGAAGTTGTAAATGAGTGCCACCCGACCCCAACCAAGAGGACTTAATGATTAATCATCTGCCGCGAGACCTAAAGGTATTTGTTTCGATCCCTGATGGACTAAAGGGTGTGAGATGCTAAAGCTTTCTATTTTTGCTAACGTTCTTGCAAAGTACATATTTTGTGTATTTTAACTCATTCAAAATAAAAGGACTTTTAAAGACTATGTTAACTTTCTAGGATATTTTTTTAATCATGTCTCCCTACAGTTTATTTAGTATAAATTAAGTGATCAATTACAGATTTATGTACTCAGCTTAGAGCTATAATGTTTATATAGAAACCTGGGGTACTACCTGGTTATACAAATGATGATAGGCAGGTCAGTCAGTTAACAGTAAAAGAGGACTTAGAACAGACCATAACGGTCTAAAGTCAATGACAAAACTGACAAGAGCAATACTGTCAACCGAGGTGAAAGTAAATAGTATAGTTCAAAAGAAAGTGAACACGATCGCCAAATGAAGGATGTAAAAAATAATGCCAAAAATCTACAAAAAAATAACAAACGAACGGACCTAAGGTTTAGAGTAATGTTGTATGAGAACTCTATACACATAATAGAACGTCGCACGAACCGTAGCAAAAAATATACGCTTCAAGACATGGTGAATTGCAAGATTTAATGATTTTACTAATCATTGAGTTAGGCGGTTTGTGGAAGTCAATTAAATGATTCCAGCTAGAGCACTATTATTGGCAACTAACAAGCAAAGGACAATTGTTTTGTCTTAACCCTGAATCCCACACTAGCGGTTATGTCCTTGTTCGGGCGTTCTTTGGATCCAATAATTGGAAGTCTGACGCCTCAAACAATCCACTCAAACTACCTACCGATATATTAAACTGTTCCGACAAATTCAAACTTATTTCAATAATTTGGAAGATGAGTACAAGTACACTCTTTCTCTAATTTTGACGAAGTACATGCGTAAAGATGACTAATACCATAACTCAGTTCCATAATAGAATTTAACATGTCGCACTAGCAAGTTTGGTGGTGCTTTTAGTGAAGTGAGAACTAACCAATTCAAATTATGTTCAAAAACTTATAACAAAACAATGTTCCAAGACGATGAAACAAACGATACATCCAGTATCATCCAAATGAACCCAATGATATATCTTTGGCACAAGGAAAAAGGGACATACATGAGACAAATTTGGATTTCTGAATAAAGGTGATATAATTTATCAAATTTCCTTTGTTAGACATATGCTTTTAAACCCCTTAACATATAGAACAATTATTAACGAGTCAACTGGGAACCCACGGTTTTTCCGGCCGAACAAATCACTATTGTTACATCTGAATGTCTGAATATAAGTGATACAAACAACAAGCGGGTTGTTAAGAAAAGGTACCTAGTGAATAGTATAGAAATTGTGGATCTGATAATCTAAGATATTTCTAAATAACTTATATGGTCGAATATTTTATTGTACAATGATTGATATGTCAGTACATACGACACACCTGGCCCAGATGACTTACCTCTGGCTCTTTTTAAGATGGTGGTGACTTCCTGACTAAGGAACTGACTGTGTTGTTTACAAAGGTCTGGGAGTTAGAGAGTGTACCAACGTCATGGAATGAGTCGATAGTTGTCCCTATCTTTAAAAAGGGTTCACGTCGTTCCTGCAACAACTATCGGGGGATAAGTGTACTTCCGATTGCGTCCAAGCTATTGGCTTCCGTCATACTTCGTAGGTTGTTCAAAACCCGAGAAAGATTGACTCGCGAGGAGCAGGCTGGGTTTCGTTCTGGTCGAGGATGTATTGA
Organism: Schistosoma margrebowiei; assembly: GCA_944470205.2. NCBI lineage: Eukaryota > Metazoa > Platyhelminthes > Trematoda > Strigeidida > Schistosomatidae > Schistosoma > Schistosoma margrebowiei. Next base: position 7,579,918 of record OX104028.1, read on the forward strand.
TCATATCTTCACCCTCCGCCAAATGTTAGAACATCGCCATACTTATCAAAGGCCAACAATCGTAGTGTTTCTTGACATCAGGGCTGCCTTCGATTCGTTGGACAGGACTGTTCTCTGGGATTGTCTATTGAAGAAGGGTGTGCCTGAGAAGTTTATTAACATCCTGAAAGCCCTATATAAAAACACCTCAGGCAGAGTGAGGGCATACAACCACCTCTCTCCATTGTTCTATTCGAGTAGTGGAGTTAGGCAGGGTTGCCCAATCTCACCATTCCTCTTCAACTTTGCCATCGATGACATTCTGGAAACAGCTCTGATGAATGTAAGTAATGGTGGTGTGGATCTGTTGCCTGGAGAAAGACTTCTCGACCTTGAGTATGCGGACGATATTGTCTTACTGTGCGATAATGCCCAAGGTATGCAATCCGCACTTAATCAGTTAGCAATCAGTTTCCGTAGGTATGGTATGTGCTTTGCACCTTCGAAGTGCAAAGTACTTCTACAAGACTGGCAGGATTCCAATCCTGTACTCACCCTGGATGGTGAGCAGATAGACGTAGTCGAGAAGTTCGTGTATCTGGGTAGCTGCGTAAGTGCTGGTGGTGGCGTGAGTGATGAGATCAATGGACGTATAGTGAAAGCCAGAGTGGCTTATGCCAATCTGGACCACCTTTGGCGCCTTCGTGATGTTAGTCTGGCTGTAAAAGGTCGGATCTACAACGCGTCGGTGAGAGCAGTTTTGCTTTATGCTTGTGAAACCTGGCCTCTCCGAGTTGAGGACGTTAGACGACTCTCTGTGTTCGATCATCGCTGTCTCCGAAGGATTGCTGACATTCAGTGGCAACACCATGTCAGTAATGCAGAGGTTCGGCATCGTGTGTTTGGGCACAGAGATGATAATTCAATTGGTGTCACCATCTTGAAACACCGACTTCGGTGGCTTGGACATGTTCTACGAATGTTATCCCAGAGAATTCCACGTCGTGCATTATTTGCCGACGCTGGGACTGGTTGGAAAAAGCGGAGAGGTGGTCAGTGTATGACATGGTGTCGTGGTATGAAAGAAAGCTGCAAAGGACTGGCTTGTGTCGGTCCTTCACGACTCGCTGGTTGGGGTCTGAGAGATGGTGCTACACAGGCGGCTAGAGACGTCATCAGATATGGCTCAGAATAGGAGCCAGTGGTGATCCTGCTGTAACCTTCTTTTACTTTCTTCATAAAAAATGGTTGTGTCTCCCAAACTTGAAAGATTTCTTCTGATTGTACCTTTCCGTTCCATCGTTACGACCACACTACTTTACACCAATCTCTTCGTTATTGTTCTCTTTTTCTCTTGTGCTCCTTAGTTTTTTTTTCTATCTCTCTTCGAATTTTCATTGTTTTGTGTGGCGCATATATATTGGCGCTCTCTTGTACCAATATTTATGTGTTCAAATAAATAAATAAAACATACGACACAGATGAAAACGTTAATGTCTTCAAGTAGTAAAGGAATAGTAACTTACTTCCCAAATAGTATATGTATGTTTCCTCCAACTTTTTTAACGAACAAAGTACCAACGATTCGACAAGCATCAGAATCTCGGTCATCAGAAACCTTTTTATCAACCACAGGGACTTCAAAGTCTGTGAAAACACTTGTCTCAGAGGCATATTTCCACAACCAATGTTGTATAGTATGATGTTTTGCACGGAGAGCCCCAGCTATATATTGTCGATACTGTTGAAATATAAGAAGAAACCATCACAGAATAACGACCAAGCATTGGAAGCATCAAACATATCCGGAAAGCCTACACGACTAAAAACTAGACCTTGTGAACGTTGGGAAACAATTTAATAAAGAACAATAGCATGATGAAAGAAGTTTAGTGTTGTCCTTGACTTTCAGCTCAAGTTCTTGACGAGATTTCCGTGGAGCACAACTTAAAAAAACTTTGAAGTTCGTTTGGCCGAAATTATACATGTATTATTGAAAATCAAACATATAATAATTTGGCGAGACTCTAATTTAGGGACGACCTTTGCACGAATCTTAAATGACCTTGACAACTATTAGCCTATCAGAAGACAGTTAGTATAAAGTGAAAATATATTATAAGAAAGTAATGAATTACAGTGGATATTCTTCTTTTACATGATTTAAAAACTTGTTAAGGTTTGATAAAGATTCAGAGGTTCTGAATTCATAGTGCATACGGTATAGAGACTCGTCCATAGGGTTAGGGTGGCGAGATTCTAATTTAGAGACGAGCCAATCTGAAGCGTTTGAGTAATTTCAAGTTCACGGAGCCAAGTTCAGCACGTGATGCTAACACACGATCGGTTTACAACGGATTTTAGAGGTGTTTATTGAGATGCTACACTCTAATCCTAGGCTGCAACCCTAACCCTATGGACGAGTTTCTATACCGTATGCACTATGAATTCAGAACCTCTGAACCTTTCTCAAACCTTAACAAGTTTTTAAATCGTGTAAAAGAAGAATATCCACTGTAATTCATTACTTTCTTATAATATATTTTTACTTTATACTGTCTTCTGATAGGCTAATAGTTGTCAAGGCCATTTAAGATTCGTGCAAAGGTTGTCCCTAAATTAGAGTCTCGCCAATAATTTTTCTAGGAATTCATTGTCTAGCAACGTTGACGACGAATATAAAAATTACCGAACACTACCGAAAGGATAATGAAACTAGTTTGGTGAAGAACTCTGCGTAACATGCTTTCAAAACCGAGTTAATTATATAACTTAACAGTATGACAAATTTTCCGACGCACGTACGAAGGTAATATAATGTTTACCATATCGATAGGTGAACTATGAGTTCGTTTCTTTAGATAAGAAACTCAGGAAACCCTTCTTATGCAACTTCCGTTCCAGAAATAATAGTACTAACAGTATCATGAAGGGAGAATTATGGTACTTGGAAAAAGACAAAACCATGAAAATTACGGTTCAGGATACATACTTTGAACGCGGCTCGAGCTGATGGGCTAAGTTCAAAAGATGTTGGTAAGTACTGAATATTCTCTTCATCAGACAGAGAGGACCCAGAAGTATCCACCACATCCATTGAAACAGCTAAGATGTCATGTAGATGTTAGAAACTTACCATGGCATGGTGAGGCAACAACAATGTCAACATTGACTTTTATTTTTCTAGAACAAGATCTGGAGAAGAAAAATCTTACCCAGAGGTAGATTTGTCTAATTCGTAAGAATAATTGACGGGGGGATCAAGATAACTTCGACATTCCATTATAAGCAACCAAGATATGCAACAAAATGTTAGAATAGTAGCTGAAGACTTGAAATTTTTAACCGTATATAATTACCTAGACCACCACTCCATGTTGACTTTTTGCATTCTCGTGGAAGTTTTGGGAAGACATCCAGCTCATTTACTATTTGTGAGACACTAGGCCCCGGACCTTTGTTGGTGGTATGCACATTTCTCCTTCTGACCTCCATAAATTCAAGATTTCTTATGCCTCGACCAAGGTGAGAGAATACGCAATAGGATAGTTAAACAAGACCAAGCTCTCAATTGATTGATAGTAGTTTCGCAAGATTATCTATATCATATATGTATTCTGAAACGTTCTCAAGAACATCACTTGTTAGAAATTCAGCAGTGAGAATGGAAGATCACAGTATCTACAATTACTGAGATAAATTACATTAGTGACGAGCAACAGCATTTTCTTTAGTTTTTCACGAAACATATTTGTGAGATAATTTTATCGACTTATATTTCATTTTTAAGTGATTGTATGCTTATTATGAATTACAAATGTAATACATTCTGTTCAAATGGTTCCACCCAATCTCCCGATTTTAAGGAAAATGTAATAAGTTTATGCGAAATACTGGGGTAGAAAGGGTAGCAACATTTCGGGCAACCTAAAAAAGCTACAACAATCCACGGACTTTGAAGTAAAATACCAAGTGAAATTGAGTAAAACCAAAAAGTTCTCAGAATTTCACGAAAATGGGAAAATTCGGTTCCTCACTTGATGGCAATATTTTTAGAATTCTTAGTTATTAAATCCATTCAAACACGTCCAGTTATCGTACCAGCTTCGCGATGGAACCTGTAACTGGACAGCTAGATATTCATTCAAGTTCTGAAGCTTTCCAGGATCATATGGAAAGGTTTGAAATTTGGAGTATGACATGGAAAGGGGTTGAAGATGATAAAATTGTGGCTAATTTCCTCATATCCATCTGAAACGATGCCTACAGATTGCTGAACACTTTAACATTTTCAGGTAAGCCTATTTTGCTTGCCTATACAACTTTGAAACAACCACTACCAAATCATGTAAACTTCAGATGTCATGAAAGAGTGAAATCTCACAGAATGGTTCATCAGAAGAAGCAGAATGTTACAGAATTCATCTTCGGATTGCTTAAACAAGCCATCAAGTGTGATCTCCATTACCAACCACATGTTCAGCTGTGTAACTGATTGTTGTGAAAATTAACATACCAAATCTTGAAAGAGAGCTCATACAAATCCCGAAATGTTTCTTCCAAGATGTTCGAAGTGCGTGTATTAATTGTGAAGCAGTGCATAGGATTGACTTCCAGGACGTCAAGAATTCTGCTACGCTAATTAGTTACTCCAAGCTGATGTTTACTCAAGGTCGAGAGCGTAGGCATTTAATTAGTGATAATCCTCGTTCTCATGAAAACATGAATGACAATTCATTGAGGATTTGGGAAGCGGTTCATAGAGGTGAGCATAAGTTCCGTAAATGCTTATCTTGAGGTAAATTTCACTCACGTAACTCATGTGTCTCCTATCACGTTAAATGCTTTGAGTATGGTAAAATGGGACACACCCAGTCGGTTTGTCAAACTAATGTTCGTTTAACCGCAAGTAATGCTGAACTTTGCAATTCCAATCCCAATAATTTATGTGATTTGTATATTTTGTTATCCCTTGTTATATTATCCTTGTATACAACTCCCAGTAATTCACTTCATATTCACGAACGATTTTATTTGTCCAGTGGTGCTTTTCACGATTTCATTGTTGACACTGGTATTATCAAACCCATAATTTCAGTTGGAAAGTTGAAGTCATTAAATTCCGATAATTTAGTTAAATCTATAAGAATTTCCATTTCGAGTATTATTTGTCATTAACTTCCTATTTTTACGTGTTGTAATTTGCTGACTAGAGACGACAAATCTGCAAGTACAACTTGTGAATTCCTCATCACGGGTCACGGACCATCTATCCTGGGTCTGGAATGACTAGGGATGCTTCAAGGACAGCTTTCCTTGTTGACAACCTAAGTCGGTCATAAAGAAATTCCTGACAAATTGTTGACTATGGAATGGGATTGCAAAGAATTACACGGAACTTGAAATCTTTCTCCTTCCAGTGCACAAGAGGCATCACGACCTTGAAAGTAAACATTAGTTCCATGACCGCTGCAAAATTTATAGACTCGGAGATGACGTGAGGTAAAGTCTTTATGCGCAGAATTGCCAGACCGTACGAAAAAAGGAAAAATGATAAAGCCTTTCAGTGTAGACGTTTCTGACCGTATGCCGAATAAACAATAATGAAAGGTTGTAGTGACCTAATTTTACCAAGAGAACGCGATTGGTTTAATGGAAACAATTATTATTATAACCAATTGTATCAGAGATTGTTTTACTGTACTCGTTTGTTTAACTGTACTAAAGACATCCATTATTATTCTTTCATTCTTCCTTGCGTTGATTTTGACCTTGTACCCTCTTACGTTCGGCCACTGATTCTTTGGCACGATCTAAGTATTCGTTCGATACCACGAGATCGCCAACGAATATAACTCGTTGAAACCTGCCACCGCCTTCTGGTACTCGATATCTTTGTAGTGTTTTTCATAGTCAAACGCAACTCGATGCCACACTATAAGGTGTTTGCAGCCCGCGAAGCTAAATATTATCATGGGAATTATCTTTCACCAGCCACAGGGATTGTGCTGAAGGATGTTGGAAAATCTGTGGTTCGAATTCTTGATATCAATGATTTAAGTGCATACAGCCGACATGTCGATCAAATACAATTCCAGAAACTAAGTGAGTCTATTCTAATTTCGGTTGTTAATTCTAACACTAAGGAGTACATTTTAGCCAATACAGAATCTTTATCCATTACATAGTCTGACAGATATCATGAACCAAAGGAAATGTTCAATTGTTTACTGAGACTTGGATTCCAATTTGGACTGTGGCGGATGTGGAGTTTGTATGAACTAATGAGTGTATTTTACTTAATTCCAGGTTGAGTTGTAGTGGCACTGGACCCTACTTACACGACCATTGAAGCCTGGTATATAATTACTGAGAAGATTTATATTTAACAACTGACACGAAGGGAAGGTCAACAACAATGAACGCGGGAACATATTGAATCCAACCAATCGGATGGCGTGGCTTAGCCTCGCAGACTGTATATCTTGTATTTATTCACATTAAATGTATAATCCTATATTCAGCCTAAGCGTGTTCTTCAGAAGTACTGCGTATCAAATTGTCAGTGTAGACAATCATTTGGCTTTCACGTAAGATCAAAAACTTGATAATCTCCACAACCCCTATACTGACATGTCTTTTTTATTAAAATATGCAATAGTTATATTCACCAAACATATGCTAGGCAGATTCGAAACCGAAACATCGACTGAGTGCATTGACAAGAGCATGGATAGCCAGACCGGCCTTCGCCAAAGTTGAGTGAAGTCGACGGAATGTTCTGAGGCGTGGGCCCAGGATACAAAAAAAAATTAAAAGAAAAGCGAAAAAATGTTGCAGGCATGTTGTGTAGGAATAGTCTTACACCGTATCCGTTGCTGACTGTGCGGTTAGTCGCGAAAGTGTATGGGTAAGCGTATACAGTGACTAGAAAGTGAGACGGTAGTCTCGTTCGTATTTCGTGAGCCTGCAATCTCATCCGAAGTCAAGGGTGGCGTGGTCTGCTGATCTGGACGTGAGACTAAAGTCTTTTCTGTAGATGGTGCAGATAACACGTGTTGTTTAGCGGGACGCAAGAATGAGGTCTCTGCTGTATCTAGCGTGGGACCTGAAGTAGATGTTAGGATCCCGCTAGTATATTTGATAGGTCTAGCATCGGGTCTCAAGTCCTCGACGTGTGCTGGTTTGAGACGATCAATGCTGACGATCTCGACGCGACCATGTCGATCAACTTTGAAGGACTTTTCATGTTGAGCGATCACGTAAAAAGGGCCTCCGTAAGGCTGTTGTAACGGTTTGCCTACCGAAACTACTCGTATTTAAACATCTGAACAGGTAGATAACTCTCGAGGGAGCGCCACCTGTCGATGTTGTATACGAGTTGACACCGGAGTCAGTGTTCGCAAAAATGCAGACAGTCGATGGATGTAGTCTGATTTACCGAAATTAAGTCTGCTCCGTGGTGTGAAGAATTCTTCAGGCAGATGCAATGTCGTACCGTATGCAAGTTCAGCGGCGGAACATTGGATATCTGCCTTTAAGCTAGTTCTGATACCTAAGAGGATGAGCGGTAAGGTTTCGTACCAGTTTTCGTTTTCGTGTGCTCTCAGAACCGTTCAACTAAACCATTTGAAGCTGGGTGGTAGGTGGTAGTGCGTATGCGTTCCGTACCAAGTGTTTGCACTCTCGTGGTGAGTAGCGGTCAGACGTAGTATGCAGAGCATACGTTAAAGTCTTGTGGTCAGTGAATAAGATGAAATGGCGTCCTTCTACTGCGTGCCGGAAATGTTTGATGGCTCAGTAGGCTACTAGCAGCTCTTGACCAAGAGCGTTATATCTCGTCTGGGTGGGAGTAAGGCGCCGTGAGAAAAATTCAAGAGGTTGCCAACTTCCGGAGATGTTTTGTTGCATAACGGCTCCTATGGCAAAATTCGATGCATCAACCGCTATACTAAGCGTGGCTGATGGGTCTGGATGAGTGAGGAGTGTAACTTAAGCCTAGGCCGTTTTGATCTCTGAAAATGCAGTACATGCGGCATCGTTTAATTCTAATTTGCGTAGATTACCGCGGAGTAAGTCGGTTAATGGTCGTAACCGTTCTGCCGCGTGTGGGATGAAACGTTGGTAGAAGTTAACCAAACCGAGAAATGCCCTTAGTTCCTTGAGTGAGGACGGCACTTTGTATTCTCTTACTGCACGTACTTTATCCTCACAAGGTAAAATACCCTCTTGCTTGATGATGTGACCCAGAAACATTATTTCCGATTTGCCCAATTCACACTTGTCTGGGTTGACTACTGTTCCATTATCCGAGAGACGTTGGAATAAGAGTTTAAGGTGTTGATAATTTTCATCTAAGTTTGATGATGCGATTAGCAAGTCATCAATATAGACGTACTACGCTATCGATAAACCTTTGGAAAGTTTGAGCAGCATTCCGTAATCCAAATGGCATTCGTAGGAACTCAAACAGGCTGAAAGGACTCGTGGTAGTTGTTTCCTCAATATCTTCAAGAGCGACTGAGATCTGATGACATGTTCGCACCAGATCGATCTTAGAAAAGATAGTCGTGCTCTTGAGTAATGCTGTGATATCGTGTATGTGGAGGATGGGGTAGCTATCAGAGCATGTAATTACGTTTAGTGCTCGGTAGTCAGCGCATGGTCTCCAATTAACCGCATCATTTTTGCGCACCATGTGAAGAGGAGAGACCCAGGGACTGTGAGAAGGACGAATAATACCAGTAGCTAGTAAATTGTCAAACTCACGTTTAGTGAAAGCTAATTCGTCCGTTGCCAGTCGGCGTGGTCTTGCCGTGACCGGGGTTCCGCGGGTGACTACGTGGTGTGCCACACGGTTGGTCACCAATGGAATCTTCACGAGTGGTTTAGTTAATGTGCAGAATTTCTCGAATAATGCGAGGAATTTGTCGTCACGCTAATAAAAAGTGCCTAGGATTCGGTGCGCGTTTGTGTGAGCTTTGCAGCTCACGAATTCGCTATTCGATGAAGTAGCGATTAGCTGCAGCCTATGTGCATCGACTAGCAACTTACAGTGCTGTAGGAAATCAATATCTGGTATGGCTGTGGGAACATCAGCAAAGATGAAGGACCACAGATACCGTCGTCGGTTGCCCATGTTGACCGCGAGTTGTCGTGTATCGTAGGTAGGAGTGGCCGATCCATTCGCGGCACGTAGTCGAAGAATTGTAGCTTGTGACTTGCTGTTATCACATGGTACGACAGAAACTTGAGTCACAGTGTCCACTAGGTACCTAGCGTTTGTGCAGAATCGTGCACATAGAATAACCGGGCAACCTGGGGGGAAGGGTCGGCCACTACGGCCGCTTTTATTTGCCGGCTTAGGAGTTTCCTGCCTTGTATGAGCACGGGGCTCGACAGTGGCGGGGGCCAGATCCGAAGGACTGTTGGAACCAACACCAACCTCCACTCGCTTACAAAGCCGCCTTTCGGCGTGGATTAGAAGATGCCGTCGTTGGGCGAGTGGTGACGGCTTTGCGGGAGCGTGAACTGGCTCAGAAGACTTAGGGCTGGGGTACATGAAGACGGTCCCGAAAACTAAGACGTGTGTGAATACACCCGTCCCTATCGCCTTGAGCCGAGGAGTGAACGGCATCCATGTTTGCATTCGGACGTGCAACTATATAGCTGTCTCGGTTACTAGTCCTCTCTAAAATTTTGTCTGCTATGAACGCTACCTGGTTAAGTGGTGCGTCCTCGAGCAGGGCCGCCACAATTCTTTGGCAATTTCAGAGTCATCTGCCGTGGGTCCTGCAAGAGATTGCAGGCGCGTGAGGTGGTGGCTTGGTTTAGCACCACTCAGAAGGTGACGTGCTAATAATGTCCTCAGTCGTTCCTCCCTCGATGGGAGGAAATGTCTAAGAGTTACCTCTTTGAGGCGATCATAAGCATTAGGTACATTGGAATTGAGGACGGCCTCACAGACAGCCACTTTATGGTTTCAGGGTAAAGATTCGAGGGCGAAGGTGTACTTTTGCCTTTGGCTCGTGATACGGCGGTTCTCGAACTGAGACTTCAACGCAGCAAACCAGACCTCTGGGTCGTGGGGAATAAATGAGTCGGGTCGAAAATGGATGGCTTGTACGTCTGAGTCTATGAAATTAATACTATTCTTGTCGCTATCCGTCATGTCGCGTATATTATATGTCGAAAAATATTAATATGAAAATATACGATAGATGTGGATAGATAAAAATAGACTCATCGAATTGACTTCTTTGGAAGATTTGACCAGAAGTTGGAACCTGTTCCAAAAATTGGCTCACCAGTTGTAGCGTGGAGTCGAGTCTCGATTGATTATGAACACCACTACAAGAAAGCGCGTACCAGAAGGCGAAGATGGAGCGTAACCAGATTTATTTCGTTGGCGATCTCGTGGTATCGAACGAATACCGAAATCGTGCCAAAAGTAATACAAGCGGAATTAGTGGGCGAGAGTACAAGCGTACAAGGTCACAGTTCACAGGAAAGTAATGGAGTAGGAATATGGCTGTCCTTAGCAGAGTTAAAAAAACGAGCAAAGCAAAGCAATCACTGGTACAATTGGTTCTAATAACGATTGTTTCCATTAAGCCTAACGCGTTCTCTTGATAAAAGTAGGTCACACAATTCCTTGCTTGTTTTCAGTTAATGAAGGAGACCCATTGTATTATTGAAGAGAATTTTTCTTTCTAATGATTTCATTTACCTAAGCTGTACAATAATATTGATAGTTAACTTTATTTGCTAAAACAGTATGGTGTATGTTGTTCAGTGTTTAAAAACTTGAAATGATATCTTGTCTTAAATTGTTTACGAAAATCAGATACTGAAGGAGAGTTATGTAACAACCATCCATATTCTTTGCTGTAAATACATTTTTCATTTTCATTTCACTTGAGTTGACTTGTAGTATTATGATCTACTATGATATTAGTACTGCTCTAATAATAGACCTAATCCTAAATTTGTAGATTTGTCGTGATATGACTGCCTAATCTATAAGATCTTACGTGGAAGTCACACCATCGACTACACCAACTCACTGTATCGTATCATATACCAATACATGATGTAGAACAAGGTTAGGCTAGAGAAAGAACAATATATTTAATATGAATAGAAGATAAAAGGTAACATTCAGCAGAGACCACACCTGCATGGCCGAGCCATGCCGTTCGATCAACTCTAATTCATTCAATTCATTATTCGCGCCTTCTCCATCGTTAGGTATTTCTTCGCGTTAAATATTGAATACCTATTTTCCGAGTAATCTCGTATTCAGCTTTGAGGATAGTGTGGTTATGGTCCAATGCCACTACAGACTCTTCTGACTGTGTGTATGATTTTGAAAGAGGATTCTCGTGAAGTGAAGTAAATAGAATTAACTAAATGAAATTTTGACTAATTTCTGTAATGCTTGGAGATGAATTTTGAAAGGGTTCATCTTATACAACCAATATAATCCGCTCCACATGAGCAAGTCAACTGATAGATGTACATTGGTTCGGCACAAAGCGGGAGCTTATTTTTCACACAACTACAAATCGCAGGTTGATCAGAAAAGGTAATACGAAGTTCAGCCGAATAGGGTGTTTTACTCATTGTTCTGGCAAGTCCGTGTGGTATTTGTACAAACTAATAATTCTTTTGTACTTAACCATTGATTGTGAGTTCCAAATACAATACGTTCGTTTGTGCTCATCTAGTTCTAATTACAATAAATAGCAATATTTCCAGAATTCCTAGTTAGTACAATAACTTGAATACTTCTAATCATCATAGTTCGCTTTTCAAAATTTATTCTACAGCATCTCCTTTAAACTGAATGTTCACGGATAAAGTTTTCTTAGATGCTCTGGATACTCTTTCACGTTGTTGTTTGACTTCAGATTTTTCTCAGTGAATACAATTGGGATCAGCATCTGCCGTAGTTTATCAAGTTCAACATCCATTGTATCTTCGATACTGATTCGTCCGATCCTCATGCAAAGAAGCTGAGTCAGTTTTTGACTCAGCCTTGAAATTCCGTGTATTAACCATTCTCAGTTAGCTTTTTATACCCCGATCTTTTTAGAGAACCATCAGGTCCCTTTTTTAACAAAAAAATCTTAGATGTCAAATTCTGAATCCGACTCTGGTTTAATTGTGAACTTAATTGGTTGGTGACAGTTACTGAACATATCCAGGATGTCGTTAACATTGATATTTTTATTGCAAATAATGAAAGTATCATCTAAATATCTCCTATATATATGGAAGCTGCCATTTATTTACCTGATTATTGAATCAGATAAAAGTGAATCGAATGGTGAATCCACCGCTACGCCGTTATTTTATCTATAGAACTCACTAGTAACTTCAAATTGGACATTGAAAAGGCAATGGACAAGTAGTCCCTTCAAATAGTGTATCGAAGCACTGATATCGAGTTTTTTGTTTTCGTTATAATCATATATTAGGCAGACTGTTTCGTAATAAGACAGGTAATATCTAGTGAGGTCATCTTTCCGGTTACACTGACACTTGATATCAATTCAGCAATATCAAATGAATCAGCATTTGTGTATTTATTGAGTTCGTTACTGACTGGTCGTAAAATTTTAACTAGTTATTTAACAATAGCACGATATGGCGAGCTACTCATATTTATTGTAGAATATAGATGGATATCTTCCTACTTTAAGAAGGCCATTACTATGTTCGAGATGTTATGATATCATCTTGGTACCGACGAACGGAACGCTAACCAGGAAAGCAACGACAATACTAAGCTAAGTTATTCCATTGCCCCCAGCCCGGCTAACTGGAAGAAGAAAACCAGAGTCAGTGTTGGAAAAATGATTCCAAAGACAGCTCGGAAGAACGAATAAAAAGTACTTAACTCATGCATTATGTATACTTTACAAAAATGTCCTTGAAAAGTGTCACAAAATTGCACACTAGAAGAGAAAACAAACCAATGACGTTTAGGATCCCTACAGGTAGGGAGCACAAATTGAAGGTAACGATGGGAGCTTTTGGAGTGAAAATGAGAAATTCAGATTTCTACAATTAAATTACAACAAGAAGAAGATGTTTATCAAGTGATTTCTGGGGTTCTAACATCCCCAACAACCATATGATCGTGGAATAATGGATCCAGTTGATCTATTGTTTCCATAGAGGTTACCAATGATAATTAATTCATCTTTCCTTTTCTTAGAGATTTTGGTTGATTGCTGCTCTCTTAGTTCTATAGCATCTCTAAGGAATTCGTCGGTATCGGATAGAATGAGAGACACTTTTGAAACATAGTCCTTTCGATTTATGATATCAATGGCAGTATCTTTGTCTGGACGACTTAACACTATATCTTCGTTTCTCGGTGGATCCAATTGTTGGGATATATGTTCTTGATAAAGTAGTCATTTAGTTGTTGACTTTGTATTGGTAAATATTTTAAAACAGTTTACAATAGCTGTTTAGATTTATTCAAGTTCTCTGATGAATACAGGGATAAGATCTTTTGGCTGATGGATCAGGCTTTCAAAATGGATTTTAATGTTAAGTTCATTGAGATTTGTTGAAGTGTCACAGAATTTCGGACCTAAAGACAATTATTGTAACTGTAAATAAAGTTATATTAGAGTAGTTAATGACATATTTCTCGAAAGGAAGTCTGCACTTCCATTGGTTTTAAGCTTTTCATCAACTTCACATCCATATCATCTGAAAATTTCTTTAATAATGAGTGTACTCATTCCTATTTTTATTACGTTCATCTTCTGTTCATACTACAGAAGTGTTCTCAATGAAATATTTTGTTCAGTTTCTGATAATCATGACTTGATTTAATCAGTATAATTTGATGTAAGATGTTTAAGAGAACTATAGTTTGCGTGGATGTGGCTACGAAAAATTGGTTTCTAGTATGGTATTGGATAATCTCGATTGTCTATGCAACTTTATAAAAGTGTGGTTCTATCATTGGCTACAGCGAGCTTGACAAAAAGTCTCAGAATCCCATTAAGTTCTTTACTGTCACGAGATTCTTGTATGTCTTGAAATAACGATTGTACAGTTTCAGCAAATGAATTCGTCCTAACGGTATTTATTCAAAATTTAGAGATAATGTGAACAAATTGTACATAGATTTATTTTAACTTTCTCCTCTTCTTTGAGTCCGTTAACTCCGTTTATTATATATTGCCAAAACGATCAATGGTCGATATGGTATTTCAACCAAATCACCCAAATTACCAATCAGAATGTCTGAATGAACGGACAGGTACATCATACTATACTGTATCATTTGAACTTTAAAACTGACGTGGTTGTAAACATAAAGTACAAGACCATGACCCAGAGTAAATGATGAATCCCAATATACACAAGACTAAAACATTGATAGTACAAAACTGGGTAACGGGTTTACATTTAATGCACTGTAATTCACAAAAAATAAAATATATTTCCACAGCTAATAAATCGCGCAAAAGCCCCCGAATACCCTGGTACGGTCGAGAGTGGGGAGTGTCAGCTCTCTCTCTCTCCAAATGCTCTCACAAGACCACGCATATACAGCATCTGTCAGGGAAGTCCTACTGACTGCCTTATCGTGGCATTACTGTTGTTTACGAAATTGAGAGGACGAAAAGCGAATGTCCGGCACATTAACCAGGTTGGCGGACACGGAGAGTCCACCTATGGGAGTTGGAAAACCCTAACTCAAAACCAATGATGCACATGGGCTGGCTCTAGGATTTTGGAGGAAAAAATGGTCTATGAAGCAATTATTGGTCACCAGCTACCATGGGACTGCATCTCCTGTCGTTGCTCCACTGCCCTATGGGTCAGACATTGAGGTTGGAGGCTCGAGGTGTGGTCCCCTAATGAAACCACCTGATTCAGTTTGAGCACCCGGACAGTATCCCATCCCTCACACAACTTGAATGATTTGTGTGGTGCATATCTATTTGGCGCCTCCTTGTACCACTGTTTGTGTATTTAAATAAATAAATAAATAAAAATCGAAGTTAAAAGAATTTCGAAGTAATATAGGTAAAATGTTTAGTACATACATATTATTAATATCTTTACTGAATTCCAGGAGAATGATTCATAAGATTTCACATTCCCACTTGCTCTCCTCCATGTCAATATTTCTATTAGACAACTAGTACAAATGTATTTAGTTATCTTTGAGACACGTCTAGTGTATGTGTATGTAAGAGTTAATGACAAAAGCCAACTATCCAAGCGGAAGTAAATAGAGGATGATTTGAATTTATAATCCACCCTAATCTATTCATCAAATGAATCTATTGTTAAGTGATTAAATCTCCCAAATAATGCACAAGTGATACTGTTAATTTTTTCAATTGATGTTGTTTTACTTATATCTTTCCATTGTTATTTAGGATTTCAATTGATCAGTCTCTTGTTGGCATGTGCTCATCCTGTGTGGACTGCCTCGATATTGTCTGAAGTCACAAGTTTTATAAACAAAGATGGATATTTAGATGGTGGTTGGAGGTAGTCAACAGGAAACCCTGAATCCGGGTTTCGTGCTATTTGGCACTCGTCAGCAAGGTGTACCTGTGATCTTGAGGGAACTGGTGCTCCCTGACTGATTCGATCCCGTGTCACCCAGCTTCACAGTCAGAGACGTTACAACTGAGCTATCCGGGCCGATAGCATGCGATCTACACTAATAAGGACTTGACACACATGAAATTGGTCACCACCCAGTGATCAATCAATTGTGAAAGATGGATAGTGGCCAACAGTGGAATCTAGTTTGACACACGTTTCGTCCTATTAGAGACTCATCAGCCAGATGTTAATTTTTTCTTTTGAAGTTTTTTGGGGTATAATCAAATTATTATCCTTCTATTTATATGTTTAATTATGATAATAAGACAGTCTCTACTCAGATTATTGATATTTTAAGGTAAAAAAGGCAGTATAAAATAACAAGAAAAAAATTTATTCACGTAGGTGGGGAAATGACCAGACTAATTTAAGAGTACTATCCATTGATAAAAGGGGAAGTTCATTTGACCTTGAAGATTGAGCATATGTGGTTATCCTCATATATGTATGCTACTTATGGGATAGATAAATATGATGAAATCAACCAATCAGAATAAACGCTTTCTTTCAATTCGCCCACTCATAGTTAAGATAGATATTTTTATTATTATAGTTACTACCTAGTACCTGTTATGCTCATTATTTATAATGTACTGAATTAAACGGAGTTATAAATAGTATATTCTTATAATATACAATAAGTAGTATGGTTATATTAATCTTTGGAATTATTTATCATATCATTATACAGATATCATATGGAAAAATACATACTAATCAATGGTTAGTAAAATTAAAACATAATGGTAATGATAGAGATGAATTGAAAAGATCAGCAAATGAAATAGCTAGAGAACTTGGTTTCATAACATTAAATGAGCATAATTATGGTGAACCAAATGAATTTGTATTTACACATATAGGTTTACCATATGCTCGTGGTACACCAAGTTACATACATAATCATCGTTTAAATAAACATCCATCAATTGATAATGCTATACAAATTGAAGGATTTGTACGTAGAAAACGTGGTTATCGTCCATTAACTGATGATAATTTAAGTCGAATTAATATTCCAAAAGCAAGAATATTAACGGATAAAGAAAAAGAATTAAGTGAATTACGAAGTAAAACAGATCCATTATTTGAAAGTGAATGGTATTTACATAATGTTGGACAAGCTGATGGTGTTCCAGGATTAGATTTAAATGTATTAGCTGCATGGTCACAAAATATTACTGGTCGTGGAGTGATTACAGCAATTATGGATGATGGCGTAGATTACTTACATCCAGATATAGCTGGTAATTATGCTGCAGAAGCAAGCTATGATTTTTCTAGTAATGATGCATTCCCATATCCACGTTACACAGATGATTGGTTTAACAGTCATGGGACACGTTGTGCTGGAGAAGTTGCTGCAATTGCTGGTAATGGAGTTTGTGGAGTTGGTGTTGCACCAGGTTCTAAAGTAGCTGGACTACGTATGTTAGATCAACCTTATATGACAGATTTAATTGAAGCAGCTGCAATGGCCTATGCCCGTGATCTTATCGACATATATTCAGCTAGTTGGGGACCTACAGACGATGGGACGACTGTTGATGGTCCAAGAAATCAAACTATGCGAGCTCTAGTAGATGGTGTAAACAAAGGCCGAAAAGGTAAAGGAAGTTTATATGTTTGGGCATCAGGTGATGGTGGAGAGAATGACGATTGTAATTGTGATGGTTATGCAGCTAGTATGTGGACAATAAGTATTAATTCAGTTACAAATGATGGTCATACAGCTGTTTATGATGAATCTTGTGCTTCAACATTGGCTTCAACATTTTCCAATGGTAAGAGCCCATTTCTTCGTGATGCTGGAGTTGGAACTATTGATTTATATGGAAATTGTACACTTCATCATTCAGGTACATCAGCTGCAGCACCAGAAGCAGCTGGTGTATTTGCTTTAGCATTAGAAGCTCAAAATGAACTTACTTGGAGAGATATACAACATCTTACTGTACTTACTTCGAAACGTAATCATTTATACGATAGACAACATAATCATAATTGGACAATTAATGGTGCTGGTTTAGAATTTAATCATTTATTTGGTTTTGGTGTACTAGATGCTGGTGATATGGTACATTTAGCAAAAAAATGGAAAACTGTACCTGAACGTTTTCACTGTGTTGCTGGAACATTCAATGGTCGTAAAATTGCACGTCTCGGTCAACCTATAGTTCTTGAATTAGATACTGATGCATGTATGAATAATCCCATAAATCAAGTGAGTTTTAATAATACTCTTGAAAGAAATATTACAATAATTATCTTTCTTATCAGAAGGGGTTTTGTGGAGATTTTTAATAATTTTATAGCTGAATTGAAGCTAGACCATCATGGAAAACCTGGAAGTACTGGACGATCATTTCGTCCTAGTATGGGACTTCTGAGTAGAGAAGGGAAATATTCAATTGGGCCTGATATTACATCTTTTAACTCCATACTATTCTCGAATCACTTTCGAAAGTCAAAGCGTAATCTGTACTTATAGGTTTATTGATAAAATTCTTTTCTTAAGAAATATTACTTCGTTAGCTCGAATGAATCTACTTTCAGTTCTAATTAGTTGAAGGCTATCGACAGCGATCACTGAACCCATGTTTCATTCTAGTTGGTACTAGAATGACATACATTTCCCTTACTTTTAATAACATTGTCTGTGGGATTCAGACTCACGTTAACCAATGTCACGAATTTTTTATTTACCGATAAGCTATTTCAGCAAAAGCTGATTTTCTATATGACTGAGCTATTTGCACTAACTAATTAAGGGGTAATTTTAACAGTTAAATTCATTAGTCGATTTAATATAGACCACCATGGAAAATTTGGAAGCACTGGACAGTCGTTTTGTCCCACTATGGGACTCCTCAGTAGTGCGCACCCACGATTCACGGCTGATAGGTTCTGGGTTCGAATCTTGCAGGGGGCAGGATCGTAGATGCACAGTGCTGAAAAGTCCCATATGAGGACGAAACGACCGTCCAATGCTTCCAGGTTTTTCATGGTGGTCTAGCTTTAACTGAGTCATGATTTCAACCGATGAAGTATTTAAATAATTCATACTGATTGATCCGGAGTTGTTGTTCTCTGAGCTGGATAGTTTTGGTTATGAGACTTTCATCGTTCTTCGGAACGACGTCATCAGCGCAAACTTCTAATTACTTAGTATTATAAATTGAACTGAAATTGAGCCATCACATTTTATCAAATAGGAATATACGAAAGCTGACATTTTAATATTTCTCATAATATTAGCAATTGACTATTCACATTTAATCATTACAATGGTAGATAGCTTTTTCTAATATGTTGAAATATAAACAAGTTGATAGTAATCTCGGAACATTGCTAATCGCTGGTAAATAGGCACACAATTAACACAAGTACAACGGCAAGTACAATTTTGCTACACTTCCGCTTTAGGTTTTACTTTATTAATGGTTGACTGACTAACTTTTTTTCTAAACCATCAGAGTATTAATTTTATCAAATAATCCACTGATTTAAGTAGATCTCATGAAGAAGATGAAAACTGAAAACTAACTATCTGTTCTTTGAAGAAACAGAATAATAAATGTTTCTAAGCAAAGATGGATAGTGGCTAACAGCGGAATCCAGTTTGACGCGCGCTTCGTCCTATTTGGGACTCGTCAGCTGGATGTACCTGCATTCCAGAGCTTATGTTCACTCTAAGACTCCAACCCAGTACCGTTCGCTTCAAACACCGTCGCACTATCCACTTAGCTACTAAGACCTGATAGCCACCTGCTTGTGTAATGAGGTGAAGTTATATTCACTTGGTTTTGTCTACTTGTATCTTCCCATTGTTATTTAAAACTGCGATTGCTCAGTCTCTTGTTGACATATGTGCATCCTGTGTGAACTGCCTCGATATTGTCTGAAGTCACAAGCTTTGTCCGGCTGACGAGTCCCGAGTAGGATGAAACGCGCGTCAAACTGGATTTCACTGCTAACCACTATCCATCTTTGCTTAAAAAGCTTGTGACTGAAGGCAATATCGAGGCAATGGCACAGTATGCATATATATGCCAACATGAGACCGATCAATTGCAGTTCAAAACATCGATGGAAAGATACAAGTAAACAACAACAAGTGAATATAATTTATCAGTTGTTTCAAAAAAAGGATATCGTATATTAAACATACAGTTTTCTAGAGTCAGCAAGCGGACATCACCAGTTTCATACAAGGTCAAACTAAAATACTTATGTTTTATAATCAATATCATTAGTGTTGTTAGGGAGGTTAATCTGGCCTGTTGTTATCAGAAAGTATTATAACAGTTCACTTATTCAAAGGGTTATTTTTTTACTGGAAAACTTTAGTAAAGCTAGGTAACATTAAGTTATTTCTCTTTATCATGGTGTTGAAGCCAACTTATTTTCAATGGCTTAAATTTCTTTATAGCATAATACTAGTTATCTCAAGTTTAACACTAATACCAAATATTCTTAAGCCATAGTTTTATTAAAACTCATAAGCTTATAAATTCATGTTAATTAAAACAGAAAAAACACTGAGATTTGCCGAATACAAGGTAGAAGAGAAACATTGATTTTATCGGTAGGTTTTATTTATCCGCCAAAAACATGATAACAAGTTAAAATTGAATACACTCATTTACAAACAGGTTTCACTGGCATTTTGGTCCACAAGGGTGCTTGGTACCTGTGTGGTTACGCCACAGGAATGAACTGTACTATTCAGATTATAGCGTTATCTGGCTTTCCTGTTAAACGGGAGTGAGTTCTACTGTTTGGGTTGTCACGTGAAAGTCTGGTTGCTGTCTGGTTCTCCTGAAAACCAATTAAAAATTACCTTGGCTCACAAGGGTATATATAAGACTATTTCACTGGCATTTGAAGGTTAGTTAATGAATATCATACATGACATTGGAATGATGACAGTACAACTGGATACTATGCTATAATTGTGCAAATCGATATTATACTGAGTAAATATTATAGTGAATTAGTATAGGCAAATACTAATTGTCATATTGAATTGATATCCCCTTAATTCATACAAATTAATGTTGTGCTGTACAAATAGGATACAAATATTTTAATACATTAAAACATATGTAACGCTAAAGAAATGTCATAGTGAATTAAACCATTATTTTACGTTTTGTCTAGTCCCAATATCAAGGACGAGTAATATTTCGACCAGATTATAATTCATAGACGGACCAATGAAATCGAGGATACCATGGAATTGGACTCGAAATTCATTCATCTATATTGCTAAATAGCAATTTGGCATTATAGTTCGTAATGAAAACCCTTAATTTAAACCTTAATTCCTTACACTGATACATAGCCCTCTTTTGAACCTAGTTAGCAGGTAAATTGTCTCAAGAACATTTTAGCATCTTACAAAGGTCATCCATAAATTATAGTTTCACCTTAATGTATCGTTCACTGGATGTAAACAGGTGTTTAAAAGTTGAAGACGACGAATTTCAAGCACATAACTACTATGTCAGTTACTTGCAACCCAGAAACAATAGTAACAATTTGTAGTTTATGTGTATGCTCAATATCATATTAATGAAGATGAATAGAATAAATACAGTAAGTTTTAATGAATTGTGAATTGAAAGGGTAGATGAATATCTATTCATTACAATTTGTAAAAATTCTAGAAAAGTCTCACGACATACGGAGACAAGTTTCTATAGAATGAAAATCGATGCCAAAATTACGCAATAAAATTTGAAACATTGCATACTTACAGCTGTTACTCCCAATAAGGTATAGGCTGCCGATCAGCATTCTCCAACACACTCTGTCCTGGGCATTCCTTTCTAGTTCTATACAATTGTTGTTTATTCTTCTCATGTCTGTTTCCGTTTCTCGGCGTAATGTGTTCTTTGGTTTTCCACTTCTCCTTTGACCTTGAGGATTCCAAGTGAGGGGTTAGTGACCCCAGCCCGTAAAAATCTGACTCGCTAGAAAACGCCAACCAGAAAAATTTGAAACATTAAGAGAGTAAAATGAGTAAAACTAAAAAAACGACCCAAGGATGAAAGAAAAGGATTTGTTATTGAATATGTATAGTAGAAAGTTGCATAATTCAGTAATTAAAAATATAACTTAACAGGATAAATAAAAGATTTACAACTATGTCCTTCTAAAAATACATCGGTTTAGTTTCAGCTTTTTGGCTGAGATGACCTCATCATAACAGTTAATTTGAAACTGTTCAGGCATTAATTTTTCCGATGGTTGGGATCATGAGTCAATTGAAACTAGATTACCACCATGGAAAACCTGGAAGCACTGAATGGCCGTTTCGTCGCATTGTGGGATCCCTCAGTACTGAGCGCCCACTATCCCGCCTCGCGAGATTCGAACCCAGGATCTGTCAGTTCGACGTGCAAACACTTAATCTCTAGACCTCAGAGCTGTTCGGTTCTTATCTCTCAATGAGTAGAAAAGGAAATAATCCTTTGTACCGTTTAAATTAGTGTTGGTTTTATTTCTTTTGTTTATCCACCCTGAAGAAGCGGCATAAGTAAGTAAGTAAGTCTGACCGACCATGAGAGTGCCCAACTGATAACTAGAACCAAATGAACGTTATAATACAGTTTGAAGAATAAGGATTGTGATTTACATTTGATGGTTAAGATTACGAATTAGATTTAGAGTTTTCATTACGAACTGATATTAACTAAAATGCCAAAACGTTATTTAGCCAAATAAATGAATGAATTTTGCACCGAAAACCCGAGACCTGTTATCTTATATCTGATTGTTTCGTCCATAAATTATAGTCTTACCAAAGATTCGATTTCACAACACTTTTCAATGATGATATGCTTTTAGAAAATCATCATTTCCCTAAAACTCCTTAAGATAATCATTTAGTTATTTTCTGCTTAAGTTTAGATAATTTTCTTCACTTTTTTTCTTATCTACTTTATTCTATAATAATAGGTTAATTATTTGGAACATGTTCAAGCTTTTATAACAATTAAAGCAACACGTCGTGGTGATATAACTTTATTCCTTACGTCACCAATGAATACTACATCAATGCTATTAAGACGTCGACCAAAAGATGCTGATAATACAAGAGGTTTTACTAAATGGCCATTTATGACTACACATATGTGGAGTGAAAATCCTCGTGGAAAATGGTTACTTACAATTGGATTAGATTCAAATTCTAAAGATCCATTAGGTTATGCAATATTAACTGAATGGATACTTGTTGTTCATGGTACACAACAACCACCTTATGCTCATCTATCTGATTCTACTATAAATATTGCACCAAAATTAGGTATAGTCAAGAAACAACATGAAACTAAGCGATTTAATGCTTGAAAAAGAAGATAATTAAATAAACATAGAAACCCATGGAAACATGGGAATAAGCAAAGTCATCTGATTCTACTCACCTTATTTTATTTCGAAACGTTGTATCATCAATGTTGTCTATTTTATGACATACATATTTGATAGCACTCATATTCAATTATATAATGAAATCAGTCTATATCATCTTAACTGTTGTAAAATAATCCTTTCTTTAGAGAAAAAAAGTACAGAAGTACATTATCATGATTACAATTGTATTAGTAACTATTGCCTTTCCTACTTTTTTAAGAGTAATGCAACAAAGAAATATACACATTACATCATTAATTACATATGTCATAGTTTTTGTGACTGATTGTCTGTCTGTCTATCTATCTGTTTGTCTGTCTGTCCATCTATCTATCAATTTACTATTCCATTCACAAGATGTAATATGTATTTTACTATTATTATTATTATTTGTTATGTCTTTCGAAAATTGTTTGTAAATGGTTTCATCACCATTCATGTATGTGATTATCATCTTTATTCTTGTTTGTCATGTATCAACTTTGTGACTTCTTATTCATTTCTCCTTTTCAGAATTGAATAAAGCAGATTTATTAATGTCAGTCATTTGAAAATTCCTATCATATTTAAAAGGTCACAAGGGATTTTGTGGATATTGTAGTAATTTTAATAGTTGAGATCATGAGTCAATTAAAACTAGACCACTACCATGGAAAACCTAGAAGCACTGGATGGCCGTTTCGTCCTATTGTGGGACTCCTCAGCAGTGCGCATTCACGATCCCGCCTCGCGACACTTGAACCCAGGTGGTCTAGCTTCGATTGACTCATGATCTCAACTATTAAAATTATTACATCCACAAAACCCCCTCTGATATTAATTAACATACTCACTACTGACTGGTTTCAAGAGGTATTTCCTGAAGTTCTACTGAGAGGCAGTGACCAGTGGAGTTCAACCAGGTCTGTTGTGAGATAGTAACTCACCGATGATAATGGTGGATGTGTCGCTCGATTTCATGAATTAGTTGAAGTTAGACATTAATACCGTTGGATGTCGACCAGCTCAGTGGTCTAGTGGTTAATCGCTCACGCGCGAGACTGATAAATCCTGGTTGCAAATCTCGCGAGACGGGATCGTGGATAAGCACCGCTGAGGAGACACACACTAGGACGAAACGGCCGTTAAGTGCTTCCAGGTTTTCCATGGTGGTTGTCGACTTTCAGTTGACTCATGATCTCAACTATTAATATTTAAAAGATTCACATGAATGAAGAATATTTTTTTAATAAATTCTCTTCAAATTCTACAATTCTATATCTGCATGAATAATCCCCAAAAAGGGTCAGGTTTTAGGTGAAATACATGTTTCTGAAGAGAATTTATGGAAAAGATTATTCTTTATATATTATATCTGTCTTTTAATCATTTCATAAATAGATAAACAAACAAACAGATTAGAAACTAATCTCTCAGATGTTGTCTTTCAGTGATTATAAGTGTGTTTCTATGTATGTGTGCTAGTGTAAGTGTAAGTATGTATCGTTGATTATTGGGTGTCAGTTTTATAATAAAATTAGTATCTTAATGCAAGATTCGTTTGTATTTCTCACCCTTTCTCTCTCTTTCCTAGAACTTTATGCTCATGTAAATTTGTTGAAAGACAATACTGTACGTGACCAATATATCTTTGTGGCATTCTGCAAGTTTGCAACATATGTGATATAAGGGACTCGTGAACTGTGTTAAAATAACACCTGTTACATTCATGTGGTGATTTCAACTTGTGATGTTGAACGTAATATGTTAAGTAGAAATTGACGGAATCATCATTACCAACACAGAAATGTGTCCACGAACTCTATTCTGATAATAATAATACTTTCACCAGTGACCAGAAATAGGACGCATTCCCTAATTTTCAATGCAAAATTGTAACCAATGGTATCTAGTACCGTCGGGCACCAATGATGACGGTTACTATAAAACCTAAATGTCTAAGGCTCAACCTCTGCTGATATGGGTTGTGAGTGTATTTTATTAACGAGTCCCATATCAGGATGGAACAGCTACTAAGTCTTTTGTGGCTTTCAATGATTATCTAATTAGAATCAATCCCTGATATACAATTATAAACCAATCAAAACTATAATGATATCAACAATATTGATGGATAACTGGAGCTGGAAAGTCAAGAGGTTAAAAAGACATTCAAAATTCGAAAGAAAACAAATGGCATATGAATTGTTTTCCACCATTTTTCAATTCTCCAAATTATATACATAATCCAACTATAGCTTTAAAGCATTAACCATTGAACTGTGATTAGCTTGTAGTGACCCACTTTTATCAACAGAACGCGATTGGTGTAATTGAAATAATAATAATTATAACCAGTTGTACCAGGGATTGTATTACTGTACTTGTTTGTTTAACTGTACTAAAGACATTTTTCCTTCCGTTGATTGTGACCTTTCACGAATCCGGTTGTGCTCAGTAACCACACTCGTACTTCTTTGGCAAGATCTCGGTATTCTTCCGGTACCACGAGATCGCCAATAAATACATCTCGACTACAGCCACTAACTGCCTTCTGATATTTGGTCTACAGGAGGTCTTATCGGTTAACTGGAACATAGCCTTCGTGTAGTGGTGATCATAGTCAACCGCGACTCGACGCCACACTACAAGCTATAGAATATTAAACTCTTATTATAAAACATAATGGACAAAGATTCATTTTGCAACATCATGTATGTATATACATAGTGAACTTTTTATGTAAACTGTAAATTAGGGGTGTATCCTAGATCTTTCGTTTTATTTATTTATTTAAATACACAAACATTGGTACAAGGAGGCACCAAATAGATATGCACCACATAAATCATTCAAGTTGTGGGAGGGTTGGGATATTGTCCGGGCGCTCAAACTGAATCAGGTGGTTTCATTAGGGGACCACAACTCGAGCCTCCGACCTCAAGGTCTGATCCATAAGGCAGTGGAGCAACGACAGGAGATGCAGTCCCATGGTAGTCGGTCACCAACAACAGATTCATACGCCATTTGCTCCTTGTGGATACTGTAGCCCATGTGCATCATTGGTTTTGAATCAGGGTTTTCCAACTCCCCTAGGTAGACTCTCCGTGTCCGCCAACCTGGTTAATGTTCCGGACATTCATTTTTCGTCATGTGAGAGCAATTGGAGAGAGAGAGCTGACACTCTCCAATCTCGACCGTACCACGGCGGAGGTACGTTATCGATTGGAGGATTTTAATTATTTCAACGTGAAAATAAAGATTAAAATAGAAATATGTGTAAACATGACTGAGTACTTGAATAGAATCAAATGATATTCATTTCAAATGATACTTTTAGATTAATTTGTAAGTTTCCAAGACTATATGAAATACAATCGTATGAATAAAATTAAAATTAAAACAACAATAGAGTAACTGTTAACTGTGATATTACATGTTTGAGAAACAAGCCAGATCGATACTGTAAGTATTCAACATTAGTTTAGACTAATCAAACAAATCATATCATTGTGTAAGCAAAACAATCACTAAAATAAAATAAATGAGCTATGTCAAAATCATTTGTAATAATTCTGAACATACTGAACAAGATAAATCAGGACAAACTAAAAGACTTTTAAGTAGTGGAGTATTTAGCAATAATAATAATAATAATAATAATAATAATAATAATAATAATAATAATAATAATAATAATAATAATAATAATAAGCTTTATCGTTATTCACTTAATATCTATACTTGTAACGTGTGATATAAATATTGTACAGTGGACGGTAATTCTGTTAGATTGAGCTCAACAATGTGATCATTACTCTATATCAATAAAGTATCTATTTAATCATTGAATTTATTCACACATTATATCACTATGACACAGATGATTTTGTTTAAGAATGATTAATAAATTTAACAAAAGTCTCACCTATCTATTAACGTATATTTTTTAATGGTTGAGATCATAAGTCAGTTGAAGCTAGACCACTATGCAAAACCTGGAAGCACCAGACGGCTATTTCATCCTTGTATGGGACTCCACAGCAATGCGCATCCACGATCCCGCCTCGTGAGATTCGAACCCAGGACCTATCTGTCTCCCGTAGTTGTCTAGATTGAGAATTTGATAATATGATTTGCGTAATAAATAAACAGGATTTTTGAAGAGTTTCCATAAGTTTGGGGAATTAAGTGAATGAAATAAAAAAAGATCTATGATTGAAGGGATGATTTTGGTGTATGTTAAATAAGAACTAGTTTGGTGAAGACCACATAACATAATGAACACCAATAAAAGAATCATAGTAATGACAAAAACAAAACTAATTAGCCAAATTAGTGATAAGTTGATTACTATCTCTTTCTGGATACATTAATCAGATTTGAGTTTCTTTATTGCTACCTTTTTGACAAACCGGAGAATTACGACGTCTTTTTAAATGCTGATAATTTCGAAGGACTGTGGAATATCACTAATATGCCTGGCATCAATAAAGCTAAATAAATGAACTTGTACAGAATTTCTGAATTTAGGTAATGATAAGACTAGAATTTCAGCTTATGGACTCGTCGTTCGATATCTGCTTCACTTGAAATAAATTGTTTATGGATATCGCCGTTGGCTATGGTTCATTCCTTAGTACATGAATGTTTACCAAGCTATTACAATTTGTATGTTAAGGTGGGAGTTTTGACGAGATAATTGATTCTGAAGTTTTTTTAAAATCATAGACTGATACCAACTAGAGAACTATGGAGCAAATGAAAGCACTGGACAACTGTTTGATCGTAGTTTGACACTATTCCAAAGAGAGACTAACGACCTTGCCTGAGATCGAACCTAGAACCTTAAATTATTGTGAAGAGCTAAATACCTTCAGACCAATAAGACAGATTCCAAGGGTTCATGCTACCTATATTCCCAGTGGATATAAATAAAATGTATTTTATAGAGTTCTATCTTAATGGTCTAAAGTTATGGTAGTCTTCATTAGACCTGAATGTTTTAGGTTCAACCACCTATAAAGATGTAGGTGTATACTGTAGTAAAGTCCCACATTAGGGCGGCATAGTTATACAGTTTCTCTCAACTTCATCATATCTATATCATTAAGACTAACTAGTCGTATGATTTAAGATGACAATAGAATTAGAAAATTTCGATTTGATGATTTACTTTGGGCAGATTTAATCAGTTCATATAAATTTACTACTGGACTATTAAAGACAAATAAAACAATGAAGTTCATTCAGTAAACAAAATATTTTTATTACTCAAATGGAATATGTGTTACAGACCTATTTTATATAGACATACTCAAATGTTATTTATTGTTGAACATGTCTAGCTATCATAACTATACAAATAAAATGTTGCCCACGCAATAAAACAAAAATAAACGAGGTAGTTTGAAATTTGAGGAAACAATAAATTTA
Source organism: Schistosoma margrebowiei (assembly GCA_944470205.2). NCBI lineage: Eukaryota > Metazoa > Platyhelminthes > Trematoda > Strigeidida > Schistosomatidae > Schistosoma > Schistosoma margrebowiei. The sequence continues at coordinate 7,608,391 of OX104028.1, forward strand.
GTCGATCCAGTTTATGGAGAGACAAATTTTCATTTTTTTAGGGTGAAAAAAACACAATAAATTTCCGCATTTTTATATTAGAATTCATTCAAACTAGATTGTGGACTCGGCGAGACTATAATTTATAAATGAAACAATCAGATACAAGATAATGAATCTTGAATTTTGGCACAAAATTCATTTATCCATTTAGTTAAAAAGGGTGAATTTAAATGCAACGTTTCCACGCAAACTTAATGTATCACTTAATATAATAACGGTCATATCTACGTTCATGTAGTCACAGAACTTGCCATGTTATAATGTATTTTTTATTTATTAAAGAACTAGATTATACTGTGAATTTTGCTGTGCTTGTAATTTTTATTCGCCACGTCCGACTGCGTTATGCTGTACGGTCATCGATTGCTGGAATGATATCCTAAGTCACAATAAGTTTAATCACATTGTTGATTTTTTTCAAATAGACTATTAGTGAGTAACGTTACTGAAGAAAGGTTTTTTGTGCTGTAAATTATGTTTTTATGAGCAATTGACTGTTGTCTCCAGTCTCAAAACAGTACTTTTTGGGTTTCAGCATTATAAATGATGTCAGTTCGTGATGAAAACCCTAAATCTAATTCCTAACCCTAACTATTCACAGTAAATCATGATTCTAATTCCTTACAACTGGTTTATGAACCACATTTAGTCCTAGTTAATAGGTGGATGTTTTCAAGGTTACTTTATTGTCGCTCAAAGGTCGTCCATTAATTATAGTTACACCATGGACTCATATTCATTTGATTAATTCTTAAATGGTTTAGGAATATAGGATTATTTCTAACTTATAAAGGTAGTTTAACTAAAACTGAAAACTGTGTTGGTTAGTTGAAGAAATAGGAACGTTTGAAAAAATTAAAACTGAACATATTTAACGAGGATTCATTGACACATTTTATTAAAACATATGGGCAAATAGACAATATTCTTCTAACTAGGTTACATAATCAAAATCACGGAATTGTAAATACTTGAACATCTGATCTACTTGTTCTTGTCATCTAGATATTTCAACAAGTTATCTTTTTTTCACAGATTGAAGTCATGAGTCATTTGAAGCTAGATCACCATGGAAAACCTGAAAACAGTGGACGGTCGTTTCGTCCTAGTATGGGACTCCTCAGCACTGCGCATCCACGAACCCGCCCCCATGGGACTCGAACCCAGGACCTACTGGCTTCGCGCGCGAGCACTTAACCATTTGACTACTGAGCCGGCATCCAACAGTGTTAATGTCTAACTCCAACCAATCCACGAAGTCGCGCCACCGAACACCATTGTCTTCACTGAGTTGATATCTCACAACAGACCTGGTTGAACTCCACTGGTGATGGCTTCTCATTAGAACTCCAGGAGGTTCTCCAGAAGTCAGTCACTAGTGAGTTGATTATTATCAGAATGAGTTTTGTGGAGATTTTAGCTTCAATTGACTCATGATTTCAATCTGTGAAACGTCGAGTCGCGGTTGACTATGATCACCACTAAAAGAAGACTTTGTGCCAGTCAACCGATAACACCCCCCGTAAGCCATATATCAGAGGGCAGTTAGTGGCTGTGGTTGAGATGTATTTTTTGACGATCTCGTGGTATCGAAAGAATACCGAGGTCGTGCCAAAGGAGTACAAGTGTGGTTACTGAGCACAACCGGATTGGTGAAAGGTCACAATCAACGGAAGGAAGAATGTCTTTAGTACAGTTAAACAAACAAGTGCAGCAAAACAATCCCTGGTACAATTGTTTTCCATTAAATCAATCACGTTCAGTTGATAGAAGTAGGTCACCACATGCTTACACAAAATTTCAATGGTTCTCATGAACTACATCTACGTTGTTTTACTTGATTCATTTTCTGTTCTATGATTGTATTACTTGAGGTGTCTGGAATTGTGCAATGTTTTGTAGTGAACTGAAACACTTCTAGAACTGGAGAGACTTATTGTTGTGGCATGTAATGAAACATACAATCCTTAATACTTTTCTTACTGATACTTTTATAGAGTTATGTATTACAATTTGAACAAACTGTATGTGATCTATCCAAAAAGGATGGAATAACATTCCTGCATTAATACAAACCTTTATTTCTTATGTCCCTTATCTCTTTTATCTACTTAATGAATTTCTATTTGATTATTTGAGTCTATTGTATAATTAATGACTGAATAACCGGGGGGTAATATTTATGTAGGTAACAATGTGCATTTGAATCTATAACTTTATATAGAACTGGTCATTACCCAACCATGTTGTTCACTTGGTAAGGCTATGAGCTGATATTTGTGACCTTGAGACTACTCACTTACTAAAGTCGAACGAGAACCATAAATTCGGGAGTGGAATTAAGGTTTGGATTTAGAGTGTGAGTTCGGGATAAGAAATTAGATTTGGTGTTTTCATCATGAAGTGACACCAACTGTGATAGCGAAATGCTGTTCAACAATATTGTATTTCGAGTCACAATACAAGACCTGATATCCTCGATTTCATTAGTCTGTCCATAAATTGTGGTTTTGCTACTTGGTCTGGTTTGAAAAGGAGAGCAAATTTAACGAGGAAACTAGATAAAGTTTAGTTGTAATTTCAGATTAGAGTATTTGTACTAACTGATGATTACGTTGTATTTGATTGAGGGCTTATTATTCTGAATATAATGCATCCAATTGTGCTCATCTAATTTTACCTGGTTTGATTGCACTATATTGAGAGTTCTTAGTTGGAATAATTCTAGTTACCATACCGGTGTCGTGATGGAGTCAAATCTTGGACACTAAGACATTAATTAAAGCGAGGATGACTTTGAATTCTACAAGGGGCGGTTCGAAATCTGGTGCATGACTACGAAAGACATTAAAGATGATAAATTCACAGCTTCTTTTCTGGTGTTTATTAGCAGAGGAGCTTATAACCTGTTAAAGAATCTGGTTTTTCCAGGGAAACCGATTTCATTATGGCACGAATGTCTCAAAGAATTACCACTTATCCATTGTTCGGTGAGCTGGCTTTGAATAAAGAGAAAGATCGAAGTTGTATAAAATGATCAAAAAAACGATCAGAAAGTAAGAAATCTAATATTTTAACTAATGAAACTAAACACAGAGTGGAACACTGAGGAGCAACAGGAAACTCGACTAAGCGGTCAGTTGACTGCTGGGCTAACTAATCAAAGTTTAAAAAGGGAGTTATCTCAAAAAACCTAAAAGTTTATTTTGAGAAATTAAAAGATTTGTAGGGCCAGTGAAATTCCACGGAGCCCTAACCATATCATCCGGCAATGGGGTCATTGAATATCGAACAAATAATCGATTCCCGCCTAGGTCAAGGACAACCACCGCTTATCAGTAAATCGTACGTCATGGACTGGCGCATACAGCAGTGGTCTTACATTCGCTTTCCTCTACTTTGGCCAATATATTTCTGTAATAACGTCCTTGGTGTTGTACAGTCTTCAAAGCATCTATGGTACCTTGACAGGTCAATAAGGTAGTCCACGTAAGCTGCTGACCACGAGCTGTGACTTCGACGTTAGCCGGTTACCGTCTAACTCGAGTATGCCTCCAATCATTTGACATAGGTCATCTACTTTGATGATCTACAGACTGTTGAGGTGATCGAGAAAACTTTTCGCAAAAGACAAGAAAGGCTCGGGAAACAGTGAGAAGCATCTGATCCAATGAGCGTTCGCTAGAAGTTTAGCCAGAAACATGAAGAAAGTGGGAACATATTTCCAGTTTCTGACTAGATGATTACTGCACTGCTTTAGTAGCATTCCTGAATTTTTGGGTAACCCAAAAACATCTAAAATACCATAAAAACCTTATATTTACTGTACATAAATGAACCTTCGGAGTAAAGTGTATCATACATATTTTGCGCCTTTTTTCTCGTGTTCAGGACGCTGTGTAGTTCTAGCTTGGTAATCGAATATAGCGTTCATTTAGCATGACCTATCAGTGGGACGGTAAAACTACAATGAATATTTATTTGGAGCAACTAGAAGCATATATGAGGCGTCGAGAGAAGAGGTTTGAACAGTCTCAAATCAGAGACATGGGCGTTTTTATGAAGAAATTGTGCCTGTTTCAGCAAAACCCTGCTTCTTACTTCCTTACTTACTAATGCCTGTTATTCCCAATGGAGCATAGGCCGCCGACCAGCATTCTCCAACCCACTCTGTCCTGGGTCTTCTTTTCTAGTTCCATTCAATTGTTGTTCATTCTTCTCATGTCTGTTTCCATTTCTCGTCGTAGCGTGTTCTTTAATCTTCACTTTTCCTTGGACTTTAAGGATTCCGTGTGACGGCTTGCCTTGTGAGGCAGTTGCCTGCTTTCCTTAATGTGTCCTGTCCACTTCCAGTACTTCTCATTGATTTCTTCCTCCGCTAAAATATGGTTTGTTCTATCCCAAGTAGGTCGTTACTGATAGTGTCTGGCCAACGGATTTGAAGTATTTTGCGTAGACAACTGTTAATAAACACTTGTATCTTGTGTATGATGGCTTTCGTGGTTCTCCAGGTTTCCGCCCTATACAGTAGAACTGTCTTGACATTTGTATTGGAAATTCTGACCTTGGTGTTGGTTGACAATTGTTTTGAGTTCCAGATGTCCTTCAGTTGTAAATACACTACTCTTGCTTTACCGATTCTGTTTTTACTTTGTAGAATCCAAACTACGGTTTGAACTGCTGAATAGCCTCCTAGGTACGTTAGACACGCGCCCTGGTTCACCAAAATCAAAACAAGTAATCGGGACGCTATTCTATCCTGACTGGATAGAACACACACAAAAGGAGGAGCAAATCAATATGGCCGCCGCCAAGAACAAGTGTCAAGTATAACAACATCGATGCAGTTCGGGAAGAAACACAAAACTTAGTGAAGTCGTGAGAAAAACGAAAACTATGATAAAAAATACAATTATTAGCAATTCAAATGTCATCAAAAAACTATCAATGTACAACTAAGGGGATCAATAGGGACAAAGTGCAAGTATATACATGGAGGGATTTTCACACACACAAAACATTCAAAACAGGTCTTACAACTTCAAACGAGCCTGTCAGTTGTCCTCCATGAAAGATTTTTCAGTGTAATTCATCGAAGGAATTCCGTATGATATTGAGTATCTTCTGAGGCATGCCGTAGTATCGAAGAAGCTTCCATAGTGTTATTCTGTCCACGCTATCAAGTGCTTTTTCGAAGTCACTGAAGTTGATGTAGAGTGATGAATTCCATTCAATTGATTGTTCCACAATGATCTGTGGAGTGGTGATTCGGTCTGTACACGATCTATCCTTACGGAATCCTGCCTGTTAGTCTCGAAGTAAGGGCGCCTACTGAGTCCTTCATTTTGTTTAACAATACTCTATTGAAGACTTTTCGCGATATTGAGAGAAGAGTGATTCCCCTGTAGTTATCACAGTTGCTGAGATCACCTTTGTTTGGTATTTTGACGGGAAGTTCTTTATAATTTTTTGGTACTTGTTGGTACCCTGCTTCTGGTGAATTACAATTATTCCATACTGATTTAGTCATTAATACCATCCATGAATTTAATTTTGATGATGTACCAGGTGTAACTTTTAATTCTTGGTTTAAGAAGTATGAAGATTTGACGTTGGCTTACAGTCTTCTTAACACTTCTGGACATACCATTAAACTCCTACTTAAGCTTAGTCTCAATACAAACCTAAGGGGTAACACACAGAAATTGGAGATACAACATAGCAGAATGGACTGTAGACACAACTCCTACTCCCTAAGAGTTGTTAAATGCTGGAATTCGCTGCCGAATGGACTAGTCCATGCGACTTCCCAGGAGTCCTTTGAGAGGAAACTTGACCTATTCTAATGGACTAAGGATAACATCCCATTATGATTTACCCATTCTTTTTTCTCCATTATCGTTAATGTGATGAGGTTTCTGCCTGTAGGTATAGATGATCCACTGCTACTAAACACGGAAGCCCGTAAAGCGAAAGCTTCTTCTATTCCGTCCACAAACATTTGAACCATTTGAAACTCACTCAAAGTACAACATATTCATATACACAAATGACGACCAAATAACTAGAATTAGTGAAGTCAAGTAACTAGACTCACACTAACCCTGAAACTGTGCTGTAACAGCAAGAAGCGAGAGTGAAGAAATAAATAGGCTTACGCCAGCTCACCTCAAAGATATTTGGTATTGAGTATATTGAAGCTCAGCGCAATGTTTGTGTTCCACCGTTACACCTAGACGTGTCTTCTGTACAAGACGTGTAGAAATGGTGAGTCGCTGTAATGATTTTATGCAATGGAATAAAATATAATGGATAGGATAATCCTGCGACACGACAACCAATGAGTGAGTTGGAACTGCTGAGAATGCAGATGAATGCCAAGACCGATGAGGTATTGTTGTTACATAACTTATCAATAACATAATAGACTCTTGATTCAACAAGGAACATGGTTCGTTTATGTGATGAGGTAAGTCCTGTCAATTCTCGCTTTTTATTGGAATCAGGTAACAGCTCATAAATAAATTTGTGAAACATTTGCTATCGTAAGTATTCATCAACCGGCAAGAATTAAAAAATGCAATAGCAAGCTCGAATTATGCACAGAAATTGATCTTTTATGAATTTTGAACTCGTCAGAGTTCATTAAATTGCTAAATACCAACCTTTACAAATATGCTTAAATATGATTGCGAACGAAATGTGACAGAATATGTTAGCTCAACCATTCTGCTATCTTAATAAACATAATTGGGGTGGTTTTTTAAGTTCGTAAACTCAGGCCTAATCGCAACATCTGATCGAAAGTACTGTCAACGTGAAGTACCGTGACTCGTGTAAATATAGTAGGAATTCAAAAGCTAGGTTGTACCACTAAAATACACGATAATCAATGGTTTGAAAGAAATTGATGGTAAAAATCTCTTGCGGAATTAATCAGTTGCTCAAAACCTGAGCTTTCTCTTGTGCTGTGTTTTTGCTCCCTATGGTCCAGGTTATCATTGTTAATTTATACCTGGGTAGGTTTTTGTGTACTTATTTTTAGATAGTGTATTGCAGCTGCTGATACTATGTGGTTGCCGAATCCCTGGTAGGTGGGGCGGTTTTCGAGCATGTTGACTAGCGTCTAAAAGTCTAACGTTTCAGTCACTACCACCACAACACTCCATAAAATAATTTCTTATTACTCAGTTAACTTTCTAAACAACTCAACAAATATAACCTTATAAATAGTGTGTGGTTGTGGTTTGTCAGCTATTCACTCACGTTTGACAGTGCCTAAGCTAGTCCTGACACTATTAGGTCCTTTAATTGTTTTCTGATATTTCGTCTTTAATGTAAGGCTCGTTGTAAAAACGAAGTAACGTATTAGGAACCCATACCAATAGGTTAGAAAAAGCTACAGGAGGTCAACGGCTTTGTTTCTTCAAATTAATGCATAGTTTAAATCTCACTTCATAGGGCTACAAACATGTTTACGTAATGGTAGTAAACATCGGTGAGTGAAGAAAGCTAGTGAGATTCATAAGGTTGCAGGTAATGCTAGACAACCGTTTGGACTAATTTACTAATCTTTCCAATAATTAAAAAAAATCTTGATCGTTTTTGAGTTTAACCATTATGAACTAATTTTTGTTAATGACTTTCCTGTTTTTCTGCTTTCATTGTTCACTAATTTTCACTATCATATCGTAGTTATTTATTGTAAATGGTGTACTAATGTTTTACTCAATAATTTATTTATTTTATTTGAACACATAAATATTGGTACAAGAGGGCAAAAAATATATGCGCCACCCAAAACAATGGGAATTCGAAGAGAAAGAAAAAAAGCGATAACGAATAGATTAGTGTAAGGTGGTGTAATAATAGTAATGATAATAGTAATAATAATAATAATAATAATAATAATAATAATAATAATAATAATAATGGTAATAATGGGGGAAACGGAAAGGTACAACCAGAAAGAATTCCTTCAGTTAGGGAAGATACAACCGCTTTTTTTATGAAGAAAGTAGAAGAAGGTTGCAGCAGGATCGTCACTGGCTTCTATTCTGAGCCATATCTGATACCGTCTCTAGCCACTGTGTTGCACCATCTCTCGGACCCCAACCAGGGAGTCGTGAAGGACCAACAGAAGCCAGTCCTTTGCAGTTTTCTTTCATAGCACGACACCATGCCATAAACTGACCACCTCCGCTTTTTCCAACTAGTCCCAGCGTCCGCAAATAATGCACGACGTGGAATCCTCTGGGACGACATTCGTAGAACATATCCAAGCCACCGAAGTCGATGTTTCAAGGTGGTGACACCAATTGCATCATTGTCTCTGTGCCAGAACACACAACTATCGACTCATTTCATGACGTTTGTACATTCTCTAGCTCCCAGACCTTTATAAACAGCGTCGTCAGTTCCTTAGTCAGAAAGTCACCACCATCTTTAAAAAGAGAAGGAGGTAAGTCATCTGGACCCGGTGATTTGTAGCGTTTCAAGAGTTGGAGTTCCTTTGTGGACTTCCGCCTCACTTGATGGATCAGTCGGCACCGGCCAAGGAGAGCAGGACAGTTTGAATGATGTTGCCGGAGCAGCAGGCCAGTTGAAGTGCCCTTCGAATAATTCTGCCCATCGTCCAAGACGTCGATGGATGTTGGTGATTGGCATCCCGTCATCCTCGCAGATTGTTTCACTCACACCAGACTTCTTGCTGCCAGTGACTCGGATGAGTTGGAAGAGCTTTCGGTAGTTACCAGATGCAGCTGCTGCTTCAGACTCATTAGCACACTCCGACCACCAGGCTTCTCGGTCCTTACGCAAGCTTTGCCCAATTTCATTACGTAACATCCTTCGTTTGTGGTCAAACTCACGATCACCCGGAGTAGACCGACGGGCTTCAATGAGTTTTAAGGAACCAGAAGAAACCCAGTGCTTATAAGCGGGACGTTTCGCGAACCCAAAAGTGACCTTACTCGTCATTTTCATGGCGTCATGCAATTGCAGCCAATGCTCATCTATACTTCTCGGTCGAATGGTAGCTAGCCTAGAAGCTAGCTCGATTCGATACTTACGTGGAACAGAAGTTGCAACCAACTTGCTGACATCAATCATTTGGTGGCGGTCACTTCGTTGTCCACTGAAAAGTAAGGTGAGATTGGCGCAGACCAGGGCATGATCAAAGTCCAGATAGGCACTCCAAAAGGAGTGGCAGTCTTGTACACAACCACGCCAGCGGTAGCTGATTGCGATGTTATCAATCTGAGTCTAGGCTTGAGATGCAGAAGGAGGACGCCAGGTGGCACATCGGCGAAGACTGTGCCGAAGGTTAGTGCTAGCCAGAAACATGTTGTGATCTGTGCACATTTTCAGTAGACAGTCCCCGTTATCTGTCCTGCGACCAACGAGTCCCCATCGGCCACCTAAACGACTCTCTTCTGTGCCTAGACGCCCGACCTGAGCATTCAAGTCTCCTGCTAGTACTACAATATCTGTCGAACGCACTTTCTGGAGAAGAACAGATAACTGGCGGTAAAATTCATCCTTGATTGCATCCGGGTTGCAATCTGTCGGGGCATAGGGGGAGATGACGAAAAGACATCGTTTCTCGCGCCGATTTCTTCTCACTTTGATGGAACTCTCTAATCTAACAGCACATAACCGACTGTTAATCTGGATCCAATCGATTAGCGCTGCCTCAGCTGTAGCGCACGTAAAATAAGCTTTTCGAATCGACAGATGGAGAGCGAATTTGTAGTACTTCACCAGAGTCTTGAATACGTGTTTCAGATAGACATCAAACATCGATATTGAGACTTTCTGAAGATATGGCCAGCCCTATCTGTTGTCCGACCTGCATAAGTGTACGAACGTTGAAGGCAGTCAGTTTGAATTGTGCACGTGGTTTCAGAAAAACTGCCTCAGTACTCGTATTCGGTGGTAGCATACAATTTTCAACCAGGCAGCGACTCGAGAACGTTTAGATAGAACCGAATTTCCACCATAGGCGAGCTGCTGTATAAGCCGAGAAATAAGGGTACATAAAGTGGGAATAAAAGAGAGTGAGTAAATGACGTAGTAAATAGTCAGTCAGTCAGTCAGTCAGTAACAACGTAGAACTTTGTACGTACGTACATCAGTTCGAGTTGCCACACCACCTTAACACAGAGATGCAGTTGTCGATCCAAATCCCGTAGTGGTAGAGGTAGCAAGAGTGTAAGCAGTGATCGGGAAGATTAGGGTTTGGAGATGTTATTTAAAGAGTATAATTCAGTGAAATAAATTTGGAAAGAGGAAAAAAGGGACATGAACAATCCAGAAGATTAGAATTTGGGAGAACACAAAGAGTGGATGCACCTGCGCCATTGTAAACGATTTTGAGCCATGTCATTCAGGGTCTCCATCGGTTGCTATCATCTCGCGGTCCCCAACCAGGTAGTCTACACTTACCAACGTGACTCAGACCACTTGTCAGTGACTTCATGGACTTGTGCCATGTTTTGGTCTGGCCGCCCCTAGTTTTCTTCCCACCTACTCCTATACCACTGAACATCGCACGTCGAGGCAGTCGGTCGTTGGGCATACGTAACACGTGTCCCAGCCATCTCAACTGATGAAGTTTTACTACTTCTTCAATTGATTTACCTAGTACCCGTTTCCTAACAACTGTGTTACTTACTCGATGGTCCCATGATATACGAGCAATGTTTCGAAGACACCTATGATCGAATACTAGTAACCTACGAATATCCTCTACTCTTACCGGCCATGTTTCACTGCCATAAAGTAGGACGGGACGTACTGCTGCGCAGTAAACACGTCCTTTGGTTGATAGACGGATATCTCGCCTACGCCATAAATGACGCAAGTTGGCAAAAGCTAGTCGAGCCTTCTGTATCCGTGCTGAGATTTTGTCACACACCAGACCACAAGGGCTGATGAGACTTCATAGATAAGTGAAGCGGTCGAGACTCTCAACTACTTCACTCCCTATCACTAGTTCGGGTGTCGATGTAACCCAATCCTGAAGCAACAATTTGCATTTCGAGAGAGAATCGCATCCCGAACATGCTTGTATTGTTGCTTAGAGTGGTCAGAAGACTCTGCATTTTGTCAGCGTCTTCACCAAATAAAACTATGTCATCAGCATATTCTAAGTCAACAAGTGAACCTCCCGGTAGAAGTTCAACCCCTGGAAATTTAGTTGAGGAGAGTGTTATCTCTAAAAGTACGTCGACCACAAAGTTGAACAAGAATGGAGAGAGTGGACAGTCCTGACGAACACCACTTGATGTTATCATTTCTGATGACAGTTCGCCATAAGCTCTCACTCGACTAGTTGTGTTCGAGTAGAGAGCCTGTATAAGGTTAACGTACTTCTTTGGTACTCCTTTCGGTGACAAACACTGCCATAGAACCTTATGATCAACAGAGTCGAATACCGCCTTAAGGTCGAGAAATACTACCATTGTGGGGCGTCTGAATGTGTGTCTGTGTTCTAGAACCTGACGTAGTGTGAATATCTGATCCATACAACCACGTCCAGGTCGAAAACCGGCCTGGTGTTCTCTAGTCTGTTCTTCACGAGCTTTGGTTAGGCGTCGAATTATTATTGAAACTAATATTTTGGACACTATATTAGTCAAACTGATTCCTCTGTGATTGTCACAAGAGGACTTTTGTCCTTTCTTATAGACTGGCACAATCAGTGATTGAGACCAGTCAGATGGGATTACGTCCAGTTCCCAAATTCTACCTAAGACCTCGGTTAATCTCGTTGCTAATACTGGACCACCATCCTTAAAAATCTCAGGAGTAAACCTGTCAGGGCCTGCTGCTCTCCCTCGTTTCAGATTTCCTATGGCTTTTTCAACTTCGTAAAGGGACGGAGGACTTACATTAACTTGCCATTCAGGTTGACTAGAGATCGTGGGAAACCGAAGTGTGGCCGAAGGCCAGTTGAACTGACCCGTGAAGTGTTCTGCCCATCGATCCAATCTCCTAGATTGAGAATGAATAATATGTCCATCTTTCTCTGAGATTGTTTCGCTAACGGTCGGGTTCCTAATTCCGGTTTCCTTAACGAGTCTGAACAATTGTCTGCTATTACCTATTGCCGCTGCCTTTTCCATCTCTCTTGCTTTCGCTACCCACCACTGTTCGCGATCATTGCGTAGACTTCTTGTCAGCTTGCGCTTAAGCTGACTCCGCTCTTCACTATGTTCACAGCCAGGTGGAATGAGTTTCCGAGCATCTATCAGTGCGATAGATGCTGCTGAGACCCAGTGTCGTTCCCTAACCTTACGGGTTACCGTACTAGCAGATATCACTGCTGTTTCCACAGCTTTTCGGATATCATTCCATGCTGCCTCGGGGTGGGCATCACATACATGGCTGCCTAACTGCTTTCCTAGTTGTTCCTGAAATATACTCTTAGCTTGACTATCATTAAGTAGGCCCTAAGAGGTTTCCTTGCAGCGTCTTTCCTACGTTCAGTAAGACGCAAGCAAATACGCGCTCGCACTAGAGCATGATCTGAATCTAAGCATGTGCTCCAGAATGAGCGACAGTTTTCTATCGAGCCCCTCCATCGGTGGCTGATAGCGATGTGATCTATTTGGGTCCAACGTTGGGACGAATTAGGGGGTCGCCATGTTAAAAGATGTTTTTCCTTATGCTTAAAGTTAGTATTTGCAAGGAACAGGCGATTATCTGAGCATAGCTGCAACAGACGGTCGCCATTATCTGTTCTTTGAGCCAAGACACCATAAGATCCAACTAGGTGTCTTTCCCTATCGCTTAGTTTACCTACTTGAGCATTAAAGTCACCGGCCACTATTACTACATCAGAGCGCCTAGCTTTTCAGAGAAGGTCGGAAAGCTTTCTGTAAAACTCATCTTTTACATCATCTGAGCTGCAGTCAGTGGGAGAATAGGCAGAAACGACGAAGAGGCAACAACGGGTGTCCCCATCTCTCCGGATTCTTACTGTTCCGTTCAGTCGGACAGCGCACAAACGGCTGTCTACTGGTATCCACTCTAAGAGAGCTAGTTCTGCTATACCTACGCCGGCGAGGCCACGGGAAGCAGAATCGGGGCTCCCAGATACACGAAGTGTGAATCGAGTCGGTCCTTTATTGGCATGGTGAGGTCAGATGAATGACGCTACTCGGATCTTGTATGCGCGTTTCGGAGACGCAGCACACATCGATGGCGCGAGATTCTAAAGTCCTAGCTAAGGAAGCCTGCTGTCCTATTTGGCACAGTGTTCGGACGTTAAAAGCTCTTACGTGTAGTTTAGAGCGTGGTTTCAGGAGACCAGGAATAGCGTTCCACGTACTCAAATCGTTTGCCCTAGCGGTGCGAGGTGATAAAGTGACGTGAGGAGGGTTAGTCATGGAGATAAGAGAGGTATTAGGAGGTGTAGGAAGGATTTGAATGTGACCAACTTGGTCTCGTGTGTTGTTACGGGTATGAGGGCTGATGTTACTACCCGGCTGCCTACACCGTGGAAGGGTATTTCTTGAGGAACCTGAAAAGGAAATTGGATTAGTGTTGGTCTTGACGACCTGGGAGCGTGACCGCAGAGCCCATGGGACAACTGCTTGAGGCCGGTCGCGCACGGCCTTTTTGTGGAAGGTTTTTGATGTGTTAGCTCCGTTCTTCAAAGGGCCTTACCGCCGGAGACGGAAATCCATGAGGTAAGGTGAGGTGTGACATTTTTAGGGTCGACCTTTTCTAACCCAACCCTTCCTTGTGGGAAGGCAGCATCGCTGTCATGTTGGTTGTCTGAGGGAAACACCTTACTGCCGTCACACCTCTCTACAGTCAGCATTACTTCGCCCTCAGACCTTGAGTTGCTGCTTTTAGTCTTACCGTTCACCAATCGACCTGCCTGGCATGGTAGAACCTACAGGAACATATGTTCCAGCCCATATAGCTCGGTTGGGTCATCACGATAGGCAAGCCCGACCACCGCGTCAAGGTAGCAGCTTCGGTCGGGGACGTAGTAAATAATGATAATAATAATAATAACAATAATAATAATAATAATAACGTGAATCGTTTGACTGTTAATCGAAGCAAGTATAGTATTTTCCATAAGTATTGTCATTTCATTCTGTTTGTGTGTGGGCTGTGATACTGCCCGGGTGCCCAGACCGAAGCAGGTGGTTATCTTAGGGGGCCACACCCCGAGCCTTTGACCTTAAGATCTGACCCACAAGGCAGTGGAGTATCGTGAGGAGATGCAGTCTCATGGTAGCCAGTGACGAACGATTGGTTCATACGCCATTTGTTCCCTCAGGATTATTTATTTATTTATTTATTTATTTCAACACATAGATAATGGTACAAAGAGGCACCAAATACATATGCGCCACACAAATCTCATCCGATATGTGTGAGGGCTGTGATACTGCCCGGGTGCCCAAACCGAAGCAGGTGGTTTTCTTAGGGGGCCACACCCCGAGCCTTCAACCCAAAGGTCTGATCCAAAAGGCAGTGGAGCATCGTAAGGAGATGCAGTCCCATGGAAGCCGGTGACCAACAATTGGTTCATTCGCCATTTGTTCCCGCAGGATACTGGAGCCCATGTGCACCATTGGTTTGGAATCCGGTTAAAGCGCCGGACATTCGCTTTTCGTCCTCTCATTTTCGTAAACAACACCCCCGCCACGAGAAGGCAGTGAGTAGGACTTCCCTGGCAGAGGCTATATACGCGTGGCCGTGTGAGAGTATTTCGAGAGGGAGAGCGGACTCTCCCCACTCTCGGCCGTACCAGGGCATTTGGGGGCTCCCTCAGGATACTGGAGCCCATGTGCACCATTGGTCTGGGACCCGGTTAAAGTGCCGGATATTCGCTCTTCGTCCTCTCATTTTCGTAGACAACACCCGTAGTGCGAGAAGGCAGTGAGTAGGACTTCCCTGGCAAAGGCTGTATACGCGTGGCCATATGAGAGCATTTCGAGAGAGAGTGCGGGCCCACCCCACTCTCGGCCATACCAGGGCATTTCGTTACTACTATAGACTATCGAGGTAACATCTACGGTCAGTGGACGTCAGTGTCAACCAGATGTTGTCGGAATATTACTAATCCTTTGAAGCCACTTGACTATTATCAATACTTTTCGAACATTCTAAACTCAAATAGACCAGGTTTTATAAGCACAAGATAGAACTTTCTGAACCAAAGCTGTAGGCCTGTAAACTTTTGTTATCAAACTAATATTATGCCAGTGCCAAAGATCATACAAATTGCTACAGTGCTTCTGTGCTTTTGCTGTACGTAAACTGACCATATCTGTCACCACCATCACTCGCGTCTACTCGACTTCACAAACTTGACATTTTGCAACAGCTCATTACAATGAATGAGTCCAGTCATGGGTTGTTCCCAATCTTGTAGAAATAATTAGGTCTTTGATGATTCATAGTACACTGGGCCTACGCGGGCAACAATGACCAAATGATTATGTGCGATTTGCTTAGTTTATATGTCATCGCATATTCAAATAATGTAATCGTCCGATTGAAGTCCGGAAAATCATTCTGTTGGTAGCGGATCTGTTGTAGCAGACTTCAAAAAAGCTGTTCCCAGAATATCGACGCTGGAAAAATTAAGGAGAAATATCGAAATTACACAACCTTATCTAAATCAACAGCCAGTTCAGAATACTGAAGTTCGATGGTCCTATCTATTCACTCCGTTTTACATGTCCTGACATAAAGCTTTTGATATGTTGGCAGGCTTTCCAGATATAGGTTCCCTCTGAAAAAGACCCCTACGATACAATTCCGTCAACCAAATAAAAAGTGGTATTGATGTCAAAAAAAACAACATAACATTACCTCAATACTTTTGAAAGGGTTGGAGAATTTGGCAGAGAATGAAGCTGTTATCGATACATCCCCTGCTTGACCGAAGTGCCGACCAACCTCACGCGACTAAGTGTTTTACGAGTTTTACACCATAACCAATAACATTGTATCGTAATCTAATAAAATTCAAAGTATTTCTTTTCATTTTGTTACTTTAGTTACTGGTGTTAGGTTTCGAGTACTAGACAAACCTGGAAAACTGGTTAGCAAAACTAAAAAAATCCATCGATCAAGGTGACTGAGATATGTCTTCCATATCCCCGATCACCGCCTACCTTGACACGGTGTTGTCTGGAGTAGTAGTAAGTTGGAAGAAAGCTTAGAGAAGCTAAACCAAGACGTATTGTCAATTCATGAAGTCATTGATTGTTGGATTGACCCATGATGGTGGGTACAAATTGCTTATTTGTTGTCCACGTGGTTAACTTCATATTTACAGAAATGCCGATTGATGTTTCTGGTTATGCTATTTGATTTAATGAGTTTAGAAATTCCAGTGATTTGTATCTAATTACAATACAATAACAGCTTAAATAATATAATACTTGTTAACAAGTCTTGAAATGGATGATGATTTCACTTGTCACTTTCAACTAATCTTTCCTAAGTTAATTACTATTCCTAGCTCAGTTTCGTAGATTTTCCATACTGGAAGTTTTTGTAGTTCAGGACTCAAAGGACAAATACGTTTGGTGTTTTTTAAACATTGACATGTGTTTGTGAATTGGGATATCTTTCAACGTAACTCATTTGCCATACACAGCTTTCTGTAATGGGCTTTAAGCCAAAGTTCTTGTGTCACACTTAATGATACTACCCTAGTTCACAAACAGAAGTAGATAGATACAAGCTTTGAACCTTGAACCTATTGGTGAAAACCAAGGCACTTTTACCCCTAATTTATTTCTCACTTCGATCGTAAACGTTATGATAATAAGATTTTTACGATCAAAATTCAAATATTGTGTTCATTTCTATTTTGTTTTACATATTGTTTTTCATTTGTTAACAATATTCTGTTAATAAATTTTCCATTTTTGACAAAACTTTGTAAAGCATTTATATTTATAGAACTTCCGTTTTTTTGGATTTCAGAGTACAAAAGTGGGCGCTCAGACACTGGGAAAGTTGGAGTCCCAAGGCCGTAGGTTTTCAATTTATTTATATAATTTGAAAATTTTGTCATATGTTTTCATTTGTCAATTTCGTACCATATATCCTTGTTTTACTCTCTAAAATCAGCAGTTTTATGTTCATGATTAGGTTGTGTCTAGAGAAAAACTATGAAATTTGTTATTTAACTGCAAAAATTACCAAGTATTGTTATTGCCTAGTCGTATAGAGATTCTTAGAACTCTAAAGAAATAATCAGTATCTTTTTGTTGTGAATGCCAGGACGGTATCTAATAATAATCGCTTGGCACAACTGAGAATCTAGAAAGTTCTCGCTTTACATCGAAATGTTCATAGTCTAATCGAGATAAACGAAATTAGATTGATACTCACTACCAGTTTGTGTAAACATTGTTTTAATATTTTTAAGTTTTCTTGATTTAAGCTCAGAAATAAGTTATTTATTTATCTATCCTCAGATATTCAATGAAGAAAACATATCGATTGCTAAAAATGGTGTTGTCACAAGATTGTTAGTGGCAGTAGGTAATGTTAAATATAAAGACTACTCACAAAGGGCACTAAAAAGTCTTAGTTGTATGAATTTTCGATAATATACAGTATTATACTCATTCAATACTATGTACTATTTTATTGACAGCACTATAGTTTCAAAGTCACTATTAGGCGACAGATTTTGATATGCACATTTCTACCGTCACATTCTATATATTTCAGCAGTCTAGATTATGTATCGATTGCTTGATAGCCACAGTATTCGATTCATATTCACTCGTTCATAAGATCCGGTTTCCATCCTACGTCTGACTGACGAGTTAACCCCATGACGGGGAGTAGAATACCACAGAACTTGGTTTGATTGTCGAGTTGTAGCTAATTTTTGAATGTTGGCCCGTTTGAGCGTTTCGTTGTTAACTAAACAGACATAAAAAACTGTAAATCTGATTATATAATCATGACGTGGGAGAATAAGCCTTGTTACTAATTGGTGTATTTGTGTGTGATATCCTAGTGTACGCTTATTCGATGAATTTTGATATGTTTGTGGAATACGGACCATAACCTGTTATTTTAACTTGTTGGTTCCCGTTGGAATCCCATGTAAAGAAATAATTGAGTGGTTGGAGGTGATATTCTGTGACATGTTAATTTACGGAAGTGGCAACTTAACTACATATCAGTCAAATAATTATCTTGTAACCTAGTATTGGATATAAGAAATTCTCGGACGTCTCAATTCACTCAACAAAGTTACATCATTCATAAAGATTTGCAACATAAAAAACCAATAATTACGTAATCTTTAGCGCTCTAGTCATCGAGTTATTCGCTAATAGGTTAATAGGTATGCTTTTCATCATTTTCGAGTTTCTCCATTTCCGTCCTCTTTGGTTAGTACATATCTATTAATCCGACAGTCAGTTAGTCAGTCAGCTACAACGTAGGACCAGGCACATATGTGCATCGGTCCAGGTTGCCATACCGCATCAACACAACAAGATGAACACCAGATTCATAACAGTGGTTAGGTAAAAGGTGGTAATATATAAGAGAAAGATTGCATATAGAGATATAGTACAAGCAAAAAGAATTGGTTCGTAGAAAGAAGGATATGAAGCGATTTTAATCTCATAGTTTAAGGGAAGACAGGGAGTGTATACACCGACGCCATTGTGATCGATTATGAGCCATGTCACCAAGAGTCTCCAACCATTGGTTACGATAGTCACGCGGACCCCAACCAAGTAGTCTGCATCTACCAACATGGCTCAGACTAGAAGTTAGTGACTTCAAGCACTGATGCCACGTTTTGGTTTGGCCGCCCCTAACTTTCTTCCAACCATTTCCAATTCCGGATAGCATTGCACGTCGTGGTAATCGGTGTTCAGGCATACGTAACACGTGGCCCAACCATCTCAGTCGATGAAGATTCATAACCTCATCAACTGATTTACCATCCTTTCCTAATACCCTGCGTCTAACCTCACTATTACTTACCCGGTTATCGCAGCAGACGCCAGCAATATTTCTAAGACATCTGTGGTCAAATACTAATAGCTTACGAGTGTCTTCTACTCTTAATGGCCATGTTTCGCTGCCGTAAATTAAAACAGAACGGACTGCCGCGCAGTATACTCGTCCTTTTATTGATAGACGGATATCTCGCCTTCGCCACAGGTGACGTAAGTTGGCAAAAGCCAAACGAGCTTTTCGAATCCGTGCTGAGATTTCGTCCGATACCAACCCATTGGGGCTGATCAGACTTCCAAGATAAGTGAAGTTGTCAACGCGTTCGACTACTTCACTCCCTATCCTTAGTTCAGGTGTTAACGCAGACCAGTCCTGAAGCAACAACTTGCATTTCGAGGGAGAGAAGCGCATTCCAAACATCCTTGCATTGTTGCTCAGTGCTACCAGAAGACTCTGCATTTTGTCAGCGTCTTCACCAAACAGGACTATGTCATCTGCGTATCCTAAGTCGATAAGTGGACCTCCTGGAAGGAGATCAATACTCGAGAACTCAGTCGACGAGAAAGTTATTTCCATCAGTAGATCTATGATGAAGTTAAACAAAAATGGGGAAAGTGGACAGCCTTGACGGACACCACTTGAGGTTGCAAAACTAGATGACAGTTCGCCATAAGCTCTCACTCGACTAGTAGTGTTCGAGTAAAGAGCCTTTACAAGGTTTATGTACTTCTGGGGTACGCCTTTCAATGACAGACACTGCCACAGAATCTCGCGGTCTACCGAGTCAAATGCTGCTTTTAAGTCAAGAAAGACCACCATCGTCGGACGCCGATAAGTATGCCTGTGTTCTAGAACCTGACGAATGGTGAATATGTGGTCGATGCAGCCACGACCAGGTCTGAAGCCAGCTTGATTTTCTCGTGTTTGCAGTTCACGAGTTTTAGTTAGGCGTCTGATTATTATTGAGGCTAGTATTTTAGATATTATATTAGTTAGACTAATCCCTCTGTGGTTGTCACAGGATGATTTTGACCCTTTCTTATATATTAAGACGATAAGTGATTGCGACCAGTCAGATGGGATAAAGTCTAACTCCCAGATCTTATCTAAAATAGTAGTCAACCTAATCGCTAAAACTGAACCACCATCCTTAAAGACTTCTGGAGCCAGTCCATCTGGACCAGCGGCCCTTCCTCGTTTCAGATTATCTATAGCCTTTTGAACTTCAGCAAGATTTGGGCGACCTACTTCAATGTTCCATTCACGCTGTCTGGGAATGGAGGGTAGTTGTAGAGTAGCTGAAGGCCAGCTGAACTGTTCTTTAAAATGTTCAGCCCATCGTTCTAAACGTCTGGACTGGGAGCAGATGAGTGTGTCGTCTTTTTCCGATATAATCTCACTTACACTTGACTTATTAATTCCAGTTTCTTTTATTAGTCTGTAAAGTTGTCTTGTGTTCCCTATAGTCGCCGCCTTTTCCATCTCTTTTGCTTTCGTTGCCCACCACTGCTCACGGTCGTTTCTTAGACTTTTTCTTAACCTAGATCTGATTTGTTGTCGCTCTTCATCATGTTCGGAACCTGATGGGACGAATTTGCGAGAATCCATCAGTGTGATAGACTTTGAAGAAATCCACTGGTTCTTTGAAACTCTGTGGTTTAAGTTGCTAATAGATGTCACTGCTGCTTCTACAGCTGCTTGTATGTCTTTCCAAGCAACATCTGGGTCAGCCTCGTCTTCAGAATTACCTAAGTGTGAACTCAGTTGTTCTTGGAACCTATTTCTGGTTTTCTCGTTACTCAATTCAGTTCTAATGGGTCTTTTTAATGTGGCCTTTTTGCGTCCGGTGAGGCGCAAGCAGATGCGTGCCCGTATTAGGGCGTGGTCGGAGTCCAAGCAGGTACTCCAGAATGAGCGACAATCTTCTACCGACCCTCTCCAACGATGACTGATGGCAATATGGTCTATTTGAGTCCATCGTTGGTTCGATTAATCCGACAATCATACTCAGAGTAGAACCTGGCACATATATACATCGGTTCAAGTTCCCATGCCCATCAACACACTGAGATGGAATTGTCAAAAATTTCTAGACTACTAAGGGTAGTAACAGTATTTGTGATAATAGGAATGGTGGAATATTGAAGATATAATTCGAGAAGAAAACACAAATTAGCTGATTAAAAGGAAATTAGAAATTAAGATCCTAGTGAAGGCAAAGAGTGGATCGACCTACGACATTGTGAACGATTGTGGCGTATGTCACTCAGAATCTCTAATTATTGGTTACGATGATCACACAGACGCGAATCAGGTAGTCTGTACCTGCATATATGACTCAGTCTAACAGTCAGTGACTTGATGGAGTTTTGGTTTGGCCTCATCTACTTTTCTCTCAACCAACTTGTAGACCAGCGAAGATGTGCGGTTTAGGCAATCGATGGATGGAGATATTTAATGCATGTCGTGACCATGTTGTTCCATAAAGATTCACTACGTAACCAGTTGATTTTGCATTTTTAACTAGTACCGTGGTTATAACTTCAGTATTGCTCACTAGGTGATTTGAGAGTACACGAGCGGTACTCCGAATACGCTTATGATTAAATACTAGCAGTCTAAGAGCATCATTAATTGTTCATTGGGATGTTTTCCATTAATAAAATAGCAGGGAGCGAACTGCTCTTCCGCATACTTTTCATTTCGTTGGGAGATGGATATGTCGCTTACGGTGAGGGTGACTGAAATTGGCGAAAGTCGACTGGACTTTCTGAATTGGTATCGAAATTTTGTCAGACACCAAACGATTACGAATGATGATAAGTGAGGTGGTCGACACGCTCAACTACTTGACTCCGCATTGTTAGTTGAGCCGTTCAGACAGACCAGTCGTGAAATAAGATTTTCCTTTAGGAGAGTTATATTCATGATAAGAATTACTTGATTGTTGGTTAAGGTTGTCGGAAGTGTGTGGATTTCGTCAGACACTTCACCAAACAGGACTATATAATCAATGTATTTGAATTGAAGAGGTGAGTCTCGTGATTGAAGATCGATTTGTGGAAAGTAGTGAGTCGATGAGGACGTCATGTTGGAAGGAATGTCTGTGACAAAGTTGGATGAAAATGAGGAAAAATGTTGAATCTAACGAGTAGGCTTTAAGATTGGTGATTGTGATGTCAGTTCTGCATAAGCTGTGATTGGATGCGTAGTGTTTGAGTGGAAAATCTGCACAAGGTTAATGTAGTTTTCTTATACTGCTCTGAATGATTGACACAGAGAGAAGCTGTGGAGTAAGGAAGCCGAATGTCTCTGGTTACCACAATAGGATTTCCGTTCCGTTGTTGGTTTGAATGATGAGCAATGGAGACCAGTCAGGTGGTATAATGTGGCGTTGTAGTAGTTATTTTTGTGAATATTTGAATTAACCGAGAGTGTACCAGTATCCTTAGAGATGTCAGGGTCAATTGATTAGAATCTGGTGCTCTCTGTCACTCTAGATTAGCTATGACTTTCCCTACTTCATTAGAAGTCGGATGACTTGTATTGACTGTCAAAACTGAATACTACTCTCGACGGTCTAAAAGTGATTTCACACACGCAACTGCCTTTTGATCTTGAAGAGAAGAAGAACAAATATTTGAGGAGAACAAAATGAATTTGTTTTATCTCGTTTTTGTTCTACTTATTTGTTTACAACTTGTAATATTAAAAAGGTTATGAATACGAGATTGGGTTTTATGACGTATGTGAGTGTTGTTGGGAAGGGTCGTTTGCTGTCTATCGTTGCCGCTCTTTCCGTCACTGTCCACGATCATTGCATAGACGTTTACCAGTCCACGTTTAATTTGCCTCTGCTCCTCGTCATGTTTGTAGCATTGCTGGGTGATTTGCTGAACATCTGTCGTCTCAATAGATCCCGCTAAAATCTACTGATATTTTCAACTTCTTGGTTACAGTCGCTGTTAGGTATCGTTGCTGTTTTTACGTGTCTAAATATCATGCCCAGTCATACCGGGGAAAACATTTTGACGATTGACTAAATGATTTTCCTGTTCCTGAAATATGCCCCTGATTTTTTTGTCGTTAAGATTTCCTTAGCGTAACCCATCTGCGTCCAGTTAAACGAAAACGAATGCATTCTCGTATCCAAGCATGATCAGAGTCTAGATATGTACCCCGGGATGAGCGGCTGTCTTCTGTCGAGCCTCTAATGTTGGCTGTTGGTGATACAATCTGTTTGGGTTCATCCTTGGGTCGATCATGGAGGTCTCCATGTCAGATAATCTCTATCTTCCTGCTCGAAGTTGGTGTTTGCTAAGAATAGACGGTTATCTGAGCGTTTTTGTAGCAGACCATCGCAATTGTCTGTTCGTTAAGCTGGTACACTGTGAGACTTGTTTAAGTGTCTTTCCCTTTTGTTTATACTACATACCTAGGCGTTAAAGTCTCATGCTACGATTACTACTTTTGAGCGTTTGGTTTTTTGTAGGAGGGCAGAAGACTTTCTGTAAATCTCTTACCTTCATCCAAACTGCAATCAGTGGTAGCGTTTGTAGAGACGACGAAGTAGCAACGGTGTGCTCCAATTTTTTCATGTTCTTATCACTGCATTTAGTTGGATAGTGCACAAGCAACTGTCTATTGTAATCCAATCTTAGTGATTCTGTTCTGCTTTGGGAATAAATGTCTATATCATTTGTAGGAAATGGTTATAAACTTTCTTCAATTATTGCTCCGTTTTACGATGATATATTCTATGGTCACAAGACAGGCTTATTGAATTATTCATTTCCAGAACAACTAAGAGGGATCGATTCGGATATGGATACCATTCGTGAAGATCTACACGAAGCACAACGTGACCTTGATGAGATCGATAAGTGTTGTGGTTTATGCGTTTTACCGTGGAGGAAGTAAGTTACATTTTGTATTTTAAGGTATCCGTAACGTCCGAATGTTACCACTAATAATGAAACCGGCGGGGTGTGTAAAATGATAGTTTTGTCCCAGAATCGATGCTCTAATTCTAAAGGAACAGATTTCCTAAACGGAGCCATGGATTAACTGATTAAGTTATATGAATGTACACCAATATGGGATTGTGAGGATGGTATAACTTCATAGGGATCTCAAGTCGATCTGGATTAGACAACTGATGAAGACCTGTGAGCACTGGACGACCGTTTTGTTCTAACGTGGGACTCCTCAGCAGCACACATCCATAACTGCAGCCGGCAATCGAACCCAGGACCTTGGGTATCACTGGCGAATGTTTAACCTCTGGATCACTGAACCAGCATCTAATGGTGTACAGGTCTGACTTCAATAAATTAGGGATATTGCGCAACCATCTATTATTTTGGGTTGATGTGTCACGTGCTACTTATGCGAACAGATGTCAGTAGTATGCAGCTAGGATTGGAAGTAGGATTCTTACAATCAAGAGCAAAATGCGGAAAAGAGAAAAAAACGTTTGGAGCGTCAATAGTAATGGAAGGACGATGGAATGCGTAAGAGACAGTTCAAGGAAAGTGTGCAAATGGTGTATTCAATGTATTGTTTTCATAATTTTGACAAACTCAGTCTGTGGTTTTGCTTAATACAATAAACTGGTCTACCCTACCCAAGTTTTCGTCCATTAAGCTGGTACCTTCTTCACACCCGACACGGTCAAATTCCAGTGTCCACAGCTTCGCAAGCGCATTGGACATTTGGTAGTTGTTTATTTCGAATGCCAATCTCATCGGTAAAGTATAATTTGCTTTACATCTTTCTATTTCTCATTTTCGTTTAGAGTCAAACCAGATGCGAAAACGTCGAAATATCCAACGAGTGGGAATGGTTATCTAACTGGAACTAGTAATAATTATCAAGTTAACTCTTATCAGCCACAGTCAGGATTTCAAATTCAGCAAAACCAACAAAAGAGTGGGCCTTTCATCACCAGGTATACAGGTTTATTCCTATTCACTTCTTTTATTCCCCCCATTTTTGGACTGCGTCATTATATTTTATTCAGCGTTTTTAATTAACCATTAAAATGTACCAGATACATATGATAAGTGATATTTACATGAATAATTTCTCTCCTTCCTCCGAATCCTACATAAATAGTAGATAGACTGTACTATAAATGCACCAAGTGTGGTGCGAAATTCAGAGTATGTCAATCTTATCCTCTTCAAAATGTTTTAAAATTGCGGCAACGCACTAATTTCATCTTTATTGCCACTGTTCATAACACACCTAGTAGTCTTCAAAAGTTAGAGCTCTCCGGTTGTTTCATTATTTTACGTCTTATAGTTTCTGAATGATTATTTTTTACTTCAGTGACAATCGAAACCTCAAGGTGGTACTAAAGTATTGGAGTATAGTTTTCTATTTTATCAAGTAACTGTAATTTTGTGCTAAATAATCGGTTGTGCTCACTTGTGTTCTCTCTCACTAATTTTGATGTCGCTACTTCCACTAAGGATGAAAATTTCATGACCGAAGGAATTTGAGGATGGAAATGTGCTGAGCTTCCCGAAGGAGTTTGAGGCCGTGGTGGAGCTGGTGGAAGTGAAGGAGCCTAAGGCAAAGATGATGGTGCTGGTGACGCTGCTGAAGCCAGGACAGAGAACTACTGAAGATGTTCCGGCTAGCGAATTCATCGATCGATGGTGACCCATTGGTGCTGGCAGTGGAGCTTACCAGGTTGTTGGATGGGAAGTCGGACTCACAGTTGTTGGCGTCACGGTGCTGAGATAAATTTTCCGTTCGTAGTAACCACAAGCCTATCGAGACCGATATTAGGAGCAGATTTCCTAAGAGAAGTAAAAGCAGTAGTTTACTTAAGAAGCCGTAAGGTGGTCACAAAGTCCGGTTTATTCCCAATGCATGAAAGTAGCGAAGTATCTGAGATAAGAGTGGCAACAGACTTTTCGATGAAGAAACCAAACGTTAACGAGTTGTGCACAAGTTATACAAAACTGTTCACGGGAGACAGAGAGCCCTATGGTTTTTGTTACAAAGTAAAGCACGAAATCCCGATATATTTGCACCACGTCGTGTCCCTGTGCATTTAGAGGCCGAGGTAAATCGACAGGTCCAGGAGATGTTAAAAGAAGGTATAATTGAGGGAGAAGCCAGTTCGTATAACCCTCTGGTACTCTGGATAAAGAAATTGAATGGAATATATAGATTTTGTGTCGATTTTAGAGAACTAAATAACATAACAGAACTGAAACCTTGTGCAATATCAACAGTAGCGGAAACATTAGATCGGCTGCAGAATGCTACTGTATTTACAGTGCTGTATTCGCGGTCAGGTTATTGGCAACTGCTTATAAACGAGCGATCGAAACAAGACAGCATTTACTGTACGTGATAAACATTATCAATTTAGACGAGTGCCGTTTGGGTTGACGGGTGCACAGTTTACGCTCAGAAGATTAATGATACTGTTGCTCGGGGGTCTAGATAACGTCGAGGTGTATGGTAACGAATTAATAATGACACGTTGTAGTTTGCGAAAGGTAGCGTCACGTTGTTAGGGCATAAAGTGGGAAATGGAGAAACAAAACCAGTACCGAAGAAGATTCTAACCATAAAGAACGTTACAGTACAGTTCTTGGGAAGGGCAGCTTTCTACGGTCGGTTCGTCAAGAACTTCAACGAAATAGCAGCACCCTTATATAAGTCATTGAGCAACACTAAGTTTACGTGGATTGAGACCGTCCAACAAACGTTCAACCGAATCAAAAACATGCTAGACAACCTCCAGATGACGCTCAGACTGCCTGGACCTGAGAAACAGTTTACAGTGGCCGCAGATGCAAGTAATCATGGTATAGGTGCCGTCTTGAGTCAGTCTGACAGAGTGGTTGAATACGCGAGTCGCGTTTTCACACCCACTGAACATAATTATTCAAAGGTCGAAAAACAGCGTTTAGCAATTGTGTGGGCAGTAGACAAATGGAGACTACCTTTTAGGTAGACGATTCCACATTGAGACTAATCATAAACCCCCTCAATGACTGAAAACAGCAAGAGACCCTCCGTGGAGAGTTGGAACGATGGATGTTACGTCTACAGGAGTACAACTTCAGTATCGGCCATGTTCCAGGAAAGGAAAACGTAATGGTGAACTAATTGTCAAGACCGAACATGGAAGCCGAGCTTCCGTTGACAGCATACGCAATGAATAGTATAAAGAGAAACCCACTAGAACTTGTCCGGCAGCAGAAAGCTGACCTTATACTTATAGAGGTAATCAGAGTGGTAAAAGAGGGATCAGACCTCGACACCGAGCAATGGACAAGGAGGTAATGATGTTGCTTCAGCAAAAGGAAAGACTGTATATGAAGCCCTGATTTATCAGGACGATGACGAAAATTGGGTGGCTGTAATCAGACTATTTCCTCAATACCGTTCAATCTTGTTAGTCACTATCGATCTTATGAAATGCTTTTTCTCCGTTGTATCACGAAAACATAATTATTTGTTATAAAGTGCTCTAATTAACTATAAAATCTATCATATATGATGAAGGCGTGAAGCTGTGACAATAGTTTAAAATTAATTTTACCTATCTAAATTTTCTTATAAGCAATTGACTTTCTAGTTCAGTGTTTATTAACTAGAAAGTTGTTTCTGTTGGAAATGATATTTCCCTTTTTTTCAAATCGACTTACAGAATCACCAATGACGCTCGTGAAGACGAAATGGAACAGAATTTACAACAAGTTTCAGGGATGGTATCTCAACTGCATTCTATGGCTACTGATATGAATCAAGAGATAACAACACATAATCAGATTCTTGATCGAATAGATCAAAAAGTTTGTTTTTTTGCACTTACCTTTATTTTATTATTCACTGTTTAGTACTGTCATCCTTTTTCACTCATTCCTCTAATTATCGACATCATTAAAGAATAGTGAGGTATATTGGTCAAAAAAGTCGAATAGTATCACTAGCTGTCATACGACAGTCATCTATTGTGACTCAAAGTCCGTGAGTACACGAATCTGTACTTGGTAAATGAAACTGATATCATAAGTTAGTCTTAATTCAACAGTCGTCGGTAATTCATCCAAGCTACCTTATGTATATTTCTTGTTT
This sequence comes from Schistosoma margrebowiei, assembly GCA_944470205.2. Classification (NCBI taxonomy): domain Eukaryota; kingdom Metazoa; phylum Platyhelminthes; class Trematoda; order Strigeidida; family Schistosomatidae; genus Schistosoma; species Schistosoma margrebowiei. Next base: position 7,636,522 of record OX104028.1, read on the forward strand.
GTCAACTCTCAGCTAACTGCCTCTGAATCCCTATGACGTGTACCTGACATTGACTATCAAATAAAATTTGCGAATCATGATGTACCATGAACAAGATTTTGTTCTGACGCAATTTTATATTTAGATTATTGATACACGGGAAATTATTTGTTTTTATTTAGGTATTATGATTAAAGTTGAAAGAAAACCTGTTTTGTAGTTAAAACTCCACCAAACATTTTCGAATATCCATACAATAAAATTGGTTTTCTTTCATCCCTTAATTATTGCTCAGTTGGTTTATCAATCAGTCAAACTGATTAACAGTATTAAGTTTTTATTCTTCCAGTACAAGTTATAACTATGTACATGTACGTTTCGGTAGGCCAAGCCAAAAATACCCAGTGCACATTGTTTAGTCGGTTAAATTGAAAAAAAAAAACTAGACTACCGAATGAAATAATTATTAGTATCAGAAGTTTATTTTGACTGTTCAGTTTGTAGTTTATATCATGGACTGAATTTACGTGAAGAACCAAGAAACACTGATAGCGGTTCCAGTTTAATATAGGACTCCTATTTTACACCCGACACGGGTAAACCCCATTGTCCCCAGCTACTAAAATGGACACTTATATTCAGTGGACGTTTTTGTGATTGGATGACAAACGACATTTTTTTTGGTCAATTCCAATCAGATTAATGATTGTTAAAATCCAAATCTTGCTTCAACTGGATAGAAATTAGTTCGTTAACTGGAATCAAGTGTTCATTTTATTTATTTATTTGAACACATCAATATTGGTACAAAGGGGCACCAAATACATATGCACCACACAATTCACTTGATTTGTGTGTGGGGTATGATACTACCTGCGTGCCCAAATCGAAGCAGGAATCAAGTGAAATCGTAAACGCTTGTTTATAACTTTCATTTGTTACACTGAAAGTTAAACTATATAAAACTAATCATATGAAACGAATGAAAACCACTTTCCCTTGAGAAATAGTTATCGAGTCAAGAAAGTGAAAAATATCAAATTAATTACAAATAATCAAATTTTCCGTGCTTGAAGCATAAAATGCTTTTCTTGATCTATAATTTTACTCTACACACTCCGTGTTTAGTTAATCTAATTGATTTAAGAAAATGAACTGCATAAGAAGCTTTATTTGCTGAGTAATACATTTTACAGCTCATGGATATTAATTAGTGTTAGTGTGTATAATCAAGACTTGAAGCATTCAAATTCGATGGTGAATCTTAATGAGTTGAATAATCTAGCTTTTTATTGGAGTATTTTCACCCTTGAATTTTATGTAGTATACAACCTCAGTACATTGTGCAACATCGCAGTAAGCCCAATCAGATCTATTCATCGTATCACCTACTTTAATAGTTGTGATGATCACGGTTGGAACATCTCATTATATTCCCCAGTATTTCACTCTTTCGTGAAGAAATCAATTATTTTTAAGAGTCGTATTTTTTTCTGTTTTATGGAAACATGCTAAAATTTCTTAAAACTTAAAAGGGACCAGTTAATTTAGGGTTGTAAATGCATCGCGTTTCATTGACTAGGACGCTTGGTTTTCCCTAACTGACTTTTAATCCCTTTTTACCCACACTAATGTGGACACCCAGTGCTTTCACACTACTGTAGTGTGTGACTCAAAGCCCTGAGTACATCAATCCGTAGTTGGTAGCTGCGTTATTCATGTAAAATCCCTGTGTCTATGTAGATGTGTTCTGTCAAATAGTCTATATATTTTTCTAAGTGATAACCGAATGTAAAAGGTAATCTAGTCGTGATATTTCTATTTATAATACATTTTTTAATATTCTACTTATCCAAACATTAATTTAATGTATCGAAATATTGCTTTCTAGGCGCAATATAATCAGTCACAATTGGCGTTCGCTCAAAAGAGAGCTGATAAAATTTTAGGGTAAGTTTACTGTATATATACTCAATTAATTGAATTCATATAGTTGCCATTAATTGTTCATGATGGAATCTTAATTATATAATTGAAATATCCTATTTATTAATTATATTTGATAAAGTTAATCAACATTACTGACTAACTAGCACGAAACCTAGGTTCAGAGTATCTTAACGACTAGCTCCAACCACCTAACATCTTAATTAAATTGTACTATTTCCTTATTTCCATAAAGTCCACAGTTGAAATTCATTGCTCCAAAAACACCAGGTTATATTCTTCAATACTCATTAGATTATAATTAAACAAACTCTTTTAATGTTCGAGTTTTAACTAATGGAAATTTTGCTGATTATTTCAGTTATACAGGATAGTTGACTGTAATATTTTAATGGCTTTACAGATAGGTTTTTTGTGTTTTACATATGATAAAGCTAATAATATGAATTATCTGCATCCTGAAACTTTCTATGGAGGGTAATAAGTTAACTAAATTGATAGTCATCTACAAGTCAACTACTTAATCTCCCATCCCATTTTGTAACCAAACTGAGTGATACAACAGCGAGGGCAAATAAATACAATATCGTTATCTATGAAATAAATGATACTAACTTTGAAAAGCAATAATTCGGATAAGGTAAACATCCTTTTCACCTATACATAACCATGCACTTGTATTCAAATAACAGGATAGAATATCACTTATATTTATACATGCAACAGTCGAACACAAGCATTAAAATGATTGCGAATGTGTCAGAATTCTGAATGGAGTATACTCCAAGAACACTGGAGAGTTCTTTGAAACATATTATTCAGGTCAATCTACAATCAATAGGGATAATAATATAGATGTATTTTGCCAAGCATACGTTTAGTGTAGTCAATTGAATGAAATAATCAATGAAAATCCAAAGGTATATAAAGACAATAAAACCTTCTAAAACAATTGAAGGTCAACAGAATTAACTGATTTAATATTTATTGAGTAATTTAGAGATAACCCACATATATTTAGCTAGTTTAAGCAATAACATTATTGACCACAATAAAATTGAAGTTTTTACAACCAAATCACTATTGAATTTAATAAAAAAATGTAGTTAGAACCAAAATAGTTTACCACATCTAACTGAATAGATTTTATATCATTCGATCTAATTTATCTAATCTCCATATAAACAATTTTTGTCAAAACATTTGACTAAATAATTACAAGATTGTTATTTGACATTTAGTTAATCGATTGTAAGCAAATACTCTTGGTACGGCCGAGAGCGGAGAGAGTCCGCTCTCCCTCTCGAGATGCTCTCACATGGCCACGTGCATACAACCACTGCCAGGGAAGTCCTACTCACTACCTTCTCGTGGCATTACTGTTGTTTACGAAATTGATAGGACGAAAAGCGAATGTCCGTCGCTTTAACTGGGTTGGTGGACGCAGGGAGTCCACCTAATTGAGATGGAAAACCCTGATTCCAAACCAATGGTGCACGTGTGCTTTATGATCCTGAGAGAAAAAATGGCGTATGAACCAATTGTTGGTCGCCGGCTACCATAGAACTGCATCTTCTTACGTTGCTCCACTGCCTTGTGAATTAGACTTTTAGGTCAAAAGTTCCAGTTGTGGCCTCCTAAGAAAACCACCTACTTCGGTTTGGGCCCGCAGGCAGTTTCATAGCCGTCACACAAATCTAATTGTTTATGTGGCGTATATGTATTTGGTGTTTCCCATGTACCAATGTTTATGTGTTTAAATAAATAATATAATATAATCTGATATAAGCACTATCATCAACTATGCTTCACTTAATTAACAGGCGCGTCCACTCTTTGTATTCTCTCAAATTCTAATCTTCTGAATTATTCATGTCCCTTTTTTCTATTTCCAAATGTATTTCACTTTATTATAGTCGTTGAATAGCATCTTTCAACCCTAATCTTTAGAAAGTCTTAATATCGATGTTTGATGTCTATCTGAAACACGTATTCAAGACTCTGGTGAAGTACTACAAATTCGCTCTCCATCTGTCGATTCGAAAAGCTTATTTTACGTGCGCTACAGCTGAGGCAGCGCTAATCGATTGGATCCAGATTAACAGTCGGTTATGTGCTGTTAGATTAGAGAGTTCCATCAAAGTGAGAAGAAATCGGCGCGAGAAACGATGTCTTTTCGTCATCTCCCCCTATGCCCCGACAGATTGCAACCCGGATGCAATCAAGGATGAATTTTACCGCCAGTTATCTGTTCTTCTCCAGAAAGTGCGTTCGACAGATATTGTAGTACTAGCAGGAGACTTGAATGCTCAGGTCGGGCGTCTAGGCACAGAAGAGAGTCGTTTAGGTGGCCGATGGGGACTCGTTGGTCGCAGGACAGATAACGGGGACTGTCTACTGAAAATGTGCACAGATCACAACATGTTTCTGGCTAGCACTAACCTTCGGCACAGTCTTCGCCGATGTGCCACCTGGCGTCCTCCTTCTGCATCTCAAGCCTAGACTCAGATTGATAACATCGCAATCAGCTACCGCTGGCGTGGTTGTGTACAAGACTGCCACTCCTTTTGGAGTGCCTATCTGGACTTTGATCATGCCCTGGTCTGCGCCAATCTCACCTTACTTTTCAGTGGACAACGAAGTGACCGCCACCAAATGATTGATGTCAGCAAGTTGGTTGCAACTTCTGTTCCACGTAAGTATCGAATCGAGCTAGCTTCTAGGCTAGCTACCATTCGACCGAGAAGTATAGATGAGCATTGGCTGCAATTGCATGACGCCATGAAAATGACGAGTAAGGTCACTTTTGGGTTCGCGAAACGTCCCGCTTATAAGCACTGGGTTTCTTCTGGTTCCTTAAAACTCATTGAAGCCCGTCGGTCTACTCCGGGTGATCGTGAGTTTGACCACAAACGAAGGATGTTACGTAATGAAATTGGGCAAAGCTTGCGTAAGGACCGAGAAGCCTGGTGGTCGGAGTGTGCTAATGAGTCTGAAGCAGCAGCTGCATCTGGTAACTACCGAAAGCTCTTCCAACTCATCCGAGTCACTGGCAGCAAGAAGTCTGGTGTGAGTGAAACAATCTGCGAGGATGACGGGATGCCAATCACCAACATCCATCGACGTCTTGGACGATGGGCAGAATTATTCGAAGGGCACTTCAACTGGCCTGCTGCTCCGGCAACATCATTCAAACTGTCCTGCTCTCCTTGGCCGGTGCCGACTGATCCATCAAGTGAGGCGGAAGTCCACAAAGGAACTCCAACTCTTGAAACGCTACAAATCACCGGGTCCAGATGACTTACCTCCTTCTCTTTTTAAAGATGGTGGTGACTTTCTGACTAAGGAACTGACGACGCTGTTTATAAAGGTCTGGGAGCTAGAGAATGTACAAACGTCATGAAATGAGTCGATAGTTGTGTGTTCTGGCACAGAGACAATGATGCAATTGGTGTCACCACCTTGAAACATCGACTTCGGTGGCTTGGATATGTTCTACGAATGTCGTCCCAGAGGATTCCACGTCGTGCATTATTTGCGGACGCTGGGACTAGTTGGAAAAAGCGGAGGTGGTCAGTTTATGGCATGGTGTCGTGCTATGAAAGAAAACTGCAAAGGACTGGCTTCTGTTGGTCCTTCACGACTCCCTGGTTGGGGTCCGAGAGATGGTGCAACACAGTGGCTAGAGACGGTATCAGATATGGCTCAGAATAGAAGCCAGTGACGATCCTGCTGCAACCTTCTTCTACTTTCTTCATAAAAAAAGCGGTTGTATCTTCCCTAACTGAAGGAATTCTTTCTGGTTGTACCTTTCCGTTTCCCCCATTATTACCATTATTATTATTATTATTATTATTATTATTATTATTATTATTATTACACCACCTTACACCAATCTCTTGTTACTGTTAATTAACAGGTGTATCCACTTTTTGTATTCCCTCAAATTTTAATTTTCTGTATTATTCATGTCCCTTTTTTTCTATTTCCAAATTTGTTTCACTTTATTATACTCGTGGAATAACATCTTTAAACCCTAATCTTCCCGATTACTGCTTATGGTTTTACTACCTCTACCACTATGGGATTTGAATCCATAATTGTATCTCTGTGCTAATGTGGCATAGCAACTCGAACTGATGTACGCATGAACGAAGTTCCATGTTGCTGTAGTGTGAGCTACTTATATTGGTATGAGTAGTATATGACGCGAGTTAAAACGTAATTTTGGCAGCATAAGATAAGGGGAAGATCAAGAAAAGAAGAGCCAAAACACAAATGGAATTTGTAAGAAAACGTATGAACAATGAAATGGGATACAATGGATTGGTGTTTGCAACAAAAACAGTCCAGTTTAATTTGATGCATGAATATTTTGCAAATTGACGATTTACTATATAGTATTCTGATTTTATTGAGATAGTCTGTAATTGTTGTGCTAAATACATTTGATTGTCTCCACCCGTGTTCTTGTTCACTACATTGCTACTGACTGACTAATTAACATAGCTATTAATTTAAAAATAAACAGGTTGAAATGCACCACCGATTATTATTTCTCCAGCAACAAGTTACATAAATCTTGGTATAATTTTTTCCGATGTTGATTTGAATTACTTGTTTCTCTTTTTCTAATGTCTTTTATTATTTGAAAATTTAAGAAAAAACAAAAATAATACGAAAGAAGTATCAGCAGATCAATTTTCTTTTGTTTTAATTGTTCGTTTATTATTGATTTTTTCTCTACTCAATACAATAGGTTTCTATTTTAATTTTGTAATATATATATATATATATATATATATATATATATATATATATATATAATACATACAATACTTAGTATTCGTTGAGTAGTCACATGATTTCTTTTCTTGGTTCTCCATTTATGCAATACATGACAAGAAAAGTAAGAAAACTCTTAAATATACATGTAAAATTATAAATATAAAACGATTACTGTGTTGTTCTCATGAAATTTTAATTAGTTGTTATGGTCATAATCTACCACTTACTAATACTGTTACTACTAACCACATCCATATGTATAATTGTATGGATATGTGTTGCTCCCTCTTCTTCTTCTTCTCCTTTTTTCCCTTCTTATTCGTATTCTTATTCTTATTCTTCTAGAAATTCTAGTACTGTTTTTAATCTGCTCTAGTGCAAACACTTTAGCGAACAGTTTCATCATTGATTGAGTAACATTTCTTTATTTTCACATCATCCAGACAATACTGTCATATTATATATGAGTTCTAAGCAGTCGATCTTCCTCTCAATTATGGCGTTTCACAATTTCAATCAGTCGTGAGATATTTGGGTGTCATAGTCTTAACTAATTTGTTAGTAGTCGGCAAACATTCTCATTGTGGGAACTGGTGCTCCCTGACGGATTCGATCTCGTGTCACTCAGTGTCGAGTCACCTAGACTGGTGGCCGCATTGCAACATGATCGTTAGCATTTGATCTGCACTAATAAGGAGTGACATTGATCGCCACCCAGTGATCAATCAATTGTGATTACATCTCAGTCCTACAGGAGGTTGGTCGCGGCTCGGATAGCTCAGTGGTAACGTCTCTGACTGTGAAGCTGAGTGACACGAAATGGAATCCGCCAGGGAGCACCAGTTCCCTCAAGATTACAGGTACACCTTGCTGACGAGTGCCGAGTACCCCGGGTCCAGGGTTTCCTGTTGACTACCTCCAATCACCATCTAATGAGTTAAGTTCATTCTCTGACTTGGCATTTCGCATAACATTAGTTTTAAATTGTGAAAATGAACCGGAAATTTAGTGTTTTATCACTTTTATTTTCCTTTTGTTGGTTTTTTTCTTAATATGCTAATGCTGAATGTAACAAATTAGAGCTATACTCAATCGTACTAGATTATCGCTTGTTGTTACTTGTTTGCCAAAAAAACGAATGACTATATGGTTGGTACAATTTCTGTTTATTAAAGTATTAGGCTAAGAGATTTGTGTGACTGCAGGCTTGGTGTTTTTATTTCCTACAACCGACTAATACGTGTAGATGACCTTAAGCGACCAATACCCAGCAAAGACGATGGGAAAAACAGTGAACTGGGTACACAAATAATTGGTTATAGTTTATAAGTAGGGAATGCTATAGCAACAATTGACGGTCCAAATAAAAGCATGGAAATAGGGTAATACAAAAATAATAAAACCAATAATACTAAATTGTTCATCAGAATAATCTAAGAAACTGCACCGACTGTTTTGTGTAAGTAACCACTTATTTCCTGTATAGATATTTAAACACGAATTAGCATAATGTTAATGATAGAATTTCTAAGTACTTCATTTATTCACTAGTTAAATCAGCGTTCGTAACAAACATACTTCATGATAAATATGGACTTCTTCAGTCTCCCTATAATTGGTTAACGAATGTATTTATTTCATACGATTGATACATTTCACAAATTTAAATAAAGGGATAATGAAAATATCCGTAGAATCTAGTGAATTCATTGTATCTATTTGTTTTTTCTTTGACTATTTATTTATTTATTTGTTTGAACACATAACTCTTAGTACAAAAGGGCACCGAATACATATGCGCCACACAATAATATTGCAGCCAGTAGCAGTTATCATTGATTTGTGTGAGGGCTGTGATACTGCCCGGGGTTCACACCATCAACATTTGACCTAGAGGTCTAATCCACAAGGCGGTGGAGCAAAGTTAGGAGATGCAGTCCCATGGTGGCCTAGTGACTAATAATTGGTTCATACGCCATTTATTCAGTCAGAATCTCGGAGCCCATGTACACCATGTGTTTAAAATCAGGGTTTTTCAATTCTCCTAGGTTGATCCTCCTTATCCACCAACCTGAATAAAGTGTTGGACATTCGCTTTTCAGCCTCTCAATTTCGTAAACAACGCTACATACAAGTTTAATGATAACTTTAGCTATTTTTGAATGAATTAACATAGTATGGAATTGGTAACATGAATTATCCATTAATAACGAATCAATTGTTTGTAACGTAAATAAATAATTGACATTTTTTCTTACTAATAGTTATGGTTTTAGTATATTTATGATAATTTTTATTACGTAATATGAAAAGCATTTAAAGTTTCGAAAGACATTTGAGTTAACGTCACTAAATTATGATTATAATTAATTGAAAAATGAAAATAATAATCAATATTTAATTTTTTATAACTTTCAGTTCCATAACATGTATAAATATGAATTAGCATCAGAAGGAGTTTTGTGGATATTATAGTAATTTTAGTAGTTGAGATCATGAGTCGAATGAAGCTAGACCATCACCATGGAAAACTTGGAAGCATTGGACGGCTGTTTCGTCCTCAGCGGTGCGCATTCACGATCCCGCCTCGTGAGATTTGAACCCAGGCGGTCTAGCTTCAATTGACTCATGATTTCAACTATTCAAATTATTATGATATCCATAAAAATCCCTTCTGATATGAATCAACATATGCTCACTAGTGACTGGCTTCAAGAGATATATCCTGGAGTTCAACCAGGTCTGTTGTGAGATACTAACTCACTGATGACAATGGTGGATGTGTGACTCAATTTCGTGGATTAGTCGAAGTCAGATATTAACACTGTTGGATGCCGGCCAGCTCGGTGTTCTAGAGGTTAAGGGTTCGCGCGCGGGACTGATAGGTCGTGGGTTGGAATCTTGCGGAGCGGGACCGTGGATGCGCACTGCTGAAGAGTCCCACAACAAGACGAAACGGCCGTTCAGTGCTTCCAGGTTTTCCGTGGTGGCTGTCCAGCTTCAATCGACTCATGATCTCAACTATTAAAATAAATATGAATTGATGAAAATACTCTACTACAGAGTTGAAAAGTTACGTTCATCAGTAAAGCTCAAGGAGGAATGCGCTATCTTATGTAACGAATAAATGGGTACCCTTACATATTTGTGGAGAATCGAGGTACTAAATGCCATTGTTGATAAACTTGAAAAGAAACATAGCTCTATCTAATTGATATTCATAGGTGATATAATCACAAACAGAGTTAGTCAGTGGCAGGGAAAGATTGCTTTTAAAAATGGTGTGTATGCATAGGTTAATGTTATTTAACCATAGATACTTTTAATTAATTGCTTGGATATTATTTGGAACACTCAATGAGCAGTGTTGATATTAGACGAAGGATACTTGGTGAGGATAACAAATCGATTGATGAGGTGACGAATTCTAATCAACTGAGGTGATTGAGGTATGTAGTACGTCATACCTAACCAATGCCTACTTTAATGAGGCCTTCAAATGCGCTGGTACGACCGAGAGTGGAGAGAGTCCTCTGTCCCTCTCCAAATGCTCTCATATGGTCACGTGCATACAACCACTGCCAGGGAAGTCCTACTCACTACCTTCTCGTGGCATTACTGTTGTTTACGAAATTGATAGGACGAAAAGCGAATGTCCGTCGCTTTAACTGGGTTGGTGGACGCAGGGAGTCCACCTAATTGAGATGGAAAACCCTGATTCCAAACCAATGGTGCACATGTGCTTTATGATCCTGAGAGAAAAAATGGCGTATGAACCAATTGTTGGTCGCCGGCTACCATAGAACTGCATCTTCTTACGTTGCTCCACTGCCTTGTGAATTAGACTTTTAGGTCAAAAGTTCCAGTTGTGGCCTCCTAAGAAAACCACCTACTTCGGTTTGGGCCCGCAGGCAGTTTCATAGCCGTCACACAAATCTAATTGTTTATGTGGCGTATATGTATTTGGTGTTTCCCATGTACCAATGTTTATGCGTTTAAATAAATAGATATGTGTGATTACCTGTATTATTAGAGATACAGATGGTTGTGATAAATATACTACTTAACATAAAACCTAAGAACAACATGACAATCTTCTGATTGCTTCCAGTTACTTTGAACTAAGCAGTTTTCACCTAAACTACAAATTTTCACGTTTATTATTTCTGCAAATTTAATATGATTGTTATTATTATTTCTTATAGACAATCATCGAAACCGGACAACAAAAGTAACAGTGTTTTACCATCCAGTACAACTCTTACAGCCGCAAAAATGATGATGAAATAATGATACTGATACGGATAATAATGAAATTAATGATTATGTTAAGCTCCAGCTGTGCGTTTTGTTTTTCCCGTTAAATCTGCTGAATATTCTTTCACACACATATTCACCTATACATTTTTATTTTATATTTGTTTATTCATTATTGTTTCTTCTCTTAAACTGACCTACTTTTCAGTGCCTTTGAAGCTAGGACTATCCTATGTCTCCCACTTCTTGGTTTTTTTGATATCGTGATTATTCCTTTCTGTTTATTGGCTTCTTTGTTTATTTTATAAAGAATCATATCTGTTATAATTTTGTACTTGTTTATTTCTCTCGTACGTGTGTATATGTGTCTCTTACAACTACGAACAACACATTTCAATATAATCCTGTGCAAAACGTTTGCAATTTTCTTTCGGTGCCTTGTTAACAATGCCTTTTTTCAATTTCTCTATTCAAATTAGAGTTACACAGATGATTTTTTTTCGTTGTTGTTGCATGATTTTGGTTTATTTTTGTAAAATTTTGTAACTGTTTCTTTTTTTTCATGGAGTCAAAAAACATTTCACTGTTTTCTAACAACTGTTCACAAATAAATAACACTATATTGTTGATTCTGTTGAATATGTTGTGTGTTTGTGTGTGTGTGTCCCCGCCCGTAAAAATCTATTAATCAAAATGTATTAAGGATTGTAAAATTTGAATGATGAACCATCTCTTTCTCATTTGATAATGTTGACCAGTTACACTTAAAATTGCACACACATACACTCATATTTATTTACTCTTGAACTAAAATATAATATCAATCACTTTATTTATTGTAAGCATAAACTAACAACAAGAGTAAACCTAATTCTTTCTCTTTAATATGATATTTTCTTCGTCCAATCTGTTTTGGTTGAATATGAACGATTGATATCGGCATAGATAATATAAAAGACTAATTATAATTACTTATTCCACATGTTTATTTTTTACTAATATTAATTCTATTTGCTTCAGTTCATCACTGTTGTTAATGGTACGACAAAGAAAACCAAGAAAGAAAAAACTATTAATATGAAATTGTAAACAAAAGTGTAATTAAAATAAAAATGGTTTATTCAAAGTATAATTTTTAGTTGTTTTACTGTTATAATTATGTGAATGAATTCGCTTGTTGACTGTTTATTAATGGTAAGGATGTTGTTGTTTCGTCTTCCTCATTATATTAATAATAATAATAAGGTATGCCTATATAAAAGATTCACTTATGAAACTGACAATTGTCTATTATTTGTTGAAGTATTGTTGTTCTATTTCAATGGACTGAAAGAAAATTATGAGAATTCCATAGTTTATTATTCACGAAAATGTCCAGTTAATTTTGAATTAGTAACTATAGCTAAGTAGTTTATAAAAAGTAAAGTTTGGTTTTTTTAGAATCAGATTGCGATCAACTAGATAAAGATATAATATTGATTTGTGGAAAGTAGTGAGACAATGAAAGCGTCATGTCGAGAAGAATGTCTATGACAAAGTTGGATGAAAATGAGGAAAAATGTCGAGTCTGACGAGCGGGATTTAAGATTGGTGATTGTGATGTCAGTTATGCATAAGCTGTGATTGGATGCGTAGTGTTTGAGTGGAAAATCTGTACAAGGTTGATGTATTTTTCTTATACTGTTCTGAATGATTGACACAGAGAGAGAGAAGCTGGTACGTGGCCTTGGTACGTCCGAGAGTGGGCAGAGCCAACTCTCCATCTCGAAATGCTCTCACATAGCCACGTACCTACAACCATTGCCAGAATAGTCCTACTCACTGCCTTCTCGTGGCACTACTGTTGTCTACGAAATTGAGAGAACGAAAAGCGAATATCTGTCCCTTTAACCCAGTTGGTGTATGTGGAAGATCCACCTATGGGAGTTGGGAAACCCTGATCCCAAACCAATGGTGTACGTTGGCTGGCTGCAGTATCCTGAGGGAACAAATGACATATGAAGCAATCATTGGTCACTAGCTACCATGGGAGTGCATCTCCTGTCGTTGCTCCACTGCCTTGTGGATTAGACCTTCAAGTCAAAGGCTCCGGGTGTGTCCCCTAAGTAAACCGCCTGTTTTGGTCTGAGCACCCGGGTAGTATCTTATCCCTTACACTCTAAATTAGCTACGACTTCCCCTAATTCATTTGAAGTTGAATGACTTGTGTTGACTGTCAAAACAATATTGCTTTCAATGGTCTTGAAGTGATTTCACACACGCAATTGAAGAGAAGAAGAATAAATATTTGAGGAGAACAAAATGAATTTAATTTGTTTCGCTCTTGTTCTGGGCATTTGTTTACAACTTGTAATATTTAAAAAAAATCATGATTACGGGATTAGGTTCTATGACGTATGTAAATGAGCTTTGTCGTAATGCGACCATGTATGTGTATATCGTTTACTGGAAACCGTGTGGAATTCTATTCTTATTATTGTTTAAGTAAGCTGATTTGATTGAATCCTATCAGTTATTATTCTTTATGTTTTATGGTAACAGATTTATTTGGTTTGCAAAGTTATGATAATATAGTGCAATTTTTAATCGATTAACAATACATTTACCTTCATGTTATTATATTTTTGTCTGTTTTGTGCTCGTTTTTTCTTGCGTGGTGTATTTTGATGCTTTAGACTGATGATACTATACAGATAGTTTAGTTTTCTTCATCCTGTCCATAAAATCCATTGTTTCTAAATTAAATAACGCATTTATTAACCACCGTATTGTGCATCACATGTATGAATAGATATAAGTAGTATGCAGCAGAAATAAGAAGTGAAATGTTTGCCAGTTGAAGATTGAAATAAAGAGATTAGGTAGGAAAAATGAGAGCAATCGACATAACAACAGAATAGGAAGAATGATACAGTATTTTAAAAAAACTCTAGGAAGATGAGCGAATGATATATTTAATGTATGATTTTCATATTTTACAAAGGTACTGTGTGATCTATTAAGCAATAAATCGGTTTACGGTACCTTCGTTCACTACACCACTAAGTATTTATTTTCGCGTATTAACTCGTACCTTGATTCTGCTCAAATTCTGGCGATGACGATGGCTATTGGGCGAAGTAATCTGATATCGCGATGTACTTTCCGACTTGTAGGAGACTTATAGACCAATATCTGTAAGTTTACCGGAAAGTATACTGACTAGTTTGAACATTTTGAACGTAAGAAAAGTTACGTTTTTAGGTATAAATTTAACAGTTATATAAAAGCTTTTTGTTACATGTTGTCTTATAAGTATTTCATGTTCAACTATCGATGTTTTTTTCATGAACTGTGTAATTTGACGGTGACAACTCTGTTTACAAGATGAGGCGTTCATTTTGTTGAATATAGTACCAGACATCTTATAAATTTTACAGTAAACGTTTACTTGATTAACGTTATGGAATATAATTCTACAGCTTAAAGTAGCGTGCCAATGAACTTGCTTCATACAGATGACATTAATTCTAATTGATTTCGTTGTGGAAGATCATTCCTAGCCTTTAGTAACTTCCTATTTTTACGGAATTAATATTATGTATTGGTTGTTATTGGTTAAATCAGTTCATAATAACATAATTTGACATTCCAAGTGCAATCGATGAATGAATGCTAACAAAGTGTCAGTTTCAGTGACATTGTGCTGATAGTCATTACTTTCACTTTATCATAATTGTTGTATTCTTTAATCGTGCTATCAATTGTATATATTTCATTTTTAAAGTGTTTATAAATAATAAAATAATGTATATCACCACAGCACTGTTGATATTGCTGTTATAGACAATGTGGTTTAGTAAACAATGTGTTGTTTTCTAATTTTGACATTCATTATCATTCGTTTACTTTTTTTGCTTTAGCGTAATCAATGTCATGGTTAAGTAACTTAGCCAATAAAGCTGAAAATTTTTTAAACACCCTCGATAATTCAGCCGCAGAAGTCTTCAGGTCAACTGATCAACAGAGATTTCTTGAAGAACATATCAGTGACTATGTGGACAATAGTAGCAATTATCCCATTGAGGCATCATTTAGATATCACACATTAACCGATTCTAACCAGCCTAATGAGTTGTTGATAAATTCAAGACATGATATGCCTGTTACAGTGAAACCATTGGAAATGTCAGCTACAACTAGCTTTTATCAATCATTATCAGAGAGCAATAATCAGCGTACACTGGTTGACACACTAAATAATAACACTTTATCAGAATTATCATCATCGTCTTCTGTTCAAAGCAAAATATCCAGGTAATTATTTAGAAAATGATAAAAACAAGTAACAAGTTGCAGTTTATTGTTTAAACAAGTTATTATTACCATTTTTACAATTGGTTTGATCTTATCATTGACCTCTTTTATCGATACCCTAGAGGATTGAATTGGTTAATGAAGCAACCAATTTTCAAATAATTTTTCGCAAGTTAAGCGACAATCTAATTCAATTAGTTCTTCATCAAGGTTCTACACTAATATATTTGCTTTGTAAGTGAATAAGAAATCGATACCAATTAAATGGTGGTGGGTCAGTTTAACAAAGTAATAATGAATTAGTTGCATAATGTTTGGAACATTATAATTAAACCTAAAGTGAATATTCATAATCAATTGATTATTATAAATAATTACATAATTAAAATTGAATGTAAATACTAATGTTGTTATCTGTGAAATTGATGATAACATAACAAGAACCACTTATATTTACATCCAATTTTAATTCTGTAACTGATCATGAATATTCATTTTAGGTTTACTTACGCCTGTTACCCCTCGTGTAGGAGTATAGATCGCCAACTTGGATTATCCATCTAACTCTGTCCTGGTCATTCCTTTCCAATTACTGTTCATCCTTTTGGCGTTTGCTTCCGACTCCCAGCTCAGTATGTTCTTTGGTTTTCATCTTTCTCTTCCCTTCAGGATTTCAAGCCTCATAATGCAGTCTGATGATTTCCACAATGTATGCCCTATCCATTTCTACTCTTTTCTGGATATCCTCTTCAATTAGAGAGTGGTTTGTTCTCTCCCACAGTAGGCTGTTGTTGATGGTATCCAGCCAATGGGCATTGATTATCTTGTGTAGACAATTGTTTATACATACTTTTACATTTTTGATGATGGTTGTAGTAGTTCTCCAAGTTCCAGCTCCGTACAGTAGGACTCTCTTGATGTTCGTATTGAAGATTCTGATATTGATTGACAGTTGTTTTAAGTTCCATGAGGGCTGGTCTATTCACGAGTTTTTCGAAGTGAACTACCCACCTGTTCTCTTGTTCGTAAATCTCAGTGATTGGTTTGCGTTCTTTGTCCTTGACTATATTTCCCTGCCAGTTTCTTCGTCGTGTCATGTAGTTGTTTCATATTTCCTTCTCTTGTAACTATTTCCGCTGTCGTTGCCAACTCTTCCACGTACTTCTTCTTGTCAGCTTTAATGCTCCTCTTCACTTGCTTGTTTGCTTCCGTGTATTCAAGCTTGTGCCCTGACATATCTGTTCTTGTCCGGCTGTCTTTTTGTTCTTCCTTTCTTGAATCTTGTGCAGGGTTTCGATAGAGATCCATTCCTTATGATGATACTTCTTTCAGCCGACAACCTCCTGACACATTGAAGTTAATGCTTCTTCGATCGCTTTCCAATCGTCCTCAATAGTAGTTTCTTCATCTTTCAGTAGATATTGTAAAACTTAAAACCTGTTGTGAGCTATCCTGAATTTGTTCCGTTTGTCAGTATGACGAAGGAAGGCTGTCTTAAACCTTTGTAATGCTTTTTGTTCACTTGTCCAATGCTTCTTTAGCTTCAGTTTCATCATGTCAACTCCCAGGTGGTAATCCGAAATTATGTCCGCTCCATTCTTGGTTCTCATGTCTTCCGTGAACCCTTTGAATTTTTTAGTGATGCAATTATGGTCTATTCGTTTCTCCGTTGTGTGGTCCGGTGAGACGCATGTAACTTTGTGCATGCGTTTATGGATAATATTGTTCAGCGTATAACCGTTTTGTTAAATGCATATACATTTGCAAATCTGTCACAATTCTCGTTTCTTTCCTCCAGTCCATTTTGACCGATGATATCTTCATAATCTTTGTTTTCCATTCCGATCTCCCATCAGGATGGTCAGATTTTTTCTTGTGCATCATAATTCTTCTCAATGAAGATCTTTCAACTGGGACGTCAGATTTTAAATGGTTTAAGTTGTTTATTGCAGTTAGCTTTTTTTTAGCGAGGTTTTGTTCTACAGGATGGGATTGTTGACCCCATGTCCAACCCTCCTCCTTTACACGAGCTTGGGACCAACAGTAACCCTAGGAATGCTACAGGGGAAGTTGTACACACTCATAAAACGTATATATTAGTGTAGAACCATTATGAAGAACTAGTTTAAAAGGAATATTTCTCAGTCCAACTTGTTTTTTAATGTTTCAGTGGGATTATTTAATGTATTATCATTAGACCCTACAGAAAATGTGTTGCTCGATGCCTTGACTATTAAGACCTATACTAGGTAGCTGTGTCACAGTAATTAATTGATTTTCCTAAAATTCAGTTTCGCATTTGTAGTTGTATGGCATTATTGAAGTAAAAAGAGTGATTAAAAATCTTTGGTACCACCTATCCGACTATTATAGTTATGATGGATTCACAACACAATCGATCTCTTTAGTAACCTTACATACCATTGCGCTTAAATTATATATCATATTATTTGATGTTATGTCCTGCCGTCCAGTCCTGTCATTATGGGAATTCATCAACCAGTTATACAAGTCAAGAAAATAAACGCTGTTTCAATGAGACTATAAAGCGAACGTCCGGTGCCTTAACTAGGTTGGTGGGTACCGAGGATCCACCTAGGGTAGTTGGAAAACACTGATTCCAAATCAATGGTTTACATGGGCTCCAAGATCCTAAGGAAACAAATAGCATATGAACCAATTTATTGGCCACTGGCTACTATGGTTCTCTAAATCAGTGGCTTGGTGAGTTCCAGATTTGATTGCCTCTCCGTCTACTTCAGTTTGAGTAACCGATTTGTATTTCTAACTCTCATACAATCGCTACAATTGTAAGCTGAGCACATATATATCTATAATTGATCAACAAGTTACATTATATTAACAGGGTTTTTGCATTATTTTCAGGAATAAAGATTTGAAATCTGCAGCGAAATCAAACAGTTCGATACAACAATCAAATGATTTAGATTTATTTAATTTTTTAAATACTACTAAATCAGTCAACTCAAATGAAATTACCAATCCATTAGAACGAGACGCAGTGAGACGAGATTCTTTATTATCTACTAGCGATAAAGTTGAAGAAGATCAGAGTAGTGGTTATGAAACATCACTGTCGACTAAACACTCTGGTACACCTGTTAAAACAAGTAAAGGAGAAGTGAGTTCTACTGTAACGACTGTTCATGAACTAGAGGTTCTAAGTGAAGATTCTTGTAAACAATCACGAAATACACATCCCTCTATTACTAGTGATCTTCAACTGGAGAATAAACTTCTTCGTAGTGAAGTCTCATCTTTAAGTCAAGAAGTGTCTGGATTATTGCGGCGTAATCATAAAGCTTCAGAAGAAATTAAACAACTTACTGGTCAGGTGAGTGAGTATTGTTCCTTGAAGTATTTTCATGAATGGGGATAATGATGATCACTACTTAAAACATTTAGTTATGAAGTTGGGCCGCACTCCACCTACTTTTGTTTGAACTCCTAGAGAGTATCACTAATGTTCTCACACGATAATAGTATCGTTCATAAATGGACTTGAATTTTGCGAGTATCAGATGGGATTGAATGCTGAATGCATCGTTTTATTTTTGTTCTGATAAGTACTTTCATAGTTTTGACGGCTACTGATGTGAAATTGGCAAATTCCTAAGTTTGATAATAGACTGGTTACGGTTGAATCAATCGTTCAGATTTTTGTAGTTAACCTTCTTCTCTAGTGTTTTTTGTAGTTACTATTCCCAAAGATAACTTTCACAGATTTCATATTTACCAGACGTTTTGTAGTTAAATATGATTTTGTGTGTGTGTATGCTTGTTTGTTCTAATGAGTGATTAATCGATACTGTAAGTTTGAATTTTGCTTTACTTTTTACTATGTAATATACTAGTAAATATGAATGATTACACCTCTCTTTCGTACTTCTGGAACATTTCTGATTTCAGTAATTTAGTAATATCATATACAGTGTATTATTATTGTTACTATTACTATTTCAAATCCTTTACTTATTGATTTTGTAAATCTCAACTTGCGGTTGGTGATTTAATGTGACGATGTAGGTCGATGGATATTTGTATCAAATCCTTCGTTATGTCTAATTGACTAGCTGTAGTATGTTCATTTAATTCTGTATGCTACTGAAAATGTGAATAGTTATATTCTGACTTAGTGGCTTAAATAGTATCTGGCTGATTGTGAGATTTGGATTTTCAATGTTTCTCCCTGGTTGTCTACTAATGAACATAAAAATGAATCCGAAACATTGATAGACTGTTCCACCTGTTATATTCTGAGTCAGAAGAATAGTCGTTTTTACTTGAACTAGGTATCTATTGAACTAAAATTTGTAAATTAATTCCGTCACCACTGTTATAGCTTGCTCTTCACTACACAATTCAGAAATATCAACACAAGGGTGGCAACATTAGGTGAACGCAACACAGTTGCTCATCAGCACTATTTCTGTAAAACTCTTGGAGCAGCCATCAACTATTAAAAAGATAAGAGGAAGATATTGGTTATCTGTGACTGCGAACAATATTTTTAGTAGAAAAGATAACAATCTTTGTATCCGGGTTTCCTTCACTTATATTGATTATATATAAATAATTATAACTTAAAATGAATTTTGTACTGAATCGTTTTGAAACTGAATGAATATATAACAGAAATTGTCAGAATGCAGTAGGATAACATACCAAAATATTAAAGTATAAGTTAACGTTAAACTAGATGATTATTATATGCAGTTAACTAATAATTTTATTGTAGTTCACTTCTTGTCACCGTGAATTTCACTGATTCTCTACTTAATATCAGTTTACGATGAAAGAGCTTCAAATTTCACAGTCCAAATAAACTTGTTTTAATTACACTACTTTATATCAAGCTGTTCTGTTAAGATTAGCCTAGTTTTTAGGTGGTATTTTTCATGGATTGATCTCAATTACTTTACCATCGAAAACTAGGGAGTACTGGACAGCTCTTTCACCTCTTCATTAGAGTCTATCGGGGTCCAAACCTGGGATCTCTAGATCTTACAGCGATCCAATTTACTTCAAGATGAGTCCCCGAAATTCTAACAGGAGTTCATGATTCAGCTATGCCACTTCTGAGATGGTTGTCACTGATACGATGGAATAATCGTCGCACTATATCGCGAATGTAAATCACATGTTTCCCACTCGGTAATCTAATGGTTGAACATCTTAACACCCGAAAGGTTTCTCAAGGTTCTCGGACGAAGTCGTTGATATTCACTTCTGAGGATTTTATATTAAAACGAGGCAACTGGCCTGCGCTTTCTGGTTTCCACTGGCATTAGGGGTCAGAGTTTCCATCACGAACTGATATCAACTATAATACGAAAGTGATATTTAGTCGTGTAGATGAATGAATTTCGCACAAAAATTAAAGAGGCCCTGTCTTAAATCTAATAAATTCGTCCATTAAGTATAATGTCATCGGGTTAAGGTTATCGTTTCAGTAGTAAGGGCTTAGGAGAAGTGTTGATGGTATTATCTCATCTCTATACTACACTTTTACTATAAAGTCTACTGATTCAATTTCTATACCATGATAGGTTGATCGTTTGAACAATCAACTGAAAGATTCTGATCAACGTGTTCGTGAACTTCAAATAAAAATTAAGGAGTCTGAATTATCTAAAACGCCGAATACCAACAATGTTGAGTTGTTAGAAACTAAATTGAAACAAACCGAAATAGAATTGTCAACTGTACAAAATAATTTGAAATATGTACAATCTCAATTGGAGAAAAATAAGCTGACAATCGTAAGTATCTTTTGGTTTTGTATATCTCAGTCAATTATCTTGTTTTATTTAGCTCTATAAATAGGTGAAGTGTTATGCCCTGTTAACTTCATCCCGTTGATAATGCTAGCAAAGCTTTTTGGAATACGTTTATCATGAAGTAGTTCCCTTAAAAGATTAGATAAACAAGACACTAGTCGATACTGACTGATCAACCAGTTGTAAATATCTCGGTTATGCGGGAAGTCAGTCGTGGGCTGAACAGCTTATCAGTAACGTCTCACAGTGTGATACTGAGGGATGCAGACCCAGATCCAACAGGAATCATCAGTTCCCTCACAACTACGTTGTGGTTTAAGCTCCTGGTAGATCTCCCTGTTATTTGGGTATCATACCAGGCTACCTGGATTTACATATCACTTTTCTGATTAACTGTTTCTCTAGTTGCTCTTTTAATGAAATCATCTAATAATTGAAGTATTTTCTTAGTTATAAGTCTATTATCTGACCTTTTCACAAGTGAATATCAACATGAACGTCACTTAACTTGATAACCTTATTGCAAACTTAATCGATATAATTGAAGAAACATTCATAACTAGATGAAATGAAGTCGGTTACCACTATGTAATTTATCAGTAGTAGTATATCTATTATCTTTACTAGTTATAATAGCTACTTCCTTCATTCAATATTTTCATTTTCTTGTAGAATACTTTGGAAGCTAGTCTGTATGAATCTCGTCAACAGAGTTTAATTGCAGATAAACGAATTGAACTAACTCAAAATGACAATATTCGATTAACACGTGAATTAACACAATACAAAGAGAAAGCCAATCACATTTTAGCAATGAAAGAACGAGTAAGGCTTTTTCATCTCTCGAAAATTCTGACTGACAAACATATTTGTGAATAGTTGAATAAGTATGTAACACTTGAACCGATATATATATATATATATATATATATATATATATACGTACCAGGTTCTACGTTACAATTAATTGACTGACGGACTAGATGTAATGTATCGTTAAGGATGTGGATGATATTTTTTTGTATGTGATGATTCTCAACGTGCTTCTCGTATACTGAACCTTTTCCACAAATCATACCCTACCATTAGATTTACAATGGAAAGTAAACATGATAACATATTTCGTTTTCTAGATCTTGGTATTAAACGTCATCCAAATTACCGATTAGAGATATATATTTATCGAAACGCCATGTGGAATGAGCTGTAATTGAACTTCTGTCCGATAAGTTACAAGAGAGCTTTAAATGTTATTCAATTGTGTACGCAGATTGTGCTCTGAGAATAGAATCAAGGAGGAATTAGGTATAGCTCACTTGAGCTTTGCTTGCATGAAAACGGTTATCCGCAAAAGTTCATAAATACGGAATCACTAGAAAAAGGAAATCGATTATTCTACGGTTTAAAAAAGCCTGTCTTCTTAAAACTTGGCTTCAAAGGTGATGAAATAGCTGGAAGGATCGATTCTAGATCAAAGGCAATACTAATGAGCATATATCCAGCGACCAGATCGGTGTCCCTATACCAAGGCAGATACTCACAGCGACAATCAAATTTGGACAAATACTTGCCTCATGTTACCTCTAATTTTGTTTATCAGTTCACATATGCTTGCTAAAGCACATACATCAGTGGAACAGAAAGGTTTGTGTCCACATCTTCGAACATATTCCACATAAGTTGAGACTAAACGAACAGTTTTTCAACAGTGCAATTACTCGTCTTTTTCTTGATAGTGGGTATGTTGTTCAAATAATCAATAAACAAAGGAACTATAAACTGTTACACTTTACCAAAACTGTTTAAATAGAAAGATCAGAGCTGAATGTATGTATCCAAAAAGAAACAGCTATAAATCTTATTTTACCCTGATTACTTTATTTTCGTGGGATTATGACGTAAAAGTTTGTTTTTTATTATCTTTCCACAAGCTTTAATCAAAATCCTAGTTTTGTAATTCTTACTTCTGAGCTTTACTCGCCTGGTCTGTACTACATAATCTATCTTCCGTTTCAGGAAGAAAAGTTTTTTTTGTTCCCATACTCTTCTACAATATTCATATATTTAACCTATGAATAATCGAACGTTTGAACAATTCCAATTCTTCTCTATCATGGTCTCTTAATATTATTCTATCCCTTTATTTTAACTCAGTTGATTCTGAACATTACTGATATGCTGTATGTATATTTGTTTTAATGATTGATGCTGTGGTTTTCGATTGTAAACAGCTGAGAAGAATTCACAAAATAAATGAGTCCATGTTATTATGCTACGATATTTGTTCTTTATTTATCCACGTTTATAAATGAGAGAGGTTGTATCAAAAATCATCGAACATTTATCAAGCACCTTCTAAACATGCTTTCAAAGAGATTTTCTTCTAGCTGATCAAAATAGACGTACAGGATAACATAACTAAGTAAAGAGAAAGTGGACTGTTCGTTAGATGTGCGGAAAATTAAATTTTGATTGACTGTGGAGGCTAAAGGAAAAAGGAAAAATCAAACAGGTTTCACATCATTAAAAATTTCATTCCCCTTTTCAATCTCACCTTCATCAGTATGGTCTGTTTTAATGGCCGCGCTTAATAATGTTCGTCCTTTTTAACTGTTCCCTTTTCTCTCTTTCCCTAATCGTGTGAATCCTTCACAACCTGATCTTTTTATTTTGTATATATAAATTAGTGTACTGAATTTATATTCAGTAGTTACATTAAAACAGTAAACGTGATGGGGACTTGTTATGAATTGACAATTTGTTTGCTTATTACATTTCTTTTTTTATTTATATCTTATACGCTAAAAACACATAAGCCGACAGTATGGAATAGATGTTCTCGTTTTTGTAAGGTGTACATTTTAGTACTTCGAGTCGTGCTCTACAGATATGTAACATAAATTTCAAGGACCTTTAGTAAATTAGAGTATTTGACTATTGATGAATTATTACGAGGATCGTTCTCATATCATTATGTTAATTTGAATGTAATTTAACAGTATTACAACTCATTTAGTTGTTTTACTGAAAGAGACATTTGTTTTCTATTCATTAAACATTCTTGAACTATTGACTTCTGTGGTTTGTACACATTTTTATGCATGAAATTATAACTTTGTATTCTTCACTGGGTGTTGTATTGACAGGTGATTTCATCATTACGTGGTCAAGATGTAAATTTGGAACAATTACAAACTACAGTTGTCAATAGTGAAAATAATTCAGAAAATGAATTAATCACTTCTATACGTGCAGAATGTGATTTATTACGTGAAGAAGCTACTCGATGGCGTCTAGAAGTTGAGCATAGAGAAATGGCAATGCAAGAATTGGAATTGCAAATGCAAGCTGAGAAAGATTCATTACGACGTAATATTGAATTATCAGAACAACAGGCGGAACGTGAAAAACAAGTTAGTTAACTGTATTTAACAATTCATTTTGCTTGTTTCCAGGAACGCTGAAGTTTTATCCAATTCTCATTAGTTTTAATATTTTGATCAAGTATCATCATTTTTGTGGACACCGAGAGTCAATCTAGCGGAGTTGGAAAACCCTGATTCCAAGCTTATGGTGCACATGGGTTTTAGGATCCTGAGGGAAAAAATGGCGTATGAACCTATTGTTGGTCACCGACTACCATCGGACTGCATCTGCTGACGTTGCTCCACTGCCTTGTGGACCAGACCTTTCGATTGAAGGCTCCAGGTGTGGACCCTAAGGAAACCACATTCTTTGATCTGAGCATCTGGGCAGTATCACATCCTTCACGCAAATGAAGTGACTTGTGTGGTTCATATGTATTCTGTACCCCTTTGTACCAATATTTATGCGTTCAAATAAAAGTGTTCTACATCCATTTTCCTCAATAGTTGTAGGGGAATAATGGAATACACTCTATACTGTCATAAACTAGATTAGTGCTTTCGTTGTTAGTACACTTAACGATTAAGCATGAAGTTGCAGGTTTGATCTTCACCCCATGAACTCTGGTTTTATGAACTGTGTACTAGCATCAAACCTTACAAGAGCATTATGTTTCAAAGCCCAGTACAAAAACATGTGATTTTGATGTCTAATATATGTATAATTATCCAACTAATGTTAATACGTCCGAGCCTGGCAGCCAGATAGAAGTTCACTATATAAGACATTGCAATTTATTCTTTTGAATTATATTATTAAGTCAAAAAGACCATATAGGTCCTTATTGTGTTAGATAGGATAGATATATTCTATTCTCTTTTTCTAGCATATTTTATCACTTCTTTTGGTAACCAATAAAAAACTATCTTATCATAAATCATAAAAACGTAGTGGATACTTGTTTATTTTTGTGTATTATCATTTTTCGTGTACTGTAGACTGTTCATTCGCAATCTGAAACATCAATATAAACGCGGTACAAAAGCTCATCCACAGGACTTGAGTTTATTTTATCTTTATAGTCTTCTTAAGGACGAATATGTTTTCTTAACTTTGACCACATTGTCTCATTATTATTAGTGTGGATATCAGTAGTGGGGTTGATGAAATAACACTTACGAACTACAATTAGATTGTTATAACCTTTACTCTCTCCAATCATCCATAAAAATGGTAGTCCTTGATTTCATATACCATACATAAACAAATATTGTTTCTGTATTGTAAAGATCATATTGTACATTTGGTCGTAAGAGATTCATGAAATGACACTTCACTACATTCTATATCAAACCAAGTTCTTTCGACGTGTAATTGCCGTTAAAGGTACAATCCACATGAGTAACAGATGGTTCTTGTTAACTAGCTTTCACACCACGTCGTATTAACTGTTTTGTGTTCCATAGAAGATATATTCATCAATTTCAAACAAACTAGGAACCAAATATAAGCGGTTTTTACATAACTCTTAGTAAATATACATGCTATCTGTCATGGCGTTTCCAAGAGGCACTATCTCAAATCTGATTACAGCATAGTTCTACCCGTATCTGACCCCCAAATCCCCTGGTAGACCAAAAGTGGGGAGAGTCAGCTCTATTTCTCCAAATGCTCTCATATGGTCACGTGCATACAACCACTGTCAGGGAAATCTTTCTCACTGCCTTCTCGTGGCATTACTGTTGTTTACGAAATTGATAGGACGAAAAGCGAATGTCTGGCGCATTAACCGCGTAGGTGTATATGGAGGATCCACCTATGGGAGTTTGGAAACCCTGATCCCAAACCAATGGTGTACGTTGGCTGGCTGCAGTATCCTGAGGGAACAAATGACATATGAAGCAATTATTGGTCACTAGCTACCACGGGACTGCATCTCCTGTTGTTGCTCCACTGCCTTGTGGATCAGACCTTTGAGTCAATGGCTCTGGCTGTGAACCCTAAGTAAACCACCTGTTTCGGTTTAGGCACCCGAACAGTATCCTAGCCGTCACACGAACTGAATGATTAATGCGACTCATATGTATTTGGTGCCTCCCATGTACCAATGTTTATTTGTTTTTCTATAAATAAATAATAATCCTGCTTGCTGGACTGTACTAAAGTTCCTGTGCTCTATTTCGCGTGTGTTTCGATAGGTGTCCATCACAGAACACGACGTGTGACGTAAAATTTGTCCACCATTCTATAGTTTCAGTGATTTCCAAACTGATGCTAGTTGTTATGAAAATATGTGAGATGGCATTATCGAACATTGGTAGTGGATGTTTGTTTTTAGTGTTGAATAACTGTTGAATGTCTAAAGGGGTACACCTTATCCTGTTATATTTAAGTATAAATTCTTATATTATGAAATTAACTGATTATTATCGTTTTGCAAATTTCTGCTTGTTTTTTGACATCTAAATGTCACATGTTCTTATTTAAAACTAAAAAACAAAAACTCAAAGCTTCGAGAAGAAGCTGATACAGAGTTGGCGCATTCAAGACAATCTATACGTGAATTAGAAGAGACATTCAGTCGTCAAAAAGCTGACCTACACAATAAACTAATGTCAACCGAGTCAGAATTAGCTCGACTTAGACAAATAGCATCGAATGAATCGGTACGGAACACACCTCCTTCACGAAGTGATCCAGAAAACATATTGACATTAGAATCACGTATTAGACAATTAACCGATAATCTTTTATCGAAACAAGATGCACTGGATTCGGTGTTGGCACAAAATCATGCTTTAAAGGTGAGTTATATGAAGTAAAATTTCTTGATGTGGTATAGAAGATTTGTAATTCATGTGGGCATTTTTAGTGAAGTTGTATTCTCTGAGCTGTGTGGTTTCCAGACTGTAATGAATCAAGTAACAGCAGCAACCAGAAGTCAAAATCCGGGGCGACAGAAAAAAATGTTAGCCGTATGAGGAGAAATTCAAATAGCTCATGTAGTGGCTGGTACTATATCAAATGCACATAGGCTGTTCTAACTCTAAACAGACTAACTTATTCATTCTCCTCAAGCCATATTTTTATCCTAACACTTATTCACTTATTAACACTGATTGTTTTTTATGATCGTGTGTACGTGTATTGCTTACCCTATTCATCACATGTCTGTAACTCATTTTTATCGGACTATAAATATTGAGTCGCGCTTGGTTAAATCTAGTTGGCTCACTTGCTTTCTCCCACTCATTTTGTTTCTCTCTCTCCTCTTTACTTCGTTTCCTCGGTTGTCTGTTCCGACCAACGATTGTATGAAATATACGTATTGGTCACCCATTCCGTTATTAGACTTATTTTAACACCGTTATTCACTAACGCGGTTTAGGTCGATAATTACATACGATGATTGGTGGTATGTATGTCTAGATAACAATCATCATTCGATCTAGATGGGGTCAGATCAGTCGGTACCACTAAACTCAATTCTATCTAAATATTATGCTGATAATGTTTAGAAAGACGATGAAAGCTTGACGACTAAATTACTCAGCTGATTAGATTTGATTGTACTAAAAATAAGCGTGTTCAGTTTCGAATAATCAATATTTCCTCAGAACAGAGTGATGTTTGTGCCTATCAATGAAATCCTATGATAATTTCAATCGTTTTAATTGTATAGAATGATTAAAAAGGATTGTACACCGTCTGATATTAGTTATATTGTTACCATACGTTTAGGATACGTTTTACTTGTGATGAAATCAAATTATTAAATGAATATTGTAATTTGCATTTTTGGTTGTCTGTTTGAGATAACTTAATGCATATGAATATATATACTAATAACATTTCAACGGAGATAACTGGTTGTGCCTAGTAAGAAGGGAAAGAGAAAAAAAAAGAGTTTGAATGTTTTGCTTTTATGTTTTTCAGTTTATTTGTTGTTAAGATATTTAAATTTTGATTTCGTAGATTTATGAACTTGCTCTTTGTATTTTGAAATACATCATATAATTAGATATTGAAAATAGTTATTTATTCATCATTTTGTTGTTTAACGGTTAAAGTAGTCCACTTTCAACTAGGAGTTTCAGTGTCAAACACCGCTTCATCTATTCTTCAGTTGGAGCACCTGGTTGATGATACTAATGTAATCCAGTTATTAAATATATGTTAGTGTACTTGACTTTCAGTCACACTGTTTTTTTTTCAAAGAGTAGTTGAAGTTAATCATCTGTCTAAAATGAGTTAGGTGAAGTGAGTTTCGGTCTTGAGATTTAAGTTATCATTATCCGGAATGCCTTAAGTACTGTTCTTCTGATTTACTTGCTTTGGTTATTGGAAGGGTTTTAGATGCACATTGTCAAGGAGTATTTTTATACTAATACATAAACAACCGTCCAGTTTTTAAATTTTTAAATATCTAAATTCAGATCAGTCCGTGATGAAAAACACTGAGAAGTTTTAATATTATCGAGCAGTATTAATACTATCACCATAAAAATCAGCGCCGATTCAGTTTGTGTAAATTAACCTATAGGTAACAAATGAGTTCTATCATTATTTTGTGAATTCTTCTTAAACCATTTTTGAATGATTTCATCATTCCCCCGCTGTTTTCTATTCATTTTCTTTTTATATCTTGACCAATCCTACCAATCGTATCTTTTCTCTTATGTTTATTAGATTCGACTTGATCGTGTATTGAGTGATAATGAATCGCTTATTTCAGCTTTACCTAATTATGATACTCAATTGATTTTGGGATATGGTAGATCTTATCAATCATCTATTGGAGGTTATGGATGTACTAAACTAAATCTACATGTAAGTTGATTTAATGTTGATAACTTAATTATTAATATTAATACTTTCCTGTTTATTTCTTCGGACTTTAGAAAGAGAATAATTTGTTATTTTTTCTTATGATTTTAATCACACTACTTTTTTAAAGCCCAACAGTGATACTATTCATTTGCATAAACTGAAATAGGCGTTGTGAGTTTGAAATCTAACACTTATTAGTTGAAAATTGAACATTTAAAGTGTTCTAGACTCTACTTCCTCGAGGAGCTCTAACACCTTACGGAAGACTTCTTCTGGTTCGAGCAATGCACAATGAACAATAGTAGCCTTATTTTCACCATTAGAATACTATTTATTTATTTGTTTGAACGCAAATATTGGTACAAGGGGGCATCAGATACATATGCGGCACACAACTTTCATTTGATTTATATGAGGGCTATGATACGACCCGGGTTCCGAAATCGAAGCAGGTGGTTTTCAGAATACTGAATCAAATAGTCTAACCTAAATTGTGATCCAACGGTTATATCAAAACAGTCTTGGAAATTCTGTATGAAACTCCAATAGTTCCTGAGATTACCATCAAACCTTATGATCTCTCTCTTTGGAAGGTCTAAAACTTTAGATATCATTGTTATCCAGTTCTTTCTAGGAGGAAAATCAACTCCACGTGAAACAGATGTAGACTCTTACGACATCAGCTTGTCAATCACAACTTGAATATAATGTTCTCTTCCCTTTTGACGTAACCTTTCCAACTCAATTTCTCTTTCTGTCTGAGCTAAGCATACTTAGGCTGATTCTAACTGTAACAAGGGATCTATTCGGTAGCCACTTTTTCTAAATTGGTCACTACTATGAGTTTCTGAATAGTGGGGAGGCAAATCAGGAATCAGATCAGTCTTATGATTTTTTTCACAAACATTTAACAGCATTCAAGGGATGAATTTTTGACGAGATACTGGTCAAAACTTTGTAGGATTTAATTTCTCCTGCAGATATGCTACTAGAACAGTAAATGTGATACTGGCGGTGGTGGGAGCTTAAGCAATGACCTTATTGGCTAGTTATGAACATAACTAACAACTTGTTTTGAGAAAAGTGTAGCGGTCTGTATTCATTATAGTCCTTAAACTTCGTATATAGTTCGTTCGACAGTGTATTAGTCAAAAGGCGAATACGAAGCGTTGATTAAGTTTATCATTGTACCACGCACAGATAACCAAATTTACAGGTACGTTAAGCAAGGATGAAAGAGTAGTGCCGAAAAGTAAACAGGCAAGCGAATGAACGTGCGGATCGACTGAACTAGTCAGCGAGTCAATGAATAGGATTAAAATGTGCATATATATATATATATATATATATATATATATATATATATACTGAAATGAATGAATCATCGAATCAATTAAGCAACTAATAGCAAGGCTAGCAGAATGAATATATGCGTTGGCAGTAAGCAATGCTCAAACATACAATTCATACACGTGCAACAACAATAAAGGTACAATGATACAGATAAGTGGTTATTGTACGAATGCCTCTGTACGTTAAATAAGTTAGCAAAAGGGCATAACCAAGTTGAATGTAAACAAACTCAATTGCATGTGAGCTGCTATAAACGATTTATAAGATCTGATGTAAATTTCTTTAAACCATGTTGTATAAGTAATGAAGATAATTTTTCCCTATGTACATTTCTAGCAATAAATGCTGAAGGTTGTTATAAATTGTACCCTGTATGCTATTAATGTATAACGTAATGATACCGCCAATTTGAAAACAGTGAATTATCGACCGGACCAATGATGCATAAAACAAATACGAGCAGTCTAGCATAATTATCGGTCGTACTTCCCGTCTAGCCCTGCCTGTTAAGTTCAGAACACCAATCTCAGCCTGTTATATGAATCATATATTTCAAACATACTGGGTTTATATACCAACCAAACAGACCATATCGTACCATAAAATAGGAAACAACGTTTGTACAAGATTTAGACAAAAGTGGCCGTGAATGTGGAGTTAGTAATTGATAGACTGGGAATAACTCAGTAATGGTAAATCGTATAATAATAGTCTATGGGTCAAAATAAAGCTTATGATAAGAGGAACATGAATATGAATAGTTTAGACATTTAACATATATACGATAAAAATATACGCATAGTATTTGTCCATAAATGAATCCCAATAGTTACCATTCATTATTCCCATCGGGATCTAACAAAGGTAAAGAAGTTTCGTACGTACTACCGAATAAAATATCCTCAATATAACAGAGAACGTTACATATAAGCCGAAAGAATCCATTTATCTGATGTTAATCTTTAGAACATTTTACACTTGTTTTATCACTGGTACTTGTAAAAATAAGACAAAATTAAAGAAATATCTAAAATGGAGGTAGGTATGCTAAGTCATCTTTTAACCCATCAATTTTCTTCACATGTTTTCTTATCTGTTCATAAATGACATTCAAGAAACGGAATTGCTCGGCTTTATATTTGCTTGAATGTATTGAATATTGACAAGGGCCGCATTCCTGCAATTGAAGAACATATGGAACTCAAAACAACTGTCAATCAATATCAAAGTCAGAATCTTCAATACGAAAGTTAAGACAGTTCCACTTTATGGAGCTGAAACTTGGAGAACAACTACAACCATCATCAAACAGGTACGAGTATATATAACTAGTTGTCTATAAAAGGTACTCAGCATCCATTGACCGGATACCATCAGGTACACCCTACTGTGTGAGAGAACAAACTAGCTTCCATCTGAAGAGGAAATCATGAAAAGACGATGGAAGTAGATAGGACATACATTACGGAAATCACCAAATTGCATCATGAGACAAGCTCTAACTTGAACTCTTGAAGGAAAGCGGAAAAGAGGAAGGCTGAATAATACATTGCATTTGGAAATAGAAGCAAATATGAAAAGGAGAAATAACATCTGGAAAGAGCTGGAAAGAATTGTGCAAGACAAGGTTGGATGGAGAGTGCTGGTGAGTGGACTATCCTCCTCCACAAGGAGTAACAGGCGTAAGTAAGCAATTAAATATTGACACGTAAACACACTGATTATCCTATTGTTTCTATTACTATATTCCATTCGTTACAATAAACTGTATTTGTCAATGTATAATACACTCTTTTTTATTACTTTGTTCCATATAGGATACCCCGATTCCTAAACAATTAAGACCATTAGCTTATCGAATAGATAATTTTGGTATACAAACCGTTAACACTTTTCGTCGGTTCCCAGTTATTCGTCTAACTGTTATCATTTATTTAATAATTCTCCATTTATCGATAATTATTGTGTCTTTCATGCCAGTGGATAACCTGAATAAGAAAACTGTTACGGTTGGTGGCAGTGGCAGTAGTA
This sequence comes from Schistosoma margrebowiei, assembly GCA_944470205.2. NCBI lineage: Eukaryota > Metazoa > Platyhelminthes > Trematoda > Strigeidida > Schistosomatidae > Schistosoma > Schistosoma margrebowiei. The sequence continues at coordinate 7,669,170 of OX104028.1, forward strand.
AATTGGTTATAGAAAATCCTCCTATTGAAGTTAATCAACTTCCTCATGTTTTAAATAAACCTTGAATTAGATAAACACATTGTCTCTTCCTCTCTCTCTCTCATTCACACACATACATTATAACGGCCTCTATGTTCTTGTGTCTTTTTCACTTTATTGGTCTTTCTGTGATGTAATTTGTTTATCTCTTTTCTTTAATTCGGTGTACTTTTATGTACTACTGAAATGAAGGATAAATAGTAGTATGTTGTGCGTTTTGTTCTTTTATTCATTTAAAGATTAATTAATTATTCTATTTTTTGGAATAACTATTAAACAACTTCAGTAAATGAGGTTTTCTTTTTGATAAAAGCATTTATTTGAACTCCACATTCGTACATATAATTGTTTGATAGAAGGATAGAAGAGATTGATTACATCATCCGAGATTTCAAATATCAAAAGAAGCTTACGTAATGATCAAAGAGTTAGAGAGGAATAGTAGCTTAAAAATTATTTGTGAATTAGTAATATATGGGAGATTATTATCCGCTTAACATAACTGAAGAAGAAATGAAAAGAAATACAGGTCATAATAGTAATTGAACCATAATCATTAAAACTCGTTAGAGGATAAATAATAACTGGCTACGGTTTAAAAAAATGTACAAAATCATAATAAAGACAAGCATAAGACCAGAACATACTAGAGAAGGGAATTAAGATCAATGAATGATGAGAGTTTGGATGTATCGCTTTACATACAGAGTTTGGGTTTGTATTGGTGAATCGTCAAAGTCCCAGTGTTTTGACAGGGGTGTCCAAAGTCTGATACTGATACGCGATGTACTACACGCTAACCGGCGAACTGACTACTTAAGCGAGAAAATGTATTGGACTACCGAATAAAATGTGAAAGTAATCATTCATATAGATACCACTCTAGTCCTTAGGAAATTGAGCCATTTCTTAGCCAATGACATGCACTTGTACTCTAGGTCACTTATGATTGTAATCGATTGACCTTCTGATTAGCTTTGCATATCACTCAGTAGTGCCTGTGTTTTTGGTTTGACCTCCTTTAGGTCCAATCCTTTCTACTCTATAGATTGTTTTGAGGACGACTCCTTTGGAGTAGGGTGCACAGAGGTGATCCTGTTTTGAGCTAGTGATAGCTTCGCATTCCCCTTTTAAAATGTTCTCCAAGTAATGTTCCGAGATGCGTTTGGAAAGTGTTTTCTTTGTGTGATCAATTTAACATGTCTCACAAGAGCAAGTAAATTTATGGATCCACATCGATGTGGCCCGAAGCGAGACTTTATCTTTAATAATTTCGTGAATGGTAGGTTGTTTTGAGAAGCTTAGCTAAATAGAAAGTTTTCCTCGAAGATTTCGTAATCCGCTTATTCAAAATCTCAGAAGTCGTATCTCCCTTAAATTCGATATTCATAATAAGAGGTTTTTATGAGTTGATGATCCTTCAGAATATAGTCTTGGAGTTACGTTTCAGTTGATGAATCTAGGTGACTGGACACTTCTTATGAGTGTCTGTCGAAGTTAAATCAGTTTGTTGTCTATTGTGTCACGAGAAAACTTTTGCTTACTCTCCTATGATAAATAGTGAATTAAGTTTCTCTTCTCAATGTACCCAGCTATAGGAATTCGTATACTGGTAATCTTAAATTGATTTTCTGAATACAGATATTTTTAAGAAACTATCTGGCCTTCTCTTCAACAGGACGTTGCGGAAAAGAAATTTGGCATTCACTACTGCTTCAAATGTGAATTTAATTGAAAGGTCTGAATCGCTCGTTGATAGTACGTTGTAGAAGTAGTAATTTCCGATAATGTTTTTCTGATACAAATATCAGTTGTTTTTAATATAGCCACATAAAAAGCATGTAACCTTCCTGAGTGAAACACTTAAAAATGAGTAGTGACTTCCAATAGATCGTTCCGCACAAAGATATATATTCAGAAAACTAAAACGTTTTACATCGGTACCAAAAACAAACCAATAAAGACGGTAAATGCCGTTAAAAGGATCACATGCATTCATACTACTGTATACAACTAAGTAGTATTTCTAGAAAAACAAAACACCCTTTAAATCAACGGCAAATAACCCGTAAATGCTGGATAACTCACACTTGTCAAGAACTCAAAGCAAATGAACAATCTCGAAAAGCCACACGTATTCAAACACTGCCAAGGAAGACCTACTAACTGCCTTACCACGGCATTACTAATGTTTACGAAATCGAGAGAACGAAAAGCGAATGTCTACCGCTTTAGCCGTGTTGGTGGATAAGGAGGATCTACCTAGAGGAGTTGGAAAACCCTGAATCCAAACCAATGGTGTACATGGGCTCCAAGATCCTTGGGGAAAAAATAACGTATGAACCCATTGTTGGTGACTGGCTACTATGGAACTGCATCTCCTTACTATGCTCCAATGCCTTGTGGACCAGACCTAAAGGTCAAAGTCTCGCACTGTGATCCCTTAGTAAAACCACCTGTTCTTGTTTGGGCACATATGCAGTACGATAGCCGATGATAAAACGAAGTGAACTATGTGATGCATATGTATTCGGTACCCATTTGTATTAATATTTCTGTGTTCCAATTAATAACTAATACTATACCATATCACTTCGCAGCTCAAAAAGAAACACACAGGGAGAAATATATGCAGACATTCATAAAATTACCATCAAAAGTATGACAGATTCAGAAACATGATACACTGTAAGCGTTTTATGAAAACCAATACGTGCGTGAAACAGTTCGAATTACAAATAATAATAATGGAAACAAATCAAAACAAGGAAAAGATGCTGCATTATTCATGCTGCTGGAAAACAAGTGTTGGTGAGAACTGTGCTGAAAATAATAATCAAAATAAATAATCCTTATTAAAAACTTTCTACTCTGCAAGTGTTTGCAATACATTGATGCCGATGAAGGTTTTAACCGATTGAAATGCGAATGACAACATTCACATCTAAGTATATTTCAACGAATGATTACATAATTCAGTAAATAAGTTACATTTGTCGGTTATATCAGTTTCATCTTCTGATGTAAATTGTGCTCAAATACTAAGTGATGAACATTTCGAAATTACAAATCCTCAATATCATTACACGATGATAATAATAATAGTAATAACAATAATCAATAAATTACGTTCTCGATGTCGTAAGAGGTTGAGGAATCAGCTCATCCAAAATTTCCGTTCATTAATCACTCGTCACATTTACACTAACATCATCGTGACATTCTCAATGTCCATTCAATTCAATTCCCTATGTTGACGATTTCAATAGTATTCGTCGTCAAAGTCTGGAAAACCAACAAGACAAATGAAAACGGTAAATTCAATCACCATCAAAAAGAAGCTTCTCAGAAATATCTAGAAAATGATGAATTATCTGTGACATTTTGATTGGATATCAATTCATACAGTTGGTACATTGAACATGTTTCGCTGAGAGTTTCTACAAAACCCACTGTTACACAGAACTCTACAAATATACTCGATGATTAGTACATAACTAAAGTTAAAGTAAAATCCACACATTTCATGGCTTTCCTCTTCTGTTCAAGTTGATGTATAGAAGTAGTGTGAGGTGGTGATGCGAAGTGACTAGAAAGTCAGTTATGAATGTTCCAGTAGCGGATACTTATGGAATACAATTGGACTAAAATTTCATTTCTCATAAACCTACGTGAAAGAATTCATCGTCATCATCATTATCAACAGCAACAACAACATCACTGAAATCGGAACACGCAATAATCGAATCTGATGTGTGAATCTCTCATTTATGACGAACTCAAATAACCTATTCACAATAGACATTGACAACCACTTGGATTACAAATAATCTATGAGCATATCACTACAAATAATGATATGCTTGATATTAATCGAAACACACACAGAATAAACACAATGATAGTTGAAATTATAATTACACAATCAGTAAGTAATATTAACAATAATGTAGGAAAAGAATCAGAGTAAAGAATTTCAACTGATTTCAACTACTATTAGTTGTTATACATTCTCATTTTAAAATATGCAGATAAATCCACTCATGTTGTCATTTCATTTGACACATCATTTCAACATTGTTTTAGTCTATACTAGACAGTTTTATTATTATTTTTTATTATTACAGAAATACAGTCCCTTCTTTTTAATCTACATACATAACACAACGGATACAAAGTTTATCGGAAACATTGGTGCGTCATCGACATTCAAAAATGAATCAAAATGATATGTCTGGAAAATATGTTTTCTGGCATGGAATCCATGTCATGTTCATTCTAAATCTTATCGCGACACACACATCAGACATTCACAATTACTGCCAAAAAGACAACATTATTCATTAGTGTTGTATGAGTTGTAAATTATAAAATCAAAATTGAATGACTGATGATGATGCATAGTAGTAGCTCCATGTAGAGCACTCAATTTTATCCATATCAATCAACTAAATATGTGACATAAGTCATTTACACTTTATCATATTGTATAACGCCATATTTTTAATGTTTCAGTGGTTTTTTGTTTTTTGAATATTTCTGTAATTTCATGTGTCAGGAAATTAGGCCAACTGATTTACTGAATAGTTGACCATGTATAATAATAATAACAACATTAGAAGTATGTTTTTGCATTTCACACGTAATTAGTTGCAATTCGAAAGGGGTTCCTTTATGTTGTGTATCTCAGATACATAAACTAGCATAGATTAGTTAGCACACATGATTTACATTAGAAAATTCAATTCGATTTTAATATTCGCTTAGCACAATCAGGGAGAAATTAAGTAGAAACACTAATATCAGAAATGGGTTTTGGGGATAATACAGACTAAAAACAGACATAACGGCGTGAAGAGTGTTCATAAGCAAGTTTCTTTCATGGCATGTATAACAGTCTTTGGCATTGAATGATATATCGTCTCTACGACCATTACTGATGAAATTCATTTTACTACTACTAAAATACAGGACATTATTCTGAATCTTTGCGCATTGCGGTTATACATAATTTCGATACTTCATTAATGTTCGTTGGATGATATTAAATCATGATCTCAATTATTAAAATTTCTATGATGTTCGCAAGAACCCCTTCCTATATGAATCAACATATAGGCTCACTAGTAACTGGCTTCAATATATCTTGGAGTTCTAGTGAGAAATAGTGACCAGTGGAGTTCAACCATGCGTGTTGTGAGATGGTAACTCACTGATTACAGTGGTGGATGTATGACTGAATTTTGTGGACTAATTGAAGTTAGATATTAACAATGTTGGATGCCGGCGGCTCAATGGTCCAGAAGTTAAGCGCTGGCGCGCGAAGTCGATAAATCCTGGGTTCGAATCTCGCGAGGCGGATTCGTGGTTGCCATCCACTGAGGAGGCCCACACTGGGACGAAACAGTTGTCCAATAATACCTAGTTCTCCATGGTGATCTAGCTTCAAATGACTCACGATCTCGACTACTAAAATTTCTCATAATATCCCCGAAACCCATTTCTGATATTAGTGTTTCTACTTAATTTCTCCCTGATTGTGCTAAGCGAATATTAAAATCGAATTGAATTTTCTAATGCAAATCATGTGTGCTAACTAATCTATGCTAGTTTATGTATCTGAGATACACAACATAAAGGAACCCCTTTCGAATTGCAACTAATTACGTGTGAAATGCAAAAACATACTTCTAATGTTGTTATTATTATTATACATGGTCAACTATTCAGTAAATCAGTTGGCCTAATTTCCTGACACATGAAATTACAGAAATATTCAAAAAACAAAAAACCACTGAAACATTAAAAATATGGCGTTATACAATATGATAAAGTGTAAATGACTTATGTCACATATTTAGTTGATTGATATGGATAAAATTGAGTGCTCTACATGGAGCTACTACTATGCATCATCATCAGTCATTCAATTTTGATTTTATAATTTACAACTCATACAACACTAATGAATAATGTTGTCTTTTTGGCAGTAATTGTGAATGTCTGATGTGTGTGTCGCGATAAGATTTAGAATGAACATGACATGGATTCCATGCCAGAAAACATATTTTCCAGACATATCATTTTGATTCATTTTTGAATGTCGATGACGCACCAATGTTTCCGATAAACTTTGTATCCGTTGTGTTATGTATGTAGATTAAAAAGAAGGGACTGTATTTCTGTAATAATAAAAAATAATAATAAAACTGTCTAGTATAGACTAAAACAATGTTGAAATGATGTGTCAAATGAAATGACAACATGAGTGGATTTATCTGCATATTTTAAAATGAGAATGTATAACAACTAATAGTAGTTGAAATCAGTTGAAATTCTTTACTCTGATTCTTTTCCTACATTATTGTTAATATTACTTACTGATTGTGTAATTATAATTTCAACTATCATTGTGTTTATTCTGTGTGTGTTTCGATTAATATCAAGCATATCATTATTTGTAGTGATATGCTCATAGATTATTTGTAATCCAAGTGGTTGTCAATGTCTATTGTGAATAGGTTATTTGAGTTCGTCATAAATGAGAGATTCACACATCAGATTCGATTATTGCGTGTTCCGATTTCAGTGATGTTGTTGTTGCTGTTGATAATGATGATGACGATGAATTCTTTCACGTAGGTTTATGAGAAATGAAATTTTAGTCCAATTGTATTCCATAAGTATCCGCTACTGGAACATTCATAACTGACTTTCTAGTCACTTCGCATCACCACCTCACACTACTTCTATACATCAACTTGAACAGAAGAGGAAAGCCATGAAATGTGTGGATTTTACTTTAACTTTAGTTATGTACTAATCATCGAGTATATTTGTAGAGTTCTGTGTAACAGTGGGTTTTGTAGAAACTCTCAGCGAAACATGTTCAATGTACCAACTGTATGAATTGATATCCAATCAAAATGTCACAGATAATTCATCATTTTCTAGATATTTCTGAGAAGCTTCTTTTTGATGGTGATTGAATTTACCGTTTTCATTTGTCTTGTTGGTTTTCCAGACTTTGACGACGAATACTATTGAAATCGTCAACATAGGGAATTGAATTGAATGGACATTGAGAATGTCACGATGATGTTAGTGTAAATGTGACGAGTGATTAATGAACGGAAATTTTGGATGAGCTGATTCCTCAACCTCTTACGACATCGAGAACGTAATTTATTGATTATTGTTATTACTATTATTATTATCATCGTGTAATGATATTGAGGATTTGTAATTTCGAAATGTTCATCACTTAGTATTTGAGCACAATTTACATCAGAAGATGAAACTGATATAACCGACAAATGTAACTTATTTACTGAATTATGTAATCATTCGTTGAAATATACTTAGATTTGTGTGTTGTATGTCACTAGTATTGCATTCAGTTAATTCTTCAACATCGTACGGAATTACTACAATGGACAACAGTGCAAAGGGATGCATGAAGTACAGATGACAGAAGTATTCCAAGTGAGGACCGGAGTCAACCAAGGCTGTCTACTCTTTCCATTTATCTTTCTCCTTATGATCAGCTGGATTATGAAGACCTCGACATCTGAGAGGAAACATGGAATACAATCGACGGCTTGGAATCAAGTATAAAATGTGGACACGCAGATAATCTGGTCCTTCTGTGGCGCGCACATTAACAAATGTAGATAAATGCAACTAGTTTAGCGACAGCCTCTGCATCAGTAGGTTTCAGCATACACAAAGGAAAAAGCAAGATCCTCAAATACAACACGGAAAACATCAATGCAATCACACTTGATGGAGAAGCTCTGGGAGACGTGGAATCTTTCATGTATCTGGGAATCATCATAGACGAACGTGGATGATCTGATGCAGATATAAAGGTGAGGATTGGCAAAGCAAGGGCAGGATTCCTACAACTGAAGAACATATGGAACTGAAAACAACTGTCAATCAATATCAAAGTCAGAATCTTCAATACGAACGTCAAGACAATTCTACTATACTGAGTTGAAACTTGGAGAACTACTACAAACATCATCAAATTGGTACAAGTATATATAACTAGTTGTTGATAAAAGGTACTCAGCATCCATTGACCGGATACCATCGGGTACACCTACTGTGTGAGCGAACAAACCAGCCTCCATCTGAAGAGGAAATCATGAAAAGACGGTGGAAGTGGGTAGGACATATATTACGGAAATCACCAGACTACGTCACGAGATAAGCCATAATTTGAAATCCTGAACAAAAACGAAAAAGGGAAAAACCGAAGAACACACTGCGTCTGGAATTAGAAAGAGTCACGAAAAAGATGAATAATAACTTAAAAGAACTAGAAAGTACTATCCAGGACAGAGTTGGACGGAAAGTACTGATGGTCGGCCTATGTTCCTCGACGAGGGATGGTAGGCATAAGTAAGTAAGGGCATATATCAACAGTTATTAAGTTGAGTTAAAGTGCTTTCAGGTTTTCCTTGGTGGTCTAGCTTCAACAGACTCATGATCTTATCCATTGAAATTACTATAATATCCACAAAATCCATCTGATATTAATCAACATATGCTCATTAGTGACTAGCTTCAAGAGGTATATCCTGAAGTTCTAGTAAGAAGCAGTGACCAGTGGAGTTCAACCAGGCGTGTTGTGAGATGGTAACTCACCGATGACAATGGTGGATGTATGACTGAATTTTATGGATTAGTTGACGTTCAATATTAACACTGTTTTGTGAAGGCGGCTCAATGGTCTAGTGGTTAAGTGCTCGCGCGCAAAATCAGTAGGTCCTGGGTCCAAATCTCGCAGCAGCGAGGTCGTGGATGTGCACTACCGAGGAGTCCTGCAACGGGACGAAATGGCCGTCCGGTGTTTTCAGGATTTCATGGTGTTCTAGCTTCAACTGACTCATGATCTTAAACATTGAAATTACTATAATATCCACAAAACCCATCTGATATTAAAAGTTTATAATTAGGATAATTGAATACAAAATCGAATTTAATAAATTCATCATCAACTCTGAGATGCAGGTACATCCAGTTGACGAGTCCCAAACAGGACGAAACGCGCATCCTGGATTACATTGCTAGCCACTATTCATCTTTACTCAGAATGCTTGTAAATTAAGGCAATATCGAGGCATACGCACAGTATGCACATATGCCAATAAGTGACTGATCAATTTCAGTCCTAAAACATTAATGGGAAGATTCAAGTAAAACAATACCAAGTGTAATAATCTTGATCGTTTCATTACCACTGAATAACTCCTCGGATATCCCACAAAACTAAATTGGTACACCATTCATTTTCACTATTTTACTTTGATACTAAATAGATTCTTTGATAATAAGAAAAACTTTACTGTAAATATTTTGTTCATAGATAAAATATTCTTTCATTTTTTTTCTTAATAAGCTTTGTTTTTCGTTTCGTAAATCATATATATATATATATATATATATATATATATATATATATATATATATATATATATATATATATATATATATATATATATATATATATATATATATATATATATATATATATATATATATATATATATATACATGCGCACACACACACGTGAAACAATATGTATCTTATCCATATTGTCATATGAGTATACAATATGGAATAAACAATAAAACTTTTGTTTTGAATACTTGTAACCATGACTACATATGCATTTTATGATTTAGTCCCGAAAAAAAAGTAACATGCATGAATTAAATGTCAGGTGCCATTTAAAATTGAAATAATTTTTAACCAAGTAAGTAGTATGACACAATTTTAAACCAATTTGGCTAGTTCTATCTATATGTCTAATATCTAGGTTATTTACTTGAATAAGTAATACATTATAAGAATTATGAAAGTTTTCAACAGTAATCTTCCTGATTTAAATGATCATGACAACTAAATGTTATAAGTTTTTGTTGTTGTTGTTGTTTTATTTTAATTTTCGTTTTACGCTTCATAGTCATTTATATTCAATGATAATTGACATCATTACATGATTTAATTAGACAAAAAAGAACCGACTGAATTTTATATTCAGTTGATTCCAATTACACAACAACAACGACGACAATAACAAGGTAGACTCGTTTGTAAATAGGTATGTGTGTAATTTGTCTATGGAATAAATTTGAAAATAAAATGTATTTTCAATCAAGACGATTAATATGATTTTAACAATCCGTTGAAAATTTGTATTGATAGTGTTTTTTGGAATGTAATTTATTGAAAGTGATCGTTTCAATTTCTCAGACTGATTCAGTCAGTCAGCTAATACGTAGGACCAGGAATATATATGCCAAGTTGCCACACCTCACTCATTAGCCCAACAAGATGAACACCAAATTCATAGAAGTAGTTAATTGAATGGTGGTAATATATAAAAGAAAGATTGTGTATAAGGATATAATACAGGAATGAAGAATCAGTTCGTAGAAAGAAAGATATGAAGCGATTTTAACCTCATAGTTTAAGGTAAGACAGAGAGTGTATACACCGACTCCATTGTGTTCGATTCTGAGTCATGTCACACACACACACACAGTCTCCAACCATTGATTACGATAGTCACGCGGACTTCAACCAAATACTCTGCATCTACCATCCACATGGCTCAGACCAGAAGTTAGTGACTTCTTAGACTGATGGCACGTGTTGGTTTAGCCTCCCCTAACTTTCTTCCAACTGATTAGTTGTCTTAATATTAGATAGTTGGATGACGTCATTAGGATATTCTGGATATGAGTTTTATGTTAGTTAGCATTTATCAACGTGGAGTTTACCTAGAATTGTTTTTTGTCGTTTGTTAAATTGGAAAACTGTCCTCAACTTAACTGTGATGATATTATCACTGAGCTAGCTGAGTCGCGACTGACCTTCCGTAGGATAAAAATCTTCACATTCGTTGATTGTTGAGTAGTGATAAAAAACTAGCTTCACATTGAAACCTAATTGGTAAAATCTGGTTGGTATTAGTGATTACAGATTGACAAATTAATATTGTTGGTTGTTTATCAAAGGCATCGAAACATAAACTTGCACAGCAATTAAGTACAAATGTCATCAGTTTTAGGGAAGTAATATGGGCTAGTATAAATTTTCACGTTTTCATTAAGTTCAACATTCTACTATAGCTCGAATTACATGACAGTATTTTGTATTATATTACATGTTACGTGTTAATAAGGGGGAAATGTGCTTTTTGAGAATCAAAAGGTATCCAGGAATTCAACAAAATCTATATTTCAATGAAGACTGCAACCAATTTCACTCAGTACCTCTGTCAATTAAAATAATTTTAAGCTAATTGGATTATATAAATAAAAATAATATATTTGTAATATCCCAATGAGTAGAAAATTGGATTTTCTGACGTTTCGTGACTTAGTATAAGTCACTTCTTCAGAGAACAAATAACCAAATTAAAATTCATCCAAGTTTAAATAGTACAACGGCATTGTTCCGTTGTACTATTTAAACTTGGATGAATTTTAATTTGGTTATTTGTTCTCTGAAGAAGTGACTTACACTAAGTCACGAAACGTCAGAAAATCCAATTTTCTACTCATTGTGATATTACAAATATATTATTTTTATTTATAACAATCAACCCAATGCTCAATTTATTCGAAATTATCAAATCAAACCTTGGTAATGACACCTATAATTAGATTATAATTTAGTTCTTGTAGGATTAAAACTCTGCCTAAAGCCCCTCTGGAGTTACTGCCGGTCTCAATCTCGGATTAAGAAGGAGGGTTGGGCATGTAGTTAGCGACCCATCCCGTAGAAAACTAACTCGCTAAAAAACGATAACCAGAAAAAAATAATTGAAACCATTTAAACTCTGCCCTGGGAGTTAGAAGGTCGTCATTTAAAAGAGTTTTGACGCCTCATTGTGAAAGACGAGTTTCTTCAGAAGTCACCGAGACTGGTAACCAGAGCAACCATTAATTTAGGTACATGGAATGCTTGTACAATGTGGGAGGCCGAGAAATTCTTCCGAATTACTACAGCATTAAAACATTTACAAACTAGGTTATGAATTTTGCTAAATACCAATATCACGTTATGCTACCTGAAAGTTGTCTAACTAGTAAACATTTCAGAAAGGGTTTTGTGGAGATTTAAGAAATTTTAATAGTTGAAACCATGAGTCAATTGAAGCTAGACCACTATGGGAAACCTGAAAGTACTGGACAGCCGTGTCGTCCTATTGTGGGACTCTTCAGCAGTGAGCATCTACGATACCGCCCCCAGCAAGATTTGAGTATACATTTCATTCAAGTACCAAGTAGAGTGACGTTAAACTTAGTTTTATGATTAATTCGTTGATTAATAATGTAACATTTTTACCACTAGTCTACAATGCATTGATATTATCTTTATTCAAATTAGTATATTGATGGTGTATATTTATCAATTAAATTACGATGTTGTTTGTTTAAATCAGTCAGTATAAAGTAACACAATAACATGTAATTTATAAACATCTTTCTTACATGGAAGTTATTAAATAATAGGCATAGTAAGTTCTTTTTATAATAGCTATGATCGATTCTACACCAGTCTAACATTTTTATTATGTTTTTTGTATACTTTATTCTAGCTGATTACAACATTCTTCACGTTCTAAAGGTGTACGAATAAACGATTACATAATGAATTTGATCTAATAAACTTTTCCAATTGAATCCCACTTTATTCAATAGCTACTGATCAACTTTATGAATGATTCCTGAAGATTTAGTGAAAATCTGTAGTTAGTGAAATATCGGAGAATCACTGTCTCATAGGTTCCAAGTTCATTCTTCTTCTCAGAAGATTTGAAGATCATGAGTTTGATTTCTTTTGTGGTAGTCAATGAACATTAATGAAGAATCTAGTATGAAGAAGTAACAGTCATTCAATTTTCTCAGATTTTCAATAGTTTTCTAGGCAAGTTCAATTTATAGAGCAAATTTTCTTCCACGCCATTTCATTCAAAGTACGTAAGCCTTGGATATACCATATAAATAGTTTAGATAGTCCCGTATTCCCAAATACATCATCAGTTGGATCAATTGTCTTGTATAATCTTTTTATTTGTTATTCAATATCTTATTTTATTGATTAAATTTAGCGAGATATGGTTGTAAATCTTTGTGACCATAAAAAAAGATTAAACCTTGTTTATTTCTAAGCTTTAATGATCGATTCTACACCAGTCTAACATTTTTATTATGTTTTTTGTATACTTTATTCTAGCTGATTACAACATTCTTCACGTTCTAAAGGTGTACGAATAAACGATTACATAATGAATTTGATCTAATAAACTTTTCCAATTGAATCCCACTTTATTCAATAGCTACTGATCAACTTTATGAATGATTCCTGAAGATTTAGTGAAAATCTGTAGTTAGTGAAATATCGGAGAATCACTGACTCATAGGTTCCAAGTTCATTCTTCTTCTCAGAAGATTTGAAGATCATGAGTTTGATTTCTTTTGTGGTAGTCAATGAACATTAATGAAGAATCTAGTATGAAGAAGTAACAGTCATTCAATTTTCTCAGATTTTCAATAGTTTTCTAGGCAAGTTCAATTTATAGAGCAAATTTTCTTCCACGCCATTTCATTCAAAGTACGTAAGCCTTGGATATACCATATAAATAGTTTAGATAGTCCCGTATTCCCAAATACATCATCAGTTGGATCAATTGTCTTGTATAATCTTTTTATTTGTTATTCAATATCTTATTTTATTGATTAAATTTAGCGAGATATGGTTGTAAATCTTTGTGACCATAAAAAAAGATTAAACCTTGTTTATTTCTAAGCTTTAATGAAGTTTTGTTCTGTGAGCTGGATGGTTTGGTCGTGAAACATTCATCATTCTTCTGAACGACATCATCAGGAGAACAATGTAAGCTCCACAACGAAACCATCTAGCTAACTGAACAAAACTCCATCAAAATCATCAACCTGAACTACAAATCTTCTCTACCATCTCTAAGCTTTAATCTTTTGCAATTCATATTTCTAGTTAAAAGAAACAAGTCTGATATACAGATAGTATGACATACAATATTTAATTTAAACTTATATTTAATTTCCTATCTTTTGACAGTAAGATATGGAATAAGAATTGGGTAAGAGTTAGATAGCAACTTATCAGTGACATTCAATATTAAATGCATTATATCACACCAAATGGGTAATTTGAAAATATTGAAGATAGAAGTCCAATTGGATGATCTTAGGAAATCTTACTCAATGCAATTCAACGAAGTTCGGAAAATAAATTAATCAGTGAGAGGTTTCGTGGATATTATAGTAATTTATTAATTGAATTCACAAGTCAATTAAAGCTAGACCACCATGGAAAAGCGAGATGCACTGGACGGTCGTGTCGTTTCGTAAAATTCAACTATAATATTCACAAAAACCCCTTCTGATATGAATCAATATATATGCTCACTAGTGACTAGCTTCAAGAGGTATTTCCTGGAGTTCTAGTGAACAACAGTGACCGGTGGAATTCAGCCAGGTCTGTTGTGAGATGGTAACTCACTGATGACAATTGTGGATGAGTGGCTCAATTTCGTGGATTAGTTGAAGTTAGGTATTACCACTTTTGGATGCCGGCCAGTAAAGTGGTCTAAAGGTCATGCTCTCGCGCGCGAGATCGATAGGTCGTGGTTTGGAATCTTGCGGTGCAGGATCGTGAATGTGAACTACTGAGGAGTCTCACATTAGGAAGAGACGGCCATCCAATGCTTCCAGGTTTCCATGGTGGTCATCTATCTTCAACTGACCCTTAAATCTAACTATGAAAATAAATTAACGTCAACTGTTGATAGTACATTTTCAGAAAAATTTTAAATGGAACGTAGCATCCTTAAATTGATAGTGATGAGACAGTCAATGTTCGTTTCATAATAAAACTATATTCAATGTGATCTTCAGTTTTGCTTCACTTAATAAAAATTTATTCGATTGTATATTTAATGCCGATAATTCAAATGATTGTATCAGTTATATTAATTTACTGAAGGCTAGTGAGCTATTGTTAATTACAACATAGAAAATTCTGATAAACAAGGTGTAGTGAAGGACCGTGTAAACCGAACCGTGACAGTATACGGTCCTTCCCAGTTCGGGAACAGTTTTCCTGAACTTGGTCTCCCTGCTACGTTACCTATCCGTTCTCTACACTTTACCAGGTCCCTAACTGCAAAATACTTTCACATTCTCCTCTGTTTTTCCGCCTTGTTTATGTCTGATATTTGTTTCTTTTCCATGTTCCTTATTGCCTACGTCCTCTCTTTTCTTAATCTTGTTGCCGTCTATATTCGTTGTTCTGGCCAGATCTTATTATGCATTGGAAGTTGTAGCTGTCTACCATACATATGCAGAAAAGGTAACTTCTTGGTTGTTCCTTGTACGGAAGCATAATACGCCAATGTTATATACTACTTATGTCGACATAAGTAGCAAACACACCACAAAGGAACTGATTTTCTAGAATGTTTGATAATAAAATATTCAATATACAGGAAAAATCTTATAAATGCTACTGACTTCACTTTTTTCTGAAAAAAAAGATCCTAAATTTAGTTGCTGCGTAGACACTGAATATTTATTCTCTTTAAATGAAAAAAAAAGAAATTAGAGATTCATTTTGTCTGATTAAAATCACTTTCGGTTATTTTGTATTTCAATTATAAAAAAAAAACACAGCAAAATCTGTTAGTTATCACAAGTAAAACTGAATTTCGTCATGAGCAAAAAGAAAAAAGAAAAAGAGCAAGAAAAACGATAAAAACTGACTGGTTAATCAAATTTTCATTTAACCTTGAAAAACAAAAACAAAATCATAACAAGTTGTTTAAATGTATCTGGTTACTACGATTGAATATTATATCAATTTGAATAGAAAACATAATTAACATTAGTAGACATATAAGAATGAGATCTATACTGAATAATTAAAATTAGTAACATTCTATGTTATATTAATTAATGCATAGCTAATGTTATAGCGAATTGAAAGAAAGAGAGGGAAAAAAACATGAATCTGTGATCTTGTATTCTATTCCATCTGAACATTGATGGCCTTTTTATCTTTACTTTAATCGTTTATCATTGCTTTTAATTGAATTATGTTTACAATTTATCCTGAATATAGAGTCTATTACCTATAGAAAATGACATTTGATGTTTTTATCAGTATGGGGTTGTGGAGATTATTAAGTTATTGATTAAGACCATAAATGGATTGATGTTAGACCACCATTGAAAACCTGGAAGCACTGGACAGCCGTTTTATCCTATTGTGGAACTCCTCAACCGTGCACATTCATGATCCCGCTTCAGGGATTTGAACCCAGGACCTTCAGTCCCGCGTGTGAACGCTTAAGCTCTAGACCACTGAGTCGGTATCCAAGGGTGTTAATGTTTAATCTCAACCAATGCACAAAATTGAGTGATCATCTTCTATTGTATTGAGGTAGATAGATGTCTCTACCCGACACGATTAGCTCCACTGATCACAGCTTCTCACTAGAACTCTGAGAATTTCCTCACGAAACTAGTCACTAGTCAGCACATTTGATTATCAGTATAGGGTTGTAAATATTATTAAGTTTTTGAGCCATCGGTTGCCGGCCCAGTGGTCTAGAGGGTTCGAATCCCGCAAGCGGGATCGTGGATGCGCACTGTTGTGGAGTCCCACAATAGGACGAAACGGTCGTCCACTGTTTCCAGAATTTCAATGGTGGTCTAACATCAATCGGTTCATAATCTCAAACTGAGGTTTTACTATTGTAGAAACTATATTGATTATGTCTTCTTTACTTGCCAAAAACTAAAAAAATTCCCGTTTTAAGAGAACTTAAAAAAAACTAGCTATGCATATTAGAATTAGTATCCGTTTGGTCATCTTTTCTTCTCTCTAGTTGTTGATAATTCTAAATACATTGTTATCTTACACCAATACATAATCCAACTATTCATGCAATAACAAGTAGCAATCTAAATGCAAGTAAATATGAATAGTAATTATTGATAAGAATCACAAAAGACAATTATTCACTTGTTGAGTATATACATTGATTTTAAGGTTTTTAATTATTGATTTGATGTATCCAATGTTTAAAGTAGGCAGTGAAAGTTTCACAATTAAGTCATTAACTTCAATGGATTAAACATAACCAAAAACTTCGATTTCAGCTAGAAATCTTCATTATTTAAAAATTTGAATAAATATATTTTGTCTCATGAAATGAATTCCAAGTTGGTATGAGAAAGAGGCAAAATGATATCAAAATCTCATAGTTGAATTCATGAATCAATTGGACTTAGATCACCATGGAAAACCTGAAAGCACTGGACGACCGTTTCATCCTAGTATGGAACTCTTCGGTGGTGCGCATTCACGAACTTGCCTCTACATAACTCATGAAATCAACTATTAAAATTACTATAATATCCATAAAACCCCTCTCTGATATCAAGATCATTATTAAAGTCAACAAAATCAAACAGATATAATACGTAATTGTGAGAATAAAGATATTTTTAAATACACATTTGTAAAAGTCATAAATAAATATGGTAATAGAATAATACTTAAAATATTCCTTCATTACAATGAGCTAAAACTTTCTTTTACGCATAACAACAACTTCAAAATGTACTCAAGCGGTAAACATAAAGAAATCTTGATTGTGTTTCACAGAATTTATAAACAGTTCTAATAATAATGTGGTACCTAGCCTGTCGTATACCCTGATGGTATTCTCATGACTTTCAGGTTGCCTGATCTGCTAAGAGCGATGCGACAGTACATGATGCTATTGTTCTATGCTAGGTTCAAAGAGAATCATATGCTATATGCATGCAAATCCTCCCTGTTATTGTTCTTAATATTAATATTTGATTTCATTAATTGATCATATCTCATCAAATGTTCAAGTATCTAACTGTTAGTATTCTTATCTCTAACTGTTCTATTATCTAGAAACAACGTGATTACATATAATTCAATACATTAAACAGGTTCCAGTTTGTTTGTTTTTCTAATTAAATAGTGAAATAATGAAATCACCTTTTTCTTAAAAAAATATTTAAAACTTTTGTTGATATTCAAACGCGATGGCGTTTGAAGCGAACAGTACTTGTTTAGAGTCCCAGAGGGAACATCAACTCTGAGATGCAGGTACATCCAGCTGACGGGTCCCAAATAAGACGAAACACGCATCAAACTGGATCCCACTGCTTGCCACTATCCATCTTTTGTTGATAACTTTATAAATGTAATCAGTGAGCTATTGCTTATAATGATGGGTTCCTAAACTCTTCCGATACCCAAAATATATCTAGATCAATGAGAAGGAAAAAAAAATAATTTAATCAACTTTATAATCAGATTTATACTTTTATAATGAGTTAATATCATCATCATCACAATCGTAAGAAAAGCTAAAACTATAATGGGTTTCCAAACTCGAGTTACCTAGTCTCATATTGAGTAATATTGAACTAAATGACTGAATATATTTAGATCTAAACAATTAGACAACACCGTTTTTGTTATTACTTTGACATTGAAATTTATAAGAAATACAATGAATTTATCTCATTTAACTAACTCTTTATCATAGAAAACGTTTTTATCTGGTTAGCGTATTTTTTTAGTTTTTATGGTATAGGGTCGTTAACCCCATACCCAACCCTCCTTCTTTATTCGGTCTTGGGATCGGCAGTAACCCTTACCCTTTTTTCTAGCAAATCTAGTATTATGGAATTAATTCTTACTTATACCTAACAGATAAGCTATTTATTCATTAAATAAAACTGCTCTTGTACAAAAATATAGTCTCAAACGTCATTATTAGTTAATTAATTATTAATTGTTTATAAATTGATGGATCAGATGCTTGTCTGTAAATTCAATTTTATGATTCATATTTTCGCAAGGATAGATATGATTGGCTGAAAATATTAACCAATCAAAACATTGAATTAAAGAACAATGTTTATAATGTTTTAAACAAAGTATTGAGTAATTGCTCAATAATTGACTCATCATTTATAGCTATATATATATATATATATATATATATATATATATATATATATATATATATATATATATATATCAAATAAGATTACTTTAAATCTGTTAAACTGCTTTAACATAGATTAATATTCGTTTTAAACCACAAGTTTATCATATACTTTTCAAATGTAAGATCTTTATTTCCCATCAATCCGAAGTTAATTAATTAATTAAACTTTATTAAAAATGAATCTTTTGAAAGAAAGATTATCAAAGAATGTTCTATACACTGAAATTATACTTCATTTTATAAAATAAGTTTCCTAAAACTAATGCTGACATCTTGAAGATAGTATATACCTAAAACTATACCTCTGCTAGAGAAGTCCTACTCATCGCCTTCTTGTGACGAGGTGTTGTTTACAAAATTGAGAGGACTTAAGGTGAATAACCGGCACTATATGGAGGATCCACTTTGTAGAATTGGAAAACCCTCATTGTAAACCAATGGTGCACATGGGCTGGCTCCAGGATCCTGAAAGTACAAATAATGTATGAACCATTTGTTGGTCACCGGCTACCATAGGACTACATCTTCTGAAGTTGCTTCACTGCATTATGGATTACACCTTTAGGTCAAGGGCTCCGGGTGTGGCTTCCTAAGAAATCCACCTGCTTCGGTCTAGGCATCCGTGCTGTATCCCAGCCCTCACACAAATCGAATGATTTATGTAGCGCATATCTATTTGGTACCTTCTTGTACCAATGTTTATGTGTTTAAATAAATAAATACAGTAGATTACAAAATTCTTGAAAAAATATAACTTGTCTAGAGAAATTTTCTTTGATTACAAGATAAGCAAAGTCAATCGCTGAGTAGTTCACCGTTTTGTTGCGTCATTTGATCATTATTTATAGAATATGCGGATAAAATTTCGATGTTATTTCAATATTATGTAGAAGTTTGAATTTTGACAACACTTTAACCAGTATCACCTTTTATAATTGAATCGGGTCCACCTAGTGAAATCAACAGTCAGAAGTGAGGAACTTTGAAGATATATTTAATAGTTTATCAATATATTGAGTAATGACTGATCTAAACTGGCTAACGGTTGTAGGAGAAGTTGAGCACAGTGTTCTCACTCGTGATCTGATTCAGATACATCACTGAACGCTTTCTGCTAAATGAATACATTAAAACTAATGTAATCAGTATCAAACATTAAAGACTTACAAAGCTATTGATTTTGAGAATTTATTTACCACTAAATACTTTTTTAAGAGAATTTCAAACCTATCACGAAGAAAATTACGATTCAATTCATAGTGAGTCATTGAAGTGATTGATACCATTTCCTCATTGTATGATCTGAACAAAAACAAGCATTTACACATTGAATATATACATATATATGTAAAGCAAAATTTGTCACCTCATGTTCCATGAGGAAGTTGAATAATATCTAACAATTGATTAAAAAGATTTTCATATTTATTTTGGATATGATTTAATAAAACAGATTATAAACTAGAATTTATGGTAACATTTTATATTTATCCTAAGAACAAAATAGTTTATAATCACTAGACTTAATTAGTAGTATATTACTATGATCATATAATCAAACATGTTATATTGAACAAAGCAATTTATTATTATTATTATTATTATTATTATTATTATTATTATTATTATAAACACATTACTTATTATTAGTAAGACAACTTTAAAAAAACTAAGATAATTCTATGTATACATACTAAGAGTAAAGTATAAATCATGATTTAATAAAAATTAAATGAAGCTAGAAACCTGCAAAATAAATTAACCATTCTAGTTTCCCTATCTAATAATCAATACTATTTCTGACTCCTGGATGATATATATACAATTTTCAAGGAATTCATCACCAACTGTTGTTATTTCACAATGAAAAAATGCTGAGTTCGAGTACCAGAGTCAAGATCAACTGTGAAATCCAGGTACATTCAGTTAACGAGTTTCCAAATATGATGAAACTTGAGTCATGGATTCCACTTCTAGTAACCACGCATCTTTTTTTATTATAATAGCTATTCAATGATTTTAATAATAATTATTCGAACTCATAAATCAAACAAACAAATAGATTACGTAATCATTATGAAATAAACAAGCACATAATCATTATTCAGGTTTGTAACTATGCCTATCTATCACTAACAGTCTTAATGTACATTGAACAAATTAGTATCCATTTGAATTCAATAGCTTAATAAATAACAAAAGTTGTTGTTTGAAACAATAAATACAGGATTTGAATCTTAATGTGAACATTAACATTAGATTATATGTGCATAAATTGGAAGGATTTCACTATTAGCTCCAGTTCAAATAACTATTCATATTGATGCAACCTTTGAAGAATGAATATTTTCCATTATTATTCTTATCAACGACTATTCAATATCATACATTTTTTTGGTACAATATAGAATTCTCAACACAAAATATTTCAACAAGTT
This sequence comes from Schistosoma margrebowiei, assembly GCA_944470205.2. Taxonomy (NCBI): domain Eukaryota; kingdom Metazoa; phylum Platyhelminthes; class Trematoda; order Strigeidida; family Schistosomatidae; genus Schistosoma; species Schistosoma margrebowiei. The sequence goes on from OX104028.1 coordinate 7,690,777, forward strand.
CCCTTTCCTCATTTCTTCATCTATCCTGACGATAAATATTGACTTATCATCAGTTAGATGATGTTAGCAGTTCAGGAATTGAAATCTGAAGAATGATCATTCTTTTCAATGTATATTGACATTCAATACAATGTCTTTGATTGTAATTTTTTTGTATGTTGTACGGCCAATGATTGTAAACTTTTCATAAACGTGCTTAGATAAGTTATGTGAATAAGGGCCAATAATTATGTGTTAAGACAAACAAAAGACTGGTAACTTGTTGAAATATGTTAATATCAGATACAGATAGTTCAGATAATCAAGCAGTTATTGTTTAATTATAGTCCTAAATATACACAATGTGAAATACAACGTTTTACTTACAATATCGTTGTAATTTTTTTCATTCTCATTTAATATGTGTAATACATATGGTTTATCCTCAAATGGTTCAGTTGCATATGAACATTTAAAAGAAAAACTTATGTACTACTTATTATCTTCCACCACCACCATCATCATCATCATCACCACCACAACAACAACAAGAACAAAACAAAAAGATATTGATACAGTATGATTTGCTGATTCCCACTTTTTAATTAACTTAATTATAATTTGATCAATCAATCAGATTTCAGAATAAGAAAAACAAAAATGAAGCATACCAACCAAAAATAGTCACACTATGTATGATTCATTGTAGAATTATGCTAATGAAAAGGAAATTCCTATTCGAATACCTCAATTTAGTATATAAATATAAGACCAAAATAGAAATGAATAAATTTATAAAATCGTTTATAATCAGTAGACTTAATTAGTAGTATATTAATTATCATATAAAATATCATTCTATTTCATCCATCCATTCATTGATTTATTATTATTCATATTAATATATTATAGAAAATTTTGTTTAAATCAAACTTGACCATATTTAAAAGTGGGATATTCAACTTTCAATTTTCTTTTCATTTCTTTGTAAAAAAAAGAAAAATTTATAAACCATTGAATCATTTTTATTAAAAAAAGATTTTTTTCTTGTTGATCTTTTTCCGTTTTTTTTTTCTGCAATGAATCTATTTCAACCATTAATGAATGAAAAGGAAGTTCAAACAAATGATGAAGAAATTAATGAAAATCAATTAGTGAATTTAATCAAGTTAGTATGTTCTAATCAACGTTGGTTAAATAAGAGAAAAAAAGGTAAAAGTTTTTCTTGTTTTTGTTGTTGTTGGTTTTTCCATGTCATTTATTATGTAATTGAATAGAGTTAATTGTTCGATTCATTTAATATTGTTGTTGATTTGAATCTTTTTTTTTCAATTGATGTTTAAATTGTAATTAATCATCAATTTCGCTCGCTCCTATTGACATATGTGCCTCCAGTGAGAATTACTTCGATATTGCCTTAATTCACAAGTATTATATACAATGATGAATAATGGCTAGCAGTGAAATCCTATTTGCGACTCGTCAATTGGATATACCTGCATCTCAGAGAGTTGATTTTCAATGTGGGACTCGAACCCAGTACCGTTCACTTTCGATGCCATCACGTTATTCACTTGGCTAATATGTCCTGATAGCCACCTACTCATGCAATTATTTTATTTTTTTTAATTCCTTGAATTGAACATAATCATCTGTTGTAAAATAAAAACAATTTATGTCACACGAAATGTGCGGCAAAAATTGTTCAATGTTTCAATGTTACAAATCAATACAGACCATAAGAGGAAGATATTGAGAAAGAAAAAAAACCGTTTCAATACTAATTGTATATTAAAATAATCATGAATATATATATATATATATATATATATATATATATATATATATATATATATATATATATATATATATATATATATATATATATATAAGAAATTTTCTTTATTACTAAGTTATATTAGCTAAAAAAAGATCATTGAATAATAGGTGAAAGTGTATAGTCAGTTCATCCTAGTTCGATAATCTAATAGAAGTACTTTCTTCATAGTCTGTAAACAAATGGGGTCGAACTTATGACTTTTATTTCAATGGTTGAGAACATGAGTCAAATGAAGCCAGACCACCATGGAAAACCTAGAAACACTGGACGGCTGTTTCGTCCTGATCAGGGACTCCTCAGAAGTGCGCATCCACCATCTAACCCCTCGCGAGATTCGAACCTATAACTTATCAGTCTCGCACGCCAGCGTTTAATTCGTTGGATGCCGGCTCATTAGTCTAGTGGTATTTTCAGATCTCTTGATGAGTTTCTTAAATTTAGACCGTTAAGTCAGTATTCAATTCTCTAAAACTGAATACTATAATTAGTAAAACACTGTCCTACTTTTTCAATAATATTTCGTTTTTCTAATGTAACTGTTTTATTATTTTCCTTTTTTTGATATTCAAGTGAATACCATAAGTAGTCTGTTGAAAAAATACTCTTATACCTCAATGTTCAGCAGATTATCGTCATTACTAATAAAAACATTAAAAATTTTAGCTTTGCAGTCATTCGCCTTATTAACATCATCAGCATCCTCATCAACATCATCATCGTCATCATCTATATCAAACGAATTGCTTATTATTGGTGCTGGTCAAATGAGAACTGGTACAACTAGTTTAAAATTTGCACTTCAATTATTATTTAATCAACCATGTTATCATATGTATGATGTAATTTATAAATATCAAGAATCACATATTAAAAAATGGATTAAGATATTTAATATGCATCAGAAATGTGTTAATATTGAAAAAGCTAATTGGAATGATATATTCAATGAGTGTAAATTTGCTGTGGATTATCCGACATGTGTATTTTATAAAGATTTAATGAATATTTATCCAAATGCCAAGGTAAATGAACTTTAATTTTTTTAAATTGACTCATGATCTCGACCATCGAAGTCACTATAATATCCACACAAAAAACAATTGATATGAATCAATATACATGCTCACTAGTGACTGGCTTCAAGAGGTATTTCCTGGAGTTCTAGTGAACAACAGTGACTAGTGAAGTTCAACCAGGTCTGTTGTGAGATGGTAACTCACTGATGACGATAATGGATGTGTCACTCAGTTTCGTGGATTAGTTGAAATTAGACATTAACACTGTTGGATGTCAGCTAGCTCAGTGGTATATAGGTTAAGCGTTCGCGAGTTAGATCGATAGGTCGTGGTTTGGAATCTTGCGGTGCGGGATCATGGATGCGCACTGCTGAGGAGTCCAATGCTTTCAGGTTTTCCATATTGGTCTAGCTTTAATTAACTGATGAATTCAACCATAGAATACGCATAAATACATTTCAATAATCCGTCTAAATGTTTAATATTTATTGTAAGAATTGAAATTCTCCTATATTCAATCAAGTACTTTATTATAAATGTTCATAAATGAAAAATTCAGCTCATATTAATTCAACTACGTAAACTATTCTATTTGTTAAATACTTTTAATAGTAAACAAAATTTATCAGCTGATATATTGATTATTTGACCTTAATGAATAAGAAGAGAAGTTTATTATAATGATTTAATATGACTAAAAATTATTCACTTGGTATTGTTTGTCTTGTATCTTCCCATTGAGGTTTAAGATTGCCATTGATCAGTCTGTTCTTGACATATATGCACACTGTGCGTATTGCTTCGATATTGTCTTAATTCATCACAAGCTTTATAAGCAACGTTGAATAGTGGCTAAACATGGAATCCAGAACGCGCATCGCAGAGTGAACATCAACTCTCTGAGATGCAGGTACATCCAGCTGACGAGTCCCAAATAGTAAGAAACACGCGTCAAACTGGATTCCACTGCTAGCCACTATCCATCATTACTTACAAAAATATCCTATATACTGAAAGAGTTATTTTTTCTCTGATTTTTTTGGTAGGTGATTTTAACAATTCGTGATACTGATTCATGGATTTCAAGTTGTCGAGCAACAACTGCTTCTGATATGGTTATGACTAAACATATCACATTCACTGAAAATATTATTTATCGTTTACGTGGATTGAGAAGTTTACCAATATTACATGATAGAATGTATACTAAAGCATTTGGTTCAAATTATGATCAAATGACAGATGATGAATTGAAAAATGCTTTTATTAAATGGAATCAAGAGGTTATCAATTATGTTCCAAAAGATCGTTTATTAATTTTTGATCCTAATGATGGATGGAAACCTTTATGTGAATTTTTAAATATTCCTATTCCTGAAAATGTTCCATTTCCTCATTTGAATAAACGAATAGATTTAAGGAATAGATTATTAAAATATCGATTTTTAGCACAATTTTTAAATTTTTCATTCATTATTTCATTTTTATGGTTTATTCATTATATGATTACATCTTAAACTATGAGTTTTAAAACTGATAAACAATTTGTCTACTTATTTCTAATTAAGTAGTTTCGTAAAATGTAGTCAATTTTTAATTTATATTATATAAATGTAGTATTTTAATTCACTTATTATTTTATTTTTAGAAAAAATTCAATGTTTATTCAATAAAAAGCCTCTTCATTCACTTTCACTGATAATTATATTTAACTTTTATGTATGATGATTTAACAGTGACTTAACCAAACATCTCCATTATTATTCTAAGGATCCGATGCATATGTATTACTTACCATGATAATAGTTTGAGAGTGATATATTTTAGTGCTGGTAACGGTTTTTGACCAATGAAGTATAGATATCTTGAAAGTGAAATCAATAAATGTTTATGTGTCATATTACAAATAGGTTGAATTTGAAAAAAATGTGTACAACTAAATGTGAAATACTTTGTCTAGCTGTAAAGCTCGTTACTCGATACCTAAAAGTCTTGGATTCAATTTCTAGCAAGATCATTGGGTGTAAAATGCTCGATAGTCCTCCTACTACAACTGAATAATTTCTTCATAGTTTTTAATAGTACCTAAATAAAGTCCCTTTGTAATGGTTATCACTTCCGAATTAAATCAATCTGTGCAAAGTCTTTTTGATCAATTAATCATAAGATATAATGTAGAATGATTGTAAACATAAGTATATACATCAGCTTAGTAATGAATATTTTCCCTTCATCACTTATTTTAGAATAAATTAACCAAACAAAAGCTCAGATTAACAACGGCTTGATTTCCTGGCCCTAATGTTATAAATTTATAGTTTATTTGGGTTACAGTAACTAGTATACAGTGTACATAGTAGTGTGGTGCGTGCTACTTATATTGATATAAGTAGTATATAACGTGAGTTAAAAGAACGTAATGTCTGGCAGCAGAAGATGGGAAAGATCAAGGAATGAAGAGCGCGAACACAATGGAATTTGTAAGAAATCGCATGAACAATGAAATGTGAGACGATGGATTGATGTTTGCAACAGCAGCAGTCCGGTTTGATATGATGGAATAATATTTTGCAAATTGACGATTTACGATATGCTTTTTCTATTTTATCAAGTAACTCTGTAATTCTAGGTTAGTCATATAAATTGGTTGTCCTCATCTGTGTTCTCCTTCACTGCAGTAGTAGTGTAATGAACAAGAACACAAATAGCGGCAGTCGAATGTATTTGGACACAACATTACAGAACAACTTACTGAAATATGAAAATCATATCGTAAATAGTTAATCTGCAAAATATCAATCCATTGCCTCCAAATTAATTGTTCCGTTTGCCAATATCAGTCCATCATCTCACATTTCATTGTTCCTGCATTTGCCTTCCGTTTCCGTACTTCCCTTGTCGATCTTCTGTTGAAACACATTCTGTACCAGACTATCGTTATATACTACTTACGTAGATATAATTAGCTCATACCACAGTAGTACAGTAGGATTAAATGAGCTAATACCATAGATTACTTGTGAAATTGTAAAGTCATTTGGAAATCGATACGAAAATGTCGTTTCAATAAGACTGGGTAACGTTTATGAGCGTCTGTTGTGGTAAAAGTTACTCCATTATTTCACATTATCGGCTGAAAAATTATTATCATTAATTATAAGCAAAGATGGATAGTGGCCAGCAGTGGAATCCAGGACGTGCGTTTCATCTTATTTGGGACTCTTCAGCTGGGTGTACCTGCACCTCAAAGTTGATGTTCACTCCGGGACTCGAACAATAATAAAATCAATTATTTATTATGTTGAGTAACGTGGTTAATCGACGAGATATTTGCGATACATTGATTGGCAGATGTCACTTGTACAGTGTTATATTAGTAAGCATACTGTATATTCAATTTATGATTATATAGTAGTCGTTAATCTCTAGTCAAATTACATACATAAGACAAAAAAGTAAAATTTCCGTTATATCGCTCTATCTGAATTCACTATGACCGATCATAGACTAACAATAGCTGAGAGATAGTAAATCACCGATGACAATTGTGGATGAATCGCTCAATTTCGTGGATTAGTTGAAGTTAGATACTAACACCGTGGGATGCCGGCTGGCCCGATGGTCTAGAGGTCAAGCGTTCGCGCGCGAGACCAATAGGTCCTTGGTTCGGGTCTCGCGAGTTGGGATCGTGGATACGCAGTGCTGAAGAGTCACACAATAGGACGAAACGGCCGTTCAGTGCTTCCAGGTTTTTCATGGTGATCTGGCTTCAATCGACTCATGATTATAACTAATCAAATAAATTAATCGTTATTATTTTTTGAAGAGATAGAAAAGGAAATGTCTTTCGGTTATTACGTTCACTCCAAAATCTGAACGTAAATAATCCACCCAGCACTGACTATGCGAACTGTCAGTCCTATTTGATGGGCATAAGTTGATCGGTTTCGTAATATTGCTTCCTAAAGAGTCACTATAAGCACTCAGACATATATGTAATGTCAAAAGGTAGGACAAAAACCCACAAATGAATAAGTCTACTGACGTGAAATCTGAAACTGCCCGATATCAGCTTATTTCAGAGATTTCAGCTTTATGTATCAGTCTTACTGCAAGCGGCCTAATCCACTGGAATTCTTCAATATACAACTCAAGGTGTTCTCACAAACCTATCTCCCTGGTTAGTAATGTAAGTATTTATACTGATGAAATGTAGGAGATTATAGCCAGTTGCAAAGTTCTATTATATCCCATGGTGATTCTTAGAAGGATCAGATGGATAATCTACAGTAATTTTGATGGGATATACAAAACTAACAACGAAAATCTATTTCTATGCGAAATTTTGGTGTCCGATGTGAATTTGATAGCCATATACCAACCTCTATCATATCCATTTGTCAGCCAACTGATTACTAAAGAAGTACAAATGGCCAATTGCATTTCGACAGACTCCTGATTTCTGGAAGCAAAACAGCGTCGACTTCAAGGAGACGAAACAATTATGGAGCTCCATTGATTGACATGAAATACGATTGTTCTCAGACTTATTAAAAAAACAATTCATCGTAAAACATGGTCGTCGGGACACGGAATATCCTAGTTGAGGACTGTAAGTGACTTTGAAATTAAGTGACAGACAAATGCTCTTTTATAAGTCATTCACAAAAGGATTTTAATGTATTCTTGTAACTTTGTTCAGTGCTGTAATGTTTATTTATTAACACACATTTAGGAAATAAATAACAGTAATTTCATATTTTATGTAACTTTGTGTATTTTCAAAAAGAGTGTGATTAGTACATAGTTAGTATTGCTATTATCCGAGAGTATGTTGTAAATAATTACACTAACTTCACTTGGTGTTGATTTACATGACTCTTCCCATTGTTATTTAGGACTGCAGTTGATCAGTCTCCTGTTGGCATATGTGCATTCTGTGCGGATTGCCTCGATCCAGCTTTAAGTCACAAGCATTTTAAGCAAGGATGAGTAGTGGCCAGCAGTGGAATCCAAGACGCGCGTTTCAAAAGCTCATGACCAAAGGCTATATCGAAGCAATCCTCACAGGATGCACGTATGCCAACAAGAGACTGATCAATTGCAGTCCTGAATAACAATAGGAAGATTCAAGTAAAACAACAACAAGTGAATTTAAACTTCATCCCATTTCACAAGGAAGTGACTATCAGGACTCAGTAGCTAAGTACATAACGGAATGGTGTTTGAAGCGAATGGTACTGGGTTGAAGTCTTAGAGTGAACATCAACTCTGAAATGCAGGTACATCGAAGTGACGAATCCCAAGTAGGACGAGACGCGCGTCAAAATGAATTCCACTGCTAGCCACTATCCATCTTAGCTTATAATTACGTAAACTACTTTCATACGTTCTCCTAAATTAAGTTTTGTAATTGTTAACATCAATTTATAATGAATGGAAGTGTGACGTAGGTCATTAAAATCGATCATCATTTGTTAATAATGCTTCTAGATCAAATGATGTCTTGATATCATACTTATATTACATCAAAGGATGATGTACTATGAGTTTACTTTTTCCAATATCATTTATAAAGATTATATTATGTGAAATGATTTAGATATCTCACGCACACCATCTTACTGAATCCCTATACTCCGTTTCCTACTAAGACAACGTTCCGAAATAATAGAAAAATAATAATAATCATTGATGAATACAGTGGAACCGATACAGATGTGAAGGCGCGAATCAGCAAGACAAGACCAGCATATCTACAACCGAAAAACATCTCGAACTCAAAACAACTGTCTGTCAACCAACACAAAAGTCAGAAGTTTCAATACAAATGTGAAAACTGTCCTACTGTATTGGACGGAAACTTGGAGAAATACGAATGCCATCATCCAGAAGATACAAGTGTTCAATAATAGTTGTCTACGCAAAATACTTCCGATCCGTTGACCAGACACTATCAGTAACAACCTACTGTGGGAGAGAACAAACCAGATTCCAGTGGAAGAATAAATCAAGAAGAAGCACTGGACGTGGATAGGACACACATTGAGAAAAGCAGGCAACTGCGTCACAAGGCAAGCCCTCACATGGAATCGTCAAGGCCAAAGAAGGAGAGGAAACCAAAGGACACATTACGCCGAGAAATGGAGACAGTTATGAGAAGAATTCACAACAATTGGATGGAAGTCGAAAGGAAGGCCCAGGACAGAGTGGGTTGGAGAATGCTGGTGGGCGGCCTATATTCAATTGAGAGCGACAGGCGTAAGTAAGTAAGTATTAAAATATGTTTCACACTAATGATAATACATTGAACTGTTGAAACAGTTAATGTTTACACATGCAAAGTAAGTACAGGCTAGTTAAAACTTGTTCGAATCACTAATCGTTGTAAATGTTTGTTAACATTCCAGGTTTCTGTATTTAGAGGAAATACATATTATAATTATCATATAAATTACGAATAAGTTAAACCATATATATATTCTGCAGTAAAGAGTAATATTATTGAATATTTGATTAAATGTTTGCTTAATTCCTACGTTCTTTGAGTCAAATACAAACGTGTTAAGGAACAATGTGTCATATGCTTAACAACTTGAATCACATTGTTACCAAGCACAATAACAGATTTATATGACAACTTATTATTATTATTTACTAGTAGAGATAATGCACAATATCAGAATTTATTTGCTTTTGTCAACATCATCCGGAATTCATACGACGAACTACATTGAGAAGTGGCCCATGAAGGACAGATGACAGACGCATTACAAGTGAGGACCGGAGTCAGACAAGGCCGATTACTCTTTCCATTTCTCTTTCTCTTTATGATCGACTGGATTATGAAAATCTTGACATCTGAGAGGTAACGACAGAATACAATAGACATCTCGGAATCATTAAGAAGATTTGGACTACGCAGATGACATGACCATTCTATTCCATACACACCAACAAATGTAGATGAAGACAGTTAATGCAATACCAACTTCTGCAGCACTAAGTCTCAACATACACAAAGGAAAAAACAAGATCCTCAAATACAACACGGAAAACACCAATGCAATCACACTTGATGGAGAAACTCTGAATGATGTAGAATCTTTGACGTATCTGAGAAGCATCATCGATGAACGTGATGATCTGATGCAGATATAAAGGTGAGGATTGGCAAAGCAAGGGCAACATTCCCACTATTGAAGAAAATATGGAACTCGAAACAACTGTCAACCAATATCAAAGTGACAATCTTCAGCACGAAATTCAAGACAGTCCAACTTGGAGAACTACCATAACGATCATCAAATTGGTACAAGTATTTATAAACAATAGTCCACACAAGATACTCAATGTCCATTGATCGGATATTATTAGGTACAGCCTACTGTGGGTGAGAATAAAACCAACTTCTGACTGAAGAGGAAATGAGGAAAAGACTTTGGATTTGGATAGGACATACATTACGGAAATCATCAGACTGCATCACGAGGCAAGCGCTAACTTGGAATTGTGGAGGGAAACGGAAGAGAGGAAGACCAAAGGACACACTGTGTCGGGAATGGGAAACAGACATGGAAAGAATGAATAGTAACTGGAAACAACTAAAAAGGATTGTCTAGGACAGAGTTGGATGGAGAATTCTGGTGAGTGGCCTGTGCTTCTCCACGACGGGTAACAGGCTTAATCAATTTAGTAACTAAGGTCATGCATCTTAACAATCAATTCGTGCTAAGAGTTTTTGGTAATATCTAATTATTCACATACAAACTACCTAGGACACTAATATCTTCATGATCAGTTTATGATACAATCCCATTTTAATGTTGATAATTTTGTAAAGTTATGCAACGCATTTTTATTTAAGTCATAAACTGTCATATTACACTTTTAAGCGACACAAAAGCCTTCTATTTTATTAAAGATTATTAATCACAAACTTAACCTCCAAACAATTGTTCTTTCTTTAGCTCTCTCAAATTATTATTCACCTACGAAAGTGTAATATTGATCATTCGTCAGCTGGATGTACCTGAATCTCAGAGTTGATGTTCACTTTGGGTCTCGAATTCAGTACCATTCGCTCCAAACGCCATCGTGTTATCCACTTAGCTAATGAGTCCTGATAACAACTTGCTTGTGAATCAAGACAATATCAATGCATTACGCACAGTATGCATATATGTCAATAAAAGACTGATCAATTGCAGACCTAAACATCAATAGGAAGATTCAAGTAAACATTACCAAGTGAATTTATAGTTCAAAAACCCCTTACGAATTAATTTGTCTACATTGATCTAATTTAGACTTTGATAAAATACCATGAGTTGTGATTTTCCAACAATCTCTTTGCTAACAAGTTATAGTACTGGAAGGTGACTAATAATTGAACAAAAACTCCGTAGAACTTGGTTGGATCAATTTCGTCCTATGTATTCAACACTTTGATAGCTCTTTCTCTTTCGGTAAATCGTCAGAATCATAGACAATTCAAACGATGATAATGCACTTTTATCAAACCGTATCAAATCAATAATGGAATGTGAAGATTTTCTGAAAAGTGTATTAGAAGAAACATAAGATTTAAAAGAAGAATGAAGTCTTTACAAGTTGAATTGCCAAACATCTTTTGGGTAAAAAACATGGAGTGGATGTAAGTAATGGATTTAAAATAATTAACAGATAAGAAAAGAAACCACTGATCTTACTCCTTTTTGCAAGGGGAAATCTTAATCAAAGGTTTGCGACCTGGCCTCTAAAGTATGATTAGGCTTTCTATGTCATGGTGATTGAATGTCTATCTAATAGTGTTTATTCATAATAATTTTCTGTTTTTTTTCAACCCTATCCCCAACTTTTTATTTTTATTTTGTGTATTGTTAATTATCTCTTACATAATCTTATTAATGTCCACATATTTATTTATTTTATTAAGTGATTAACCAATCACATATTCATTTCTTTACCTTTTGCATTACCTCTCTTATCTTGATTAATGATTACTGGTAAATATAACAACTGTTTTAGTATGCATTATTACTTTTCCACTGATAAGTACATTCCATGTACCTATATTAACTGTCGCTCTGTTTGTTAGGTGATGCATTGGTCTCGTAACTTCCAGAGAATCTTAGCTTTCATCATGAGACCTCATAATTCTTGTAAATGAAGACCCTTCAATTGCGAGGCCAGAGTTTAAATAGTTTAAAATATTTATTCTGGTTAGCGTTCTTTTTTATGAAGGTTGTTTTCTACGGAATGCGGCTGATAACCCGATTTTAACACTAATTCTTCACTCTGGCTTTGAACTGACAGTAACCATAGAAGAGCTATTGGCGACTTATGTTCCTCTATGAGAGGTAAAAGGCGTAAGTAAGTAAGGAATATAAATACATATCGATCTTAAGTATGTTTATTCATTAACAGTTTGTATCCCTATTCCTCTTAGTATTATGATTTCAGTTGTGTTTCGAACTTTTATCTAAAATTCACAAGCTAAAGTATGTTAAACATTTGTTAGTAGCCATAGTTTTAGGTCTTATGCAGCTGATGAGAAACCGTGAAATAGATTGATGAATTCCATTTATTCTGCAAATCTTATTATTCTTACATTACATAGATTTTTCAAGTGATCTGGTTGTATTAAATTATTCAGTTATTTACTTTTATTTGTTTAAATGGTTAAGCTTTCTGGTTACGTTGCTATTGGATACGACCTAAATTATATGTTGTTTTAATATTTCAAATATTGAACTGATAATTTAGAGTACCATCATTCTATTTATGCCATCATGTAAATAATCTCATTTCAATAATAACAGTAATTTATTTAGTTCTTGATTGAGATCATTAATCAATTGATGTTAGACTACCATGGAAAACCTGAAAGTACTAGATGGCCGTTTCGTCAACTTGTGGGACTCCTCAACAGTGCGCATCCACGATCCTTCCACCCAGTGAGATTCAAACTCAGGACCTATCAGTTTCGCGTGCGAACGCCTAACCTCTAGACCACTGAGCTGGCTGGCATCCAATAATGTTAATGTCTAACCTCGACCAATCAGCGAGACTATAGGCCGTAGGTTTGAATCCCACAAGCGGGATCGTGGATGCGCACGGTTGAGGAGTCCCAAAATAGGACGAAACAGCCGTCCAGTGCTTCAAGGTTTTCAATAGTAATCTAACATCAATCGGTTCATGATCTCAATCAATAACTTAATAATTTACACAACCCTATACTGATAATTTATTTAGTTCTTGGGAGACGACACTATCTTAATACAAATAAATGTAGTACAGAAGAAATAGAATTTTTCCCATATAAACGAATTATTCCACATGGTTATTGTATAAAAGATGATTTAAATTGGCGGCCACATAATTTAGCATTAAATCCAATTTATTCAGAGTATGATCCATTATTGTTTAAATCAATCATGATATACATAATATCAACTATAGTTATGGATTAGATTGGTCATCAAAATTACGTTATATTGAAGCATATAAAGATGAAAATAGGAAAGATGAAAATATTTGGCCAGAACATTCAAGTCATTTAAGAACATATCCAAGTAATCAATCTATGAATCAAATTATAATTTATAGAATTAAAATGTCATGGAATGAGTCCAGAATGGTCAGTTTATACGGATGGATATACTACTGGAAAGAAATGTTTATTCAATGGAATACATCAACGTAGTGTTTATTGTACATCAGAATATAGTTTACATGATGGATTCACGCATAAAAGGCAAAGTAAGTTTTGATTTTATATATATATTTTTTTAAACAAGGGAGGATATTTGTATTTCCAATGAGTGCATTTTAGTAATTTTATGTCATCTGAATTAAGGTTATTTTATTGTCCTGTATAACACTAGAGGTGTTTCCCTCAATTAAAAACAACCTTTAAAGCAATAAGTCCCTTTTATTAAATTTCGAAAGAACGATAAAAAGATGGAAATGATCTGAAAAAAAGTGACTTATTTGTGCTATACATTTCGAACTATCTGGTTGCTTACATATATTTGTTAAGGTGATCATTTCTTATTCTTTTCATACGATATTAGTGTTTCATCTCTCGTTTATTTACAATTATTGCATTTCAACTGCCGTTTCATCCTATCGTGGGACTCCACAGCTGTGCGCATCTACGATTCCGCCACCCCATGAGGTTCGAACCCACGAACTATCGACCTCGCTCGTGAACGCTTGACTTCTATACCACTGAGCTGGCCGGCATTTAACTGTGTTAATCTCTGGCTTCAACCAATCCACAAAATTGAGCAACACATTCACCATTGTCATCATTGAGTTAATATCTCATAACATACCCAGTTGAACTCCACTGGTCACTGCTTCTCACTAGAACTCCAGGATATACCTCTTGAAGCCAGTCAGTATTGAGCATATGTTCATTCATATCAGAAGGGGTTTTTGTGGATATTGTAGTAATTTTAATGGTTGAGATCATGAGTCAATTAAAGCTAGACCACCATGGAAAGCCTGGTAGCGCTGTACAGCGCATTATTTTAATTGAACCTTCATATAATTAAAATGACCTGACTAGATTGTTTGAAATTTACAGCGCAAATAAATCACATTTTCCTAAAATCCTTTGGATACTATTAGTTTACATTTCGGAGTAAATTATTTGACTAATACTCTAATAAAGTAACGGAATTCAAATGAATTAAAAATAGTGTAGTTTAAATTCATTTGGTATTGTTTTACTTGAATCTTCCCATTGATGTTTAGGAGTGCAATTGATCGTCAGTCTCTTATTAGTATATGCTCAAAATCTGTGTATTGCCTCGATATTGCCGTAATTCACTGATCAATTGCAATCCTAAACATCAATGTGAAGATTCCAGTAAAACAACACCAATTGAATTTAAACTTCACCCCATCGCACAAGCAAGTGACTATCAGGACCCAGTAGCTAAGTGGATAACGTGATAGCTTTTAAAGCGAATGGTACTGGGTTCTAGTCCCCGAGTAAACATAAAACCTGAAATGCAGGTACACACAGCTGGCGAGTCCCAAATAGAACGTAACGTGCATCCCGGATTCCACTGCTAGCCACTATCCACCTATGCTTATTAAATAGTTTGTTTCAGAAACCCAGTAAAAACACACAAAAGAATTGAAAATTAGTAGTGGCCCATATAAAACTGGTCGTATAAGGTCATTGTAAAAGAATAATACTAAATTATTTATGCGAAATAAGCGGACAATTTGAATTCCCAAACTTACATACTATACTGTTTTATAAAAATTTGTAATTACAAATGACATTCACATCTGAATTACAATATTACACTACCCTTTCGATCCTCGCTCTTGTGGAAGTCCCTCTTGTTGATGCAAGCCTATGTTGATATACACGGTTTTGTATGCGTCCTTATAAGAAAATACCTTGTTAGATATAATATTTCTTCTAGAGAATATATTTACATTATGCAGATTTTTATCTCTCAAAATGATTAACAATTTCAAACCTTCATAAAATCTTTTTTTATAAATAGTTAGGTTATTTTCCGTTGCGAATATAATTGCTCAATTAGTGTGAACTGTTTTCTGTCATAATAGTACAGCCAGTTAATGAAGTATTGCGATGATTAAGATGTCGGGATCGAGCGATTATTTACAGAATGCATCCCATGAATTCAATCATATGAATTTCATCGGGTTATACATATATATTCACTTGGTGTTCTTTTAATTGTATTTTCCCATTGTTATTTAGGACTGCAATTGATCAGTCTCATCTTGGTATATGTGCATCCTGTGCAGACTGTCTCGATATTGCCTAAATTCTCAAGCTTTTTAAGCAAAGATGGATAGTGACTAGCAGTGGAATCACATGAAGGTACATCCAGTTGACAAGTCTCAAATAGGATGAAGCGCACATCCTAGGCTCCGCTGCTAGCCACATAATGAGACCTTGTTGATATTTATACTTGTTGAGTAAATATCTGGTGGATAACTTCCTCTTATTTTAATCGATAAATACTGAATCTAGGTTTTGTTGTAAATACATATACATCTGGCCAACAGCTGCTTAGTTAAGATGAATTGTATGTCTTAGATTCAACTGTTAACTATTAACGAAAATGTTATTTACTTACAAAATCCTTACTAAACATGATCTAAGTTGCTTATCACATTAAGTAGTACCGATTAAGTTTGAGAATAATGTTTAGAAAACGAGTAATGAAGTTGAATTGCTATTTGGAATATTACCCATTGCATTCAGACATGTATTGCTACTTGTTTGTTTTGTTTTTTCTTTAATTTTCAATGAATACTTAGGGGATATTATAGACCAACATAATGGTATATTTAATTCAATGAAACCAGGAGATAAAAGTTATGGTTCTGTAGAATATTCACCAAATTTTTATAAAATTAATTCATCTGTTCCAAAAGTTCAATTTGGGTAAGTTAATTAATGAAATCTTATGACAATGAATGAATATCGTGTTGTATCAGGAAATGATGGAGACCATAGGGTTCTAACTAAGTGGTTTAAGAGTTAAGAGAACTCTGAATACTTGATAGTCGTGAGTTGTAACCTTACACTGAAAAAACACTTCTAGACTATTAAAAAAACATCATTCATACACTCCCTGGTTTTAAATGGTACTCCAAATAATATTAATCTAAGTCGGAAACTACTGTTTATAATTCTGTCGAAAGATGAATAACAAAATACCGTCTACGAAATTCACTGTACTGAATATGAATGTGAACATTTAGAGGGAAATTATCAAGATAGTGAAATATAGGAAAGATAACTAAAAGTTATTATCAAATCCTCAGGAGATCGAGTCCCAAATACCCTGGAACGGCCGAGCGTGAGAACAGTCCGCTCTCCCTCTCGAAATGCTCTCACATAGCCACGCGTATATAGCCTCTCCAGGGAAATCCTACTCACTGCCTTCTCGTGGCATTACTGTTGTTTACGAAATTGAGAGGACGAATGGCGAATGACCGGAGCTTTAACTGGGTTAATGGATATGCAGGATCCACCTAGGGGAGTTGGAAAACCCTGATTCCAAATCAGTGGTGCACATGGGCTTCAGTATCCTGAAGGAACAAATGGTGTATGAACCAATTGTTGATCACCGGTTACAATGGAATTGTATCTCCTTACGTTGCTCCAGTGCCTCATGAATTAGACCTTTAGGTCTAAGGCTCTGGGTGTGGTACCCTAAGAAAATCACCTGCTTCGCTTTGCGCACACTTGCAATATCCCAGGCCATACACAAATCTAATGATTTATGTGGTGCATATGTATTCGGTGCCCCTTCGTACCAATATTTATGTGTTCAAATAAACAGAAAACCTTAAAAAACTGAAGAATGGATCATTCATAGCATCGCATTGGCTAAACACAGGACACAAAACTGACTTCATTCGGACTAAAAAGAAAGACTAGTCGCCAAAGTCATATATAACATGAACAAAATCAAATAATCTAATTAGTTGGAACATACTCCAATTAGTTGTAACTTAATAGAGAATAAAGAAACAAATTTTCATAAAATGACCTAAGCATTATGGCTACCAACAGTGGCTTACATTACCTTATTGATTATTATGACTATATATTTTCATTTAGTTTTTAACTAGCATAATATATATGAGTATCTCTATGGAGTCCTATAACAACGAAACATTTTTCCAATGATTCCTTGTTTACTATGATTATTTAACTAAAGTCAATTCATGATTAAAACAAATTGAAACAATCTCCAGAAATCTAATGTTTAAAACAATTAACTGTTCATATATACATCTTAAGTGTTTATATTTTCCTTTCAGTTTAATGACACACATTCCAAAACAAATTGAAGTTCCAAGATTTCCAGTTAGTCCAATGTAAGTTGATGCACTTGAATATACCCTACTTTTGTACTTATTTATTTCTAACGTATAGAAATAACGTTAGTTTAATGATATGACTTACTTACGCCTATTACCCATCGTGAAGAAGCACAGGCCACTCACCAGAATTCTCCATCCAACTCTGTCCTAGACAATCCTTTTTAGTTGTTTCCAGTTACTATTCATTCTTTCCATGTCTGCTTCCCATTCCCGACACAGTGTGTCCTTTGGTCTTCCTCTCTTCCGTTTCCCTCCACAATTCCAAGTTAGCGCTTGCCTCGTGATGCAGTCTGATGATTTCCGTAATGTATGTCCTATCCAAATCCAAAGTCTTTTCCTCATTTCCTCTTCAGTCAGAAGTTGGTTTTATTCTCACCCACAGTAGGCTGTACCTAATAATATCCGATCAATGGACATTGAGTATCTTGTGTGGACTATTGTTTATAAATACTTGTACCAATTTGATGATCGTTATGGTAGTTCTCCAAGTTGGACTGTCTTGAATTTCGTGCTGAAGATTGTCACTTTGATATTGGTTGACAGTTGTTTCGAGTTCCATATTTTCTTCAATAGTGGGAATGTTGCCCTTGCTTTGCCAATCCTCACCTTTATATCTGCATCAGATCATCACGTTCATCGATGATGCTTCTCAGATACGTGAAAGATTCTACATCATTCAGAGTTTCTCCATCAAGTGTGATTGCATTGGTGTTTTCCGTGTTGTATTTGAGGATCTTGTTTTTTCCTTTGTATATGTTGAAGCCTACTGATGCAGAGGCTATTGATATACTAGTTTTCTTCATGTGCATTTGTTCGTCCGTATAAGATAGGAGGGCTAGGTCATCTGCGAAGTCCAAATCGTCTAATTGTTTCTGAGCTGTCCACTGTATTCCATGTTTCCTCTTAAATGTCGAGGTCTTCATAGTCCAGTCAACCAGCAGAAGAAGGAGGAAAGGGGAGAGTGATCAGCCTTATTTGACTCCGGTCTTTTAATTATATAACACTGGCGATTTAAGAAAACCAACAGTGTAGTGAATGAGAGCTCATTTGTGGAAAAGCAATTACACTGATGAATGCAAAATCATATAGTGGACTTAGTAAAATATGAAAATCACACATTGAATACATCATTCGCATCTTTCCTGCTGCTAGGCATTCCACATCCGATTAGTGTTACATACTACTTATATTTATCAGCATAAGTAGCATACAAAACAGTTCATGTTCGTCGATTCTTTTATTTTTATGTAGAATAGTATGACGTCTCATGTACCATTTACAATCATGTAACTGAGTGTTTATAAAAGTATAATTATAATGAATTAATTCTCATATGAATATTTCTTTTTTTGGACTATAAAGAGTACAATCAACTGAGCAGGAATTTAATCAAGATTTAACATTAATACGTAAAGAATTACGTGAATTAGATTACTGGAAACCAGCTCCAACTTTAACTGAAACTATATCGTCTGTGAAGTTTTCAAGGAAGTAGTTCAAAAACCCTTTATGTACAATTATATGATATACATTACCAGTAATGATTTTAAATTACGTGTATATATGTATCTGAATTATATTTGAGGAATGGGAAAAATACCGGGTGACTGAAGAGGAAATCAAAATTTAAACAAATGCTAAGGCTCATAAAGCGGTCGGCGTATTAAGTAAATAATCTAGAGTTAGGTAGGGGCGGACATATAAAAAACGTGGTATCAGTTTAAGAAGTTAATAACTTGTGGTGTGAGCCATGTGGATAGTAAATGCAGACTACTTTGTTGGAGTCCGCGTGACTATCATAACCAATGGTTGTGTGTGTGACATAGCTGAGAATTGATTACAATGGTATCGGTGTATGCACTCTCTGTTTTCCCTTAAACTATGAGATTAAAACTGCTTCATATCTTTCTTTCTACGAACTGATTCTTCCTTCCTGTACTATATCTTTATATGCAATCTTTCTTTTATATATTACCACTACTGAATTAACTACTTCTATTAATCCGGTATTCATCTTGTTGTGCTAATGAGTAAGGTGTGGCAACTTGGACCGATGCATATATGTTCCTGGTCCTACGTTGTAGCTGACTGACTGAAGGTAGGTGTTTCAATGGAAATCCAATAATGTTTTATTGGTAGAATTAAATCTACATCTTTTCCCTGAATGTTTCATAGTTAAAATTTGATTTTCGCTTGTTTGATGACATTCTAGGTGGTAATGTATAGGCTAATTTCTTCTATATCTGACTCCAATAAATAGTATCCCGTTAACTGAGTATTTAACGTAGGCTAAATCTCCTAGTAGAATTATGGATTTACTCGAGATTATTCAAAAGCCTGAAAACCAGTTACAGAGATAGTTTATTGTTAAAGATTGGTAAAATCCGCAAGCGTACAGGAAGCAAGCACACAGTGAAACCAAGAGTGTGTATGTGTGTGTTAAAATCCATATATATTTATGAATGTTAATCAAGTATGGATAAATTATTGATTGTCTGTGTATCACAACCAATGGGAGAATAGATTAAACATTGATGTGCAGACATGTGCTCAATCATACACAGAAATTTACATAGTGGATTAAGTATCTAAATTACGGTGAGCTGATAAATAATACAGTAGGTGAATGGGCTTACTACAGTAACTATAAGTGGGCTCCAAGACTCAATTATCGGCCTATTTAGAAATCGTCATTTGGATATACCTGGATTCTAGATGTGCTATTTAAAATCAATACCCATTTGTCCATTAGGCAACGGGACAGGGATGTGATGATGAAAAATGGATGTTCGCGGTTTGAATCGGGCCAGTGAATACGAAGAACTTGCCTAATGGAACTGCGACATCTTGTTTTCAAACAACCGTTGTACAAGCGTTTCAGGATACTAAGCGAATGAACGGTATAAAACCCATTCTGGTCACCGAAAATCACGAGACTCCATCTCCTAATGTCTCTACACAGCCCTTTGGCGATGGTTCCCTAAGACCCATCCTGGCTTGGTTTGATCAATCAAGTGACGTCCCAGACCACAAACAAACACCAGTAAATATTGTTGAAGAAAACAAGAACTATTGTAAATTTGACCCCGAAAACGTATGTATGCATGTACCGCGGTTACAATTATTAACTATCTAAATAATATAATTTCTAATCCTCCATGAATGTCCTATGAACGAAATATCCAAGGGTGATTACTTTACAAAACAAATAATCGTGTTTTTTCCTCAGTTCAAAAGTCATTATTACTTACTTACGCCTGTCGCTCTCAATTGAATATAGGCCGCCCACCAGCATTCTCCAACCCACTCTGTCCTGGGCCTTCCTTTCGACTTCCATCCAATTGTTGTGAATTCTTCTCATAACTGTCTCCATTTCTCGGCGTAATGTGTCCTTTGGTTTCCTCTCCTTCTTTGGCCTTGACGATTCCATGTGAGGGCTTGCCTTGTGACGCAGTTGCCTGCTTTTCTCAATGTGTGTCCTATCCACGTCCAGTGCTTCTTCTTGATTTATTCTTCCACTGGAATCTGGTTTGTTCTCTCCCACAGTAGGTTGTTACTGATAGTGTCTGGTCAACGGATCGGAAGTATTTTGCGTAGACAACTATTATTGAACACTTGTATCTTCTGGATGATGGCATTCGTATTTCTCCAAGTTTCCGTCCAATACAGTAGGACAGTTTTCACATTTGTATTGAAACTTCTGACTTTTGTGTTGGTTGACAGACAGTTGTTTTGAGTTCGAGATGTTTTTCGGTTGTAGATATGCTGGTCTTGCTTTGCCGATTCGCGCCTTCACATCTGCATCAGATTCACCGTGTTCATCAATGATGCTGTCTAGATATGTAAAGGTTTTTACTTCTTCCAAAGATTTATCATCAAGTTTGATTCGATTGGTGCGTGTTGTGTTGTATTGGAGAATTTTGCTTTTCCCTTTTTGTTAACAGTTCTTATAAATTGTTACGTAACATTTATTGATAAACATAACTGAATTATTTATTTTAATTTTAAACAATCTCTATTTTGTTAAGTGAAATATTTAAATCAATAAGTACAGCACTAAAAGAAAATGAGTTTAATTAATAAAAGTATTGGTAATCGATTCACTGAATATGAATTATTATTTTTTATCCTTAGATAGATTATTCGAGTTATTGCTACGGTGATAAGGACACTGAAACAAACAAACAAAAATGAAATGAATTTTAAATTCATAGCACAATCTGATAAATGTATAAATATATGACTAACTGATTGAGATATATATATATACCGATCAGTTAGTTATAAGCAATGTAAAACTTGTGATATATGTGTATTGGCTCAAGTTGACAAACCTTATCAGCAGAGAAAGATGAAATTAAGAAAATGAATGCCGGAATAATAAAAATATTAGTAACGATATCGTTGATAGTAATTATATATTTACTTGAACACATGGATATTGATACAAAGGGGCAATGAATACATATGCGCCAAACAAGTCACTTGATTTGTATGTGAACTGGGAGACTGCCTGGGTGCCCAAACCGAACCAAGTGGTTTACTTAGATAGCCGCACTTAGAGCCTTAGACCTAGAGCTCTAATCCACAAGGCAGTGGAGGAACGTCAGGAGATGGAGTCCTATGGTAGCTGGTGACCAACGATTGATTCATAAACCATTTCTTCCCTTAGAATCCTAAAGCTCATGTACACCACTGGTTTGGAATCATGGTTTTCCAACTCCCCTAGGTGGACGCTCTCTGTCCACTAATACCAGGATAATAAAAGTAGCAACAATATTATTGTTAGTAGAAAACAGTATGGCTAGATAGTATATTTCAAGGAGAAAGAATGAATTCGTTGATCTAAGATAAAAAAAGATATGTATAATTTTTCGTTTTTAAAAGAAAAATTAAAAGAAGAATATGCCAACATAAATGTTAAATCTATTTGAATATTGCACAAGTTAGCTTTCAACTAAATTTCAAGTTTCTTATTCTAAAAGGTGAATGAGTACATGTAGTTAACAGAGATAATTACTTAATTACAATAAAACTAGAATAAGAAGATTAATGACAACATTTTTAGGGTACTAAAATGTTCAGAACTGGCCTGCGTCAACACCTGAAATAAGGATAGAGGTTGAAGTAGTCGAACGCGTTGACAAAGTCACTTATATTTGAAGTCTGTTCAGCCCAAATTGGTTGGTGTCTGACGAAATATCAGCACGGATTCAAAAAACTCGTTTAGATTTTACCAACTTACGTCACCTATGTCGAAGGCGAAATATCCGTTTATCAATTAAGGGACGAGTATACTGCACAGCAGTTCGTTCTCTTTTACTTCAAGGCTGCGAAACGTGGCCACTAAGAGCAGAAGATACTCGTAAACTACTAGTATTTGATCACAGATGTCTTAGAAATATTACTCGCATCTGCTGGGATCACCGAACAAGTAATGGTGAGGTTGGACTCAGGGTATTAGAGAATGATGGTAAATCAGTTGACGAGGTTGTGAATCTTCATCGACTGAGATGGTTGGGTCACGTGTTGTGTATGCCTGCCTGGACACCGATCACCATGACGCGCAATGCTGACTAGTGTTGGCGATTGCTGGAAGAATGTTAGGGGTGGCCAAACCACAACGTGGTATCAGTCCAAGAAGTTAATAACTGCTGGTCTGAGCCAGCACCTAACTAGTATAAATAAGAAAAGAAACTGAATCTAAAATATGTCGAACTGACATTCGGGAACTTTGCTTAATCAAGTGGTTTATGGAAATTTGTTGATCAATAGTTGTAGTTATAGTCGGAAAGTAGCCAGAGGAAATCGAAATGATCCATAGAGATGGAAATAAATTAAACAATTTTATAAAACCGTTTTTTCTGGAGTTTCATCGAATTGCTATTATTCAGTATTTATCCTTACAGTACAGATGTATACTGAACTTCAGTTCGTGAAGACGTCTACCATAAAAGTGGACTCGATTACTAAGGTTCATTAAATTAGTTCATGGAGGCTGAAGCTAATGGAATCAGAGTTCGAGTTTATTTAGCTCCTATTAATTTCAAGTACCGTTGAATTTAACGTAACTTACTTGGTTACGCCTGTTACTCCTAATGGATCATTGGCCGCCAACCTGCATTCTCCAACCCACTCTGTCTTGGGCCTTCTTTTCTAGTTCCATCCAATTCTTGTTCATTTTCCTCATGTTTATTTCCATTTCCTGGGGTAATGTGTTCTTTGATCTTTCTCTTTTCCTTTGGCCTTGAGGATTCCATGTGAGGGCTTGTCTTGTGACGCAGTTGGGTGTTCTCCTCAATCTGTGTCCTATCCACTTCCGGCGCTTCTTCTCGATTTCTCCCCCCGCTGGAATCTGTTTTGTTCTCTCCTACAGTAGATTGTTGCTGATTGTGTCTGGCCAATGGATCTGAAGTATTTGCGTAGACAACTGTTAATAAACACTTGTATCTTCTGGATGATGGCATTCGTATTTCTCCAAGTTTCCGTCCAATACAGTAGGACAGTTTTCACATTTGTATTGAAACTTCTGACTTTTGTGTTGGTTGACAGACAGTTGTTTTGAGTTCGAGATGTTTTTCGGTTGTAGATATGCTGGTCTTGCTTTGCCGATTCGCGCCTTCACATCTGCATCAGATTCACCGTGTTCATCAATGATGCTGTCTAGATATGTAAAGGTTTTTACTTCTTCCAAAGATTTATCATCAAGTTTGATTCGATTGGTGCGTGTTGTGTTGTATTGGAGAATTTTGCTTTTCCCTTTTTGTTAACAGTTCTTATAAATTGTTACGTAACATTTATTGATAAACATAACTGAATTATTTATTTTAATTTTAAACAATCTCTATTTTGTTAAGTGAAATATTTAAATCAATAAGTACAGCACTAAAAGAAAATGAGTTTAATTAATAAAAGTATTGGTAATCGATTCACTGAATATGAATTATTATTTTTTATCCTTAGATAGATTATTCGAGTTATTGCTACGGTGATAAGGACACTGAAACAAACAAACAAAAATGAAATGAATTTTAAATTCATAGCACAATCTGATAAATGTATAAATATATGACTAACTGATTGAGATATATATATATACCGATCAGTTAGTTATAAGCAATGTAAAACTTGTGATATATGTGTATTGGCTCAAGTTGACAAACCTTATCAGCAGAGAAAGATGAAATTAAGAAAATGAATGCCGGAATAATAAAAATATTAGTAACGATATCGTTGATAGTAATTATATATTTACTTGAACACATGGATATTGATACAAAGGGGCAATGAATACATATGCGCCAAACAAGTCACTTGATTTGTATGTGAACTGGGAGACTGCCTGGGTGCCCAAACCGAACCAAGTGGTTTACTTAGATAGCCGCACTTAGAGCCTTAGACCTAGAGCTCTAATCCACAAGGCAGTGGAGGAACGTCAGGAGATGGAGTCCTATGGTAGCTGGTGACCAACGATTGATTCATAAACCATTTCTTCCCTTAGAATCCTAAAGCTCATGTACACCACTGGTTTGGAATCATGGTTTTCCAACTCCCCTAGGTGGACGCTCTCTGTCCACTAATACCAGGATAATAAAAGTAGCAACAATATTATTGTTAGTAGAAAACAGTATGGCTAGATAGTATATTTCAAGGAGAAAGAATGAATTCGTTGATCTAAGATAAAAAAAGATATGTATAATTTTTCGTTTTTAAAAGAAAAATTAAAAGAAGAATATGCCAACATAAATGTTAAATCTATTTGAATATTGCACAAGTTAGCTTTCAACTAAATTTCAAGTTTCTTATTCTAAAAGGTGAATGAGTACATGTAGTTAACAGAGATAATTACTTAATTACAATAAAACTAGAATAAGAAGATTAATGACAACATTTTTAGGGTACTAAAATGTTCAGAACTGGCCTGCGTCAACACCTGAAATAAGGATAGAGGTTGAAGTAGTCGAACGCGTTGACAAAGTCACTTATATTTGAAGTCTGTTCAGCCCAAATTGGTTGGTGTCTGACGAAATATCAGCACGGATTCAAAAAACTCGTTTAGATTTTACCAACTTACGTCACCTATGTCGAAGGCGAAATATCCGTTTATCAATTAAGGGACGAGTATACTGCACAGCAGTTCGTTCTCTTTTACTTCAAGGCTGCGAAACGTGGCCACTAAGAGCAGAAGATACTCGTAAACTACTAGTATTTGATCACAGATGTCTTAGAAATATTACTCGCATCTGCTGGGATCACCGAACAAGTAATGGTGAGGTTGGACTCAGGGTATTAGAGAATGATGGTAAATCAGTTGACGAGGTTGTGAATCTTCATCGACTGAGATGGTTGGGTCACGTGTTGTGTATGCCTGCCTGGACACCGATCACCATGACGCGCAATGCTGACTAGTGTTGGCGATTGCTGGAAGAATGTTAGGGGTGGCCAAACCACAACGTGGTATCAGTCCAAGAAGTTAATAACTGCTGGTCTGAGCCAGCACCTAACTAGTATAAATAAGAAAAGAAACTGAATCTAAAATATGTCGAACTGACATTCGGGAACTTTGCTTAATCAAGTGGTTTATGGAAATTTGTTGATCAATAGTTGTAGTTATAGTCGGAAAGTAGCCAGAGGAAATCGAAATGATCCATAGAGATGGAAATAAATTAAACAATTTTATAAAACCGTTTTTTCTGGAGTTTCATCGAATTGCTATTATTCAGTATTTATCCTTACAGTACAGATGTATACTGAACTTCAGTTCGTGAAGACGTCTACCATAAAAGTGGACTCGATTACTAAGGTTCATTAAATTAGTTCATGGAGGCTGAAGCTAATGGAATCAGAGTTCGAGTTTATATAGCTCCTATTAATTTCAAGTACCGTTGAATTTAACGTAACTTACTTGGTTACGCCTGTTACTCCTAATGGATCATTGGCCGCCAACCTGCATTCTCCAACCCACTCTGTCTTGGGCCTTCTTTTCTAGTTCCATCCAATTCTTGTTCATTTTCCTCATGTTTATTTCCATTTCCTGGGGTAATGTGTTCTTTGATCTTTCTCTTTTCCTTTGGCCTTGAGGATTCCATGTGAGGGCTTGTCTTGTGACGCAGTTGGGTGTTCTCCTCAATCTGTGTCCTATCCACTTCCGGCGCTTCTTCTCGATTTCTCCCCCCGCTGGAATCTGTTTTGTTCTCTCCTACAGTAGATTGTTGCTGATTGTGTCTGGCCAATGGATCTGAAGTATTTGCGTAGACAACTGTTAATAAACACTTGTATCTTCTGGATGATGGCTTTCGTAGTTCTCCAGATTTCTGCGCCATACAATAGAACTGTCTTGACATTTGTATTGAAAATCCTGACCTTGGTGTTGGTTGACAATTGCTTTGAGTTCCAGATGTTTCTCAGTTGTAAATATGCTGCTCTTGCTTTGCCGATCCGCGCCCTCACATCTGCATCAGATCCACCGTGTTCATCAATGATGCTGCCCAGATATGTAAAGGTTTTTACATCTTCCAAAATCTTCTCCGTCAATTGTGATTGGATTGGTGCATTCTGTGTTGTATCGGAGAATCCTGCTTTTTCCTTTGTGTATATTGAGACCTATTTCTGCTGAGGCTGCTACTACACTGGTCGTCTTCTCCTGCATTTGTTGTTGCGTTTGGGATAGAAGGGCCAGATCATCTGCGAAGTCTAGATCGTCCAATTGCATCCTAGTTGTCCATTGTATCCCGTGTTTCCTTTCAGATGTTGACGTCTTCATGATCCAATCGATCTCCAGGAGAAAGAGAAAGGGTGAGAGTAAGCAATCTTGCCTAACACCGGTCTCCACTTCGAAGGACTTTGTCAAGTGTCCTCCATGCACGATTTTGCAGTGTAATCCATCATATGAACTCTGTATGATATTGACTATCTTCTGAGGAACGCCGTAGTGTCGAAGAAGTTTCCATAGTGTTGTTCTGTCCACGCTATCAAATGCCTTTTCGTAGTCAATGAAGTTGATGTAGAGTGATGAATTCCATTCAATTGATTGTTCCACAATGATCCGTACACGATCTATTCTTACGGAATCCTGCCTGTTGGTCACGAAGTTGGGCGTCTACGCAGTCCTTCATCCTGTTTAACAATACTCTGTTGAAGACTTTTCCTGGTATTGAGAGAAGAGTGATGCCCCTGTAGTTATCACAGTTGCTGAGATCGCCTTTCCTCGGTATTTTGATCAGAAGTCCTTCTTTCCAGTCTGTTCGTACTTGTTCCTCATCCCAAATATTATTGAAGAGAATGTGGAGTATCCTTGCACTTGCCGCTACGTCTGCTTTCAGTGCCTCGGTTGGAATGTTGTCTGGTCCTGCTGCTTTCCCACTCTTGATTTGTCTGATGGCCATGCTGATTTCTTCAATTGTTAGTGGGCCAACATTGATTGGGAGGTCCGTGGGTGCTGCTTCGATGTTGGGTGGGTTCAGTGGAGCTGGTCGATTCAAGAGTTCTTTGAAATGTTCTACCCACCTGTTTTGTTGCTCTTCAATGTTGGTGATTACCTCGCCTTCCTTGCTTTTCACTGGTCGTTCTGGTTTGTGGCGATTTCCAGAGAGTTTCTTTGTTATATCATACAGTTGTCTCATATTTCCTTCTCTTGCAGCCTTTTCCGTCGTCTTTGCAAGATCTTCCACGTATTTACGTTTGTCGGTTCTGATGCTCTTCTTTACCTGTTTGTTTACTACTGTGTATTCAGCTTGTGCCTTGGCTTTTTCTGCTCTTGTTCGACTGACTTTGATTGCTGCTTTCTTATTCCTCCTTTCTTGAATCTCATCCAGGGTATCAACAGTGATCCATTCCTTGTGATGGTGCTTCTTGTGACGCAGGACCTCATGACATGTTGAAGTGATTGCCTCTTTGATCCCCTTCCAGTTGCTCTCCACAGTAGTTCCTTCTCCATTGAGTAGATCATGAAAGATTTAGATGGTGGTTGGAGGTAGTCAACAGGAAACCCTGGACCCGGGTTTCGTGCTACTTGGCACTCGTCAGCAAGGTGTACCTGTAATCTTGAGGGAACTGGTGCTCCCTGGCGGACTCGATCTCATGTCACCCAGCTTCACAGTGAGAGACGTTACCACTGAGCTATCCGAGCCGTGATTTACCTCCTGTAGGACTGAGATGTAATCAAAATTGATTGATCACTGGATGGTGATCAATGTTATGCGTGTCTAGTCCTTATTAGTGCAGATCGAATGCTATCGATCATATTGCAATCCGTCAGGGAGCACCAGTTCCCTCAAGATTACAGGTACACCTTGCTGACGAGTGCCAAGTAGCACGAAACCCGGGTCCAGGGTTTCCTGTTGACTACCTCCAACCACCATCTAAATCTCAATACATAGTGCACGCAGTGTCAAGTCACCTAGACTGGTGGACACATTGCAACATGATCGATAGCATTCGATCTGCACTAATAAGGACTAGACACGCATGACATTGATCACCATCCAGTGATCAATCAATTGTGAGATCATGAAAGGCCTGGAACTTATTGCTGAGGGCTAACTTGAATTTGTTGAGTTTGTTAGTATCCTGAAGAAAGGCCGTATTGAACTTTTGTAATATTGTCCGTCCCATTGTTCAGTGCTTCTTGAGTTTCAATTTCATCTTGACGACCAGCAAGTGATGATCTGAGGCTATATCAGTTACTCTCTTGGTTCTTACGTCCTGAACGTTTTGTTGATGCAAATATGGTCGATTTGGTTTTGCGTGGTGTGATCCGGTGAAGTCCATGTGGTTTTGTGAATGCGTTTGTGTGGGAATATGGTGCCGTCTATGACCAGTTTATTGAAGGTACATAGGCTTGCGAATCTCTCACCATTTTCGTTCCTTTCTCCCAGTCCTTGTCGTCCCATGATGTCTTCATATCCAGTGTTGACCGTTCCAACCTTGGCATTGAAGTCACCCATCAGAATAGTCAGGTCCTTTGTTGGGCACTTCTCGATGATTGACTGCAGCCTATCGTAGAATTGATCTTTAGCGTCTTCATTGTAATTGTTGGTAGGCGCATATCATTGGATGATGTTCATTGAAATGCCCTCTTTCTTTGTTTTGAATGATGATGATCCTTGGTCCATGGGATTCCCATCCTGTAAGTGCATTTTGTGCTTGTTTGGACAGCATCAGTGCGACTCCTTGTGTATGTGGAGCATTTTCTTCTTCATGGCCGGAGTATAACAGAAGCTCTCCTGAAGTTAGTCGTTGTTGTCCAACTTGCATCCAATGTGTTTCACTGATCCCAAGCAACTCTAAGTTTTATCTTCTCATTTCTGCAGCAATTTTGAGGGCTCTCCCGGTGCCCCACATTGTACGAACATTCCATGTACCTAAATAAATGATCGCTCTGGTTGTCGGAAGGGGCATGGGCCCCGTAACTTCCGAAGGAATTCGGCTTTCATCATGAGGCGTCATAATTCTTCTAAATGAAGACCTTCTGACTCCCGGGGCAGAGTTTAAAAGGTTTGAATAATTTTTTATGGTTAGCGTTTTTTAGCGAGTTAGTTTTCTATGGGATGGGGACACTAACCCCATGCCCAACCCTCCTCCTATATTCGGGCTTGGAACCGGCAGTAGCCCCCGGAGTGACTCCAGGTGGAGTTAAATTTAATATGGTACATTATATATACTCCTCATTTTGGAAAGAGTTTTTACTCACATGATGTGTTCAATTTCAGGCATAAATCATTTTCACAGAAAAATATCCCAAGTAAATAATGTACAAGTTCAATAGCAGTATCACTTTTCGAGAAGTTATATGTCGGTAAACATCCGCATTCAGAACTCACAGTCTGAACAAGTTCAGAAAATTAACATAAAATTGGGAGCCTAGTAGGAAACACAATAGATTGAGAGGCGCAGTCACCATTGCCTTCAGTGGGTTTAATACTCATAACGGAACCACTTGAACACAAGTGTTCACTGTTATAGTTGAAAGGCAGCAGATTAGGGAGAGTCATTTTTTCGAATCAGCACCTGTGATGAAAATTACTGTGTGAATAATGACCAATGTCGTTGAAGGACAGTGACGACAATCTGGATGCTGATTGGTTGAATAATTAGACTGGATTTCGTCCAATTACAGAATGACTTTGGATTGTTGTTTTTTCACCCCGTCGCCAACTGTTATAACTGTGAGACGGCAGCAGATTTGAGGGGAGCGAATTATCGATCGGACCAAAGACGCGCAAACACGTAGAACGACCTAGGGTTCTGATTGGCCCCGCTTCCCTGTCTAGCCCAGCGTTGAGTCCAGAACGCAAGTCACAGCCTCGGATATATGAATCATTATATTTCAAACATACTTTGTTTATATACCAGTCAACCAGACCACAACGTACCATAAAATAGAAAATAACATTGTACAATATTGACCAGTAGGAAAATAACACGTGAAATAAGTACTGACCAATAAGAAAATCATACCATGTCCAAGTCCAAGAATAGCATTAGACTTAATAGGATAATTTCTGGGATATTTTCCTGAATATCCCAACACCTCCCTTTTTTGGAGATCCGGAGTTGATGTCCGGATTTCAAATTTTTCTCGCGTCTATCCTCCCCCTCGAAATAATGTTGGATCCTCATATACCCAAGTAACAGTTAGTGTGACTCTATTTAAAGCATATTTCCCGCATTGAGTAGAGAGTCCACTAGAGCTGACTAGATGGTGAGGATCAGCGACAGTAGATATGAGGTCATTAGAGTTTGATTCTTGTGAAACATTTCCATCAGATCTCTTCAAAATTCCATTAGTGGATAATACGTCACTAAAATAAACAGCATCTATCAAAATTGTATTAGATTTCTGACCATTGTTTGATGTATGGGACACATTTTTTGGCAAAACAAGAGGATCTTTTCGTCAGCTGGATATGCTACTGTCTGTACATGCTGTTTCGGGGATGATGGAGTTTGACTCCATTACCGGGCATGTTTCTGGAATAGAAAGTACTGGACCACCGGGCGCATCATGGACGACTGTTTCGTTTGAAGTACAGTTCATCGAGGATTCATGGAGGCTGCTGTCATTTTCCAGCTCACTGTGTAATTCAGATATCAATCCATCCACTTCCGTCGCATCTTCATAGCGTGACTGATTTAACAGCTGCGTGCGGAATTTGACTAATAACTCCAAATGTCGTTCAAAGAGCAGCTGTAATCGATCGGAAGGGAGAGTCATTTTTTCGAATCAGCACCTGTGATGACAACTACTGTGTGAATAATGACCAATGTCGTTGAAGGACAGTGACGACAATCTGGATGCTGATTGGTTGAATAATTAGACTGGATTTCGTCCAATTACAGAATGACTTTGGATTGTTGTTTTTTTCACCCCGTCGCCAACTGTTATAACTGTGAGACGGCAGCAGATTTGAGGGGAGCGAATTATCGATCGGACCAAAGACGCGCAAACACGTAGAACGACCTAGGGTTCTGATTGGCCCCGCTTCCCTGTCTAGCCCAGCGTTGAGTCCAGAACGCAAGTCACAGCCTCGGATATATGAATCATTATATTTCAAACATACTTTGTTTATATACCAGTCAACCAGACCACAACGTACCATAAAATAGAAAATAACATTGTACAATATTGACCAGTAGGAAAATAACACGTGAAATAAGTACTGACCAATAAGAAAATCATACCATGTCCAAGTCCAAGAATAGCATTAGACTTAATAGGATAATTTCTGGGATATTTTCCTGAATATCCCAACACCTCCCTTTTTTGGAGATCCGGAGTTGATGTCCGGATTTCAAATTTTTCTCGCGTCTATCCTCCCCCTCGAAATAATGTTGGATCCTCATATACCCAAGTAACAGTTAGTGTGACTCTATTTAAAGCATATTTCCCGCATTGAGTAGAGAGTCCACTAGAGCTGACTAGATGGTGAGGATCAGCGACAGTAGATATGAGGTCATTAGAGTTTGATTCTTGTGAAACATTTCCATCAGATCTCTTCAAAATTCCATTAGTGGATAATACGTCACTAAAATAAACAGCATCTATCAAAATTGTATTAGATTTCTGACCATTGTTTGATGTATGGGACACATTTTTTGGCAAAACAAGAGGATCTTTTCGTCAGCTGGATATGCTACTGTCTGTACATGCTGTTTCGGGGATGATGGAGTTTGACTCCATTACCGGGCATGTTTCTGGAATAGAAAGTACTGGACCACCGGGCGCATCATGGACGACTGTTTCGTTTGAAGTACAGTTCATCGAGGATTCATGGAGGCTGCTGTCATTTTCCAGCTCACTGTGTAATTCAGATATCAATCCATCCACTTCCGTCGCATCTTCATAGCGTGACTGATTTAACAGCTGCGTGCGGAATTTGACTAATAACTCCAAATGTCGTTCAAAGAGCAGCTGTAATCGATCGGAAGGGAGAGTCATTTTTTCGAATCAGCACCTGTGATGAAAATTACTGTGTGAATAATGACCAATGTCGTTGAAGGACAGTGACGACAATCTGGATGCTGATTGGTTGAATAATTAGACTGGATTTCGTCCAATTACAGAATGACTTTGGATTGTTGTTTTTTTCACCCCGTCGCCAACTGTTATAACTGTGAGACGGCAGTAGATTTGAGGGGAGCGAATTATCGATCGGACCAAAGACGCGCAAACACGTAGAACGACCTAGGGTTCTGATTGGCCCCGCTTCCCTGTCTAGCCCAGCGTTGAGTCCAGAACGCAAGTCACAGCCTCGGATATATGAATCATTATATTTCAAACATACTTTGTTTATATACCAGTCAACCAGACCACAACGTACCATAAAATAGAAAATAACATTGTACAATATTGACCAGTAGGAAAATAACACGTGAAATAAGTACTGACCAATAAGAAAATCATACCATGTCCAAGTCCAAGAATAGCATTAGACTTAATAGGATAATTTCTGGGATATTTTCCTGAATATCCCAACACCTCCCTTTTTTGGAGATCCGGAGTTGATGTCCGGATTTCAAATTTTTCTCGCGTCTATCCTCCCCCTCGAAATAATGTTGGATCCTCATATACCCAAGTAACAGTTAGTGTGACTCTATTTAAAGCATATTTCCCGCATTGAGTAGAGAGTCCACTAGAGCTGACTAGATGGTGAGGATCAGCGACAGTAGATATGAGGTCATTAGAGTTTGATTCTTGTGAAACATTTCCATCAGATCTCTTCAAAATTCCATTAGTGGATAATACGTCACTAAAATAAACAGCATCTATCAAAATTGTATTAGATTTCTGACCATTGTTTGATGTATGGGACACATTTTTTGGCAAAACAAGAGGATCTTTTCGTCAGCTGGATATGCTACTGTCTGTACATGCTGTTTCGGGGATGATGGAGTTTGACTCCATTACCGGGCATGTTTCTGGAATAGAAAGTACTGGACCACCGGGCGCATCATGGACGACTGTTTCGTTTGAAGTACAGTTCATCGAGGATTCATGGAGGCTGCTGTCATTTTCCAGCTCACTGTGTAATTCAGATATCAATCCATCCACTTCCGTCGCATCTTCATAGCGTGACTGATTTAACAGCTGCGTGCGGAATTTGACTAATAACTCCAAATGTCGTTCAAAGAGCAGCTGTAATCGATCGGAAGGGAGAGTCATTTTTTCGAATCAGCACCTGTGATGAAAATTACTGTGTGAATAATGACCAATGTCGTTGAAGGACAGTGACGACAATCTGGATGCTGATTGGTTGAATAATTAGACTGGATTTCGTCCAATTACAGAATGACTTTGGATTGTTGTTTTGTTCACCCCGTCGCCAACTGTTATAACTGTGAGACGGTAGTAGATTTGAGGGGAGCGAATTATCGATCGGACCAAAGACGCGCAAACACGTAGAACGACCTAGGGTTCTGATTGGCCCCGCTTCCCTGTCTAGCCCAGCGTTGAGTCCAGAACGCAAGTCACAGCCTCGGATATATGAATCATTATATTTCAAACATACTTTGTTTATATACCAGTCAACCAGACCACAACGTACCATAAAATAGAAAATAACATTGTACAATATTGACCAGTAGGAAAATAACACGTGAAATAAGTACTGACCAATAAGAAAATCATACCATGTCCAAGTCCAAGAATAGCATTAGACTTAATAGGATAATTTCTGGGATATTTTCCTGATTATCCCAACACCTCCCTTTTTTGGAGATCCGGAGTTGATGTCCGGATTTCAAATTTTTCTCGCGTCTATCCTCCCCCTCGAAATAATGTTGGATCCTCATATACCCAAGTAACAGTTAGTGTGACTCTATTTAAAGCATATTTCCCGCATTGAGTAGAGAGTCCACTAGAGCTGACTAGATGGTGAGGATCAGCGACAGTAGATATGAGGTCATTAGAGTTTGATTCTTGTGAAACATTTCCATCAGATCTCTTCAAAATTCCATTAGTGGATAATACGTCACTAAAATAAACAGCATCTATCAAAATTGTATTAGATTTCTGACCATTGTTTGATGTATGGGACACATTTTTTGGCAAAACAAGAGGATCTTTTCGTCAGCTGGATATGCTACTGTCTGTACATGCTGTTTCGGGGATGATGGAGTTTGACTCCATTACCGGGCATGTTTCTGGAATAGAAAGTACTGGACCACCGGGCGCATCATGGACGACTGTTTCGTTTGAAGTACAGTTCATCGAGGATTCATGGAGGCTGCTGTCATTTTCCAGCTCACTGTGTAATTCAGATATCAATCCATCCACTTCCGTCGCATCTTCATAGCGTGACTGATTTAACAGCTGCGTGCGGAATTTGACTAATAACTCCAAATGTCGTTCAAAGAGCAGCTGTAATCGATCGGAAGGGAGAGTCATTTTTTCGAATCAGCACCTGTGATGAAAATTACTGTGTGAATAATGACCAATGTCGTTGAAGGACAGTGACGACAATCTGGATGCTGATTGGTTGAATAATTAGACTGGATTTCGTCCAATTACAGAATGACTTTGGATTGTTGTTTTGTTCACCCCGTCGCCAACTGTTATAACTGTGAGACGGCAGCAGATTTGAGGGGAGCGAATTATCGATCGGACCAAAGACGCGCAAACACGTAGAACGACCTAGGGTTCTGATTGGCCCCGCTTCCCTGTCTAGCCCAGCGTTGAGTCCAGAACGCAAGTCACAGCCTCGGATATATGAATCATTATATTTCAAACATACTTTGTTTATATACCAGTCAACCAGACCACAACGTACCATAAAATAGAAAATAACATTGTACAATATTGACCAGTAGGAAAATAACACGTGAAATAAGTACTGACCAATAAGAAAATCATACCATGTCCAAGTCCAAGAATAGCATTAGACTTAATAGGATAATTTCTGGGATATTTTCCTGATTATCCCAACACCTCCCTTTTTTGGAGATCCGGAGTTGATGTCCGGATTTCAAATTTTTCTCGCGTCTATCCTCCCCCTCGAAATAATGTTGGATCCTCATATACCCAAGTAACAGTTAGTGTGACTCTATTTAAAGCATATTTCCCGCATTGAGTAGAGAGTCCACTAGAGCTGACTAGATGGTGAGGATCAGCGACAGTAGATATGAGGTCATTAGAGTTTGATTCTTGTGAAACATTTCCATCAGATCTCTTCAAAATTCCATTAGTGAATAATACGTCACTAAAATAAACAGCATCTATCAAAATTGTATTAGATTTCTGACCATTGTTTGATGTATGGGACACATTTTCTGGCAAATCAAGAGGATCTTTTCGTGAGCTGGATATGCTACTGTCTGTACATGCTATTTCGGGGATGATGGAGTTTGACTCCATTACCGGGCATGTTTCTGGAATAGAAAGTACTGGACCACCGGGCGCATCATGGACGACTGTTTCGTTTGAAGTACAGTTCATCGAGGATTCATGGAGGCTGCTGTCATTTTCCAGCTCACTGTGTAATTCAGATATCAATCCATCCACTTCCGTCGCATCTTCATAGCGTGACTGATTTAACAGCTGCGTGCGGAATTTGACTAATAACTCCAAATGTCGTTCAAAGAGCAGCTGTAATCGATCGGAAGGGAGAGTCATTTTTTCGAATCAGCACCTGTGATGAAAATTACTGTGTGAATAATGACCAATGTCGTTGAAGGACAGTGACGACAATCTGGATGATGATTGGTTGAATAATTAGACTAGATTTCGTCCAATTACAGAATGACTTTGGATTGTTGTTTTTTTCACCCCGTCGCCAACTGTTATAACTGTGAGACGGTAGTAGATTTGAGGGGAGCGAATTATCGATCGGACCAAAGACGCGCAAACACGTAGAACGACCTAGGGTTCTGATTGGCCCCGCTTCCCTGTCTAGCCCAGCGTTGAGTCCAGAACGCAAGTCACAGCCTCGGATATATGAATCATTATATTTCAAACATACTTTGTTTATATACCAGTCAACCAGACCACAACGTACCATAAAATAGAAAATAACATTGTACAATATTGACCAGTAGGAAAATAACACGTGAAATAAGTACTGACCAATAAGAAAATCATACCATGTCCAAGTCCAAGAATAGCATTAGACTTAATAGGATAATTTCTGGGATATTTTCCTGAATATGCCAACACCTCCCTTTTTTGGAGATCCGGAGTTGATGTCCGGATTTCAAATTTTTCTCGCGTCTATCCTCCCCCTCGAAATAATGTTGGATCCTCATATACCCAAGTAACAGTTAGTGTGACTCTATTTAAAGCATATTTCCCGCATTGAGTAGAGAGTCCACTAGAGCTGACTAGATGGTGAGGATCAGCGACAGTAGATATGAGGTCATTAGAGTTTGATTCTTGTGAAACATTTCCATCAGATCTCTTCAAAATTCCATTAGTAGATAATACGTCACTAAAATAAACAGCATCTATCAAAATTGTATTAGATTTCTGACCATTGTTTGATGTATGGGACACATTTTCTGGCAAAACAAGAGGATCGTTTCGTGAGCTGGATATGCTACTGTCTGTACATGCTGTTTCGGGGATGATGGAGTTTGACTCCATTACCGGGCATGTTTCTGGAATAGAAAGTATTGGACCACCGGGCGCATCATGGACGACTGTTTCGTTTGAAGTACAGTTCATCGAGGATTCATGGAGGCTGCTGTCATTTTCCAGCTCACTGTGTAACTCAGATATCAATCCGTCCACTTCCGTCGCATCTTCATAGCGTGACTGATTTAGCAGCTGCGTGCGGAATTTGACTAATAACTCCAAATGTCGTTCAAAGAGCAGCTGTAATCGATCGGAAGGGAGAGTCATTTTTTCGAATCAGCACCTGTGATGAAAATTACTGTGTGAATAATGACCAATGTCGTTGAAGGACAGTGACGACAATCTGGATGCTGATTGGTTGAATAATTAGACTGGATTTCGTCCAATTACAGAATGACTTTGGATTGTTGTTTTTTTCACCCCGTCGCCAACTGTTATAACTGTGAGACGGCAGCAGATTTGAGGGGAGCGAATTATCGATCGGACCAA
This sequence comes from Schistosoma margrebowiei, assembly GCA_944470205.2. NCBI lineage: Eukaryota > Metazoa > Platyhelminthes > Trematoda > Strigeidida > Schistosomatidae > Schistosoma > Schistosoma margrebowiei. Next base: position 7,729,070 of record OX104028.1, read on the forward strand.
AGACGCGCAAACACGTAGAACGACCTAGGGTTCTGATTGGCCCCGCTTCCCTGTCTAGCCCAGCGTTGAGTCCAGAACGCAAGTCACAGCCTCGGATATATGAATCATTATATTTCAAACATACTTTGTTTATATACCAGTCAACCAGACCACAACGTACCATAAAATAGAAAATAACATTGTACAATATTGACCAGTAGGAAAATAACACGTGAAATAAGTACTGACCAATAAGAAAATCATACCATGTCCAAGTCCAAGAATAGCATTAGACTTAATAGGATAATTTCTGGGATATTTTCCTGAATATGCCAACACCTCCCTTTTTTGGAGATCCGGAGTTGATGTCCGGATTTCAAATTTTTCTCGCGTCTATCCTCCCCCTCGAAATAATGTTGGATCCTCATATACCCAAGTAACAGTTAGTGTGACTCTATTTAAAGCATATTTCCCGCATTGAGTAGAGAGTCCACTAGAGCTGACTAGATGGTGAGGATCAGCGACAGTAGATATGAGGTCATTAGAGTTTGATTCTTGTGAAACATTTCCATCAGATCTCTTCAAAATTCCATTAGTGGATAATACGTCACTAAAATAAACAGCATCTATCAAAATTGTATTAGATTTCTGACCATTGTTTGATGTATGGGACACATTTTTTGGCAAAACAAGAGGATCTTTTCGTCAGCTGGATATGCTACTGTCTGTACATGCTGTTTCGGGGATGATGGAGTTTGACTCCATTACCGGGCATGTTTCTGGAATAGAAAGTACTGGACCACCGGGCGCATCATGGACGACTGTTTCGTTTGAAGTACAGTTCATCGAGGATTCATGGAGGCTGCTGTCATTTTCCAGCTCACTGTGTAATTCAGATATCAATCCATCCACTTCCGTCGCATCTTCATAGCGTGACTGATTTAACAGCTGCGTGCGGAATTTGACTAATAACTCCAAATGTCGTTCAAAGAGCAGCTGTAATCGATCGGAAGGGAGAGTCATTTTTTCGAATCAGCACCTGTGATGAAAATTACTGTGTGAATAATGACCAATGTCGTTGAAGGACAGTGACGACAATCTGGATGCTGATTGGTTGAATAATTAGACTGGATTTCGTCCAATTACAGAATGACTTTGGATTGTTGTTTTGTTCACCCCGTCGCCAACTGTTATAACTGTGAGACGGTAGTAGATTTGAGGAGAGCGAATTATCGATCGGACCAAAGACGCGCAAACACGTAGAACGACCTAGGGTTCTGATTGGCCCCGCTTCCCTGTCTAGCCCAGCGTTGAGTCCAGAACGCAAGTCACAGCCTCGGATATATGAATCATTATATTTCAAACATACTTTGTTTATATACCAGTCAACCAGACCACAACGTACCATAAAATAGAAAATAACATTGTACAATATTGACCAGTAGGAAAATAACACGTGAAATAAGTACTGACCAATAAGAAAATCATACCATGTCCAAGTCCAAGAATAGCATTAGACTTAATAGGATAATTTCTGGGATATTTTCCTGAATATGCCAACACCTCCCTTTTTTGGAGATCCGGAGTTGATGTCCGGATTTCAAATTTTTCTCGCGTCTATCCTCCCCCTCGAAATAATGTTGGATCCTCATATACCCAAGTAACAGTTAGTGTGACTCTATTTAAAGCATATTTCCCGCATTGAGTAGAGAGTCCACTAGAGCTGACTAGATGGTGAGGATCAGCGACAGTAGATATGAGGTCATTAGAGTTTGATTCTTGTGAAACATTTCCATCAGATCTCTTCAAAATTCCATTAGTGGATAATACGTCACTAAAATAAACAGCATCTATCAAAATTGTATTAGATTTCTGACCATTGTTTGATGTATGGGACACATTTTTTGGCAAAACAAGAGGATCTTTTCGTCAGCTGGATATGCTACTGTCTGTACATGCTGTTTCGGGGATGATGGAGTTTGACTCCATTACCGGGCATGTTTCTGGAATAGAAAGTACTGGACCACCGGGCGCATCATGGACGACTGTTTCGTTTGAAGTACAGTTCATCGAGGATTCATGGAGGCTGCTGTCATTTTCCAGCTCACTGTGTAATTCAGATATCAATCCATCCACTTCCGTCGCATCTTCATAGCGTGACTGATTTAACAGCTGCGTGCGGAATTTGACTAATAACTCCAAATGTCGTTCAAAGAGCAGCTGTAATCGATCGGAAGGGAGAGTCATTTTTTCGAATCAGCACCTGTGATGACAACTACTGTGTGAATAATGACCAATGTCGTTGAAGGACAGTGACGACAATCTGGATGCTGATTGGTTGAATAATTAGACTGGATTTCGTCCAATTACAGAATGACTTTGGATTGTTGTTTTTTTCACCCCGTCGCCAACTGTTATAACTGTGAGACGGCAGCAGATTTGAGGGGAGCGAATTATCGATCGGACCAAAGACGCGCAAACACGTAGAACGACCTAGGGTTCTGATTGGCCCCGCTTCCCTGTCTAGCCCAGCGTTGAGTCCAGAACGCAAGTCACAGCCTCGGATATATGAATCATTATATTTCAAACATACTTTGTTAATATACCAGTCAACCAGACCACAACGTACCATAAAATAGAAAATAACATTGTACAATATTGACCAGTAGGAAAATAACACGTGAAATAAGTACTGACCAATAAGAAAATCATACCATGTCCAAGTCCAAGAATAGCATTAGACTTAATAGGATAATTTCTGGGATATTTTCCTGATTATCCCAACAGTCAATACTTTCACTAGAACTCCAGTATATGCCTCTTGAAGCCAGTTAGTATTGAGCATATGTTAATTCATATCAGAAGGGGTTTTTGTGGACATTATATTAATTTTAATCGTTGAGGTCATGAGTAAATGGTTGCTAGACCACTATGGAAAACCTGGAAGGACTGGGCGGCCGTTTCGTCCTAGTATGGGAGTCCTCAGCAGTGCGCATCCACAACGACAAAAAACCTTTTGATAATGATAACTTTTGTTATTATCATTCAGAATTATTAATGTATTGATCAATATCTGATCATTTACTGCATGTTTCGTATGTAATATAGAATAACTAAAATATCCCAAAAGATCTTCTAAATTTGATTAGTACCGATTTATTACATTGACGCTATGACTTCAATTCGTTGAGTATTGATGTAAATTAAGATTAACGCATTCTATCATCAGAAACTAACGTAACGGTTACCAGCAAATATGGGTGGTGATCATTGGTGGAATCCAAGATGAGCATCACTTTATTCAACTTGGGACTCGTTAGCTGAATGTACCTGCATCCAACAAATGATGTTCACTCATGGACTCGAACCCAGTACCATTGGCTTCACACTCCATATGTCATCACATTATCCACTTAGCTATTGACTTCAGATAGCCTGGAATGGACATCAGCTCTAAGACACAGGTACATCTAAATGACGAATCTCATATGGAACGAAGTAGGGTGCGTCCTGGATTTAACTGCTAGCCAACATCCATCTTTTCTTAAAATGCTTGAGACTTAAGGCAATCCTCAAAAGATGTGCATATGCCAATAAGAAACTGATCGATTGCAGTTCTAAACATCAGTGGGAAGATTCAAACAAACAATACACAAATGGATTATAGCATAACAGTTTCCGAAACCTTTTTTCATAAAATGATTTTAAAATCATATCATATCGTATTTATAGTTATAACCCCGAAAATTGTTGCTTAGCGTACAGAAAACAATCATAGTCCGTTTAATGTGAAATGTGTGGTTGTTTGGATCTCCTAAAAGGTCTTTAATTAAAGGCCCAGAAGCGCCAAGAAATGTGTTGTGCGACCAGAGAAATAAAGAATGACGTGCCACGGTTATAATTGAATATTTATCTATGCTGTTACTATATTTAGTATAGCTTCTGAAATTTCTAGAAGTTCCAGTCGAGTATAAATCTAGAAACATCCCTATTTTTCTGCACATGAAATAACCATGGATTACAGCTTTTACTCACAATTCGCGCCTTCTCTTCATTCTTTTAATTGATGTGTAGAAGTATTTCGGATTATAGGAGCCAGCTACGAAGACAGTATTAGGCCTTTCGATAGAAAAACATATCAGTGCTTAACTTCACTGGTTTATGCTCTTGTTTGTGTAGTCTATATTTGTTTTTGTGGCGATCTGTACAAATAATTATGTACTCAAATAAATGTATAAAACTTGACGGTGAGACTATAATTTATGGACGACCTTTGAGAGATGCTAAAGTGACCTTTAAAGCGTCTACCTACATACTAGGGTTAAATAAGGGTTATAAAGCAGTCTGAAGAATAAGGATTATGATTTACAGTTGATGGCTAGGGTAAGGAATTAAATTTAAGTTTTTTTCATTACGAACTGATATCAACTATAATGCCAAAACTCTATTTAACCGAATGAGTGAATGAATTTCGAGCTCAAATATAAGACCTGTTCTCCTAAATCTGATTGGTTCATCCATAAATTATAGTCTCACCAACTTGACTTCATCAAGAAATTGCCAGATTCATCAATTAAAGTTATCAAGGTATCTTCAAACAATATCTGAAACTTCTCTATTCGATTCAAATAATTATATTCAACTGACTTACCGCTATAGCTTTCTTGTATACATCAGTCCAATAATATGAACGATATATAACATTACTTTACCATATACACGTAAGTGTTTCATTATTATTAGTCGTAATTAATGCTGATTAAAATTTGAATAACTGAACAACCAAATTGTTGGTATTAATTTACGTACCTGAAATAGATATGAATACACATTGAATTAAGTGAATCATCATATAAATAGATCAAACCGAAAAGATTTAAAATATAATTCTGAACATTTTAATCAAATTAGTTGACTCATACTTCAATCTAATATTATTCGTTTCCTGAGTATTCAGTCAAATAATCAACATTGTGACCCTTCTAGTTTTCATTCAATATTCAGTAGTCAGCTATAACGTAGGACCAGGAACATATATGCATCGGTCCAAATTGCCACACCCCACTCATTAGCACAACAAGATGAACACCAGATTCATAGAAGTAATCAATTCAATGGTGGTAATTTAGAAGAGAAAGATATGAGGCAGTTTTAATCTCATAGTTTAAGGGAAGACAGAGAGTGTATACACCGACACCATTGTAATCGATTCTCAGCCATGTCACACACACACACAGTCTCCAACCATTGGTTATGATAGTCACGCGGACTCCAACAAAGTAGTCTGCATCTACCATCCACATGGCTCAGACCAGCAGTTATTAACTTCTTGGACTGATACCACGTTGTGGTTTGGCCACCCCTAACATTCTTCCAACAATCGCCAACACTAGTCAGCATTGCGCGTCATGGTAATCGGTGTCCAGGCAGGCATACACAACACGTGACCCAACCATCTCAGTCGATGAAGATTCACAACCTCGTCAACTGATTTACCATCATTCTCTAATACCCTGAGTCCAACCTCACCATTACTTGTTCGGTGATCCCAGCAGATGCGAGTAATATTTCTAAGACATCTGTGATCAAATACTAGTAGTTTACGAGTATCTTCTGCTCTTAGTGGCCACGTTTTGCAGCCTTGAAGTAAAAGAGAACGAACTGCTGTGCAGTATACTCGTCCCTTAATTGATAGACGGATATTTCGCCTTCGCCATAGGTGACGTAAGTTGGTAAAATCCAAACGAGCTTTTTGAATCCGTGCTGATATTTCGTCAGACACTAACCCATTAGGGCTTTATCATAACATCCTCGAAACTGAAGGTTCTCCTTACTGACGAGTGCTCACTAGCACAGAATTTGAGTCCAGACTTTCCTACTGACTACATCCAACCACCTAGCATCTCGAAATAGTGAACGCAATGTCAAATCACTAGTATCAGTGACCACATTTTAACTTTATTAATAGAATTCGATCTACATAGAGGTCTAGAGAAACATAACACTGGTCACTTCTCAGTGATCAGTGAACTATAACCACGTCAACAAAGTGCAGTAAGATTGTCAAGACTAACATGGAATTCAGGAAAAATTGACTACAATCTAGTTAGTACACATTGTTTTATCCTGTACTAAAACATGTTCAGTAGTATGGAAATAATTATAGCAATTTTTTAATTACCAGTAAGCAATTTAAAAACTATATCAAACTACTACTGTAGTGTGTACTACTAATGTTAGTGTGTGTCAATTGAACGTGAAATACCTGGAGGCAGAAGGTTAAGAAAATCGAAGAAAAGAGAACGAGATCACAGAATGATTGGTATGAAAATGAATGAACAATGAAGTCTGAGACAATTGATTGACATTTTACAAATTAAGTATTTATGTATGGTTCTCAGATATGACTAAGATACTCCGTAATTTTGTAGTCGAATATATTTACTTGTCCCCACTACTAAACTACAGTATAGTTTTTTTCAGAAAAGAATATCAGTCAACTTTTCAATATTCAAGTTTCTCAGTATACTTCTTTTACCTAATTAAATGATTTTTCCTTATTTATCAACTGGGGTTTTCGTCACCTTTGAAACCGACATTGATAGCAGAAGAATACCTGTTGACTTATCGATTGGTCAGTTAAATACAACCAGAGGTTGCTTACACTCATATTTTAGAGACAGCAAAAACTGACCGATAACAGCCTTGGTTATACGTAGTGGATAAATATAACCAACAGCACTTTATATAAGTTTCTTGAAAGTAATAGTGCTATCATGATGAATTTAACTCAACATTTGCGAGTGAGAGAGAAGCCTGAGGGATTACTATGGATCATTTTTTCCACAAATATTGATGAAATATATACAAACTCAACAGCACTTCATCAAATAGAAGAATTAATACCGACTGATGAATCAGAATAGCTTTCTTTCATTCTTAAGCCGGTATGTATGCCGCATTAAGTGATTAAAAGCGATTAAAAGAAGTCTAGGAACTCAGTAATCTATTAAGAGTGAACCCCTGGAAATTATCGAGAAATTTGTGGATTTGGGTAGTACTGTGATGGAGAGCAGATTTAGACAATATTAACTGTTTCCTATTAAAACCTTTTGTAGAATATATTTTTAATCTGAGTTACCTTTATACCAGTTCGGATATTTATTTGCTTTATAATGGTTGGGTAAGCAACCCTTCAGTTTATGTAGTTTTACCTGATGCAATATATACCCTGATCACTTCGAACTGTGGACTTCCGACTTAAGTGGATTACTGATGTTCGCTTTCACAAACATCATATAAATGGCGTTTAAAGACAGCATTACTAATTAATCAAATTAGCTTCTTTATTAATAGGAATCTTCTAATCATATTACACCCAAACATTGTTAAACCCATAATATTCAATGATACTGACAGTGAATCGATTAAATTCTGATTGTAAATCCTGTACGCTAATATATTGCAGTACAATGTTAGTAGAATACTTATAATCAGAAAGTTTCTATAAACGGAACGGAATAAAATTTGTCAAAACAAAATTAGTCTACAGTCGCTTCAAAATAATACCTAACAAACAGAAGTATAAAAAACGGATAAAGCAAATGAAAAGACGAACAAAAGTATTTGTAAATTAAAGCAACACGATATTATTACTTTTATCCTGAATACTTACAGACTTGCTTACGCCTGTTAACTAAAGTGTAGGAGCATAGGCCACCCACCAAGAAACTATATTAATTGTTGCTCTGGTTGTTAGAAGGGGCATTAGCCAAGTTGGTGGATACAGAGAGTCTACCTAGGGGAGTTGGAAAACCCTGATTCAAAACCAATGGTGTACATAGACTCCAGTATCCTAAGGAAACAAACGGCGTATGAACCAATCGTTGGTCACCGGCTACCATGGGACTGCATCTCCTGACGTTGCTCCACTGCCTTGTGGATCAGACTTTAAATCGAAGGCTCCGGGTGTGGCTCCCTAAGGAAACCACCTGCTTCGGTTTGTCACCTGGGCAATATCTCAGCCCTTACACATATTGAATGATTAATGTGAAGCATACCTATTTGGTGCCTCCTTGTACTAATATTTATGTGTTTAAATAAATAAATAAATAAACTTTGATATTGATTGACAGTTGTTTTGGGTTCAATATGTTCTTTGACTATAGGGATAATAATAATAATTAATAATAATTAATTTATATTCTGAAAAATAATAATTACAGAATTCACGCCAGTTTACAGGCATGATCAATTTGATATAAGTAATAACGTTAAACGTGCAGAAAACAAACATGTGATAAAAGAAAGTTTTAAGTATACTAGTTCACTAGTTGTTTAAGTAGTACATATATTACAGCGATCCAAAGCATTATCCGGGAATTTTTAAGATTTCTTAAATCGACAGCCTGTTGATTTATGAACGGTGTAGTTAAGGTCAATTTGTGTGCCAGATCGAGATAATGATAATTATCTACAACTAGAGAAATTAAAACGAAAACAGAGAGCACGGAACAACAAAAAAGTAATTACCAAAATATATTAATCAGGTCTAACTAAATGCGTGTGTCATGTGACACAGTGATATACTGTTTGTGTTATTCAAATTAGTTAAAGTTGCTATGGGCAGTGTTGACATATTGACAGCAAGTGGGTGGTTTTACTAAGGGGATTCACTAATAAAGATGGCTAAACATTTAAGGTTCCTAAAATATCACTTGTAGAATGAGATACATTTAAAGGCGCTAGACCATTCAATGCATTTTCAGAAAAACAGTATGCATCGATGCAGTGAACAAATAATGGGAGTGATTTTATCGTGCGGATAGGTTGTGGTAGGTTATTCCAGAGTATAAAGAATTTACAGGTGAAGTAATTCATATAAAGAGATGATTTAGAATGAGTTTGTTTCACTAGTGCCAAGGAATTACGTATGTTATAATGAGAGGTTTCTGCATATTGAATCGCTAGATCGGATGTAAACGATAGTTTATGAAGTAGTTTGAAGAAAAAAGATTTAGTTTGAGTCTCCTCCTCCATAAAGGGTCTAGCCTAAGTTTATTACATCTAGAATTATAAGTTAAGGTACAATCAGCTCCAAGAATACGAAGTGTACTGATTCCAGCCTTAATTTATCCTTTATGAGAGCACTGCTAAGAATAAACGTGCAGTATTCCAGAAGAGGTCGAGCACAAACTTTGTACATTAGAATACGTGACTCAGTGTTGTAAAGATTTCGAGTTATGTAACCTATTAGACGTTGAGACTTAGAGGTCTGTTTTAAAATATGTTCTGTAAACGACAAGTCTTGGGAGTATCTAAGTCCTAAGTCTACTACTGTATGTAACTTAGATAACACTTCTCCATTTATGGTAACGTCTAGGTTGAGCGATGTATCGCCGAAGCATATCCATCCACATTTAGCCGTATTAAGCTCCAGTTGCCATTTCAAGCACCACTGTGTTACCTTGTTAAGCTCCATGCTGATGCAATTTCGTATATTTTTCAGGTCATGTGGAGAAAATGAATATACTACTTTAAGATCATCTGCATATAGAAGGGGCCTACCGACACAAAAACTTTCACAAATATCATTATTAAACACTAAAAAGAGCAAAGGACCTAAGACACTACCTTGTATTACTCCACTTCTAACAGGGACAGCGTTAGACAATGAAGAGTTAATTTTGACTATTTGGTATCGATTGCTGAGAAAGGAATCAAGCCAAGCAAGCAAAGGATTTTGAACCCCATAAGATGCGAGCTTACCTATAAGAAGTTGGTGGCTAACCATGTCAAAGGCTTTAGAAATGTCCAGATATAGCACTAAGACTAGATAACCCTGGCTACGTAGAGAATAAACTAAATTAAAGAAGTCAAAATGACATGTCATGCAAGAACGATTTTTAAGAAATCCATGTTGAGTATCATTGACAAATTTTCCAGCAAGTAAATAGTTGGAAAGTTCATCACTGATGCTTCCCTTGCTTTGCCAATCCTCGTCTTGATGTTTGCATCCGATCCTCCATACTCCTTGATGATGCTCCTCTCCATCCACCTGTTCCCCTGTCCTTGAACTTTGCTGATTGGCTTGCCTTCTTTATCGGTCTCTCTAGTTTACTAAATTTCCCTGCCAGTTTCTTCGTCGTGTCATATAGTTGTTGAAAAATTCCCATTATATTATTATATTCTTCGTTCATACAATCATGTTTTCATATAGTTGTTTCATATTTCCTTCTCTTGTAACTATTTCCACTGTCGTTGCTAGCTCTTCCACGTATTTCTGTTTGTCAGCTCTAATGCTCCTTTTGATTTGCTTGTTTGCTTCTGTGTATTCAGCTTGTGCCTTGACTTTCTCTGTTCTTGTTCTATTGTCGTTAATTGCTGTATTCATCTCCTTCCATTCTAAAATCTTGTCTAGTGTTTCGATGAAGATTCATTCTTTATTATGATGCCTCTTCGACCCCTCTCTACTTATCCTCTATAGCTGTTTCTTTTCCTTTAAGATCCTGTAAGGCTTGGAACCAATTGTTGACAGTTATCTTGAATTCGTTGAGTTTGTTAGTATCTCGTAGGAAGGCTGTATTGAACCTCTGTAATGCTGTTTCCACAACTATTCAATGTTTCTTTGCTTCAGTTTCATCTTGGCCACCACCTGGTGGTGGTGATCTTAAGCTATGTCAACTTCTCTCCTGGTTTTCACGTCTCCCGTTGACCTTGGGAATTTTCTATTAACACAAATATGATCTATCTGTTTCTCCGTAGTGCGGTCTGGTGATACCCATGTAGCTTTGTATATGCGTTTGTGTGGTAACATTGTGCCGCCTATAACAAATTTGTTGAATGCACATAGGTTTGCAAATCTCTTCCCATTTTCGTTCCTCTTAACCAGTCTATATCGTTCCATGATATCTTCATATCTGTTGTTGTCCATTCAGACTTTGGCGTTAAGATCTCCCATCAGGATGGTCAGGTTTTTTCCTGGGCACTTCTCTGTGATCGCTTGCAACCACTCGTAGAACTGATCATTATCGTCATCATTTATATTAGTGGTGGGTGCATAACATTGAATAATATTCATTGTAATTCCTTCCTTCTCTGTTTTGAAGGGTGCTTTGATGACCCTGGATCAGTAAGATTCCCACCCAACAAGTGCATTTCGTGCTTCTTTGGACAGCATCAGAGGAACTCCCTGAGTGTGGAGCATTCTCCTCTTCGTGACCGGAGTAAATCAGCATCCCTCTCGTACCTAAACTTTGTTGTCCAGCTTGGGTTTCGCTGATTGCGAGAACCGTCAAGTTGCATCTCCTCATTTCCGTTGCTGTTTCACTGGTCCTCCCGGTCTCCCACATTGTCCGAACGTCCCATGTACCTATAAAAATTTTGCTCTGGTTGTTAGAAGAAACATCGATCTAGTGATTTCAGAAGCATCTCAGATTTCATTATGAGGCGTCATAATTCTTGTGAATGAAGATTCTTGAACTCCCAGGGCAGAGTATAAATTATATATTCCGGTCAGTGTTTTTTAGAAAGGTTGTTTTCCACAGAATGGGATTACCGACCCCATGCCCAACCCTTCTCCTTTACCCGCGCTTGAGATCGGCAGTAATCTTAGAAGAGGTACATGCTGTATCTATAATGTCTAGACAGTCTAAAATGCGATCGACTGTCGAAAGATAAATTTAGACCTTTTACATCACATATAATTTGTAAATGATTTCATCCCAATCTACAATTTTGTCGATGGAACTTTTAGTTACCCATATCTGATTCTTCGTGAAACTATCGGAACGTTGTCAAAAGTCACATTATTTAGCCTAACCAAATCATAACAATGAATATAAAAACCAGACTAACTCAGCGAAGACACACTTGGTGTCGAATTACCTAAAGCTACTAGTCTATGAAACTTAATATAAACACATACTTGTCAGATTGCCTAGGTAGCATTTCTAAATAAGTTAATATATAATATATTAAATCCAACTTGGTAATCATATAACCATCAACGTATTGGGTCTTAAACCTGACTATACGAGATCTAAGGATGCTGCTACAAATTGACCGTTATAACAAAAAACTGGAGTAAGATCGGGGTCTGTGACGCATACTCAGAAATAATCTATAAGTTTTACACAATGGTGCTTTGATGCAGGGATTAAGTACTCTTTTTGAATTCAACGAAAGCTAGAAAATTAACGACTATCTTGACATGCTTTGAAACTACTCAGTAGTGAAAATTGACTGAATTATGGTTGTTGTCAGTTAATGACAATCAATTTGATAGACTACACAGCAAGTATCTAATTAGATGTGCCACATAAACTGCGGTGTGTGCTACTGATGTCGACAGATGTAAGTAGAGTGTATCATCAATTGAAAGTGGAATGCCCGGAAGAAGAAAGTTAAGATCAAAGAAAAAAGAACGAGAACAAAGAATGATTGGTGTGTGAAAGACAGAACAATGAAGTCTGAGACGGCTGACTGATATTTGCAAATTAAGTATTTACTATATGGTTCTCAGATTTTATTAAGAGATTCTATAATTTTGTGTTTAAATACATCCAATAGTCCCCACTTGTGTTCTCGTTCACTACAAAACCACTAAATACAAAACCCAGAATAATAACCCACACGAAAACTGCAATGGTTTGGTAATAATATGCTATAAAATAATCTGTAAATTCTGTCTTGCCGTGAGTTGTATCCTTAATGGTATGAATAATGTCTTTTTGAATATTGGTAGATGAAAAATGTTTGGGTTTCTTGAGAGAATATCAGGATGAAGGAAATAGGTCAAAAATTGGATGACCCAATGAAAACTTGTTTGAATCTGTCGGATTATCAGATTCAAGTTTCAGCTAAAGTAACCCTAAAAGTAAAGAGGTACTTTGGTAAAAGTCGAGAGTACTAAAAACCATAGCGAAAAAATATATCAGACCTTTTTTTTAGTCAACGATTTCATCATGAATAAGACTTAATTTGCTAAACTCTGATGGATTTGTTAATCACTTTAAAAATCACATACTAAAAGGCATTTTACTATTTTATGAACGAATCTATATCCATAGTGAGGTTTCCTTGGATGTTACTCTAGTGAGTTATATGCTCTTTAAAATGTGTAGGGTAGTAGTTATTGTGTCATTACTATACCAGATAGGCTTTTTAGCGTTTATTAGTAAGTTTCAGCCACAACTTTAGTTACGTAAACTCAGTACTAGAATTCTAGTGTTTCAGTTAAAGCCACCTAAGACTTTAGGGATTTTTGGCTCAATAAGATACTAGCTAAGGGTAAATCTTCGATTCACAATTTGCCGCTAGTCAATGAGAATAATTTGACTTCCAGTAACGTTTTCCGTATAAGGTCTAGTGATACTACTGAAGTAAGTAGGCTCAAATCTGGAACCTACTGGTTGAAAATAGTAAAAATATCATATTTGTAACATACCATCGGGCATTTCCTGACGTTTCGCGACTCAGTGTAAGCCGCTTCCTCAGAAACCAAATTAATACACGTTTAGACAGTACAAGGCAAAAGTACTTGGTAAAATCAATAAAAAAACAGGTCTAACCCAGTCAATATCATGCCACTCCGCTCAAAGTAGCTTAAATGAGTGGAAAATTTGACATTTGTAATGTGAAATGGTAGACTTGGATTGGTATGATAATGGTGTGATGTGAAGCATCAGACATAGCTCGGTAAGATGATTCAACTCAAATGGATAGTAATGGTTTTAATTCTATTAATGGGAGTAGGATTTAGCAATATATGGAAAGGTTTAGCTATTCGCCTTTCTTTGTAGTTGTGAAAGCTTTTTGTATTATCTTGATATTTTTAGTATCGATTTGATGGTTATTGAAGATACCCTCCACTTTTATTGTTGATCTAATTTGGAGCCTTTTAGGTTCTACAGGATTACCAGATGATTTATTTGTGCAGCTTTGATGTTCTTTAACATGAGTTAAGATTTCACCAGATGAAACTCCAACATAGAAAGCAACATAATCAACATACTCTAATTTGTAGCCACAGTTACGTGTCGAAAAAAGAATCATATCCTTTATGCTATAATTCCATGTTATTTTGAGATTCTTTGAGGTTCTTCAGTTGTACCATGGCGGTATAGTAGAACTAAGGTATCGAACCATGGTAAACCACTGATAAAGTCTAGGCATTTATCATTGAGTTCTGCGGATAGATGCTTAAAGGTTGTGTCATAATTTTTTATGTTCATAACTACTATTGTAATTACAATAGTTTTGTCCTTGATTGTAGCTTACCTGTTCATGTCAAATATTTTTCCTATAATATTACACTAGGAATTTGGCTCAAATATGTAGAAGATACTTTTGCTATTATTATCCCGACCGTTGTTGCTACCTTTACGTGGTGGTCGGGCTTGCCTATCGTGATGAAGCAACCGAGCTATACTGGCTGGAACAACCGTTCCTCAAGGTCCTACCATGTCAGACAGGTCGGTTGAAGAGCGGTAAGACTAAAAGCAGCAAACATAAGGTCCGAAGGCGAAGTCGTAATGCTAACTGTACAGGGGTGTGACAGCAGTAAGGTGTTTCCTTCAGACAACCAGCATGACAGCGATGCTGCCTTTCCACGAGGAGGGGTGAGGTTAGAAAAGGTCGACCCTAAAAATGCACACCTCACCTTACCTCACGGATTTCCGTCTCCGGCGGTAAGGCCCTTTGAAGAACGGAGCTAACATGCCAAAAACCTTCCACGAAAAGGCCGTGCGCGACCGGCCTCAAGCAGTTGTCCCTTGGGCACTGCGGTCACGCCCTCAGGTCGCTGAGACAACCTCTAATCCAATTTCCTTTTCAGGTACCTCCAGAAGAACCCTTCCACGGTGTGGGCAACCGGGAAGTGATAACCGTCCTCATACCTCTAACAGCACCCAAGACCATTGTATTCATAACCAACCTTCCTCTTTAATTCCTATTATTCCTCCTACATCGACTTTCAACCCTAAACTTCCTCCTTCGGCTTCCTCCTCAAGTGTCACCATAGCCAACGATTCTAGTGCTCAAAATTCTGTCCCAGGTCTACTGAAACCTCGCTCCAAACTACACATTGGAGCTTTCAAAGTACGCACTCTATGTCAAATCGGTCAGCAGGCTTCCTTGGCTAAAACCCTAGAGTCTCAGACATAGTACTCGTAGGGATGTGACTTTAATGCTCAGATAGGTAGCTTGAACCACACAGAAAGGCATTTAGGTGGATATTTTAGCATTCCGGCACAGCGAACAGATAATGGTGACCGTCTGCTTCAACTGTGCTCAGACAATCGCTTATTTTTAGCAAACACATTTTAAGCATAAGGAGAGACATCGTCTAACATGGCGACCCCCTACACCAAACCAACGATGGACTCAAATAGACCATATTGCCATCAGTCATCGTTGGAGAGGGTCGGTAGAAGATTGTCGCTCATTCTGGAGTACCTGCTTGGACTCCGACCACGCCCTAATACGGGCACGCATCTGCTTGCGCCTCACCGGACGCAAAAAAGTCACATTGAAAAGACCCATTAGAACTAAGTTGAGTAACGAGAAAACCAAAAATAGGTTCCAAGAACAACTGAGTTCACACTTAGGTAATTCTGAAGACGAGGCTGACCCAGATGTTGCTTGGAAAGACATACAAGCAGCTGTGGAAGCAGCAGTGACATCTATTAGCGACTTAAACCACAGAGTTTCAAAGAACCAGTGGATTTCTTCAAAGTCTATCACATTGATGGATTCTCGCAAACTCGTCCCATCAGGTTTCGAACATGATGAAGAGCGACAGCAAATCAGATCTAGGTTAAGAAAAAGTCTAAGAAACGACTGTGAGCAGTGGTGGGCAACGAAAGCAAAAGAGATGGAAAAGGCGGCGACTATAGGGAACACAAGACAACTTTACAGACTAATAAAAGAAACTGGAATTAATAAGTCAAGTGTAAGTGAGATTATATCGGAAAAAGACGATACACTCATCTGCTCCCAGTCCAGGCGTTTAGAACGATGGGCGGAACATTTCAGAGAACAGTTCAGCTGGCCTTCAGCTACTCTACAACTACCCTCCATTCCCAGACAGCGTGAATGGAACATTGAAGTAGGTCCCCAACTCTAGCAGAAGTTCATAAGGCTATAGATAATCTGAAACGAGGAAGGGCTGCTGGTCCAGATGGACTGGCTCCAGAAGTCTTTAAGGATGGTGGTCCAATTTTAGCGATTAGGTCGACTAGTATTTTAGCTAAGATCTGGGAGTTAGACGTTATTCCATCTGACTGGTCACAATCACTTATCGTCCCAATATATAAGAAAGGGTCAAAATCATCCTGTGACAACCACAGAGGGATTAGTTTAACTAATATAATATCTAAAATACTAGCCTCGATAATTAACAGACGCCTAACTAAGACTCGTGAACTGCAAACACGAGAAAACCAAGCTGGCTTCAGACCTGGTCGTGGCTGCATCGACCACATATTCACCATTCGTCAGGTTCTAGAACACAGGCATACTTATCGGCGTCCGACGACGGTGGTCTTTCTTGACTTAAAAGCAGCATTTGACTCTGTAGACCGCGAGATTCTGTGGCAGTGTCTGTCATTGAAAGGCGTACCCCAGAAGTGCATAAACCTTGTGAAGGCTCTTTACTCGAACACTACTAGTCGAGTGAGAGCTTATGGCGAACTGTCATCTACTTTTGCAACCTCAAGTGGTGTCCGTCAAGGATGTCCACTTTCCCCGTTTTTGTTTAACTTCATCATAGACATACTGATGGAAATAACTTTCTCGTCGACTGAGTTCTCGGGTATTGATCTCCATCCAGGAGGTCCACTTATCGACTTAGAATACGCAGATGACATAGTCCTGTTTGGTGAAGACGCTGACAAAATGCAGAGTCTTCTGGTAGCACTGAGCAACAATGCAAGGATGTTTGGAATGCGCTTCTCTCCCTCGAAATGCAAGTTGTTGCTTCAGGACTGGTCTGCGTTAACACCTGAACTAAGGATAGGGAGTGAAGTAGTCGAACGCGTTGACAACTTCACTTATCTTGGAAGTCTGATCAGCCCTAATGGGTTGGTATCGGACGAAATCCCAGAACGGATTCGAAAAGCTCGTTCGGCTTTTGCCAACTTACGTCACCTGTGGCGAAGGCGAGATATCCGTCTATCAATAAAAGGACGAGTATACTGCGCGGCAGTCCGTTCTGTTTTACTTTACGGTAGCGAAACATGGCCATTAAGAGTAGAAGACACTCGTAAGCTACTAGTATTTGACCACAGATGCCTTAGAAATATTGCTGGCGTCTGCTGGGATAACCGGGTAAGTAATAGTGAGGTTAGAGGCAAGGTATTAGGAAATGATGGTAAATCAGTTGATGAGGTTATGAATATTCATCGACTGAGATGGTTGGGCCACGTGCTATGTATGCCCGAACACCGATTACCACGTCGTGCAATGCTATTCGGTATTGGAAATGGTTGGAAGAAAGTTAGGGGCGGCCAAACCAAAACGTGGCATCAGTGCTTGAAGTCACTAACTTCTAGTCTGAGCCATGTTGGTAGATGCAGACTACTTGGTTGGGGTCCGCGTGACTATCGTAACCGATGGTTGGAGACTCTTGGTGACATGGCTCAGAATTGATCACAATGGCGTCGGTGTATACACTCCCTGTCTTCCCTTAAACTAAGAGATTAAAATCGCTTCATATCTTTCTTTCTACGAACCAATTCTTTCTTCTTGTACTATATCTCTATATGCAATCTTTCTCTTATATATTACCACCTTTTACCTAACCACTGTTATAAATCTGGTGTTCATCTTGTTGCGTTGATGCGGTATGGCAACCTGGACCGATGCACATATGTGCCTGGTCCTACGTTGTAGCTGACTGACTAGTATCGAAAAGTTATCCCTAAGAACTCCAAAAAACCAAAACAAAACAGGATTAAAACAAACTACAAGGCAGCTGATACTCTTTGAAATGATTTTGTCCCTTTATTGAATAAGATCCCCTTTATATCAAAACTAAACCGTATATACGGATTAGTGTGTCGATTGTTTTGAACATTCTATACATTTTAATCAAATTAGTTGACTCATACTTCAATTTAATATTATTCGTTTCCTGAGTATTCAGTCAAATAATCAACATTGTGACCCTTCTAGTTTTCATTCAATATTCAGTAGTCAGCTATAACGTAGGACCAGGAACATATATGCATCGGTCCAAATTGCCACACCCCACTCATTAGCACAACAAGATGAACACCAGATTCATAGAAGTAATCAATTCAATGGTGGTAATTTAGAAGAGAAAGATATGAGGCAGTTTTAATCTCATAGTTTAAGGGAAGACAGAGAGTGTATACACCGACACCATTGTAATCGATTCTCAGCCATGTCACACACACACACAGTCTCCAACCATTGGTTATGATAGTCACGCGGACTCCAACAAAGTAGTCTGCATCTACCATCCACATGGCTCAGACCAGCAGTTATTAACTTCTTGGACTGATACCACGTTGTGGTTTGGCCACCCCTAACATTCTTCCAACAATCGCCAACACTAGTCAGCATTGCGCGTCATGGTAATCGGTGTCCAGGCAGGCATACACAACACGTGACCCAACCATCTCAGTCGATGAAGATTCACAACCTCGTCAACTGATTTACCATCATTCTCTAATACCCTGAGTCCAACCTCACCATTACTTGTTCGGTGATCCCAGCAGATGCGAGTAATATTTCTAAGACATCTGTGATCAAATACTAGTAGTTTACGAGTATCTTCTGCTCTTAGTGGCCACGTTTTGCAGCCTTGAAGTAAAAGAGAACGAACTGCTGTGCAGTATACTCGTCCCTTAATTGATAGACGGATATTTCGCCTTCGCCATAGGTGACAAAAGCGTCAAGAATATGGTTCGAATGGACAGGATGAAAAACTATTTGTGTATATGTGTGAAGAAATACCACAACGTACGATATGGGGCAAGATAAAAGAAATTAATCTGAGACAATCTCCCTAAAAATAAGTAACTATGCAATCATATTACATAAGGTATAAAAGAAAAATAACATTTTTATAACGAAAGATCGTATTTCTAGAAATATACATATGTACAAGACAAGGAAATATAAAAAAGTGCACGACACAGTTTAAATACATTATATATATATATATATATATATATATATATATATATATATATATATATATAGAGAGAGAGAGAGAGAGAGAGAAGTTAGGAATTATGATACCGTTTGTTCATTTCCTCCACCTCCTCGACCAAGCATACCTAAAAGGAGGTAAACAAATATGAATATAAGGCAACCATCCGATTGCATTATCATGAGATATATATGACGTACAAACACGGGTAATCCGAATCGCTACTCACTGATGAAATAAAGTATTTCTTTATAATCCACTTGGTAGGTATACAAATATATGTAAATGGTGGAGTTACAGTTTAGTTGTACAAAGGTAAATGGAGTGAGATTCAAACTTAAGAACTAACGGTTGCTAGTCGAAAGAATAAACTATTTCAGAAAATTTAATTAGTTTACGAGTAAAATTGTTTAAGAATAATAATATCACCTGACGATTTTATGCAAGCATATGAGAGTTGTGTGGAATTTTCAACTATTTATCTAAGAATTCTTGACAACGCGCTATCAGGCTGGGTGAGTGGGTCTAGACATATTACTTCCCTATGTCTCAAAGCTAAGAGGTACGTGAGAAGTCATAAGCGAGCCACGCTATTAAGGAACAGTGATTGTGCTTCTAGTCAAGGTTTTACCCTGGATATTCTTATTTGGGTTAGAAGGACACATGCATTAATACCAATAGCTTTTGAACAAGTTAATTCAGTTTTTGTCGATTAAATCATCCTAGTCATTTCAGTCTCCTCACTTGCATAGCTTGTTGGGTAAGTGTATGGGAAGCGTGTTTACCTTAATTGAATGTCCATGATCATAACACAAACACTTGACCCTATTTACAGAACAACTTACAAATTTTAAAGTTTCAGTGAGTGTTATTATTGATGATACATCTGTCAATATCTAGATACTGATAGACAACAGTGAAACCAACACTTGACCAGTTACCGGAAATCTCATTTTTTTATATACAAGCGACCCGTTCTATATGAGGCAATGGCAACCGTTAATGCAGAAAACTGTAGCGCCTGAAAAATGTGAATGTTTTGAAATCAATCCACTTTCTTGCCAGCTGAATCTATTTTGTTGTCCATAGGAAATCACGTTTAAAATATTAACCGATTATTTAACTGACCAGGACGAAATTTTCGACGTATATCAACATTGATTTTATGGGAAAAAATGTTAACAAGATGAACAGTGAGATAAATGCATCATCATAAGATTGAAATTTATCAACAACTTTGAAAAGTTGAAAAATTTGACAAAATTTCAAACTTAAACTACATACTGTGATTTTTTTCAATACAGCATACTATCCTATTGTGAAAAGATAGCATCATATATCCTACTTCAAATTATGGATATTCAGTTGGGATATATGGTGTCATATTAAATTATACACCCTATAAGCAAACTACATATGCAATCTGAATGCTCATAATAAAGAGAAAAGTGTACTATATCCGTACTAAAAAGTATTGAAACAAATAATACGTACATTATAAGCAAAGATGGATAGTGGCTAGCAGTGTAATCCAGGACGTACGTTTCGTCCTATCTGGGACTCGTCAGCTAGATGTACTTGCATCCCAGAGTTGATGTTCACTCTGGGACTCGAATACAGTACCGTCCGCTCTAAACGCCATCTTTGCTTATAATGCTTGTGAATTAAGGCAATATCGAGGCAATACGCAGAGTATGCACATATGCAAATCGCAGTCCTAAACAGTGATGGGAAGATTCAAATAAATAATACCAAGTGAATTTAAATAATACGTACCTTCTTAATTTATAAAACTAGAGACAAAAATAATATGGGAGAAAGTTGTTTTTTTCACCTTCATATATTTTACTCAAATGTATACGTATACACAACCATAAATTAAATAGTATATATTTTGATAATCCAGCACGTATTCGAATGAATATGTTCAGTTAATTTAAACAATAAATTAGTCACAGCGAATCCAACCTATTATACAATAACAAGAGATTGAACTAATCAACTTATGATACTTTATGTGACTTTAAATGACCTACTTACATCATAACTATGTAATTCTTGAAACATGTTAAGAAGGAACTATCTGACATTTGAGAAGAAAAATGCCTATGAAGTAATCTACATTACGTATTCAAAAAACTCTGACATACTTTTTCAAAGGTATTAATAAGCTACACTATTAATTTGGATTGGAATACAATAAAAAATTAAGTCTCAGATTATTTTCAAGTGAACATTTTTGTGTTCATCTAGTTGTTGATCAGTCTACTAGTTAACAGAATCATAAAAATTACCTCATCAAATGTAACGGATCAATAGGTTTGGTTGACTAGATCTATCTGAATATTTTCTCACGAAGACCTTTCAATTTTCCTGGGTCTATAACGAAAGGTGAATTTAATCAAACTGCTATTTGTATACGTGATCAAAAAATACGGTACTCACTAATTATATTATTTACTAAACCTGTGTCATTTTTTGTATCCCTTCTTTATAAACGTGTGCTTTGAATTCGTTCATATTGAAATGTGTAGCGTATATACCTATATTTCAGATCCATTTATGATTTTCCATTGTGAATTTATGAACTAGGTTAGTTGACAAATAATGATATCCAATTTATTATTAATTTAAACACATAAATATTAGTACAAGGAGGCACCAAATAGGTATGCTTCACATAAATCATTCAATATGTGTAAGGGCTGAGATATTGCCCAGGTGACAAACCGAAGCAGGTGGTTTCCTTAGGGAGCCACACCCGGAGCCTTCGATTTAAAGTCTGGTCCACAAGGCAGTGGAGCAACGTCAGGAGATGCAGTCCCATGGTAGCCGGTGACCAACGATTGGTTCATACGCCGTTTGTTTCCTTAGGATACTGGAGTCTATGTGCACCATTGGTTTTGAATCAGGGTTTTCCAACTCCCCTAGGTGAACTTTCCGTGTCCATCAACCCCGCTAAAGCTCTGGTCAGTAGATTTTTGTCTTCTCAATTTCGTAAACAACACCCTCATCACGAGAAGGCAGTGAGTAGGACTTCCCTAACAGTACTTGTATGCAAGTGGCCATGTGGGAGTATTTCGACAGGGAGAGCTGACTCTCTACACTTTCGGCCGTACCAGGGTATTTGGGGGTAATGAAAATATACACTAATTTTCGAAAATCAATCATTTTTCCGTCCGTGTATGTCTTATTAGATAAAGTATCAAAATACTAATTTGTGTCAAAACGACCAATTTATTTACAAAAAATATCTTTATCAATGTTTTTCTGCTTACAGTCGGTAAATGACTAATAACAGTATATTTTAATTATTATTGAAGTGATTGGTTTAAAAGCTGATCCAGCTGTAATTTAGACACTCAAATAGCAGGCATCATTAGACCTTACATAAAAGTATGGCTTTAAGTTGAATACACCAACTTGTAATTGGTTACTGAGATAGATTTCATTAAAACACATGGTTAGTAATCATTTCCTATTATATAACAGCTCAGTGGAGTAATGGTTGAATCAGACATCTGGTTACTTAAATCAAAGTCCTGACTGAAATCCATCGACCATAATATGCCAAGTACGTACAATACTAAATAAAGTGAAACTACAATAAAATTTATTTCGATATCTGTAAACACACTCGTCCGAAAATGTTGTCCTTATGTAAAAATTCTCAACACCTTAAATTTAGATAGGATTTGTGTGATGCTGATAGATGACTATTCAATTACAACAATGCACCTGCACATTCATAAGTGATTGTTCGTGAGTTTCTGTGATTCAATTCATCACGTCAGATAATCTTTATTACTAGCTAGACTGAGTTCCGTGTAATTTCTTTTGATCCACGAAATTCAAAATGGTCATGTGAGAGCAACAATGGTATGATAAGAACAATAAAGTGTGAAGGACTAAGTAACAGAAATGTATGGCTTTTAAGTTGCTCCAGAGATGTTTTCAACAATTCAAACGAATATGGGATAAGTATACTGTCACAAATGGAGAGTATTCTAAACGGTATACGATTAGCATAACCCAAATTTTTGTGACCTTAGTTCGGTTATTAACTAGGTATGCTGTGTAAATTAAAGAATAATTACATTACTTATACACTAATTCCAATTCATATAAACGATGTTCAGTTACCGTTTGTGGAAAATGAGGATTCTAATTCAGAACATGTTTTCAAATGAGTCAGATTGGAACATACAAGTGTTGGGTCTACTTTTATTCACGATTCAAATCAGTAGTGAAAAGAGTGTGAGAGGTAACGCATGAGACTCGGTCAATTCAATAAATAGTAAACTGAGAGTCAATACATCAGGTGACAGAAACAATAGCTTGACTACCTGATAAATATAATTAATGTTAAACATTTAATAATGAGAATACCAGTAACGATTGGAAACGAATTCATTAAAAATAATCGATTCCATATATTTTGTAATGTGAAAAATTAAAATCAGTAATACCTCGAAAATCGATAGGAATAGTCCCAGTACGTTCCATTTCTAAAATGTGCTGATGGATTTCACGTAAACGTTTCTCATAATCCATATTTGTCCATACAGATACCAAAAGAACAGCTCTTCCAGCTATATGAGTGACCACTGTCATTAAATCACCTTTAGAAGATAATCGGAATTGATATCGTCGACCATCAATCAAAATTTCCTCGAAATGATAAATATTATAATGATCTAGATTGATATACTGGAACTTGTCTGAGAAAACTTCTTGGAGAGTATCAGCTTTAGCTTCAGGTAACTCAACTGACATGACCAATCTTAAACAAAAATTTACACAAAAGTTCGCAAATTTTAAAAGGATTCACTATTCACTGGTAGCAAAAGCAACTACCATACGACAGTAATAATTTAATAAATTGGATGGACCGAGCTATTTTACAGTGTTACGACAGCGTCATCCATTTTTCAAACATCTAGTCAACTTTTTCGAAGAGTTGAAATAATAAGTTATCATTCGATCTAGAGGTTTTTAATTTGGTTAAGTTGGTCGCTCTTGACTCTCCATGGAGTTCAGAACACTTGTAAAAATTTTTAAATAAGCAAGCACGTTGATGCGTTTGTGTACTGTGCTAATAATTGGAGACTCCAACTTTAATACCGTGAACAAAATGACTTTAATCCCTTTCTTTCTCCTCCTCCACTAAATAGAGTAAAGACACAAGTTCTACAGAGGAAGTTTTTGATCTTGAACTAGTTACATACCAAGAAAAAATGAATAGAATATTTAAAGTATTTGTCATTGACACAAACCGTTGTAAAGGTATTGAAATTCCATGTATGGTGCTCACACTAAATAATTTGCTGTAACACAATTCCGATCTAATTGATATTAATTTACTTCGTATAGGTTGTGGTTTGAGATCGTACATCGCCAACACATATACGACACAGGACCAGTTTAAGTTGGGACTTCAAATCAGCCAGAAACAACTGTTATTGTTCATAAACCTTAAAATAAACCTATAAACTGAATGAAATCTATAAATGTATTGTTCTTCAATGAACACCCCACCGTAGCCACTATATTGACGTTGTAGTGAGGCTTGCTTATCGTAGTGACCCAATCGAGCTATATTGTGTGGAACAGTTATTCCTTTAGGTCCTACCACGTCAGGTAGGTTGGTTGGGGAACAGTAAGTCTAAAAGCGGCAAATTTATGGTTCAAAGAGGTCGTGCTGCCGACTGTGCTAAGGTGTGACGATAGTAAGTTGTTTCCTTCAGACAATCAGCACTTAGAGTGATGCTGCCTTCTCACAACGAAAGGAATGGCTTGGGAAAGGTCGGTCCTAAAAAGACTAAGCTTACCTTACTACACAACTCTTCGACGCCGAACGCAAGATCTTTTGGAGTACAGAGCTAACACATCATAAGCTTCTAGCAGAAAAGCCGTGTGTGATAAACCTTAAGTAGTTGTTCCTTGGGCTCTATAGTTACGCTACCAGGTTGCTACAATCACTAATAACCTAGCTTCCTTTCAGGTTCCTCAAAAAGAAATATCCTTCCATAGTACGTGCAGCTGGTAAGTGAAAACAACCCTCATATATCTAACAGTACTAGAGATCCTTTTGTTCAATATCAAATCCGTTTATTACTTTGTAATATTTCATTTGTGTCCACACCACCAACGCTCCTCTCTAATGACTCAATCCTTATGTGCCACTAATGCTAACTATGCGAGTACAAACAATGTTGCTTTCGGTCTCTTAAAAAAGCACTCTAAACGACGTGCTGCATCGCTTTATGTTTGAACCTTACGTCAAGTGGCTCAACATGCGGCAGTGATTTATCTAACTTCACTTCTTTTGCATCTATAACAATCTCTACTAGTCCCGTAACTTAAACCTAAAGGTTAGAAAAAATCCGTGGATTCTGGCGGGATCTACTAAACCAATATACGCTCGGTAAATCACCTCGTCCGGCTTCGAACACGATGAGAAGCAGAGGCAGCTTAAACTTACTCAATGATCGTGGGGAGCGGTCAGTAGGGAAGACAGTAGAGCTAGAAAAGGCAGTGGTGATAGGTGAAAATAGTTAACTGATAAGGTTTATCACGCAAACGGGCATTAAAAATCTAACTGTTAGTGAGACTATCTTGGAAAATAATTATACTGTTATTCACTTTCAATTCAGGAGGTTGGACCGATCAGCAAAATGCCTTAGCGGCCTTCAGTCACCTGTCACTTACCCACTATTACAAAGCAATATCAATGGAAAATTAATGTAAGTTCTTCGACTCTTGGTGAAATTGTAGAGGCTGTAGATGATCCGACCTAAGAGAGCATCAGAGCCTGATGGATTAAGTCCTCAGATCTTTAGGGATGTTAGTCCAGTTTTACCGGTCAAGTTAACTGAAATCTTAGCTAGAACCTGAGAACTGCATGAAATCTCATCTGACTGGTCTCGATCGCTGATCATCTCAGTCAGTCAGCTACAACGTAGGACCAGGCACATATGTGCATCGGTCCAGGTTGCCATACCGCATCAACACAACAAGATGAACACCAGATTTATAACAGTGGTTAGGTAAAAGGTGGTAATATATAAGAGAAAGATTGCATATAGAGATATAGTACAAGAAGAAAGAATTGGTTCGTAGAAAGAAAGATATGAAGCGATTTTAATCTCTTAGTTTAAGGGAAGACAGGGAGTGTATACACCGACGCCATTGTGATCGATTCTGAGCCATGTCACCAAGAGTCTCCAACCATCGGTTACGATAGTCACGCGGACCCCAACCAAGTAGTCTGCATCTACCAACATGGCTCAGACTAGAAGTTAGTGACTTCAAGCACTGATGCCACGTTTTGGTTTGGCCGCCCCTAACTTTCTTCCAACCATTTCCAATACCGAATAGCATTGCACGACGTGGTAATCGGTGTTCGGGCATACATAACACGTGGCCCAACCATCTCAGTCGATGAAGATTCATAACCTCATCAACTGATTTACCATCTCAGTTTATAAGAAGGGACAAAAATCCTCTTGTGACAATCACAGAGGAATCTGTTTAACTAAGATGTCTAAAATATTAGCCTCGTTAATACTTCGACGTTTAATTAGAGCTCGTTAGGAGCAAACCCAAGAAAACCAGGCTGGTTTCAAACGTAAACGAGTATGTATAGACCGAGTATTCACCCTTCACCAGGTTCTGAAACATAGACATACCGTTCGATGTCCGATTATAGTTATATTTCTTGACCTTAATACGGAGTTCAACTACGAGGATCATGAGGTTCTGTGGCGGTGTCTATCATTGAAAGATATCCCAAAGAAGTACATTAACATTATACAGGCTCTCTTCTCGAACATTTCTAGTTGAGTCAGAGCTTGTGGAAAACTATCCGGGTCATCTGCTTCTTCCATTTTTATCCAACTCGTCGTTGACATGTTATTAAAAGTAACACTTCGATTGCTTACCTTTTCAGGAGTTTTCCTATCGGGAGATTCACTTGTTGACTTGGAGTACCTCGATGATATAGTTCTGTTTGGTGCTGACACAATGCAGTCTTCTGACCACAATTAGAAATACCATTCGCGCTTTAATTCTCAATCTCACAAGTCATACACAAGACCACTTGTTAATACTCATTTTTACGCCCGACCGTTGTTGCTACCTTGACGTGGTGGTCGGGCTTGCCTATCGTGATGAAGCAACCGAGCTATACTGGCTGGAACAACCGTTCCTCAAGGTCCTACCATGTCAGACAGGTCGGTTGAAGAGCGGTAAGACTAAAAGCAACAAACCTAAGGTCCGAAGGCGAAGTCGTAATACTGACTGTACCTCCAGAAGAACCCTTCCACGGTGTGGGCAACCGGGAAGTGATAACCGTCCTCATACCTCTAACAGCACCCAAGACCATTGTATTCATAATCAACCTTCCTCTTTAATTCCTATTATTCCTCCTACATCGACTTTCAACCCTAAACTTCCTCCTTCGGCTTCCTCCTCAAGTGTCACCATAGCCAACGATTCTAGTGCTCAAAATTCTGTCCCAGGTCTACTGAAACCTCGCTCCAAACTACACATTGGAGCTTTCAACGTACGCACTCTATGTCAAATCGGTCAGCAGGCTTCCTTGGCTAAAACCCTAGAGTCTCTTTCCATTGATGTATGCTGTGTCTCCGAAACACGCATACAGGATTCCAGTGTGGTCATTCACTTGACCTCACCTCGGCAAAACGGAGAGCCAACGAGATACACCCTACGTGTATCTGGTGACCTGATGGCCAGTTCTCGTGGACTGGCAGGTGTAGGCATAGCACTAAGCATGAGGGCGGAACAAGCACTGCTAGAGTGGATCCCCGTCAACAGTTGTCTATGTGCTGTTCGGCTAAACGGCTCCGTAAGAACTCGGAAGGATAGGGACACACGTCGTTGCCTTTTTGTCGTTTCTGCCTACGCTCCCACTGACTGCAGCTCAGATGATGTGAAAGATGAATTTTACAGAAAGCTTTCTGAACTTCTTCAGAAAGCTAAACGCTCAGACATAGTACTCGTAGGGGGTGACTTTAATGCTCAGATACGTAGCTTAAACCACACAGAAAGGCATTTAGGTGGATATTTTAGCATTCCGGCACAGCGAACAGATAATGGTGACCGTCTGCTTCAACTGTGCTCAGACAATCGCTTATTTTTAGCAAACACATTTTAAGCATAAGGAGAGACATCGTCTAACATGGCGACCCCCTACACCAAACCAACGATGGACTCAAATAGACCATATTGCCATCAGTCATCGTTGGAGAGGGTCGGTAGAAGATTGTCGCTCATTCTGGAGTACCTGCTTGGACTCCGACCACGCCCTAATACGGGCACGCATCTGCTTGCGCCTCACCGGACGCAAAAAAGTCACATTGAAAAGACCCATTAGAACTAAGTTGAGTAACGAGAAAACCAAAAATAGGTTCCAAGAACAACTGAGTTCACACTTAGGTAATTCTGAAGACGAGGCTGACCCAGATGTTGCTTGGAAAGACATACAAGCAGCTGTGGAAGCAGCAGTGACATCTATTAGCGACTTGAACCACAGAGTTTCAAAGAACCAGTGGATTTCTTCAAAGTCTATCACATTGATGGATTCTCGCAAACTCGTCCCATCAGGTTTCGAACATGATGAAGAGCGACAGCAAATCAGATCTAGGTTAAGAAAAAGTCTAAGAAACGACCGTGAGCAGTGGTGGGCAACGAAAGCAAAAGAGATGGAAAAGGCGGCGACTATAGGGAACACAAGACAACTTTACAGACTAATAAAAGAAACTGGAATTAATAAGTCAAGTGTAAGTGAGATTATATCGGAAAAAGACGATACACTCATCTGCTCCCAGTCCAGGCGTTTAGAACGATGGGCGGAACATTTCAGAGAACAGTTCAGCTGGCCTTCAGCTACTCTACAACTACCCTCCATTCCCAGACAGCGTGAATGGAACATTGAAGTAGGTCCCCAACTCTAGCAGAAGTTCATAAGGCTATAGATAATCTGAAACGAGGAAGGGCTGCTGGTCCAGATGGACTGGCTCCAGAAGTCTTTAAGGATGGTGGTCCAATTTTAGCGATTAGGTCGACTAGTATTTTAGCTAAGATCTGGGAGTTAGACGTTATTCCATCTGACTGGTCACAATCACTTATCGTCCCAATATATAAGAAAGGGTCAAAATCATCCTGTGACAACCACAGAGGGATTAGTTTAACTAATATAATATCTAAAATACTAGCCTCGATAATTAACAGACGCCTAACTAAGACTCGTGAACTGCAAACACGAGAAAACCAAGCTGGCTTCAGACCTGGTCGTGGCTGCATCGACCACATATTCACCATTCGTCAGGTTCTAGAACACAGGCATACTTATCGGCGTCCGACGACGGTGGTCTTTCTTGACTTAAAAGCAGCATTTGACTCTGTAGACCGCGAGATTCTGTGGCAGTGTCTGTCATTGAAAGGCGTACCCCAGATGTTGGGATATTCAGGAAAATATCCCAGAAATTATCCTATTAAGCCTAATGCTATTCTTGGACTTGGACATGGTATTATTTTCTTATTGGTCAGTACTTATTCCACGTGTCATTTTCCTACTGGCCAATATTGTACAATGTTATTTTCTATTTTATGGTATGATGTGGTTTGTTTGACTGGTATATAAACAAAGTATGTTTGAAATATAATGATTCATATATCCGAGGCTGTGACTTGCGTTCTGGACTCAACTGCTGGGCTAGATAGGGAAGTGGGACCAATCAGAACCCTAGGTCGTTCTACCTGTCTGCGCGTCTTTGGTCCGATCGATATTTCGCTACCCTCTAATCTGCTGCCGTTCACAGTTATAACACCAGAAGTGAATAAACCTTGTGAAGGCTCTTTACTCGAACACTACTAGTCGAGTGAGAGCTTATGGCGAACTGTCATCTACTTTTGCAACCTCAAGTGGTGTCCGTCAAGGATGTCCACTTTCCCCGTTTTTGTTTAACTTCATCATAGACCTACTGATGGAAATAACTTTCTCGTCGACTGAGTTCTCGGGTATTGATCTCCATCCAGGAGGTCCACTTATCGACTTAGAATACGCAGATGACATAGTCCTGTTTGGTGAAGACGCTGACAAAATGCAGAGTCTTCTGGTAGCACTGAGCAACAATGCAAGGATGTTTGGAATGCGCTTCTCTCCCTCGAAATGCAAGTTGTTGCTTCAGGACTGGTCTGCGTTAACACCTGAACTAAGGATAGGGAGTGAAGTAGTCGAACGCGTTGACAACTTCACTTATCTTGGAAGTCTGATCAGCCCTAATGGGTTGGTATCGGACGAAATCTCAGAACGGATTCGAAAAGCTCGTTCGGCTTTTGCCAACTTACGTCACCTGTGGCGAAGGCGAGATATCCGTCTATCAATAAAAGGACGAGTATACTGCGCGGCAGTCCGTTCTGTTTTACTTTACGGTAGCGAAACATGGCCATTAAGAGTAGAAGACACTCGTAAGCTACTAGTATTTGACCACAGATGCCTTAGAAATATTGCTGGCGTCTGCTGGGATAACCGGGTAAGTAATAGTGAGGTTAGAGGCAAGGTATTAGGAAATGATGGTACATCAGTTGATGAGGTTATGAATATTCATCGACTGAGATGGTTGGGCCACGTGTTATGTATGCCCGAACACCGATTACCACGTCGTGCAATGCTATCCCGTATTGAAAATGGTTGGAAGAAAGTTAGGGGCGGCCAAACCAAAACGTGGCATCAGTGCTTGAAGTCACTAACTTCTAGTCTGAGCCATGTTGGTAGATGCAGACTACTTGGTTGGGGTCTGCGTGACTATCGTAACCGATGGTTGGAGACTCTTGGTGACATGGCTCAGAATCGATCACAATGGCGTCGGTGTATACACTCCCTGTCTTCCCTTAAACTAAGAGATTAAAATCGCTTCATATCTTTCTTTCTACGAACCAATTCTTTCTTCTTGTACTATATCTCTATATGCAATCTTTCTCTTATATATTACCACCTTTTACCTAACCACTGTTATGAATCCGGTGTTCATCTTGTTGTGCTGATGCGGTATGGCAACCTGGACCGATGCACATATGTGCCTGGTCCTACGTTGTAGCTGACTGACTGACTGACTGACTCATTTTTACTTTACATTGAGTCACTTGTCCATTTCTTTATTTTGCAACTCAAAGTAGGTCACCTATGGTGGAAATCTTGCTTTATTTAAACGATTTCAAGTCAATGACTGGTCGAAAGTTGAATGCTATCACTATGAATTCCGAACCAGCCTTTCTGAAACCACGTATGCCATTCGAACTGGCCTCCCTCAACTTTCCCACACTAATGCAGATCGGATAACAGATAGGGTTGACTATATCCTTGGAAAGTCTCAACATAGATGACTGTTGTCTATCCAAGACTAGTGAAATACTACAAGTTCGATCTTCATCTGTTGCCTTGAAAAGCATGTTTACTGTGCATTGATCAGAGGACTCTGTGGCGTCTTCGTCTGGTTTTTCTTTCATTCACAGTTCCTCTCACTTTTGCTGAGTAAAAAATGATCACGTAAGGACCCCCACTGGCTTCTACTCCGAACAGCGTCGGATAATGTCTCAAATCTCTAAGTCGTATTTTGTCCGGGGCCCCAACCTGAGTTGTGAAAGGCAACAGAAGTCAGTCCTGTACAGATTTCTTTCATATCACATTTCATACACTGGGAGCAATGCCCTGTAGTAGCTGTTAATGTTTCCCACATTGTGCTGAAACTAGTTAAAGTGTTAGTAGAAAGTCAATGGTGTGGGCGACTGTTTCGTCTACTTCCTACCAAGGATGGTAAATGAAAGTTCTTTACACCGGAAGGATCATAATCTTACCAGTGATAGCCAAAGTAACAAAATGTGTAAAATTGTCTCGAAAATCCGGTAATCCCTGTAAACATTACTTGTGAATTCGGGCCTAAGCCCCAAATGCGATAAACACACTGTAACCAACTTATCGTTTTGGCGACCTAATCCAAACCAGTTAATTTGTTGACACTTACGTCTTGACGTTTAGTTACAGTTCCATGTCTTTCATTATTCGATGTGGATAGTCTTAAGACTTCACCGCACTGATCCAGGCAAATCGATTTATTTACAGGTCGGTATATCTTGAGTAATAGTGAAAGCCTTTGTCCTAAAGGAGCGGACTCGCTGGAACGAGTGAATATCAAGTTAGGTAAGAGTGGACTATACCGACGACCCTGAGCGACTTACCAGCCACTCGGAAAACGCCGCCGAGTTATAAGACCATTAACGGTAAAAAGCAATAGAATAAGTGGAATAGTGGTTTTAGAATGATAGATTACTCTTCACATGTTAAGTTATTCATTATAGTAGAACAAAAAGGTTGAATTTACACACTAGGAGTCTGAGAAGTGTTTCGAATCAGGGTTATAACTATGTCATCATTTAACATCAGCTATGATGTATAAGGGTTTGGGTTGGATGTTAGGGTTGTGTCAAGATTACGGATTAGGATAAAGGTCCACATCCAGAACTGATATAAGCTATAGTGCAATGATGCTTCGCAACCCATTTGTTTGCAAAATTATGAAAAATCGGGTTGGAATTTTGAGGCGGGAATTAAGGTGAGGGAAATGCTACCTGGTTACAATGAATCGAATCAAATACTTTAATAAACAATTTGCATCCATAAGTGTTCCTTGTGATTTAGCTTACGTATCATACCGTATTTACTGCCATATTGCGTCGTAGCATTTGAATAACCAAATATAGCTATTCTTCAATTGGCTAATAATAACATACAATGATTAAAACTACTTTTAATTACGCGCAAACTTATACGAGGCGGTACCTTAAATTGATTGATTAGCTAGATGCATACGTTTAACCCACGTTTCGGAGGGTGACAGTATGGAAGATTCAAAACAAGAACACTGAATAGCAACAGAAGACAATGATTCAAGACAAATTCGTTAGTTGAGTGTTTACGTACAACACGGTCTTCGTACCGAATCTGTAAGTTGCCTGATAATTTGTGGGTTAGCTTTCTAAAATGACTTTTCCAGAGCTGATGCTTCCTAAGGTTACCAACAAATAGCCATCACAACGCTAAAGACCTGGAACCATACC
This sequence comes from Schistosoma margrebowiei, assembly GCA_944470205.2. Classification (NCBI taxonomy): domain Eukaryota; kingdom Metazoa; phylum Platyhelminthes; class Trematoda; order Strigeidida; family Schistosomatidae; genus Schistosoma; species Schistosoma margrebowiei. The sequence continues at coordinate 7,762,368 of OX104028.1, forward strand.
GTAACAATCAACTGAGAAAGTAAAGGAATAATTAATGAGGTTATAACTTTTAGACCAGATCAAATATCAGACAGCGGGTCCCAGGCTTTGATGCATGCTTAATTTATCCGGAAGATTAATAAGCATTTTGGCACCAAAGGTGATCTCAGTTAGTGATGAAAACCAGGAACGTAAATAGTAACACCTATATCTAACTCAAACTCCCATTCCCACATCCCCAAACTAATAACTAACCCTATTTCTACCCTATTATCCTGAAGGAGTTTAACATGTAGGTTTCAGTAATGTGGGAAGGATTTATAATAATAACCTAGCCGAAACCATCTGGTTTTAATTAGTTCTTCAGAAGGCTATTAAGAACTCATGCTGTTTTTCCGCCTTGTAAACTGTGGAGAATAACGGACGATGCACTATAATAGGGTGATAAAACCTAGTTAGTCAAGATAGATAAAACAGACGTCATGGTACGATAAAACAAAGTAAGAACAATTGAAAAAAAGCAACCAACCCGCCAAATGTCTTGAATTGATATCACAGCAAGAACTGTTTCAAACAAAATAGTGTTTGAGTGTCCTTAAAATGATGAGTATTTTGAAATATCTGAGATAATACACTGCCATATCTATGTGGTGGTAAGCTTCTCAGTCAAACATCCAGAGAGTGATATGAATATAAAGCGGACATTACATGTGGTTAATAATAATTTAAAAAGACAAGACCTATTATACATGCGTATTTTTTCTTATGGGTTGAGGCTCAGCCAAATTATTTGATTGGGAACATTTCATTCACATGACACTTTATGTAAGCGGCACTATCTTTAACTATCCCAACTAACCTTTTACCCGTTTGTATGGTTTTATTATCGTACATATAAACTCCACACTTTGTTTTAACATATCAAGGTAGTTCTAGCTTTGTTTTATCTTCGCCTAATTCTGATAGTCAGGTAAAATCTCAACAGAAAATGACTTATGTTATGAACTATACATTTATTTCAGTTATTTAATACACTCAGATTTGGATTACAGCAATCCGAAAGACTGCTATGTGTTCAGGAAGCACGCGGAAATGGCTATCAACGTCAATTATTGCTCATATAATTTTTCTTTCTTACTTCCGCCAAAAATGATTATACTTATAGTATATAGAATTGTTTATAGTTATATACCAGAAACTTATACGATGTTCAAAAATAGTTTGACGCAGAACTGCTCCAACCTACATTTAATAAGCAACTATATTTACAGGTGTTCATCACCACCTTAGTTAAGAAGTGAACTAAATTTTAATGATTTTAGAGCTTTGTAAAATGTGATTGTGATCTATTTCTGACTTGATAAATAGCGGATTTCATTTACTTGAGTTTACATTGATACAACTAACCACATTAGACGGACTAAACTTTTACCCAGCTGGTGGGCAACAACTGCGTCAAACTACTAATAAACTGGAATAAAAGCCATGTACCAATATATATACATATATTATTCGTCCCCAGATCAAATTTATTGTTCAGTGGTTCGTGCGAACATGACCCCTGACTGTTGCGATAGTGAGTCAATATAGACAGTAATGAGGCACCAAAAAATTGCTAACACATTTAAATCTCATCCATTTGTTGTTGACAAAGGGAACACAAAATCAAGTACTGCTAAGAGAAACTGATTGTTGCTTTTTGATTACATTAATTTAAAACCTACGAGTAGTGATCTTTCGGTCATCTACTCATTATTGACAAAGTCAGTATATCATTGATAAAAGAGGACGGTAGTTGCGTAAACCGGTATACTTGGATGTAAGACGGAGCCTTTTATTTTGAAGCATAGACTGAGTATAAACGATTTAAGCATAAAAATGGATAATAATCCCATTTTAGTCGTTCACCTATGTTATTGGGGAATTCGTGATAATAGAAACTTCCTGGATACATTACATCGAACCCGTTTTGAATTCCACATATGTCTAGTTGTATTCAACGATTTCCATCCGGATTAAATTGGTCATTTCTGGAAATTAACAGTTTGCTTACCAATTCAGCTACTTCTAATCACTACGATTGCTCTCATTGTCGCTGCTAAATCAGATGGAAAAATACAGAGTGCTTATAGTAAATACCACCAGATGCTTGGTATTGTTCTATCGCAGCAAAGTCGTCCCTCTGGAAATATATTGTGTATATATATATTGTGAGTTTTCTTGAGATAGACATAAATGATTTCCACTCATAGATCTCATTGGATAAAATCTCTGATGAATTTATTAACAGTGCCTCATTCTGGCGGCTCAGATACAATTTCCGCCGATCGCATTAAATATTTCTTCTATGATACTACAGGTCGTAAATCAATGGTCTTGATGGTGTCGTATAGTTTACGGGTGATCTCGCAATTCATGCTTGAAAAATCAATTTGCATAATGAACGTCCTTCAAAATGGTCTGATCGTGAACCGCCGCAAATACATTTACAATGTAATTAACGGTATTATGTTGTGTTATAACGGTATAATCATACAATAAAATTTTATTTTACTCTCCTAAAATTTGAGATCATTCTTGTGTCTCGCCGAATTCCTAGCTTATTTGAGATTAGCCACATGATTCGTTAGACTATTTCAATTCCATAAAATGAGGTTTAAGTGCATTCTATGTGCATACCGAAATGTTCGTTTGCTCTTCATCTTTTTCTTTTGTCTTTTAGACTCTTTCACACTACCTCAGCACAGTAAGTGCCTTCTACCTAAACTGAAATCAAACAAAAACTGAACGCTATAAAACAAACATTCTGTAAAATCCCTATTCAAGTTCTTATTTAATTCAATGTTACACACCATATCATGATTACGGGACCACCTGTATTCTATATAGTGCGTTGATTAGCTCCAGAGGCTTAGATCACTTCTACCGGTAATATTCTTGATATGTACTTCTTCTGATCGTCATGTCAGGCGGCCTCCACACGTTAATATTTATCAGTATCTAACTCATTTTATCAGGGTACTATCAAATCACGATGGACATCTGGAAGCGAGCGCGCGGACGTTTGTTATGTCTAATCACTAAAGTTTGAGCTGCTCACATAGTAGCAAACCTATTGCCTCATATTTTTCTTCATATTGAGTCAGCAAACTTAATGGTTTATCAAAGACCGGATCAGGACGTTTGCGCATCGCATTGAAGACATTGCGTCGATAATGTTTAAAAAAGATCAGACGATGCCGAACAAGTGTGTCATAAAGTAAAATTTCATTACCTATTCCTGACTGTTTGAATCTTAGTTTCACAGTTGTCAAAGATAACTGAACCACTGAACAATAAATTTGATCTGGGGATCGAATAATATATTTATTATAAATAAGAAGGGGGCTCGTAGAGTGACCAAGTCCTCGTAGCCGAGCCACATGTTATTTTTCGCCAAGGGGCTACTACTACCACTGCTACTCATTATAATCCTACGGTTATTCATAAGCTGAAAGATTACCCCGGAATAAAGCCACAGGAACTGGTTGGGAAATATATTTTATTATTCCAAAGTTTCTAGGTACATTCTCAAAACATATACAGTATTTGAGAGTCAAAAGAATTGGGTGGTTTTGTATCAACAATTTACGGTCACCCTAAAAACGATAGTCACAACCAGGGGATAACATAAATGTATGCTACGTGTTCTCGCGCATATGTTATGTGTTATTAAGTATTTTGGATGTTGTTATATATCAGCCATTAACAGCGTTTTTGCAGTCAAAAAGGAAACAACTTTTTTATTTATATCACACTCACCTACTAAGCAAATGTTCGCCGAAAGAGATACAAATGTTATTCCGTGTACGAACTGTATTGAATAAAATAAATAAGTATGTATGCACACCCTCGCGCTTTTGAAACAAACAGCCATCTCATTCCAATGTATTCTCAAGGTTATGCAGATAACACTTCATTGAGATCACGAAGATGCTCACAAGTTTGTGTTAAGACCTTGATCTGCCTACTTTAGATTAAGAACTTGACGCCGGTTTAACCTTGAGGGTAGTACTCATGAGTCCGAGGTGGGGTAGAGAGAAGAAAACTATTCTAGCACCTGGATGGCAGGAAAGTGTAGTGGCATTGGACCATAACCACACTATCCTCAAAGCTGAATACGAGATTACTCGGAAAATAGGTATTCAATATTTAACGCGAAGAAATACCTAACAATGGAGAAGGCGCGGACAATGAATTGAATGGACTGGAGTTGATCGAATGGCATGGCTCGGCCATGCAGGCGTGGTCCCTCTGAATGTTACCTTATATCTTCTATTCATACTAAATATATCATTCTTTCTCTAGCCTGACCTTGTTCTACATCATGTATTGGTAATTGATACGATACAGTGAGTTGGTGTAGTCGATGGTGTGACTTCCACGTAAGATCTTATAGATTAGGCAGTCATATCATGACAAATCTACAAATTTAGGATCAGGTCTATTATTAGAGCAGTACTAATATCATATTAGACCATAAGTTCTACATTGGTGAGCCCAACTAAAGAAACGCAACCTATTATTGTTAATCCTTATATCCACCTTAACCTTCTCAATCGGTTTTTATTTTTGTAAACCCAGTATTCTAATAGTCCTTTGATTAATGGTCACATATATTATCGTAATGTTATATCTATTAGTTCACATAACTTACTAACTCAATCGATAATAAAAGTTGATCATCTATATCAACTAATTAGCTTTGATGGTTCGTTAACAAGCTTTAATAGCATTTACCTGCTTCAGCGACATAAACTTGTTTAAACATCAAGCTCTAGCAAATATGACCTGTAAATAGCGTAAATATACATTGACTAACAATGCAATCAAGGATTGAATAGTTATCTGGATCTAATTCTTAGTGTTTCTTCGCTTAACACCTCATCCTGTTTTAAACTATGCACTATCCTTTTCTTCCGACCACTGCCTGCCTAATTTCATATTCTCGAGTTCCATTGCCAAACAACAAGGATGACACTTCTCTAAAAACATATGGTGAGTTTCAGCCATAATTTTCCTGCAATCATAAGGTCATTTTGGATGGCTCGTTCAATGGCTGACACAATTATCTGGATTCATTCGATTGTTTTGATCTGAGCGAGTAGCAACAGCATCAAGCACCTTGGAATTAATTGCCATACTGCATGTTTTATTGTGGATACTTTTGGATCATTACTCCTCACGAATGGCGTTATATATGTCGTCCACTGAATAATCTAATTTTCAAAAATAATCCAGGCGAGTTCAACTATTTTACTGGATGATTTTTCTGTACTTAACATGTATATGTTTTCCAGTTGTGTTTGCCACATATTTATAATTATCTTTAGGCTAAATGCAGTAACTTCTTATAGAATGTTTATAACGCATCATATTCCTGCCTGAAGTTTCACAAGCAGTCTAAACTTTAAAATTACTTGTCTGGTCATGTTCATTATTTTTAAATCGTCATATACGTCAACAACCTGCATGTTAACCTGGTTCATACATACGTTACACTATATCTCCATGTCTTCTTAATTTAGAAATCATCTGGATCGCCTCTAACATTTATTAATAAACCCATCATAGTCATTGTTGCTAATCGTATTTGGATTTATGGATTGGTTTATCATATTAGCAGTCTAACATGCAAACATAATTTAGATAATAAGATTAAAAATTTAGGTACTATCAACTGCACTAGTAAAATTACTAAATCCTCAGGTAGTTGTTGGTTGAACAAACTTTTAAAATCAAAACTCCGTAGCCTACTAGAATTAACATTAAACAAATATTTCTGAATTGAAAGTTATAATTAAATTAGGCGTCTCGGATTCTTTAACGTTATAAATTTCTGATAATTTCGAATCACCTAAAACAACAATGCCTATTTTTCCACTGGCCAATCTGCAATCAACACTATAACTAATTAAACATAATAGTTTCAGGATATCGTCATAAAGCATTGTCATGACTTGACAATCACGTAATATGATTGATAAAATTAATGAAACTATTAACAAAATCGGTCAGCAAATTGACTTATAATTATCACTAGTGTTGTTTTTCTTCATTCACTACAGATGATTACAGTATGTTTCTCTATCAGTTGCTCATTCAGTAAATATCTCAAAACTTTGTCAGTCTAATTGATGGTTTAGCGACACAATCATGCATGCAAATAATCAGTATAAGCAGTCGAGCAAATATCCTGCGAACTGAAAACATCAATGTCGAATTTACCCCAACACTGACTAAGGTTCAAGCTATTATCATAGGCATGAGTTAGGAGTGTACTCCCCTTGGTTACAACTTATGTTCTCCCTGATAATCACATGAGCATCACTCACTATTAATCATCTTGTAAAAAATTATTTAGCCAAATACATCTTGCGGCACCACATCACTTAGTAATATGACACATAGGTTTAACTAATTTCAATAACGTATAACCACTATATCTTAATTAAATCGTATTCCGCCTTATGATAAACTGCATACTTTCAACTAACTTGTATACCCAATCATCCGGCAAGTATAGATATAAATGAATAGTCTGCCGCAGATCAGAACATTGAGTCTAGAGCATGTCTCTTAAGAATACACTCATGTTTAACGATTTGTTTCTAGCTATCTGTCCAAAATTCACATAATTATCACTCACGTACTTAAACTTTGTTTTGATAACCATTCATGTGTATTAGTAGTATTACTAAATTCTATCACGGTCAGGTAAACATGGGGTTGAGAAAATCTCCCCATAACTAAATAAACCGTATCAAACTAACTGGAACACTAGTTGGAATTCTTCTCCACGGTAATACTTTTGTTCCTCCAGTTAGCCTACTAATACAGATGCAATTGGAAATCGACTCATATGGACAACTTACCGGCATAATCGTTATTTGATTTCATAAGTTAGACTAAAAGTAGTACTAATATTAACATTTCTACAATATTCATAACTTTAATATTTCTAAACACAAAATACTTACTACCTATACGTTAAGTTATCAACCAACGTCTATTACACATGCATCGTTTTATTATTACTATTATTATTATTATTGTAATCCCATTTTTTTATAGCTCGAATAATCACTCAAATTTTCATTGTAAGCGTGTTAAACATGAAGGCAGATATTTTAAAATTATTACATGTATTTCCCGACTAGATGCTGCCGTCTTCCTTTTGATTTATCTTTCAGATTGTCATCACCCGGAGGATTCTTACTAGTCTTGGTAACCTTCGGCACACTACAGTCTCATCCAATTGGGTATCGAACCAACACCACGTTGATTCTGGTGGGAGAGTAGTGTAGTGGCATTGGACCATAACCACACTATCCTCAAAGCTGAATACGAGATTACTCGGAAAATAGGTATTCAATATTTAACGCGAAGAAATACCTAACAATGGAGAAGGCGCGGACAATGAATTGAATGGACTGGAGTTGATCGAATGGCATGGCTCGGCCATGCAGGCGTGGTCCCTCTGAATGTTACCTTATATCTTCTATTCATACTAAATATATCATTCTTTCTCTAGCCTGACCTTGTTCTACATCATGTATTGGTAATTGATACGATACAGTGAGTTGGTGTAGTCGATGGTGTGACTTCCACGTAAGATCTTATAGATTAGGCAGTCATATCATGACAAATCTACAAATTTAGGATCAGGTCTATTATTAGAGCAGTACTAATATCATAGTAGACCATAAGTTCTACAAAAGCACGGTAATGAGAGAAGACAATTCAGCTGGAATACCATTGGCTGTATTGCGATATCCTGATTTCCTGTGAAATTTCTGGATTCAAATTAGTGCAGAAAGGTACATGAATAAATAGGTGGTTTACTCGATCACAGCGTACAATAATTTGGGAAAATACAATTATGTCCAAAACTGGGAATTACGGCAGAAAATAAGATGCAAAATATTATTTTTAAATTGCAATAGCTTCGGAACAAAAAGGGGTATGCCAATTAATGATACATCAGACGAAAGCTAATGTTCTGTAGAATAAATTAAGGACAAAAACAAATGTCAGTGTTTTACAAGCTTTGAATAAAATGAAATAACGTTCCGAAAAAAAGCTTTGGTAGTTTGTCAGGGCTTCTTGTTTCCCTGTTCACATCAGTTTGATAAACATTCGTCCTGTGGTAAATTTCAGTAATGTAATTCATGTGTGTGTCGTGATGCTGAATGTTTTAAATGTGGTAAGATTAGACATATTCAATCATTATGCGATATTGCTGTTCATTTCGCAGCAAGTAATGTTAAATTTTGTGGTTCCGATATTAAAAAATTGAATGTTTTAACCGAGCCTAACTCTGATCAAATTTGTGATATCATATTACCAGATATGCTTTGTTCTCAAGATCCATGTATTTCTAATGAAATTATTCATAAATATGTGGTAGATATGTCAAATGATGTTATTTTATCCGATGTGGTTTGTCCGAATGATTTATTTATTTTTATTAAAATCTTGACTAAATGTGAAGAACAAGTTTCGAATTAGTTAGAATCTAACTACAGTTCCATGCTGTCACATCATATGTTATCCGTCCTCATAGTGAGATTATCTCTAGTGATATTCTTAAGGAATCTGACAAACATGTCCCAAATGAGTCGAATTCTAGCCACATTTCTGATGTTATTGATTCAGATGTTGAATATTCTCACAACGAATGTAAGACGAATGGAATCACGAGTCATCGGTACTATGAATCAAAGAGAATAGCAAGTTTTCCCGAAGCAGTCAGAGAGCCAGTTTATCCAAATATGAAGTTTGCACGGACAGAAAATCCAACTGCAGTTCAAGATTATCCTAATGAACATATTTTTCATATTTTCCATTCGATTGCTTTGCAGGTGAATCAAGCCTAGATGAGTCACGCGATAGAATGCCTCAAATTACATATCAGTGTGTATCCCCGAATACTCACACATAATAATCGACGTGTGAGACATGGGAAGATAATGCAAATTGAGAACGTCAATCTGATCATGTCACTGCGACATAAGAACTCGCAAAGTTATCGTGGGGAAGGGTAGCAGCGGGAAACCTATGGTTCAAATTCTAGATATCAGTGATTTCAATACACAACCTACTTGTTGATCACATACAACTCCACGACCCATGTGAGTCCTTTCCAATTTCAGTGCTTAATTCCAATACTGATGAGCATATTCTAGATCATACAAAGTCTACATGCAAACACAGTCTGACTTACACGTAATGGATTAAAAGAAGGACGCTCAAAGGATCACAAATTTGGATTTCAAGCAAGGTTGAGGCAGCCATGGTGTTCGTGTGTGTTATAATCTCTTTCTTACGGTTATGACCCAGCTACTTTGCTTAGTATTCTCGGACACCGATTCATTCGACATGTTCCGAAATCAGAACACGGTTGAACAGGAAAGAGATTATATTGCAAATAACAAGGTTAGATGGAAGTAAGAAGCAAGTAAGAAGGACGATAGGGAAAACGTTAGTATATTTATAGATTTTACATGAGAAGCTTCTAGAGTATTCTCCAAGTATCGACTGTAAGATCTGTTTTGAATGCCTCGTGTGTTTGTGAAAATCCCTCCATGTACATGCTTGCACTTTGTTCCTATTGATCACTTTATTTGTACATTGTTAGTTTTTTATTACGTTTGGATTGTTAATATTTGTATTTTATCATAGTTTTTATTTTTATTACATATTCACTAAGTTTTTGTGCTTCCTCCCGAACTGTATCCATGTTGTTTTACTTGACACTTGTTCTTGGCGGCAGCCATATTGATTTGCTCCTCCTTTTGTGTGTGATCTATCCAGTCAGGATAGAATAGAGTTTATTTGTTGACTGGTAATTTTCCCACATCTTTTATCAACTTTATTTTGTGTGGTTTAGATTTGATTGATTGAACAATTATTGGTTGAGTAGCCGGGTGGTAATATTTGTTTGGGTAACGATTTAAATTTATGATGAATTATAGAACCGCTATTTACCCGAATACTTGTTTTGATTTTGACGGGCAAGGGCGCGTGTCTGACGTACCTGGACGGCTATTCATCTATCCAAACCGTAGTTTGGATTCTACATCGACTAGTGCTGATTTTATAGGAATTAGCCAATCAGCGTGAAACAAAGCAGTCGTGCATTGGGCGTGCTTTAATCCTGTCTATGTCCCGCTAACAGTATGAATTAACGATTTTTTTGTACTTGATGACTTCTTGATTTCGAATTCCGAATCCAATACGTTCGTTTGCATTCACTTAGTTCTGTTTGGTTTAAAATGTGTTATTGCGGGGATTCCTGGTTTTCATAATCATCAAAATACCTCTAGTCACCGAAACTGACAGTCTTCCAGATGTATCATTAAATCCCTTCACTCCTTACTTGTAGTTTGACCCGGTTCGAAATCTTTGATTGTAAAGGTAATACGAACAACAGCGTTGTTAAACTCTGAATATCAAACATGGTTACCTAGTCTTTTATTTTACGCACCTAGTCACAAGAATCACAAAGGCTGGATGATACAGAATCGCCTGAGATATTGTGCTACTCTTTCCTGTGTTCTCGTTGGCAGTTAGGGGAAATGGTTGAATGACTGTGTAGAGTCAGTCATTTAGCGCATACATTAACTGGTTTGCGAGGCTCAATGTTAGCATACATTAGAAGAAAAAAATCGTAACAACTTGTATGTTCTGCTCACCAATATACAGACAGTAATTTTTTCGATATAGTTTGGCGGATTAACACGATAGGCTTTCTGGTTTAACCTTGAAGTTGGTGATTCATGAGTACAATTTATGACTGATTGGCATTGGAAGAAAAGTGACGAAAACTGACAAGGGAGAAAAAAGATGAATCGGCTGGAACATTGCTAGGTTCATCCCTGATTCATATTACTGTAAAAAGACATGTGGATAAACAGATGAATAAAAGTGACCACAGCACAAAGAATAAAAAAATCTAACCATAACTTTAAAATACGAAGTACAGAATGTTTCGTTTAGATTGGAATAACATTTGAGTTGTATCAACATTTATAAGCGGAAAATATTGTTTTCGATTAGAATCTCAAAAGTGACGAAACAATCAAGTCAGTGATAAGAGTGGAATAGATTACACAAACAAACACAGTAGGTAAAAAGTGCGGACTGACATATTGATGACTGTGTACTAGTTGGCTTAAGAATAAAGAGGCTTGAATCATGGGTTCATAATAAGAAAAAGGTTAATGAGTTGAATAATATATAAACTGAAATAGCATTCACAAAAACCATAAGACTGCGTAACAAGTATTCAGATAATTAGCCAAAGGGGTGTATAGTTGATTAAAATAGGAGAAGCGCGGAAAAATAGCAAGAAATAAAACCTTTTATGAAAGTTAACCTGACTAAGGAGGAGAAAAGTGTCACAAAGGTACGAGTGGAAAAGACTTGGGTTGTTAACACGAATTTCTACAGCTTATGCTATATGTAAGAGGCGAGATTAAATGGTATAGGAAAAACTAGTAGAAATGCGATAAATCATTTTAAATAACCTATTCCCACATATTATATCACGCCTATCAGTCAAATGTGATTGGATAGGGCTGCGTATAGTTTATACGATACCCTCTTCCAACTCGTTGGCTAATTTGTCTCGTTGTGGGCCCAATACAACTTACTCAACAGGTGCAACTGAATTAGTAGATACACAAAAAGTGGCAAAACAAGGTAAATTATCCTTGAGCTGAGGATCACCAGAGGTCAGCTGGAGAACAAAAAGCAAGATGGCTGCATTGGACGTTCTCCTCATTGCTCCAATCAGTCTATCTCGTAGCAAGTCACCAGCTATATCTCTGTTGAATTGCGGTTTTGGTTTCCGTTCATTATATCAAAGTGGTTCTTCTGAAAACCTTGCGGACAACTTATTTTAACCAACATATTATGAATAAGCTCTAGTTGATTGTTCAAAGTGCCGCCAGAGCACATCTTCCTGGTTCTATTTCTCTTATAGTTAGTTGAGATAAAACTCACTAAATATGTGTACTGGCTTGCTAAAGAACTTTCCCAACACACGCTTCTGCTAATGGAATCACCTTCTTATCTGTGTGACGAAACGTCGGAGAAATGTTTTCGATTGTCAAGTTCCTCATCACATTTAAATCGGATTGCAGAATGTTGATTGCTAAATAGCTTTAAGAGTTCTTCTGTTTCTGTGTTCTGGTCAACGATAATGAAGGTATCGTTAACGTACCGATGATAAAAGTCAAGCTGATCACTAACCGTATTGAAAGGTATGTTTTCTAGTTTCGCGAGAAAAAAATTAGCAAAAATAGGACCTGGAGGCGAGCCCATCGCTACTCCGTCAACTTGTCGATAATGTATTGTTAAAGACAAAATGAATTTTCATTGCACATTTCAAAAGTAAACCTTTGGGATTAACATCGCGAATTCTAATATCAGTAAACGGAATGCATCCATTTAGACATTGAACAAGAAAGATTGGTTCGGCGAATTCATTTTCAATTCTGTACAGCTGCAAATATATACATTACTTTTCAGGGTGATAATAGTTACACTTATAACGATAATAAACTTCTTCTAGACACGGTAACAGTGAGATATAATAAACGAAGTCATAAAAACTTTTCAACCGGGGGAAATAATAATAGTTTGATTGTTAGGGACTTAAATACTTATCATCAGGACACTTAGGCAAGGGATGGCTCAGCATGACGCGATAAAATGTAATAAGAAGGATCGTAAAATAGAAATAAACCATTTGGGAATAGTAGTTGACACACAAAGTCAGTCGTTTCATTTAGTGGTGGATTAGTCAAGAAAAGAAGTAACGTCTAGAGGTATTATCTATTTACCACTTATGTGTCCCACGTTGCATCGTGAAAGTGCGATCGAGGACGTCTTTAACGCTTCCGTTGACAACTAGTTCGTGTAGATGATCTAGAATTTGGAAGAACCATTTGGCAGTTTTGCGGCGTATCCGAAACTGGACGAAAGTTCCTGACATATGGAGTTTGAGTAAACCATGGAGCTGCGGTACTGGATCAAGAGGGCTTAACTAAATCATGCACACCAAGAGCAACTATCTACTTATTTTCAGTTCTCCAGGCGAATAAGTCAGTTATTTCGGTTTTCATATCTATATTATTCACGTAGTTGAGTTCTTAAAATTTAGTCGGATCATTTAAAATTGAGGACGTTTTAAGGATGTGACAATTTTTGTTCGTTGGAAGTAGCCTTCCCGTCATACTGTCAATTTGTACATTTTCCTTATGATATTTATTTATGTAACCTATTGCACTGTTGTCACTGACCCATAAACTGCTTTGATTACTTATATAATTTCGTATATGCAATATAAAAAATACTGTAAATTGATACAACAAAAGGCTTTCAATATTTTTGTTCACTTTCTCGGGTGTACTACGGTAATGTGATAAGAGAATAGTCTTACCACATCAGACCCACGATTCACGACCTTGTATAACAATAGATAATACTCTATTCATCACAGTTACAAATAGTTAGTCTCAGTAACTTCGGAGTAGAAATCGACAACATGAAAGGAAATTATATCTTTAATAGTCACTAGCGTAATTGCTTCTTTATCCATGCTCAGTGATCAATCGTATTTTACATTCATTACCACATCTCAAGATTGGATAAATCGGCAATCAAAGTAGATCACAAATTCGTATCACGATTATTTACAAACGGCAAAACAAAAATCGAATATGCGTGAAAATGTGTTTATTAATAAAAAAGGTTCAGCGAAAGTCCCCACAGAATATTCAAAAACGAAGAAAAATTGATCAAATATTTTTCATTTTTGAGAATGCAAAAGTATCCAGGTCGCACAAATAGGCTTCAATTTCCGAATTGAATAAAGGAAAATCACCGAGTTAAACGAAAAAATCGTAGCGAAGTTAGACATGCCATAGAACATTGGTATTTTTCGAAAAAGGATATTTTTTATGACAAGGTGACTTCAAATGTACGGTCTCATTTTTGCTGATTTAACACATTAACCACTTTGCTGAGAAATAGAAGGGAATTACCACATCGCCGTGTCTTTGATGTTCAGCTAAGAAGTAATAATCAGTTCTACGGAAAAGCTGATTAGTTAATCACTGGTTCACCTATTAGTTGAATAACGTGATCAATAAGAACAATGCAATACTTCGAACAATGATTTCTACTTAGCCAGAAAACAAATGAACCACATGTTTGAAATCCGTAACGAAAGTGATATAGTCCTTGAATATCTGAACTACCAGCTCCTGCCATATTGAAAATTCAAAAAGATACATTTCTTGTTTTAACAGATCATTATGTCAATTAATTGAACAAATAATTCAGATGCGTTTGTGAAACGTTCATGACATTTCGCTATACAAGTTAAAAAAGAGAACAATCAGAGACATTGTGATTGCTAACAAAAAACATTGAAAAGAATTATCAGTGTTCAAATGTCGAATTCTGTACTGCTAAGATAAATTACCGACCTGTCAGTATTTATCATAAGGATTGATAAAGAAATAAGAATTGGAAACATGTATAAAATTAAGTATTGTACCAAAGATAAGATATTCAATAAAGAAATTAAAGTAAAGTCTTGCCGCATGGATTTTCACGGTACAACAAATCTACAAGAAGCAAAAAGAAACTTTCAAACTCACTTGAGAGAGATGAAATAAAAATTGTGTTGTTAACTTAGTCTCGAAATCGAATGACAGTGTCAACAAAATATTTGGATATCCGTTTTGTTATTTCCAAACTAAAGTGGTTTGGAATTAACTGCGGAGGTCGGTTTAGACACCCATGCTCTTGCCCATTCGAAATTTAAAACAAGTGTTTGGGTAGGGAATGATCCTATTAATTGTTATCAGTTTAAACAAATATCATCATCCAGTTATTCAATAGTGGAGAAGATTTAAGGTCAACAAGAACCAGTCAACATCGAGGTGTACAGGACAAGCTGTGAAATACTTATGGAGAAATCCGGACGCTTCACTTCTATCTGAAGTTTGTGCTGATGATGTCGTTCAGAAGAACGATGAGAGCTCCACGATCAGAACATCTAACTCAGAGAACAAAACTGCATCAAAGTTATTCAATAACTAATCACATATAAATTGCTTTAAGTAGATAAACTGAATAAAGCCATTACTAATAATAATAAAAGACATAATATAGTTAATAATTTCAACAAATAAACGTTTCTATTGGTGCAGGTATATAATTCTGTCCTTTCTGGAGAGATCACAAACATTTTTTTCAAAAGTTTGTAGCGGTAAACAGGTCCCCAAAATCAATATTTCTGTAAGTCTTCGACATTTGACGCTGACCGCATTAGTTTTATTGGACTCACCTGGCTGAAGGCGCTCGGTCACACATCCACACCAGATTGCGAGTGAGTACGCTGTGCTACGAATCCCTTTGAACAACTAGCCAGCTTAGACCAAACGTTCCTTCGACATACCAATAGCCTTCCAAATATAACCTCGAACTCCACTTCTGATGATTGAGTTGACATACTTCGATTATAAGGGTGTTTCTGGTTAAGGCGTTATCAAACTCCGATTACTTATGGCAAATTTATTTTGAAGATTATTTCTATAAAATTATCAATATCAAAGGTATTAAGAATTACTTATTACGACGCAGTGTCCTGTAAGTGTATTTCAATTCGCAGTCAATAAATGTACAGTCCTAGCAACACAAAAGGGTGAACGAATCAATATGGGAGCCGCCAGAATCATAATGTCAAGTGAGACAACGTAGAAATAGTTCAGGGGAATTCAGTGGAATCGTAAGAACGACTTAAACTACAACAATAAAAATAAATGGTACCGTCTCAGTTACAACCAACAACTCGACGAGATGTACGAATAGTAACTTCACACTTATAAGTAAAGCAACAAGTTACAGGACAAAATGTGTATGAAAAGGGATTCTTATGCGCGACCCGAAAGGATCTTACAACATTACGTGCGTTGAGATCAAGAGGAATTAGTCTCGACTGGACAGTTGGTCTTTTTCCACCACACCTTGTAGACATCACTCTTCAATTCTGACATACTTGACTTATGAATTTCCCCACTAGATAAGGTGCACTGACGATTTTATAGCAAACTTTGTTTACTCTTTTTTGTTAGGTATTTAACAATGTTTGTCTCAAAATCTTACTAACTTCGAAAAATTCCCGTATTGTGATTTAGAACAACATATATAAGTGAACAATATTTTATACGAATATTCGTGAATATTAAAACGAATAATTTGACAAAAACTGGGCGCAAAGTTATTATATTTGAAATAATCTCAGCGATTGAAATTTATATAATTCCAACGTTTTGTCCAACAAACCTGTCTGGACTTCCTCAAGGTAATAATCAAGGGAATATATAGCGTAGAGCAATCAAATCTATGTTGTGCTAATCCAATCATATTTGGATGCATTTCTCGATTGTTTGGTTGAATGACGACATAATAATAATTTTAGTAGTTGATGCCATGAGTCAATCGAAGCTAGACAACCATGGAAAACCTGGAAGCACTGGACGACCGTTTCGTCCCACTGTTGGACTCCTCAGCAGTGCTCATCCATGATCCGCCTAGCGTGACAAACCTTAAGATCCAGGATTTTTGGATAGTTAGGTCTTGAAACCCAATGTTTCCGAGACCTGTATGGGTAGAACGAGTGATTCTCACAACAATTTAAATGTGTACTACACAAACTCTCATAGTCTTAGAAATAAAACGTCTGAGCCAAGTTTTAAGGTAGGTGGATTAAGTCCCGATATCATTGTTGTCACATAGACGTGGCTCATTATAGATGTAGACTGTTCTCTAATGTGTAAGGTACATCTATATTAGAAGTGACAGAGTTATAAATCGCGAGGAGGCATAATATCACATGTTGGGGAACCACTCGTGTTCAATTGAGCACATCTGAGACGCATGACAGTGGTACATGTGAGGTATACCTGGCATAGCTATAGCTCGTTGTACAATTAAATCTAGACATGGGTTATTAACCATAAGAGGAGTGTACCGTAGTCCATGATGTCTAGCTGACGAGTTTGCCTTTAGTCATATCTGTCCTTGAAGTAAGGTCAACTGTTGTCTCATCGTTGGAGATTTCAACGCGCCGCATATCAACTGTATGCAGTTTACAACTTCGGGTGGATGTTTTGTTAGCAGCCTGCTGTTAACCATTATTCGGTGTGCACTTGTGCAATCTTTCGTAAAATTGACACAGTGACTTCGAACACGGACCGCGATTGCTGAACCTTGTCTTTACACACCACTGTGATGACGTTATTGACAACTATTACCTCCCCCAACTTGCAGTGATCATGTTGTACTGTACCATGATTTTCGGACGCAATATACAGTATGTATCTGCTCCGCCCCGTCCCAATATCTGAGGTGATAATATTCCGGCAATCAGAGACTGTGCTCTACAAAAGGACTGGTCGGTCAGTACAGATGGGTCTATCGAAGACATTTGAGTCTGCAACACTACTGTTCACCCTATGGTCAACACATCGACTATCACATGAGGGAACTCGAAGCCGTGAAGATATAAAAAACACTTCTGGAACTTATTCTTGCCAAAAACCAGTTAAGCGTAAATACCGAAAAATCCAATCATTAATATAACACACCCACTGTCATCCATATGTAAAAGGAACATGGCCAAATGCCACCACACATGAAAGACAGTTGGCATATTATATACGTACCTGCCCGAAACGATATTTTTCGTAAATTAAACGGAAACGTAGTAATGGCATTCCTCAATTACTGTTGAAAGGAAGCTCAGATATACTAGCTAAATCAGATATGGTAAAGCTGAGACCACCAGCAGAGCCCACCTTAAAAGTATTGTTAGCAATACTTGTCATAACCACATCATTGAGATACCAGCAATGAGGCCCGCACACACGACTGAGGATGCACTTCTCTAATTGGTCATTAATCTCAGACCGACTTCTGACGAGCTACATCCACGATTGCAGAAATCTCAAACAGACATTTTTTCCAAGACCACCCACAATGCTGAACATGTTTCTTCCCCACACTCAACCCCTACGGATTGGAGCTCATTGTGGAACAGGCTCCCAATGCCTATCCGTAATTGTGACACTATCGCCAAGTTCAAAATTCTAATTACCGTCTCTAGACTCTAGGGAGCTTCACCAACTATTCCCAGGACTACCCCCTTCAATCGTGAGGCACTTTGCTGGGGACCAACTAATATTTAGACCGATCATGAATATAACGGACTACAATCGTCATTCATATATGACAAACCAAATAGAATAGCACACAGCTCCCCTTCTTTCATTATTCATTACTAGTCATGCCCTTCATACTCCGAATCTCTCTAATCTTCAAAGTCGCATAATTTTTTTTCCATGAAGTCCCATTTGAATTTCTATTTCAAGTTGACAGATAACTAACCAACCCCATGAGTGCTTCTAAAATCTGCCCGGTCGTAAGAAGCTTGTAATATAATAATTAATTGTGAACTCCTCCTTAGTTCATGTTCTAAAAGTTTAAAGAACTTTTTAGAGTCTAAACGTTTCGTTTTCATACTTACTTTTCGTCTTACTCAGAAATTCTGCAACTCTTGATCAGTTGTTATAATCAGTCACGAAAACTAAATGTCAATAATCCGAGAATAAGCGAACTGATGTTCCAAAAAGCAACTTTTGTTGTTTACCATTTCTTTCCCATCATTCTCTTTAAAACAATCCAATATTGGAACTTCTTGTCAGTTCTACCCCTCTAAATTATCTACATGGTCAGACGACTAGGTTCAAAGTGAGTACCTTGCCGATTATTTGTGCATTGCAGAGGCGTTGACAATTGGTCACTGTATACAGAAACCTGATATCTAAAAGTAACATGTGCCAGTTCTTATCCCACCATAACCCTAGCACCTAATCTTCCACTGCTTTCAACTTTTAGTCATTTATTACCAACTTCATGTTTTAAATTTCACCGTTCTTATACTTGTCAAATCACCCTTTCTCTTTCTCCTGGTGATCGATTGGATCATGAAGACGTCAACATCTGAAGGGAAACACGGGATACAATGAACATCCAGGATGCAGTTGGACGATCTGGACTTCGCAGATGATCTGGCCCTTCTATCCTAAACGCAACAACAAATGCAGGAGAAGACGAACAGTGTAACAGCAGTAGGTCTCAATATACACAAAGGGAAAAGCAAGATTCTCCGATACAACACAGCATGCACCAATCCAGTCACAATCGACGGAGAAGATTTGGAAGATGTAAAAACCTTTACATATCTGGGTAGCATCATTGATGAACACGGTGGATCTGATGCAGATGTGAAGGCGCGGATCGGCAAAGCAAGAGCAGCATATTTACAACTGAGGAACATCTGGAACTCAAAGCAACTGTCAACCAACACCAAGGTCAGGATTTTCAATACAAATGTCAAGACAGTTCTATTGTACGGCGCAGAAACCTGGAGAACTACGAAAGCCATCATCCAGAAGATACAAGTGTTTATTAACAGTTGTCTACGCAAATACTTCAGATCCATTGGCCAGACACAATCAGCAACAATCTACTGTAGGAGAGAACAAAACAGATTCCAGCGGGGGGAGAAATCGGGAAGAAGCGCCGGAAGTGGATAGGACACAGATTGAGGAGAGCACCCAACTGCGTCACAAGACAAGCCCTCACATGGAATCCTCAAGGCCAAAGGAAAAGAGAAAGATCAAAGAACACATTACCCCAGGAAATGGAAATAGACATGAGGAAAATGAACAAGAATTGGATGGAACTAGAAAAGAAGGCCCAAGACAGAGTGGGTTCGAGAATTCTGGTCCGCAGCCTGTGCTCCATTGAGAGTAACAGGCGTAAGTAATACTTGTCAAAAGGACAGTTACCTTTCACATATTTGACGTCATCTCACCCTTTTTCTTCAGATCATCGATCGTTTTTAACCCTCTTTCGACACTTGACATTTCGGAGAAATTTATTCCGCAATCTACTCACTATTTTTCAAAGGACTGATTTATTCGTGAATCACTGCAAGTACATTAGTAGGGCTCGAGTAAGTGACACAGTCGAATGGAATATTTCCGCTGAACTGTCCTTGACTCTTTTATTCTCAAGTTAAGTGACAATTCTTACCTATGAGTGAGATGTTCGATGGAAGGGGTGATTGGCAAGTGAGCGTAGATCCAAATAATCTTATGGATCGCAAGTGTAGTGAGCTACTTCAGATTGCAAATAACTTCATTGTGCTTCCTCACCTCTTTACTATCTGGATTGTGCAAATGTACATCGTTATTCGTAATATCTGGCCCTTGATGATACGATTCAAGTTTGAATGCCTAGGTTGACGCAATTTAGTCAGTCCAACGTTATAACAATTTGTTAAATTCTAGTATTAAGTCCAGTAACTCGAATTTATGTACTCCAACCAATTTTTTCAATGGTTTAGGATTTCATATCTTTTAAACTATCTATGCATTCAGTATTTATTAAAACATTCCAATACGCCTAAATATATTTAGATTAAGCATCAATATTTATGGCATTGTTAAAAAATTAATAATGGTTTAATTACATGATGTTGTGAAGAACTTTGTATTGTTTGCAAGTATTGGTCGCCAGGATCTGAAATCAGCTAGAAAACCATTGAGTGAAAAACGAAGACATGGCAGTCACTTTTTGCTTCAAGACTTCTTTATACTGCTACCCCACGACTTCGAATAGGATGAAGTACACAAACTATCCGATTAAATGTAGACACACTTGAGGATATTTGAAAGAACAAAAAATGTTCCCTCACTTGTCTGGACGCCTTTATGTGCATCTTCCAGTTTGACTATTCTTGTGTAGTGAGGTACTGTGACTGCACTAAATAAAATCAGTTAGCTTATATCAATCAGACTACTATCTATGTATTGTGTTACCGGTAAATCTACTTTAGACGTAATGAAACCTTTACTAGTACAGTAAGGCTCGAACCAACAAATAAACGGCCGAATATTTTGTACGTGAAATCCTGTTTTACTACCAAAACACCTTGGAACTGGCAAACATATACATTCACCTTGTTAGCGAAACCTTACAGTAAGATTGAAATACTACTCAAACTCCTTGCTGAATAAGACATTTGGTTAGCAATTTTAACTGAGACACAATATTAATCTTTAGAAGATAATGAGATCTATTGAACAATGACGAAGAATAAATATTTATAAGTGTTTCCAACAAGACTCAGGGCCATAATTAGTACAAGCTAACTGCCAGAAGTTCAGTCACACATTAAGTCTGTAATTGATATTTGATAATGCGTAAATCTATAAGTATTATCTACTTTCTTTCATACCCTGACAAGTAACACGATTATTTAGCTAACATTTAATCAACAATTACCTGCTGTGGCGTTCAGAATAATCCCTATAATCTTAAATATTGTCTGTTAGTATTTGACGTCAAATATTTTATTACATATAATAAACATTATAATTTAACCTGTACATATATGACTGGCATACGATAATGTAACATAGAGTAAGAATTAATTTACATAATAATAAACTCTCGGAAAATTAGGACTGTCAAAGCATAAAAAAATTATGATCACTTGGCGAATGTACTCATCAAGCAATTACAAACTGGAAGCACGATACCTTCCCCATACAGCAAGTTGGCAAATGCCAATAAGACCTTCTGAATTCCTGCTGAGATTTCTTCAAAAATCAGACCATCAGTGCGGATGAGACTCTCAAGATAAGTGAGGTGGTCGATACGTCCAACTACTTCACTCCCTATGACAAACTCAGGTCAATCCTGAAGCAACATTTTGGATTTGGAGGGTTAGAATCACGTCCGAAACATGCTTGTGTCGTTATTTAATGTGGTTAGAAGACTGCATTGTGTCAGCACCAAACAGAACTATATTATCGAGGTACTCCAAGTCAACAAGTGAATCTCCCGATAGGAAAACTCCTGAAAAGGTAAGCAATCGAAGTGTTACTTTTAATAACATGTCAACGACGAGTTGGATAAAAATGGAAGAAGCAGATGACCCGGATAGTTTTCCACAAGCTCTGACTCAACTAGAAATGTTCGAGAAGAGAGCCTGTATAATGTTAATGTACTTCTTTGGGATATCTTTCAATGATAGACACCGCCACAGAACCTCATGATCCTCGTAGTTGAACTCCGTATTAAGGTCAAGAAATATAACTATAATCGGACATCGAACGGTATGTCTATGTTTCAGAACCTGGTGAAGGGTGAATACTCGGTCTATACATACTCGTTTACGTTTGAAACCAGCCTGGTTTTCTTGGGTTTGCTCCTAACGAGCTCTAATTAAACGTCGAAGTATTAACGAGGCTAATATTTTAGACATCTTAGTTAAACAGATTCCTCTGTGATTGTCACAAGAGGATTTTTGTCCCTTCTTATAAACTGAGATGATCAGCGATCGAGACCAGTCAGATGAGATTTCATGCAGTTCTCAGGTTCTAGCTAAGATTTCAGTTAACTTGACCGGTAAAACTGGACTAACATCCCTAAAGATCTGAGGACTTAATCCATCAGGCTCTGATGCTCTCTTGGGTCGAATTATCTACAAAAATGGGACTCGTCACTACACAACAACTTTCTTGACTAAGAGAAAACGTTTGACAGCGCAGATAAGAGAGATTTATGGAACCTTCTTCGACAACATAGTGGACCTGCTAAGATCATCAACATCACACAGCTTACTGCACTGCAAGGTCGTGCATGGAAGATAGATCACAGATGTATTCCAAGTAAAGACCTGTGTCAAACAAGGCTGCTTGTGATCGTCTTTTCTCTTCTTGTGACCGGCTGTATTATAAAGACCTCTACATAGTGGAAGTAAAGAATACAATGAACAGCTTGGATGCAACTAGGCGATTTGAACTTCGCAGATGACCTATCCCTCCTATCCCATACATACCAACGAATATGGGTGTAGACAGCTAGTATAGCAACCTCCTCTGAATCAGGCCTTAACATGCACAAGATCCTGAAATGCAACACAGCGAGCACCAACCCAATCACACTTGATGGAGAAGATCCGGAAGAGGTCGTAAATTTCACATATCTAGGGAGCATCGTTGATAAACAAGGAGGATCTGATGCAGATGTGAAGGTAAGGATTGGCAAGGGGAGCATTCTCGCAACTGAAGAACATGTGGAACTCAAAACAACTGTCAGCCAACATCAGTCAGAATCTTCAATACGAACTTTAAGACAGTTCTACCGTATAGAGCTGAAACTTGGAGAACTACTACGACCGTCGTCAAAATAGTGTAAGTATTTAAAACAATTGTCGAGAGTCGGGTACCACCAGTAACAACCTACTTTGAGAGAGAGCAAGCTAGCTTCTGGCTGGAGAGGAAATCAGGGAAAAGATTCTGGGGGTGGATAGGGCATACACTGAGGAAATCAACAAACTGCAACACGAAGCAATCCCTATGTCAAATCCATTATACTTAGACTCTTGCTTATTCACACCATTTGTGTAAACTACTCCTTCACGTCATAAAAGTTATCTTCTCTTTGCTTCTCTACATTCTAAATTCCCATTTCATAACTTTTCATGCAACAAAGAACTATTCACTTTTTCGGTAGTCTGATTGCTGCAGGTTGAAGCCCTACTTCAATGGAACAAATGCAACCAGATATACACAAGAAATAACAACCCCTAAATAACTATTAGATTTACTAGTGTGGTGGATTTGAGGTCTTATCCTACTGAACCCTAGATTTGCAAGCTGACAGTCTTAGGCGCACTTAATCATCTGCTGATTTTTCGAATTTCATCAGGCTTAAAGAGAACTAATATGTGTTTGGGCCTTATCAGAGAATTTACTTCTAGGATAACTAGCTATCTGATCGAGTTGTATACTGCATCAGAATAAATACAGCCAATGTTTACTACTCCAAAAAACGAAACAAATCTTGGGACTGTACCGTGATGTCAATAGGTAAGTACAAACAAATCAATTGGTTTACGCAAGCGTGTCAAAGAATGTCAAAGACTGGGAGACCAGAAGTGACCACAGTCGCCTCATGAGTGACAACCTCTGGTATCCAGAAATACAACTGTCCTGAGACAGGCTTGTCAGACGTACATCGAGGTTTTTCAATCTGCATAAAACTGTGTGGAGCTCAATGAGACCTCTCAACACTCTAAGATGTCTAGTTCAAGTAACCGACATGAATCCCACTGCCGACACCGAGTATTAAAATAGTATGCATACGGGTGGTATTTTGAGGTAACTGGTATTTTACATCATTATATCTATCAAGTGACGAATTTTTACCAAAGATAGATAGGGAGTCTTCAGTTTTTATTATAATAAAGTAAAAGGGATATGAATCAATAATTACAACCAGTTAATATATTAAACATCTCGGGTCATGAGTAATGCTAGCGCTTACCCAGTATTTATCCACAATTCTCATCGGATATTTTTCCAACTAATCTTTGCAGTTGACTCGCTGAAACAGAAAGAAGTATCACGTCAGTAGTACCTCAGATTACTAAAGGGAAAGTCATGGGAACAGGACCAAACTGTCAGTCGCCGATGATGGTTAGGGAGGGGGTAAACCTAATGTCTGTACGGATGGTTTTAGTTTGACGCCTTTTTGTCAAACAGTTTTATATCCGACTAATTACGGCTCCAATTTACACTCACTGTATCTCACAGCAGTGGGTAAGACGAAGAGCCACGAGGGGGTATGTGACAGACTTGACAGCCAATGAGTCGTGGTCCAGAAGCACTCGACAAGCCTTGATCTCATCATCGGAACCTACCTGTGATTTATAGGCACTCGTGTAACCAAAAATCGGAGGCTAAGAGAAACTAGGATACCGGGACAGCAAGTGAACCGCATGATCCGCACAACACGACAGGTAGTTGACCTAAGTGCAAATAAACATTCAAAGGAAGTAGTAGCGAACTGTTCATTCCGCAGGATTTGGGCCTTGGCTTTCGTTGCAAGAATATCAAATGCCTACTTCGTTACTTTGAAACCTAGACAATAAAAAATTGTTTATCAGTGGAATGACTTACTGAAGAATAATAGTTTGAGCAGTTTTCTTTGGTCTCAATGGAACTGGAGTAACTGTCAAACTTTACTTTTAGAGTGTAGCGGTAAATAAATCCTCAAACTAAATAGCTCTGTAAGTTTTCGACATCAAAATGACATAACCGAGTTATGTCATACACTTACGCGGTATCTCAATTTTCGTAATGACCGTGAGCGACCACGCACCTCAAGTAGAAGCATTTCACGTTAGCGATCTGTCTCTGGACCACGAGAGACGGATAACCCTGACTGGTGCTGATATCATAATTAGTATGAAAAGTCTTCCAGAAATGGCAGAAAACCCTGCAATTTTCCCAACACGAAGCCGACTGACTCGAAAAACAACTCGGGAAACTTCCGAGCCGGCACACTTTAACGGCAACCGTAGCCGGCGAACATAGCCGTCTGTTGTACGTCACAGATGTGACAACGAGAGTTCGCTACCTCGTCGACACTGGCGCAGAAGTTAGCGTTCTCCCAGCAAGCCATAACGACCGGCTCCACGAATCAACTCTAAACTTACAGGCGGCAAACGGAAAACCGATCGCTACGTATGGCAGAATGTACGTTTACATGAACGTGGGTTTACGCAAACCCATTCACTGGATTTTCGTTGTTGCAGATGTTTCTATGCCAATCATCGGTATGGATCTTCTACAACACCATAATCTAATCATCGATACGCGCAAACGTAGGCTAGTAGACGGAAACACTAATTTATCTGTTTGCGTAACTTCCTTTTCTGGTTGCAGATTGTCCCCAGTCATAATTAAGCATACGATAGACCCACTTTATCAACCACTACTCGACAAGTATCCTGGCATTCATCAAACGCAACCGACATTACCGTGTGTAACCAGCAACGTTACACATCACATCACGATTACAGGACCACCTGTATTCTCCAAAGCACGACGACTAGCCCATGAAAAGCTAAGGTTGGCGAAAAACGAGTTCGACCACATGATAGACTTAGGAATCATACGACCGTCAAATAGCCCATATGCATCTCTGTTGCACATGGTCCCTAAAAAGGACAGCAATGATTGGCATCCAACCGGCGACTATTGGAGATTGAATGCAAAAACCATTCTCGATCGTTACCCATTGCCTCACATTCACGATTTGACAGCTACCTTGAAAGGTAGAACTGTTTTTTCGAAAATCAACTTGGTTAAAGCATATAACCAAATCCCTATGGCTACTGACGACATTCCGAAAACCGCCATCATTACTCCCTTCGAACTCTATGAATTTTTGCGAATGCCTTTCGGTCTAAGAAACGCTGCTCAAACATTCCAAAGATTCATAGACGACATTTTTCGAGGTATCAACTACGTACATGCGTATGTTGACGACTGCCTAATCGCAAGTCCGAACAGAGAATCACATCTCAAGCATCTGGATCTTGTTTTCGAACGACTACAAAAACATGGCATTGCTGTAAAAGTTCTTACTTACTTGCTTACATACATACATACATACATACATACATACATACATACATACATACATACATACATACATACATACATACATACATACATACATACTAACTTACTTACTTACGCCTGTTACTCTCAATGGAGCACAGGCTGCGGACCAGAATTCTCGAACCCACTCTGTCTTGGGCCTTCTTTTCTAGTTCCATCCAATTCTTGTTCATTTTCCTCATGTCTATTTCCATTTCCTGGGGTAATGTGTTCTTTGATCTTTCTCTTTTCCTTTGGCCTTGAGGATTCCATGTGAGGGCTTGTCTTGTGACGCAGTTGGGTGCTCTCCTCAATCTGTGTCCTATCCACTTCCGGCGCTTCTTCCCGATTTCTCCCCCCGCTGGAATCTGTTTTGTTCTCTCCTACAGTAGATTGTTGCTGATTGTGTCTGGCCAATGGATCTGAAGTATTTGCGTAGACAACTGTTAATAAACACTTGTATCTTCTGGATGATGGCTTTCGTAGTTCTCCAGGTTTCTGCGCCGTACAATAGAACTGTCTTGACATTTGTATTGAAAATCCTGACCTTGGTGTTGGTTGACAGTTGCTTTGAGTTCCAGATGTTCCTCAGTTGTAAATATGCTGCTCTTGCTTTGCCGATCCGCGCCTTCACATCTGCATCAGATCCACCGTGTTCATCAATGATGCTACCCAGATATGTAAAGGTTTTTACATCTTCCAAATCTTCTCCGTCGATTGTGACTGGATTGGTGCATGCTGTGTTGTATCGGAGAATCTTGCTTTTCCCTTTGTGTATATTGAGACCTACTGCTGTTACACTGTTCGTCTTCTCCTGCATTTGTTGTTGCGTTTAGGATAGAAGGGCCAGATCATCTGCGAAGTCCAGATCGTCCAACTGCATCCTGGATGTTCATTGTATCCCGTGTTTCCCTTCAGATGTTGACGTCTTCATGATCCAATCGATCACCAGGAGAAAGAGAAAGGGTGATTTGACAAGTATAAGAACGGTGAAATTTAAAACATGAAGTTGGTAATAAATGACTAAAAGTTGAAAGCAGTGGAAGATTAGGTGCTAGGGTTATGGTGGGATAAGAACTGGCACATGTTACTTTTAGATATCAGGTTTCTGTATACAGTGACCAATTGTCAACGCCTCTGCAATGCACAAATAATCGGCAAGGTACTCACTTTGAACCTAGTCGTCTGACCATGTAGATAATTTAGAGGGGTAGAACTGACAAGAAGTTCCAATATTGGATTGTTTTAAAGAGAATGGTGGGAAAGAAATGGTAAACAACAAAAGTTGCTTTTTGGAACATCAGTTCGCTTATTCTCGGATTATTGACATTTAGTTTTCGTGACTGATTATAACAACTGATCAAGAGTTGCAGAATTTCTGAGTAAGACGAAAAGTAAGTATGAAAACGAAACGTTTAGACTCTAAAAAGTTCTTTAAACTTTTAGAACATGAACTAAGGAGGAGTTCACAATTAATTATTATATTACAAGCTTCTTACGACCGGGCAGATTTTAGAAGCACTCATGGGGTTGGTTAGTTATCTGTCAACTTGAAATAGAAATTCAAATGGGACTTCATGGAAAAAAAATTATGCGACTTTGAAGATTAGAGAGATTCGGAGTATGAAGGGCATGACTAGTAATGAATAATGAAAGAAGGGGAGCTGTGTGCTATTCTATTTGGTTTGTCATATATGAATGACGATTGTAGTCCGTTATATTCATGATCGGTCTAAATATTAGTTGGTCCCCAGCAAAGTGCCTCACGATTGAAGGGGGTAGTCCTGGGAATAGTTGGTGAAGCTCCCTAGAGTCTAGAGACGGTAATTAGAATTTTGAACTTGGCGATAGTGTCACAATTACGGATAGGCATTGGGAGCCTGTTCCACAATGAGCTCCAATCCGTAGGGGTTGAGTGTGGGGAAGAAACATGTTCAGCATTGTGGGTGGTCTTGGAAAAAATGTCTGTTTGAGATTTCTGCAATCGTGGATGTAGCTCGTCAGAAGTCGGTCTGAGATTAATGACCAATTAGAGAAGTGCATCCTCAGTCGTGTGTGCGGGCCTCATTGCTGGTATCTCAATGATGTGGTTATGACAAGTATTGCTAACAATACTTTTAAGGTGGGCTCTGCTGGTGGTCTCAGCTTTACCATATCTGATTTAGCTAGTATATCTGATCGCCTTTCCTCGGTATTTTGTTCAGAAGTCCTTCTTTCCAGTCTGTTCGTACTTGTTCCTCATCCCAAATATTATTGAAGAGAATGTGGAGTATCCTTGCACTTGCCGCTACGTCTGCTTTCATTGCCTCGGTTGGAATGTTGTCTGGTCCTGCTGCTTTCCCACTCTTGATTTGTCTGATGGCCATGCTGATTTCTTCAATTGTTAGTGGGCCAACATTGATTGGGTGGTCCGTGGGTGCTGCTTCGATGTTGGGTGGGTTCAGTGGAGCTGGTCGATTCAAGAGTTCTTTGAAATGTTCTACCCACCTGTTTTGTTGCTCTTCAATGTTGGTGATTACCTCGCCTTCCTTGCTTTTCACTGGTCGTTCTGGTTTGTGGCGATTTCCAGAGAGTTTCTTTGTTATATCATACAGTTGTCTCATATTTCCTTCTCTTGCAGCCTTTTCCGTCGTCTTTGCAAGATCTTCCACGTATTTACGTTTGTCGGTTCTGATGCTCTTCTTTACCTGTTTGTTTACTACTGTGTATTCAGCTTGTGCTTTGGCTTTTTCTGCTCTTGTTCGACTGATTTTGATTGCTGCTTTCTTATTCCTCCTTTCTTGAATCTCATCCAGGGTATCAACAGTGATCGATTCCTTGTGATGGTGCTTCTTGTGACCCAGGACCTCATGACATGTTGAAGTGATTGCCTCTTTGATCCCCTTCCAGTTGCTCTCCACAGTAGTTCCGTCTCCATTGAGTAGATCATGAAAGGCCTGGAACTTGTTGCTGAGGACTATCTTGAATTTGTTGAGTTTGTTAGTATCCTGAAGAAAGGCCGTATTGAACTTTTGTGATATTGTCCGCCCCATTGTCCAGTGCTTCTTGAGTTTCAATTTCATCTTGGCGACCAGCAAGTGATGATCTGAGGCTATATCAGCTCCTCTCTTGGTTCTCACGTCCTCCATCGTCCTCCTGAACGTTTTGTCGATGCAAATATGGTTGATTTGCTTTTGCGTGGTGTGATCCGGTGAAGTCCATGTGGTTTTGTGTATGCTTTTATGTGGGAATATGGTGGCGCCTATGACCAGTTTATTGAAGGCACATAGGTTTGCAAATCTCTCACCATTTTCGTTTCTTTCTCAAGGCATTCGACCTCTTAGGACCAAAGTGGCGGCAATTCTGAATTACTCAGAACCGACCACCATCAAACAGTGACGAACGCTTAACGGCCTTGTAAGTTTCTACAGACGATTCGTACCTAAATGCGCTTACTCATTAAACCGCTAACCGACCAACTTCGTGAAAATGCGAAATCCATTAATTTGGACGACAACGCACGAAAAGCATTCTCCACAATTAAGGAACTTATTGAGAAAGCAACAATGCTTGCACATCAGGACACTCAAGCACCCATTAACATCGCAACAGATTCATCCGACCCAGCAATCGGAGGATTCTTACAACAATGACTTAACAACTCCTGGCAACCATTGGCATTTTTCTCGAGAAGGTTGCTAGACACTGAATCAAGGTACAGCACATTCGGTAGGAAACTCATGGCTATGTATTGTGCTGTACGACCTTTTCAACACTACATCGAAGGTCGTGAATTCACTCTTTTCACTGACCATAAACCACTCACATTCTGTCTAAGCTCTACTTCAGACAAGTATTCTCCCCGTGAGTCTCAACAACTGGACTACATTTCTCAGTTTACTTCAGACATTCAACACATCTCTGGAGCAAACAATGTAGTAGCAGACGCCTTATCTCGCATAACTTCCTTGAACAGTTTCCAATGAATCGACCTTCTTAAACTCGCCGAGCTTCAAAAAGAAGACATTGATTTTCAGCACGAGTTATCGTCTACAACCCTTAAACTACGCATCAAACAGATGGGAACAGGTAAGGAAACCTTACTTTGTGACACATCTACAGGTAAGGATCGCCCAATCGTGCCGAAACATTATCGACGCAATGTCTTCAACACATTGCACAAACGTTCTCATCCAGGTGTTCGTACAACCATCAAGCTTATAGCAGAACGGTTTTGCTGGCCTGGCATGAATAAAGGTGTGAGGGAGTGGGCACGCCTCTGTGTAAGCTGGCAAAAATCTAAGGTTATCAGGCACAATAAATGTCCCTCAGGCTCATTTAAAAACTCCGATGGTCTTTTCGACCACGATCATCTGGATTTGGTAGGACCTTTACCAGATTCAAATGGATACTCTTACTTCTTAACATGCGTAGACCGTTTCCCTCGATGACCAGAAGCAGTACCTATCAAGGACATCACTGCTGAAACAGTGGCCCGCACCTTCGTCAAACGATGGGTAGCAAACTTTGGCTGCCCTTCAACCATCACTACAGATCGCGGACGTCAGTTTGAATCTGAACTTTTCCGTCGTCTGACCACACTTTTAGGAGTCACTCGCTTCCGAACGACCGCACACCATCCACAAGCAAACGGGTTGGTAGAACTTTTTCACCGACAACAATGAACATGGTTCTAACCTCCTACACGAACGGGCTTACAAACGCAATGCGTTCAGTTAAACCTGCTTCCACTCGACCACAATCCACCGATGTTTTCGTTCAACCTGACTTACGATATAGTGCACACGTTTTCGTTCGTCGAGACTCACATCGACGACCATTCTTCTCAATTACACAGACCCGATTTATTATCATTAATATTCTATTATTATTATTCTAAATTTTTTTTAAATATGGCAAGTATAATACTAACATTATTGAAAATTGTGTATTATTGCATTTTCTGAAGAAACCCGAAATGTTTTCTTCACAACACTTATGTACTCATAAGATGTTTGTGAGTAATAATAATAGTAACCAGCATACGAAGAACCTTTCAAAGTTCTTCAACGTGAATCTAAGTACTATATAGTCGATAAGAACGGAACAAACGATAGCATCAGCATCGATCGCTTAAAAGCAGCGTATTTAGAAGGAAATCCTATTCACGTCGACTTTCCTTCGGTACAATCGCACAACACGACTCCTACACTCATAATTCCTCAACCAACAACCAACACTAGCGATGACACTCCGAATGTGTCTGAAAATAAACTTAAAACGACGCGTTCTGAAAGAAGAGTAATATTTCCAGAACATTTAAACGACTAATGCACGTAAGGCACCATCCTGTAAATAAATTACCAAACTAAATAGCTCTGTAAGTATTCGACATTGGATGTTGACCATATGTTTTAGCGGACTCATCTAGCTGAAGGCGCTCGGTCATGCTCAAAATCTACCGCAATCGCTAGCCAGATTAGATCAGAGAATTCCGATATATTGGCAATCGCCAAATACACCCTTCCGATCTCCTCGAATTTTGGTTTCTCTTGGAGGTTAAGGTTGTAGAACAATGGTCTGCTATGATATTAGTACTGCTCTAATGATAGATCTAATCCTAAAATTGTAGATTTTTTATGATATAACTGCCTAATTTATATGATCTTACGTGGAAGTCACACCATCGACTACACCAACTCACTGTATCGTATCAACTACCAATACGTGTTACAGAACAAGGTTAGGCTAGAGAAGGAACAATATATTTATTATGAGTAGAAGATATAAGGTAACATTCAGAGGGACCACGCATGCATGGCCGAGCCATGCCATTAGATCAACTCCAATTCCTTCAATTAGCTAATCCCGCCTTTTCCATCGTTATGTATTTCTCCGCGTTAAATATTGAATATCTATTTTCCGAGTAGTGTTGTGTTCAGCTTTGAAGATTGTGTGGTTATGGTTCAATGCCACTACAAGGTGTTGCTGGTAAAAGCATTGTCAAACACTGAATACCCGCATCATATTCAAGAGGATCCACAGAAGATCATGTCACTGTTTCTTTCGGTAATGAATTACACTTGTCAACTGTGACTACGAAAACAATCGAAAGCATAAACTGCCTATATCCTAACACTAAGAGCTTACCGAACAAAATGAACGGATTGCGTGAATTAAGTAACACTGATAATACTCATCTGACGGGAATATCTGAAGCATGAGAAACATGCAGAATATGAGACCAGAAGCTGTCAATACTCGGGATGTCTTTGTTCCGCAATGGTGGCAGTAAACAAATGGGCGGCGGAGCAGCCCTGTACTTGCGATCCCACTAGATGGCATGTCAAGTGTGCACCCAAGCGTTTACCAATCTCCACCAATCTGTATGGAGTTTAGTGAGACTTTCTAACACCCCAACATGCCTAGTTGAAATATTCAATAGGAACCCCACTACCGACACCGAGTTCGGAAATCATGTGCTGGAGAGATAATCATGCTCTATTCGTCTCAGATACACTGATGTGCTAATTTTATGAGACTTCAATCTTTCCAAGCCATCTTCGTTTGACACATGTACAATGGAGGTGATAGCTCTGCTGAGGCTCGGTTCCTCAATCTCACCAAAGAGTTGGGATTGTCCGAAAATGCAAAGCTAGCAACTCGATGGAAAGGCAGTAAGATACAATCACGCTTAGGACGAATCTTCGTGAACGAATAACTCCTGACTGATGATTTCTCAACCCTAGCTCGCATAGCAAAAGCAATCACGCTTTCATAGCCTTTACTTTTATCGGTAGAACTGATCTGAAACGTCTCACCAACAACAGGCGTTAGATTTTCATACGTCTGGTTGTGTCAGCTTCACGGGTTAACGTGAAGTAGATGATCTAAGAAGCCCACTCTCAACTTGGTGAAGACACTCACTGGGATCTCTTACTGTACAAGGCCTTATGTGCTAAAAACCAGTCTGTCTCACAAATTGTCCCCAACAGTTACAAACAGCGTCCAATCGTGAAGGATCAAACTCTTCGACTGCTAAGACTATAAAGAAAATACTGAGAGGAGCCTAAACCAACTAGTGACGAAGGCACACACAGTCAGTTTAAACAACAAGGAAACCGATGCGGAAAAGTGATGAGAGAAGATGAACTCCGTTATCAGATCAAGCCGTATAATAAATTCGTCTCTTATCCGTAAAGCTGTTCCCTCATGCAGTCTCTCTTCAACAAGGCAGAGTCGGAGTTTCTCAGGTCTTAGGTTCTAATAGACAAACCAACAATGACGATGTTGCCACTGAACATCTGAAAGAGCAGTACTTACAAATAATTTAACCGTCACATACAAACTATGTAGACGATGACTCCGCCTGCAACTCAACAGGACTCTAAGGAGTGGACCTGAGGGCTGATTTGTTGCATCAGGAATTGCAGCAAGGGCAAACAAGGTTAATTTTCAAGGCCCGGATATGAACCATTTTGCTGGGCCGAGAGAAATGGCGTCTCGACAGAGTCGCTCAGTGTGACGTTAACACGATCGCTAATCTGAGGCGTGGTCACGAACCATTGGAAACTGGCGCTCATCTCACTTGTTTTCATTGGTGACTGATGCAGTGAACCTTCAAGCTACTGACCGGTAGCACTTCCCTCAATACTAACAGAAGCTATGAGATCCTTGATATGCGACGTTCTGTGTGACTTCTTGACTCGACTTCAAAGTCGGACGGATAACACAGACTTACTTTAAGAAGTTGTAAGTGTAAAGTAGTACAGCCGAGTCATGTTGCAGACAACACACACAAATTAGTTAACTCTCCTCTGGGTGTGTCTTAAGTTGAAAAACACCTAGGAGTGTTGACACTTTGTTATCTAAAGTCTTGTGCTAACTGTGACAGGGATGTCTTTCAAGCAAACCTTTCGTTGATAACGTTGAAGCGCATTTTAGGCAAGTTTGACAGTAGGATGTTTTACCTAATCTCTAACAATTTTATTCGGCTCCGTTTGGAATATGGAAATGTAACGTATCTTTGTAGTATTTGTACGAAATATTGACCGCTTTATACTTGATTGCAAGCTGGTCATAAATTTCAAATAAAGTACGTTCATTTGTGCCCATCTAGTTCTATTTGACTTAAATAACATTATTTAAGGAGTTCCTAGTTGGCACAATTGCTCGAATGCTTCTGACTATCATACCGACGTCGTAATGGTGTCAAGACTTAGATAATAGGATATTATTTCAAATGGGGATGACTTCAAATACTATATGGAGAGGTTTGAAATCTAGCTCATGACTAGAAAAAGCATTAAAGGTGATCCCGATGTTCATCGGCAAAGAAGCTTATAACCTGCTAAAGCGTTTGGCTTTTTCATAGAAACCAAATTCATTGGCATATGAATCTCTCGAGAAATTACTACTTAGCCATGTCTAGTGTGGTAGCGTTAAGTTCAGAGAGAGATAAAAGTTTCACAAAATGATGCAACAAAGTGATTAGAAAGTTAAAGACTTTATGCTTGAACCGCAGAAATAGGCCACGGAGTACAGTTGTGGAGATCATTTGAAACTCAACTTCGTGATCACTTGATTGCTGTCTTAAATACTACGCATTTAGAAAGGGATCTAGTCATGTTAAAGGCCTTAAGTGTGATAAAACTGGACACATTTGGTCGGCCAGTAAAACTATTTTTAGTTTTGCCAACAGTGATGATAAACTCTGTGATTCGGATTTTACTATTTTGGATGTGAACATTTATTGTTAACGACGACCTCGAAAGGTAAGTTCCATATTCAAAAGTCATTATATGCCTCCATTGGTTCATTCTATAACTTAAGATTTGACACAGACAGTATGGCGTCCATCGTTTAACTTGGGAACTCGAAATCTTTTGATTCCAACCTTGTAGTACGGACCACTAAGTCTTAGCATTGGTGGTTACCGGACAAAAACTGCCCATACGAAGATGCTGTGAATTAATAATAGGAGGTAATAGTTCTCCATACATACCTTGTGAGTTTTTTTAAAGTGGAATATAACCTTTAATACTGGAATTGAAAAATCTGAAAAGGCTTGAAGTTGAGTTATATTTATTAGTTTCGTAAGAAGATTCCGATGTTTTACTTGAAGATTTGATAGCTGTGTACGCTAAGTTCAGCAAAGTGATAAAAATTCTGCCTACTGAATTCCAAGCACAGGGTGATTAAGTCTTTGTTGAAAGACAAATAATTCCTTGTGGTTTTTGAGAAGCCGTGCATAAGACACCAAATAATTTGTGTGCGAGGCGCATGACTGAATCGATTCAGTCTTCAGCGTGGGTTACTACTATTGTTACGCGCTTTGGGTTTGATGGCAAGACCCGTAGAATGTGTGGTGATTATGGAATAACACTGAACTCCAGTTTGTTTGAACGAAGGTGCACGAAGCTGGAAGCAGAAAAATCGTGAATCAACTTCACAGTCTGAGGTATTCTCACGAGTTGACTAAAAAACGCTTATCTTGGAATTGCCTTTGATTAATTTCCGTCTGTGCTGACAGCAATCGACGCTCTATTCACATTATTAAATTGCAACTACCGGCGATTTCGTTCAAATTTTTCGCCAAGCATATTTCAGGAAATGAGGAATAAAGTATGAAATTCCAACGCCTATTGTTGGTGAGACGTTTCAGATCAGTTCTACCGATAAAAGTAAAGGCTATGAAAGCGTGATTGCTTTTGCTATGCGAGCTAGGGTTGAGAAATCATCAGTCAGGAGTTATTCGTTCACGAAGATTCGTCCTAAGCGTGATTGTATCTTACTGCCTTTCCATCGAGTTGCTAGCTTTGCATTTTCGGACAATCCCAACTCTTTGGTGAGATTGAGGAACCGAGCCTCAGCAGAGCTATCACCTCCATTGTACATGTGTCAAACGAAGATGGCTTGGAAAGATTGAAGTCTCATAAAATTAGCACATCAGTGTATCTGAGACGAATAGAGCATGATTATCTCTCCAGCACATGATTTCCGAACTCGGTGTCGGTAGTGGGGTTCCTATTGAATATTTCAACTAGGCATGTTGGGGTGTTAGAAAGTCTCACTAAACTCCATACAGATTGGTGGAGATTGGTAAACTCTTGGGCGCACATCTGAAATTTTCGAACGCGAAATTCAGTCCTAACGTGATTTGCATTTCTCAAACTTTTGCTGTGTTCTTACGCAACAAAAGTACCATTTCTGATCTAAAGGATATTTTCTGAGCTACACATACAGCAGATTACTTTTTTTGAGTTTCACCCAATTTAATAGTTATCTGTGGTTTTGCCTAAGCTCACTATTCGGTTTTTTTCAGTTTTTCACGTAAAGGCTAGCTCAGTTTTTCTCTTCCGTTTTATCCATTTTTGCCCGTTTTTAGTGTGCTTTTTAGCATATCATTTAACCGCCTTAGGTTTTCGCCAGCATCTATAATACAGTTTACGTCAATATATTCATGAAAAATCCATGCAAATGACCCGGATGCCGTTTCGCTGTTACATCTGGCATACAATGCGTAACTACAAAGGTTGGTTTCATGAAGCGTGCACGGGTCTCACAGCAACTGCTCACAATAGACTCAGCAAGTCGGATCATAAGTGGGTATGTGTTACGTGCAACACGGATGCTGTAGTTTTGCTGAGTAACATCGTTGTCCTGTCGACAGGTCTGCGGAACAAATTGTCAGCAAACTTGGAAAACGACAGTCATAAGACGGGCAGACAACTATGGACACGCAGTGAAAGTAAAAAGAGGGCTGTCGGTCGGTCTACTATTGATCGAGCATGCATTAGCACTAATGATGACATGCTGAAATTCAGCACTATCATAACGTTGACGGTAATAAACTCATTCAGCGAATTCTAGTCTCCCAGCTCGAGGCCTTTGAATGCAACAGTGGTTCCCAAAAACTCTGTAGGCAATTGGACCCACGTTAACAGACCGAAAAAGGACCAGGCGTCACCGTCTTAGCTGAACATCCAAGTATTGTACGGAAATCAACTGGTGATTTGGCTGCACGGTATACTCCCAAAATGTCCGTCCGGTCATCAAAGGTCCTAGGAATCAGAAACGTGCTTGGACCTCCAAACACCAAGATGCTGGACATGAACGCACCGGATAATCTGGGAAAACAGTAACGGCTCGTGATGGCTCTCTTATAATCATGAACCTCAAAGACAACCCTGACCTTCCTTTCAGTTTGCAGGATAAAAATGACAGGATGCTCTGTGGAGAATTGAACAAGAATCTTGAACTCCCTAGAACAGAGCCTTTGACGGTCACACGGCCCACTCGGGAAAAGGACTCTTAGCATCAAAATAACCCGAGGCTACTTCGTGTAACACTCAAGAATGCTACCGACGTAGAGGATGTCCTGCTAGCTAATCATTTACTGAAATCCAATGGGAAAGTAAGAATACTGCCCGACATACCGTATTCTGAGCGCAATCTCATCTGGAACATCCCCAAAGAATCTCGCGAGTTTTTCCGCGGAAGAAATATCCTTGTGCTTGGTGTACCGGAAAACACGAACCCTAGTCAAGCGAACTGTGATATTAGGAAATGCAAATTCATCAAGCAGTCTTTGAGGCTCAAAAACATACTAACTCAACATGTGACGAGACTAGCCAAGAAGGATGGTGATTATAGACCCCGGCTAATGAAGATAACTTTCTCATCCTCCCATATGGCTGCTGCAAATCTGGAAGCATTTCGTGCCAACAGACGTTGGTTGTTAACTGGAATCTATATGCACCCGGATAGGCCACATGACGCCAGGACCAAGCACAAAGGCAAGTTGAGGCTGACCATTCCACTTGTGGATTATCTTGGTCATAAAAAATCGTGTAAAGGACAGGACCTACCAACTCGGCAAACTTTATATGGGTAGACTACCTGTCCATCCAAGTAAGGCTCATACAGACAAACAGAAAGGAGCTCACCCGTTTGAAACTGAAAGCATAAACTGCATATACAAGAACTCCACGAGTCTGTAACAGCATAGGGGAGTTGTAGATGAGGCAGAGTGAGGAAAATTTTTTTTAAGTAGATGCAAGGTTTGATTAGTTTTCACCATTACCTTTGAAGTAGATTCTTCTTTACTTTTTACTTGAGGGCGACTCAAGAGGCAGGTGAGTAAACACCTGATAGCCGGTCTGAGCATGAAAAAATCGTACCTCACCAACATGGTGTTGGGTAGCCCATTCGCGGCACTTCCTCAGATATTCTTATTCCACAGCCTCACACTCTTTCTCTTGAACACACGCAGCAGACCGTCAGCGATAGTTGTAGAAGAAATCACGTGCTACAAAATAAGATGACAAGCTAGTAAATGAATAGATATCTATGGACCATCGTTGACAGCTGACAGCGTTAGTTGCCACTGATTGTAAGTCAAACATTGAGCGAGTTGATAATTTTTCCTTGGGATGAGAAATAGAACTAAGATGTTTTTGATAGATAGGTTAATCGAACCGACGTTCCTACGGAAGTCGATTCTAGAGGAAAGCTAATGTAACAGCATAGGTTGGTTGGTTTAGAGTTGACCCCAAACAGCCAAGCATATGCCAAAACTGTATTGTTCAAGTATTCATTCACTTCCTTATTTTGTATAAGGGTTATATTCCCTATTATCTTATATTGAATGTTGAAAGCTTTTGTTTGTCTGAACAGATAATCCCACACTCCACTGTGACTGCGCTAAGATAGAAATAAAGACCTATTCACTACTTTTATGGTATCTTCTATCAATAGCACGAGGGTTACCTAAAGGCACGAAAAGTCTACCAAATGAAATAGATGAGCTACGTGGACTGAACAGTGCCAATAAGGCTCATCTGATAAGAATATCTGAAACTTGGATATCTTCTCAGCTTACGGACCAGGAGCTAGAATACCTGGAATGTCTTTGTTTCGCAATGACAGAAAAACGGGAATTGGAGGGGTTTAGCCGTGGAGGTATATCAGGTTCACAACCGTGAGTTTAACAATCTTGATGAATTAGTATGGTGCTCAGTACGACTGTCTACCACTTCGGAGTGCCTAGTCGGGGTCATCTATAGGAAGCCCACTGCTGACATTGAGAATGACAGTCGTATGCTGGAAGGATTATCCCGCTCTATGCGTCTCGAATTCACTCATATCCTGATTCTATGAGGCTTCAATCTCCTCACAATCAAATTCGCGGAACATACGTACATTGTAGGTGAAAACTTAACTGAAGCTTGGTTCTTCAACCTCATTGAGGATCTGGGATTATACGAAAATGTGAAGTCAGCAACTCGTTGGAGATACAGTCCGATACTGTTGCACTTAGACTGGGTATTTACAAACGAAGAATTTCTAGATGACGACCTCTCAATCCTGGCTGCCCTGGGGAAAGGTAATCACGCCGTTATAGCCTTCAGTTTTGTCAGCAAAACTGAGCTAAGATATTCCACCAACAACAGGCACTGGAATTTCAAACGGTTGGGTGTTTCAGATCTATAGGACTATCTACAACAGGTGGATTTTGATATTCACCCTCAACTTGGTGTAGATGTTCATTGGAACTTCTTACTGCACACGCTCTTATGTACTACAAAGCAGTCAGTTCCTCGAACGGTCCCCAATAGCTACAAGCAATCTACAATCATCAAGAACCGCACTCTTCGTTTGTTAAGCCGCAAAAGGCACTGTTGGGCAGAATGCAAACGAACCGACAACAAAGGCGCGTACAGGCAATATAAACATATAAGGAACATATGCACGAAATCTATAAGAGAAAATAGGCTTCAGTACCAGGTAAAGCTTATGGATAAATTTGTCTCCAACTCGAAAAGCTTATTCCGTTATGCCGCCTCTTTTCGTCACGCCAACTTCTAGGTTCTAATGACCCGACCAATAACGATGGTGACGCCTCTAACCCTTTGACTGAACAATACTCTCGTATATTTCAACCGACCCACATAAACTATATTGATGAAAGCTTCATCTTCAGCTGGACTTACCGAAGTGAACCTGAGAGCTCACTTGGTGTTACGGAAACTGCAGCACCTAAGAGAAGACCCTTCACATGACCCGGATATGGTTCATTCTGCTATACTGAGGGAAGCAGCCTCAATCCTGACAACACCGATCAGCGTGATGTTGTCACACTCGCCAAGCCGAGGCCGACTACTGGAAATTTGGAAGCTGGCTCACATCACAACAATTTTCAAAAGAGGTCGACGCAGTGAACCCTCAAGTTACCGACCGGTGGCTCTTTTTTTATACCTTCAAAAGTCATGGAGTCCCTGTTATGTGATGGCACACATGACTATTTACTGTCCTTAAACTTCTCACCCCAACAGCATTGTTTCGGGAAGGGTTACTCTTGTATAACCAATATTCTGACTGCGGTTGACAGATGGACAAGCATCCTTGATCTCAAGGGGAAGGTTGATATAAGTTACCTTGGTTTCTCAAAAGCTTTTGATAGGGTCAACCATATATGTCTTATCAATAAGCTCAAACGATTGGGTGTCAGACCACCTCTAATTAACTGGCTCATTTCATATCTAAAAAATCGATATTTTAGGTCAGGGTTAACGTCACTATATCTCAGGCTATGGAATGCCCAAATGGGGTCCCCCATGGCTCACTACTAGGATCTCTTTTCTCCTTGACTTATATAAATGATCTTCCACAACACGTATCGTCAGAATTATTACTTTTTGCTGATGACGTACCCCTTTGGAGAGAGATACGCAACCAAGAGGATAAATGGGCACTTCAGGAGGATCTGACTCGACTTCAATGTTGGGATGACGATAACGGACTTACCTTTAACACTTCAAAGTGTGAAGTAGTCCATCTGCGACATGTTTCAGATTACAGTTACAGCTCAAAAAACTTCACCTATTCTTAAGGACTAAGGATAACATCTTATTATGGTTTACCGATTTCTTTTCTTCCTCCATTATCGTTAATATACCAAGGTTCCTGCCTGTAGTATTGGTGATGCACTGCTGCTAAACACGTAAGCTTGTAAAGCGAAAGCTTCTTGTATTCCG
The DNA here is from genome assembly GCA_944470205.2 of Schistosoma margrebowiei. Lineage (NCBI taxonomy): Eukaryota > Metazoa > Platyhelminthes > Trematoda > Strigeidida > Schistosomatidae > Schistosoma > Schistosoma margrebowiei. Next base: position 7,804,012 of record OX104028.1, read on the forward strand.
TCTACAACCATTTGAAACATTTTGACATACCACTTAGTGGGATCGCAAGTACAGGGCTGCTCCGCCGCCCATTTGTTTACTGCCACCATTGCGGAACAAAGACATCCCGAGTATTGACAGCTTCTGGTCTCATATTCTGCATGTTTCTCATGCTTCAGATATTCCCGTCAGATGAGTATTATCAGTGTTACTTAATTCACGCAATCCGTTCATTTTGTTCGGTAAGCTCTTAGTGTTAGGATATAGGCAGTTTATGCTTTCGATTGTTTTCGTAGTCACAGTTGACAAGTGTAATTCATTACTGAAAGAAACAGTGACATGACCTTCTGTGGATCCTCTAAAAGTAAAGTTTGACAGTTAATCCAGTTCCATTGGGACCAAAGAAAACCGAGCAAACCTTGCACTGGTAACGTTGAAACGCATTTTTGGACAGTTTGACGGACGAACTTTCCATACAATCTTCAGTAGTTTCATCCGTCCCCATTTAGAGTACGGAAACATAGTACTCCCCCATCACTCCAAAAGGACAAGGTAACTTTGGAGCGTATCCAACGGCGAGCCATGAAATCAGTTCGAGGACTCAAATCTAAACCTTACGAAGAACGCCTCCATTCACTAGACCCATTAGAGTATAGGCGTCTTAGAGGTGATTTGTTAATGGCTTATAGTATTCTTAACACTTCTGGACATCCTCTTAAACACCTACTTAAGCTTAGTTCGAATAATAACCTAAGGGGTAACACCCAGAAACTGGAAACTCAACATAGCAAGACGGAATGTAGACACAACTTGTACTCCTTAAAAGTTGTCAAAAGGTGGAATTCGCTGCCGGCCGAGCTAGTCCAAGCGACTTCTCAGGAGTTCTTCAAGAGGCAACTTGACCTATTCTTAAGGACCAAGGACAGTATCACACTATGATTTACCAATTTCTTTTCCTCTTTTATTGTTAACAAACCTAGGTTCATGCATGGAGGATTTGGTGATCCCCTGCTACTAGACACGGAAGCCTGTTAAGCGAAAACTTCTATTCCGTCCACAACCATTTGAACCATATGAACCATTTTGGAACTCAAACTATTATTCTTCAGTAAGTCATTCCACTGATAAACAATTTTTTATTGTCTAGGTTTCAAAGTAACGAAGTAGGCATTTGATATTCTTGCAACGAAAGCCAAGGCCCAAATCCTGCGGAATGAACAGTTCGCTACTACTTCCTTTGAATGTTTATTTGCACTTAGGTCAACTACCTGTCGTGTTGTGCGGATCATGCGGTTCACTTGCTGTCCCGGTATCCTAGTTTCTCTTAGCCTCCGATTTTTGGTTACACGAGTGCCTATAAATCACAGGTAGGTTCCGATGATGAGATCAAGGCTTGTCGAGTGCTTCTGGACCACGACTCATTGGCTGTCAAGTCTGTCACATACCCCCTCGTGGCTCTTCGTCTTACCCACTGCTGTGAGATACAGTGAGTGTAAATTGGAGCCGTAATTAATCGGATATAAAACTGTTTGACAAAAAGGCGTCAAACTAAAACCATCCGTACAGACATTAGGTTTACCCCCTCCCTAACCATCATCGGCGACTGACAGTTTGGTCCTGTTCCCATGACTTTCCCTTTAGTAATCTGAGGTACTACTGACGTGATACTTCTTTCTGTTTCAGCGAGTCAACTGCAAAGATTAGTTGGAAAAATATCCGATGAGAATTGTGGATAAATACTGGGTAAGCGCTAGCATTACTCATGACCCGAGATGTTTAATATATTAACTGGTTGTAATTATTGATTCATATCCCTTTTACTTTATTATAATAAAAACTGAAGACTCCCTATCTATCTTTGGTAAAAATTCGTCACTTGATAGATATAATGATGTAAAATACCAGTTACCTCAAAATACCACCCGTATGCATACTATTTTAATACTCGGTGTCGGCAGTGGGATTCATGTCGGTTACTTGAACTAGACATCTTAGAGTGTTGAGAGGTCTCATTGAGCTCCACACAGTTTTATGCAGATTGAAAAACCTCGATGTACGTCTGACAAGCCTGTCTCAGGACAGTTGTATTTCTGGATACCAGAGGTTGTCACTCATGAGGCGACTGTGGTCACTTCTGGTCTCCCAGTCTTTGACATTCTTTGACACGCTTGCGTAAACCAATTGATTTGTTTGTACTTACCTATTGACATCACGGTACAGTCCCAAGATTTGTTTCGTTTTTTGGAGTAGTAAACATTGGCTGTATTTATTCTGATGCAGTATACAACTCGATCAGATAGCTAGTTATCCTAGAAGTAAATTCTCTGATAAGGCCCAAACACATATTAGTTCTCTTTAAGCCTGATGAAATTCGAAAAATCAGCAGATGATTAAGTGCGCCTAAGACTGTCAGCTTGCAAATCTAGGGTTCAGTAGGATAAGACCTCAAATCCACCACACTAGTAAATCTAATAGTTATTTAGGGGTTGTTATTTCTTGTGTATATCTGGTTGCATTTGTTCCATTGAAGTAGGGCTTCAACCTGCAGCAATCAGACTACCGAAAAAGTGAATAGTTCTTTGTTGCATGAAAAGTTATGAAATGGGAATTTAGAATGTAGAGAAGCAAAGAGAAGATAACTTTTATGACGTGAAGGAGTAGTTTACACAAATGGTGTGAATAAGCAAGAGTCTAAGTATAATGGATTTGACATAGGGATTGCTTCGTGTTGCAGTTTGTTGATTTCCTCAGTGTATGCCCTATCCACCCCCAGAATCTTTTCCCTGATTTCCTCTCCAGCCAGAAGCTAGCTTGCTCTCTCTCAAAGTAGGTTGTTACTGGTGGTACCCGACTCTCGACAATTGTTTTAAATACTTGCACTATTTTGACGACGGTCGTAGTAGTTCTCCAAGTTTCAGCTCTATACGGTAGAACTGTCTTAAAGTTCGTATTGAAGATTCTGACTGATGTTGGCTGACAGTTGTTTTGAGTTCCACATGTTCTTCAGTTGCGAGAATGCTCCCCTTGCCAATCCTTACCTTCACATCTGCATCAGATCCTCCTTGTTTATCAACGATGCTCCCTAGATATGTGAAATTTACGACCTCTTCCGGATCTTCTCCATCAAGTGTGATTGGGTTGGTGCTCGCTGTGTTGCATTTCAGGATCTTGTGCATGTTAAGGCCTGATTCAGAGGAGGTTGCTATACTAGCTGTCTACACCCATATTCGTTGGTATGTATGGAATAGGAGGGATAGGTCATATGCGAAGTTCAAATCGCCTAGTTGCATCCAAGCTGTTCATTGTATTCTTTACTTCCACTATGTAGAGGTCTTTATAATACAGCCGGTCACAAGAAGAGAAAAGACGATCACAAGCAGCCTTGTTTGACACAGGTCCTTACTTGGAATACATCTGTGATCTATCTTCCATGCACGACCTTGCAGTGCAGTAAGCTGTGTGATGTTGATGATCTTAGCAGGTCCACTATGTTGTCGAAGAAGGTTCCATAAATCTCTCTTATCTGCGCTGTCAAACGTTTTCTCTTAGTCAAGAAAGTTGTTGTGTAGTGACGAGTCCCATTTTTGTAGATAATTCGACCCAAGAGAGCATCAGAGCCTGATGGATTAAGTCCTCAGATCTTTAGGGATGTTAGTCCAGTTTTACCGGTCAAGTTAACTGAAATCTTAGCTAGAACCTGAGAACTGCATGAAATCTCATCTGACTGGTCTCGATCGCTGATCATCTCAGTTTATAAGAAGGGACAAAAATCCTCTTGTGACAATCACAGAGGAATCTGTTTAACTAAGATGTCTAAAATATTAGCCTCGTTAATACTTCGACGTTTAATTAGAGCTCGTTAGGAGCAAACCCAAGAAAACCAGGCTGGTTTCAAACGTAAACGAGTATGTATAGACCGAGTATTCACCCTTCACCAGGTTCTGAAACATAGACATACCGTTCGATGTCCGATTATAGTTATATTTCTTGACCTTAATACGGAGTTCAACTACGAGGATCATGAGGTTCTGTGGCGGTGTCTATCATTGAAAGATATCCCAAAGAAGTACATTAACATTATACAGGCTCTCTTCTCGAACATTTCTAGTTGAGTCAGAGCTTGTGGAAAACTATCCGGGTCATCTGCTTCTTCCATTTTTATCCAACTCGTCGTTGACATGTTATTAAAAGTAACACTTCGATTGCTTACCTTTTCAGGAGTTTTCCTATCGGGAGATTCACTTGTTGACTTGGAGTACCTCGATAATATAGTTCTGTTTGGTGCTGACACAATGCAGTCTTCTGACCACATTAAATAACGACACAAGCATGTTTCGGACGTGATTCTAACCCTCCAAATCCAAAATGTTGCTTCAGGATTGACCTGAGTTTGTCATAGGGAGTGAAGTAGTTGGACGTATCGACCACCTCACTTATCTTGAGAGTCTCATCCGCACTGATGGTCTGATTTTTGAAGAAATCTCAGCAGGAATTCAGAAGGTCTTATTGGCATTTGCCAACTTGCTGTATGGGGAAGGTATCGTGCTTCCAGTTTGTAATTGCTTGATGAGTACATTCGCCAAGTGATCATAATTTTTTTATGCTTTGACAGTCCTAATTTTCCGAGAGTTTATTATTATGTAAATTAATTCTTACTCTATGTTACATTATCGTATGCCAGTCATATATGTACAGGTTAAATTATAATGTTTATTATATGTAATAAAATATTTGACGTCAAATACTAACAGACAATATTTAAGATTATAGGGATTATTCTGAACGCCACAGCAGGTAATTGTTGATTAAATGTTAGCTAAATAATCGTGTTACTTGTCAGGGTATGAAAGAAAGTAGATAATACTTATAGATTTACGCATTATCAAATATCAATTACAGACTTAATGTGTGACTGAACTTCTGGCAGTTAGCTTGTACTAATTATGGCCCTGAGTCTTGTTGGAAACACTTATAAATATTTATTCTTCGTCATTGTTCAATAGATCTCATTATCTTCTAAAGATTAATATTGTGTCTCAGTTAAAATTGCTAACCAAATGTCTTATTCAGCAAGGAGTTTGAGTAGTATTTCAATCTTACTGTAAGGTTTCGCTAACAAGGTGAATGTATATGTTTGCCAGTTCCAAGGTGTTTTGGTAGTAAAACAGGATTTCACGTACAAAATATTCGGCCGTTTATTTGCTGGTTCGAGCCTTACTGTACTAGTAAAGGTTTCATTACGTCTAAAGTAGATTTACCGGTAACACAATACATAGATAGTAGTCTGATTGATATAAGCTAACTGATTTTATTTAGTGCAGTCACAGTACCTCACTACACAAGAATAGTCAAACTGGAAGATGCACATAAAGGCGTCCAGACAAGTGAGGGAACATTTTTTGTTCTTTCAAATATCCTCAAGTGTGTCTACATTTAATCGGATAGTTTGTGTACTTCATCCTATTCGAAGTCGTGGGGTAGCAGTATAAAGAAGTCTTGAAGCAAAAAGTGACTGCCATGTCTTCGTTTTTCACTCAATGGTTTTCTAGCTGATTTCAGATCCTGGCGACTAATACTTGCAAACAATACAAAGTTCTTCACAACATCATGTAATTAAACCATTATTAATTTTTTAACAATGCCATAAATATTGATGCTTAATCTAAATATATTTAGGCGTATTGGAATGTTTTAATAAATACTGAATGCATAGATAGTTTAAAAGATATGAAATCCTAAACCATTGAAAAAATTGGTTGGAGTACATAAATTCGAGTTACTGGACTTAATACTAGAATTTAACAAATTGTTATAACGTTGGACTGACTAAATTGCGTCAACCTAGGCATTCAAACTTGAATCGTATCATCAAGGGCCAGATATTACGAATAACGATGTACATTTGCACAATCCAGATAGTAAAGAGGTGAGGAAGCACAATGAAGTTATTTGCAATCTGAAGTAGCTCACTACACTTGCGATCCATAAGATTATTTGGATCTACGCTCACTTGCCAATCACCCCTTCCATCGAACATCTCACTCATAGGTAAGAATTGTCACTTAACTTGAGAATAAAAGAGTCAAGGACAGTTCAGCGGAAATATTCCATTCGACTGTGTCACTTACTCGAGCCCTACTAATGTACTTGCAGTGATTCACGAATAAATCAGTCCTTTGAAAAATAGTGAGTAGATTGCGGAATAAATTTCTCCGAAATGTCAAGTGTCGAAAGAGGGTTAAAAACGATCGATGATCTGAAGAAAAAGGGTGAGATGACGTCAAATATGTGAAAGGTAACTGTCCTTTTGACAAGTATTACTTACGCCTGTTACTCTCAATGGAGCACAGGCTGCGGACCAGAATTCTCGAACCCACTCTGTCTTGGGCCTTCTTTTCTAGTTCCATCCAATTCTTGTTCATTTTCCTCATGTCTATTTCCATTTCCTGGGGTAATGTGTTCTTTGATCTTTCTCTTTTCCTTTGGCCTTGAGGATTCCATGTGAGGGCTTGTCTTGTGACGCAGTTGGGTGCTCTCCTCAATCTGTGTCCTATCCACTTCCGGCGCTTCTTCCCGATTTCTCCCCCCGCTGGAATCTGTTTTGTTCTCTCCTACAGTAGATTGTTGCTGATTGTGTCTGGCCAATGGATCTGAAGTATTTGCGTAGACAACTGTTAATAAACACTTGTATCTTCTGGATGATGGCTTTCGTAGTTCTCCAGGTTTCTGCGCCGTACAATAGAACTGTCTTGACATTTGTATTGAAAATCCTGACCTTGGTGTTGGTTGACAGTTGCTTTGAGTTCCAGATGTTCCTCAGTTGTAAATATGCTGCTCTTGCTTTGCCGATCCGCGCCTTCACATCTGCATCAGATCCACCGTGTTCATCAATGATGCTACCCAGATATGTAAAGGTTTTTACATCTTCCAAATCTTCTCCGTCGATTGTGACTGGATTGGTGCATGCTGTGTTGTATCGGAGAATCTTGCTTTTCCCTTTGTGTATATTGAGACCTACTGCTGTTACACTGTTCGTCTTCTCCTGCATTTGTTGTTGCGTTTAGGATAGAAGGGCCAGATCATCTGCGAAGTCCAGATCGTCCAACTGCATCCTGGATGTTCATTGTATCCCGTGTTTCCCTTCAGATGTTGACGTCTTCATGATCCAATCGATCACCAGGAGAAAGAGAAAGGGTGATTTGACAAGTATAAGAACGGTGAAATTTAAAACATGAAGTTGGTAATAAATGACTAAAAGTTGAAAGCAGTGGAAGATTAGGTGCTAGGGTTATGGCGGGATAAGAACTGGCACATGTTACTTTTAGATATCAGGTTTCTGTATACAGTGACCAATTGTCAACGCCTCTGCAATGCACAAATAATCGGCAAGGTACTCACTTTGAACCTAGTCGTCTGACCATGTAGATAATTTAGAGGGGTAGAACTGACAAGAAGTTCCAATATTGGATTGTTTTAAAGAGAATGATGGGAAAGAAATGGTAAACAACAAAAGTTGCTTTTTGGAACATCAGTTCGCTTATTCTCGGATTATTGACATTTAGTTTTCGTGACTGATTATAACAACTGATCAAGAGTTGCAGAATTTCTGAGTAAGACGAAAAGTAAGTATGAAAACGAAACGTTTAGACTCTAAAAAGTTCTTTAAACTTTTAGAACATGAACTAAGGAGGAGTTCACAATTAATTATTATATTACAAGCTTCTTACGACCGGGCAGATTTTAGAAGCACTCATGGGGTTGGTTAGTTATCTGTCAACTTGAAATAGAAATTCAAATGGGACTTCATGGAAAAAAAATTATGCGACTTTGAAGATTAGAGAGATTCGGAGTATGAAGGGCATGACTAGTAATGAATAATGAAAGAAGGGGAGCTGTGTGCTATTCTATTTGGTTTGTCATGTATGAATGACGATTGTAGTCCGTTATATTCATGATCGGTCTAAATATTAGTTGGTCCCCAGCAAAGTGCCTCACGATTGAAGGGGGTAGTCCTGGGAATAGTTGGTGAAGCTCCCTAGAGTCTAGAGACGGTAATTAGAATTTTGAACTTGGCGATAGTGTCACAATTACGGATAGGCATTGGGAGCCTGTTCCACAATGAGCTCCAATCCGTAGGGGTTGAGTGTGGGGAAGAAACATGTTCAGCATTGTGGGTGGTCTTGGAAAAAATGTCTGTTTGAGATTTCTGCAATCGTGGATGTAGCTCGTCAGAAGTCGGTCTGAGATTAATGACCAATTAGAGAAGTGCATCCTCAGTCGTGTGTGCGGGCCTCATTGCTGGTATCTCAATGATGTGGTTATGACAAGTATTGCTAACAATACTTTTAAGGTGGGCTCTGCTGGTGGTCTCAGCTTTACCATATCTGATTTAGCTAGTATATCTGAGCTTCCTTTCAACAGTAATTGAGGAATGCCATTACTACGTTTCCGTTTAATTTACGAAAAATATCGTTTCGGGCAGGTACGTATATAATATGCCAACTGTCTTTCATGTGTGGTGGCATTTGGCCATGTTCCTTTTACATATGGATGACAGTGGGTGTGTTATATTAATGATTGGATTTTTCGGTATTTACGCTTAACTGGTTTTTGGCAAGAATAAGTTCCAGAAGTGTTTTTTATATTTCCACGGCTTCGAGTTCCCTCATGTGATAGTCGATGTGTTGACCATAGGGTGAACAGTAGTGTTGCAGACTCAAATGTCTTCGATAGACCCATCTGTACTGACCGACCAGTCCTTTTGTAGAGCACAGTCTCTGATTGCCGGAATATTATCACCTCAGATATTGGGACGGGGCGGAGCAGATACATACTGTATATTGCGTCCGAAAATCATGGTACAGTACAACATGATCACTGCAAGTTGGGGGAGGTAATAGTTGTCAATAACGTCATCACAGTGGTGTGTAAAGACAAGGTTCAGCAATCGCGGTCCGTGTTCGAAGTCACTGTGTCAATTTTACGAAAGATTGCACAAGTGCACACCGAATAATGGTTAACAGCAGGCTGCTAACAAAACATCCACCCGAAGTTGTAAACTGCATACAGTTGATATGCGGCGCGTTGAAATCTCCAACGATGAGACAACAGTTGACCTTACTTCAAGGACAGATATGACTAAAGGCAAACTCGTCAGCTAGACATCATGGACTACGGTACACTCCTCTTATGGTTAATAACCCATGTCTAGATTTAATTGTACAACGAGCTATAGCTATGCCAGGTATACCTCACATGTACCACTGTCATGCGTCTCAGATGTGCTCAATTGAACACGAGTGGTTCCCCAACATGTGATATTATGCCTCCTCGCGATTTATAACTCTGTCACTTCTAATATAGATGTACCTTACACATTAGAGAACAGTCTACATCTATAATGAGCCACGTCTATGTGACAACAATGATATCGGGACTTAATCCACCTACCTTAAAACTTGGCTCAGACGTTTTATTTCTAAGACTATGAGAGTTTGTGTAGTACACATTTAAATTGTTGTGAGAATCACTCGTTCTACCCATACAGGTCTCGGAAACATTGGGTTTCAAGACCTAACTATCCAAAAATCCTGGATCTTAAGGTTTGTCACGCTAGGCGGATCATGGATGAGCACTGCTGAGGAGTCCAACAGTGGGACGAAACGGTCGTCCAGTGCTTCCAGGTTTTCCATGGTTGTCTAGCTTCGATTGACTCATGGTATCAACTACTAAAATTATTATTATGTCGTCATTCAACCAAACAATCGAGAAATGCTGGTTTTACTAAAGTCAACATCCAAATATGATTGGATTAGCACAACATAGATTTGATTGCTCTACGCTATATATTCCCTTGATTATTACCTTGAGGAAGTCCAGACAGGTTTGTTGGACAAAACGTTGGAATTATATAAATTTCAATCGCTGAGATTATTTCAAATATAATAACTTTGCGCCCAGTTTTTGTCAAATTATTCGTTTTAATATTCACGAATATTCGTATAAAATATTGTTCACTTATATATGTTGTTCTAAATCACAATACGGGAATTTTTCGAAGTTAGTAAGATTTTGAGACAAACATTGTTAAATACCTAACAAAAAAGAGTAAACAAAGTTTGCTATAAAATCGTCAGTGCACCTTATCTAGTGGGGAAATTCATAAGTCAAGTATGTCAGAATTGAAGAGTGATGTCTACAAGGTGTGGTGGAAAAAGACCAACTGTCCAGTCGAGACTAATTCCTCTTGATCTCAACGCACGTAATGTTGTAAGATCCTTTCGGGTTGCGCATAAGAATCCCTTTTCATACACATTTTGTCCTGTAACTTGTTACTTTACTTATAAGTGTGAAGTTACTATTCGTACATCTCGTCGAGTTGTTGGTTGTAACTGAGACGGTACCATTTATTTTTGTTGTTGTAGTTTAAGTCGTTCTTACGATTCCACTGAATTCCCCTGAACTATTTCTAGGTTGTCTCACTTGACATTATGATTCTGGCGGCTCCCATATTGATTCGTTCACCCTTTTGTGTTGCTAGGACTGTACATTTATTGACTGCGAATTGAAATACACTTACAGGACACTGCGTCGTAATAAGTAATTCTTAATACCTTTGATATTGATAATTTTATAGAAATAATCTTCAAAATAAATTTGCCATAAGTAATCGGAGTTTGATAACGCCTTAACCAGAAACACCCTTATAATCGAAGTATGTCAACTCAATCATCAGAAGTGGAGTTCGAGGTTATATTTGGAAGGCTATTGGTATGTCGAAGGAACGTTTGGTCTAAGCTGGCTAGTTGTTCAAAGGGATTCGTAGCACAGCGTACTCACTCGCAATCTGGTGTGGATGTGTGACCGAGCGCCTTCAGCCAGGTGAGTCCAATAAAACTAATGCGGTCAGCGTCAAATGTCGAAGACTTACAGAAATATTGATTTTGGGGACCTGTTTACCGCTACAAACTTTTGAAAAAAATGTTTGTGATCTCTCCAGAAAGGACAGAATTATATACCTGCACCAATAGAAACGTTTATTTGTTGAAATTATTAACTATATTATGTCTTTTATTATTATTAGTAATGGCTTTATTCAGTTTATCTACTTAAAGCAATTTATATGTGATTAGTTATTGAATAACTTTGATGCAGTTTTGTTCTCTGAGTTAGATGTTCTGATCGTGGAGCTCTCATCGTTCTTCTGAACGACATCATCAGCACAAACTTCAGATAGAAGTGAAGCGTCCGGATTTCTCCATAAGTATTTCACAGCTTGTCCTGTACACCTCGATGTTGACTGGTTCTTGTTGACCTTAAATCTTCTCCACTATTGAATAACTGGATGATGATATTTGTTTAGGTAATAATGTGCATTTAAACTGATAACATTTAGTAGGATCATTCCCTACCCAAACACTTGTTTTAAATTTCGAATGGGCAAGAGCATGGGTGTCTAAACCGACCTCCGCAGTTAATTCCAAACCACTTTAGTTTGGAAATAACAAAACGGATATCCAAATATTTTGTTGACAGTCATTCGATTTCGAGACTGAGTTAACAACACATTTTGTATTCCATTCCAAGATTAAGAAATCATAACTATCTGGTTTCTTCAAAATGATCAGAACTGTTTAACGAATAATTAGAACACGCATCTGCTTGGGGCTTAAACCAAGTTCTCACAACTACTTAAATTCATCGATTATACACTATTATTTCTCGAAATGACATTATTAAGACGCGAGGGAAACTAACATATTAATGTCATTACTAGATAATCCTTAACTTACGAAGTGATGGTCAGTTTTCACACACTTGCTATTTAGTATCTCTCCAACTTGTTCGATAAAGATGGACAAAATTTTCGTCTTATTTAATATCATCGGCTATTAGAGTAATTTGATTCTTACTTGTTTTCCAACACTGGTGACCACAAAAGAAACAACACCAGTTTAGGTACAGATGGCTGTGAAAATGGTGGTAGTGACTTGAAACCGTACTGTGAAAAATACAGTGACATCCAAAGTTGGAAATAAACAGAACAAAACTAGATAAGCCTCCAGAAGTAGTGTTAAAATTATTTTGATATCAAATGTACGTTGATAACAGAATATCAAGACTGAGCTGTATGGCATGCTACGAGAGGAAACATTGATATAGGGTTTTACCTGTGAGTGTTCAGTTTGAGCAAACAATCCATCTCCCCTCAAAGTTCGAGTCAACGTTGCTAAAATGTGATGGTATACGGCTATCCACAAGATCAATGACTCCAAACAATACTGCTGTAGAAAAACTGACTAAAACTTGTGAAATATCACCATCGACCGAATTTTATATGATTAATAAACTTAACTATACATGACTGCATCGATCACCATAATCTGTTTAAGTCGTGAACTTTTTAATGCCTTTCTACACAACATTACCAACACTTCAAGAAGTGATCTATTCGGAGTATGTGGTGATCTTGTCTAGGAGGACAATGAAAGCTTCGCAACTAAACTATCCAGCTAAAAAACACTTTCAAAATCCTTCTAAGCTATAAAGATTCTCTTAAGTAGATGTCAACAACAATAACCTTAAGTATGCACATTTATAATCTTAGTAATGTTGAATACAGTCCAATGAAATAAAAATACAAAACATAACAGATTGATAAGTTAGTATACTAGAGCCCGTTTGACCAAATATATTGTTGTGGGATGTCTCAGACTGTGGCATAGAGTGATATCCTCTGATAAGGCATGGAACATAGCTTAGACAGGATCTCATTTGGAACGACTCCAAGTACTGAGACTACATAAATATACTGTGATCTGATCGCTGAGAACTGTCTCGATACGTAAACCCAGGTTGATATAGGATACCAAAAGGCGGAGCTCATCAGAACATATTTCTATGTACAATCATCAAGAATGAAAATCATTTACCGATAGTTAAATTCTATTTCATCCCAGCTTTCTTTATTTTAAAATCTTGTTTGTTTTTAGTCAATTTTAATGGAAGTTTTTTGCTGACTTTTGAGTTTTTCGGTTTTTCAGTGGTGTTCGCAGATGTTTTCATTAGCTGTTTAGGTACTATATGGTTGTTAGTTTTCTTTTTCGTTGTCTTTGCTTTTTGTTGTTTCTGAGAGATTTCTAAAGTTTTTGATAAATCAGTCATTTCAATATCAGAATTTTCTTCGAAATTCTCTGAGTCATTATCAACATCATTTGATAACTCATCCTCTTCATCACTGTACTCATCGGTAGAGACACCTTCTAATTCAAAATCTGGCAATTCATCTAGATCACAATTATTAACACTTTTATTATCTTCATCCATTAAAGCAGCTTCTAAATCAAAGTCGCTCTCATCGCTTTCATCAGTGTTTAGCGTAGGTTTGCTAGGTTCCTCGTTCTTACTATTCACATCACTCTTCTTTTCATGTTTCTTTGTCTTCTCCTTTTTAGATTTCTGCTTGACTTTCGACTTAGATACATGTGTTACTGTTTTACCATCATCAATATCATAGGATGAATCACTATGCTCGGAGTCAGAGTTGGAACTGTCAGATTCTGTTTTCCGTTTACTTAAATTGTAATCTGTATTTGGTATAGGCTGTAGAATAGAGGAAAATAATACCAATAATTATAAGTAAAGTTTATGGAGACTGCTAGCGAAAATACATTGTAATCATTTAGTGGTATGATGGTGCGGTAGCATTGTGGTTGAAGCATTTGGGTTTCAATCAATAGATTATAGGTTCAACTAGATAGTAATACTATTAGCTATCACATTTAAAATGGAACTAAAGGCCAAGTATATGAATCAGTAGTGGGTAAATGAATTACCAATAGATAAACAATCGTGCTTGGAGAGACAACACTAAGTTTAAGCTTCATCGAGAATATAAACACCGGAATCCAATTACATTTATTGAACCAGTCACAAACAGAACGGAACAGATATCTCGAGTCAGACCACTGCGCAGAAAATAGGATTATCTACGCATTCCATACACAAGACCAGTACTAATAATGGCATCATTTGATGCGGTTTCACGTAGTTGACTAGGTGTAAAGTGAAGCAACAAGCGTAAATCTAAAGGAGCATTTGATACACGTCCAGATCGTTGATTAAAGTTAACTAGTTGAAATACATCTAGCAATATTGGTAAAGTAGGTATTAATAAACGATTATCTGCAGATAAAGCTCTGCCAGTTAGTGGCAGCCGAAGATCGTTATTTTCCATCAACGTTTGCTTCCCTTCTGACAAGTTTGCTTCACATAGAACAGGAACTCCAGCCATGTTATGAAGCATAGAAATGCAATGAAAGTGCAACGGTAACCAACGTTGACCTTTATTTAACCTATTAGTAGGATAGATTTAAACTTCAGAGTTATTTCTTGAGGAAATGATGAGTTGAAAGTCAATTGACAAAAACGTTTCCATCTTACCATTTTAACAATTGGTAGTTTCTATAACGTGATCCAGACTGCGTATAGCACATTAATCGAGTATCCAATTGTGATGGAATGTCGACTACCGGTCGTATTATCGTATATCGTGGCGAACGGAAGGGCCTTTGTCCCACTTTTATTTCATAGGGTAATTCGCTAAGATCCTATCATACTTGAAGTCAAGTACAAACTTCTTCGATATGAAGATGAAGTAATGGTTTAATCTTACATGATTTTTTTTACTGGTTTTTGGCCACTGTCAGTTTTTCATGACAAAAAGGCAAAGCTTATGTTGTTACCTATAGCACGTGGGTCCAGTTTATTTGAAATTTCAATTGCATCAAGTGTTGGATATTTACAAAGCTCTTGTAGGAAGCCTGAAGCCAGTTTTCTTTAGGTTGGAACTTATTAATAAGATGTATCAGCACGTTAGGACAAATACTATTAGACTAAAAATGGCATTATTTAAAACTACGATTTATGGAGTTATTAGTGAGTTACTATGATTTTTACCAGTCTCGTGCTTTTATTTTGAACAGTATGTGAGCACTAGGTTGATGCGTTACAATAAATTGCTTGTCGAACCATACTAATTAATGAATCTTATGCGACTGAATAGTTGAAATGTGTCCAAATGTAGTGAAAAATGATACACGTCTAAACATTAAGAAGAGCCATGGGTTTTCGGGATTGCAAATCCTTACTATTGATAAATGCTAACAAGCTATTATTATCATTATTAGTAGTAGTATTTGAACACATAAATATTGGTACAAGGGACACCAAATACATATGAGCCACACAGATCTCATTTGATTTGTGTGAGGGCTGTGATACTGCTCGGGTGCCCAAACCGAAGCAAGTGGTTTTCTTAGGAGGCCACACTCGGAGCCTTCGACCTGAAGGTCTGATCCACAGGGCAGTGGAGCAACGTCAAGAGATGCAGTCTCATGGTAGCCGGTGACCAACGATTGGTTCATACGCCATTTGTTCCTTTAGGATACTGGAGCAAGCCCATGTACACCATTGGTTTGGAATCAGGGTTTTACAACTCCCTTAGGTGGACTCTCCGCGTCCACCAACCCGGTTAAAGCGACGGACATTCGCTTTTCGTCCTCTCGACTTCGTAAACAACACCGCCGTCGCGAGAAGGCAGTGAGTAAGACTATCCTGTCAGTGGTTGTATGCACGTGTCCATGTGAGATCATTTCGAAAGGGAGAGCGGACTTTCCACACTCTCGGCCGTACCAGGGCATTTGGGTGCAATCCTAACAGTTAGATCTTCGTTCCATTGGTGAATGAGTTTACCTACAAAATTCATAATATCCAATCGCTTATTTATCGAATGATATCTAATCGATGTTTATTTTTGTGCCTAATATTTTCTATATAAGCGTGTTATTCTGCTAAACATAAAATTGGGAATACCAAGTAATATCCTTGTACATGAGAAATAGTATTGATTGAAAGAAAGATTAAAAAAGAAAGTCAAATCTCTGAAGAACTCGAATCAGTTAATCATTTCGTTATTTTACCGATAGAGCTAAGAGTTACAAACATTGATTAGGTCTCAATTCAAAATAGAATAATAACTTCTTTTTATTTGTGTTAGTTGTTTGAATCTTCCTGTTGATGTTTAGGATTGCAATCGACCAGTCGCTTTTGGTATATGCGAATCAAGTGCAGATTGCCTTGATATTTCCATTAAGTCATAAGTATTACAAGCAGTTTGATAGGGACTAAAAATGGAATGCAAGACGCACTTTCGTCCTTAATGGGTCTCGTCGGCCGGATATAATCGCATCCCACAGCTAATAGCTTGTACAACGGGGTGAAGACGGGTCCTGAATTCTACTACTAGCCACCATCCAACTCTGATTATAATGCTTGTGACTTAATGGCAATATAGAGACAATTAGGACTGGATGGACACAAACAAAAAGGGACTGGTCAATTACAGTTCTAAACATCAATAGAAAGATTCAGAAAACCAATACAAATGAATTTAAATTCTCCCTACTGTACAAGCCAGTGACTATCTGGACTTAATATTTAGGTGGATAGAGAGACGGAGTTCGAAGCGAACGGTACTGAGTTCAAGTCCTAAAGCGGGCATCAACTGTGGAATGCAGCTACGTCTAATCGACGAGTCCAAGACGGGACGGAACATGTGTCCTGGATCCCAATGCTAGCCACCATCCAAATCGGCTTTTAATCAAATTCTGTGCTTACCTGCTACTTCCATTAGCTTGCCTGGATTCACATATTAGATTTGCACATAAGGCCTAGTAATTAACCTTTTTCTCTATAGAAGAAACCAACGATAAATATCACAGAAAAATTAGATGATACAAGGTTACTCACTTCCTTTTTATTACTCTCAGTTAAGCGATTCAACTCGTTAAAACGAATTTGTTTGTGTTGTACATAGAATTGCCAAAATGGTAGAAGTTTGTTTGAATTATTGATAAAAGTACACGTCGACTCAATGTTCAGCTAATTAAAAACATAAGAGAAACCAAATACAAAGATGAAGTCGTTACATAAATCATAATTTTTATAGGCTTTTTAATATAATTATTATTGTCATTGTGCCCGAACACAATGCTGGCATTAATAAAGAGGTAATTTCACCGGTTATGAGTATTCATTTGGGGACAACATTGACCAGATACAAAATTGCTGGGCATCTTTGTTTTTGAAAGGCTGCATAACAACTAAATGACCCGAGTTAAAATTGACGTTGAAACGGCGCCATATATGAAGATTTGTATTATTTTCATTGACTCTTATAATACGTTGATTGATTTGAACTCCAACACTACTAACATACTCAAAAAGCTACCCAGATATACAAACTTTTCAATCATTTTCCGGTGTTACCACATGAAGCAAATGTGGGTAGATTGTTAACAATATAATTGGCGCAAACCTACAACCTTACAGGATTTTCACCTCCAATGTTTCGAGTTATCTTACGTAAGTCACCTTTGTCGGATATAGCCCGATAATGTGAACTAATTGAAAGGAACTTAATATATGGGATATTTTTTCCTGTACTGATAATGCAAATGTAATTTTCACCAACACAGTTATTGTGCTGAAACTATTTTATTCATTCTTAACAAAATATGCTAACGAATGAGAGTTCTCAGCAACAGGAACAATCTAATGTCGACTTTCAATTGCCAAACATGGTATTACCGATATTATTATTGGTAAAGTTTTGAGTTATCCCTGTATTGAAAGGCGAAACTGAGTTGTGACCAGTCGTTTTTAGAACGCGTAGGTCCTGTGCGGGTTTCCTGAATACAACAATTTCATCACAAGTTATTTAGAGTATCCACTCTGGACAACAATCCTGAGGTCTATGTAGAACCAATTGATTAGTCAATCCCAGATTGAAAGGAACGCAAGTATTAGACTTTATCGCTACCAACAATTAACCTGATCCAAACAAAATAATATTATTTGCCAGGTGACACAAAAAAGTGGGAACACCAGTCAACAAAATTATCATTACCAACAATGAACTAATTTACTTACCATTTCATTCTTACTAGCTAAATTCCGAACACGCCTTCGACATTTAATAATCCATTCTGAATGTTCGCGTACTTTAATCATTAAAGCTTTCATCTGTCTACAAAAACTGGCTACACGACAAACATGTAAGAATTGTTTTACCTAAAATAAATAAATAGAATGTACATTATATAATATGGTATGTCGTGACTATAGCTAATAATGATGGGAAAAAATAGCTTCAACTTCTACAATATTCATTTAGCTATAAATATTTATCTCAAGTTATTAGCACAGAGTTTGTAGTATAGGTACATCAATCTTTATGATGGCATAGCTACGGAATAGTGATTTAGACATTCGATTTTGATCATAGAGATATAAAGTGAGAACGTTACAAATCGGAGTTTTGAATACTGAGTAGCGCTCCTAGTCTTTTGTGGAACTGACTTACATTATAGTTACAACCAATGAACTTGAACCCAATTTTACTTACTAAGGTTCGAGGAGTCTGGTAAGATAACTAATTCTTATACGAATATATATTTTCGATGTGAGTGAAATATCTGTTCATTTATGGACTGATACACTAAACACGAATTTATTTGATTAGGGAACGTGGCCTTTTAAAATAGAGATCTATAGAGGTAACTAGTATTTGATTGTCTTCGTAAAGTTGTTCACATATGATGGAATCCCTGTTATCATATTAATTTTGTATTTCTATATTGATTTGATGAGTCAACTTAGGTCAATACACAGTTATTTCTAAGTCTAACGTTGAGCATGAGTGATTAAACATATGTAGGATACAATGAAAAAAATTTGTGGCTCTAGTGGATACTTTTGGTGGTGTTGAGTTCTCTGAGCAAGACTGTTTAATTGCTGAGCACCCATTGTTATTTTCAGCGCCTAATTCATGCATAAGATGAAGATAAATGCTCAACAATCAAACTACCTAGCTTAGAGAACTTAACACTACCAAAATATATACATGAATTCTTCAAATAAAGCGAAACTTGACAGACTCACTTCAGTGACCAAAGGCAGTGAATACTCTGGAAAAACAATTGAATTTGCATGTAATGCCATACATTCTGCTAATAAATCAAATACCCAACTAATAATGGCATCATTTGATGCGGTTTCACGTAGTTGACTAGGTGTAAAGTGAAGCAACAAGCGTAAATCTAAAGGAGCATTTGATACACGTCCAGATCGTTGATTAAAGTTAACTAGTTGAAATACATCTAGCAATATTGGTAAAGTAGGTATTAATAAACGATTATCTGCAGATAAAGCTCTGCCAGTTAGTGGCAGCCGAAGATCGTTATTTTCCATCAACGTTTGCTTCCCTTCTGACAAGTTTGCTTCGCATAGAACAGGAACTCCAGCCATGTTATGAAGCATAGAAATGCAATGAAAGTGCAACGGTAACCAACGTTGACCTTTATTTAACCTATTAGTAGGATAGATTTAAACTTCAGAGTTATTTCTTGAGGAAATGATGAGTTGAAAGTCAATTGACAAAAACGTTTCCATCTTACCATTTTAACAATTGGTAGTTTCTATAACGTGATCCAGACTGCGTATAGCACATTAATCGAGTATCCAATTGTGATGGAATGTCGACTACCGGTCGTATTATCGTATATCGTGGCGAACGGAAGGGCCTTTGTCCCACTTTTATTTCATAGGGTAATTCGCTAAGATCCTATCATACTTGAAGTCAAGTACAAACTTCTTCGATATGAAGATGAAGTAATGGTTTAATCTTACATGATTTTTTTTACTGGTTTTTGGCCACTGTCAGTTTTTCATGACAAAAAGGCAAAGCTTATGTTGTTACCTATAGCACGTGGGTCCAGTTTATTTGAAATTTCAATTGCATCAAGTGTTGGATATTTACAAAGCTCTTGTAGGAAGCCTGAAGCCAGTTTTCTTTAGGTTGGAACTTATTAATAAGATGTATCAGCACGTTAGGACAAATACTATTAGACTAAAAATGGCATTATTTAAAACTACGATTTATGGAGTTATTAGTGAGTTACTATGATTTTTACCAGTCTCGTGCTTTTATTTTGAACAGTATGTGAGCACTAGGTTGATGCGTTACAATAAATTGCTTGTCGAACCATACTAATTAATGAATCTTATGCGACTGAATAGTTGAAATGTGTCCAAATGTAGTGAAAAATGATACACGTCTAAACATTAAGAAGAGCCATGGGTTTTCGGGATTGCAAATCCTTACTATTGATAAATGCTAACAAGCTATTATTATCATTATTAGTAGTAGTATTTGAACACATAAATATTGGTACAAGGGACACCAAATACATATGAGCCACACAGATCTCATTTGATTTGTGTGAGGGCTGTGATACTGCTCGGGTGCCCAAACCGAAGCAAGTGGTTTTCTTAGGAGGCCACACTCGGAGCCTTCGACCTGAAGGTCTGATCCACAGGGCAGTGGAGCAACGTCAAGAGATGCAGTCTCATGGTAGCCGGTGACCAACGATTGGTTCATACGCCATTTGTTCCTTTAGGATACTGGAGCAAGCCCATGTACACCATTGGTTTGGAATCAGGGTTTTACAACTCCCTTAGGTGGACTCTCCGCGTCCACCAACCCGGTTAAAGCGACGGACATTCGCTTTTCGTCCTCTCGACTTCGTAAACAACACCGCCGTCGCGAGAAGGCAGTGAGTAAGACTATCCTGTCAGTGGTTGTATGCACGTGTCCATGTGAGATCATTTCGAAAGGGAGAGCGAACTTTCCACACTCTCGGCCGTACCAGGGCATTTGGAATTGATTATCTACCTTCTCTACACTTTTGGTCTAAACAGTGGTACACAGTGGAGTGCCCTGTCAACTATGTCAATCGCTAAGCTAAATTCGCATATTTCTAAAATTTGATTACCCTTGATCTCCACAATATTTTTATTCCTGGATGCCACTTAACAGCTGTGTTGCGTTTATAAGGCTTAAATTCACAACATATCTAGTCTGTGATTTGTGTCGTCGCTGAAAATTTTGATGTCTGCGAAGGGTTGTTGACATTCAGTGGCGACACCATGTTAGTAATGCAGAGGTTCGGCATCGTGTGTTCGGACATAGAGACGATAATTCAATTAGTGTCACTATCTTGAAACATAGACTTCGGTGGCTTGGACATGTTCTACGAATGTCGTCCCAGAGAATTCCACGTCGTACATTATTTGCCGACGCTTAAACTGGTTGGAAAAAGCAGAGGTGGTCAGTGCACGACATGGTGTCGTGGCGTGAAAGAAAACTGTATAGAACTGGCTTCTGTTGGTTTTTCACAACTCCCTTGTTGGGATCCTAGGAGTGGTGCAACACAGTGGCTAGAGACGTTATCAGATATGGCTCACACTAGAAGACAGTGGCGATCCTGATATGACTTTCTTCATAAAAGTGAACGTACGTTTTTTAAGTGAAAGAACTCTTCCTGGTTTTATTTTTCCTGAGTAAACTGCTTCTTCTATTATTAGTTCCACTTTCATAAACGAATTCATGTTCATTGTTGCTCTTCTTTTCAATATGCTCACCCTCTATTATCTATCTTTTTACTATCTCATTGTTGTTGTGTGACGCATATGTATTTAGTACCTCCTTGTACCAATGTTTATGTCCACATATATTAATAAATAAATCCGGCGAAACATAAACTTGAGCGTGAGTTTAACAGAAAATAGAGTGAAAAAAGGATTTAGTGCCGATTTACCTATTGTACTTGGAAGACAACATACGAAATGCAACGATGCGATAGATTTACTTTTAAATATGTTACACTACACACCAACTATTGATAGGAAATATGTATTGTCATAAGGCATTCTTACATTATCAAGTGTCCTGAAACAAGTAGTTTGTGACCGGACCGTTTTTAAAGATGTGGTTCTCAGGAGCCCAAATAATTAACTTATTAACAATGACACACTAAAAAACATTAAATTTAGTGCAAATAATTCCGACGAGACTATAATTTATGGACGAACCAATTACGTATAAGATAACAGGTCTTGGATTTTCGCGCGAAATGCACTCATCTAATTGGATAAATAGATTTTTTCCATTATAGCTGTCAGTTAGTGATGAGAACCTGA
Organism: Schistosoma margrebowiei; assembly: GCA_944470205.2. Lineage (NCBI taxonomy): Eukaryota > Metazoa > Platyhelminthes > Trematoda > Strigeidida > Schistosomatidae > Schistosoma > Schistosoma margrebowiei. The sequence goes on from OX104028.1 coordinate 7,826,092, forward strand.
AATCTAATTTCTAACAATAACCATCGACTTTAAATTATAATTCGTCACACAGGTTTATAACCCTCATTTGGTCCTGGTTATAAAGTGGACACTCTCAAGGTCAGTCTAGCGTCGCTCAAAGGTCGTCCGTAAATTAGTCTCACCACAATTCCAATTAATTGCATACCACTACTAATCAGGGATCAAGAACACTAAATCTATTTCATATATGTAAAAATAGTCTTACTTGATTGTTCCATATACCAGTTGGCTTAGTGGATGAATAAGTGACTTTACTAAAGCATGGACATCTGCGTATTTTGAGGCGAAATCGCACCATAAACGAAGGCTACAAACAAACTGCCAGTTAGCTACAGACTGGATATCTTCCTGGAAATAAATACAAAGTGTTACCTCTTGCTAAAAATGGACATAGTAAAACTCTACAAACAATAATGCGAAATAAAACTAGTTTCACGACAAGCAACATTACACAGACATTCAGGTAATATTGATCGCAAGACAGCAACTAGTTCAACTGGAGAAATGATTTACAATATACCAAGCTACCTACATGAATGGCCGGAAAACCGATTCATATTTTCAGGAACGAGGCAAGCCAAAAGTTCTTCAGCCGTTACAGGTAAAAACTTCAGTGAATGAGAATATTTACTTAAAAATATTTGCTCGTCCATTTTAAATAAGCCTCATTGATAGTAAATGTGATGCCATAAATCAATTCTATTGAGCATCACTTTTCGAAACATAATTTACGTTAATCGGAAGCAAAAACATGTTAGACGAACTACAAGAGGAAAGCGAAATGCGACTAAAATCACCGACTAACAAACTCACTTTATTCTTAGAAGTATATGCCTTTCTTAGCGTTATCGCGAGTTGTCGAGTGTAGACAAAGGCATGTACGTATGCATCGTCCAGATTCTTACCGAAAAGTTCCAAGAGGCACTCACGCATCAAGTTGATCTGAGCAATGTTTGACGCCAAGACGAATTTACAATTTCTAACAAAGGCCACAAACATAAGTTTGATACACAAGCCGGCGCATTCTTTTTTTAACGAAAGGGCCTTTATAAGATTAAGGAAGGCCAAGAGTCTTCGTGAATCTTCATCTTCACTCCATGTTTTAACCATCAACTAGAGACTTCATTTTCAAAAAATAATTAGACAGACCTTGAAAAACTTTTTCTCCAACTTTTCATGCCTTAAAATCTTCGGTATTTTGTTATTGATGAGTCTGAGATCTAGGATCGGATTTTTTAGCGATGACTTTAACATTCCAATGGAGTTGGTGTGGTGCCTTAACCTTGAGTTTTAAACATTTAGCATGCGATATCCAATATCTTTGTCATGAAACTGTACAAACTAATCGGCCTTTTCACGCTCGCTTCTTGATGATTCTGTGTAACTTCAGATCTTTTACACCATTCAGTGTGTGGTATTATAGCCATTTGACTTCAACAATTCTACATTTTCTGGCATTTATTTATGGAAATATTTATCGTGTTATGTTCAAATGGTTCAAATGGCTCAAATGGTTCAAATGGTTGTGGACGGAATAGAAGAAGTTTTCGCTTAACAGGCTTCCGTGTCTAGTAGCAGGGGATCACCAAATCCTCCATGCATGAACCTAGGTTTGTTAACAATAAAAGAGGAAAAGAAATTGGTAAATCATAGTGTGATACTGTCCTTGGTCCTTAAGAATAGGTCAAGTTGCCTCTTGAAGAACTCCTGAGAAGTCGCTTGGACTAGCTCGGCCGGCAGCGAATTCCACCTTTTGACAACTTTTAAGGAGTACAAGTTGTGTCTACATTCCGTCTTGCTATGTTGAGTTTCCAGTTTCTGGGTGTTACCCCTTAGGTTATTATTCGAACTAAGCTTAAGTAGGTGTTTAAGAGGATGTCCAGAAGTGTTAAGAATACTATAAGCCATTAACAAATCACCTCTAAGACGCCTATACTCTAATGGGTCTAGTGAATGGAGGCGTTCTTCGTAAGGTTTAGATTTGAGTCCTCGAACTGATTTCATGGCTCGCCGTTGGATACGCTCCAAAGTTACCTTGTCCTTTTGGAGTGATGGGGGAGTACTATGTTTCCGTACTCTAAATGGAGACGGATGAAACTACTGAAGATTGTATGGAAAGTTCGTCCGTCAAACTGTCCAAAAATGCGTTTCAACGTTACCAGTGCAAGGTTTGCTTGGAAGGCGTTTTTGTCACAGTTAGCGTAAGACTTTAAATCATGGGGCACCAGGACTCCTAAATCTTTTTCGACTTGGGATACTACTAGAGAGGAGTTTCCTAAGTTGTAACTGTAGTTTGTGACATGTCGCAGATGGACTACTTTACACTTTGAAGCGTTAAGGGTAAATCCGTTATTGTCTGCCCAACTTTGAAGTCGAGTCAGATCATCCTGAAGTGTCTGTATATCATCTTGGTTGCGTATCTCTCTCCAAAGTTTCACGTCATCGGCAAAAAGTAATAAATCTGACGTTACCTGTTGACGAAGATCATTTATGTAGATCAAAAAGAGAAGAGGCCCTAATACTGAGCCCTGGGGGACCCCACTGGGACATTCCATAGCCTGATATAAAGTGAAATTAACCCGGGAAGTGATAACCGCCCTCATACCTCTAACAGCACCCAAGACCACTGTATTCATAATCAACCATCCTCTTCAATTCCTATTATTCCTCCTATATCGACTTTCAACTCTATATTTCCCCTCTCGGCTTCCACCTTAAGTGTCACCATAGCCAACGATTCTAGTGCTCAGAACTTTGTCCCAGGTCTTCTGAAACCTCGCTCCAAACTACACATTGGAGCTTTTGACGTACGCACTCTATGTCAAATCGGTCAGCAGGCTTCCTTGGCTAAAACCCTAGAGTCTCTTTCCATTGATGTATGCTGTGTCTCCGAAACACGCATACAGGATTCCAGTGTGGTCATTCACTTGACCTCACCTCGGCAAAACGGAGAGCCAACGAGATACGCCCTACGTGTATCTGGTGACCCGATGGCCAGTTCTCGTGGACTGGCAGGTCTAGGCATAGCACTAAGCATGAGGGCGGAACAAGCACTGCTAGAGTGGATCCCCGTCAACAGTCGTCTATGTGCTGTTCGGCTAAACGGCTCCGTAAGAACTCGGAAGGATAGGGACACACGTCGTTGCCTTTTTGTCATTTCTGCCTACGCTCCCACTGACTGCAGCTCAGATGATGTGAAAGATGAATTTTACAGAAAGCTTTCTGAACTTCTTCAGAAAGCTAAACGCTCAGACATAGTACTCGTAGGGGGTAGCTTTAATGCTCAGATAGGTAGCTTAAACCACACAGAAAGGCATTTAGGTGGATATTTTAGCATTCCGGCACAGCGAACAGATAATGGTGATCGTCTGCTTCAACTGAAGTAGGTCCCCAACTCTTGCTGAAGTTCAAAAGGCTATAGATAATCTGAAACGAGGAAGGGCTGCTGGTCCAGATGGACTGGCTCCAGTAGTCTTTAGGGATGGTGGTCCAATTTTAGCGATTAGGTTGACTAATATTTTAGCTAAGATCTGGGAGTTAGACGTTATTCCATCTGACTGGTCACAATCACTTATCGTCCCAATATATAAGAAAGGGTCAAAATCATCCTGTGACAACCACAGAGGGATTAGTTTAACTAATATAATATCTAAAATACTAGCCTCAATAATAATCAGACGCCTAAGACTCGTGAACTGCAAACACGAGAGAATCAAGCTGGCTTCAGACCTGGTCGTGGCTGCATCGACCACATATTCACCATTCGTCAGGTTCTAGAACACAGGCATACTTATCGACGTCCGACGATGGTGGTCTTGTAGAACTTATGGTCTACTATGATATTAGTACTGCTCTAATAATAAACCTAATCCTAAATTTTGTGGATTTGTCATGATATGACTGCCTAATCTATAAGATCTTACGTGGAAGTCACACCATCAACTACACCAACTCACTGTATCGTATCAATTACCAATACATGATGTAGAACAAGGTTAGGCTAGAGAAAGAACAATATATTTAATATGAAAAGAAGATATAAGGTAACATTCAGCAGAGACCACGCCTGCATGGCCGAGCCATGCCGTTCGATCAACTCTAGTCTATTCAATTCATTATTCGCGCCTTCTCCATCGTTAGGTATTTCTTCGCGTTAAATATTGAATACCTATTTTCCGAGTAATCTCGTATTCAGCTTTGAGGATAGTGTGGTTATGGTCCAATGCCACTACACTACTCTCCCACCAGAATCAACGTGGTGTTGGTTCGATACCCAATTGGATGAGACTGTAGTGTGCCGAAGGTTACCAAGACTAGTAAGAATCCTCCGGGTGATGACAATCTGAAAGATAAATCAAAAGGACGACGGCAGCATCTAGTCGGGAAATACATGTAATAATTTTAAAATATCTGCCTTCATGTTTAACACGCTTACAATGAAAATTTGAGTGATTATTTGAGCTATAAAAAAATGGAATTACAATAATAATAATAGTAATAATAAAACGATGCGTGTGTAATAGCCGTTGGTTGATAACTTAACGTATAAGTAGTATGTATTTTGTGTTTAGAAATATTAAAGTTATGAATATTGTAGAAATGTTAATATTAGTACTACTTTTAGTCTAACTTATGAAATCAAATAACGATTATGCCGGTAAGTTGTCCATATGAGTCGATTTCCAATTGCATCTGTATTAGTAGGCTAACTGAAGGAACAAAAGTATTACCGTGGAGAAGAATTCCAACTAGTGTTCCAGTTAGTTTGATATGGTTTGTTTAGTTACGGGGAGATTTTCTCAACCTCATTTTTACTTGACCGTGATAGAATTTATTAATACTACTAATACACATGAATGGTTATCAAAACAAAATTTAAATACGTGAGTGGTAATTATGTGAATTTTGGACAGATAGCTAGGAACAAATCGTTAAACATGAGTGTATTCTTAAGAGACATGCTCTAGACTCAATGTTCTGATCTGCGGCAGACTATTTATTTATATCTATACTTGCCGGCTGATTGGGTATACAAGTTACTTGAAAGTATGCAGTTTATCATAAGGCGGAACACGATTTAATTGAGATATAGTGGTTATAAGTTATTAAAATCAGCTAAGCCCATGTGTCATATTACTAAGTGATGTGCTGCAAGATGTATTTAGCTAAATAATTTTTTTACAAGATGAATAATAGTGAGTGATGCTCATGTGATTATCAGGGAGAACATAAGTTGTAACCAAGGGGAGTACACTCCTAACTCATGCCTATGATAATAGCTTGAACCTTAGTCAGTGTTGGGGTAAATTCGACATTGATGTTTTCAGTTCGCAGGATATTTGCTCGACTGCTTATACTGATTATTTGCATGCATGATTGTGTCGCTAAACCATCAATTAGACTGACAAAGTTTTGAGATATTTACTGAATGAGCAACTGATAGAGAAACATACTGTAATCATCTGTAGTGAATGAAGAAAAACAACACTAGTGATAATTATAAGTCAATTTGCTGACCGATTTTGTTAATAGTTTCATTAATTTTATCAATCATATTACGTGATTGTCAAGTCATGACAATGCTTTATGAAGATATCCTGAAACTATTATGTTTAATTAGTTATAGTGTTGATTGAAGATTGGCCAGTGGAAAAATAGGCATTGTTGTTTTAGGTGATTCAAAATTATCAGAAATTTATAAAGTTAAAGAATCCGAGACGCCTAATTTAATTATAAACTCAATTCAGAAATATTTGTTTAATGTTAATTCTAGTAGGCTACGGAGTTTAGATTTTAAAAGTTTGTTCAACCAACAACTACCTGAGGATTTAGTAATTTTACTAGTGCAGTTGATAGTACCTAAATTTTTAGTCTTATTATCTAAATTATGTTTGCATTTTAGACTGCTAATATGATAAACCAATCCATAAATCTAAATACGATTAGCAACAACGACTATGATGGGTTTATTAATAAATGTTAGAGGCGATCCAGATGATTTCTAAATTTAGAAGACATGGAGATATAGTGCAACGCATGTACGGGCCAGGGTAACATGCAGGTTGTTGACGTATATGACGATTTAAAAATAATGAACATGACCAGAAAATAATTTTCAAGCTAAGACTGCTTATAAAACTCCAGGCAGGAATATTACGCGTTATAAACATTCCGTAAGAAGGTAATGCATTTAGCCTAGGGACACTTACAAATATATGGCAAAAGCATCTGGAAAATATATACATGTTAACTACAAAAAACTCATCCAGTAAAATAGTTGAACTCGCCTGGGTTATTTTTGAAAATTAGATTATTCAGTGGACGACATAGATAACGCCATTCATGAGGAGTAGAAATTATCCAAAAGTATCCACAATAAAACATGCAGTATGGCAATTAATTCCAGGGTGCTTGATGCTGTTGATGTTTTAGCCACTCGCTCGGATCAAAACAATCGAATGAATCCAGATAACTGTCAGCCATTGAACGAGCCATCTAAAATGACCTTATGATTGCAGGAAACTTATCGCTGAAACTCACCGTATGTTTTAGGAAAAGTGTCATCCTTGTTGTTTGGCAATGGAACTCGAGAATATGAAATTAGGCTGGCAGTGGTCGGAAGAAAAGATTTTACAGGATAGTGCATAGTTTAAAACAGGATGTGTTAAGCGAAGGAACACTAAGAATTAGATCCAGATAACTATTCAATCCTTAATTGCATTGTTAGTCAATGTATATTTACGCTACTTACAGATCATATTTGCTAGAGCTTGATGTTTAAACAAGTCTATGTCGCTGAAGCAGGTAAATGCTATTAAAGCTTGTTAACGAACCATCAAAGCGAATTAGTTGATATTGACGACCAGTTTTTATTATCGTTTGAGCTAGTGTTATGAGAACTAATCAATATAACATTACGATAATGCATGTAAGTATTATTCAGGGGACTATTAGAATACTGGGTTAACATGAATATAAAATCGATCGAGAAAGTTAAAGTGGAAATAAGGATTAACAATGATAGGTTGCGTTTCTTTAGTTGGGCTTACCAATGTAGAACTTATGGTCTACTATGATATTAGTACTGCTCTAATAATAAACCTAATCCTAAATTTTGTGGATTTGTCATGATATGACTGCCTAATCTATAAGATCTTACGTGGAAGTCACACCATCAACTACACCAACTCACTGTATCGTATCAATTACCAATACATGATGTAGAACAAGGTTAGGCTAGAGAAAGAACAATATATTTAATATGAAAAGAAGATATAAGGTAACATTCAGCAGAGACCACGCCTGCATGGCTGAGCCATGCCGTTCGATCAACTCTAGTCTATTCAATTCATTATTCGCGCCTTCTCCATCGTTAGGTATTTCTTCGCGTTAAATATTGAATACCTATTTTCCGAGTAATCTCGTATTCAGCTTTGAGGATAGTGTGGTTATGGTCCAATGCCACTACAGTCTTTCTTGACTTAAAAGCAGCATTTGACTCGATAGACCGCGAGATTCTGTGGCAGTGTCTGTCATTGAAAGGCGTACCCCAGAAGTGCATAAACCTTGTAAAGGCTCTTTACTCGAACACTACTAGTCGAGCGAGAGCTTATGGCGAACTGTCATCTACTTTTGCAACCTCAAGTGGTGTCCGCCAAGGATGTCCACTTTCCCCGTTTTTGTTTAACTTCATCATAGACATACTGATGGAAATAACTTTCTCGTCGACTGAGTTCTCGGGTATTGATCTTCATCCAGGAGGTCTACTTATCGACTTAGAATACGCAGATGACATAGTCCTGTTTGGTGAAGACGCTGACAAAATGCAGAGTCTTCTGGTAGCACTGAGCAACAATGCAAGGATGTTTGGAATGCGCTTCTCTCCCTCGAAATGCAAGTTGTTGCTTCAGGACTGGTCTGCGTTAACACCTGAACTAAGGATAGGGAGTGAAGTAGTCGAAGGCGTTGACAACTTCACTTATCTTGGAAGTCTGATCAGCCCTAATGGGTTGGTATCGGACGAAATCTCAGAACGGATTCGAAAAGCTCGTTCGGCTTTTGCCAACTTACGTCACCTGTGGCGAAGGCGAGATATCCGTCTATCAATAAAATGACGAGTATACTGCGCGGCAGTCCGTTCTGTTTTACTTTACGGTAGCGAAACATGGCCATTAAGAGTAGAAGACACTCGTAAGCTACTAGTATTTGACCACAGATGCCTTAGAAATATTGCTAGCGTCTGCTGGGATAATCGGGTAAGTAATAGTGAGGTTAGACGCAGGGTATTAGGAAAGGATGGTAAATCAGTTGATGAGGTTATGAATATTCATCGACTGAGATGGTTGGGCCACGTGTTACGTATGCCTGAACACCGATTACCACGACGTGCAATGCTATCCGGTATTGGAAATTGTTGGAAGAAAGTTAGGGGCGGCCGAACCAAAACGTGGCATCAGTGCTTGAAGTCACTAACTTCTAGTCTGAGCCATGTTGGTAGGTGCAGACTACTTGGTTGGGGTCCGCGTGACTATCGAAACCAATGGTTGGAGACTCTTGGTGACATGGCTCAGAATCGATCACAATGGCGTCGGTGTGTACACTCCCTGTCTTCCCTTAAACTATGAGATTAAAATCGCTTCATATCTTTCTTTCTACGAACCAATTCTTTCTTCTTGTACTATATCTCTATATGCAATCTTTCTCTTATATATTACCACCTTTTACCTAACCACTGTTATGAATCCGGTGTTCATCTTGTCGTTTTGATACGGTATGGCAACTTGGAACGGTGGACGTGTAAAGCTGACACATTCAATCGTTTAAAACTCCAACGTGAGATATTGGTGGGGTATCTTAGCTTAGTTTTGTTGAAAAAACTGAAGGCTATGACAGCATGATCACTTTTTCCCAGGGGAGTCAAGATTGATAGGTTGTCAACTAGGAATTCTTCTTTTGTGAATACACAGTCTAAGTGCGATGGCGTCTGACTGTTTCTCCAACGAGTTGCTGACCTCACATTTTCATATAAGCCCAAGTCATCAGTGAGGTTGAAGAAACGAGCTTCTATTGAATTTTCGCTATCCAGTATACGTGTGTTACGCGAAGTTAACTCTGTGGAGATTAACGTCTTCTATAATCAGAATGTGTGTGAAACCGAGACTAGTAGAGCGGGATAGTCCTTCCAGCATACGACTATCGTGCTCGATGTCGGCAGTTGGCTTCCTGTAAATGACTCCGACTAGACACCTCGAAGTACTAGGCAATCTTACAGAGCACCATATGGATTCCTCAAGATTGTTAAACTCGATGTTGTGAACTTGGTGCCCCTCCAAGCAAGAGCTTATGTATAAGACTACTGCACCCCCAATTCCTGTTATTCAGTCGTTACGGAACAAAGTCATCACAGGTAATACTAACTCTTGGTCCGAGAACTGAGAAGATATTCAGGTTTCAGATATTCCTATCAGGTGGGCTTTTTTAGCGTTGCTAAGTTCACGTAATTCATCCAGTTTGTTTGGTAGACTCGAGGCGTTCATATATAAACAGTTTATGCTTTCAATTTGGAACGCGTGAGCTTCATCCTGTTTTTCTGTATGAGCCTTATGTGAATGGACAGGTAGACCACCTATGTGAGGGCTACCTGTCCTCTCATATGGTTGTGGACGGAATAGGAGAAGCTGTAGCGGTAAATAAATTCCCAAACTAAATAGCTCTGTACGTTTTCGACATTGGATGCTGACCATATGTTTTAGCGGACTCATCTAGCTGAAGGTGCTCGGTCATGCACTCGCACCAGATCACGTGTGGTAACGCTGTGCTCAACATCTACCGCAATCGCTAGCCAGATTAGATCAGAGAATTCCGATTTATTGGTAATCGCTAAATACACTCTTCCGATCTCCTTGACTCTGTCTTTTGATTTCTCTTGGTGGGTACGAATTATATTAGAAGGTGTTGCTGGTAAAAGCGTTGTCAAACACTGAATACCTGTGTCATCTTCATTGGTGAGACCGACGTGATCTGGTACACCTAATTGCAACTATGAGTCTGTTCCTCTTTGGGATTTTTATATATTATTGCCTTATTTTTTCAATTTTTATGCATTGTGATATTTTTCCCCCGCGTCTCAGGATATCTTTATATTTTCCCCTCGTATTCTCGTACTTATTATTCCCCTATGACCGAACAGACTCTTACAGTATTTACGATCAAGACTATGTCCCCACCCTCGTTCCAACTCATGCTCTACTGGCCTGACAATATCGAAGTGTGGTTCCGTTACGCAGAAGCCGACTTCCACGAGCACAGCGTGAACGACACACGTGCACAATTCCCCGCAGTAGTCAAGGCACTACCGCGGGAATTCAACAGTTACGTAACACCTTGTGCGTTTACTAGTGATGTTTCTGAACCTTACGAAACCTTAAAACGTTCGATTCTTAAACGAGGAGACCTAACCGATTGACAAAGGTTAGATCAATTATTTAATAACATAGACCTGCAGCACGGTTCTGCAACGGACATGTTGCAACGGATGAGACAGTTTATAGGCCAAAGAACTTTCGGCGAAGTCCTATTAAAACAACTTTTCTTGTCTAAACTTCCTCAACAGGTGCAATCGGTTCAGGTCTCGTTTCAGAACAACGCCTTAGACGAGCTGACTGCATTTGCCGAACTTATCTTAGGAATTAAGAAATCTTCTACCACAGAGGTATTTTCAGTCGAAGAAAAGCCTCAAACGACTCAAAATGACATAACCGAGTTATGTCATACACTTACGCGGTATCTCAATTTTCGTAATGACCGTGAGCGACCACGCACCTCAAGTAGAAGCATTTCACGTTAGCGATCTGTCTCTGGACCACGAGAGACGGATAACCCTGACTGGTGCTGATATCATAATTAGTATGAAAAGTCTTCCAGAAATGGCAGAAAACCCTGCAATTTTCCCAACACGAAGCCGACTGACTCGAAAAACAACTCGGGAAACTTCCGAGCCGGCACACTTTAACGGCAACCGTAGCCGGCGAACATAGCCGTCTGTTGTACGTCACAGATGTGACAACGAGAGTTCGCTACCTCGTCGACACTGGCGCAGAAGTTAGCGTTCTCCCAGCAAGCCATAACGACCGGCTCCACGAATCAACTCTAAACTTACAGGCGGCAAACGGAAAACCGATCGCTACGTATGGCAGAATGTACGTTTACATGAACGTGGGTTTACGCAAACCCATTCACTGGATTTTCGTTGTTGCAGATGTTTCTATGCCAATCATCGGTATGGATCTTCTACAACACCATAATCTAATCATCGATACGCGAAAACGTAGGCTAGTAGACGGAAACACTAATTTATCTGTTTGCGTAACTTCCTTTTCTGGTTGCAGATTGTCCCCAGTCATAATTAAGCATACGATAGACCCACTTTATCAACCACTACTCGACAAGTATCCTGGCATTCATCAAACGCAACCGACATTACCGTGTGTAACCAGCAACGTTACACATCACATCACGATTACAGGACCACCTGTATTCTCCAAAGCACGACGACTAGCCCATGAAAAGCTAAGGTTGGCGAAAAACGAGTTCGACCACATGATAGACTTAGGAATCATACGACCGTCAAATAGCCCATATGCATCTCCGTTGCACATGGTCCCTAAAAAGGACAGCAACGATTGGCATCCAACCGGCGACTATTGGAGATTGAATGCAAAAACCATTCTCGATCGTTACCCGTTGCCTCACATTCACGATTTGACAACTACCTTGAAAGGTAGAACTGTTTTTTCGAAAATCAACTTGGTTAAAGCATATAACCAAATCCCTATGGCTACTGACGACATTCCGAAAACCGCCATCATTACTCCCTTCGAACTCTATGAATTTTTGCGAATGCCTTTCGGTCTAAGAAACGCTGCTCAAACATTCCAAAGATTCATAGACGACATTTTTCGAGGTATCAACTACGTACATGCGTATGTTGACGACTGCCTAATCGCAAGTCCGAACAGAGAATCACATCTCAATCATCTGGATCTTGTTTTCGAACGACTACAAAAACATGGCATTGCTGTAAACGTTCTTACTTACTTACTTACATACATACATACATACATACATACATACATACATACATACATACATACATACATGCATACATACTAACTTACTTACTTACGCCTGTTACTCTCAATGGAGCACAGGCTGCGGACCAGAATTCTCGAACCCACTCTGTCTTGGGCCTTCTTTTCTAGTTCCATCCAATTCTTGTTCATTTTCCTCATGTCTATTTCCATTTCCTGGGGTAATGTGTTCTTTGATCTTTCTCTTTTCCTTTGGCCTTGAGGATTCCATGTGAGGGCTTGTCTTGTGACGCAGTTGGGTGCTCTCCTCAATCTGTGTCCTATCCACTTCCGGCGCTTCTTCCCGATTTCTCCCCCCGCTGGAATCTGTTTTGTTCTCTCCTACAGTAGATTGTTGCTGATTGTGTCTGGCCAATGGATCTGAAGTATTTGCGTAGACAACTGTTAATAAACACTTGTATCTTCTGGATGATGGCTTTCGTAGTTCTCCAGGTTTCTGCGCCGTACAATAGAACTGTCTTGACATTTGTATTGAAAATCCTGACCTTGGTGTTGGTTGACAGTTGCTTTGAGTTCCAGATGTTCCTCAGTTGTAAATATGCTGCTCTTGCTTTGCCGATCCGCGCCTTCACATCTGCATCAGATCCACCGTGTTCATCAATGATGCTGCCCAGATATGTAAAGGTTTTTACATCTTCCAAATCTTCTCCGTCAATTGTGACTGGATTGGTGCATGCTGTGTTGTATCGGAGAATCTTGCTTTTCCCTTTGTGTATATTGAGACCTACTGCTGTTACACTGTTCGTCTTCTCCTGCATTTGTTGTTGCGTTTAGGATAGAAGGGCCAGATCATCTGCGAAGTCCAGATCGTCCAACTGCATCCTGGATGTTCATTGTATCCCGTGTTTCCCTTCAGATGTTGACGTCTTCATGATCCAATCGATCACCAGGAGAAAGAGAAAGGGTGATTTGACAAGTATAAGAACGGTGAAATTTAAAACATGAAGTTGGTAATAAATGACTAAAAGTTGAAAGCAGTGGAAGATTAGGTGCTAGGGTTATGGTGGGATAAGAACTGGCACATGTTACTTTTAGATATCAGGTTTCTGTATACAGTGACCAATTGTCAACGCCTCTGCAATGCACAAATAATCGGCAAGGTACTCACTTTGAACCTAGTCGTCTGACCATGTAGATAATTTAGAGGGGTAGAACTGACAAGAAGTTCCAATATTGGATTGTTTTAAAGAGAATGATGGGAAAGAAATGGTAAACAACAAAAGTTGCTTTTTGGAACATCAGTTCGCTTATTCTCGGATTATTGACATTTAGTTTTCGTGACTGATTATAACAACTGATCAAGAGTTGCAGAATTTCTGAGTAAGACGAAAAGTAAGTATGAAAACGAAACGTTTAGACTCTAAAAAGTTCTTTAAACTTTTAGAACATGAACTAAGGAGGAGTTCACAATTAATTATTATATTACAAGCCTCTTACGACCGGGCAGATTTTAGAAGCACTCATGGGGTTGGTTAGTTATCTGTCAACTTGAAATAGAAATTCAAATGGGACTTCATGGAAAAAAAATTATGCGACTTTGAAGATTAGAGAGATTCGGAGTATGAAGGGCATGACTAGTAATGAATAATGAAAGAAGGGGAGCTGTGTGCTATTCTATTTGGTTTGTCATATATGAATGACGATTGTAGTCCGTTATATTCATGATCGGTCTAAATATTAGTTGGTCCCCAGCAAAGTGCCTCACTTTATCAACCACTACTCGACAAGTATCCTGGCATTCATCAAACGCAACCGACATTACCGTGTGTAACCAGCAACGTTACACATCACATCACGATTACAGGACCACCTGTATTCTCCAAAGCACGACGACTAGCCCATGAAAAGCTAAGGTTGGCGAAAAACGAGTTCGACCACATGATAGACTTAGGAATCATACGACCGTCAAATAGCCCATATGCATCTCCGTTGCACATGGTCCCTAAAAAGGACAGCAACGATTGGCATCCAACCGGCGACTATTGGAGATTGAATGCAAAAACCATTCTCGATCGTTACCCGTTGCCTCACATTCACGATTTGACAACTACCTTGAAAGGTAGAACTGTTTTTTCGAAAATCAACTTGGTTAAAGCATATAACCAAATCCCTATGGCTACTGACGACATTCCGAAAACCGCCATCATTACTCCCTTCGAACTCTATGAATTTTTGCGAATGCCTTTCGGTCTAAGAAACGCTGCTCAAACATTCCAAAGATTCATAGACGACATTTTTCGAGGTATCAACTACGTACATGCGTATGTTGACGACTGCCTAATCGCAAGTCCGAACAGAGAATCACATCTCAATCATCTGGATCTTGTTTTCGAACGACTACAAAAACATGGCATTGCTGTAAACGTTCTTACTTACATACATACATACATACATACATACATACATACATACATACATACATACATACATACATACATACATACATACATGCATACATACTAACTTACTTACTTACGCCTGTTACTCTCAATGGAGCACAGGCTGCGGACCAGAATTCTCGAACCCACTCTGTCTTGGGCCTTCTTTTCTAGTTCCATCCAATTCTTGTTCATTTTCCTCATGTCTATTTCCATTTCCTGGGGTAATGTGTTCTTTGATCTTTCTCTTTTCCTTTGGCCTTGAGGATTCCATGTGAGGGCTTGTCTTGTGACGCAGTTGGGTGCTCTCCTCAATCTGTGTCCTATCCACTTCCGGCGCTTCTTCCCGATTTCTCCCCCCGCTGGAATCTGTTTTGTTCTCTCCTACAGTAGATTGTTGCTGATTGTGTCTGGCCAATGGATCTGAAGTATTTGCGTAGACAACTGTTAATAAACACTTGTATCTTCTGGATGATGGCTTTCGTAGTTCTCCAGGTTTCTGCGCCGTACAATAGAACTGTCTTGACATTTGTATTGAAAATCCTGACCTTGGTGTTGGTTGACAGTTGCTTTGAGTTCCAGATGTTCCTCAGTTGTAAATATGCTGCTCTTGCTTTGCCGATCCGCGCCTTCACATCTGCATCAGATCCACCGTGTTCATCAATGATGCTGCCCAGATATGTAAAGGTTTTTACATCTTCCAAATCTTCTCCGTCAATTGTGATTGGATTGGTGCATGCTGTGTTGTATCGGAGAATCTTGCTTTTCCCTTTGTGTATATTGAGACCTACTGCTGTTACACTGTTCGTCTTCTCCTGCATTTGTTGTTGCGTTTAGGATAGAAGGGCCAGATCATCTGCGAAGTCCAGATCGTCCAACTGCATCCTGGATGTTCATTGTATCCCGTGTTTCCCTTCAGATGTTGACGTCTTCATGATCCAATCGATCACCAGGAGAAAGAGAAAGGGTGATTTGACAAGTATAAGAACGGTGAAATTTAAAACATGAAGTTGGTAATAAATGACTAAAAGTTGAAAGCAGTGGAAGATTAGGTGCTAGGGTTATGGCGGGATAAGAACTGGCACATGTTACTTTTAGATATCAGGTTTCTGTATACAGTGACCAATTGTCAACGCCTCTGCAATGCACAAATAATCGGCAAGGTACTCACTTTGAACCTAGTCGTCTGACCATGTAGATAATTTAGAGGGGTAGAACTGACAAGAAGTTCCAATATTGGATTGTTTTAAAGAGAATGATGGGAAAGAAATGGTAAACAACAAAAGTTGCTTTTTGGAACATCAGTTCGCTTATTCTCGGATTATTGACATTTAGTTTTCGTGACTGATTATAACAACTGATCAAGAGTTGCAGAATTTCTGAGTAAGACGAAAAGTAAGTATGAAAACGAAACGTTTAGACTCTAAAAAGTTCTTTAAACTTTTAGAACATGAACTAAGGAGGAGTTCACAATTAATTATTATATTACAAGCTTCTTACGACCGGGCAGATTTTAGAAGCACTCATGGGGTTGGTTAGTTATCTGTCAACTTGAAATAGAAATTCAAATGGGACTTCATGGAAAAAAAATTATGCGACTTTGAAGATAAGAGAGATTCGGAGTATGAAGGGCATGACTAGTAATGAATAATGAAAGAAGGGGAGCTGTGTGCTATTCTATTTGGTTTGTCATGTATGAATGACGATTGTAGTCCGTTATATTCATGATCGGTCTAAATATTAGTTGGTCCCCAGCAAAGTGCCTCACGATTGAAGGGGGTAGTCCTGGGAATAGTTGGTGAAGCTCCCTAGAGTCTAGAGACGGTAATTAGAATTTTGAACTTGGCGATAGTGTCACAATTACGGATAGGCATTGGGAGCCTGTTCCACAATGAGCTCCAATCCGTAGGGGTTGAGTGTGGGGAAGAAACATGTTCAGCATTGTGGGTGGTCTTGGAAAAAATGTCTGTTTGAGATTTCTGCAATCGTGGATGTAGCTCGTCAGAAGTCGGTCTGAGATTAATGACCAATTAGAGAAGTGCATCCTCAGTCGTGTGTGCGGGCCTCATTGCTGGTATCTCAATGATGTGGTTATGACAAGTATTGCTAACAATACTTTTAAGGTGGGCTCTGCTGGTGGTCTCAGCTTTACCATATCTGATTTAGCTAGTATATCTGATCGCCTTTCCTCGGTATTTTGTTCAGAAGTCCTTCTTTCCAGTCTGTTCGTACTTGTTCCTCATCCCAAATATTATTGAAGAGAATGTGGAGTATCCTTGCACTTGCCGCTACGTCTGCTTTCATTGCCTCGGTTGGAATGTTGTCTGGTCCTGCTGCTTTCCCACTCTTGATTTGTCTGATGGCCATGCTGATTTCTTCAATTGTTAGTGGGCCAACATTGATTGGGAGGTCCGTGGGTGCTGCTTCGATGTTGGGTGGGTTCAGTGGAGCTGGTCGATTCAAGAGTTCTTTGAAATGTTCTACCCACCTGTTTTGTTGCTCTTCAATGTTGGTGATTACCTCGCCTTCCTTGCTTTTCACTGGTCGTTCTGGTTTGTGGCGATTTCCAGAGAGTTTCTTTGTTATATCATACAGTTGTCTCATATTTCCTTCTCTTGCAGCCTTTTCCGTCGTCTTTGCAAGATCTTCCACGTATTTACGTTTGTCGGTTCTGATGCTCTTCTTTACCTGTTTGTTTACTACTGTGTATTCAGCTTGTGCTTTGGCTTTTTCTGCTCTTGTTCGACTGATTTTGATTGCTGCTTTCTTATTCCTCCTTTCTTGAATCTCATCCAGGGTATCAACAGTGATCGATTCCTTGTGATGGTGCTTCTTGTGACCCAGGACCTCATGACATGTTGAAGTGATTGCCTCTTTGATCCCCTTCCAGTTGCTCTCCACAGTAGTTCCGTCTCCATTGAGTAGATCATGAAAGGCCTGGAACTTGTTGCTGAGGACTATCTTGAATTTGTTGAGTTTGTTAGTATCCTGAAGAAAGGCCGTATTGAACTTTTGTGATATTGTCCGCCCCATTGTCCAGTGCTTCTTGAGTTTCAATTTCATCTTGGCGACCAGCAAGTGATGATCTGAGGCTATATCAGCTCCTCTCTTGGTTCTCACGTCCTCCATCGTCCTCCTGAACGTTTTGTCGATGCAAATATGGTTGATTTGCTTTTGCGTGGTGTGATCCGGTGAAGTCCATGTGGTTTTGTGTATGCTTTTATGTGGGAATATGGTGGCGCCTATGACCAGTTTATTGAAGGCACATAGGTTTGCAAATCTCTCACCATTTTCGTTTCTTTCTCAAGGCATTCGACCTCTTAGGACCAAAGTGGCGGCAATTCTGAATTACTCAGAACCGACCACCATCAAACAGTGACGAACGCTTAACGGCCTTGTAAGTTTCTACAGACGATTCGTACCTAAATGCGCTTACTCATTAAACCGCTAACCGACCAACTTCGTGAAAATGCGAAATCCATTAATTTGGACGACAACGCACGAAAAGCATTCTCCACAATTAAGGAACTTATTGAGAAAGCAACAATGCTTGCACATCAGGACACTCAAGCACCCATTAACATCGCAACAGATTCATCCGACCCAGCAATCGGAGGATTCTTACAACAATGACTTAACAACTCCTGGCAACCATTGGCATTTTTCTCGAGAAGGTTGCTAGACACTGAATCAAGGTACAGCACATTCGGTAGGAAACTCATGGCTATGTATTGTGCTGTACGACCTTTTCAACACTACATCGAAGGTCGTGAATTCACTCTTTTCACTGACCATAAACCACTCACATTCTGTCTAAGCTGTACTTCAGACAAGTATTCTCCCCGTGAGTCTCAACAACTGCTTCCACTCGACCACAATCAACCGATGTTTTCGTTCAACCTGACTTACAATATAGTCCACACGTTTTCGTTCGTCGAGACTCGCATCGACGACCATTCGAATCAGCATACGAAGGACCTTTCAAAGTTTTTCAACGTGAATCTAAGTACTATATAGTCGATAAGAACAGAACAAACGATAGCATCAGCATCGATCGCTTAAAAGCAGCGTATTTAGAAGGAAATCCTATTCACGTCGACTTTCATTCGGTACAATCGCACAACACGACTCCTACACTCATAATTCCTCAACCAACAACCAACACTAGCGATGACACTCCGAATGTGTCTGAAAATAAACTTAAAACGACGCGTTCTGAAAGAAGAGTAATATTTCCAGAACATTTAAACGACTAATGCACGTAAGGCACCATTCTGTAAATAAATCCCCAAACTAAATAGCTCTGTACGTTTTCGACATTGGATGCTGACCATATGTTTTAGCGGACTCATCTAGCTGAAGGTGCTCGGTCATGCACTCGCACCAGATCACGTGTGGTAACGCTGTGCTCAACATCTACCGCAATCGCTAGCCAGATTAGATCAGAGAATTCCGATTTATTGGTAATCGCTAAATACACTCTTCCGATCTCCTTGACTCTGTCTTTTGATTTCTCTTGGTGGGTACGAATTATATTAGAAGGTGTTGCTGGTAAAAGCGTTGTCAAACACTGAATACTTGTGCCATCTTCAAAGCTTTCGCTTAACGAACTTCATTTCTAGTGGCAATAGATCAATGTTGCTTCATGGTAGGAGGCTAGGCGTATTGACCAGCTGAATAAAAAATATCTGTAAATTAGTATTAACTACCGTCCTGCGTACTGGGTTTCAAAACTTAAGTTCTCATGAATAGTTGAACGTGTGACTGCAAGCCATTCGAACATCTTGTGCCTATAAATTCCGAAAGTAGTTCTTAGGTCTTGTGTCAGCACTGAGCTTAGTTTAGTTTTTAAATGGAGATTCAGAAGTGTTCAAGATATTATGATTCGTTGAATGTTCACCTCTGAGACGCCTGTGATATCATAAGCAAACGTTTGGTCACTGAATTTGAGTCCGCAAACTGATTTGGCGATTGGAGCTTGGATAAATTCTAGTGTACTCTTATCCTTTTGTGGTGCATGAGGAAAAATCGCATTTCCATACACCAAATGAGGCAGAATAAAATTGTTAAAGAGTAGGTGAAACATCCTACTAGCAAACTTGCCTAAAATGCGCTTCAACGTTATCAGTGAAGGGTTTACTCAAAATAAATTCCTGTAACAAATGGCAAGAAACTTTAGATAACAGAGTGCCAACACTCTTATGTGCTTTCTCAACTTAAAACACACCCAGAGGAGAGTTAACTAAGTTGTATGCGTTGTCTGCAACACGACTCGGATGAACTATTTCACACTTAGAAATGTTGAAAGTAGGTCGAGCATGATGATTCCTCCAACACACGATCTTCGAACTCGGTGTCGGCAGTGGGGTTCCTATTGAATATTTCAACTAGGCATGTTGGGGTGTTAGAAAGTCTCACTAAACTCCATACAGATTGGTGGAGATTGGTAAACGCTTGGGTGCACACTTGACATGCCATCTAGTGGGATCGCAAGTACAGGGCTGCTCCGCCGCCCATTTGTTTACTGCCACCATTGCGGAACAAAGACATCCCGAGTATTGACAGCTTCTGGTCTCATATTCTGCATGTTTCTCATGCTTCAGATATTCCCGTCAGATGAGTATTATCAGTGTTACTTAGTTCACGCAATCCGTTCATTTTGTTCGGTAAGCTCTTAGTGTTAGTATATAGGCAGTTTATGCTTTCGATTGTTTTCGTAGTCACAGTTGACAAGTGTAATTCATTACCGAAAGAAACAGTGACATGACCTTCTGTGGATCCTCTAAAAGTAAAATTTGACAGTTACTCCAGTTCCATTGGGACCAAAGAAAACTGCTCAAACTATTATTCTTCAGTAAGTCATTCCACTGATAAACAATTTTTTATTGTCTAGGTTTCAAAGTAACGAAGTAGGCATTTGATATTCTTGCAACGAAAGCCAAGGCCCAAATCCTGCGGAATGAACAGTTCGCTACTACTTCCTTTGAATGTTTATTTGCACTTAGGTCAACTACCTGTCGTGTTGTGCGGATCATGCGGTTCACTTGCTGTCCCGGTATCCTAGTTTCTCTTAGCCTCCGATTTTTGGTTACACGAGTGCCTATAAATCACAGGTAGGTTCCGATGATGAGATCAAGGCTTGTCGAGTGCTTCTGGACCACGACTCATTGGCTGTCAAGTCTGCCACATACCCCCTCGTGGCTCTTCGTCTTACCCACTGCTGTGAGATACAGTGAGTGTAAATTGGAGCCGTAATTAATCGGATATAAAACTGTTTGACAAAAAGGCGTCAAACTAAAACCATTCGTACAGACATTAGGTTTACCCCCTCCCTAACCATCATCGGCGACTGACAGTTTGGTCCTGTTCCCATGACTTTCCCTTTAGTAATCTGAGGTACTACTGACGTGATACTTCTTTCTGTTTCAGCGAGTCAACTGCAAAGATTAGTTGGAAAAATATCCGATGAGAATTGTGGATAAATACTGGGTAAGCGCTAGCATTACTCATGACCCGAGATGTTTAATATATTAACTGGTTGTAATTATTGATTCATATCCTTTTTACTTTATTGAAGATTCCCCATCTCTTTCTGATATGAATTCTTCATTCAATTGTTTTAACAATGTTCTTCAAAATATGATAATTAGAAGTAGTTTAATTATTTTGTGCGCTAGGAATCCACGAAATTGCTCAATTTTAATGTAGCAGAACCAAGTGAGCTCAAATGAACGTATTGTATTCGGAATTCGAAGTCAGGAAGTTATAAAGTAGAAAGGTGATGATTAGTCCATGCAAGTACCACGGCTGACACAAGTTTGCTTGAAATCTAAATTTTTGTGATCATTTGAGCGTCTGTAGTTTTATGGTCTACTATAACATTAGTGCTGCTCTAATAATAGACCTAATCCTAAATGTGTAGATTTGTCACGATATAACTGCCTAATCTATTAGATCTTACGTGGAAGTCACACCATCGACTACACCAACTCACTGTATCGTATCAATTACCAATACATGATGTAGAACAAGGTTAGGCTAGAGAAGGAACAATATATTTAATATGAGTAGAAGATATAAGGTAACGTTCAGAAAGACCACGCTTGCATGACCGAGCCATGCTATTAGATCAACTCCAATTCCTTCAATTAACTGTTCCCGCCTTTTCCATCGTTAGGTATTTCTCCGCGTTAAATATTGAATATCTATTTTCCGAGTAGTGTTGTGTTCAGCTTTGAAGATTGTGTGGTTATTGTTCAGTGTCACTACACGTCTTCTCCTTAATCCATTACGTGTAAGTCAGACTGTGTTTTGCATATAGACTTTGTATGATCTAGAATATGCTCATCAGTATTGGAATTAAGCACTGAAATTGGAAAGGACTCACATGGGTCGTGGAGTTGTATGTGATCAACACGTAGGTTGTGTATTGAAATCACTGATATCTAGAATTTGAACCATAGGTTTCCCGCTGCTACCCTTCCCCAAGAAAACTTCGCGAGTTCTTATGTCGCAGTGACATGATCAGATTGACGTTCTCAATTTGCATTATCATCCCATATCTCACACGTCGATTATTATGTGTGAGTATTTGAGGATACACACTGATATATAATTTGAGGCATTCTATCGCGTGACTCATCTAGGCTTGGTTCACCCGGAAAACAAGCAAGTGGAAAATATGCCTCTACCTCATACTCATCGAGATAACCTTCAATGTTCTGCTTGTGCGAACTTCATATTTGGGTAAACTGGCTCTCTGACTGCTTCGATCAAACTTGCCGTTTCCTCTGATTCATCATACCACTGACTAGGGCTTCTAATCATCTCACATTAGTTGTGAGAATATTCAACTTCTGAATCAATAACATCAGAAATGTGGCTAGAATTCGACTCATTTGGGACATATTTGTCACATTCGATAGGAATTTCGCTAGAAATAAATGAATTGTTAGGACGAATAACATGTGATTTGACGCTATAAAGAGTGTGGACAGTTTTAACTCATTTGGAACTTGTTCCCAACACTTAGTTGAGATTTCAGCAAGAATGAATGAATCACTGAGACAAACCATAACTGATAAAATAACGTCACTTATCATATCTACCACATGTTTGTAAATAATTTCACTAGAAGTACATGGATCTTGAGAACAAAGCATATCTGACAAAATGATTTCACGAATCTGATCAGAGTATGGCTCAGTTAAAACATTCAACTTGATAAGATCGGAACTACAAAATTTAAAATTGAACGCTGCTAAATGAACCATAACATCGCACATTGACTGAATATGTCTAATTTTACCACATTTAAAACATTTAGCATTACGAAACACACATGAATTACATTACTGAAATTTACCACAGGACAAACATTTATCAAACTTGTGAACATCTTTGTGACCCTAATGAATTGTTATCTGCATAACCTTGAGTACGAATTGGATTGTGATGACGTATTAATGCAGAGGAATTGTTGACGTCGTAATGAATCGCTTCGTGGAAATATTCTCCTTCACAGTATTCAAAATTTGCATATCTTACATTGTCTAGTAGTAGTTGCTTGAGAGTTGCATGGAACGGTGTGGTCATTTTGTTTGGAAATGCCAAAATGTTTGGTAAGTTGTAGGCCTTTTTCCGATGAATGTAACGAAACAGATAACAATGTTGACATCTTCAGCAGCTTCCTTGGTCATGCACTAGGTTTTGAACCTCGTCATATAATCACCGAAAGCACTCGTGGTCTGGAAAAAATATACACTCACATGATTATGAGCATATTAGCAAACGTTTTTGGTTTAAGTTTTTTTGACATAATGATGCAGAAATCATAAAGAGACGAAACAAAATGTTATTTGGTGTTTTATGTGAAGTATTCCTTCAAGTGTTCTGGAGTAATTACTCTTTTATCAAAGAGCATTGTCTAATGTTGGATGTCAGGTACCACCGAAGACTTTCGTAGCTGTTGATTATAGTGTGGGGTATTGTAATTGCAAGTTATACGTCGTTCGATTATACCAGAGGGAAGTCGACATGATTGTGATCTCCCATTAAAAACTCGGCTTTGAGACGGCCGATGCTGATGCCATTGCTGGTTTCGATCTTATCGATGGTACAACATCTATATTCACGCTGAAGAACTTTGAAGGGTCCTTCGTACGCCGTTTCAAGAGGTCGTCAAAGTGAGTCGCGACGTACAAAGATGTGTGTATTATATCGTGGGGCAGGTTAAACAAAATCATCAATTAAATACTGTCGAGTGGAAACAGGCTTAACTGAACGCATGGTGTGCATAAGCCTGTTCGTGTTAGAGTTTGGATCCATATTAATTATAGAAGAAGGATTCACGAATTCTACTGGAAGTTGAAATACCGTCCTGCCAATGTGTTGAGCTGCAGTGCATCCAAAGTGAGCTTTCGCTGGATTGCAAATACCAAATAACACGAGTGGAAGGCGCGAGTTACTGTCTCCGCAGTTATGTCTCTGTAGGATTTAACTTTTTCTACAGATGTTCTATCGGAACTGTAAACACAATGTTGACGACCCATTCTACGGGAACAAGAATGACTTGGCTTTTATCTTTATCTGTTTCTAAACGTAAAAAAGAATTTGATTCGCACAATAATTAAAGGAATTTTAGTCATTAGGTGAAACGCACAAACATACCGACCAGTATTGTGTCTTATCGAAATAAATAATAATTAAAATATGAATTGTAGTCACACTAATATAATAGAATAAAAATGTCATTCAGTTGGCGGATCACATGCAACAGGGATAGTTTGCAAACACGTTAGACCAGTTTGAAGTAGTGGACGTTTTAAGGAGAGATGTGATTGGTTTTTTATGGGCATAAATAACTGTCCTTGACGGGTGCTGCTTCTAGCCATAGTGTGAAACGGTCTACACAAGTTAAGGGTTCTACCAAACCAAGTTGAACATGGACGTGTAGAGCGTTGTCGAGTCGAGATTGACTATGAACACCACTGCAAAGGAACGCGTGCCAGGATAACCATAGAATTCCCCGGAAGCTAAACATCAGAAGGCAATTAATGGACCAAGTCGAGATATATTTGTTGGCGATCTCGTGGTATCGAAAGTATACCGAGATCGTGCCAGGATACAAGCGTGGTTACAGAACGTAACCGAATTCGCGCGAAGTCACAATCAAATGGTAAGAATAATGGATGCTTTTTAGCACAGTTAAACAAAAGCACATTAAAACAAGCACTGGTACAGTTGGTTATAATAATAATTGTTTTCAATAAACCAATAGTGTTCTCGTGATAAAAGTGAGTCACTACAGACGAAACAAGTGTCTTGAGTTTTGAAAGAACCTGAGGGATATTTTTTGCGTCTGATCACCTTAGATTTCTGGCAGTCTACAGAGGAGAATACGGATGGTCCCGTTGTCGTGATGTGACATGTAACATTGCTCATTAAACAAGGCAATTCCGTTCGCGTTCGGTATACTTCAGGGTAGTTATCGACTATTTGTTGAATGTTGATCGATCATATGCCTTACTGTAACTAAGGATAATCTACAACCACAAAAAAAGTTACACAGATAGATTAACTAGTATTCTTATCTACTAACCTTCGTTTGCGTGTGTCAATAAGTAGATTATGGTGTTGCAGTAGGTCTATACAAGTGATTACAATATAAAAATATGCAACAACGGAAATCAAACAAATAGATTTGCGTAATCCCCCGTTAAGATAAGCATATCGCATACCTTATGTGGCAGTCGGTTTCCCATTTTCCTGCCTATAAGTTGAAAACAGCTTCATTCAATTGGTCATTAGAATTCGCTGGAAGAACGCTAGCTTTTGCGTCAGTGTTGATGTGGTAGCAAACTTTTGTAATCACATCAGTGGTGCATAGTAGACGACTGTGTTTGCTGGCTATGGTTGTCGTAAACGTGTGTCGGCTAGAGGGTGTTCCGAAGCATTTTTTGTGTCGGTGGGCTTGGGGCTCGGAAAACCGCTAGGTTTTCTGCAATTTTGAGCGGATTTGTCATACTTATTATGGTACCAGCACTAATCAGGGTTATTTGTCTGTCCTGAGCTACAGAGAGATGGTTTTGGTGTAGAAATCCTTTGAGGAGTTAAAGAGAGCCTACGGTCATGAAGAATGTTAAGGTTGAAGATGATACAGGTTTTCAGTGTTTGACAACGCTTTTACCAGCAACACCTTCTAATATAATTCGTACCCACCAAGAGAAATCAAAAGACAGAGTCAAGGAGATCGGAAGAGTGTATTTAGCGATTACCAATAAATCGGAATTCTCTGATCTAATCTGGCTAGCGATTGCGGTAGATGTTGAGCACAGCGTTACCACACGTGATCTGGTGCGAATGCATGTCCGAGCACCTTCAGCTAGATGAGTCCGCTAAAACATATGGTCAGCATCCAATGTCGAAAACTTACAGAGCTATTCAGTTTGGGGTTGTTTTACCGTTACAAGGTTATGTGTCAGAGTATGACAGAGGTCTGTGACGTTCCGCGTCGTTTGAGGATTTTCTTCAATAGAATAAACTTTTGAAGTTGAGAGTTCTGGTGAGCTTCAGAATCCAGTCAACAGATGCGGACAGCTCGTCTACAGGATTATTTTAAAATGGGACAACCACTGTCTGCACCTGTTGGAGAAGCTTTAACAAGAAGATCTGTTCAAACGGGCCGTCGTCAAATTTTCATTGACCAGTGACCTCCCGCATACGTAGCAACATTTCTGTTGCTGAGCCATGGAAGTGGTAGTCAAACCACTGTCATTTTGCAAAGGGCTCTTTCAAAATAATAAAGGAAACTACGTTTTTGAAACGATTGTCAGTTAGTTAGGTCTCCCCGGTTAAGAATAGCCTTTTCTAAAGTTTCGTAAGGTTCCAAGACAACATTAGTGAGGATACTAGATAAGAAGGACCTGTTGGAAATGTGCGGCAGTGCCTTCAGAACTTCAAGGAGTAGTGCACGTGGGTCTGTCTCATCGTGCTCGTGGAGGTCAGCTTCAGTATAGCAGAACAAAGCTTCGATGTTGTCGGACCAGAATGACATCAATCGAAAGAGTTCCAATCTTAAATAGATTAGTGTCTGTTCCGTCATGGTGAGTATAAGATACGGAAATGGACGAGAAAGAAATCCGAAAATGTATAAACACTATAACTATGTGAAAAATGAAAATAAAAAAATGATATATAATATTTCGACAAGGAAAAACACAGTTTTTTGTTTGGTGTACCAGATCACATGGGGCTCATCACTGAAGATGCCACAAGTATTCGAAGTTTGACAACGCTCTAATTAGTAGCACTTTTATAATCGAAGTATCACAACTCATTCGATTTCGAAGTGAGAAATAAAGGGACTGGAATATATATTTAGAAGGCCATCGAAATGTCGGGAAGCGTTTGGTCTAAGCTGGCTATCGGTTACCGGAGATGCGTAGCATGTCGTACCCACTCGTGATCTGGTATAGGTGCGTGACGGAACCCCTTTAGCCGGGTTAGTCGAGCGAAACCAATGAGATCAGAGTCAGTGTCAAAGACTTGCGGAACTACTTATTTCGGGGATTTATTTACTGCTACAAATCTACTGATAAGTACTTCAGGGTACAGAAAAGATACACCAAGTACAGTGCATTTTCTACTGTTGTCAAAGTTGGAAACATTTTCATTGTTTTGTGCAATTTTTACTTAAACAACGATTTCTACAACCACTTTTGAAGTGCCTATACATTTATTTGTGATTTTTACTCATTCGTTCCTTAAAACACATGTAGACTCTCTAAACCTTGCATAGTTGTTACGCAATCCATTTTATGAACTCCGAATTTCTGGACAACTATCACTCCACCTCTTATATGTTTTCTTCAAATCACATCAAAAATGCATATATACAGACTTATGCATACTATTAGTAATGCTATTCATTTGTATTTTTCTTGTCACAAGTGTGTATTACTCAATATTATGTTGCATTTTAATACGAATTCCTTTATAAACAGGTACTGAGAAAATATGAAATAAAGATGAATTCCTGTTATTCTACGTTCATCATCGTTTAATCGAATTTTTAATGGGAACATTTTGGTGACCCACTTTTCTATTGGGACCAACCCGTACGCTCACCAAACTCCGGCCAGTACCATTCGCTTCAAACTCCATCGCGCAACTGGCGGCCTGCTTGAATATCAAGGGCTACCTGTTCCTTCCATTTAGATATTTCATCAAGTTATCTGTTTTGTTGTTTGTTTTAGCACATCATTATGTCTATTAAGCGCACAACCTATTCAGGCGCGTTTATGAAAAGTTTACAACCTTTCGCTATGCGTGATACAAAAAGGTACAATCAGCGACATCATGGTGGCTGGCAATATGCACTGAGAAGAATGAACATTAATCAAATGTGAATTACCGAACTCCTAACATCTAACCGATCATCATTCAAAATTTATCGTCAAAATAGATCAAGATTTAAGAAAAGGAAACTTGTTGAAATACTTTATGCCGAGAATTCTATGTTGTACCAAAAATATAATGTTGAATAAAGCTTCTAATAATACTAATAATAACCCACTCAGCTACTGAGTCCTGATAGCCACTTGCTTGTGCAATGGGGTGAATTTTAATTCACTTGGTATTGTTAGGCTTGTATCTTCCCATTGAGTTTTAACACTGCAATTGATCAGTCTGTGATTGACATATGTGCATACTGTACTTATTGTCTCGATATTGCCTCAATTCACAATCATAATAAGCAAAGATGAATAGTGGTTAGTTGTGGAATCCGGGACTCGCGTTTCTCCCTCAGTAACTAAGTGGATAATATGATGACGTTTTATTATGGCCCAAAGCCGCCAACCAGAAGCAGCGAACTATCGATCGGACCAAGGACGCGTAAAACAAGTGCGAGCAGCTTAGAGTCCTGATTGGTCCTTCTTTCCGCCTAGCCCAGAACACCAATCTCAGCCTCTGCAATATAAATCATTATATTTCAAACATACTGAGTTTATATTATCAATCAAACAGACCACAACGTAGCATAAATTAGAAAATAACATTTGTATAAAATCTGGCCAAATGTGGCTGTGAATATGGGAGGTAGTGATCAATAGACAGGGAATAATTCAAGAATGGAAAATCGTATAATCACAGTTCATAGGTTAAAATAAAGCTTATGACAAAAGAGACATGAATACGAATAGTTTAGTTACTTAAAAATTATACGATAAAAATATACGTATAGTATTGGTCCACAAATAGATCCCGAAAAATTACCACTCATTATTCTTATCGAGACACAACACGTTTGAAGCGAACGGTACTGGATTCGAATCTCAGGGTGAACATCAACTCTGAGATGCAGGTACATCCAACTGACAAATCTTAAAGAGAACGAAACGCTCGTCAAACTGGATACTACTACTACCCACTATCCATCTTTATTTGAACAGCTTGTAACTTAAGGTTATATGGAGGCAATTTATACAGGATGCAAATATGCCAATACGAGACTGATCATCAACTGCAGTCTTAAATAACAATAGGAAAATACAAGTAAAACAACAACAAATCTCTTTAAGAAGTTAATATTATTGAATAAACATATTCACGCCTGAATATCACCCATCAATAAAAAATATAAATCTTTAAAGAATAGTAAAAAAAATCATATTTATTTGACAGATTTATTCATTTTCATAATTTATTCATTTGTTCAGGTCAAATAATTTTGTTTACATAATAAATTAACCATTTATCTATAATATACATATTTATCAATGAACAATCTCTCTCTTGCGCCCCCCTCTCTGTATATATATATATATATATATATATATATATATATATATATATATATATATATATATATATATATATATATATATATATATACCTATGTATAAACAAAGAGTTAGGGTACATAGAGTACATTGAAGAATTCAGGTTCTGTTTACTTGTTCATGTTTATTATTCATTATCATTATTATTATTATTGTTTTAACTTAGTCTACTTGAAATTAAAATACAAGTTATAATATTTTACATAGTTGAACTTTTAAAGAAGAATGTCTCTATTTTCTTTTTTCTACAGTATCATTTATATATATATATATAAATGGAAAAATACATTTATGTAAATAGTTCATAACTAAATTGTCCTCCCTCCCACCTCCGCTCCGCCGAAAATAAAATAAAAAAAACTTTAAAAAAAATAAAAAATATCGGTACATCAAGGACATTTAATAATTTAGAATTGGGTAGATATTTTTATTATTAAATAGCTAACAAAAAAAATAAAGAAAAAAGAAACAACAACAAAACAAAAATTGACAAAATAAATGCTCATCGAATCATCTCCTTTTGGGGGGGAAGGGGGAAAAAGAAAGATATAAAGAAATAAATCTGATTATAGAATGAATAGACTTGTTTCTATTTCTTTATATTTATTTTATTTTTTCTTAAATTGACAATAATCATATGATGATTGAAATGAATAATATAACGAATTAAACTATAAGAAAAATAAACAAATAATGATTTAAAATAAGGTAAAAATGATGGAAGTTAAAGAATAGAATGTTACATTGATAAATAAGTTATATAATGATAGACTATTGATATGATTAGAATTAAAACAAAGTTACATATCGCCATCATAATTTAGACTATAACATATTATAGGATCCAAGTAAATGTTTTCTAATTTCAATGGTTGAGATCATGATTCAATTGAAGCTAGACCAGCATGGAAGACCTGGAAGCACTGGACGGCCGTCTCGTCCTATTGTGGGACTCTTCAGCAGCACATATCCACGATCCCGCCTCGCAAGATTCCAACCCAGGACCTATCAATCTCGCGCGCGACCGCTTAACCAACTGGAACATTGAGCTAGTCGACATCTAGTTGTGTTAATTTCTAACTTCAACCAATTCACGAAATTGAGCGATATATCCACCATTGTATTTAGTGAGTTACTATCTCACAACAGATCCGGTTGAACTTCACTGGTCACTGCTTTTTCTAACCTAACATTAAACATTAAATGTACAAATATTTGAAATATTCTCAGCGATTGAAATTTAACTAATTCCAACGTTTCGTCCAGCTAACTTGTCTGGACTTCTTCAGAGTAATAATCAAAATCAAAATTATCAAAGAAATATATAGCTTTTAACAATCAGGATTATACTGTGTTAAACCAATCATATTTGGATGTTGATTTTTTGTAAAATAGGATAGAATGAGTTAGTTAACTACAATTCATGTGAAAAATTCAACTACATGGAAATAATTAACTGAGTAACAAATCGTATGTGTGTGAGTGTGTAGTTAAGTATGTATGTGTGAGACATTGATATGAAGGAATAAATAAAGTTCAAGTTCAAGGATGAAAATTGATAATGAAACATCGATGTACATGTTAAAACATAAATTGTATTGTTTTAAAAACTCATTGAATTCTTTCAAAAATAATAACGATGCATGTGATATTAAAAACAGGTTTAAACAAGAGATAGGTTCCAAATTTTTTACTTGTCAAACGAAATTTGCCTATTGAATACCATCTTTTCGGTTCAGGCTGTTCTTGTTCGCCCATATATGCAGCGCTTCTGTTGTCAATCTTTCTTTATGGGTGTTAAAACCTTTCTGAAGTATTTTGGTCCCTTCAAAATTAATCTTGTGTCCTGTTTCTAACGCATGTAACGCTATCGCTGATTTATTCTCAAGTTTCTTTAAATCAATCGAGGATTTTGGAACATTTTTCAAGCATTGTTTGTGTTCCTTCAATCTTACATCCAATTGCCTGGATGTTTCTCCAACATAGGTAGCATTACAGTCATGACAGTGAATCTCATACACAATGTTCTGTTGTTCTTCCTTTGCTAGCTTGTCCTTAACTTACACTAATGTCGATCTTAATGTGTTATTCGCTCTAAAGTACACTCTTATATCATGTTTGTTTAGAATCCGTTTGATTTCTTCTGATGTTTCACTACGGTAAGGTATGACTACGGTGTACTTCCATTCTTTTCGTGTACTTTCTAGTTTAGTTTTTCTTTCATTTTTAATAACATTCTTTAAAAACCTCTTTGGGTAGTTTTTATCCCTAAGAGTAGAAAATACTTTATTTAATTCGTTTCGTTGGTCTTCCTTGTCTGTAACAGTCTTATTACTTCTATTCATTAGATTTTTTACCACATTAATTTTTGTGCTCTGTGAATGGGCTGAATTAAAATCCAAGTATCTCTCGGAATGTGTTGGTTTTCTGTAAATATTTATTTTTAACTTCTTATTATTGTGTCGACGTTCAACCAAACAATCTAGAAATGCTAGTTTGTGGTCAACTGATTCTAATTCCTTAGTTAGTTTAATGTTTTCAGAAATGCTGTTTACATTGTTAAATAGTTCTTCCAGACCATCCCGTTTATTGATAATAAAAATATCGTCTACATACCTTAACCATAACTTTGGTGGATACAAACTTTTTGCGATTGCACTAGTTTCTAGGGAATGCATGAATAAATTCGCTACAATCGGAGAAACTGGTGAGCCCATTGCTATACCCTCTTTCTGTCTGTAAAGTTGACCTCGAAATATGAATAAGGTGGATCTTAAACATAATTCTAAGCATTTTATAACCTCTGATGGATCTAATGGGCATCGTAAATTCAAATCTAAATCAGATTCTAAACAATCATTGATAATATCTATAGCTTGACTGATAGGTACATTAGCGAATAAGGAAGATACATCAAAACTTGCCATTATTTCGTCTTCTTCTATATCGATGGTATCAATTAAATTCTTGAATTCCATAGAGTTTTTAATTCCATGATTAATCCGTTTTTCATATGGTTTGAGAATCTTAGCTAAATATTTAGCTAGATTGTAAGTCGGTGAATTTGTATAGTCTACCACTGGTCTAAGTGGAGTATTATTCTTGTGGATCTTTGGTAGTCCATAAAATCTGCATGGATTACAACTCTTTGGATATAACATAAACCATAAGGGCGATCCTAGCTTAGCTTTTAATGACTGTAAGAGTTTGCTAGTTTCTGCCTTGAGTTTATTAAGAGTCGTTCTACTTTTTGTTTCTTTGATTTGTTCATATGGACCCTCTTGTAGATGTTCCTTGGCTTTCTTCTTATACTCTGTTTTATCTATGATAACTGTAGTATTACCTTTATCTGCTCTCGTTATTATGATCGTTTTGTCCTCCCTCAGCTGTTTTAATGCGTAATATTCATTTTTCTTTGTGTTAGGGTTGTGAGGTTTCTGATGTAATAATGTGTTCATTATTTTATTCCTCAGTTCATTCGCTGTATCATTCGGGAGTATATTCAACGCTGGTTTTATTGTTGGTATAATATTAAAAAGTGTTAATTTATGTCTATTTATATTGAAGTTGAGACCCTTTTTAAGTAATGATATTTCATGTGTGTTGAGAGGTCTATCCGATAAATTAACAATTATTTTATTCATATCATGTGTGTTAGACCTATTTTCGGTCTGCTGAACTTTGGTGTTTGATGAATGTTTCAATAGTTTTTCAAACTTCTTAATTTGTCGTTGTTTTGATGATTGATAATAAAATTTTTCTCTGTGTTTGAAAAATTCAAGTATATCTGATCTTATTTCGTTTGGTACGATAACTGACAATATGTCATCTATATTACAAACCCTTGGACGTATGGCCTCCAAATTCATAGTGGCCTTGTGTATACGTTCTCTAATAAATGTTCTAGTGGCTGATATCGCCGCTTTGATTGACCGAATAGAATTGTCCGGAGATTTGACCATCAGAGATTTTGGAAAAACATTTTGTTTTAAGCATCGTATATTAAAAATTCTGTGATTGTACCAGTTGTGTATTTTTCAAATATAATTTTACATTTAATGACTTCTCTATACTCGGCGCTCAATTACTGTCAAACTATTCGTTCTAATCTTGACGAATATTCGTATAAATCTAACATTAAACAGTTTGTTTTTTCTTTTATTACTTGATATCGGATTGTAAATGTCCTGTATAACTAATTGTTCTTTAATACTCTTGGTATATGTTAATTGACCTGAAACACGACCTAAAGAAGTTAAGAATGAGAATCTGGAATCTCGAGTGAATCATTATTTACCATGACAACACTATGTCATAGTGAGAGCTATTACTGAGCTATTTTGATTATAATATCTTTGACTATATAACTGGTTGATGTTACTCCAAATATCAAGCGAAGCATTAAATCTTACAGCAGTACGAGTAAACTTTGATAAGAACACCCTATGTCGCAATAAATATAGGTCCATGACTTCCGCTTAACCACATCTAACCACGAGGCAACAGAATATACTACACATATCATCCAGTAACTTTAGTCAGAGTAATGAGTAGAAATGATATGAAATATAGCTTGAAAAAGAGATACACCCAAACGTGACTAAGAGAAATCAAAGACGACAATTATTAGATATATGGCCGTTTAAGGCCAGACATCACTAGATATCTAACTTTCACCTGATCACGACAGTATAAGAAGAGCATATGATCACAACATTCCAAGAGAATTTCTAAAGTTATTGCCATTTAGCCTTTCTTATTTTGTATAGAATTAAAGAACTTTGTCAAAAAGGAAAGTTCGAATTTGTTCTAAATAGTATTACAATTTATTTTATACAATAATTATTAAATACGAATGTATCATTTCAACCAATTATTAGATAGAGCTTGTGGCGATTGTTGAATTTCATAGTTAACAACAAATACTGGCCTCAATTAAAACACTATTGAGAACCTGAAAGTACTAGACAACAGTTTTGCTCTAGGTGGGACTCCTCAACAATGAACATCCAAAACCCTGCTCATGGGTTTCGAACCCAAGGCTTTGGGTCGCGCACCAATCACTAACCTCTATACCAGTGATCTGGGATCAAGCTAGACAGTAACACTATTAGATCCCGCCCGGTTCAGTGGTCTAGATATCAAGCGTTTGTTCAGGACAGAAGGTTGTGCGTTCGAGTCCCAAGAGCGGGACCGTGGATACACACAGTTGAGGAATCTGATACTAGAACGGAACAGCCGTTTATTGCTTTCAGGTTTTTAATAGTGGTTAAGCACTGATTGTTTCGTCATCTTACATAAAACTCAATAATCTCTACAACCCTATACTGATAAAAATAATTTGATTTGCATTTCTTTATGTATAAACTGTGATTATCAGTGTTTATTATCTTCATTTAACTAACGTCCAAGGATTGAATTCATGTTTCTTTTCTTAAGTTATCTATTTACTGATGATAATGAATATTGATATCAATCATGTATCTCATGGGAATACAATTCAATGTTACTGTATCTCAGTAAATTACATTATAATTCAAAGTTACTAAAAAGAAAACAAACGAATTTCTAAACACCTTAAATTTATAAGGTTAAACATTGGAATTTTATTTACATTGAGTGACGGATGTTTATCAATAATTAAGATGATGATATTGTAATAATTATTAAATACTTATCAGGGATAGATTCATGTACTTGGCTTAAAGTCATATTTCAAGTATGAGGGTTATTGATACTAATAATTTTTTCGAACAAAAATGAGATGAAACGGTGTTCAAACCTGTAACTTAATGACTGGAAGTCGAATGGGTTAATCACTGAGCTACCGCCTTACAAGTAAAGTCAACTGGTAAACTATTGAAAATCAGAAAACACTGGAAAGTTGTTTAACTTCTTTCAGTAATTCACACTGATGATCTGACAAATAATAGAATACATTATATGTATTCCTTGTAGAGTTAGAATTACTATGAAAATCCTCTTATATTCTTTCGAACCCTAGCCTCTAGGTGCTAAAATGGTCCAGGGGTGGCAACGTATAAACACTATTTAAATTTTTTATTCCTTTTTGGAAACATCTTACAAAACGTTGAGTTATGCAAAAATATTCTATCGATTTCTAAGGCCATCTAAATGCTTATTAGACTATTTTCTTAGTTTAGATGATTTCTTTCTCATAGAGACTATTGTAAGCTCTATTTTTTATGACACTACGCTATCGTAAAACTGTCAATGTAAATTTGTTGTTGAACCACTTTATTCACGTTTGATTCATTTGATAATCAGTAGTATGTTGTACATGAAACAATAAATCGAAATTTGATGGTCTGTTTATTAGTTTATTATATTGGATAGACTGTTTCTAGGTTAACTACTTTGTTTTTTAACGGTTTTTAACCTTATCCATACGATTAAAAGTTTTACAAAACCTTCATATGATTTAATTATAAAACATTCTACTTATGCATCCGTTTTAGTATTCATCAACTTAAACACAAGTAAACCAAGGCCTTTATATAAGACGTGGAATAAGCTTGAGTTCAATCAATTACTTAGAATCTACTAAATCACAGTATTAATAGTTTGAGTTTGTCTTCATTACCCTTTTGATTGACTTTTGTGATCAAGTTTCTTCGAAAAATATAAGACTTTTTAATTAATTTGAGGTGTTTTAATTTCAGTTGAGATCTTGCTGGAAACCAGAAAGCACTAAACAAATATTTCACTATAGTATGACACTCCTTAAGGGTGTGGATCCACATCTTCTCTCTAATAATCAAACTCTAGTCATTCTTGACTTGTGGCAAGTGCCTAACACTTTGATATCAAAACTTTAAGTTTGATTTATGATAGAGTAGTGGGTGAGCTTGTTTGAGTCATATACTAATATAAACCGTCCAGTTTTATTAAGTTTTCAGTTTGTTAATCGTATGATGACAATTCATAACGGGAACTATTTTCATAAAACAATAAGTTATTGTAATCACTGAGTACATTGTACTGCAAAATCTTATCTTCGACTTTTCTAATTCAACCATTTAAATTGTAACGGGCCACATGTTCCTATGTTCTATAGTAATACTCGTTTATTATTGCCTTTATTCAATATTATATTTTTGGTACAAGACAAAATTCTCCTCACAAAGTATTTCAAAAAAGTATTCCTTAAGTCTTAATCGAATCTTGTGATAAATATTAAGTGAATGCCAGTTAGAAGTTAGCAGTCCAGTCAATCGACATCTGATTCATGTACATATTCTTTTTTATACATATTGCCAGCAACCACAATGTCTCTAATCGGGCTCTTTTATAACTTGTACAACGAAATGTCGTTAACTTTTCACAAACGTACCTGAATAGGTTGTGCAATCAATAGACATAATGATGTGTTGAAACAAACAAGAAAACAGATAACTTGTTCAAATATCCAAATGGTAGGAACCAGTAGCCCAGATATTCAAACAGGCTGCCTTCGATGACATAATACTAGATGTTCATTTATATATTTCTTTATAAAAACAATCTAATTCAACCATAAACATTTTTGTTTTAAGGATTTATAATAGGTGGGGAAAATTTCTTCAGTATTCAATTATAATGATTGGTTAACCAATCAAAATCAACTACATGGAGTATATATATCCATACATACATACGTGTTTATAAGATATTAATTAACAATACGTTTCAGTATTCTCACAATATTCAAAGATTTCTGAAGTATTCATCGTAAATATATAGTCGTTTTTCTAAAAAAAGAAGTATAAGTAATTTATCATTTACCAGTAAGTTATATTAATAACATTTAATTAATACATTTTTATCAGAAGGGGGTTTTGTAGATGTTATAGTAATTTCATTAGGTAAGGTCATGAGTCAGTGGTCTAGAGGTTAAGCGTCTGCGCATGAGACCGATAAGTCATGGGTTCAAATCCCTCTAGGCGGAATCGTGAATGTGCACTACTCAGGAGTCTCAAAATAGGACGAAACAGCCATGGTGATGGTCTAGTTTCAATTGACCCATGATTTCAAGTAATGAAGCAACACATTTTTGTTTATTAAGTTTTATAAAAAAAAGATTATGATACTCATCTTTATACTGTAAAAGTAATCTTTTAAGGTTCTATTTTTCAATGTTTATGATAAACTTATACCTATTGGAAGATTTCTCTATGATAAATATAAACAAACAGTCTTAAATAACCAACCTAGAAGTATTTTATTCTGTTTTATTCTATTGTATATGAACACCTAAATATCTACTGAAACATAGTGAAGTATAAATCCCAATGATTAGACTATGTTGATAATTGAGATTCTTAACTGAAATTACTTTTGCTAGATTAATAGTAATGCATGAGATTCCCTTAAACACTAAAGTATTCTTGCTTGAAAAATAGTTCAATTTGCAATTTTGGTTAAATTTCTATATTAAAAACACGAAGTTCAATGAACGGATCTCTTCCCAACGAATTTATTATCAATCTTATTAAAATCGTTTATAAATGAAACTTTTTTGTTAAAGTACTAATTCCATGAGGAAATGTGAACAAGGAATAACCAAGATGACATAATAGAAAGATTATAATACTAGATTACGTAATATGAATAATAACAATAGATTTAGTGAATATAATATGATGATTAAAATGAATAGAAGTAGTTTTGACAGCGAATCTAGTTGTTCCATCCTAAAGAAAAACCTATTTATAAGTCTGGAATTTAAAGGGAATCGAACATCTGACGTAATCAAAAATTGTCTAACGACAGCGCTTAAATGAACATTTAATGCGGCAAAACTGTGAATAACCTTCACTAGTAGGGACTTATTTTCCGTATCCATAAAAGATAAGCTACCGCATCTGGTTGCTACCATGTGGATCTACCATTCTACCTGGTCTTGTGGAGCAAGGTACATTGGCCATATGCAGCGCTCGCTTTCAACTCGGATACGAGAACATGTTCCAGTTTAGTTCTACAAAGATGAAAGTTAAGCAGTTAGGAATTCTATACTTGAACACCTAATTGACTGTAATCATTCTTCGGATCCACGGTTTGATTTTAAGATTGTTCATATGATTCGTTCAAATCTACCTAGATTTCTTCGTAGCCAACTCTTAAAAATAGCCGAACCTCTTACCATCCATGAGCTCAAACTAG
The DNA here is from genome assembly GCA_944470205.2 of Schistosoma margrebowiei. Taxonomy (NCBI): domain Eukaryota; kingdom Metazoa; phylum Platyhelminthes; class Trematoda; order Strigeidida; family Schistosomatidae; genus Schistosoma; species Schistosoma margrebowiei. The sequence continues at coordinate 7,864,645 of OX104028.1, forward strand.
AAATATGCGTACAAAAGAAGTATGTCTTATCGTTATTGTTACCTTAGCCTTAATTATTATCATTATTATTACTGCATTCCCCTTTACTTACGTCTTATGTTCTCATTATTTTATTTATAAATGCTCATCATATCACCTTATTTCTCTTTACACCTCTATGACCTTTAATTATTATAACTAAAACATTTTAGTCATATTATTACATTCACTAAATCGATTGTTATTATTCATATTACGTAATCTAGTATTATAATCTTTCTATTATGTCATCTTGGTTATTCCTTGTTCACATTTCCTCATGGAATTAGTACTTTAACAAAATTCGTTGAAAAGAGATCCCTTCACTGAACTTGGTGTTTTTAATTTTTAATGTTTAATTGAGACTTATCTGTAAATTTTTATATCATTAAAATATCAGTTTTTACAAATAAATCAATTTAATAGTTGAATTCATTAGTCGATTAAAATTAGACTATTATGGAAACTTGAAAGTACTGGACAGATGTTTCGTCTTAGTGTAAGACTCTTCAACAATGTACACTCATGATCCTGCCAATAGATTTCTTTGAATGAAAATATGAATATTTTTAAGGTGATTACAAAAAAGATTCATTTGTGTTTTACTCAAAATTGCTTGCCATACACTTGAAGCATTATTTGATGTTAGATGATTATATATAATAGGCAGGTAACGTTGAACCTTAGTTTCGATATGGTTGATTCTTATTAGCAAAGATTTTCTGTAATCTTGATGGAACTGATAATTCTAGTGTTACAATGTATCATGGAGTGAGTACTACTGGACCATTCAGTTCTCGTAAAATCTGTAATTAGACGATAGAATGATTATTTTACGTGTGTTAAAACATTTACAGAATACCGAATGGTTTAAAGCTAATTCGTTTACAACTTAAGCGTATGTCAATATTTCATAAGGCGTAGAGAAAAGCAAATAATAGTACGAAAAAATTATATCACTATGTATATCTAAAAGAGACTAATTCAATGACAACTCATTGAACTAACCACTTTACTGGATGTTTCCTATTAGACATTGTTTATTTTATCATTATTTATCAATTGTGTAGATAGAAAGATCTAAAATAAGAATGAAACTATCACATGATTTTACTTGGTGTTGTTTACTTGTATCTTCCCATTGTAGTTTAGAACGGCAATGGATTAGTCTGTTATTGGCGTATATATGCATAGTGTCTGTATGTCTTGATATTGCCTGAAGTCACAAGCATTAGAAGCAAAGATGAATAGTGGCTAGTAGTGGAATCCAATTTGACGTGCGTTTCGTCCTATTTGAGACTCATCAGCCGAATGTACCTGCATCTCAGAGTTGATGTTCACTCCGTGACTCGATTCCATTACCATTCGTCTCAAACGCCATCGCGTTATCCATTTAGCTACTGAGTCCTGATAGCCACTTTTTTGTGCAATGGGGTGAAGTTATATTCATTTGTATCTTCCCATTGTTATTTAGGACTCTGATTGATCAGTCTCTTATTGGCATATATGTGCATACTGTGCGTATTGCCTCAATATTGCCTTAATTCACAAGCCTTATAAGCAAAGATGATTAGTATCTAGTAGTGGAATTCAGTTTGACGCGTGTTTCGTCCTATTTAGAACTTGTCAGGAGGAAACATGTATCGTGGATTCCACTACTAGCCCTTATCTATCTTTCACTATAGGATACTAATTTTGAAATAAACAAGTACAGAATAGAATTATTTAATTCAATGTTAGTTGAATGTATATTACAATAATCAAACAAAAATACAACTCTTTTCTCTCTTTTTACTTTAAACTAATCACTATAACTTTATTGAATCATATGTAATTCATTATTCTAATTATGGTTGAATAAATGTATTATAATTCAATGATTTATATCAGTCATTATGCTATGTATATATTCAATGTTAATATTACATACTTACTTGCTTACTTCTGTTACTTTTTCTAGTTGTTACTAATCATATTTATTTCTGAATAAGTAACATCGATGAGCTTTATGGTTGGTGAAAAAAAAGAAACATTCTTGAATATTTTATATTATTGATCAAATGTAATATGTTTGTTCATAGGGAAATCATGCATGTGATTTTAATAAGTGAATATATATATATATATATATATATATATATATATATATATATATATATATATATATATAGATAGATAGATAGATAGATAGATGCTATGCAAATAACTGACAGGTATTTGGAAGTAAACAATGTTTTTATTTTATGATGTAATGGAATATAAATATGTAGATAATGATCTTGATGAAAGGTTGGTAAAGATTTGTAAATTAATGAGATGATTTTGGTCTGATCAGATCAGTTCTATTGTCTTTATGGATAAGACTGTCTAAAACAAAACAAAACAAAACACAAGAAATAGCACAAACTAGTAACTATTTGGACTTAGTAGCTAAGTAGATAACGTGTTGATGTTTAATGTGAAAAGTTATGAGTTCGAGTTGTGGAGTGAACATCAACTCTAGGATATAGGTACATCCAGTTGACGAGTTCCAAATAGGATGAAATATGTGTCCTGGATTCCACTGCTAATCACTATCCATCTTTGTTTACAAATTAAGATTGTTCATAATTATCAAAATTAGGAATTGTGGAGATTGTAATAATTTAAAATTTGAATTCATGAGTCGATTTAAGCTAGTCCTTTGGTAACATTTACACATATAACAAAGAGACTTCGACTAGCAGTAAAATACTATACCATAAAGTGAAATGGTGAATAGTCGTTCTTCAAGAAAAGTGAAAGTAACACAGTCAGATATTTCATATTTTCCATTGGGATTTGACATTAATTCCTTAAAGTTCGACTTTACTATAGGATAATCGGAATAGCATATATAAGCGAACAATTTTGTTTCCAACTAGGTCCTTATAAAAGTTTATTCGAAAACATTATTCACTTATATCTATTGCTCTAATTCACAAAAATGAAAATTTTCAGTATAAGAAAATCGACTAAGAAAATAATGTTTTTAAGATAGTAGGATGAGATTATAATTTATGGACGACCTTTGAGCGAAACTAGACTGATGGTGAGAATGTCTACTTACTTACTAGGATCAAATGAGGGTTATAAAGTAGTCTGAAGAATAAGGATTATGATTTACAGTTGATAATTAAGGTTAGGAATTAGATTTCGGGTTTTCATCACGAACTGACATCAGCTATTATGCCAAAACTCTATTTATCCAAATGGATGAGTGAATTTCGCGCGAAAATCTGAGATCTGTTATCTTATACGTGACTGGTTCATCCATAAATTATAGTCTCGCCGATATTAGATATTTTCTATATATATCCTCAGAGATTCTTACACGATAAAATTAACAGATTATAATGAAATCATGAAACTAGTTTACAAGAACAATGAGAAATTTACTGGCACCTAGGCTTTGTAAATGCTTTAGTCCAATTAATAATAAATATTCTAAGAATGGTTTGAACTATTTTTTTCTGGTTAGCGTTTTTTTAGCGAGTTAGTTTTCTACGGAATGAAGTCGCTAACCCCGTGCCTGACTCTCCTCCTTCACTCGGAACTGAAACCGTCAGTAGCCCCAGAAGGGCTCAAGGCGGAGTTGTAAAAACCTTTACATATCTGGGCAACATCATTGATGGACACAGTGGATCTAATGCAGATGTGTAGGTGTGGATCGACTAAGCAGGAGCAGCATATCTACAACTGAAGAACATCTGAAACTCAAAATAACTATCAATCAACACCAAAATCAGAATCTTCAATACAAATGTCAAGATAGTTCAACTGTATGGGGCGGAAACCTGGAGAACTACGAAAGCCATCTTCCAAAAGATACAAGTGTTTATTAACGGTTGTCTACAAAAAATACTTCACATCCGTTGGCCAAATACTATCAGCAACAACCTACTATGGGAAAGAACAAACCAGATCCCAGTGGAGGAAGAAATCAGGAAGAAGCACTGGAAGTGGATAGGACACATATTGAGGAAAGTACCCAACTACGTCACAAGGCAAGCCCCCACTTGCAATCGTCAAGGCCAAAAGAGAAGAGGAATACAAAAGTACACATTGCGCCGAGAAATGGAAACAGACATGAGAAGAATGAACAGCAGTTGGTTGGAACTAGAAAGGAAGGCTCAGGACAGAATGTGTTGGAGAATGGTGGTCGGCGGCCTGTGCTCCATTGAGAGTAACAAGCGTAAGTAAGTAAGTTGGTAATTAATTAATTAAGTTCCCCATACGATTATAAACATCTTAATGAGATGATAGAGAAGTTTTGTAGCTCAGATAGACGAGTTTTGTTTTCTGAGCTAGACGGTTTAGTCTCAGAGCCTTCACTGCTCTTCTATAGAATTTTATCAGCGCAAACTTTAGGTATTATTTGCTGATGTTGTCCAGAAGAACGATCAAAGCTTTATGACTGAACCATCCAGCTTAGAGAACGAAACTCCTTCATAGGATACCTTATTGTTAAGCATCAACTCTCATGAGACTGAGGTCTAAGGATAATAACTATCTTCAAACTGATCTACCTTCTCCGAACCATGTAATCAAATAATAAGTAAGTAATTCTAAGATTGAAAAATATCTAAAATTAGCCATTAAATTTATATCTTAAATAAATAATGATAATAAACTTTGATTATTGTCTCTGCTATAATTTACAATAATTTAATAAAATGGTTATAAAATATTGTTACGATGTGAATTTTTAAAAAAAATTCATGTATCAAATCACTTAAAGTTTGATCTGAGTACAAAACAAACAAACAAAACTAATCAACAGTTGATTATTTCAACTATTACATAACAATATTTAACGTATCATGAATGATTCCTATACACAAAAAGTCAACCACTCATCCACTCACCCTTCTCTTTCGTAAACTATTGAATATTTATTACATTAATCTATCTCATTTAGTGATTTATAATTTCATTCATTAATTCTGTTTATTTTACCTGACTACTACTATAGAAAAGAAAAAAGCACTTTTTTCTTCACAGGTAGTTTATGAAGTTAATTTATGTTGATGAAGATTTTTTATTGAACAAAGTTTTTTCGAGTAATTTTTTTTAGAAAAAAATCTATTTTCTATGTGTCTACTTATTTCCTTCTACCTCCCTCCCTCCCTTCCACCACCACCCCAAAAACACACACATAATTATTACTGTAAGAAGATGAATTATTTTGCTGTCGTTAGTAATTAACTTGGTTTTGAATTTATTAAAGCTACCTTTATCATTAATTATCCTTCTATTTATGAGTTCAATTTATTGTTTAATGAAAAACAACAACAACAAATAATAATTGACAGTTGATTAGTGGTTGTATTTATATTAAAGTTTTTATTCTCTTAATTAAATATGCATAATTACTTTACTGATTGTCTTCTTTCTTGAAGAAAATGTAAATTGTCATATGCTTATTTATGACTATCATTATAATAAGAGCATTAATGAAGAAGAATGTTTTATTTGTGAAAATCTCAGTGAATGAATTTGAAGTATATCAAACGTTTTGTCTAGTAATATGATCTATTCTTCCTCACATCAACACGGTGCCTAAATACTGTGAAACTATTTGATCGAATTCAGATGACGGTTTTTACTTATTATTCTATAATAAGGGCAGTTGATAGCATATTAAGTGGATTTTAAACAAAAAATATGAAGATGAATTTTATGGTCCCACTTAGGGTAATAGACAACTGTTACGTCATAATCTGACACTCGTTAAATGCCAATATGAAATCGAACTCATGAATATGATGGCTTAAAGGACGCCCAGCACAATGTTATTCAGTAGTTGTATAAATATTATTGCAACATTCCTGGTAAACCATTCATATCATTTCAACAGCACTTCAAAAAAATCTACCTCCATGGTACCGCAATTGCTCATAATTATTACTAGAACACGTTAGGTTTATGATGTTTGTCCTCAACGTAAATATAACAACTCTTCATTGTGTTGCCGGCTGATCCTAGTTCATATATATAACTTTAAATCATAATACATCTCATGTTGAGATAACTTCAATAAGTTTATAGTTTCTTAAACACATCAAATACATTTTTGTCTGTGATGATATACATCTCATAGGCTATAAGATTTAAATATTATGCTTTCGTTTAAATTACAATTTTGATGTATTCTTTCAATGAAATGTAAAATAATTTAGGATTGATTTCCTTCTGAATTATCTCTACAATATTTCTATGAATAAAATGTTGTTGAGTAAACGAGAAGATTGTTCAACTACTTTATGAGTTCTTTAACTCCTGTATAAGTGGACTTACTTGAAACAAAACTACTTTGAGTATGTTTTGAATTAAGGTAAATTCTGATTACAACTATTGATATTATTGTTTACGATTTGTTTCTTCCTTGATAGTAAATAAAGTTTGTATGTAGGTTTTACATTTATTATTGTTCACCTAATATTTCGGGTGATTAATTTTATAAGGAGAGATTTAAATATATAAGACTTGCTTCGAAGTACATAGTTTTTTTGGATTCTTTTACTGATGGGATCGTTTGTGAATCGTGCTGAGGACCTTCATGTTAAAACAAAAAAGCTGTCTAGTGTTCTCTGATTTTTAATGGTCATTCAAATAAAGCCAGTCAGTGGTATAAACTATCTTTAAAATGAAATGATTATTTTGAAATTATATAATACTGAGTTAAAAATTTCAATAATAAGGTCAGAACAAAATTTACAGTATAACATGAATTCTTAGTCCACATCAAGTTTCCTCATCAACTTCAAACAAATTAAAGTTACAAATAGTCATTTGACTAGGAACAAAGTTCTGACATGCTTTAGTTAAAGAAGTTCCAATTGATATTTGAAATGAGACGGGAAATATAGAACAGGGATAAGACATAGTATGATATTAATCTTAATAGTTGAGACTGACGAACATTAAAATGTTGAAAACGAGTAACAAAGTCATATTACCGTTTGGAATTTATCAAAATTCTTAAAATATATTGGATTCATCTAGACTATATTCTCATGTTATACATTTAGACTATTTGGAACATTTACAAAAGTTACCAAGACTTGACAATTAAGTAAATTAGAGAGGGATTTTATGGGTAGTATAGTGATTTAGTAATTGAATTCATGAATGAATTGAATTAAGACCACCGTGAAAAACTTGAAAGCACTGAACGGCCATTACTTCCTAGTATGAAACATCCATGATTCTACCTTGCGATGAAACAGCCGTCCAATACTTCCAGGTTTTCCATGCTGATCTAGCTTCAATTGACTTATGAATTCAACCCATAAATTAATTAAATATCATGTAAATAAGCCATAAAATATGACAAATCTTGTGACTAAGTATAAGTAGATTAAATTGTTTCTATAACATTATTATCTAAATTAAAATAGGTAGGATTCACTTGGTGTTGTTTTACTTGTATTTTCCCATTGTTATTTAGGACTGCAATTGGTCAGTCTCATGTTGGCATATGTGCATCCTATGCGGATTGCCTTGATATAGCCTTAATTTGAAAGCTTTTTAAGTAAAGATGGATAGTGGCTAGTAGTGGAATCCAGGACTTGCGTTTCGTCCTATTTGGAACTCAGTAGATAAGTGAATAACGTGATGGCATTTGAAGCAAACGGTATCGGCTTCGAGTCCCGGAGTGAACATCAACTCTGAGATACAGGTACATCCAGTAGACGAGTCCTAAATAGGACGAAACGTTCGTCAAATTGGATTCCACTACTAGCCATTACTTATCTTTGCTCAAAATAGGTAGGGTTTCAAATCTGATGAAACTATTTAATCATTAAGCTACCACTTCAAAGAATATAAGAAATAACTGAAGTCAAATGATATTAATAGGTACATGAGGAATAATTTATATTCTCTTCGTTAATTACCGAGGTCAGTGGGTTACGTGTATATATACATATATGTCACCATGCATAGAGTTTTTCATATAATAAAAAAGGGTATTTTGTTTGCAACACGAAAAGCAAAGGGAAATTATATTAATAATAATAATAGTAATGATAGTAGTGGTAATGATAATAATAGTAATAATAATATTAGTAATGATAATAATAATAGTAATAATGATAATAACAATAATGAACATCACGAAAGTTCACAAGGCTTTATGTATTTGGGATTTTTTTTAAAAAGTAATGATTCTTATATACAACTATTCAAGTTCATCTTATTTCATAATAAAATTCATTCATTATAATTTATTGAAATAAATAATTCTCTGGTTAGCGTTTTTTTAGCGAGTTAGTTTTCTACGGAATGGGGTCGCTAACTCCATAACAAACCCTCTTCCTTTATCCGGGCTTAGGACCGTCAGTAGCCCCAGAGGGATTCTAGGCGGAGTTGAAATAAATAATAACTAACTTTTTTTTATCAGAGAAGGGGGTTTTGTGGATATTATAGTAATTTTAATAGTTGAGATGATGAGTCAATTGAAGTTAGATCATCATGGATTGGTTTCAGTTATACATTAACACCGTTGGATGTCAGCCTAGTGGTTTAAAGGTTAAGCGTTCGCCTGCGAGATCGATAGGTCATAAGTTCGAATTTCGTGGGGTGGGATCATGGATGTGCACCGCTGAGGAGTCCCATACCAGGACGAGACGGTCGTCCAAGTTTTTCATGGTAATCTAGCTTTAGTTGACTCGTGAACTTAATTATTAAGTTATTTTTATTTCATTTCAGTAATAAGCATTCATCGACATTCTATACATTTAGAAAAAATGTTAATACTGTAATGTAAGGATCATGATTGGTATAAATTAGTATCATGATGTTTGTAATAATTGATGATTAATAAGTCATTATTATCTTATTCTCTAATCTTTAGTACTAGTCAAATTTTATCAATCCAACACAGATTTGAGGACTAATTCTAGTATTTTGAATTCAGCTGAATCAATACAAAAACCGGTTTTCAGGTTTTGTAGATTATTTCATCAGAACAGACAAGAAATCATTTATAAACACGATTAGTATGCATAAAATTCATGATGTAACCAGTAACCACATTTAGGCTGATTTATTATTTACATACAGTTTCCTTTCCTTGTTCAAGTGTGAGATGACACTTAAGTCAATGAATTTAAAAACCAGTTTATTATGACAATCCAAATATTAAATGAGTATAAAGTTCATTAGTCTATGTATAGTCAATTTTCGTACAACTAGTAGAGATGATTAATAACCCGATCACATAAGTACACACCATGTAGGGAGGATCAGTAAATAATCGACTTAAGATCAATGAATATCAAACAATCATTTTGTTCTTAATATTAATTGTGATATTTATTTCTAGTAATACAATGTTTTTGGTGGGAAACTGTTCAACTTATAAATTACATAGCTAACTTACTTTAGTCATTTTATCTTTAAATCTACAAAACACTCAACGATAATGTTCTCTAGCATAGAACTGAATTCAGGAAAAGGAATAAATATAAACTTACTGATCTAAACTGTAAGTCCTGACACAAATCATGAAGGTTCTGGGTTTGGCCTCTGATGTAGTAGTGATTGTATATTGCCGAGAAATATTAAAATACAACAAAATATCTGTTCAGTGATTCCCAGATTTTAACGACTGTCTAACTAAAATTAATTCAGGATGTAAATTAAGAAGTAACGTTTACTCAAAAGTATTTGTAATAAAAGTAGGTGAGACTATAATTTATGGACGACCTTTGAGCAACACTAGACTAACCTTGGGAGGGTCCACTTAATAACTAGAACCAAATGAAGATTATAAACCTGTGTGAGGAATCATAATTACGGTTGACGGTCAAGGTTAAGAATTATATTTAGGGTTTTCATCACGAAATGATATCAGCTATAATGCCAAACCTCTATTTATCTAAATGGATAAATGAATTTCGCACCAAAATCCCAAACCTGCTATCTAATACCTGATTGGTTCGTCTATAAGTTATAGTCTAGCCTAAAAGTATATTCCCCTGTAACAGGATATATTTACTTAATTTTATAAACAATTCATCTTCCAGTATTTTTTTTATTATGATTATTACAAATTTATGATAATAATAATCACCTTACTCAAAATATGTATGTATATAGCAAAGATTCCTTGAATAGAAGCATTTCGATTGTGAATATCCAAAACAAAGGAACTGTGTATTAAGCGTCTTCAAGCAAATATCAACTATCACTCAAATTAATCTGTGACTGCTTACGTTCAGTTTTGTTTCTTTAACATCCTTTTCCATATTTAACGTATAAATTCTATGATAGTAGCCTCTGTCATAATCGAATTTCAGAGAAAGAAAATATAAGAACTACTAAAGTAGCATAAACAAAGATGGATAGTGGCTAGTAGTGGAATCCAATTTGACGCGCGTTTCTTCCTATTTGAGACTCGTCAGCTGGATGTACCTGCATCCCAGAGCTGATGTTCACCCTGGGACTCGAACCCAGTGCCGTTCTCTTCAAACGCCATCACATTATCCACTTAGCTACTGAGTCCTGATAGCCACTTGCTTGTGCAATTAGGTGAAATTTAATTCACTTGGTATTATTTTACTTGAATCTTTCCATTGATGTTTAAGACTGCAATTGATCAATCAGTCTCTTATTGGCATATGTGTATACTGTGCATATTGCATCGATATAGAATCCTGATTTCCACTTTCAACTACTATCCATTTTTGCTTACATCATTTTAGTTTATGCATTTTTCAAGTTACTTAGTTTAATAGTTTCAAGTTAAGGTTTGATGAGTTAAATGTAATTAGCACTTGGTACCAGATAAAAGAATACTAGTTACTATTTGAGAAGTATTTGATTTGAATAAAAGGAATTTTGGTTTTCTCTTTAATTGAGTTTGAACGGTTATACCCATTCAACTGTGTTAAACATTATCCCACGTACATTTCCTTTCATCCTAACTGGTATTTATTACTGATTGATATAGCCAAAATTAAAAAAAAAGTTTTCAAGATCTAACTATAAATCTATGATAAAATTCCACTAGTTGACATTTCACTAGTTTTGTAATTCTCATATCAAATAAATTCTTGGTATACATTTTCTTTTATCCCAATGTATAATCATTTTAATCAAATAACCATTTATCATTTGTTCAATAGGGAAGTTACACATAGGGATTCTAGAATATTCAACCAAAACATGATTGGATGGAATATCTTCAGCTCTTTCTGAGCTTCTTAACGCTTCCTCGTGTTCATCCATGGACCGTCCTCACAGTTATTTTAAAATATCCATGTTTTTTTTAAAATAGAAACTAATTAGATTAGACTTAAGCAACTATTTATTATTCAACCAATATAATCTAACTAAGTGTATAAACAATTAATTTGCATGACTGATTTCTAGTTAAACATATATATATATACATACTATATAAACGATAAAAAAATGAAAATCCTTTATTGTCTTTAAAAGATTACAGCATTACAACATAACGGATCAAAGAATAAATTTTCTTTTCCACCACCCCACCCCCACCCTCACTCCTAACCGTCCCCCGTTAAAAAATCTAGTTAACGAAGTGTAAATTACATTTTTACTATTATTTATTGGTTGAAATTGTTCAGTTGGAAACTTATCATTATTATCATCATTTGGCTTTTATGTCTATAGATACTAATCGGCACTTTATGTCTATATTCTTTATTTATTTATAAGAATATCTATTGTAATCTATTTTCTTTTTTAATATTCAACTCGGTAATTACTATCAAGTAAAATCCTTATAATAAAGCATACATACTTTGTAAACAACATTTACTTTGATTAAATTAAAAGAAATAATGATAGATATTGTTGTAACACCTGAATTAATTACAATTAGTAATATAGACAAAAAGTAAAAACAAAACAATGTGTATATTAGTAAAACCAGGGAAAAAATAGCCTCGAAATATAAATTGTTCTGTTTCATTAAATGATGTTTAATGAAATAGAAATGAAATGAGCCATCGGCAAGAAAAAACACATTAAATATTTCATTCCAAGATGGATAGTGGTATCCAATTTGACGCGCGTTTCGTCCTATTCGTGACTCGTCAACTGGATGTACTTGAATTTCAGAGTCGATGTTCACTCTGAGAATTGAATTCAGTATCGTTCGCTTCAAACGCCACCACGTTATCTACTTAGCTACTGAGTCGTGATAGCTACTTGCTTGTGCAATGGAGTGAATTTCAAATTCACTTGGTATTGTCTGTTTGAATCTTCCTATTGGTTATATCGAGGTAATAAGCACAGTATGAACATATGCCAATAAGAGACTGACTGAGCAATCGCACTCCTAAACATTAATGGGAAGATTCATGTAAGGTAATACCAAGTGAATTTCATAATAGTTGTTTTTAAAAAAATGTTCAAATTATGTATTATATATGAAGAGATGTGAGATTTAAGTACCAGTTTGGATGTAATGTATAAGTGTATAAGTTAGAACAATTTACTATCAATAATAATGTGTACTCAAATTACACTTTGTTTTTATACATACATACTAGTCCATTGAAACCTTTTTTTAGATAAGTGACTAAACATTTTAAGTATCAAATGGAAGTTTTTGTAATCGTTGAATATTTTCAATAAAATTAGGAAAATGAAATCAATGAACAAATTCAGAAGTATACAAAGTAATTGTCTATATTAAAAGGAAGTGAATACAACTTGATGATAATAGCGTCTCTATGACAAGTATGATAAATAAATGGGTTTAAATGCAGCCACTACAAAAATCTTCAAAATATCCTGAATTATTCTTAATCAGTTCATGGTTCAATCAACAATCTTCATGAATACTTAAGAGAACATTTCTGAATGTACTTTATGGGATCAAGTCTCTAAACAGAAACCAGAAAGGAAGATAACGATTTTTAATAAACATCTGTTATAGTCTATTCAGTTGATCGTTATTTATTTCACTAGCAAATATTCGCGTAACCCTCAAGGGAAGTTAGTAAATCAGATTTTTATTCTCTTTCAAAGGAATAAAACGTTGATATATTAATCATTGTTGACAGTCATCACACTTTTCAAATCACAATCATAGAATAAAATGAGCTTATAAAAACTTAGTCAGTTATATAATATACCCTTGTGTGCCGGGGTAATTTTACATTGGTTTTCAAGAGAACCAGACACCATTCAGACCTTCCCCTGACAACCCAAACAGTGCAGCTCAATCCAGTTTAACAGGAGAGCCAGACATCGCTCAGGCGTAAAGTTTGTAGCTCAAATGGTACGTCTCAATCCCGTTTCCAAAAAAATCAGACACCACCTAGGCTTAAATTTTATAACCTGAGCAGTGCAGCTCGATCGCGCTTCACAGGGGAACCAGTCACCGTATAGGCATTAACGCTACAATCTGAATAGTACATCTCAATCCTGTGGCGCAACCTCACGGGTAGCAAGAACCTTGGTTGACCATTCGCACTATTCATATACACATTCACATCACATGTATAGTTATTCCGATCAATGATCGCATGAATCAATTATGCACAGAACGAACAGGCCAAAGTTGTTCTGTTCCACTTACACGATAGTCAAACTCATTAATGTCAGCCTTAAAATGTCCCAATGACAATGGCCCTTGAGAACACTGAAAAGCAACTACCATTATGAATGAAATTGGTTAACCAGCAAACCAATTTTGTGCATGAACAGTCAGCAAAACTTGCCAAAGTAATGCCCAACCATCCACAATATCAATGGCTAACCTCTAGTCGCATATGAGACCTTCAGTTCTACATAGCAATATAAAATTACCAGGTTTTATAGAATAAAATACAATATCAATAGCTTTTAAGTTTTAAACAAAGAGAAAAAAGAAATTATAATCAGAGAAGAGGTTTGTGGAGATTGTAGTAATTTGTGATTGAATTCACGAGACAACTGAAGCTAGACTACCATGGCAAATCTGGAAGGACTGAACGACCATTTTGTGCTAGTATGGGACTCCTCGTCAGTGCGCATCCACGATCCCGTCTGGAGAGATTCGAACCCAGGAGCTATCAGTTCAGGGTTAAAAGAAATTGTTTGAACAAACTAATCTAAATAACAAAAGAGACCTGTGGTATCATTGAAGAAGAATAAAAAAAGTTTATCGAATAATATTCTCGGCGAGATTATAGTTGATGGACGAACCAATCACGTATAAGATAACAGATTTTGGATTTCGTCGCGAAATTCATTCATCCATTTGGCTAGATAGACTTTTGACATTATAGCTGATATCAGTTCATGATGAAAATCATAAAGCTAATCCCTAACCCTAATCATCAAGTGTGAATCATAATCCTTATCCTTCAGATTACTTTATGACCCTCATTTAGTCCTGTTTATTAGATGGACACCATATCCACTTGGTTTTGACAGTTTCACTTAATGTAATTTAATTTATATTCAATGTAAAGTATTCAAACAACACTTGCTCAATATATTTTCTTTCATTTTAGCAAGAACATCATAACTTAAAGACAAGATTAAGCATGTTCTACAAACGAATAAAAGACTACATACTTCTATGTATGCTTCTTACCTTCTTAACTATTTCAATATCTAAAGCGAAATACTCTAAATGTAATATTGCAGCTTGCGAGTGAGTTGATTAATCTTTTATTACTTATTTAATTATTTATTTATTTAAACACATTAGCATTGGTACAAAGAGGCACCAAATAAATATGCGCCACATAAATCAACCGATTTGTGTGACGAATGGGATGCTGCCCGTGTACCCAAACCGAAATAGGTCGTTTTCTTAAGGGGCCACATCCCAAGCCTTTGACCTAAGGGTTTGATCCACAAGACAGTGGAGCGATGTCAAGAGATGCAGTCCCATGGTATCCGGTAATCAACGATTGGTTCATAGGTCATTTGTTCCGTCAAGATTTTGGGGCGGGCCCATGTACACCATTGGTTTGGAATCAGGGTTTTCCAACTCCCATAGGTAAACTTTCCGTATCCACCAATCCGGTTAAAACGCCGAACATCCGGTTTCCGTCATCTCGATTTCGTAAACAACACCTGCTGTGCGAGAAGGCGGTGAGTAAAATTTCTCTGTCAGTGGTTGTATGTACGTGGTCGTTTGGGAGCATTTTGAGAGAGAACTGAATACCTCCACTTTCATCTGTACCACGGCATTTGGGGGCTAAGACAAGGATTCGAACGTGATATCTCCTGACTCATTCCTTGAATTATTATAATTATTGTTTATGATTAAAGTCCATACATAATTGATTAATGTATTTTAGAAAGGTCATCTTCAATCTATTTCGACCATCAATTATATGTTTGAGTCATTCTCTTCAAGATCACTTACTGTACACAATGACTGTGGTAAATATTATACTCAATACGTAAAAGTGCAACTTCAATTATGCTTCTTAAAAATAATCTTTATGATATAGGTGAAACGAGTATCATTTAGGTGTTCTATATAATACATAAGGCTCTTTGAATGATTGATATTCGTTTAGTATTATTACACTAAATCCACATTTACACTACCTTGCTTGATTGCCCTCCAAACCTTTGTGCAGTTCAATTTTAAGGATGGGTAAAGTCGAATGAAAAGTCATCAGAAGAAAGTATCTCTTTCTAATATCGTTTTCTACACGAACAGTCACTCACAATCTAATTTAGGGTATTCACTTCTCAACAGGAACACGATATTATCGAAATAATGAGTCCAAACACAATGCTCTACGTTTTCAGATTCAATCCATTCGTTTGGTCATCATCCAAACTCATATTTACTCACTATTCATAAACATCATATACCACTATTTATGAATTCTAGTATACTATTTATGAGCTTGGTTTTAAACTTGTATAGCGAGTTACTAAAGATTAGTGTATTTAAGGTTTAGTTACAGGTTTATGGAGGCAAATCATTTTTTAATACTCATTTTTTAGATGAAATATATTGGTGAGACTACAATTTACGGACGACCTTTGAGGAACACTAGACTAACCTTGAGAGGGTTCACTTAATAACTAGAACCAAATGAAGATTATAAATCTGTGTGAGGAATTATAATTATATTTAAGGTTTTCATCATGAACTGATATTTACTATAATGCCAAAACTCTATTTATCCAAATGAATGAGTGAATTTCGCACCAAAATCCCAAGCCTGTTATCTTATACGTGATTGGTTCGTTCATAAATTATAATCTCGCCGTCATTTTGTTCAGTTTTTATTTACTTAACAGTAACCTGAAACCTTTTATAAATTCGTTTTGCAAGAAGTGGTTTACAATTGAAACAGCTCAGTGATGAGGAATATGAACTTATAAGAAACATTATTGAGAACTTCGTTAAGAAATCCCTTACTGATTACTATCAATCAGCATGAAACCGTTATTCAGTTCTTCCCTCTAACTTCCTCCAGTAAACTGGTATTTCAGTCTTTTGATATATGATTCTGTAAATGAAGTAAAAGAATATAACTATTTACTAAACTTGAGATTATAGTTTTATCGAAGTTTAAGGTTTTTGAGTAAGCTCGTAATTTAGAGATTGACACCATAAAAAGCTTACGATGTTTCAATGTTTTAATTACAGAATGACATTGAAATCTTCAAGGTACATATAAAAATTGTTACAGTAATTTGAGTCTAAGGTATATATCACCATGCTAACTTAGGAATGATAATATTAATTACAAACTGCATATTTAGTGGCTAGTTATAGAATCCAATATGACGTGTGTTTCGTCCTATTTGAGACTCGTCAGCCGGGTGTATCTGCATCTCAGAGTTGATGTTCACCCCATGACTTGATCTCATTACCATTCGTTTCAAATGCCATCGCGTTATCCATTTAGCTACTGAGTCCTGATAGCCATTTTCTTGTGCGATGAGGTGAAGTTATATTCACTTGGTGTTGTTTACTTGAATTTCCCCATCGTTATTTAGAACTGCGATCGATCAGTCTCTTATTGGCATATATTGCCTAGAGTCAAAAACTTTATAAACAAAGATGGATAGTGGTTAGCAGTGGAACATAGTTGTTCATATATCTATACATTTTTGAAATTATACTTATATTATTGTTACCATGGATAAAAAATGAATTCACATATACTGTAAACTTTGTTTTATAATTTCAGACGATGCGTGTTAAGTGAAAAAATTTCTATGAATGAATGTTGTTCCAATCCTTCAATTCATGATGTCTGTAATTTTTGTGATCAAAACTCTGAAACAGAAATCGATATATCTGATTGTCTTTGTAAGTAACATTCTTTTGTATTCTTTTTAATTCATACCTTTAGTTTAATCAGTTATTAACTGATAAATCAATATTTTATTTTGAATAACTTAGTGATTAAGGCGTAAACTACAGTTTTTTCTCTCGTGAAACAGGGTTTCCAGTAGAATAGCTCCAAACATTTAACATTTAATGTATATGATGTCAAACCACTTATATTAGTATCCAGGTTGTAACTTTATTTCCATTTTGATGTGCTTATTAGTGAATTTGTCAATGTATAAATACAAGTTAATGAATTAAGATTGTATTACGTTACAGTTAATGGAAGTAAAGTTGATTACTGTACGTAATTAACTTTTTGAACAATTGCTTTGATCTTAAACTCAATTACTGATATATAGTTAAAGTAATACCTCAGATTGATGTCATTATTTAAACAATATCGTCTTTTATACTATCGAATATTAATTTTATTAATGATAATCATAAGCTCGTTAGTTATTCACATCGAGAGGTAGTTTCCAGAGTTCCAGTCAGAATCCTTGACTGGTCGACTTCAATCATGTCAGGTATGAGACAATTATTCATCTCTGTCAATAGATGATTCGCACTACCTCAGATTGATTGTGTTTAGACATGTATACTATTGGATCCTAGCTCAGTGATCTAAAGATTGAATTCTCGCCGTGAGATAGAAGTCCATTGGTTCGATTGTCAGCATACTAACAAATATTTAAATATAATAGTTATTTCTTTGGAGTCCATGATAGTTCTTATAAAATCCATGACTTTTCAAAATATAGTCACTTATCTGCAGATATTAAGATTATCCTGATGTACTCATCTTAAAAAGTTACTAAGTGTCTCAAATATTACAAAACTAATTGACAGTTAGATCATCGGTTAAAGAGTCTTCATAAGATTTTGAGAAAAATATGGTATCACTCTTCACCAATGACCAATTTTCATATTCTACCTGATGTACATACGTGGAAAATGAAGTATCCAATATGAAATGCAAAAATTAATCACAATTAGAAACATGAACCCTACTGATATTGTTTAGTTCTCTGGTCTCTTGTTATTCTAGACAAAATCACCGTCGTTATATTCATTCATCCTTAAGCTGTTTAGTTACTCCTAGACCATTATAGAAAACCTGGAAGCACTCGACGGCTGTTTCATCCTAGTATAGGACTCCTGAGCAGTGCGTATCCATGATCCTGCCTCGCAAGATTCGAAATCAGGCTCAATGGTCTAGTAATTAAGTGCTCATGTACAAGACTGACAGATCCTGGGTTCAAATCCTGCGAGTTGGGATCGTGGATACTCACTGTTGAAGAGTCCTGCAATAAGACGAAACGGTCATCCAGTGTTTACATGTTTTCCACAATGATCGTCTGGCTTCAATTGACTCATGATCTTAACTATTAAAACTATAGAGTCTGAGTTATTATGATATAAAAAGAAATAAAAAAATAACAGATTGTATAAAAGATTTTAACGATGTTATATTCTGTGAGTTGGATAATCTAATCAATTTAACGTTCATTATGATTGTTGGTAAACATTTATATTTACTAATAAACGCATTTGTTATTGAATGTTAGATTACTATAACATTACAGATTCAAAATAATTACGTAATTGAATAATTGACACAAAAAACACAACTAAATAATGAAATAAAACTGTCTATTCCCATTAATTAAATATAAGAGGTAACGCCTTACCGATAAAGAGGCGTTAAAAACTATCATGCATATTATACTACTACTACTACTATTACTACTACTACTACTACTACTACTACCACTACTGCTACTACTGATTATGCATATTCGTGATGTATGATTGATGTTAGATAAATCAAAAGAAAAAGAAAAGGTGAACAATACGTTTGAAGTTATTCCGCTAAATAGTTTTCTTTTTCTCTGTAATGAAGATATAAGACATTAATGAAATTTATACAGTCAACGAATATATTCGCAAAAACAATCCGACTATATTGTATATCTATGAAAAAAAGACAAACGTAGTTTATCAGTTCGAAACCGACTCTTTATTTTATTATGTTTATTTAATGAATTTATAATGATTAATTATACTTATCCATTATAATTAAAATTAAAGAACTGATGAGATGATTCAATGAGATTGAAAATAACAGGTCTTAGATTTTGCCATGAAATTCATTCACCCATTTGGCTGTATGGACTTTTGGCATTATAACTCATAGTAATTCGTGATGAAAACCTTAATCTAATTCCCGATCTTAATTATCAATTGTAAATCATAGTTCAAATTTCTCACATTGTTTTATTACCAGTACTTCCAAGTTTTCAATGGTGGTCTAACATCAATCGGTTCATGATCTCAATTAAAAACTTAACAGTCTCCACAACCCCTAAACTGATATTATTTTTTTCTCCTTTTATTTTAATATTTACAAATTTCAGCGACCTATTTTCGAACTATGTTAAAAAGACGAGGAATGATTGGCAAACGTCGGGGTTTTATGGGTTAATTTCAATGAAGTCATATAAAGAATAGAAAGAAGTACTTTTAAAGAGAGAAAAAGTTCTATATTATTAAACAGTATATATACATAATACACATAATTCATTTTATCATCTTTTATCAATTAAAAATTAGTTACAAAATGAAACGTTTCAAATGTAAAAAAGAATAAAGTTTTTGAATAAAACGTCTATTCATTCTAAATACATATAAAAAAATAAACATGATAAGTTATTGAAGACGATTAGGAATTAATGAAATTTGAAAGACTATTCAAGAATAGAGATTAAGTGTTTGCATGCGAGATTGATAGGTCTTGGGTTCAAATATTGCTAGATGGAATCGAGGATGCGCACTGTTGAGGAGTCTTATAGTAGGATGGAAAAGGCCGTCCAGTTCTTCTAGCTTTTGCATGGTAGTCTACCTTCAATTGACTCATGAATTCAACTATTTAAATATAAAACAATGGAGTAAAATATTGTGTAGTAAATTAGACTGATTTTCATTAACTAGGGAATGAATATTTTATTTTTATAATACATGGTTTGTATGGTAGGAAATTCTAGACAAGAACATATCGAATGTTTCATTAATCTTCTTCAAATATTCATTTATATTCGTTAATAGCATGAACTGATGGACTGGTTATTCTTAAATATGATAAACAAAAAATAATAATGATAAGCGTTTGCGCACGAGACCGGAGGTCTTTAGTTCGAATCCCGTGAGTAGAATAGTGGATACTCACTGCTGAGGAGTTCCACAATAAAACTAAATGGCCAGCCAGTGTTTTCAGGCTTTCAATGGTGATCTAATATTAATCGGTTCATGATCCCAATCAAATACATATTAATCTTTACAACCCCATATTTTTGATCGACAATATCTTTGAAGATATCAAAATGACAATAGAAAAAAATTAATCATATAAAATTTTATTCGTGAGTAAATCCATCACTAAAACTATGAAAAAGCATTGAAAATAGGAATATGTAGAAAGCTGAAACCGATAAATCAGAAGTTAAATTATTCCAACAACAACTTATCGGTACACAGAACATTTTTTATAGGAACAGTATTGTAAAGAGTTAAAAAAGTTCATGAAATGACGCTTATTTCAATACACACAGACAAATAAATATTTTCGAGCTTGTATATCGAGGACATTATGAAAATTCGGGAGAATTTCTTGAACTATGGCATTTAGAGTAATCTCCAAAGAACGAAAAACATCAACATAGATCCAGTTTATCAGATAATATAGAATGAGTCAATAAAACATTTGATCAGAGGTCAACCAAATAGGAATATTCAACCAAAAATTCCATGAAGTGCAATGATATCAAAATCTATGAAATTGACCAGTTAAAAACTAAGTTTTACATTATTTTAAAAATCATACTTTTATTTCAAATGGACGCTATTAATATTGCTTTGAACAATGAAAAGTTATTTATTTCATAGAACAGAATACAATTAGACCCATTCATTTCAAAAAACATTTATTTATATATTTAATAAGGTCCTCGTAACGTAATGCTTGTACTTGATGAGTTATTGTAAACCTTAAGCATTTTCCTTCTCGTCTACAAATTCTGATGAACGTGTGCATTCATATCCCAAAGGATAGATACAGATAAGGTAGTAAGTAAAGTGAATGGTCTATGTTTCATCATCTTACATTCTAATTCTCTCTACATGATATACAATGCTAATCTACAGATATATTCATCATAGGCCAAAAATGTCAACTACACATCTTACTAATCATTTTCAAATTTCTACACAAGTTCAGAAAAGAATATAATGAATATTGAGTAAAGTTAGAAAAGACATCATCTGTTTAACTTGGTATTATTTACCAAGATAATTTAAGCTTCACTCCATTGCACATACAAGTGGCTATCAGGTCTCAATAGCTAAGTGAATAACGTGATGACGTTTGAAGTAAAAGATTCTGGGTTCGAGTTCCGGGATGGAGATCAACTCGGAAATGCAGGTACACTCAGCTGACGAGTGCTGGATAGGACAAAACGTGTGTCAAACTGGATTCCATTACTAGCGACTATCCATTTTTGCTTATATTATCTGTTTATTAGATAAGTTATATTAAAATGTTTCCTCAAAATTAACGAAAGATATAAGAAACTAGAAGCCATCAAATAATTACACAAACAAAATTACACTATGACGAATGAAATTTCACATGCTTTTACATGGCAGAATCATCAATAACATAGACATCGCGTTATTAAGTAAATAAACAAATATATAATAAACAGTTTATAGTTAATATTCTTATAGACTGTATCTCTATTTAAGCAATCTATACGACCTCATATTTGTGTCTTATATATCTGGGTTATCCACATGGTGTATATTTGTTATTTGCGAAACGCTTAGTTTAATTAATTACGACAGCTTAAATTAAGTTGCAGAAATTATACTCAACCTAGTTGAACACATCTGTACATTAAATTGGTAGGTGTAACTCAATCATCGTTGAGGACTAGGTAGGTGTGATGTCGCTGATAAAACATAAACTTCCAAGTTAAAAACGATATATGGCTTAGTTAACATCTACTGGTTTCCAAACCAGAAAAAATCAAACTACTAATAACACACAAAGCTGTTTTATTCAAGAGTAATAGCAATTTCCAATCGTTGATACTATAAAGGTTGTTCGGTAACAATGTTAATTATAATAGTTCAAAATAACAACAGTATGAGCAAATATCGTTCATTCATTAACTGGATATTCCCAATGACTTTAAATTTCAGCCACGTATTGTAAAAACACGACACCAAATTAGCTGCAAGCAGAGCCACAAATATGGAGATGTTGAAGCTGTAGAACAAAAACTTGGTATGATTGGACAAAACCAGTGGTATCAGTTCTGCAGTTCCATTGACCTATAACACTTAATGATCATTCAGTATAAAACATATGATCCTTCTTTAATTAAGTTTCAACTCGAATACCACAGTGATAATATCACTGTCTGTGACATAGTTATGAAGTTTGAAATCTCATATTAACTAACAATCTGCTTAGAAATCCAGATATACGATACTAACGATCACCTAATGGCTTTTTGTCGCTTAATTGACAATAAAACGTTATAAACATACAATTTATTTTTTGTTTTTTGCAAGAAAATAGAATTTCTATGTTAAGTAAAACAATCTAAGTAACATAAAACATGTAATTAATCAACATGTATTAAAGTTGGGTTAAGTAATTACCGTTTTTAAAAAAATCTCTATTTATAGTTCACTGAAATGATGTTGTAAAGAGATGAAAATTACATACAACTACTTTGAGATTACCTCCTACACATTTAATAAAAGCTCATACCACACTTATTGTGTAATTTATATAAGCGAATAAAGACCTATCTATCTTAATGTATCATATATAAGTAGTTATTTTAAGTAATCTAGAAATTAGTAAGTGAATTACGATACAAATTTAAACTGATAGATTGTAAGTAAATATTAACTTTGTTAACCTTAACCGATGACAAAGTGAAATGAAATTTAACTTAAGAATCATTAAATAGTAGCAATATATTTCAATGAGTTACTAATCTGTAAACCTGTTGGTCAGCCTAATTTTTTCTTTAATACATGTAAATTTTTATATGCTGTAAATAACAAAAAAAGAACGAATTATATTTAAACTGTGATAGATATTTGATGTGAACAGAGAAAACAAGAAACAGTGACAAACTACGGAAGCTAATTTTGGGGGACGTTATTTCATCTAATTCAAAACTTGTAATACAGTGTTATTTATTTTTCTCCCTCGTCTATTCTACAGATCATAAGCTTTCGTCTGATGTATGATTCACTGCCATAACATTTTCTGTTCCAAAGCTATTGTAATTTAAACGTAATATTTTGTACTCTATTTTCTATTCTAATTCACAGCTTTGGACATAATTGTATTTTCCTAATTGCTTGAATGTTGTGGTCTGGTTATTCATCTATTTATTCATGTATCTTTTTACACTATTCTGAATCGGGGAGCGGTTCGAAATTGGGAATAAATGGTGTAGTATTTCAGTTGACCTCTCTTCTCTCACTCGCGTGCTTGTCAACCAATAAGGTGATAGAATAGTTTTCGTCTCTGTATCCCAAGAAATTGATCTCATTTCGAACTCATGCACATAAGCCTCAAGTTCTTAATCTAGGTTAGACAAGTTATCCTCTGCACAAAAATAAATAGACAGATCAAGGACGTAACAATATTAAACCAAAATTCAACCATAAATACTTGACCTTGATCATTGTTTACCTGAAGAACTTAAAATGAGGTATTCAGAGTTTTATGTTAATTCAATAAATGTATGCTTTTTCAGACCGCTACATCTTCTTGACAAAACCTCTATATTAGGCAATTCAAGTTACAACTGATACAGCATTTATCTTGATGGAGTTTTCATTATATCCCGATGAGAATAATGTATGGTAACTTTTGGGGTCTATTTATGGACCAATATGGTATATATATTTTTATTGTATAATTATTAAGTAGCTAAACCTATCATAAGCTTTATTTTGACCTGTAAACTGTTATTATACGACTTACCATTCTCGAGTTATGCCCTGTCTATCAATTACTATCTCCATTATTCACAGACACATTTGACTTGTAGGGCCAGTGAAATGTCGCTGAGACCTAGCCAAATAATCCGGCAGTTGGATCACTGAATGCCGAACAGATCATCGCTCCCTGCCAAGGTCAAGTACAACCAACCATGGACTGGCCCATGCGGCAGTGGTCTTACTTTCGATTGTATCTACTTTAATTAATATATTTCTGTAATAACGTCCTCTGTGTTGTACGGTCTTCAAAGTATCTATGGTACCTTGATACGTCAATGGGGTAGTCCACGTAAGGTGCTGACCATGAGGTGTGACTTCGACATTAGCTAGCTTGTCACATCATTCACGTCTAACTCGAGTAGGCCTCCAATCATTTCGACATAGATCATCTACGTTGATCATCTACAGGCTAAATCTTGTATAGATGTGGTTTCTTATTTTATGGTGCGATGTGGTCTGTTTGATTGTTATATAAACCCAGTATTTTTGAAATAAATGATTCATGTCGCAGAGGCTGAGATTGGTGTTCTGGACTTAACTGGTTGGGCTAGTCAGGAAACAGGACTTATAAGTACTGTAGACTGCTTGTGCAGGTTTTTATGCGTCATTGGTTCGATCGATAAATTACTGTTCTCTAATCGGCGGTATCATCACGTTATACGCTAAAAGGGCACACGGGCCAGAAGTTATAACAGTTTTGTTCTTTGAGTTGGATCGTTTAATCGTGGAGCTTTCATTGTTCTTCTGAACAACATCATCAGCACAAACGTCAGGTAGAGATTTGAAATTTCCTTCAAGAAATATGCACATATCAATTAACCTATAGATAATATCTTTAAAATATCCGTTTTTAATAAAACGTTTGACTAAATTTGTTTCATTCAAATAATTTAACTCATTATCATTTTAGTGTAACAATAACTGGTGAAAACTATCGTTCCTATTGATATAGAAACTCTTCAATTATTTGGAATCCCACTATCTCGGAATACTAAAACACAAAACATGTATAAATGTAAACGATTTTTTATATCAATAACTGACATCATCTGGTAAACAAATGATCTAATAGTTGAATTCATGAATCAACTGAAGCTAGACTACCATGGAAAACCTAGAAGCATTAATTGGCTGTTTCGATGCCAGCTGAGTGGTTGGGAGCATAAGTTTTCAGACGCTTTATTCACATTGAAAATAAGTTGAATATTAAACAAGTTGAATTGAGTCGTTCTTTTGACTAGATATTCTATAAAATTATTTACAGCTTTCTTGGGATCAAATCACTACAATTAACACATTTAACTAATTGTATTGTGGTGTATGCTACTTATATTGACATAAGTAGTATATAACGTGAATCAGGAATATAATGTCTGGCAGCAGAAGAATGAGATCAAGAAGGGAAGAACGAAAATAGAATGCAAGTAGTATGAAAATGCAGGAACAATGAAGTTTGAGACATTTAATGAACAGTTTTCAAATGAAGTGTTGGAGTATGGTTTTTCTATTTTACCAGAATATAGTGATAGCCACAAAATATAGTTAAGTCTTCTAGCAAAAAAAACAGTGAGGTATTGTCATTTAAATTCTTTAAGAGTGCAATTGCTCAGTCAGTCTCTTATTGGCATATGTTCATACTGTGCTTATTACCTCGATGTAGCCAATAAGAAGATTCAAACCGACAATACCAAGTGAATTTGAAATTCACTCCATTGCACAAGCAAGTAGTTATAAAGATTCAGTAGCTAAGTAGATAACGTGGTGCTGTTTGAAGCGAACGATACTGAATTCAATTCTCAGAGTGAACATCAACTCTGAAATTCAAGTACATCCAGTTGACGAGTCACGAATAGGACGAAACGCGCGTCAAACTGAATCCCACTGCTAGCTAATATCTATCTTTGCATATTGTCATTTGTTTTTAAAAGTTCATGAAAAAAAATGTTTACTGACATTTTCAACTCTTCATAAGACGAGAAAATATTAGACTTTACGAAGGAGTTTACGTATTTCAAGTAAAGACAGCAAACCATGTAAACAATACAGTTTTTACTGCAAATAGAAAGAAAATCAATATAAATGGATACTGATTATTAAGTATTAGCATGTTAATAAGAGAAAGATCAGAAAAGTAAAGTCTGCTGTCAGAACTTCAATAGGTCACAATATTGATTTGCCACAAATTCAACAACTCGTTAGATAGTGTCTAGATTTTGAAGGAATCCTAAATTGATAAATAACAACTGTTTTGTATACAAATTAATGTCATCTCATGAAAAAAATCACCTAAAAACTAAACAAATCTTCACAAAAACATTTGAAATCATTTTTTTGATTTTTAGTATACGATTTTAATTGCTTGAACTTCTTGGGAAATCAGCTTGTTAACACTTCAATGCTAACATCTAAATTTAATGAAATACACGACAAAAGAAAAAGCCTTACTCTATTTCTCAACTAGATTTCAACGAAAACGCCCCTGAATGCACAGGTACAGATGAGAGTGAAGAGAGTCAGCTCTCCCTCTCCAAATGCTTTCACATGGCCGCGTACATACAACCACTGACAGGGAAGTCTTACGCACCACCTTCTTGCACAACGAGTGTTGTTTACGAAATTGAGAGGACGAAAAGCGAATGTCCGGCGCTTTAACCCAGTTGGTATACATGGAGGGTCCACCTATGGGAGTTGGAAAACTCTGATTCCAAACCAATGGTGTACATGGGCTGTCTCCAGGATCCTGATGGAACAAATGGCGTATGAACCAATTATTGGTCACCAGATACCGCTGCCTTGTGAATTAGACTTTTAGGTCAATGGCTCTTGGGTGTCTCCCTAAGAAAACCACCTGGTTCGGTTTGAGCACACGGTATCCCATCCGTCACACAAATCGAATGATTTATGTGGTGCATATCTAGTTGATACCTCCTTGTAACAATGTTTATGTGTTTAAATAAATAAATAAAATGTCAATGAAAATATACAGAATTCATTGAAAAGAAAATAGTTCGTCAAATTTACGTTTGTTTGTCATATCGGATAATAAAGTTTGATACATTCGATAATTTCGTGTACTAAAATTCGATTGATCTTCTTATATATCTCTCTTTCTCGCTCGCTGCTTCTTTCGTTTTCAATGTGTTACATACACATTGGAATGAATGTCAAAATAAATAATTTTAACTGAAGGAAGAATATTTCTTACAATTAGATCCATTGAAAAGTCTAAGTAGTGTATGAACAACAGCTGTATATTACAATTATTAACAAATGTTTAATACACTTAGTAGATCCATGTTTTGAAACACAACCGAGATCGTAATCGTAAGTGGAATAGGGATACAAAAGGTTTATGAATAAATATAGTTAAGATAGATGTGGGTGAGACTATAATTTATGGATGACTTATGAGTGACTGACTTTGAGTGTCCATGTAATATCTAGGACCAAATGAGGGTTATAAATTAGTGTGAGGAATTTATGATTTACAGTTGATGGTTAGGGTTAGAAATTAGATTTAGGCTTTACATCACGAACTGACATTAGCTATAATGCCAAAATTCTATTCAACTAAATAGATTAGTGAATTTCGCGCCAAAATTTGAGACCTGTTATCTTATACGTGATTGATTCGTCCATAAATTATAGTCTCACCAAGAAATGTATCTATATCATGACATAGTACTTTGAGAGTGTTTAGTTTTACTAACTGCTAGGATTTGTTCTGATCTAATTTTGTTCCACATTCACTTAGATATATATTCTAAACATGAAAAATTTCCGTAAAGTGGAAAATCGTAAATTATCATAATCATAGAATTTATTAATCTTAGCCAAATGATGATATGATTTATTTGTGGTAATATATTAGTCCAGTTCTTTTTTTAACTCATCAGAAGTATTCCGCAAGTCCTCATTTGTCCAATTCTTCAGTTATCCCATTGCTTCAAATTTTGTCATATATACATCACTTAACATAGGAATGACTATTTCGTACTTTATGAATGCAAATAAGGCTACATCTGGTGAGTAGTGTGGTGATTTGGCATGTTGATCGAAATACTAAAACGAAACTCATGGACAATAACTGCTGATTGTATAGTCCCAAATTCTGAAAGTTTCACAATGTCTTGAGAATGTTTCTCAAGCTGTCGCATATGTATTGGACAGATTATGTATTTTATTGTTTCTTTATTCGTAAACATTGAATAACTCAATATGGGACATAAAAGCATATGATATAGTCTATACGGTATAGTGCTGTACCTTGCTTAGATAACCTCTCATTCGTGTAGAGGGAGTCGTACAGGTCCATTGAGAAGTACAAAAAATAATTAGATATAACAAAATATTTATCATCAATATTATGCAAACCAAAAAATAAAACAAGAAACCCGAACAGGCTAAATGTAATATCAATGGATATCGGCAATCATGGACATAAGTTTGCGTAGGATAACATCAGAATACTGAATAAAGGAAATACAAAGTAAATTTCAAACGTTCCGTAAATGCTGGTAAAGATTTGTTGCTTGAATATCGATTTTAGTAGAATTTCATTCATTGAGCTTAAGAACTTGTTCATGAAGCTGTCATTGTCCTTCGAACTGAAATCATTAGAAATGAAGCATACGAATTTCTTCACTTATGACTGGCAGATTGTCATAATGGCCTTGATCTTATTTCGTTATCGTTGACGTTTATCCTGTAGTTGTCTGTATATTTAATTTGATTGTCTCCTCCATTGATTTGGTTCCTGATTCTACGTTTATCTGTAGTTTTTTAATTAATTGATAAGTTGGATGAATTTCAACATGCTTTTGGATTATTGATTGACTTGGGTGCTAACATTGCAAAAAGTATCTTGCGTTTTTAATATTCTCTCTATCCAAAATCTCAGCATTTTTCCATTCGAACGTATCCGCAACTACCTACGTGGATTAATATTATTGGAGATAAATCATGGTGTTTGACAGCCGGCTGGTGTTCACGCGGATAAAGATGAATAGGCTGCCCACTTTGTTTGATGTTGTGTTTTTCTCAGCTATAACAGTATATTTTATGGGTATTATATGGCTTTTGCATATTTTGACAATTCATCCATCCGTTTGCATGAAATTGATTTATTTGGTTTATGATCAATCATTTGTTGATTATTCCATGGTATCTGTAATATTAGGACAAAATAGATTACTTATCAAAGGGAAGCCATTTGGATATATCTATCAGCTGATCAGATATTACTTTCGAACTGTATTAAGTCTATGTGAAACTAATTTGTAGTAATTATTAAACGTTCAGTATAGAGAGACATGTTTTGAATTCAGTTTCTTATACTTTCACTTAGAAGCTCTATGACGTATGAAGTTAACAAATGATGTATCAACATCTTTGTATGGAAATCATACTTTAAACCAAATTGAAAATCTCTAGATTTCTACTATGGGTCACTGAGTGTAAACAGACGAATAATTCAGAGATAAAACGAAGCACCATTCTACTTGCATGATAAATGTAATTACAAAATTGCTTAAAATCTTTAAACGTCTGAGTGATACAGCAAAATGAATAATATCACTTAAGGAATTAGTTTCTGTATTATTGAATAAAAAATTAATTAAAATATATGTGAAATAACTGAGGAAGCTTGCCGAAACTAGCCATCAAATTACTCGCTTAGGTATCAACAATTGAGAGTTCATTTATCAAACATCTTTCTGTAATACTTACTTCCTTACGCCTGTTAGAAAAGGGGAGGAACAATGGTCGCATACCAACACTCTACATCCAACCCTGTCCTGACCAATCTTTTCAAGCTCTTTCCAATTGCTATTCATCCTTTTCATATCTGCAATGTGTTCTTTGAACTTCCTCTTTTCCACTTTCCTTCAGGACTCCAAGTTAGGGCTTACCTCGTGGTGCAGTTTGGTGATTTCAACAATGTATGTCCTATCCATTTCTATCGTCTCTTCCTGATTTCCTCCTCAGCTGAAAGCTGGATTGCTCTCTCCCAAAGTAGGCTGTTGATGATGGTTTATAAACACTCGTACCTTCCCGATGATGGCTGTAGTAGTTCTCCAACTTTCAGCTCCATACAGTAGAACTGTCTTGATGTTCGTATTGGAGATTCTGACTTTGATATTGGTTTCTCCATCAAATGTGATTGTGTTAGTGTTCTCCGTGTTGCATTTGAGGATCTTGCTTTTTCCTTTGCGTATATTGAGGCCCACTGATGCAGAGAATGCTGCTACACTGTCCGCCTTTATCTGCATTTGTTCGTGTATATGCGATAGGAGGGCTAGATCATCTGCAAAGTTAAAATCGTCTAATTGGTTCTGAGCTGTCCATTGTATGCCGTATTTTTCCTCAGATGTTGAGGTCTTCATAATCCAGTCGACCACCAGAAGAATGAGGAAGGGGGAGAGTATATAGCCTTGTCTGACTCCGGTCCTTACGTGGAATGCATTTGTCAGCTGTCCTCCATGCACTACTTTGCACTGTAGTCCGTCGTATGAGTTCCGGATAATGTTGACAATCTTCTCAGGAACTCCGCAGTGTCGAAGAAGTTCTCATAATGTTCTCCTATCTACACTGTCAAACGCCTTTTCATAATCAATCAAGTTGATGTAAAGTGACGAGTTCCACTCAACTGATTGTTCGATGATGATCCGTAGTGTCGCGATTCGATCTGTGTACAATCGATCCTTACGGAATCCAGCTTATTGATCTCGAATTTGGGCGTCTACTGCATCTTTCATCCGGTTCAGCAACACTGCTGAAAAGTTTTCCTGGTACTGACAGTAGTGTGATACCTCTGTAGTTTTCACATTTGCTAAGATTTGCTTTCCCTGGTATCTTGATGTAGTGACTTTCTTTCCAGTCCTCCGGCACTTGTTTTTCCTACAAAAACTTCTTGAATAGAACTTGAAGCATGTTTGCAGTTACTTCTATGTCTGGTTTCAATGCTTCGGCTGGTATATTGTCAGGTTCTGCTGCTTTCCCACTCTTGAATTGTCTGTCGGCCATCCTGATTTCTTCGGTCATTGGTGATGTGATATCTATAGTAAAGTCTGTGTGCGTTGCTTCGATGTCCGGTAGATTCAATGAAGCTGGTCTGTTAAACAGTTTCTCGATATATTCTACCCATCTGTTCCTCTGTTGTTGAATCTCCGTGATTGTCTTTCCTTCTTTGTCCTTGACCGGTCTTTCTGATTGACTATATTTTTCTGCTGGTTTCTTCGTTGTATCATATTTCCTTCTCTTGCAGCTATTTCCGCCGTCGTTGCTAGTTCTTCCACGTATTTCTGCTTGTCGGCTTTAATGCTCTTCTTCAGTTTCTTGTATGCTTCTATGTACTCAGCTTGTGCTTGGACTTTCTCTGCTCTTGTTCGGCTGTTGTTATTAGCTGTCTTCTTGTTCTTCCTTTCTCCGATCTTGTTCAGTGTTTCTATAGATGCCCATTCCTTATGATGATACTTCTTGCGGCCCAGAACCTCCTAACACGCTGAAATTGATGATACTTTGATCTCTTTTCAGTTGTCCTCTATAGTAGTTTCTTCTTCCTTCAGGAGATCCTGTAAGGCTTGGAACCTGTTATTGAGAGTTTTCTTGAATTAGTTGAGTTCTACTGAACCTTTGTAATGATGTTTCTCAGTTGTTCAGTGTTTCTTTAGCTTCAGTTTCATCTTGGCCACAAACAGGTGGTAATATGAAGCTATGTCAGCTCCTCTCCTGGTTTTCCGTCTTTCTGTATCAACTATTGCAACATCAACATGTAACTATTTATTAATATCATGTATCTACGAAGACATTATCAATTAAAATACCAGTAACAAATGTATTTTTGACAAACAAATTAACTACCTTCAATGATTATTATTATTATTATTATTATTATTATTATTATTACTTAATGCATATGAAATTGTTAATTGAAAATTAAAATGACATTTACATAGAGGATTGTTCCTGCTCTCTCTCTCTCTCATTCTCCACATTTTACGCCTTGTTCCATTTCTAAATGATGCATAAAATTAACTTTGACACCTATTCAACATGATGATGTTATAGAGAAAATACTAAACTATACATTCAACCATTAAGATGACTTGAATTGCATTTTATGGTTTTTATTAATATCAAAACAATTTTTGTCTTTTTTTTCCTAGCGACATATAAATAGGTCAACTATTTAATTGCATCTAATTACATAAAAGTTTTCCCGTTACCATGGTAGCTATGAAAAAAACATCAATCTACCACTTGTTTTGCTTCTTTTTTTGCTAAATGTTACCACATTTGATTATCTACCTAAATACTAGAGAAATTCATATAAATAAACGATTAAATAGGTTGATATTGTTAAGCATGAAGTGAATTTGTTTATATTACTAGATGTACATTATTTGTATACTATGTGATTTTCGATGAAATACCCTTAATATAAAATTTGATTCTCCAATGAATTACTTCTTAATTTACATTTAAGTTGTAAATTTATACAAACAAAATGTTTTCTTCAATGAAATGATGCTTTATAGATGAACTAGTTACAGATGAGAATTCAACTTTTTGGGTTTTTAAATGAGAATAATGAGCAACAGAAGTATCTTTGTATATTGATGTAAACTTTTAAAATAATAACACAAAAAAATATTATTCGCAATCATAAAATAAAAATAGTGCTGAATTGTGTCTCTTGAGTTAATATATGATAGGCGAATCGATACTACTTCTAAACCATAATCCAAATCCTTAATTCTTAAATATATCTAGACGTGATGAAACTACATTTTATGGATGAAGCAACTACATGGTGTCACTTGCGTTTCTGAAGGAAATTTATTCGTTTATATAACTAGGAAGGATTTCTACATTATGGATAATGTAGATTCGTGATGAAGACCCGAACTCTAAATACCTAACATTAACTTGGAGGGTTTTAAAAATTTATTTGGGCCCTTTAAAATTTCAAGAATATAGATAATGTTTAGTCATTGATACTTACTTACTTACTTACGCTTGTTACTCCTAATGGAGCATAGGCCGTCGACCAGCATTCTCCAACCCACTCTATCCTGGGCTTTCCTTTCATGTTCTATACGAATGTTGTTCATCCTTCTCATGTTTGTCTCCATTTGCTTCTTTCATCTTCCCCTTCTTCTTTGGCCTTGAGGATTCTAAATGAGAACTTGCCTTGTGCCGATATTAAGTGATTTCTTCAATGTGTGTCCTATCCACTTCCAGCACTTCTTATTGATTTCTTCCTCCACTGGGATCTGGTTTGCTCTTTCCCGCAGTTGGTTGTTGCTAATAGTGTCCGGCCAACGGATTCGAAGTATTTTGCTTAGACAACTGTTAATAAACACCTGTATCTTCTGGATGACGGCTTTCGTAGTTCTCCAAATTTTCGTTAGTCATTAGTACGAGTTTATATTTAGTTGTTTCTTTGATTTACAGGTAGAATGACCTAAAGAACATATTCATGGACTTATTAATTGTGTAAAATCTCTTTAGGCTTAACGACATTATTGTTATCTTTTCCATAAACTATTCATTTATAACAGCTATTTTCTAACTGGCTGGAAACTATCTGAAAATTTGTCGCAGTTGTTTTCACCTTATCCCTGTTATAATCTCACAATGTTTTCCAGAGCTTACTGAAAGTGTTTATTTACCATCCATATCTAACCATAAGTATTTCCATTTATAGCAGTTCACCTACAATTGAGTTTTTTTTACATTGAATTTGGTTAAGTCCTTTTGTTAACTTATTTAACGGAAGAGTCATTCGTACAATAACAACTTATCTATATCGCTGTACCTTTATTGTTGTTGCACTTGTATGAATATGTATGCTTGAGCATTGCTTACTGCTTAATGCACATTTGAATCCTGTTCACAGACTCACTGACTCTTTCATTTGACTCACACGCTCACTCGCTTGCCTGTTAGCTTTTCGGCACTACTCTTCAATGCTTACTTAACGTACCTGTAAATTTGGTTGTCTGTGCATGGTGCAATAATAAACTTAATCGACGCTTTGTATTCGTCTTCTGATTAATAATCCGTTGGGGCGTTATCTAGTGCTGGTTATCAAGTCAGACTAAGGATTATATAGAATACTGACCACCACACGACCATTCGTGGTTTATCAAAGAATAAATTCCACTATACTTGTTCTTCGTTTCTTTAAGTGTTAGACAAGAAGAAAATGTTTAACCTCTGTGTAGTTTCTGTCTACGTTTTTCAATATTTTGTATCACAATAAGCTTCCTTTAAATGAGAAAACATACTATACAGTTAATGAATACAATTATTCAGTTAAAACAGATAAGAAATTTTGTTTAAATACATGAGGAGTTAGAACATAGGCTACCTACTGGTTTGAGAAAACTACTATTCGGAATCATATACCTTTGTTAAACCTTGAAGTAAATTTAAACTAATATCAAAGTTTCATAACTAAATCATAATGGTTGGCGGACGTAACAAACAACATGACAATAACAACGTTTACCAATCAGACTGTTAGCCGAGAAAAAGTACTAATATTGTAAGTTATTGCATGTCGGTATTTCCTGATACAGAATCATCTGTGCCAAAGTATCGATTATTAGTTAAAACAAATAGCTTATAACGTTATCCTTATCTTTACAATTTTATTAAAGATGTACTAATATCATGTATACAAAAGAATATGAAAGTTATACTGCTAATAAACAAAATTATCTACAACGATTTTAAGAATGGAGCGATTGAATAAACAGACGATCGAGTTAATACAGATAGTTTCTGTAAGAAGTCAATCAGATAAGTAGTCAAATGCCTATTTCACACTTTGGACTAACTATTGTCGCTGTTGATCGGTCTGTTTCGTTTTAGTGACATCCTAATAATTCTTATTATGAGACTATTCACTACAAGTTATTGCATTAGAACTGAAATTTAAACATAAATACTGGGGTACAGGTTCATTCAAACAACGAGTCCCAATTGGGAAGAAACGGGCATCCTAAATTTCACTTCTACCTGTGGTTTTTATTAGTCGAATATCACTTATTTAAAGACTAAATATGAAGTTGAAGACATGTGTTTTAATTTTATAATCACATAAGTATTCAATATAAATTAGATCTTCCAATTACCTTTGTTTCAAATGATTTGTAGCAATGTTTATATCTAGAATACCTTATATATAATTGCATTAGTTTTCAATAGGGAAAAAAATATTCTGCTGGACATTATGTGTACTTCCATCGGGAAAGTTTCCGCTATTATCCGGTGTCGTGAATAATCAGTTATCCGTACCATTACATTATCAACCATTATCTATCGATCAACATTGTTTATTTTTGTTAAAAATCTAAAACGTGTATCATTGTTATGAAATCTTAGAAATTTCGTCTCCATAACAGATAAGTGCCATAAAGTTTACAGGCTCATATGTAGCTATCTTACTGTATTTTCATAATCAATAAACTGAATATAAATCATACCACAAAATTATTTGAAAAATCCTCACTGAATATTTGAGTACTTTTAGATTCATTACTTTGTATCAGTAATATCATTTACTTGTATACCGTTACAAAAACGGATATTAATCAATAATACTGAGTTTTGAATGAATCACTTTCTATGTAACAGATGTCAGTATTAATCGATCGATTGTGTACCGACATAATCGCAACACTACGAATCATTGTGGAACAATCATTTGAATAGAATTCATCACTCTACATCAGTTTCATTGATTACAAGAAAACATTTGATAGCGTGGACAGGACAACACTAGGGAGGCTTCTTCGACACTATGGCGTTACTCAGAAGATAGCCAATATCATACAGAATTCGTATGATGGATTTTACTGCAAAATCGCGCATGAAGGACAGCTGATGGACTCGTTCGAAGTAAAGACAGGTGTCAGGCAAGGTTGCTTACACAAAGAGAGAAGCAAGATTCTCCGCTACAACACAGCGTGCACTAATCGAATCACGATTATCTGGGAAGCTTTGGAGGATGTGAAAACCTTTACATATCTAGGCAGCATCATTGATGAAAACGGTGGATCTGATGCAGATGTGAAGGCGCTGATCGACAAAGCAAGAGCAACTTTGTATTATCCATAATCAATTGTTTTAAAAATAGTGCATACTTTTCCTTTTTTTATTGCTAACTAGTTAGTTATTATATTCTTTGCTGTTTAACAATTTCTGATTTCAACTTGCTCTAAATGTCAGACAGTACTTCTTCCAAATAACCGACTGAGAAATCTTTTATTACGTTATGTTCAGTTGTTTGCAGTTTTCAAAAACATATATATTCAAATGATGAATTCTTAATGAAATGAAATGTACATTTTAATTATAGCTATAAGCCATGATTAAATATTGTCATATTATATATTAGTTACAATGTCAGATATAGGAGCATACATCAATCATTTTCATGCTACTTGATTTACAAATGATCGGGTGATTATGCCATCGATGATAGTCATCGATTTAATATTCTGTCTTATTAACAAAAGTGAATGAATTTACAGATCTTAAAGTAATTACACAAAGCTTTTTTGAACCACTATAGTTTCAACACATGGCAATTTATCTACATCTATTAACGAAAATGTTTTGGGTTGAACAAATATTGCGAATGTTACCGCCTTACCACTAGACTTGCAATAATGATGATAATGGATCGGTTGAAGTTAGACATTAAAACCGTTAGATGCTAGCTCAGTAGTCTGGAGGATAAGTGTTCTCGCACAAGACCGAAGGTGCTGTGTTCGAGTCTACTGTGGTGGGTTATGGATGGGCACTGCTCACCATTACTGTTATAACCCAGTAAAGATTAGGTTACAGGTAACTTCCGAAGACTGTTAATAGACTAATATTCTATAAATATTCTTATTGTATAATTATTCAACAATTACATTACGTATATTTATATTCCTCTTATTATAAGCTACACTACGTTAAGTTTCTTTCGACAAAAGCTACTATCGAAAAACTGAGACAAGTATTTAGCTGCTTTGTTGTCCAGATGTATTAGTATCTGATAATGGACCACAGTTCACCTCCGCTGAATTCTCGAAGTTCTGCGTCGCCAACGCCGTTAGACATATAAAGATACCCCCATACCATCCGCAGTCAAACGGTCTAGTCGAGAGGTTCGTAGATACATTTAAAAGAGCAATACTTAAAGCCGAGGGAGAAGGTGAAATAGACGAGATGATTCAAAGATTTCTATAAACATACCGAGCAACACCAAACCCAACAACAAATAATCAAGAAAGCCCAGCAGAAGCAATTTTTGGAAGAAAGATTAGAATACCTATAGAACAAATGAAACCGAAACCTAGAGCCAACCTCCAAAAGAACAAACGAATGGAACAGCAATTCAACAAGCGGCATGGTGCATTACCCAGAAGGTTTAAGGTGCGACAAGCGGTAATGACAAGAGATTTCACGGGAGTAAAGCCAACTTGGAAGTTTGGCATAATAATACGAAAAAAGGAAAAGTTATCTACGAAATAAAAGTTTGACAAAAGATATGGGTGAGACATGCAAACCAGATACATCCAATCAGACAAGAGCGAGAAACAGGAAATGCTATAAAGTCCAATACACCAATAGCTATATTAACTGAGTCGGATAGTGGAATTAAAAATGATCCGAGTAATAACAAGACGTATGCAACACTCCCAAGGAGGTCGCAGCGCATCAGACGAAAACCTAATCGAATAAAAATAAATCCTAAGGATCATTATTATCTCTCATGCTTCAAAAAAAGGAGGAGGTGTTATAACCCAGTGAAGATTAAGTTATAGGTAACTTCCGAAGACTGTTAATAGACTAATATTCTATAGATATTCTTATTGTATAATTATTCAACAATTATATTACGTATGTTTATATTCCTCTTATTATAAGCTTTATTTTAACCTATAATTTATATTTTAAAGATTCCCATTGTGAAAATTAGAACAACACATATAAGCGAACAATTGTTTTCAATTAGATCGTCATCAGGCTTTACTCTAATATACATGAATATTTATACGAATATTTTAAACCAATCAAGGCAATATGAGTCAATAATCACAATGAAATAGAATAAGTCACTACACATAGGTAAAAGTACGAGTTGATAGTAGAAAGACAGGTGAACTGATAATAGTGAGAATATTTTCACAGATTTAAATCATGAGTTAGTTGAAGCTAGACCACCATTGAAAACCTGGAACCACTGGACGGCCGTTTCGTCCTGGTATGGGACTCCTCAGCAGTGAGCATCCACGATCCCGCACCACGCGGGGCTCGAACCCAGGACCTACTGGCTTCGCGCGCGTGCACTTAACCATTAGACCACTGAGCTGGTATCCAACGGTGTTAATGTCTAACTTCAACCAATCCACGAAGTTGCGCCACCATATACCATTGTCTTCAGTGAGCTGATATCTCACAACAGACCTGGTTGTACTCGACAGGTGACGGCTTCCCACTAGAACTCCATGAGTATCTCTTGAAGTCAGTCACTAGTGATTTAAATCTGTGAAAATTTCTAAAATATCCACAAAACCCCTTCTGATAATAATCATCCGCTCACTAGTGACTGACTTCAAGAGATACTCATGGAGTTCTAGTGGGAAGCCGTCACCTGTCGAGTACAACCAGGTCTGTAGTGAGATATCAGCTCACTGAAGACAATGGTATATGGTGGCGCAACTTCGTGGATTGGTTGAAGTTAGACATTAACACCGTTGGATCGTGGATGCGCACTGCTGAGGAGTCCCATACTAGGAAGAAACGGCCGTCCAGTGCTTCCAGGTTTTCAATGGTGGTCTAGCTTCAACTAACTCATGATTTAAATCTGTGAAAATTTTTAAAATCTCCACAAACCCCTTCTGATAATAGTGAGAATAATAAAATATCATAACAAAACTCTTGTCAATAGTTAATCGTTGGAAATAGAAGGTCAAATAAACATGGGTAAATAGACTAGGAATAGTAATCACAAAACATTAAAATCATTACATAATAAGATGTGTGTAAATAATTAGATAGTGAAGAATACAAAGAGGCGGAAAATTACAAATAAATAATGGATGTGGAAATGAGGTTAACGATAACTCAAATAGAATAAAATAAATAATGATAATAATAAAATGTGAAAAAAAATTGTTAGTTAAGTTATAACCGACCATGGAAGGGATATGGGGGTCACGTATTTCTTCTGTACACATAAATTGGGGTTATATGTACGAATTCCAATGGCTTCAGTTATATGTAGGAGGCGAGAACGAACTCCGTTGGGAAATGATGGAGGTATACGATAGATAACACAAAATGATTTCGATTTATGTACAGCATGACCGTTATCAATGAGATGTGCCAAGATAGAACTGCGAATAGATTTTATCTGACCCTTTATGTAGATGTTCACTCAGCCGTTGGTTAAGTTGCCTGGTGGTACGCCCTATACAGCTATCTCCACAGGAGCAGCTGAATTTGTAAATGTACATGGAAGAGGCCAGAGAAAATCTATTCGCAGTTCTATATTGGCACATCTTATTGATAGCGGTCATGAAGTCGATAAATCGAAATAATTTCCAGTTATCTATCGTATACGTCCATCATTTCCCGACGGAGTCCGTTCCCGTCTCCTATATATAGCTGAAGCCATTGGAATTCGTACATATAACCCCAATTTATGTGTACAGAAGAAATACGTGACCCCCCTATCCCTTCCATGGCCAGTTATAACTTAACTAACAATTCTTTTTTTTTAAATTTTATTATTATCACTATTTATTTTATTCAATTTGTGTTATCGTTAACCTTATTTCCGCCTCTTTATATTCCTCACTATCTAATTATTTACACACATCTTATTACGTAATGATTATAATGTTTTGTGATTACTATTCCTAGTCTATTTACCCATGTTTATTTGACCTTCTATTTCCAACGATTAAGTATTGACAAGAGTTTTGTTATGGTATTTTATTATTCTCACTATTATCAGTTCACCTGTCTTCCAACTATCAACTTGTACTTTTACCTATGTGTAGTGACTTATTCATCTAGGATGTAGTTGGACGATCTGGACTTCGCAGATGATCTGGCCCTTTTATCCCAAACGCAACAACAAATGCAGGAGAAGACGAACAGTGTAGCAGCAGCCTCAGCAGCAGTAGGTCTCAATTTACACAAAGGGAGGAGCAAGGTTCTCCGATACTACACAGCATGCACCAATCCAGTCACAATTGACGGAGAAGATTTGGAAGATGTAAAAACCTTTACATATCTGGGCAGCATCATTGATGAACACGGTGGATCTGATGCAGATGTGAAGGCGCGGATCGGCAAAGCAAGAGCAGCATATTTACAACTGAGGAACATCTGGAACTCAAAGCAACTGTCAACCAACACCAAGGTCAGGATTTTCAATACAAATGTCAAGACAGTTCTATTGAATGGCGCAGAAATCTGGAGAACTACGAAAGCCATCATCCAGAAGATACAAGTGTTTACTAACAGTTGTCTACGCAAATACTTCAGATCCATTGGCCAGACACAATCAGCAACAATCTACTGTAGGAGAGAACAAAACAGATTCCAGCGGGGGGAGAAATCGGGAAGAAGCGCCGGAAGTGGATAGGACACACATTGAGGAATGCACCCAACTGCGTCACAAGACATGCCCTCACATGGAATCCAGAGGGCTAAATGAAAAGACAGAGATCAAAGAACACATTACGCCGAGAAATGGAAATAGACATGAAAAAGTTGAACAAGAATTGGATGGAATTAGAAAAGAAGGCCCAGGACAGAGTGGGTTAGAGAATGCTGGTCGGCGGCCTATGCTCCATTGAGAGAAACAGGCGTAAGTAAGTAAGTAAGTAAGTAAGTAAGTAAGTAAGTAAGTAAGTAAGTAAGTAAGTAAGTAAGTAAGTAAGTAAGTAAGTAAGTAAGTAAGTAAGTAAGTAAGTAAGTAAAAAAGTAAGTAAGTAAGTAAGTAAGTAAGTAAGTAAGTAAGTAAGTAAGTAAGTAAGTAAGTAAGTAAGTAAGTAAGTAAGTAAGTAAGTAAGTAAGTAAGTAAGTAAGTAAGTAAGTAAGTAAGTAAGTAAGTAAGTAAGTAAGTAAGTAAGTAAGTAAGTAAGTAAGTAAGTAAGTAAGTAAGTAAGTAAGTAAGTAAGTAAGTAAGTAAGTAAGTAAGTAAGTAAGTAAGTAAGTAAGTAAGTAAGTAAGTAAGTAAGTAAGTAAGTAAGTAAGTAAGTAAGTAAGTAAGTAAGTAAGTAAGTAAGTAAGTAAGTAAGTAAGTAAGTAAGTAAGTAAGTAAGTAAGTAAGTAAGTAAGTAAGTAAGTAAGTAAGTAAGTAAGTAAGTAAGTAAGTAAGTAAGTAAGTAAGTAAGTAAGTAAGTAAGTAAGTAAGTAAGTAAAGTAAGTGTCTTATTCTATTTCATTGTGATTATTGACTCATATTGCCTTGATTGGTTTAAAATTTTCGTATAAATATTCATGTATATTAGAGTATAGCCTGATGACGATCTAATTGAAAACAATTGTTCGCTTATATGTGTTGTTCTATAATTTATTATTATATGATTTACGGTTCTTAATCTATGTTCAGTCTATTAATTACTATCTCCCGCGTTCACAGCCACTTTTTGGCTTATTTGTGTACACATGTTATTTTCTAATTTATGGTATGTTGCGGTCTGTCTGGTTGATATATAAACCAAGTATGTCTGAAATAAACGATCTGCTCTGATTCGAAGCTGGTATTGTGTTCTGGACTCAAGTGGAAGGGCTCGGAGGACATAGGACCAATAAGGAAGCTAAACTGCCCACACCGGTTGAACGTCATTGGTCGGCCTAGTGTGAAGATTCGTATAAGTCGTATTCGGATTGGTAGATAATTCGTGTGATAGAAAAAGGCAGACATCCAAGGTTATATCAATTACCATACTAGGAAAAAAGGTCCTCCACTGCTTGCAGATTTTCAATACTGGTCTATCATTCATCCATTCATCATATTAATCTAAACTCAACAATCTCCATAATCCTATACTGATAATGATCATCATGTGCTTAATAGTGACCGGCTTCAAGAAGGATTTGCCAAAGTTATAGTGAGAAGTCCCAGCCAGTGTACTTAATTCGTGTCTGTTGTGAGGCAGTTACTGAGTGAAGACAAAAGCAGATGGTCTCGAAATACGGCGGATTATTGAAAGTTGAATATTAACACCGTCTGATGCCAGCTCAGTGGTCTGGAGTATTAAGCGTTCGCACGCGAGGCTGATAGATCCTCGGGTTGGAATCCTGAGTGCAGGATCGCGAATAAATACTGTTGAGGAGTCCCATAATAGGACGAAACTGCCGCCCACTGTTCTCAGGTTTTCCATGGTAGTTTGACTTTAATTGACTCATGAATTCAACTTTTAAATATCACTAATAGCTGATTCACTGTTTATTGTGTTTCTAATGCAATATTTAGAGCTTACCACAAGATATTTGAACATGTTCCCCCTACTTTTTCTACTTAAATTAGAAAATAGTTATAAATATAAAAAATAACTTTAATGAGGTTCACAAAATTGAATATTAGCCCGATAGTCTAATCTGGTCAATGGCGAGATCCGATGAATTAATTTTCGACCATGTGTTAAGTCATGAATGAGTACTGCTTATAAGTTAAGATAGTGTTTGTTTACTTAAACATATAGTTTCATATTAACTAAATATAAATTTTGTCAAATGGCTAATATCGTCAATTTAAACATGTTCGGATGGTCATCTAATACACCATCACATTTGACTTATTCTTGGATCATTTTCATTTTGACTACTTGTGTCATGATAGAGCTAAAGGAAGTAAAATATCGAAATTTATTTAATTTTTTTCTTCCTGAACTGTATTATCCAAATTGTCAAATTCTACAGTTTAAAACAAAAAAATCTTTTCTCCCCTTTGTTGATGTGACGTTGAAGATGATTATGACCCATACATTAAGTGAATAAAAATGAATGATTCTATTTCGTGCTTAAGTAGTATATTGCAAATTTGTTTACTTTTTTATTTTAAAAAACCTGAATCAAAAACTGTCAAATTATCTTATTCAGTATTTAGAAAAGAAAGAATATAGAAATAAATTCACTTGATGTTGTTTTTGCTTGTATCATCCGATTGTTATCAAATCAAATCCGACAAAACTCGTGTCATACTAGATTCCACTACTAGCCACTACCTATCTTTGCTTAAGACTATATCGAGGTTATCTGCACAGGATGTACATATGCTAATAAGAGACGGATCAATTGCAGTCCTAAACATCCATGGGAAGATACAAGTAAAACAACACCAAGTGGATTTAAACTTCACTTAATTGCACAAGCAGGCGGTTACCAAGACTTAGTGGATAATGTGATGGCGTTTAAAGCGAACATTACTGGGTTTCAGTCCTAGAGCAAATATCAACTCTGAGATGCAGGTACATCCAGATTACGAGTCCCAAATAGGAAGAAACGCGCGTCAAACAGGATTTTACTACTATTCACTATCCATCTTTGCTTAGGATACAGAAATAATTAATCATAACAGCAATAATGCTTACACAGTTTATGAATTTTAATTCTTTTTTAAATCATAATAAATAGATCCAGTTCATAACACATACCAT
The DNA here is from genome assembly GCA_944470205.2 of Schistosoma margrebowiei. Classification (NCBI taxonomy): domain Eukaryota; kingdom Metazoa; phylum Platyhelminthes; class Trematoda; order Strigeidida; family Schistosomatidae; genus Schistosoma; species Schistosoma margrebowiei. Next base: position 7,908,751 of record OX104028.1, read on the forward strand.
AAACTACAATTCCTTATATACAATAAGATTCTAAGTTACATTTTTGATTTGATATTAATTATTTAAAGGAGGAATACTCTTATGTTAAATGGTTATAAACTATAAGAATGAACATCTAGACTATTATTTAACAGGTTACTTATGTCGACATAAGTAGTATATAACACTAGTCTGGATTAGAATATCTGGCAGTAGAAGATCGAGGAGGGAAGAACGGGAACAGAAATTAATTGGTATAGAAATACAGGAACAATAAAGTTTGAGACAATTAATACACATTTTCCAAATGAAGTATTGGAATATGCTTTTCGTATTTGATCAAATAACTCTAAAATTGTGTGCTATATGTAGTTGATTGTCTTCACCTGCGTTATTCTTCACTGAGAAGCCTCTGGTAAAACATTTTATATATATGCCAGGAAACAGGTTTTTTTAAAGTTAACTGGAATACAGTTCCTAAGTATAGTTCCGATTCTAAGTCCGCTTGGAGCCCCTCTGGGGCTACTACCGGTTCGAAACCTGGGTAAAGGAAGAGGGTTGGGCATGGCGTTAGCTACCCCATCCCTTAGAAAACTAACTCGCTAAAAAGTAACTAACCAGAAAAACGAATTCAAGTCAATTCCAATTCTCTTTACATAAACGAATTAGTTCGTGTATAAAATCGTTGTCAACCTATAAATTTCGATACTATTTACTTAATTAATTTTATTGTTACTTTTAATTAGATACTGCCAAAAAAATAGATAATATCAATCTTTGACCATCTTCTTTTGCATTTTCGTAATCAACACTTAGCTGGTTACTTTATTATGAAGAAAATAAAGGAAAAACCTATGTAGACTGTTTTAGCGTTCTACTAAATATTCACTTTAATTTAACTAATTTCATTTTACAATTATTATTATTATTATTATTATTATTATTATTATTATTATTATTACGAAGAGCAAATATTTTATGTCAAATATTTCACTTTACTGTATGGGCCGGAAACTTGGAAAACTACGAAAGCCATCATCCACAAGATACAAGTATTTATTAAAAGTTGTCTACTCGAAATACTTCGAATCAATTGGCCAGACACTGTCAGCAACAGCCTACTGTGGGAGAGAATAAACCAGATCCCGGTGGAGGAGGACATCAGGAAGAAGCGTTGGAAGTGGACAAAACACACATTGAAGAAAGCAGGCAACTGCGTCACAAGGCAATCCCCCACATGGAATCCTCAAGGCCAGCGGAAAAGTGGAAGACCAAAGAACACATTATGTCGGGAAATAGAGATAGACATGATAAGAATGAACAGGAATGCCCAGAACAGAGTGGGTTGGAGAACGCTGGTGGGCGGTCTATGTTCCAGGAGTAAGTAAGTAAGTATGATGGAGGGAACAGAGAAGGAACACTAGGCTTCCACTTATCGTTATTTGGAACCCATCAACATAATTTATCTTGTAACTTGGGTTACTTAGACTGGTAGTCGATGATGTTTAATTAACACTATAATCTACACAAAAGTAACATTGACTAATATTTCTTGATGAATCAGTGTAATTTTGGTATTATATCACATAGATTTACAATGCTATAATTAATAAAGATGATGCAGCAATGTGGGATGATTCGCTCACCCACATACATTTTTGAATTCATAATGGAGTAAAAAAAGAGTTACTGTAAACTAGATTTGACGGTGAGACTATAATTTATAGATGACTTTTGAGAGATGCTAAAGTGATCTTGAGAGTGCTCAACTAATAACTAGAACTAAATGTGGGTTATAAGCCAGTGTGAGGAATTCGAAATACGATTTATAGTTGATAGTTAGGAATTAGATTTAAGGTTTCTATCACAAACTAACATCAGTTATAATTCCAAGACGCTACTTAGCCAAATGTATGAATAAATTTCCTTACAAAATCCCAGACCTGTTAATTTATTACCGATGTGTTCATTCATGAGTTTTAGTGTAGTCAATTTGACCTAAATTTTATGATTTCAATAGTTGAGATCATGAAAAACCTGGAAGCACTGGACGGCTGTTTCGCCCTATTGTGGGACTCCTCAGCAGTGCACATCCATGATCCCGCCTGGGGAGATTCGAATTCAGGACGTATTAGTCTCGCGCTGGAGTGCTCAACCAACCACTAAACCATTGAGCTGGCCGTCATTCAATGATGTTAATTTATAACTTTACTTAATCCACGAAGTCACTTACGGTAAAATGAGAAGAAACTGCTCTAAATACATCTGACTAGTTTTACAAAGAATGTAAATAAAATTCTTATTCTCTTTTTATAGAATTTTTAATATTTACAATTCTATTGATAAATAAGTGATTAAAGTCTCTACCAAGTTATAAATTGTCACGTAAAACAATTATTATGCTTATCACTAAGTAGGAAAAAAATCTTATGTGGGTCAGGAAAAAAAATAGTTCCTTATCCTTATTTATTCTAGAATTAAACAAACGAATTATTTAGAGTTTATACATTCAAAATTGTTCACTAAAAAGTTAATCTGAATTACTTATTGAATTCAGATGAAAAACAAGAGGAAATATTGGAGTACTAGACAATTGTGATGAAGTTTTGTTCTTTCAGCTAGATGGTTTAGTCGTAGAGTTTTCATTGCTCTTCTGAATGACCTCACGTTTGTGTTGATGATGTCGTTCAGAAGAACAATTCTTCTTCACTAGACAATTGTATTGAGTTTACTGTGATGGTGGTGATTAGAACTGTGATTTTCGATTTCATAATTTATATTCACTTATTTTGGATGAAGAAATATAGATTATAGTCATACTACATTAAATAAGTAAACCATAACTGGAAGAATAAACAATCAGTATCGCTCGAAGGCCCTGGGTTCGAATCCTGCGAGCTGGATCGTGGGTGCGCAATGCTGAGGAGTCTCAAAATAGAACGAACCGGCTATCCAGTGCTTCCAGGTTTCCAACGGTGGTCAAACATAAATCGGTTCATGATCTCAACCAAAAAATATCTAAATATTGTTGTACCTTATTTTTTAATAGATGAAACAAAAATGTTACATTAATGGTCTCCTTCAGCAATAGTTAAATGAATCAGAAACCTATTACTATTATTATTAGCTTTATTCGATATTATATGGAATTCTAAGAACAAAGTATTTCAACATGTTTCCGTTTCTTATTTCTTTATCGACCATGATGATAAATATTGAGTGATCGGAATTGATGTCTGAATAATGTCCATTCATTTCGATGCATATTTCAAGCCATCACGATGTCGCTGATTGTACTTTTTTTGTAACTTGTACAATGAAAGGTCGTAAAAGTTTCATAAACTCACCTGAATAGGTTATGCAATTAATTGACATAGTGATTTGTTAAAAGCAACAAAAAACAAAAAACTTGTTGAAATATCTAGATCGCAGAAACAGTTACCCCAAATATTCAAACAGATCCCTTGTTATTTATATTGTGGAGATATGCCTGATAAACCTATTTTGTAAATAGTTTTTAATACTATTTGTATTTATTTTGTCAACCTTTCACTGTATGTATATTTAACATTAAATGACTGTAACTGTTGTTTTAGTAAATGACCTTGAACACAATTTTCCGTTGTGCAACCACATAACGTGGCATACTCTTGCTGGCTAACAAATACACTACAACTCACACATTCCTCGTTCTATCTTCGTTTGTGATTGAGTTAACTGAAGTCTAAATCAAATACTATTTAAAGTTATAGACTGTACTTGGAATATATCACATCCTACGTTGGATTATATCACTGGAGAGTTCGTCAGGCAGATTGGAATTACCAAGCATTTATAATTGTGGTTTCTTAGTACCAGACCAGAGCCGAACACGCATCATTTTGATGAACTTAAGTAAAGCCCCAACTTTTTATTGTATTTGTAATAATTAACATATATATTAACATTTCTATTGATCTTTATTAACTTAGTCGATACGTTTTGCGTTTATATATCGTCTGGGCCACCACAATATCATGAGGGAAATAATAAGGATGCTTCAAAAAGTGAAATAACAGTGAACATTTATCAATACCTCACTTCATATTCACCATCACTTGTCAAGATAAAGTCAATCCACATAGTTCCCTTTATCATTTTGAAAAGAGCAAGAACAAAAGATTCTAGTAGAATAACATGATTCCATCTTATTTCGTTCAGTTCTCATCAGCTGCTTACAATCTGTGATATTTAAACATCATAATTACATAATGGGTTTAAACTACGTATATGAAAGTGTTTGTAAATATGTACCTTACATAAAAGAAACTTCTACAACATTGTCTGTGACAACGGTTCAAACGGTCAGAAACAATTGATTACATAATGAGTAAACATCAGTGTTTATGTCTTTTACATAATGTATATTCAGTCTGTTAAATTTATTTACAACCTTGCTATACTATACCACTATGTCTTCAATATAACTTCCAACCAAATCTCCCATGTAAGTAATTTGAAACCCAATATGTAATTATGATGTTTAAATATCACAGATTGTAAGCAGCTGACGAGAACCAAACGAAATAAAATGAATTCATGCTATTCTACTAGAATCTTTTGTCCTTACCCTCTCCATAATAAATCTATGAATTGACTTCATTTTCTTACTTAATAATAGAAGACGAAAGAAAAACAATGAAAAAATATCGGATATTAAAACCATAGAATACTTAAGAAACTGGAAAGTACAAAAAATAAACTTCATAGTTGAGTAAGCATTCGAACTAATACGTTAACAATGAAAATTATATATATATATATCGCTATTCTTATCACTAACTTATTGACACATGTTATTTGTTAACAAAGTATTTATTTGTTAATTCAATAATAAATAATGATTCAATGTTATTGATTATTTCCCAAGGGAATGGTTATTTTTCAAAAAGTAAATTGTTTGATAAAAACAAAAAATAAATAATGAACTATTTTATATTAAAGTACGATTGATTTTTCCCTACATTTTCTTTCGGTTATGTAGTTAGGTTACAACTCCGCCTGTAGCTCTTCTGGTTATTACCTGTCTCAAGCCCGAATAAATGAAGAGGGCTGGGCATAGCGTCAGCGACCTCATCCCTTAGAAAACTAATTCGCTAAAAAACGCTAACCAGAAAAAATAATTCAAACCATTTAAACTCTGCCCTGGGAGTCGGAAGTTCTTCATTTAGAAGAGGTATGACATGATGAAAGGCAAGTTCCTTCGGAATTCAAGAGGCCGATGGTTCTTCTAACAACCAAAGCAACCATTTTTATAGGTACATGTAACGTCCAGAAAATAGTTAGGTTACACTGCGAAATACAGAATAGCTTTAAACTTGATAGAAATGGATAGTTAATTTATTCTTGTTTACAAATTCTCGCTAGTTAAGGATGTGGAATATTAATTTCATATTCGGTTGTTCAAAAATCTTTTCCCTTTGGCTAACTTTGATGGTAGTGACTTTGATCCATTATGAAGTCAAGTGCACACCACTAAAGAAATGAAAACCAGTGTTCCATTAGGTTATTGATTTATGAATTAAATAAATAATTTTACGTGTAATGAAAGAGACCCATTGTATCATTGAAGAAAAAAAGTAACGAATTCAGCAAATAAATTTTTCATTATGACGCGTTCATTTACTAAAGCTGCTCAATCGTATTTATGGTTTATCTAGTCTGCTAAAAATAATAGTTTGTCGTAAAATAGAATGATGTTAAATAATAAAAAAATACTTGAAGCAGTATCTTGTTTGGAATTGTTTATGAAAATCAGGTTGTACAAAGTCTCTCTGTCGAAACTTATCTTCAAACATTATCCTTCTTGCCTTTCCATGGAACTACAGAGGTCATCTAGTAAATTTTAGGCAACTTCACTTCACCCCAAGCCTCCTTCAAAATCATGCATACAGTCAGAAGAGTTGACTTAAGGGAAATGTAAATGAAAAACTTATGCAAAGCAGAGACTACTCTAATCCACCAGTTCAAGCCTAACCTTTTCGTACTAAAAGTGTTCAGTCATTCATTTTACAGCGGTCTTAATCTTCCTTTCTATATTTCTTAATCAATCGCTTTATTTATTTCTGTTCCTTCCCAATGATCTTTTTATATATTAATTAACCATTTTCACAACATCAAACTATTGTTTTTTAATGGCTATCATATAGATAATTCACTTTGACAATTTACATTAACCGATTATCATACAAATTCTTTTCAATATTAGTTATTCGTAAACAATTCATGACAGGATACTACGTCAAGTTCATTCTAATTTACAATAAACTGTTATTATAGTTAACAAAACTAACTATAAATATGACTGTTAGGGGTTAAGCGTTCGTGTGCGAAACTGAAAGTCCTTTAATTCGTAGATGCCCACTGCTGAAGACTTTCATACTAGGATGAAATGGAATTCCCGTGCTTCTAGGTTTTTATTGGCAGTCTAACATTGGTCGACTTATCGTTTTAATAAAATTTAACAATATCTACAACTCCTTATAGACGAAAAATGGTATATTTGTAATATCCCAATGAGTAGAAAAATCAAATTTTCTGAAGTTGTGTGACTGTGTAAGCCACTTCCTTATAGACCAAATAACTAAAATTAATACAAGTTTAGACAGTACTAAGGAACAAAACAAGAGTATTTAGTAAAAGCAATCAAAAAGAGATCTGACGAAGTAAATATCATGTCACTCCGGTCAACGTTGTTCAGATGTGACATGCTTGTGTGTTTGTTAATGAGTGTGAAAATTTAACATTCATAATGTGAAATGGTAGACTTGGATTGGTATGATAATGGTGTGATGTGAATAGAATCAGACATGGTAGCTCGGATAGATGATCCAAATCGGATTGATAGTAATGGCTTTTCTTCTATTAAGTGGAGCAGGATTTAGCAATATATAGAAAAGTTTAGCTCTTCGCCTATCTTTGTAGTTGTGAAAGCTTTTTTGTATTATTTTGATATTTTTGGTATCGATGGTTTTTGAAGATGGCCTCCAATATTATTGATGATCAAATTTGGAGTATTTTAGGTTCTGCAGGATTATCAGATGGTTTATTTGTGTAGCTTTGATGTTCTTTAACGTGAGTTAAGATTTCACCAAATGAAACTCTAGCATAGAAGGCATCATAATCAACACACTCGAATTTGTAGACTCAGTCGCGTGTCATAAAGCTTTACTAACAAAGTCTTCTTTCAAACGTATCATTGAAGCATGATGCTCTCACTCAATGTCTGGTTCAGAATCAAATATCCGGAACTACTGACTCTATAGCTGTAACAGAGAAACTGAGTGAGAAGGTGGTTGTTTTATGTAAAGTTGAAGACAGTGTCCTGAATAGTTTACCTGAATCGGTCTGGATATCAATCAACGCACTGAATCATAGTCTAGTCCTCGGATGTATATGAAGAGCTCCCGATAGTTCAGATAATGTGAATAATGCTATTAACAATGCATTTATACATGCATTTGCTCTAAACTACATTGCTAAGGTTATTACAGATTTGAATTATCCTAGAATAAATTGGAATACCGATAGTTATCAGTCATGTAATGATGGGTTCTCAGCAACCATTAACCTGTACTGTTGGACACAGTGGGTTCATACTTCAACACTTTGTGGTAATATACTTGATCTAATATTTAGCTGATATATCATCCCATTATCTGTACAAGTACACGATGAATTTGAAAGCAGTGACCGCAAAAAAGTGGTTTGTACTCTCCCTCTCTATCCCTCTTATAACCAACTCATACTATAAGCATGCTGACTGGGACCTTTGGAGCTCACTGGTTAAATGATCGGACTGGAATACCTTCTTCTCATGTAACAGTCTCGTGGATACCATTGACACATTCTATCTAACCGCCGGCTCTTGTTTAGATTCCTACCCACCCCTTAAAACCTACAGGTTTCGTAAACCTAACAAATTACTTATACCAGCTAAATATCATAGTAAATTAAAACGCCTACAGAAACGTTATTTCGATTCAAACGATTTCACGGCAGTTGCACAAATAGCAATAATTTTTAACCGAATCAAAAAGAAACACAGATTAAAAGCAAACAATGAGGGGTCGTTAGCACTTAATACTTAATCAGAAGTACAAAACTTAATTTTCCTTTTCAATAAACGCGTTAAAGAAACTCAAAATGTTGATATAATATGCATCCTACACAATGGCATGTTTTTATATGACTTCAAAACTATAGCAGACTCACTGGTATTTTTGCGCATGATAAAGAATTCGTAAATGACACTTACAAAAGTTATGTATTTGACTAGTAACTCGATATAATCTATCTCCTTCACATGCCTAAAGATTAGTAAGGCTATAAACTCCCTCGAGTTTTCGAGTGGTCATGGAGTGGACGGGATTTCATCCTATCTCTACAAATACGGTGGTCCAGATATTCCACTACTTTTCCTAAAGCTGTTTACCCTCTCTCTGTAAACAGGTGCTTACTCTTACTGTTGGAAAATCTCGTATATCATACCACGTTTTAAATTTAGAGGTAAGATTGAAATGAACACTTATTGGCTCACAAATTATACTCCAGGGCTCTCTAGCATTATGGAAAAAATTGTTAGTGACGAACTCTCCAACTATTTACTCCCTGGAAAATTTATCAATGATTCTGAACATGGATTTCTTAAAGATGGGTTTTGTATGACATACCACTTTAACTTCATCAAATTAGTCTTTTCTCAACGTAACCAAGAATATTTATCTCTAGTGTTGTGTTTTAACATTTATAAAGCCTTCGACTTAATGAACCACCAGCTTCTTATGGACAAACTCGCATACTATGGGGTCCGAAATTGTTATAACGCTCGGTTTTCCACGTATACACGAACGGGACGTTAATTTGCCTTAGATGAATATCTAAATTAGATTCTCTCTTAGTGTCTATTCTACAAGTCTTCAACACAACTCAGATCAAGAACACTTGATTCGCCTGACTAGAACATAAATATATTTCCACACCAAAACTCGACACAATCCAACAGCAATAAAAAATCAACAATTATTAATAATACCGATAGGGGAATATATAACTCGCCTAACACCATCTACATGTCTGACTAAGCAAACAACCAATCATTATCATTCCCACCCACATACATCAGTAGACCCCTTCCGTATGCAGATGATCTTCAGGCAGCGTATTCATTTCTTCCTCATGAGCTCACCAATATGCAAAATTGCATCAGTATAGAGCTTACCAAAGTGGCTCAGTGGTGCGCGAAATATCAGGTGGAGATTACCACCACTTAATATAGGTGGATGTGCTTCAGTAATACATGTCTCAACTTGGATCTTACCATAAATGATAAGGTGCTATCTAATTTACAACCAGTAATAGACTTATCACTTAGGTACTCTTAAGATTTGCCCCTTAAAAGAATATGTCTCAAAATAAACCTCCGAATCCCAACGTCTTATGGGTTGCATAATTCTAGACTTCAATAACAACGAGTCACGTATTTTGATGTACAAATAACTTGTTCGATCACTCCTAGAATACTGCAGGGTTATCCTTTGTAGTATGCGCATAAAGAATAAATTAAGGTTGGAATCCGTACACGGGCGATTTAAAATTCGGATTCTTGGAACTGGTTGTACTTTGAATCGTAAGTCCAGATATAATAAACTAGAACTTGACCCTTTACGGAAGAGGATACTCAAACTAAACCTAATCTTTTTCTTTTTCTTCTGCTTTCTCAAAATACCTAATAAGCTATCCGTTATATCCAGTCAAGTTCTTCTATATATATATCATTATCACTATTATTTTATCCATTATACGAACCACAGGATTTTAAAGAGTGTTAGTTGTTTTGTAGCTTGCTTTAGTTCTATGTTGTTTCGAGACTCTTTGAATTTCTTCAATTGTATCATGGCAGTACGGTAGAACTACGGCATAAAACCATAGTATTTCACTTGAACTACTACACAACTTTAAATTCTCCCGTTTTATTACACTTTTAATAATGTTTATGGAAAAATTATTAAATTATCACATGTTAATTATTATCCCACTTTTATTCTTGTTTATCCTCTTCAGCTGTTAATGATCATAGTCACAATTTTTGTACTGAAATTATGTGCTAAATCGAAGTCAATATAACGATTAGAGTGTGTTGGTTTTCGGTAAACAGTTAGATTTATAGTCCACTTAAATCTTTTTTAATCAAGCAATCTAAAAATAACAGCTCATCTTGGTCATTTCCATGATTGAACGTAATGTAATAAGAGAAAGTATTGAGCAGTTAAGGAAAGTGTCATAGTAGAGTCTTTTTCATGGCGAAAAACTTTTCATCTATTTACTTGACTTCAACTCGTGGTTTAATTCCATTGGCGAAAATATTTGATTATATATGTGATATAAACAGGCTGGCTACAATCAGGTACACGGAGGATCTAATAGCTACTTCTTTTTGTTGGTTTGTATTATATCTCTTTGAAAGTCAATAAGGTTGAATCTAAGCATGGTTTAAGAGATTTCATGATAAGACTGATGCTTAAAAGACAAATGTTAGATAAGGTATGGTCATTCTATAGTAAACCGTTGATAAAGTTTAGGCATCTGTCGATAGGAATACTAGTGTATAGAGATACAACATCATAGCTTACCACTGTTTCATCTTTTTCCATTATTAATTCCGATATTTTTGACCTAAAGTCATAGGAATCATTAGTTACATTATGTTATCTGTGTTGAAATGGCTTTTATACGCTGCTCAGATATTTAGATAATGGATATGTAGGTGTGTTTGTGTAGTCCACTATAGGTCTTATTGGGCTGTCTGGTTTATAAATACGATTGTACAGTCGAAAGCTTTCTTTACTGAACTATATTTATCCTTCTTTAATTTTATATGTTTATATTTCCTCGATCAACAGTACTCCGTTATCTCAGTGAACTGAACAAGATGAAAATATCTATCGCTCTGTAATCAGTCAAAACAGATAATCCAAATCCAAGCAGATGATCAGTCACCGAAATTAAAGGCTCGATAGACAGTTTGTTCATATTTGTATGAGACGCCTCAGCTGTGAAAACTCAGTACTTCATCCGTGATTAATTTATAAATATTCAGGCCTTGTGACGAAAACTTAGTATTTAGACGACTTTATTGGTTTACTAATACTCATCAATATCGAACTTGAGGTAGGTGTTCCCGTATTTCTAGTGATAAGCTGTAAGCAATGACGTTCAGGTATGTCAGAGCTCAAATAGTCATTGTTATTAATAAATGATGACCATCTCACTTTAATATGAACCTACCGAAGTTGAAAATATCAACCTTTGGACTATGATTTTAATTCCGAATTTAATTTCACATAATATTCAGTTTCCAAACTGTTGAAGAGTTTAGAACTGTTTTAGAAAGACTGTTTAGACTGTCTGAATTGGTATTGATCTCACGAAGAACATTTACAGGACACTACTGAACTTATTTATCATACAAACAATATTTCTCTTACTGAATCAGATTTATAAATAAAAACAAATCACAAACATTCAGTAAAATTTTATTAAATCCCAAATTATCCCATTAAAATTTGTACTTCAAAAGAACATTTTCATAATATTTTCATTTATTTGTAGTGTCATTGTCAACACCATAATCACGAATGGATAATCCATAATATGTATCCATTTTACTTAGTTGTTTAATACATTATGTTACTCAATTGATATTATACGTACCAGGACCTGGGACAAACTGAAATTTGTTTATAAATACATCATAATGAAACAATAAGTTAACTAATTTTTATTACATAGGGTTTTGTGGATATTATAATAATTTCAATAGTTGAAACCATGAGTCAATTGAAGGTAGACTAACATGAAAAACGTGAAAGCACTGGACGGCTGTTTCGTCCGATTATGGAACACCTCAATAATGCGCATCTACGATCCCGCCTAACGAGATTCCAATCAAGAACCTATTAGTCTCGCGCGCGACCGCCTAATCAATAGACCACTGAGCTGACCTGCATCAATGGTGTTAATTTCTAACTTCAACTAATCCACGAAATTGAGTGACACATCCACCATTGTATTTAGTGAGTTACTATCTCACAACAGACCAGGTTGAACTCCACTAGTCATTGCTTCCCACTAGAACTCCAAGAAATGCCTCTTTTGATGTCAGTCACTAGTGAGCATATGTTGATCAATATCAGAATGGTGGATGGTGGTCTAGCTTCAATTGACTCATGATCTCAACCATTAAAATAACTAAGTTTTGCAAAACATTAGAATAATCGTCGGATCCTTATCTGAAAAATTGTTAGTTATTATTCAAAATAATAGTCGGTTACTTTCTTGACAATGTCAACATAATGATAGGATTTGTCGACAACAAAATGTATCCATTGATTTCGTACATTGAGTACAAATAGAAGATGAAATCATAATAAAGTACACACTTATGTGAGAAGTGGATAAAACTACTGATAGGTTTCAGTGAAATAATAGAGCTAGTAAGATATCCTCAGTCGATACAACTAATAAGGAATTAGAGCTCATACATAATATGTTGATTGAAATGGATTATCTACAGAGTTTTCTGAAGAAACACCTGCGTGTAACAAATAGGTAAATAGCGACATCAACGTCTAGTAAGAATCTTCTCTCCTTAAAGCTGCAATTCAATGGTGATGCAGCTGATGCTGTACTACGTGATAGACTGACTAGAGCAGTGAAGAGAACGTTTAATGCAGTCAACCTCTGTCTATCGTATTCGACCTGATCTATAGTGATTCCCCAACTGAAGGATAAGTTACCTGGTTATGTCACTTCTGTGTGTATCTACAAATTCAGCTGCTCCTGTGGAGAAAGCTATATTATGGCGCACTACCAGGTAACTGAACCAAAGAGTTAGTGAACACCTCCCTTCGTGGTTAGGAATAGCTACTGTCGAAATCTTCATACGTTGAAATTCAATCGTAAAGTATGTTGACAGTTACAACAAAAAAACGCGCTTAACCTCAGAGATTCATGACAATAATGGCCACTGCCATACATTTAAGATCAGTGTTTTTAGCTATTCAATGAATGAGTACTCCAGTGCTTGTTTGTGCAATCAAAAATTTGCATTTCATTTCGCAACTTCATTTTCATCAAGGTACTAAATCCTTGAAATCTTTAAAAATACCCAACTCCACATCCACCGGACTACAGAATCACAATCGGTCTCAAAGCGTTCAATGTTTATGATACTAAGCAGTATTTATTTTGTTCATCGTTCCAGGTGGTTGTGAACAGCTAGTTCCTTTAATTTATTTGCTTCCAGCTTAGTATTCGAATGATATTCTTGTATGCACAATAAAAGATATAGATATAAACCACTGATTCAAAAATACTTTAATTCTTCTGACATCGATATTTATTTATATCATGAATGAAACAACGAATACCTACCGATTTTGAACGTTTAAATCTGGGTACCTGTGATACAAATGGAGAGATTATTCCAAATGTTTCATTAAATGACAAATTGTAAGCACCTGGTGGAGGCACATTATCCTTAAGAATAAAATAATACAAATAATACATTTTGTTTTAGCTAATCAAACTGGAATGAGTGTTTAACTATCCTTTTAAGGTGAAAAAAGCCCATTTTAAGTAGTTGAATAAGGTTAAATAAAGCTATTTGATCTTAGAATTAGAAAGTATTGAGTGAGAAAATTTCATCTGTCAAGTGTGCTTTATGAGCACCAAAAGAACTACGCGACATCATTACGCTAATTTTCACCACCTAGATAGAAATAGTTGATCATTATCAATAGAGTAAATATATATAATATTGGCCAGATACCATCAGCAACAGCCTTCTCTGGGAGACAAAAAACCAGCTCCCGGTTGAAGAGGAAATTAAAAAAAGACGATGGAAATGGATAGGACATACATTGCAGAAATCACTAAACTGCATCACGAGGCAAGCCCTAACTTGGAGTCCTGAAGGGAAGCGGAAAAGTGGAAGGCCAAAGAACATATTGCATTGGGAAATAGAAGCAGATATGAAAAGGATGAATAGCAACGGGAAAGAGCTGGAAAGGATTGCCCAGGACAGGGTTGAGGGGAAAGTGTTGGTAAGCGACCTATGCTCCTCCACGAGGAGTAACAGGCGTAAGTAATTAGGTGATTGAATATATCTATAATTCAGGATGTTGAAGATTCATTAGAACTCAGAAATCCCATCAGTTTTGAACACAGTGACATGTTGAAGATAGTTTGGACTGTGCAGTTGACCAATATCGACTTTAATCTTTAAATAAGCATTTGATCTTCTTTGTAGTTCATTTGTCAAACTAAGAGTTGAGTCCTAAAAGAACTTTTCAAAACTTTGATGTGAATTTTTCAAGCGAAATGAATTTTATTTATTACGTAACTCCATAGTCCACATTAGAGTCCTAAGTTAAATCTGAAAAACATAATTTTGCATGAAGTCCACTGTAAAAATGAATTAATTACAGCTATAAAATTGCTCAAAACTGAAGAACACTAGGATATTTTATCGTAGTTTAACTCTTTCTCTCCATATATATATATATATATATATATATATATATATATATATATAAATCAGTGAATAGGAAGAAATGAAGAGGAAGGTCGATTATGAATACAGTGGTCTTGAGTGCTGTTAGAGGTATGAGGGAGCTTACCACTTCTGGAGGCACCTGAAAAGGAAATTGGATTAGAGGTGGTTTTAGTGACTTGGGAGAGTGACCGCAGTGCCCAAGGGACAACTGCTTGAGGTCGGTCACACACGACCTTTTTATGAGTAATTTTCGTGTTAGCTCCGCACTTTTTGAGATTTTACCGCCGGAGATGGATAAGGATGGGATAAGACAAAGTGTGTATTTTTAGGGTCGACCTTTTCTAACCTAATCCTTCCTTGTGAGAATTCAGCATCGCTGTTATGCTGGTTGTCTCAAGGAAACATCTTACTACTCTCATACCTCTGTACAGTCAGAAGTACGACTTCGCCTTCGGACCTTGGGTTTGTTGCTTTTAGTCTTACCGCTCTTCAAACGACCTGTCTGGTATAGTAAGACTTTGATGAACGGTAGTTCGAGCCAGTATAGCCCGGTTTCTTCATCACGATAGGCATGCTTGATTACCAGTTCAAAGTGGCAACAATGTTAGGTATGATCCTAATTTCGTTCAGATTTCGATCTATATCATAAATGTTATAAGATTTCAACATTTCAATTTCAATCCAATCTGATGTCACGAGAACATACCATTGTAATGACTGTAGAACGAGGACGTTATTCTATTTAATATTAAATATTCATTTATATATATCATATTACAAGTGAATTAACATAGAAATCACTTGAAATCAGCTACAACTATGACAAAAGGTGTGTTATTGTAATGTCAAAGTAACATTTAAAACTTACACCTGTTTAGGTGTTGGCCCATAGTAATAAATTGATAAATCAAACATCTTGTTGTTGCGTTTTAAAAAAATATAAATATAAATTAAATTAAATAATGTTCATTGCATGTACAATCATAAGAATCCATTATGATTATGATGTATGATTTATTCAATTAGTTTTACTCACATTACATGATATTATCTCATTTAAACTATTGTTAAATGGGTTATATCTTGTGGCTTTGTTTCTTATGTATTATACAATGTAATGATATTGTCAATTAGAGAACAGTGCCTTATCGACCAGATCAGTGAAACAAAACCCGTGCGAACAGTCTAGAGTCCTTATCTATCGTTCTTGCTGCCTAACCTTGCCTACCTATTGAGTCAAGAACACTATTCTCAGCCACTGTGATATGAATGGTTTATTTCAAACACACTGGATTTATATACAAACCATAAAATAGAAAATAACAGCCAAAAGTGGCTGTGGATGTGAGAGACTGCAATTAATAGACTGGACCGAATTCTAGAACGGTAAATTGTATTATACTTGTCTAGAGGTCGAGATAAAGCTTTAAATAGAAGGAACATGAATATGAATAGCTTAGCTACTTAATAATAATACAGTAAACATGCATGTATCCTATTGGTCCATAAACAGTTCTCAAGAGTTACTATTCATACTAGTGAAATTCAGATGATTGTTGGATAATATCTAGTTTCCAAGACTGATATATCATCCTAGCAATATTGTTTTCTTATCATTAACTTTGAGATAAATCTAAGTAACAAATTTATGAGATATTCATTAATCTGTGTTACTCTTTATCACAATTCATTATACTAAACATTATATAACTGAAGATGATCTCTACCCACCAGTCAGGTAACCTATACTGTTTACGAAACACGTGTTCTTCTCAGACTCATACCACTGTGCGCATTGTACTTATCATCAATGTTTGCAATTTAACATTTTATAAAAATATAAATCAGAATTTTCTGATCAATTTACAGGTATGAAAACTTACCATACTCTTAAAGTGTTTTAGATTAAAGAATAAAAATTAATTGAAACAATTTAAGTTTATGCTACATTTTTAATTTGAAAGTAAAGTTGTTTCAAATAGATGACTTATAGCCAACAGTGGGTGTAGTGGCTGTGCTTCGATAACTAATCACCGTCGAACCGTTATCATACAATCTTCAACGGTGTTTGAAATCAGAAGGCAAAAAGAAGCAGCTACTACAGTTTATTTAGCAGATAATTCGGTCCGGACAGCAGAGAGGCAAAATGGATGAGCAAGCGAACTACGATTGTTGTAGTAGCAGTAGTAGTAGGAGTAGGAGTAGTGGTATTGTATATATATATATATATATATATATATATATATATATATATATATATATATATATATAGGAAAATGGATGAGTCATCGAATAGATTAAGCAGCTAATAATGAAGCTAGCAGAATGAATACATGCGTAGGCGTTAAACAATGTTGAAGCATACGTATTTCATACAAGCACAATAATAATAAAAATACAACAAGTTATTATATCATGGATGAATTTGTCCATTAAATAGGTTAACAAAAGACATTGACTGAGCTAAACTCAATTGCACGTGAGTCGCTATATGGGATCCAGGACGTTTATTAGGTGGATTTACCTGAATTTCAATGTTGATGTTCACTCTGGGACTCGAACCCAGTACTTTTCGCTTTTAACATCAAGGCGTTATTCATTAAGCTACTAAGTTTAGGTAGCCCGTAACATCTGCAACGGGTATCATCTATATAGCAATCAGTATTAGTGAGGATTTTTGAACATTCTGTTGTCGATAGTCGACTGAATTTCTTATCCATCCTGAATCACAATACTGATCATAATTTATGTTGTCTATAATAGCTTTGAAGTTTTATCTATTATTTATTTCAAAAGTACAACTATCTCTTTTTATCTTAAAACTTAATTACGACAACAAACACCTGATTATAGGTACTAGTAATCTACATGACCATGAAATAATTAATGGGAAGTGGAAAGAAGTCATGCAGATAAGTTGACACATAAGTAATCCATATCTGAATTGTTCAGGGCACTAAGTCACATCAACACGTAAGACACGTACTATGTGCTAATTCGAAGTATCAACTATATTACAATTTTATTGACAGAATTAAATCCCCATTAATGACTAGACAAATATGATATCGATTACCACTCAGTTATCAATCGGTGTACATATGAGTGTGATAATATTCACAATTATATAATATACCCTTTTGGACGAGAATAATTCTATGTCGGTTTTCGGAAGAACCAGATACTATTCAGGCCTTAGCATTACAATCCGAATAACACAATTCAGTCCTGTGATGCAACCATATAGGTACCCAGCAACCTAGTAGATCATTAGATATACGGGTTTCAGATACCAGAAAAATCTCTTTCCTCCAGAAATTTAAAATGCCTTGCTGACAAGGGCCAACCATTTTGATATTGAAGTGCTATACTTTTGAAAAGATGCTAATAGTGCATTTGTATTCAATCCATCATTTCTTGATGAATTTAATCATAACTCATACATGATATCCAGTTATTCTGAGAAAAAAATGTAACTTCACACCAGGAAAAGTTTTTGTTAGTGTTTTTTATGACTTACTTGCTTTTGACTTGAAACAGATCTGGGGTATTTTGATTTAAATACACTGTGATATGAAGGCAATTGTGTGTTTTTAATCTGCTCTTCACCATAAGGGTTATACTGGCCGGGAGCTAAACACAAATTCTGAAATTGGGAAAAGAAATATCATTTGAAATAACCATCATAAATATTCCTTGATTTGAATTAATAAAAACTGATTGAGATTACATGTTTAAATCATTGGATAATGGCTTCTTTGTCTAGAGTTCAAGTGAAGAACTTGAGAGTTTTCTGTACGATCCAGTATGGTCGTGGGTGTTTACTACTGCTAGGTCGAAGTACCTGTCTAGTACTCCTTGGTTTCCAAAGACTATTAAATTAAGGTCAGTTTATTGTAATGATTGTGGAAATATCTAAACTAGTTGAGGTTTTGTAATTAGGTTTTCGTCTCACTGTGGATTTTATGGTAATTTCAGTAGTTGAATTTATGAGTCAAGTCCTCAGATCTTTAGGGATGTTAGTCCAGTTTTACCGGTCAAGTTGACTGAAATCTTAGCTAGAACCTGAGAACTGCATGAAATCTCATCTGACTGGTCTCGATCGCTGATCATCTCAGTTTATAAGAAGGGACAAAAATCCTCTTGTGACAATCACAGAGGAATCTGTTTAACTAAGATGTCTAAAATATTAGCCTCGTTAATACTTCGACGTTTAATTAGAGCTCGTTAGGAGCAAACCCAAGAAAACCAGGCTGGTTTCAAACGTAAACGAGTATGTATAGACCGAGTATTCACCCTTCACCAGGTTCTGAAACATAGACATACCGTTCGATGTCCGATTATAGTTATATTTCTTGACCTTAATACGGAGTTCAACTACGAGGATCATGAGGTTCTGTGGCGGTGTCTATCATTGAAAGATATCCCAAAGAAGTACATTAACATTATACAGGCTCTCTTCTCGAACATTTCTAGTTGAGTCAGAGCTTGTGGAAAACTATCCGGGTCATCTGCTTCTTCCATTTTTATCCAACTCGTCGTTGACATGTTATTAAAAGTAACACTTCGATTGCTTACCTTTTCAGGAGTTTTCCTATCGGGAGATTCACTTGTTGACTTGGAGTACCTCGATAATATAGTTCTGTTTGATGCTGATACAATGCAGTCTTCTGACCACATTAAATAACGACACAAGCATGTTTCGGACGTGATTCTAACCCTCCAAATTCAAAATGTTGCTTCAGGATTGACCTGAGTTTGTCATAGGGAGTGAAGTAGTTGGACGTATCGACCACCTCACTTATCTTGAGAGTCTCATCCGCACTGATGGTCTGATTTTTGAAGAAATCTCAGCAGGAATTCAGAAGGTCTTATTGGCATTTGCCAACTTGCTGTATGGGGAAGGTATCGTGCTTCCAGTTTGTAATTGCTTGATGAGTACATTCGCCAAGTGATCATAATTTTTTTATGCTTTGACAGTCCTAATTTTCCGAGAGTTTATTACTATGTAAATTAATTCTTACTCTACGTTGCATTATCGTATGCCAGTCATATATGTACCGCTAAAATTACAATGTTTATTAAACGTAATAAAATATTCAACGTCAAATGACTAATCAACAAAATATTTGGAGGTTATAGATTTTGGATGACGCGACATAAATCGTTTATAATGGTTTAGGCGTATTTTCACGTAATCGTCTCTTATATCCTAAGTTTCTAAATTCTTCATAATTGTTTTTAGATTTCACTAATTTATATTTTCTTGAATCATATCTTAGATACTTAATCTTTTCTATTACTACCAGAAGTGCAACCAACTCTACTACTTCGGGAATAGCCAGAATGATGTCATCTCGTTGTGCTAATGTGGTATGACGAATTGGACCGATGTACTAACGTATCGGGTTTATGCTGCAACTGACTGACGTTCCACGATTACTTCAAATACTTGTCAGTACACTTTTATGTTACCTCCTATCCTTGTGTTCAAAGACAGACGGGATGACTGGATGAAGTGATTGATTTCTGGAGCGAGCTATGTAAGTAGGTGCAGACTACCTAGTTGGGGTTTGCGTGATTATCGACCTTGAATGAGGTGGCTCAAAAACATTCGCAACATTTTTTATAATATTAAATTTAACTTTTTAGCTGTTACAACTTCACAGAGTATAATTGTCTGTCAATGGTGTAATAGTTAACGATCATTAAATTGAAGTCCTACAGTGCATATTTCATATACTCAGTTAATTTACAATATATGAATTTATTGAGCTTGATAAAGAGGACAAATAACGATCAGTGTTAATTCAATCGATTCATCTCAACATAACTCAACAGTATGACGAAAATGATTATTCAGTAATGTAATTCGATGATAACTGTTTGATTTATAGTTTTTTTAAATAATAGGTGAATAAAGATTTGAGAATTAAGGGTTGTCAAACAATTTCTCCATGGTAGCGATTATTAGTCCCCTGAAAATTGGTGAAACAACTTAGTGAAGAGTTCAATCTAGCTTAAAGTATAGACAGAGTGCCTTCTACCACCATTTAAGCAATATCAAGTAATGTCCACATTAATTCTGATCGAATTTGGCTCGAGACCAAGTAGAATATTTGATTGCTATTAATGAAAAGAAAACACGTTTCCAATTATTTTTTACAAATTATTCTCAACCCAACAGCTTGCATCGTTCAGAATGAATCATACATTATTCATAAGAAATTAAAGAAACAAAATGAAACTTTTCACTGTACAAATGTACGAAGTTTGGAGAGATTCTATAAGCCTCTATCGTGGTAATCCGCACAGGATGCACATTTGTCAGCAAGAGACTGATCAACTGCAGTCTTAAGTAACAGTAGGAAGATACAAGTAAAACAACACCAGGGGAATTTCACTGTTATAATGACAGCAGTTAATCATAAATACAGGTCAAAATTAGATATCAAGATAAATAATAACGTTTGAAATAATCATATTTTTAAAATGCAAGATATAAATTTAGAATTGTCAGTGTAACAACTAGCATTTATAAATTCTCCGTAAAGTTCTGAGATTTGATCCCTAGTAGAGATTTTTATCGGTATTGAAAAGTTCCATTATATGACGATTTGACTTTCTAACACATCCTGGCTTGCATCGATTGTCTAGTTAAACTTAATCTGTGATATATGTCGCACAAACATTGAGGAAAGTACCGAAGTGTGTCACAATGCAAGCTCTCATTTGGAATCCTCCAGGCCAAAAAAAAGAGGTAGATCAAAGAACACATTACATCGAGAAATGGAGACAGAAATGAGAAGAATGAACAACAATTGGATAGAAATAGAAAGGAAAGCCCAGAACTGAGCGGGTTGGAGAATGCTGGTCAGCTGTCTATACTCTATTAGGAGTGACAGGCGTAAGTCAAGTAAGTGATATATATATATATATATATATATATATATATATATATATATATATATATAAATTAAACAGCTTGCATATATTTCCTATAATAAACAGTTACTTTATTAAACCAGAATGACTTTCACAAAAATATCATTTTTACTTATTTATTTTATTAAAAGGATATCAACCATAAGATAATCCAAAAATCAGAAATGACTACAATCATGTTTCATCATGGTAATGAGCAAGTCTATCTTAGATGAGGCTAATTTTTTCATACTTGTGGGGGATTTTTTCCCCAAAAAATGATAGAAATTCAGAGATTTTTTTCTGAGGTTTCATGTTCATGTTCATTAATCACTAATTTTGATCAATATCAAAACATTCTCTTACGATATAGATGTCTCAACAGAAATAAATAATGTAAATAAATAAAAATGCAAGTTCAAGGTTGAAAAATTGTTTATGAATCACTGAAGTGCAAATAAAATGAAACTCATCAATTAAATAATTGTATTGCTAAAAATAACTCACATTAAATTCCAGTCAAAATAACGATGCATGTGAAATAAACAGACTGGATAAAGAAAAGGGTCCAATTACTTGTTGGGTAGTCTCTAGTTGAATACCATCCTTTCAGTTCAGGCTATTATTGTTCGCCCATATATACATCACTTCTGCTGTCAATCTTTCCTTATGAATGTCTAAAACCTTTCTGAAGTATTTTTGTCCCTTCAAAATTAACCTTGTGTCCTGTTTCTAACGCATGTAACACTATCGCAAATTTATTCTCAAGTTTCATTAAGTCAACTGAGGATTTGAGAACATTTTTCAAACATTGTTTGTGTTCCTTCAATCTTACATTCACATAATGAACTTTTTCACATGATTCTCATGTAACTGATTCATGTTATCCTATTTACTAAAATCAACATCCAAATATAAATTGAATTAGCACAGTATAGATTTGATTTGATTGTTAAAACGCTATATCATCATTCTTTGATAACTTTGACTTTGATTGTTGTCTCCTGAAGAGGTACAAGCAAGCTAGTTGGACGAAACGTTGGAATTACTTTTTTTTAATTAAAAATTTCAATCACTGAGATTATTTCAAATATACGATTTTCACATTAAAAGAGATATAAATTATATTCTATACTACTCACAATTGAAATAAGTAGTATATCAATTATCTATTTATTATTTTATAAATCAACTTACCTTATCTTGTAAACCAAATAATAAATCATTAAACTTTCTCGGTATATTTTTAAATGAATATGTTCTATGACATTGATTTAATCTATAAAATGAACAACAACCAAATAGATAAACAAGTTGGATAAACAAACGAAAAGTGAATTGGTATTGTGAGATTACATCAATAAGTAATAATAATAGTGATATATTTGATTAACCAATATAAAGTAGATCAACATATGTATATCGGATCTTATTCATTTGGGTTATACATAGTTTTAGTTTCCATTTCACTTATATGATAAATAGGTTTATTTTATATAAAGTAAATAATAGATTTAAATATTGTTGAAATGTCAAAAGGATATTCAAGGCATAATTTTATCTGTCATAATATTTTGCTTAGTATCTTTTCAATTAATTTCTATAGTGGTCATTTGTTGTTTGAAAATCAAGATTATGTTTTGAAATGAATGTATTGGCAGAGATATTGTTCCAATATATCATATTTACTTCTTTACTTATGCCTGTTACTTCCAAAAGAGCATAGACAGTTGAACAGCATTCTCCAACCCACTCTGACCTGGGTCTTCCTTTCATGTTCTACACAATCCACTTCCACTGCTTCTTCCTGATTTCTTCCTCCACTGGGATCTGTTTTGTTCTCTTCCACAGTAAGTTGTTACTGATATTATCTGACCAACGGATCCTAAGTATTTTGCGTAGACAACTGTTAATTAACACTTGCATTTATTTAGATGATGGCTTTCGTAATTCTCCAAGTTTCCGCCCTGAACATAATTGACTGAAAAACTTGATATTCTCAATATTTACTGATTATCATCGGAGCAAACCTGTAATCTTGACAAAAATAATGTTCTGTTATGGGATTCGAACCAGTATAAACCCCAGTTCCCTCACGATCAAGTTATTAGCATGGTGGTTAGCCTATTGTTTAGCACTTTTTTACTCGCTGACGTCAGGCATATTTACTTCTGAATAGCTCAAGAAATTATAATGATATAGCTGTCCGCTATCGTATGTATGATTTTCATTAAGTTTACCTGGTTAGTAAGTCTCATTATGATTTTGAAGGGTGAATAAAACCTTCATTTGGGATCAATTTTTAATTTGTACATTAGGTTGTGTAAATTTCGGTTTCCCTATTGCAAGTGACAATTTTCCGCCGTTATATCATAAATAATATTGGGGGAAATTTTTTTATTCCTTTAATTGTTTTGTTTTTCGTTTCCCAGTTAAGTAATAAGTTTATTCCAATGATTCACAGATAGTTTATGTGACACTTAATTCATATCCTAAACCAGTGTTTTCTTCATTTGACTAATTACACTAAAATCAAGGGATTAGTTAGTACTTGCTTTAAGGTCACACTTTTCCAAAGTGAATCTAACTTGAAACTTTACCATAAGAGCACCAATATTGTGAAGTTAATGGTGAGTACTTTGATGTGCTCGGCTAATCCAGACAATTCACGTGCCTGTATTCACATGCTTCTTCGAGTGCTAGGTGAGAGATGATAAACAATAAACGCTGTCGGACGAAGCCGATTATGCAAATCATAGCTTATAAATTCAAAGAATTTATGTATGAATATATATAAACATATATACATATATATCAATGACCTGTGTATACATGTTCGGTTTGTCAGTTATAACTTCTTAATCATTATCAGTCTTCTCATTCACATAAATTGTTCGGCTTGCATATAGGGACCCTATATATCAGTGTCTGGATCGGAGGATAGTGTAAAAATACCACAGTAGACGCTTCGAATTCAACCACGTATTTCCCAGTTGTTGTCATGAGCTAGGAATAAACAACTGATCAATATTTCGCGGTCTCAATCACTTTCTCTTTAGTGTCAAGTCACGTAACTATATAGAAATATCCAACTGTGAAATGTGTAATTCATAGTTATTTTACACCTAGTAATACTATTTCCAATCAATTAAGTTTCTTGTTTTAAACCAGCCGCTCAGTGGTGATTATTAAAATGATATGAAATAGAAGTTCGGGATGACTCGTCTCAAAATTTATTAACAATTTAAACAACTTGACAAAGAACGATAATTTAATAGCAATACAAATATTTTATGAACATTAGGCCAGCCTACTTTTTATCTTCTTCATTAACGTTATAGGCACCGGGAAGTAACCATAAACCATCATTAGTAAATGTTGAGCATTGTCTTATTCGACCAGTATTCTTGAAACCATAAGAAATCGGACGTACGACAACTAGTCGTTTGATATCATAACGTGTAGGACTTGGACTATTCTGAGAATTAATGGGGAATAAATTATTTTTTACAAAAACAAACAGCATTCCAGAATGGTAAACTACGAGAATGTTTGGCCTCATTTAAGCAATAAAACCAAGTAAAAACAGAAAATTTTAAGATAAACAGGATCAAGGATTTGTGGGGATTGTAGTAGTTCCAAGCTAGATCATAATTGAAAACTTGAAAGCACTGGACGGCCGTTTCTTCCTAGTATGGGACTCCTCATCATTGGGCATCCACGATCCCGCACCGAAGGGACTCGAACCCGGGAACTTTGGTTAAAATTACTACAACCTCCACTAATCCCCATTCTGATAATAAACAGAATTGCTTCAATTCATTTCTGTATTGGTTGTTTGAAACTTCCCATTGGTGTTTAGGACTGCATCTGATCAGTCTTTTATAGGGATATATGTTCATCCTGCGAGAATAGGCTCGATATTTCCTTAAATCTCAAGTGTCATAGGGGAAGATGAATGGTGGCTAGCAATCGAATCCAAGACGCAAGAGTTGATGTTTACTCCCAGATGCAGGTACATTCATCTGACGAGTCGTAACGTGCGACTACTCTCTTATATAAATGTCGACTTAACCCACGTATCCCTTCCGTCACACAAATCGAATGGTTTATGTGGCGCATATATATTTGGTGCCCCGTTGTACCAATCTCCATATGTTCAAATAAATAAATAAAGAAGCTAGTCAGGATAAGTATATTTCGATAACTCGATAGCAATCATCATACGATCCAAATGGAGTCAGATCCCGGGCCACGAAAGGCTATAGATATTAGATTATTTATTACTTTTTCATCTTATTTGATTTCAGTTAAAATCGAAGGAATTTTACGTAGAGATTTGTTAAAGATACACATATGCCAAAAAATCATGATCAAAATTTGTTCCTGAATACCAACTACTGAGTTTACATAAACTCTTCAACATAAAAAAAATGAAAATTTAATAAGTTGGTGGCTATCCGGATACTGGAACGGTGTTGGAAGCAATATGTATTGAATTCGTAATGAAACTTGAACAACAATATTGGGATGCATGTTTTAGTGGTCAGAGATCTGACCCCAGTTAGAGTGGATTGATGATCGTTATTGAATGATTGCTGTCGAAATATACATCCTGACTATTCTCGTATATTATTATGGACTTAAATCAAGTTAGTGAATGACGGAATTAAAATAAGCCAATTAGGAGAATGAATTTTTGAATACATATATTTCATACAGTCGTTGGTCTTGACAAACTATCGGAGAATCAAAGCAAAGAGAAGAGAGCCAATCGAAATGACCCGCGGTAGAGAGAGAGAGTTTGAGCTAACTCGATTTAATTAAGCGTTGATCGATATTTATAGCTGAACAAAAATAAATGTTATGAGTAAGATAAGTAGTGCACACACATACGCTCATATAAAACAGTCAAGTTTGATAAGGTCAAATGTGACACAAGACGGATGAACATAGTAACCGACACTACAAGCCATTTGTTCACGATTCCCATATGTGCATAAGAACACATGAAAATTTTGTCCTGTATACTAGTAATTAGATTATAATGACTTTTACAAATGAATTCTAGTAAAACACTTTTAATTGAGCGAGTGAAATGAATAAGTTGAAGAGCCCGAATTCTTACAACTTCCAATCACTATTCGAATAAGGAAACCGAAAATTTAGCCAGTGTTTTGCCATGAATGGAAAGTTTTATGAAGAGAAAATAATGTCATCTACCTAATAGTTGGTAAAATAAGGTTTTTATTTAAACAGAGACTAGTAGATAGACATCAAATCACCATGCCGTGGAGAGCCTAATCACACTTTCCTTCTGTATACATAGGTCAGGTTGAAAATGTCTGGTAGTGATTACATCTGCCAAACTGAATAAAAATGATGCTTTTTGTCTGTTGTTTATTTTGAATGCATTACTTCATTTCTACTATCGAAAATTTGACTGGTAGTTGCATTTGACTTTACGCCCTTTCAGCTGTAGTTTTCTTTGTGTAGAGGAAACCTTGTAGAAGCACTTCTTTCTGTCATTCCTACAAACTTACTATATCAGCTACATGTGATTTCATAGAGGCATTTGAAAGTAATCTTGGCAGGGTACCGATCTACATTTGAATGATACAACGAACACCTGATGTCATTCAATGAAACCAAGTAAAATGTAAGGTAGCTTATTTTCAGTTCCGCATTGACTATGCTATCGATTCTTCTTGAAATCTAATCTCCCTTGAATGGAAAGTGGATGAAGACAGATTTTCTTCCAAAGGTTGGTTGTTAATCATGCTTGAGATGTGTGTAATAAATTTCCTAACAATTTACTTCAGAAATCCAATTTTTTATGAGATGCTCTTCCTAAATACCCGACTCCTCATTTATTTTACCGCTTAAGCATAGTTCTATTGAAGAACGTCTCGACTAGACACCTTTGTTAACTGGCAGCACAAACGCTGTTGAAGTTTGGGTACTGTCATGTTCATATTTTTTTCCAGTATATACTTTTCTCAAGACTTTCATTATATTTCCGCCTTACATCAAGATCTAAAAAATCGATTTGGTTAACTGTTTGATATTTTATTGTAAACGTTATTTTTGGACTAAGTAAAAAAGAGAAGCATGATCCATAACATCATAGATAATGAACATATTGTCAGCACATCTGGACAAGAATGTTGTCTTCTGGATTTTGTATTTTATTTTCGTTTATCCTAGGTTAGCTGTGAAGATCTTGGCCAAGGTAAACCTTAGTGATTATCCTACGGTAACTACATAGGCTATTTGCATAATTAATTGTTACTCGGGATTCGCATGTTTACTGGACAGGCTTTAAATGAGAATAAGCGAAAGGAAAAATTAGTAAATATTAGCATTCTAAACTACGAACATTTTAAAAGGTTTCATTAGGTAAGTGGAAATTTTTCATTGTTTCACTGAGAGTATTCACTTCAATAATAATTTGATAAGCTATTCATTATTGAATCATTTTCACAGTACTGTCTGTTCATGAAAATATAAGTATGAATCATGAAAGTCCAACTTCCGATAGAAAGAATGTAGGATAAATTTTTCGGCGTGACTATAATTTATGGACGACCTTTGAATGAATGTTAAGTGACTTTGAGAAATATTAACCAATCACAAAACAGTCTGTATGAAGTCAAAATATATTATATAAAACTAAAGAATTAAAGTGGATACACTTCTTTGACATGGTTCGAAAACTTGTCAGGGTTAGCAAAAGGTTCAGAAGCCCTAAAATCGTGATGCATACCGTAGAGGAAATCATCCATACGGCTTCATAGTAGTTGGCCTCCGGAGCCATGATAAAGTCACAAAAGCTCTTTCATTCACTACCACATAGCTTAGATATTGTTTGTGTGCATTCCGGTTGTTGGGTCCACAAAATGCCACTAGTGGATACTACACGATGCACATAACTAAGTCTATGTAGGCGTCTATACGCCCTTCAATCATCCGTATATTGTAGTACCTAGCTGCAACTAGTTACTGGTGCTATTATTACTCATTTCGCAACAATTGTCATACCTTGCCTTAGTTTCAATTTGGACCAAGTGAAAAAGTCCTATTGTACCAGACTTCTTCCTCCAATACATATTACATCGAAAGGCAACATCATCATGGTAGTCTGAACAGGATCCATAAGTCATTTGGTTACAACAATCACAAATAAAGGAACATCTTAGTAGTCCTCTTTGTTATAGCCGCTGAATTATCACATTTTGTCTGAAATCAGCTTTGAACCGATCGTACGTTAGCATCCGGTACTGAAATCGGCTCTGTGACCTTGAAATTCCTCAAACGCTTCTGATTGGCTTGTCCATAAATTATAGTCTTGTCAACATTCATAAACGCCACTCGGTCATATTCAATGCATAATTTTAAACAATATAGTTTATTATTCCAGTTTTGAGTTATGTAAATCCTTAGTCATAGGTCGAAAGATTAAATGAAACATTCTTAAAGAATATCAAAAGTATAAAGAGTTTTATTTATTACTTTAGTTAATATATGAAAAAAAATATAATTAAAAAAACCTGATTAACCGAATCATTAATGAATAAGTATCAGGAAGACGTTTCTGTGGATATTATAGTCATTTCAATAGTTGACATCATGAGTCAATTGAAGTTAGACTAACATGGAAAGTCTGGAAACACTGGACGGCCATTTCGTTCTAGTATGCGACACCGTTGGATGTCGATTAAGTGTTCACAGATGAGACCGACAACTCCTGGGTTCGAATCTCGCGGGTGGGATGATATGTTCGTACTACTGAGAAGTCTCATATTATGACGAAACCTGAAAACACGGGACGGCGGTTTCGTCATATTGTAGGACTCTTCAGCAGTGAACATTCAAAATTTAAAGCTTCATTCCATTCACATTAATATTACTATTATTATTCAATGTTTAATTCACATAAAACATACTTCCAAATCAAATTAGATTTTTAATTGTATTTAATTAATTTTAATTAAATTCATGATCTTAGAAAAACAATATTCATCATTCCATCTTTTCATTATAATCAACCTTAAAGTAGTTAAAATAATCTTGATACAAATTACTTTTATTCACATTTTGTAGATGGTGACAAATTTTTTTAAAATTTTTATTCCAAAGAAAAAAACGAAAAAAAAGAAAAATGGAACATTTTCGATTCTTTCTTTAAAACAAAAAAAATATTTTTTTCTTTCTCTATAT
This sequence comes from Schistosoma margrebowiei, assembly GCA_944470205.2. NCBI lineage: Eukaryota > Metazoa > Platyhelminthes > Trematoda > Strigeidida > Schistosomatidae > Schistosoma > Schistosoma margrebowiei. The sequence goes on from OX104028.1 coordinate 7,938,470, forward strand.
AAATGTAATAGACGTTAGTATCTATAAATAAGAAAAGAAACACTTTATGAATTATTAAAAGACGAAAAAAACAAAAAAGGAGAAGACGAAGTTAGGTAGATAAAAATTTTATAATCTAATGTAACAAATTCATTGTTGAATAATTAGATGAAAAAGAAAAACAAGGAAGAAAAAAAGAAAAAAAACCTCTTTCAATATTGATACCATATAGATATAAAACTTACAGCGTTTTGTGATTTGAACCAGTTCGATCGATCAATTATTGCATATTTATCCCATTCAGATTTTGGTTTAGATTTTTTTAACTAGAAAATGTAATAAATATTTAACAACAACAACAACCAATAAGAAAAATAAATTTTGTTCAGTAAGAATGGTACAAATAAAAATAATTGAAAATGATTGAATATATATATATATATATATATATATATATATATATATATATATATATATATGTAGGCAATATTATCAATGATGATGATGATGATGTTAGTTTGTGTAGTTGATAAAGTATAGAGATAAGAGATTATAGAAAGGTTTTGAACTCCGCCAGTAGGCTTCAGGCCAAAGAAGAAGAGGAAGATCAAAGAAGCAAATGGAGAGAAACATGAGAAGAATGATTAAAAATTGTGTAGAACATGAAAGGAAGACCTAGGTCAGAGTGGGTTGGAGAATACCTATGCTATATTTGCAGTAACAAGCGTAAGTAAGTAAGAAAGTTTTCCATACGATTACAATCATCTTAAGGAGATGTTAAGAAAGTGTTGTAGCTTAGATAGACGAGTTCAGTGGAGTTTTGTTCCCTGACCTAGACAGTTTAGTCTCAGATCCTTCACTGTTATTCTATAGAATTTCGTCAGCGCAAACTTTAGGTACGCTACTGCTGCTACTGCTACCTGAATTATGTGCTGATGTTGTTCAGAAGGACAATCAAAGCTTTATGACTGAATTATCAAGCTTAGAGAACGAAACTCCTCCACAGGATACCTTATGGTTAAGTATCAACTCTCATGAGACTGAGGTCTAAGGATAATAATTATCGTCAAATTGGTCTACCCTCTCCAAACCATATAAGCGAACAATAACTATTGCCTACTTGTAGATGAACATAGGAGAGTTTTGAAGTCCTTTTCAAAAATTGTGACTGGTGAAGCTTAACCAATTGAGATGGCTAAATGCTACCTAAATGATTTTTATACAAAACTGAAGTTAAAAATAATAATCTTTTGATTCTAACTTAATGGCTCATATTTATTGAGTTCACCAAGTGATCCTTCGTTAGTAGAAAACAATACCAAGTGAATCTAAACTATACTCCATTGCACAAGCAGATCGCCGTCGAGTCTCGATAGCTAAATGGATAACGCTGTGGCCTTTAGAGTGGATGGCACCGTGTTCGAGTATGGGGCCCTAATAATTACTTTCCATTCTTTGTTTCATTCAAAGTTCCATTTACAACAAAGGATTAAAATTTCTCACTTTAGAAAGAATTATAGTATATAAAACAATTTGTGCCTCTGAAGTATCGTCATCTGTATTCTATTTTAAGGCTGGAAAATGTTTATGAACTTTATTAACTACTTAATAATACAAGTAGAAAATATTTTATTGCTAAACTTTTTATCATAGTTTATGTGAATATATTAGTTGGATAGAATAAATTACTTTCATAATGATATATAAACATTTCGAAGAGACTATAAATTATGGACAAATCAATCAGATTTACGATGACAGGTCTTGAATTTCGGCGCGAAATTCACTCATCCATTCGAGTAAATAGAGTTTTGGCATTATAACTGATGTTAGTTCGTGATGAAAACCCTATATCTGATTCCTAACCCTAACTATCAACTGTAAATATTAATCCGAATTCCTCAATTTGGTTTATAACCTTCAATTAGCCTTAGTATGTTGGTGGACATTCTCTGGGTCTCTATAGCGTCGCTCAAAGGTCTCACCAACATTTCTATTCTGTGGTAATCGAAAAAAAACTACTTCAAATTGCTTGCGTACATAATTGTTCATGTTCTAACGTCTCTGAGTTTTATCTACGAAAAACAAGAATTATTAGAGCGAAACTATAATTTATGATCTGAAGAGGTTTTGTGGATGTTATAGTAATTTTAACAGCTGAGATCATGAGTCAATTGAAGTTAAACCACCATGGAAAACCTGGAAGCGCTGAACGGCCATTCCGTCCTACTGTGGGACTTCTCAGCAATGCGCATCCACTATCCAGTCACGTGGGATTCCAATCCAGGATCTGATCTATGAACAAACACATCAGATTTAAGATTGCAGATCTTAGATTTTGGAACGGAATTCATTTATCCATATAGCTAAATAGAATTTTGTCATTTTGGTTGATGTTAGCTCATGATGATAACTCCTATTTTAATTCATATACCTAAATTATAACCGTAAATTCGAATCCTAATTTCTCATACTAGTTTACAAAATTAATTATAAAATTAATCATTGAAAGTTCATCTATTTAATCAGTTGTAAACGAAAATTCAAACAAATCAAAAAGGGACAATGTGAGCATTGGATACGATGAATTGATATAAGAATAAACACTAAAAGAAACTATAAACTATCTTCAAATTAAATAAACAATCTTCATCATTTTCTATTTGGTTCATATTGTTTACAAAATTATATAATAATGTTAACATTCAAAAATTGGTACTTTTATACCTTATTCTGAAAATCAGCAATATACTGCTTTGTTTGAAGCGATTCCAAGTTCACCTAGTCTGAAACCAAAGGTCAATAAGCTAGCTATTCTGATGTGTCAGAAATCAAACGTACATATACAACATAAAATTGACCTTGGTAAGCGTTACAAAAGAGCATACTAGAAGATACAACAAAACAATGGCGTTTAAGATCTTCGCAAGTGGAAAATACGACATGAAGGTGAAAATGAGAGCTTTTGGCGCAAAGACACGTAATTCATATTGAAAACGTGTAAGCACTGTACGGCCATTTCGTCCTATTGTGGGACTACTCAGCGATGCGTATCCACGATCCCATTCCAATAATAATAAATGGAAAACGGTTATTTTGCTGCGAATTAACCACAGGTACAAAATTACTTTACACTTATCATCAGTGTACGCACACAGCTCACATAAAATCAATTCCTAGGCTATCATTAAACCTAACAGCATTGGTATCAAGTTTTGCAACTTTAATTAGTTAAACAAAAACCGTGATTAGACGAAAATGGATAGTGATTAGCAATGGAATTCAGTTTGTTGCACGTTCCGTCAGCTGGATGTATTTGCATCGCAGAGTTAATGTTCAATTCGGGAGTCGAATGCAGTATCGTTCGCTTCAAACGTCATGGCGTTATCCACTTAGCTACTGAGCCCTAATAGCCACTTGCTTGTGCAATTGGGTAAGACTGATCAATTGAAGTCTTAAATAACAATAGGAATATACAAGTAAAACAACACCACGTAATTAGACGATTTATAAGGAAAACTACCTTTGATTTAGATCAATCTTCACAAAAAACAATTCAACTTAATAAAATACTATATGAATAGTTGAAATCATGAGTCAAGTGAAACTATACCAGCATGGAAAACCTAGAAGCACTGGACGGCCATTTTGCCTTAGTATGGGACTCCTCAGCAGTGCGCACTAACGAGCTCGCCCCCTCCCGCGAGATTCGAACCCATCACTTAGCTTAAATTGACTCATGATTTCAACTAATGCAATTACTAAACTCTCCACAAAACCTCTTCTGATAAAATACTTTATGTATATCTATATAATTACCAAAGATTTCATAGTCCATTTTCTTTGAACTTTTACATTGATTGATTGATTATTATTGAATACATTGAGTGAATTTGTAGTGTTCTGTTTTAAGGATAATTGATTGATGAATTCCATGATTTTTTTTATTTAAAGGTAATTCAGCAATGTAAACTTCTATTGTCTATTTTCCTTCAATTAATCCAGTTGAATATAAACCGAAATAATACAGAATAAAGAAAAGTGTTTAGATATTATAAGAGAATCTATTTGATTGATTGTTTTTAGAATTCTATTTTGATGAATAAGGAAACAGTAGTTATATATATTATAAGAAGAAAAGAGAGAACACTTATTAATTACTGACCTATCAATCAATCAATAAATAAATCGATCAATCAATTTTTTAAAATGTATATTCTGATTGGATATTTTAGATATTGGTTACATAGTTGAAATGTTATTACTGTAGTGAAGAAGAACATAGGTGAGGACAACCATATTATTTTTAGCACAAAATAACAGAGTTAATTGGTAAAACAGAAAAACCATACTCATTGTCCTTACATTTCTATACTAATTGCTTTCTATTTCTGTTCTTCCTTTTTTAATCTTCACAATCGTCTGCTGCTAGATATTATATTCCTGACTCGTGTTATATACTACTTATATCAATATAAGTAGCACGCAGCACAATACAACACAATACTTCAATAGATCAATATATATTCTCTCTTTTATTGTTTTAAATAGAAGTCACTTAGTGATTTGATTATTTCAAATTGAAATTATTGAATATAATACTGTTGCCATGATCCTAAACTGTCATCAATAAAATGTGCTGAATGACTAAATGTTTTTTGTTAAGAATATACAGTTTTCTAAAATAACTAATGAGGTTCAGTGAAATTTTTAATTGATCAGATTGATTGATATTTTTGATATAAAACATTAATAAATATGTTACAATTATACTTCAAACTTAACTGGTGAGATATCTTTTATGTACTTATTTATACTTACTTACCTACGCCTGTTACTCCTCGTGAAGGAGCATAGGTCGCTCACCAGCATTCTCCATCCAACCCTGTCCTGGGAAGTCCCTTCCAGCTCTTTTCAGTTCCTATTAGTCTTTTTCATATCTCCCTCTATTATGTGGTCTTTGGCCTTCCTCTTTTCCGTTTCCCTTCAGGATTCCAAGTTAGGGCTTACCTCGTGATGCAGTTTGATGATTTCCATAATGGATATCCTTTCCATTTCCATCGTCTTTTCCTAATTTCCTCTTCAGTTATAAGCCGATATGTTGTCTTCCAGAGAAGGCTGTTGCTGATGGTATCCGGCCAATGGATGTTTAGTATCTTGCGAAGACAACCATTTATAGATACTTGTACCTTCTTGATGGTGTACTTATTTATGCTTAAATAATAAATCTCTCAATTCTGAACTCAATACTCCTTCATTACATTGATATATAGAGAGGGGGTGATCAGTCATAAACCGGTTGATTAAACTGACCATGAACTCTTAGTAGAATTTCTAGGAATTATTTCAAATGTACTGATATATATATCAGGGTAGATTAGTGAAATAATTGGAATGAATTCTGTGTGACACTACATGAAATGATATCAAATTTGTCATATATATTTGGTATATAGCATCTTATCAAGGAACAGCAATATCAGAAAGCAAAATATGATACGTGACTGTGAAGAATTGTAAGTCTAAAATTACAATTTTAAAAAAATGAATAAACGATTTATTTTGATCAAATGAACTATGAAGATTATTCGTACCACTCAGTAGTATGAATCGGGAGAAGAAAATTTTTTTATACAGCTTAAAATATTGATTGCTAATTTAGCCATTTCCAATTATCGGAAATGGCACCGAATGATGATTGCGCCAAATCTTAAGTTGGTCGATGATCCTATGTTCAATCGAACATTTAATTTTATTTATTTATCTCATCATATATTACCTATATTCATTTTGACCATCATCAGTTTTACTTCACTTATAAACTTGTTCAACTGGAAATTACATATTGCAATAAGAATTTTATTTTATTCTAAATTTATGTGACATAATTCATTTGTCTTACAATGGAATCAACAGTTTAAATGTGTAACTTTATTGAACTTTCTTGAAACATAATGAGTGAAGTGGTATGATGAAATTGAGACCGATAGTAACTGTAGAACATCTGTAATCGTAGTTACTCAGGACAGAGTTCAATAGAAAAATGCTGGTGAATAGCCTGTGCTCCTCCATGAGAAGTAAATAAGTCTATTTTACATCCTCTATCCTTAATCACTTAACTTCGACTCTTTCGTGCATTATTTTATACTACTTAATAATATTCAGTAAATAGTTGTACTCCCAGAAATTTTTAAACTTATGTGGTAACGAAAGTTGTCGTGTAATATTCTGAAATATTTAAAAAAATACTTATAACATTTATTGTATTTATCATTATAATTACTTTACCTTAATCACTGTAGCAGTTATCTACAGTTTCGTGAATTTGTTTAAACTCAACAGTTTCCATATTGTTTTACTTTTCGTTCGGATTTTGTTTGTTGATAAATTGTTACCATGTTTAGACACAGCTATCAGCTGTCTTTTGCACTATCGAAGCCCTTTTTGTTTCATACAAAAGGACACGCACACACCTCAAAAGTCGATATTTGTAACTAATTGTTGTGTATTATTCAATAAAGAATCGCTGTTTTAGACAAATTGTTGTTTTGCGCGTATCTCAATTGGTTGTCTTTGACGCTTCGAGTCATTTATCATCTAAATGATCTTTCTAATTTACATATAATATAATTTTGAAGTATTTATGTTGTAACAAATGGAAAAAAGTTCACCATTTTCAACATATAACAACATTGTCAAATTTATTAATGCCATGCCTTATTTCGACCTTCATAAGAATATCACAATAATTATGGGCTTATAATTGTAGAGCTTGATGATGATTAAGCAATTGAAAACAATTGTTCGCTGACAAACTGTTTGTTCTTCAATCATTTTACCTTCACTTCTTTGTTGATAAACAGTACTATCTTTTATTAGTCTGTCTTTTTATAAGAGTTCCTTTATCAATTACCTTGAAATTCCCCTTACTTGTAAATTGATTAAACATCTGATTAGTATTGATTTATGAATTCCAGGAAAAGCTTTTAGTTTGATTTGGAATTTGTGAACAGTGAAAGACAAGTACATCTTCCTAACTAACTGACATAAGTTACACATCTTGGATTCCACTTTGAGCCATCATCTAAAACTATAGCTTCATTCGATTATATTAAGCTTTAAAACTGTTTCAGGTTACATTAACAACTATATAATCCAAATTGATTTCCACGGTTATAAAAACTTGGAACTTCATAATCCAATGTATATACTGGTCACATTCAGAAGACACTTCATAATCGAAGTTACTTTTATGAACTATAAACTGAAATCTCACCCCTTCCAGCCAAACAAGTTGGTGAAGCCTAATAGGCCCTTCTTGAGAGAAATAGGCCACATCAAAGCACGTTACAACTACCGGAAATATTATGGTTGTTTCTGCAAAGCTTTGGAGTTTGCCCAATGATGAACAACTCCATATGCTACATGCAACACTTTCGAGAAAATATTTTGTCTTTTTCCATTCCAAATGTTGTTGTGCTATGTTTATCTGTGGATTTCGCAATCAGTTGGTGCGTATAGGTAGAGTGGGTGATTAGCCTGATTTCCACCACCCGGATTACCGCTCACGTTAGTTCGTGGGTCATTTGTCTCATTATCCAGGAGGCTCGACGCGGACGTGTGAGTCGGATTTTGCCTCCCAAAATGAAATCTTAAAATGATTAAATTGGTTGGGTTTTTTTAAATTCAATATAATCATTTATACCATTCATAACAACTGAGTACAACGGAATTTAATGATTGGAAAGTATTTTTTTAGGTCTAATCATATTAGAAAGTCACTCTCATACACCGTTATGTAAGGTTTTTAAAATATAAAACATCGGTTCGTCAAAGTTCATCAAAGGTTCATATTGTTTTAAGTTATTATACGATCTCTCAACTACTTACAATACATTTTCACATGTTTTAATCATAATTTCTTCAGTGAAACTTGAAAATATTTCAAACAAATTATCCAATTAATATAATTCCCCCAAATGCTCTGGTACACCTGAGAGTGAGAAGAGTCAGCTCTTCAGCTCGAAATGCTCTCACATGGCCACGTGCATACAATCACTGTCAGGGAAGTCCTACTTACTGTCTTCTCGCGGTGGAGTTGTTGTTTACAGCATTGAGAGGACGAAAATCGGATTGGTGAACGCGGAGTAACCACCTAGGGGAGTTGGAAAGCCTTGATTCCAAACCAGTGAAGTACATGGGCTCCAGGATCCAGAGGTAAAAAAAAATTGACGTATGAACCAATCGTTGGTCATCGGCTACCATGGGACTGAATCTCCTGATATTGCCCCAATGACTTGTGGATTAAACCTTTAGATCAAAGACTATGGGTGTGACCCTCTACGAAAACTACCTGGTTCGGTTTGGGCACCCGGGTAGCTACCCAGCCATCACATAAATCGAACATTTTATGTGATACACAAATCACTAACGCTGACAGTATTAAACATAAAAATTATGAAAACTATTAATATCCGCTCAAAGTTGTTTAAGTGTATCATAGGATTATATAATTTAAAATTGTTTATTAAGTTACAGAAATTAGATTACATAAGTTTGTTAATAAATGTTTGGATTTAATTAGATCGAAGTTCATAGTATGTGGTACGCATTGAGTAAGTTCCTAACTATATTCACTTTGGAAACTCTAATCTTTGAATTTAGCTTAAAAAAATTTTCAGTTGTAAATGTTTAGAATTATCACCAAGATCACCTGTAAGAAAATTTTGTACCCACTGGCTTTCACCGATAGGGTTTATTGCAATTTTGAGGAAGCTGGTCATTCAATCGGTCATTAGTAACGGTGGACCTGGTACATGTTGCTATACCCCATTGCACAACGAGATAAAATTGTCCGGGAGAATCCTATTGTAGTACAGGTATCAACAGTTCAAGTCGAAATAGAAAAGGTTAGGCATCGAAGATACAATTCGAGACGAAAATACCATTTAGTGAAATAAGTTTTTAAGGAAATTAGAAATTTATTATCTAAGGAGCGATAAAGAGTGAGCGCACTTCAGCCATTATGAACGATTTTGAGTCATGTTACCCATTCTCTTACAATTGGTTACAATAATTGCATGCACGCACCCACATTACTCAGTTCAACAGTTGGTGTGTTCGTAGATTGATGTCATGTCTTGGTTTGGTCGCCCCGTCTTTCTTCCGACCTATTCCTACACCAGACATCATCGCACGTCGTGGAAGTCAGTGAATGGGTATATGCAATACGTGTTCGAATTGTCTCAGTCGGCAAATGTTCATCACATCGCCAGTTGATTTGCCGTTGTTACCTAGTACTCTGCGTCTAACATCAGAATCCTCAACTCAACTGTCCTAAAGCACACGAAGAAACGTATGACCGAATACTAGTAATCTATGAATATCATCTACTTTTAATGGCCATCCTTCACAGACTTAAAGTAGGATGTACAGAACTACTGCGCAGTCAACTCGTCCCTCAGTTGGTAGATGGATATCTTAACTACATCTCAAGAGACATAAGTTAACATTAGCCAACTGGAATTTTTGAATTCCTGTCGAGATTACGTCAAACATCAGTGATTATCAGACTAGGTCTTGTCTTTTATCTCAAGTTATACAGATACTTACATTAATAATTCGGTCTTGAGTAGCCATCATCCGGCCACATCGTATCACTGGATATTATCCACTGATCAGAATCTTTTCATATTAACAGCTGGAAATTTGTTCTTCAAATCACTAACATACCAACTCATAAGTCAACTTTAAGTGACTCCGAGGGTCGTCTTATGCTTTCAATAATTTCTCGTAGGACTTGATACCGTCGTTCGATATAAAAAAATAAGAAGAGTGATGAGTTGGTTTAAATTAAGTAGGCAAGGCCTATATGTGGACAAAAGGGAAATACGGATGCGTGCATGGAAATGACAGTAGACATAGTAATGTGAGTCCGACTGCCTCATACAGACGGGTGAGCCACCGAGTAAAATACATAACGCTAGCCAAACGAAAACTCGTTCATTGTTTACACTAGATCACCACTTGTCGACGTGTCATTAAGTAGTATGGCGTAGAACAAATTCCAGGAGCAGCTGCAGCTAGAGTAACTTGCATCATTGTCGTCTCTGAATGTCTTTAAACTAAATATGTAGTCAGTAAGAATAAAGAAAGTGATGCTGTCTTTGGGAGGCGGTGTCAAGCTCATTTCGTTCTGTATCCTTACTTTCTTCCGCCAAAACTCCTTTTTGTTTATATGTATCAATGCCAAGGTTGGACTTGATAGTTTCTTAATAAACTGAGCACTGAGTAGAAAGTTAATAATAAATATATTTTTGTTATAACCCAATGAGTAGAAAAGTTGAATTTAAACCTTTCGTGACGCCACTTCACAAGTCATTCATTTTTGTTTATTCTTATGCTACTTATTAATATTCAGTAAATAATTGTGTTCCTAGCAATTTCTAAGCGTATGTTGTAACGCACGTTGTTCGTGTATTTTTCTAAAATATTTACATAAACATATAACATTTATTGTATTCATCATTATAATTATTTTCTCACAATCCTAGGAGCAGTTATTCTCATTTCCTATGTCCGCTTAACTTTTGTTTAAACGCAGTGGTTTCCATATTTGTTTGACTTTAGTTCAGTTTTTGCTTGTTGATAGACTGTTATCACGATTATACACATCTTTCAACTGTTACTTACACCATCGTATGTCATAATTGTTCTTTACGTTATTATTTCAGAAAAGATCTCTATCTTTCAGATTTACAGATACGCTAAGTACCATAGTTGAGTTTCGTAACTCATTTATGTTTATTACTCAATAAACAAAAACAGCGCTAGGCTCATAAGACCGGTTCAACGTCATTGATTTAGTACACTATAAGATTGTATAAATCGTATTTCAATTGGCGAATAAATTATGTAATAAAAAACCGCATTTCAATTCATAACAACTGGAAAGATTGCCCAGAACAGAGTTCAATAAAAAATGCTTTTTGGCGGCCTATACTCATCTAAAAGGATTACAGTCGTAAGTAATTAATAAGCAAATATATATTTATAATTTCTCGTGACAAGAGAAATGATATGCATATCATTAATAGTAAACTAGGAAGAAAAATTGATTTTTACTTCTTGACCATGATACAAAGTTGTGATTACGATAATGATTATTTATCACAATTGATTGATCACTGCGTGGTGATCCATGTCATGTGTGTCTAGTCCTCATTAGTGCAGGTCGAATGCTATCGACCACGTTGCAATGGTCAGTGAACGAGCTCATAATAAGTGTCATATGTGTTTAAGTCACTTTGATAAGAATAATTAAATGGTATATTTATTCAACAATAAATGTATCAAGTCAAAGATTGGTGAGTCAATAATTGTTTACACTTTCTTATACATCCTAATCCTGTTTGATACAATGTAGTGTTCATGACGACTTTTGGAATGATAGACCTAGCATTTTATAAGTTATTAACATACAAATTGTGGTGAAAAGATGAACATTAAAAGTATATTTATGTTTTAAACTAATAACTACAATTTTAAATCTATTCATTTTATCTGACAAGACGAGATAAGAAAATGTTAAAAGTGGGATTAGAAAAATTTTAGCATAAAAAAAAATATTAAAATCACCGTGGTGCAAATGATATATCAGCTCTGGGATACAAGTAAACTAAATAGGATGACATGTGAATCATGGAACACACTGCTAGCGCCAACCCATCTATTTTATGTAAACTTATGTCATCATGGCAATACAGAAGCAATCCACATAGGATGCATATGTGACAATTAAAACTGATCAGATTTTAGTCAATTTACCAACACTGAGATAATTAAAACTATTATCAAATAAATTAATAATTACATAGTTTAAAAAATAACATGAGAATGAAAGGTATTTAGGGTGTAGGTGAGATGTCCTCCTGTTTATTGTACAGCAGTTCTCTCTGTAAAACATAGTTTATGGAAATAGTAAGCATGTGTAGTTCGAAGGTACTTTCATAATAGGCATCCTTGATACATTATTCGTGTATTATGGAAAGATCAAGTGATAGATGTTGAGGTTAAGTAAAAATATTTATTCAGTTGATGAACTTGTAAATCATGAACAACTACGAGGATTAGAAAATGTGTTATGTGTGTCTAATCACCACATACCTCAATGATACTGCTTGTCACCCCTCCCCAGTTTCACCTTTATGGTCTCTTCGTTTGTGACCTCGCCAAACATGTATGCGCCATAGCCACTGCTCCCTGTATATGTGCTTGAACATGGACATCTTCGACTAGAAGCTAATCATCTGTTAGCAAATATCTAATTTTGAAGACATCCTGTTTTTACCCCCTCTCTTAGTGTCTGTTCAGATAAACGATCGTATGAAACATACGTCTTATTTTAATTCCATTATTTTCGAACATAAGTTAAGTCGATGATTATATACGAGGGTAGAAGGATGTATATTTCCATAGAACTAATCATATGATCTAATTAAAATTATACAGGGTCCAAAAAACTAGAGCCAGGAGCAGCGTTGACTTAACATGAGCCCACAGTGCTGCTTAAGTACTGCAGTATCACATAGACAGTGATTCGAGATACCACAGAAGTTACACTCGAATGCTGAGTCGCTGGTTTATACTAGTGAAAAGCATTCGACACAGTCATCGTTATTGTATCCCTTCTCCCTAATAGGTCAAGATAGCTGCAGTTAAATACACCTTTTACTCCTAGTTCTTTTTTGTCTGCTAGTCTCACTGGGCGTAGGAATCTAGATTGGACTGTGATATGGATTAATTTGTTGAAAACTCTATTTTGGTGTTCGAACGGGTAGATCTGTGCTCTACACATTACACTGAGGTTTATTATCTGGCGTCATTTGAAGCTCTCTTATAAGCCTATTGCTATATACAGGTACTTTTGTCTAATTATTGATCCCCCAGTTAAGAACGCAACTGGCTGCCCTCGTGGTTACATTGTAAGCACCTGTGGTAACGACATTGCTGCACATGTTATTCAATAAACTGAAGGGTACAATACGAGCCTATTTAAGGGTGCTGTGTACCTGTGCAGTCGCGCCACAGGATTCAGTTGTATTATTCAGATTGTAGCGTTAAAGCCGATATAGCGTCTAGTTTCCTGTGAAGCGGAGTTGAGCTGTACTGATCGAGTTATAAACTTTAAGCCTGAATGGCGTCTGATCCTCCTGAAAACCAAAGTAAAATTACCCTAGCCCGTAAAGCTATGTTACATAGCTGAGACTCCCAAATGCCCTTGTAAAGCCGCTCTCCCTCTCGAAATGCTTTCACACAGCCACGCGTATACAGCCAATACCAGGTAAATCCTACTCAGTGCCTTCACGCACCACGGGTGTTGTTTACGAAATCAAGATGACGAAGACCGAGTGTTTGGCGCTATAACCGGGTTGATGGACACGGAGGGTACACTTAGAGAATGTGAAAAACCCTGGTTTCGAGCTAATGATGCACATGTGCTCCAGTTTCCTGAGCGAATAAATGACGTATGAAGCAATTGTTGGTCACCGGCTACCATGGGACTACATCTCCTAACGTTACTCCACTGCCTAGTGGATTAGACCTTTAGGTCGAAGGCTCTGGGTGTGTCTCCACAAGAAAACCACCTGTTTCGGTTCGGGCACCAGGGCTGTATTACAGCCCACACACAAATCAAGTGACTTGTGTGGCGGTAAATTGGTCTGAATGAGAGAGATAACTAATAAGTCGAGACATTCACCCGACTCCTGATATAATTATGGCAAGGTGAAAGTGAAATAATTATTGAAATTGTCATCTAAACGAACGTTTTCATATTCTTTTGAGAGTCTGTGTCCAGACTGCTACCGGTAATACTTCGTAAACAGACTCTAACTTAAAACCTCAATATATGTTAATTACATCACATGATTTACAAATTTCCCTGACTTACGACTTAAAACTAATGATGTGTATGTACAAGATTATTAGGTAGAACTTAAGTGTTCTTTTGGTATTGTCTTTTCTGAACTAATTACTGAATCACGATTCTTCCATTGTAGTTCATCAACGTCTATGTCATGAAAAAGTGGAATTTTCAGTTATTCCACTTGTGTTTTATCAGTTTGTTCTGATGGCTCTGTTTGTATTGGTAATCTTTGTAGGTTTTATTGTCTTTATTTATTCTTCTGTTCACTCTGACTGTATTTTGGTTGTCATCTGAACTTGTGCAGATCATAGTACGTATAGGATTTTCTTTAAAAGTTTCTCGATTTTTGTGTATATACGAAACTAAATTTCATCAAAAAAACTAACATTAACAGTCAAATCATTATAAAACTCAGGGGATCTTCTTTGGCTGTTACTTCTTTGATTAAATTTTTCACAGTAAACACACAACTTCGAACTGTATGGAGCTCAGTTCATAGTACAAAGACTATACTACTTTAGATACATAATTGTCACTATATGAAATTTAGTCAATTAGTAGTGTAGAGAAACCTTCTTGAACCGTCATTTATGAGTTGGTTACACACATTATAACTTCTTACTAGTAAGCACATATTTTTTTAAAAAAAGAAAAACTTATGTTAATGATAATGAGTGAAACCGAAAATCTCATTTTGTTCTTACAATTGATTGATCACTGGGTGCTGACCAATGTCATATGTGTCAAGTCCTTATTAGTGCAGATCGAATTTTATCGACCACGAGTGCTAAGTAAGTAGCACGAAACCTAGGTCCAGGGTTTCCTGTCGACTATCTCCAACTACCATCTAATCAATCTCATTTTGTTCTTTTTAAGTGTCCAAATTATTGATTTTACTTGAAATTTTCTTAAGTTATATAGGTTATTAATTCAAAGTAATGAATAAATAATTATAATGTCATAATGTTGGTGAATGTGAAAATATCATTGGATATTGAACATACCCTATATATCATTGCTGATTATGTCAATATTTGGCTTTCTACGATCATTATTACTATAACTATTTTCACTCAATTATATTTAATTGTTAAACAGGATGAAGGACAACGTAAACGCCCAACTTCGTGACCGACAGGCAGGATTCCGTAAGGATAGATCGTATACAAACCAAATCGCAACCAAGGTCAGGATTTTCAACACAAATATCAAGACAGTTCTATTGTATGGGGCAGAAACCTGGACAATTACGAGAGCCATAATCCAGAAAATACAGGTGTTTATTAACAGTTGTCTACGCAAAATACTTCGGATCCGTTGGTCGGACACTATTAGCAACAACCTACTGTGGAAGAGAACAAACTAGATCCCAGTGAACGAAGAAATCAGGAAGGAGAGCTGGAAGTGGATAGGACACACATTGAGGAAAGCACCCAACTGCGTCACAAGACAAGCCCTCACATGGAATCCTCAAGGCCAAAGGAAAAGACAAAGACCAAAGAACACATTACGCTGGGAAATGGAGATAGACATGAGAAAAATGAACAAGAATTGGATGGAACTAGAAAAGAAGGCCCATGACAGAGTGGGTTGGAGAATGCTTGTCGGCGACCTATGCTCCATTAGGAGTAACAGGCGTAAGTAGTTAAGTAATATTTAATTGACAAGTATAAAAACTGGTTAGACTATTTACTTTAAATTGTATGCTTTAAATGAATTTACTTGGAAGTGAAATTCTGAACTTGCTCAGTAATTCACTTAGACGATAAAACTTATTTTAAGATAATTGATAAATCAAAGGATGTCGGTGTATACAGTTGATGATCATAGGTAACATATCTCAATATCAATACATGTGGACAACTACGGACACTCATTCGGTTGGAAAAATGTAGAAATCTTAGACAGAGGAAACTCCAAAAACATCAGAGAATTTTTAGAAGCCTGTCACTCAGGTCAATCAGCAATCAACAAACATATTGAAATCAATCCAATTTATTAACCAATCAGGAAAATCATGCACAAATATAGGAACAAAAATCAAGCCGATTGGAGACACAAACAAAACGAAGAAGTAAACAATGATAAATTTAAGATCAATAAGAAACAATCAACATCGAGGTTCACAGAACAAGCTGTGAAACACATGGAGAAATTTGAACACTTCACTTCTATCTGAAATTTGTGCTGATGATGTCATTCAGAAGAACAATGAAAGCTCCATGATCAAACCATCCAGCTTAGAGAACAAAACCCCATCAATAACATATCTCAGACAATTGAAGTGATAAAGATTCATAGTATAATTAAACAGATAGAACTCTGTTTAAAGCATTCATTGTACGATCCTTATATGAGGTCATTGATTTACTGTTTTTTGTGAAGAGTCATAAACTAAGATGAACTAGTTGTTTATTATCATTTATTCTTTGATGGTTCTTTAATTTACCTTAATTTTTGATGGAAGATAACTTGCAAAAGAAAACTATTATAATTTCTTGAGATTTTTACAATGTTATTATGAACATTTTGATTAATTCCGTTACATGTAGTTCACATAAGTTTTCAGTAAACAATGGTTTTAATTTTCATAAATCACCTGAAACATGGTTTTTTATTATTATTATTATTATTATTATTATTATTATTATTATTATTATTATTATTATTAAGGATTGGTACCGAAGTGAAGAGCTTTAGCGGATATTAGACATCTGAATTCAGACTGTGGTAACAATCGACTCCAAATTAAGCAATTACAAGAAAAGTTATATATATATATATACAATATATTTAGAATAGTTTTTTTCACACAATTAATCATGTTGATAATTTTCTAGGCAAGATCACACATGCATCCTTTTTAAACGACTATTGAAGACTCGTAAACTTTTGTTAGGCGATTTGTCTCCGGTATGGTACACTTCAGTAGTGAGAATCCGCAATCTATCATCTATTATCGATAGCGTGTCTTCAGTCTCGCTCTTGAAAGCTTGTCCTGTAAACACATAGGATTCAAGTTCAAGCGTTGGTTCATTGATAGTGAAATTGTGAATGCCTACTTCTCAAGAGTTCTGTGCTAGACGAAATAGTTGTCCAGTACTTCCTAATATACAATGATTGTTTGCTTAAGGTCAGTTCGAGATACCAACTGTGATATTCAAACTATCGCCGAAATGCCCGTATTGTGACGAATGTTAATCATGGGAATATGCTATTGGTCAGTTCATTAGGTGTCAGTAATTTAAGTTTACTATTAGGTTACCTGTTGGTAAACAAAATTGTTTTCAATGTGATATTAATTTTATCTTACGTTTTTTGGATAGACTACCATAAAGTATTTCAGTAGAAACTTTTCTGAACTTGTACATCAAAAACGAATTAAGTAATATTACATACTAGTGTCTTCACGCAGACAACAGACTTATTATACATTTATTTATGCTTCGAAATGATGAATGAGCATGAACCGTTAGTATCTTCATTCATAAGTTGGGTTAACGGCTGAATAAAAATATAACAGACAGAATATGCACTTGGTATTGTTTGTCGTGTATCTTCCCTTTGAGGTTTAACACTGCAATTGATCAGTCTGTTATTGGCATATGTGCATACTGTGCGTATGCCTCGATATTACCTTAATTCGAGTTCCAGAGTGAAAATCAACTCTCTGGGATGCAGGTACATCCAGCTGACGAATCCTAAATAGGACGAAACAATCGTCCTGGATGCCACTGTTAGCCACTATCCATCAGACAGAATATACAGTCAAAAATGTACACTACATGATTACATGATAACCGAAACGCTAATATTGAATAGATAAATGAGTGGATAAATTATTTATCTATAAAGTTCACCAGTCATATGTGCTGTGACTAAGTCCGGTTAGCTATCACGCAATGTATTCACCAATCGCAATACGATTTATACACTCTTGCACTGTATTAAAAAAAAATGACGTTCGACCGGTCTGATCAGCCTAGTATGGTATTAGTAGTAGTAGTAGTCGTAGGTGTAGTAGTAGTAGAAGTAGTAATAGGCGTAGTCGTCGTAGTAGTAGTAGAATTGATTTTCAAGTTTTATGATTTAATAGAATAAATGATTCTTGTTATGCATTGAATTTATATGGTTCAGCAATAATAAGTTATAGTTGTGCAGCATCTACATATAACTGTCTGTTATGACTGTGATGCCGCAGATTAGAGGGTAGCAAATTATCGATCGGACGAAAGACGTGTAAACACGTAAGAATGGCCTAGAGTTCTGATTAGCCCGCCTCCCTGTCCAGCCCAGCCAGTTGAGTCCAGAACACAAATCACAACCTCTGAGGTATGAATCGCTATATTTCAAACATGCTCTGTTTACATACCAATCAAACATACCACATCGTACCATAACATAGAAAACAACATTCTGTACAATATTTAACAAGTGAACAAATATCGACCAATAGGAAATGTCCATTTAAAGCCCAAGGACACCATTGGACTTAACATGATAATTATTGGTAGATTCCTCTGCATCTTTAACACTGTCGTATATTGTTTGATATTGTAAATTAGTGTAGAGGAAAAGAATGTTCATTCATTATTACAAGTGGTCTGAATAGATTCACTTTTATTCATATTAGCATTTAAGTTTGTTTAGTCAAAGAGATAGAATTCATTTAGAATTGAAGAACTGTACTGCTTCATTCACTTTGATAACCAATAGTACATTGGTGTGTACTACTTGTATCGACATAAGTAGTATATGACGTTAGCCAGGAACAGAATGTCTGGCAGCAGGGAGACAAGAGGATCGAACAGTACAGAGTGAGAACAGGATGCGATTCGTATGAAAATGCAAGAACAATGAGGTGTGGGCCATTTCGAGACAATAGATGGACATTTTTCAAATTGAGCGTTTACTATATGATTGTTTGATTTTATCTATAAGTTGTGTAATTTCCTATTAAATACATTCGGTTGTCCTCACCTGTGTTCTTCTGCACTACATTACTACAGTTTCAAATCCAATGAGTGAAATAGTCTTTGACGTAGAGGTAATGAGTTGTATTGAACACTAATCGTAATGTTTGTTGTATGTCGTTCATGATCAACTTCGTTAAGTGACATAACTAGAACTTAGTCTTTCCAGATGAACAACTGGGTGATAGCTTGATGAGAAATCAAGACAATTTCTAGCCACAAATATAAAGAACTACCATTCAGGTTTCCTATAGATTACTTCCAAACATTCAGCATTGAAACCTCTTGTCCGAGATTCTTTTATTTAATGAATGGTTACTAAAACCATTTTTCTTAATCTACCATTCAATGTAAAAATTACCTCTTATATAATAAACTGCGGAATAAAATTCCACAAATGTTTAGCGAGAAGCCATTACTAACAGGAGTTCTAACATGTTCACAGTTTACGTAGTTATCAGTGGACGTAATTCGCTTGTCATCCTATGGTGGAAGTTGTTTAAAGTTGAAAATGCAGGCTAATAAATTGTGATATGAATTCACTTGATGCTGCTTTACTTGTATCTTCCTAAATAAAAATGGGAAGATACAAGTAAAACAACAATAAGTGAATTTAAACTTCACCCCATTGCACAAGCAAGTGGCTATCAGGACTCATTAGCTGAGTGGATCACGCGATGGCGTTTGAAGCGAACAGTAATGGGTTCCAGTCGTAGAGTGACTATCAACGCTGACATGCCAGAATATCCAGCTGACGAGTCGCAAGTAGGACGAAACGTGTGTCCTGGATTCCACTGCTAGCCACGATCCATGTTTATTTAAAGATTCTGATATGTTTTGAAATATTGTAAATCCCCTTAAGCTTATTGGAGCGTAAACTGGTCAGAACCGAGCTGGGATGAAACAACTGCACAATACTCTATAGTTTAAAATATATTATTAGCAAGCTTTCGAATCATGGTGTTGCTGATACTCAAGAATAATTTCTTCGATAGTTTCTAATTTCATTTTTACGTCATCTTGATTGACCTGGTAAATTTGTTTTGCTACAACCATTTCGGGAGTAATGGATAGTGCTTAGTATTAGAATCCAGGACATAGGTTTCTTTTCTGAGACTTTTTATTTTCATGTTCATGGCATTCTAGTGTTCATGTTCACATTACATTCGCAAGCAGTGCCTTTCACTCTAAACATTATATTCATTGAACAAGTCAGTGATTGTTTGGATTTAGTAACTCGAACATTAAAAACATCAAGCTAGCGAGTCACCAATAGAATAAAACGCTCGTCTCACATCCAATTTCTAGCAACAATACACCTATTTTGTAAAAGTGGTTCTCAATGGACAACTACGTGATATCACTGTAAAAAGCTCGTACATTCAAATTTCGAGAGTTTTCTTTAGGTATCCAAATAATTGTGTACAAAATAATAAGAAATTTGTGACGGAATAGCCAAATTATGGATATATTCTTCACAATCGTGATTACAATGAAAAAGTGAGTTCCTATGAATTCTGTCTTAGCCTTTTCTTTATAGTTGTTGTCAAGTACTGTTTATTCCTTCAATGCATGCCTCCAATTACCAGCGCAGTGTGTTCTTTGGCCTACCTATTGTACTTTCCTCTTGAGGATTCCAAATTAGGATTGCTTCTTGATTCAGTTTGTTTTCTATAAAGTGTGACTCATCTACTTCCAGAGACTTCCTAATTCTCTCCTCATTCGGAATCTGACTTGCTTTCTCCCACAGTAGGTTGTTATCGATAGTGTCTGATTAATGAACCTGCGATATCACGCGTAGGCAATTGTTTGGAAATACGTGTACCTTTTTGATGATGGTTGTAGTAGTTCTCCAGATTTCAGCTCCATACAGTAGGGCTGTCTCGACGTTTGTGTTAAAGATTCTGATTTTGGAATTGGTTGACAGTTGTTTTGAGTTCCATATACCCCCTCAGCTGTTAAACTGCTGTCTATGTTTGCCAATCCTTTCCTTAATATCTCCATCAGATCCTCCCTGTTAATCGATGACGCTGCTCAGACATGTGAAAATGTCAATATCATCCACATTTTGTCTACCAAGTGTGAGTGTGTTGGTGTTCGTCGTGTTGCATTTGAGGATTTTGCATTTTACTTGTCTATGTTGAAGTGAAGGTAAGGTTCTCCTATCCATTCTGTTAAATGCCTTCTCATAGTCAAGGGAGTTGGTGTGTAGTGACGGGTTGTATTCAATTGATTGTCCAACGATGATTTCGTCTGTGCACTACCGATCCTTACAGAATTCAGACTGTTGATTTCAAAGTTGGACGTCTGCTCAATTCTTCATTCGGTTCAACAACACTGTTGGAAAGTTTTCCTCGTACTGATAGTAGTATGACTCCTCACACTTGCTGAGATCTTTCTTTGACATCCTGATTAGGTGTCCTCCACAGTCTGTTGACACTTGTTGTTTCTCCAATTTTTTTCTGTGGAACGTCTTCGTAGTTACCTCTATATGTGACTTTAGTGCTTCAGCTGGTATGTTGTCTGTTCGTTCTGCTTTCCTACTCTTGGTTTGTCCGATCGTCACGCTAATTTCTTCGGTCGTTAGTGGAATGAAAGCTATAGGAAGTTTTCTGTGTTCATGTGGTGTTTGTACGAATTAACGATTCTTTTGTACTCGTCGAGTGTCTCGTTTTGATTTCTGCCTATAATGCATTCGTTTTTATTCACCTATTTCTATTTGTCTTAAATTTCATTGTTTCGTGAATTACTAGTTAGTTCAATAATTCGAATATTTCTAATCATTATACTGATATCACGATAGAGCTGTGATGGAACAGTTGGACATAAACTCAAATTTTGATGCTTTTGAGGATTATATGGAAAGGTTTTAAATCTGGACTGTGACCGAGGAAGACGTTTAGGAGGTTAACATTATGGCTCATTTCCTTACATTTATTGGGAAGGATGCCTATAGCTCTAGCATCTTCATATAAGCTTATTTTACTTTTCTATGCAACTGTCAAGGAAGTACTACTAGAGCATGTAAAGTGTACAAGTTCCTATTGCCGTAAAGGAGGAAAGTTTCCAAAAATCACTTGTAAGGACATCAAGAATTCCACTATACTGCTACATCATCCCAATCCAATGCATCTCGAGGTTATGTGGATAACAATTTACTGAGGAGTTGTGAAGAATATCACGATGTTCACAAATCTGGTAAATGTTTGTCCTGTCGTAAATATCAGTCACGTAATTCATGCGTGTTTTATAACGCTGAATGCTTTAAATGTGGTAAGATTGTACATATTCAGTCAATTTGTGGTACTACTGTTCATTTCGCTGCAACTAATGCTAAATTTTGTAGTTCCGATCCTATAAAGTTAAGTGTTTCTAACGATAATTTGTCCTTGTCCACGATTTAGAAGCACAGCCTTGTTAATCCTGCACTCTGAAACTTAATTTCAGCCAAAACAAACGTATACTTCATGTGGTGTTTACCGAGAAAACTGGAGACATTCGTATTCAGAAAATAATTGGAACAATACAATAAACATAAGTGCATCAAATGAAATCCAGAATCATTGTGAGACAAAAGTTTCCAATCAATTAACTTCTTATCGGATTTCTCACTGATAATGACGGATACAAGTAGTACGTAGCTCCAATCGAAAGTGAAATGCATGGCGACAGAAGGTTACGAAGATCGAAGAGAAGAGAACGAGAGCAGAGAGTGATTGGTGTGGAAACTAAGGAACAACAAAATCTGAGACAGCTGATTGACATTTTGCAAATGAAGTATTTACTGTATGGTTTTCAGATTTTATCAAGATATTCTGTGATGTTGTATTGAAATATATTTAGTTGTCCCAGCCTGTTTTCTCGTCCACTACAATTGTGCCAGATTCGCTTTGTCTTACCGATTTACATACTCCTAATGAAATTTCTCATAAATCTGTTGAATGGATCAATTCATGATTGGAAATTTGACAGATGCTGAATTTTCTAATGATTCATCACTTTCCAATAAAATTCCTAATAAATTTCAAAAAATATTTCGGAAGAACCAAATCTTATTGTCATATCAGATGTTATTTATCGTCATAATGCATTTGTTTCTTGTGGGTAACTTGATCAATGAGAAGCACGAGTCCTAAATGAGCTCGATTATGGTTATGATTCCATATCAACTGTGGTTTATCCTTATCATGAAGTTACTTCTAATGAATCTTCTAATCAATGTGAGTAATATAATGTAAATGAAGCAACATCATTTATAACTTGGGGATATGAAGATCCAACATCATATTGTAGTGACTTAATTTTATCACGAGGACACGATTGGTTTAATTGAAACAATTATTATTATAACTAACTGTGCTGTAGTGAACAAGAACACGGGTGGGGACAAACGGATGTATTTAGCACAGCAATTACAGTCTATCTCAACAAAATCTGAATATCATATAGTAAATCGTCAATTTGCAAAATATTCATGCATCAAACCAAACTGGACTGTTTCTGTTGCAAACACCAACCCATTGTCTCCAATTCCATTGTTCATGCATTTTCTTATAAATTCCATTTTGTTCTCGCTCTACCTTTCTTGATCTTCGCCATCTTCCACTGCCAGACATTACGTTCTTTTAACGCACGTTATATACTACTTATATCAATATAAGTAGCTCACACAACAGTACCACTGCTTGTTGTAATGTGCTTTTGTTTAACTGTGCTAACTACAAACATTTTGTGCTTACATTACCTTCCATCATTGTTTCGCGCTTCGTGGCTACATTCGCACGTACTCTCTTCTGCTACTTCTTACTAACGCCTGTTACTCCTAATGGAGCATAGGTCGCCGACAAGCATTCTCCAACCCACTCTGTCATGGGCCTTCTTTTCTAGTTCCATCCAATTCTTGTTCATTTTTCTCATGTCTATCTCCATTTCCCAGCGTAATGTGTTCTTTGGTCTTTGTCTTTTCCTTTGGCCTTGAGGATTCCATGTGAGGGCTTGTCTTGTGACGCAGTTGGGTGCTTTCCTCAATGTGTGTCCTATCCACTTCCAGCTCTCCTTCCTGATTTCTTCGTTCACTGGGATCTAGTTTGTTCTCTTCCACAGTAGGTTGTTGCTAATAGTGTCCGACCAACGGATCCGAAGTATTTTGCGTAGACAACTGTTAATAAACACCTGTATTTTCTGGATTATGGCTCTCGTAATTGTCCAGGTTTCTGCCCCATACAATAGAACTGTCTTGATATTTGTGTTGAAAATCCTGACCTTGGTGTTGGTTGACAGTTGTTTTGAGTTCCAGATGTTGTTCAATTGTAGATATGCTGCTCTTACGTTTCCGATCCGCGCCTTCACATCTGCATCAGACCCACTATGTTCGTCAATGATGCTGCCCAAATATGTAAAGGTTTTTACATCTTCCAAATCTTCTCCGTCAATTGTGACTGGATTGGTGCAATCTGTGTTGTATCGGAAAATCCTGCTTTTCCCTTTGTGTATATTGAGACTTACTGCTGCTGAGGCTGCTGCCAGACTGTTCGTTTTCTCCTGCATTTGTTGTTGCGTTTGGGATAGAAAGGCCAGATCATCTGCGAAGTCTAGATCGTCCAACTGCATCCTAGATGTCCATTGTATCCCGTGCTTCCCTTCAGACGTTGACGTCTTCATGATCCAGTCGATCACCAGGAGAAAGAGAAAGGGTGAGAGTAAGCAACCTTGCCTAGCACCGGTCTTCACTTCGAACGACTTTTTCAACTGCCCTCCATGCACGATGTTGCAGTTCAATCCATCACAGGAATTCTGTATGATAGTGACTATCTTCTGAGGCACGCCGTAGTGTCGAAGAAGCTTCCATAGTGTTGTTCTGTCCACGCTGTCAAATGCCTTTTCGTAGTCAATTAAGTTGATGTAGAGTGTTGAATTCCATTCAATTGATTGTTCCATAATGATCCGTAGAGTTGCGATTTGGTCTGTATACGATCTATCCTTACGGAATCCTGCCTGTTGGTCACGAAGTTGGGCGTCTACGCAGTCCTTCATCCTGTTTAACATTACCCTGTTGAAGACTTTTACCAGTATTGAGAGAAGAGTGGTGCCCCTGTAGTTATCACACTTGCTAAGATCGCCTTTCTTCGGTATTTTGATCAGAAGTCCTTCTTTCCAGTCTTTTGGTACTTGTTCCTCATCCCAAATATTATTGAAGAGAATGTGGAGTATCCATGCAGTCGCCGCTACGTTTGCTTTTAGTGCCTCTGCTGGAATATTGTCTGGTCCTGCTGCTTTGCCACTCTTGATTTGTCTCATGGCCATGCTGATTTCTTCAATTGCTGGTGGGCCAACATTGATTGGGAGGTCCGTGAGTGCTACTTCGATGTTGGGTGGGTTCAGTAGAGCTGGTCGATTCAAGTGTTCTTTGAAGTGTTCTACCCACCTGTTTTGTTGCTCTTCAATGTTGGCGATTACCTCGCCTTCCTTGCTTTTCACTGATCGTTCTGGTTTGTGGCGATTTCCAGAGAGTTTCTTTGTCGTGTCATACAATTGTCTCATGTTTTCTTCTCTTGCAGCCTTTTCCGCCGTCGTTGCTAAATCTTCCACATATTTACGTTTGTCGGTTCTGATGCTCCTCTCTACTTGTTTGTTTACTTCTGTGTATTCAGCTTGTGCCTTGACTTTTTCTGCTCTTGTTCGACTGGTATTGATTGCTGCCTTCTTGAATCTTATCCAGTGTATCAACAGTGATCCATTTCTTGTGATGGTGCTTCTTGTGACGCAGGACCTCATGACATGTTGAAGTGATTGCCTCTTTGATCCCCTTCCAGTTGCTCTCCACAGTAGTTCCTTCTCCATTGAGTAGATCATGAAAGGCCTGGAACATATTGCTGAGGACTATCTTGAATTTGTTAGTATCCTGAAGAAAGGCCGTATTGAACTTTTGTGATATTGTCCGCCCCGTTGTCCAGTGCTTCTTGAGTTTCAATTTCATCTTGGCGACCAGCAAGTGATGATCTGAGGCTATGTCAGCTCCTCTCTTGGTTCTCACGTCCTCTATAGTCCTCCTGAACGTTTTGTTGATGCAAATATGGTTGATTTGGTTTTGCGTGGTGTGATCCGGTGAAGTCCATGTGGTTTTGTGTATGCGTTTATGTGGAAATATGGTGCCGCCTATGACCAGTTTATTGAAGGCACATAGGTTTGCAAATCTCTCACCATTTTCGTTTCTTTCTCCCAATCCGTGTCATCCCATGATATCTTCATATCCAGTGTTGTCCGTTCCAACCTTGGCGTTGAAATCTCCCATCAGAATGGTCAGGTACTTTGTTGGGCACTTCTCGACGATTGACTGCAGCTTATCGTAAAATTGATCTTTAGCGTCTTCATTGTAGTCGTTGGTAGGCTCATAGCATTGGATGCCCTCTTTTTTGTTTTGAGGGAGGCTTTGATGATCCTTGGTCCATGAGATTCCCATCCTGTAAGTGCATTTTGTGCTTGTTTGGACAGCATCAGTGCAACTCCTTGTGTATGTAAGGCATTTTCTTCTTCATGGTCGGAGTATAACTGAAGCTCTCCTGAAGTTAGTCGTTGTTGTCCAACTTTCGTCCAATGTGTTTCACTGATCCTAAGTACCTCTAGGTTGTATCTTCTCATTTCTGCAGCAATTTGGAAGGCTCTCCCGGTGTCCCACATTGTACGAACATTCCATATACCTAAATAAACGGTCGCTCTGGTTGTCAGAAGGGGCATCGGCCTCGTAACTTCCGAAGGAATTCGGCTTTCATCATGAGGCGTCATAGTTTTTCTAAATGAAGACCTTCTGACTCCCAGGGCAGAGGTTAAAAGGTTTGAATAATTTTTTATGGTTAGCGTTTTTTTAGCGAGTTAGTTTTTTACAAGATGGGGTTGCTAACTTGATGCCCAACCTTCCTCCTTTATCCAGGCTTGGGACCGGCAGTAGCTCCCGGAGGGACTCCAGGCGGAGTTTCTGCTGCTTCCGCTTGTACCATTTCTTGGCACGATCTTGGTATTCATCCGACACCACGAGATCGCCAATTAAGTAAACTTGATTCTAATCCGCCTTCTGATTTGTTTGGCACGTGTCTTCTTGGTAGCGGTGTTCATAGTCAACTGGGACTCGACGCCACGCTACAATTTCATGGGGGAAGATAGTGTTGGAAAGTCTATGGTTCAAATCCTAGATATCAATGGTTTCAGAATACAATCAACATGGCAATAGTATACAATTCCAGGATTCAGGTGAGTCCGTTTCGATTTCAGTTATTAAATTTAATACTTATTAGTATATTCTAAGTCATACAAAGTCTACATACAATATACGATCGGACAGACATATGGAGAACCTAAGGAGATGTACAATTGATTTCAGAAATTTAAATTCTTACTTAGGCTGTAGAGTATGTCATGTTTGTATGAACTATTGATTCCTTCGTACTTAATGTTCACCTGATTTCGAATTGCAAATATAATATGTTAGTTTGTGTTCACCGAGTTCTCGAATTAAGTTGCACTGCTTTTGGGATTCCTAGTTCGTATAATAATTCAAATACTTCCAATCATCACAGTGTGTTGCTTCAATGTTCAGTTGGGCTGATCTATTCAGTTCTTCGAAGTGGTTTACTCACTTATTCTGCTGTTTGTAAATCTCATTGATTGGTTTCTCTTCCTTGTCCTTGACTGGTCTCTCTTGTTTACTATATTTCTCTGCTAGTTTCTCCGCTGTATCATATTCCCTTCTCTTGTAGCTCGATATCCATTTATAACGAAACGTTCCTAATATATGGTAGTGGAGGCCAAATATGATTGGCCACTGAGTGTGGATAAACAAGCACTTAACCTACTGACTATTAAATTTGTGGTTACCTTTCCTGCCGTTGAGTTATACTCTGGACTCACTGCTTGCAATTGTATTGAATAAAGCACTATGGAGTGTGAATTCGGTTCGCAAGTATTGAATCTGGTACAACCACCTCTTCAACCGAGTTACGACGGACCATTTAAAGTGATAGAGAGGACAAATAGAACGGTTACCATAGAGAGAGCTGGGAAGACAGATGTAATTAGCATCGACCGAGTAAAGCCAGCTTTTATCGATAGCGATATTGAATCAACAAGTACAGACGCCTCTAAGATGGTCACACCAGGGAAACAGGAGTCCCAAAAATCAATGACGTTAACTCAACAAAAAGACAAGACTCCGATAACAACAAGGTCTGGCCGCAGAGTAAGATGGCCCCAATATTATGTCGCTACAATTTTCTATTAATAATAGTCTACTATTTTAAATATTAACTATAACTCCTATTACATTGTATACACATGCATTATTAAGTTCATGTTATACGCTATAAAGCTCAACGTATCTTATGTACCCTTACACGTATAATTTTTGTCTAAAATGTAAAGACAATACCGCATTCCTTCTATTTCTTGCGATTATTTTATGTAACCTCACGGACGGGCACAAACCAAATGTACAGTGCACACTAACTTCATCTCAATTTTGTAGAAGCCATTTTTTCAAACGATTGTAACTACCCTATTCAGTCTACTATTTTTGTGTGCAAACACAGACATTTTCCATATCTTTGTTTGCAGGGGGGAACTATTATAGCGACTCACGTGCAAATGAGTTTATTCTCGTCTAACTCAGCTAAGCCCTTTTGCTAACTTATTCAGCGGACAAAGACATTCGCACCATAACAATTTATTGTACCCTTATTATTTTGTGCTTGTATGAAATACGTATGCTTGAATATTGCTTACGGCCCATGCATTTATTCACTCTGCTAGTCTTACTCATTCATTTCACCATATATATATATATATATATATATATATATATATATATATATATATATATATATATATATATATATATATATATATATATATATATATATATATTCAACACTCACACGTTCTCGTCTCGCTCGCTTGCCTTTCGGCACAACTCTTCTATGCTTGTTTAACGCATCTGTACATTTGGATATATGCGTGTGGTCTCGCAATAAACGTACTCAACACTTCGTATTTGCCTTCTGATTAATATACGGTTGGGGCGATATACAGAACGGTTAGCAAGACGAATTGTATGCGAAGTTAAGGATTATATCGGATACCGACCACCACATGTTCACCTAGTTCTTCTCGAATTAAGTTTTGAATCTGGTACGACATGACTAGTCTCATTATCGTATAATATCTGAGAACGACAATAATACTTTAAACCATCCGTTATATCAGTTCCGAAATTCTTCAGTTAGTGTTAATCAAACATAATATATTGGCCATTTTCATAAAACTTCTGATCGCTAAGAACCTGATAAATTGTAAACTGATATGAAAAACAAATGAATACTAAAAAGACTTGATAGGCAATTAGTACTGATTATCAGCATAGAGGTTGTGGAGATTATTAAGTTCTTGATTGAGATCATGAACCGACTGATGTTAGACCACGATTGAAAACCTCGCTGGTAACTAGCTTCGTGAGGGAATTCTCGGAGTTCTAGTGAGAAGCCGTGACCAGTAGAGCTAATCCGTGTCGGGTAGAGACATGTATCTAGCTCAGTACAATGGAAGATGGACGCGCAATTTCGTGGATTGATTGAGGTTAGACATTAACAACATTGGATGCCGCCTCAGTGGTCCGGTAGGTTAAGCGTTCGCGCGCGAGACTGAAGGCCCTGAGTTCGAATATCGTGAGCGGATTCGTGGATGCGCATTGCTGAGGAGTCCCACAATAGAACGAAACGACAGTTCAGTGCACCCAGGTTTTCGATGGTGGTCTAACATCAATCGGTTCATGATCTCAATCAAAAAAGTTATTACTGATGTTTGTAAGACATTCGATTGCTAAAAGGACTGTTAGTTGCTGAATGCGTCAACCAGGCAGTATATCGCCCACAAGAAAAAACACAAAAAGGACGAAAATGCAACTTGATTAACGAATATGCAAGAGGCGCATGAACAAGGGAGAACAAGCTAGCAGTAAGATGGATAAACCCAATACAATAAAATGAATGAGTAGCATATTACATTAAAAGGCCACTCATACCGCAATGTTTTTTTAGAAAGAGTTTGGAAGACTGACAAGTTGAAGAGCACTAATCCCACACACATACACACACAAGCATGCTTAACACATAGACATAAGTAAAATTTACAAACTATCCACTGTAAAATGACAAAAGCTTTTATGCTTTCATCAGTTTTTGCATGAGAAATAACAAATACTACTAGAAAGTTCAAGTGACTTGAAAAGGCACATTAACAAAGGAAAGTGTGAAAAAATGTATGAAGAGAAAATTGTAACGAAGAGAAATTGTTTATTCAGAAGATAACGTATAGAATAAATTAGAACTAGTTAATACACTTAGATGGAAAAACGCAGTTACCGGTGGATAAGTAGTTATTTCAAAGGTGATTATTCTTAGAAAGTGACAGAAATGAAGACATAACAGTTTCTTATGAGTACACCTGAAGTGGTTGTCTTTTTATTGCTTAAAAATCTTGGTACTGAATGAGACGACTGGAACCGGTTAAAATGAAGTACTGCTACTTGAGCGCGAATAAACTAATGAACCACATAAGATATGCATGCTAATCACAGGTTTAAGAAATTGTAATGTTGTATAAACATGTGTAACGTATTCGTATGTAAGAAATGAAGGAGATGAGATTGGGTATTAGTAATAATGTTTGCGAAAAACCAGACAACATTGTCGATATAAGACTATATATATATATAAATCCGGGAAAGTAACAGAAGAAACAATATTCAAACAACAACAAGAAATGAAGATATGAGAATGTAATATAAGAAGTTTTTTCGTTAACTCAACTTAAAGAGGTACACACAAACATCCAGTAAAAGTGTGTAAGGATCTCTATTCCTGATATACTACTTGCGCCGACTGCTGTCTGGCAGAATAATTACCCTGACCACCACTACGCAACTTCTGACTACCAAGAGATGAATCGACGTTGTTGAATTGACAATTGGTATCCCACTGGTCGGAATTTTGGGGACGAGCTGGATGTGAGCGACGTGGGGGACGTGATTTACTGTTACGACTAAAAAACAAATAATAATGGCACCTTTGAGGTCGTACCTCATATGAGTCATAATAAAACGGTCACATTCAAATTACCACTGTAGAAGACAAGGAAACTAATAACTGTGTGTTCATACTACTACACTCGGCTGATGGAATGAGAAAATTGGCATCTAACTACTAGAAAGCTATAATAAACTTGAAGAGTGGAAGTGCAGTAAGGCCTGATAAGCTGACATGGGATGCCCTGAAGAATAGTGCCTTGAGATAGTTAGCGTCAGCTTGGTGGTTTTATTAGCCTTTACAATAATTGTGTGGCTTATACCCGAGTACCTGGAGAACGAGCTACTTTAAGTAATTTTTATCTTGTGAATCTTAACACTGCTGGGTTGGTGGGTTGTCAAGAAATTTTGGCACGGATACAAAGCCCGTCTAGCTTTTCCCAATTGTCCGAGGACATAAGATGTCCGTACCTTTATCTTATAATTGTTGGTGTTCAATCGCAAAAACTTCGAAGTACCAGTGACGTATTGTGAGACAACTGAGTAAATGCCACGATTGAGTGGAGAGTTGAATCGATAAACGAAACTGGACCTCTAAATGTCATAGTACAAGTAAGGGTAGACAGAGTTCTCTCTTCCTCACGAAATGCTTTCATATGGCTACGCATTCATAACCGCTGACAGAGGACTTCAATCCACTCCATTCTCACAGTGGGGGTGCTTTTTACAGAAGTGGGGTGATAAAAGGCGAATATCCAGCGACCGAAGCGGGTTAACGGGTACGGATGCAAGTTAAAAAGACCCTTATTCTAAACCGGTGATGCATATGAATTCTAGGATGTGGAAATAAAGTGCATGAACAGACATTGATCACCGGCTACCATGGTACTGCATTTTGTGATGTCACTTCACTCTACTGTGGATTAGATCCTTTGGTCGAAAGCTTGGGTGACCAGTAGGGACTCGTTGATTGCAGAACAAATGACGATGACGGTCTCCTGAAAACTTGAGAAGACCACAACCTAGTTCTGAACGTCAGATTTCCTGCAGTTATCGCTGGTGTGCTACCTGGAACCCTACCTCTGCAACCCAGTCGTCGACTCAGATTAACCACACCGTGACCAGTTACTGTTGGCGTGGT
Organism: Schistosoma margrebowiei; assembly: GCA_944470205.2. NCBI lineage: Eukaryota > Metazoa > Platyhelminthes > Trematoda > Strigeidida > Schistosomatidae > Schistosoma > Schistosoma margrebowiei. Next base: position 7,970,557 of record OX104028.1, read on the forward strand.
TATACTGTTCCTTTTGGAGTATATACCTGGACTTTGATCATACCCTTGTTTACACTAATCTCATGTTACGTCTCAGTGGCCAAAATGTTCATCGTCCTAAACAGATTGTTTTGAGTAAATTGGCTGCAGATTTTGTTGCAACTAAACATCAAGCCTAGCTTTCAATTTACCGAAAAGTATGTATGAACACCGGCTGCGTTTGCAAGACGCCATGAAAATTACAGGTCACGTCTCACGTGACTTCTCAAAACGTCCTGCGCTTATAAGCAATGCTTCTCTACAGCTGCTTGGGATACTCCAGCGAATCATGTGTGATATTGTCTTAATATGCGATGATACACATACTACGCAAATCGCGTCCAGTCAGTAGGCATGGCATATACTTTGCACTTTATAAGTGCAGAGTATTTCTACGATTGGCAGAAGCCTCACTCTTGGTGGTGAGCTGTTAAAGGTGGTCGAAAAGTTCGTGTGTTCGGGTAGTTCTATGAGCGTTGGTGGTGGCGTGAATGATGAGACCTATATACCTATATTGGACCACCTTTGATGACAGTCTGAGTGCAAATGGTCGGGTCTACAATGCTTTGGTGATAGCAGTCCTGCTGTGTTTGCGAAACCTGACCTATTCGAGTTGAGAATGTTCGGCGACCCTCTGTGTTCGATCGTCGTCGTCTCTGAATTGCTGGCGTTCAATTGTAAAACTATGCCAGTATTGTGCGTCTAGACATAGTAGTAATAATTCCGTTAATGTAACCATATTGAAACATAGGATTGGATATGTTACGTGTCATCCAAGCAACTTCCACACAGTGCACTGCGTTGTCGACGCTGGGATGAGGTAAGAAAAGCGAACAAGTGATCAGTTTGTAGCCTCGTGGTTTGAAAGAAAAATGTATGGGACTATAAAATATTAGTCCATTACGATTACCTGGACAGTCAGAGACAGTTCAACTCAGTGGCTTTTGACGTAATCAAATATGACTCAGAACTTCTCAAAAAGTCCGTGGAAGATAAGATTCCATGTAATAACCACAAACTTATCCCTCTAAGAAGATTAAATAACCTTGTGGTAATGTCTCTGAGAAACAGGATGAAGATGCAGGCTTACATCGTTCGTGAAGCAGCGATCGGGTGCACATTATAAATTAAAAACCCTGCTACAGCCGGAGAGTACAAAGAATTCAGCCTCCACAAAGCATTTCCATGACACACACTTACCCAAGAAGCCACTAATCAGTAGCTTCGTGTGGTGAACAAATTTTCATGTAAGCTAAAAGGGGAAAGCGGGTAACTCGGAATAGTTTATATTTTTACACTAGCCAAATTTGTAAACAGTACAGACTAAAAAATAACATGAATGTTCTAAAATATGGTCAGTTGTAAGCTACGTTAGCCAGTTAATCATCTGTACCATGTAAACATCAGATACAATTCAGCTATTAATAAAAAGTAAACTAACAATCAGTGGTCGTCAGCAAATATCCGCTAGCCAAAAGAATGTTTTTCATAACACAAACTAATGTCTGAGAGAAACAAATCACCACAAAAACAAGACAAAGTTTAAAATACAAATCGAAATTTTAGAAACTGAATCCGTACAGGTTAACAATTTGAGAAGTTTGATTGGAAATAAGATCAGAATCGATAGACTAAAAAAGAAAATAAAGATGAACGGGAGTCAGAAAATAGTCGATATTTCCCATGCTTGTCATTTTCTAATCCCAACTATCCTATATAGCAGAAACAATGCTAGAATTTACACCAAATTATGTTCTCAAAGTATGGGCAGGATAACTTGTTGGGATTGCCGAATAAGCAACTTTTTTCTCACTGAAGAAATTCTTTAATATTGTGACTTGTCCAACTGAAGTTATTATCACAACAAATGTAATAATGACACTCCAAACAAAAACAGCTGAATTCAAATCTTCCGCTACCAAGAAATCACCATAATCACGATTTTTCAACTCGATCCCGAAACTTTCAGCCCGTGACAGATAATGATGCAACACCTCCACAACACTATCCAATAAAGTCATCACAGTTGGGAAAACCGGTAATCCAGCCTCTTCAGCTAATGATTCAAAATCTTCCGGTCGAATTTCAAAATATATAAGTTTGTGTGATATAGAAGAGAACTCATTACTGAAACAAAAAGAATAAGTGCCATTAGAAGGAATTGTTGTGAAAGTGATATCATCGTCTGAACCACGTTCTACATTAGAAATAATCACTTGTTTAGGATCTTTAATTACGATATCCACATCAGTTTGACCTCCGTGAATGACATGATAGCTAAATACATACTTTTTCGAAGCTGGAAGATCTTCGTAGAAGCAAATACCTTCATTATCAGGTAACTCGAAAGTCAGCCGACTAGGATAACCAACTGACAATTCCAGTAAAAGATTAAACGCGAATAGACTAAGATACATGGGTAAGATTGTATGATTATGTTTCCGTTGTGTTTACGTGTACCTACACTAATACAAAGCAAATTCAACATAAATGAGTAATCGACGAACAATTAAATATATAAACAGTAAGTAAAAAGTACATCTTTAGTATGTAAACTGTATGTCGGACAGTGAGGGTAAGTTTCATTGGATAAAACTCCGTTTCATATCTTACAATACGCAATAACTTGAAAAAGTGCGCACAAAATGCAAATATCAAGTATACACCCTATCCCACAGAATATAAACTATATAATGTCATGTGTGCATCTAAAGACGTGGCCATTTTATAGGGGTAGAAATATTAGCGGACGACGGGTCTTACTTTCCTAGAATGACTACTAACCGAGTATCATCCGGTTAATGAAACCAAGTACATCATGCTACCAGAAACAACCATTAGGGTCGACCGAAGGCCTTCTCTCTGAATTGAGTCGTCTATAAGGTTATTCAAATGTTTTTGTTTGAAAGGACCTGGGTGTGGAAATGAGAGGTCTCTTTGTTATTGACAGAGAGGAATTTCGTAGACTCAGCGAAGGATTTTGTACGTATGAGCATTGTATCAATATATACACATTGTCTCCTCTTAAAAATTCTTATCTGAAGAACTTTTTATTACCCATCACTATTAGCAATATCATTTTTATTCCTTAGTGTTTTTTGTTGACCCTTTAATGTTCATTTATGAATGTCTGAACAGGTATACGTGTAATCAGATTGTTTGGGATGTATTGGATCAATATATCACATAGTTATGGTAACCTTTAACTTTATGTTGCTGTGCTAAAATTTATCAAAGAGATTAACTATTTTAATTTTCCTCGTGTTGATGTAAAGCAAGACAACTTGGCATAGTTCAGCTAAGTGAATATAGTTGCAAGCAGCGGTATTTTGTATGCATGTTGGTATATGCTTAAAACCTACCAAATGCATGATTTTAGATAAGATTGATTGGAAATTCTGTAAATGTCCATTGCCCCCAAATGCTCTGGTACGGCCGAGAGTGGGGAGAGTCCGCTCTCCCTCTCGAAATGCTCTCACATGGCCACGCGTATATAGACTTTATCAGGGAAGTCCTACTCACTGCCTTCTCGTGGCGGGAGTGTTGTTTACGAAAATGAGAGGACGAAAAGCGAATGTCCGGCGCTTTAACCGGATCCCAAACCAATGGTGCACATGGGCTCTAGTATCCTGAGAGAACAAATGGCGTATGGACCAGTTGTTGGTCACCAGCTTCCATGGGACTGCATCTCCTTACGATGCTCCGCTGCCTTGTGGATCAGACCCTTAGGTCGAAGGCTCGGGGTTTGGCCCCCTAAGAAAACCACCTGCTTCGGTTTGGGCACCCGGGCAGTATTACAGCCCTTACACATATCGAATGAGATTTGTGTGGCGCATATGTATTTGGTGCCTTTTTGTATCAATATCTATGTGTTAAAATAAATAAATAAATGTCCATTAATTGTGTAAGTTACGCATATCAAGTCGTAACCCTAACCTACAACCCTAGTTGAAGCAAAATTATGTTGAAAGCTTAATTCAGAGCAGAACACGACAATAATTTATGCAATCAGTAAAAGAAGCTGAAAACTTATTTATTTGAACACATAAATATTGGTACAAGGGGACACCAAATATATATGCGCCACACGTGTGTGGGCTGTGATACTGCCCGGGTGCCCAAACCGAACCAGGTGGTTTTCTTGGGGAGCCACACCCAGAGCCTTCGACCTAAAGGTCTGACACATAAGGCAGTGGAGCATCGTAAGGAGATGCAGTCCCATGGTAGCCGATGACCAACGATTGGTTCATACGCCATTTGTTCCCGCAGGATACTGGAGCCCATGTGCACTATTGGTTTGGGGTCCGGCTAAAGCGCCAGATATTCGCTTTTCGCCCTCTCATTTTCGTAAACAACACCCCCGCCACGAGGGATGGCAGAAATTAATAGTAGGATATCAGATGCAAAAAGAATGAGAATTAGTCACAATGGCTCAAATACATTCATTACTTATCGCCGAAATACTGAACAACTATCAATTAACGTCTGTTTCATTCGTGTCATTCACGTATATTTAATTGACTTTATATTTGTTGGATGTTTCTATGCTGCTATGTATTGTGGTAATATGAATTACTATTTTTGTCCGACCGACTTTGGGTTTGAACAGAGATCGCAAACAGAAGCTTGTGATAAAGATGAAACGGATAACAAAGATAATAATCGACCATTTAGCCCCCACGAAAGACAGAAGAAACTATTGTAGGTTACATGTTGATTTGGTGGTGCAGTGATAAGCACAAATCGAACGAATGCGAGAGTCCTTAATATGTAGTCTAAGACTACTTATAGGAATTACGTGTAGTCACTAGTAACTCGCCTGACACCTGAAGTAGCCCCTATAGACTAGTCTGTAGCTGAACAGGGTATTATAAAGTAACACAAATATGCTGACATAGTTTCTGAATCTCTGAAGATAATAGAATCATTTATAATCGCTGCTAAAGCCGAATTAAGAACATTACATTCTAAAGTTAACATAAATATTTAACTCAGTCATTAAGAGAGTTGTGTCCGATGCAATGATCTACTTAAGGCTTTAATTACAATGGAAAACCTTTGAGAAAAAATATTGACAGAATCTGAGCCCAACATAAGAAACGGAGAAAATATTCCCAGGAAACATTGAGTGAACAAAATGATAAGACTGTGGTGAGAATAAAAAGTATAACTAATCTTTGAATAACTGATTAACCAAGAACTCAGTATTATAATGGGAGCATATTTTCTGATGTATACAACCAATATAGAATAATGGCTACTAAATGTAAAATGTGAAACTAAACTGGCAAAAAAAATGGGAAAAATATTTGAAAGTATTTATAAAGCAGATACGTGGTTTATTCTTTAGTCTCAAGTTTCAGTAAAGCAATATTGTTAGTAGAAAATCTCAACACTACTCAATAGCAACACTAATTTTTATGGAAATATTTGAAAGTCCATAAATCAAGTTTATATCCAAAACTACACTCAGTTTGCAGAACATAGTTTGGAAGTGCTATCACAATAATCCAACATAACTATACCGTGAATGAAAAAGTCAGCAAGAAATATTAATTACCGTATGTGATAAATAGCATAATAATACAACGATAATTATTCATCTATTTGAACACATATATTGGTACAAATGAGCACCGAGTACATATGTACCACACGTCACTTGCTTTTTATGTGGGCTGTGATACTGCTCAGGTGCTCAAACAGTTATCATGATAATAATGAGCGTTAGTGTATTAGTGAGACTGTCATGATATCCGAAATAGATTAGTCAATTAGGATTAGCTGATTCGCAACTGATGGAAACATAAGGTATACCCTCGAACGACCCTGACGTCTTAACCCACCATGAAACAGGATAAATGAACAAGTTATCGTGCTAAAACTAAGAACAACGGCACTGCTGTTGGTGTCAGATTGTGATGAGAATCCTAAATTCAGTCTCTGACTTTGTGAATTTAAAGTTCCTTTTTCTATGTTGACCGGTTGAGTAAAATATTTTAACCATGAAAATTCAAAGTAAAGATTTTGGCGCATCATCTTTTTAAATGACAAAAAGAGAATATTCTATCCACAATTCTGATATAAATCTTTTAGGATCTCCCTCGAGATCAGCAAAAGCGAATACAATTTTACAGTGGACTTAGACTCAGTCAGTATGTCAGCTACAACGTAGGACCTGGCACATATATGTATCGGTCCAAGTTGCCATACCTCATTAGCACAAGAGGGACATCGGATTCATAAAAGTAGTTAATTCAGAGGTTGTAATATATAAAAGATTGTAATAAGAATATAGTACAGGAAGAAAGAATTAGTTCGTAAAAACAAAGATATGAAATAATTCTAATCTCAGTTTAATGGAAGATAGAATGTGTATACACCTACGCCATTGTGATCGATTCTGAGCCATGATACCAACAGTTTCCAACCATTGGTTACGATAGTTACGCGCATCCCAACCAAGTAGTCTGCATCTACCGACATGGCTACGACTAGAAGTTAGTGACTTCAAGCACTGATGCCACGTTTTGGTTTGCCCATCCCTAACTTTGTTCCAACCATTCCCAACACTAGTCAGCATTGTGTGTCGTATTCAGGCATATGCAACACGTGGTCTAGCCATCTCAGTCGATGAAGATTCACAACCTCATAAACTGATTTACCATCATTCCCTAATACCCTGCGTCTAACCTCGCCATAACTTACAGGATGATCCGAGTAGATGGGAGTAATATTTCTAAAACATGTGATCAAATACTAGTTACGTACAGTCAGTAACAACGTAGAACTTCGTACGTACGTACATCAGTTCGAGTTGCCACACCACCTTAACACAGAGATGCAGTTGTCGATCCAAATCCCATTGTGGTAGAGGTAATAAAAGTATAAGCAGTAATCGGAAAGATTAGTGTTTGGAGATGTTACTTAAAGAGTATAATACAGTGAAATAAACTTGGGAAGAGAAAAAAAAGAGACAAGGGGGAATCAGGAGATCGAAATTTGGGAGAACACAAAGAGTGGATGCACCTGCGCAATTGCAAACGATTTTGAGCCATGTCATTCAGGGTCTTTAACCATCGGTTGCGATCATCTCGCGGTCCCCAACCAGGTAGTCTACACCTACCGACATGACTCAGTCCACTTGTCAGTGACTTCATGGACTTGTGCCATGTTTTGGTCTGGCCGCCCCTAGCTTTCTTCCAACCTATTCCTATACCACTGAACATCGCACGTCGAGGCAGTCGGTCGTTGGGCATACGTAACACGTGTCCCAGCCATCTCAACTGATGAATTTTCACTACGTCATCAATTGATTTGCCATCCTTACCTAGTACCCGTTTCATAACAACTGTATTACTTACTCGATGGTCCCATGATATACGAGCAATGTTTCGAAGATACCTATGATCGAATACTAGTAACCTACGAATATCCTCTACTCTTACCGGCCATGTTTCACTGCCATAAAGTAGGACGGGACGAACACGTCCTTTGTTTGATAGACGGATATCTCGCCTACGCCATAAATGACGCAAGTTGGCAAAAGCTAGTCGAGCCTTCTGTATCCATGCTGAGATTTCGTCACATACCAGACCACAAGGGCTGATGAGACTTCCAAGATAAGTGAAGCGGTCGACACACTCAACTACTTCACTCCCTATCACTAGTTCGGGTGTCGATGTAACCCAATCCTGAAGCAACATTTTGCATCTCGAGGGAGAGAATCGCATCCCGAACATGCTTGCATTGTTGCTTAGAGTGGTCAGAAGACTCTGCATTTTGTCAGCGTCTTCACCAAATAGAACTATGTCATCAGCATATTCTAAGTCAACAAGTGAACCTCCCGGTAGAAGTTCAACCCCTGGAAATTTAGATGAGGAGAGTGTCATCTCTAAAAGTACGTCGACCACAAAGTTGAACAAGAATGGGGAGAGTGGACAGCTCTGACGAACACCACTTGAGGTAATCAATTCTGATGACAGTTCGCCATAGGCTCTCACTCTACCAGTTGTGTTCGAGTAGAGAGCCTGAATAAGGTTAATGTACTTCTTTGGTACTCCTTTCAGTGACAAACACTGCCATAGAACCTCACGATCAACAGAGTCGAATGCCACCTTAAGGTCGAGAAATACTACCATTGTGGGACGTCTGAATGTGTCTGTGTTCTAGAACCTGACGTAGTGTGAATATCTGATCTATACAACCACGTCCAGGTCGAAAACCGGCCTGGTTTTCTCTAATCTGCTCTTCACGAGCTTTGATTAGGCGTCGAAGTATTATTGAGGCTAATATTTTAGACACTTACATTAACTTGACATTCAGGTTGACTGGGGATCGTGGGAAACCGAAGTGTGGCTGAAGGCCAGTTGAACTGATCCCTGAAGTGTTCTGCCCATCGATCCAATCTCCTGGATTGAGAATGAATAATATGTTCATCTTTCTCTGAGATTGTTCCGCTAACGGTCGGGTTCCTAATTCCGGTTTCCTTAACGAGTCTGAACAATTGTCTGTTATTACCTATTGCCGCTGCCTTTTACATCTCTCTTGCTTTCGCTACCCACCACTGTTCGCGATCATTGCGTAGACTTCTTGTCAGCTTGCGCTTAAGCTGACTCCGCTCTTCACTATGTTCACAGCCAGGTGGAATGAGTTTCCGAGCATCTATCAGTGCGATAGATGCTGCTGAGATCCAGTGTTGCTCCCTGACCTTCTGGTTTACCTTACTAGCACATATCACTGCTGTTTCCACAGCTTTTCGGACATCATTCCATGCTGCATCGGGGTGGGCATCACATACATGGCTGCCTAACTGTTTTCCTAGTTGTTCCTGAAATATACTTTTAGCTTGACTATCATTAAGTAGGCCCCTAAGAGGTTTCCTTGCAGCGTCTTTCCTACGTCCAGTAAGACGCAAGCAGATACGCGCTCGCACTAGAGCATGATCTGAATCTAAGCATGTGCTCCAGTATGAGCGACAGTTTTCTATCGAGCCCCTCCATCGGTGGCTGATAGCGATGTGATCTATTTGGGTCCAACGTTGGGACGAATTAAGGGGTCGCATTGTTAAAAGATGTTTTTCCTTATGCTTAAGGTTAGTATTTGCAAGGAACAGGCGATTAGCTGAGCATAGCTGCAACAGACAGTCGCCATTATCTGTTCTTTGAGCCAAGACACCATAAGATCCACCTAGGTGTCTTTCCCTATCGCTTAGTTTACCTACTTGAGCATTAAAGTCACCGGCCACTATTACTACATCAGAGCGCCTAGCTTTTCAGAGAAGGTCGGAAAGCTTTCTGTAAAACTCATCTTTTACATCATCTGAGCTGCAGTCAGTGGGAGAATAGGCAGAAACGACGAAGAGGCAACGACGGGTGTACCTATCTTTTCGGATTCTTACTGTTCCGTTCAGTCGGACAGCGCACAAACGACTGTCTACTGGGATCCACTCTAAGAGAGCTAATTCTGCCCTAGGGCTCAATGCTATACCTACGCCGGCGAGGTCATGGGAAGCAGAATTAGGGCTTTCAGATACACGAAGCGTAAATCGAGTCGGTTCTTTATTTTGGCATGGTGAGGTCAAATGAATGACGCTACTCGGATCTTGTATGCGCGTTTCGGAGACGCAGCACACATCGGTGGCGCGAGATTCTAAAGTCCTAACTAAGGAAGCCTGCTGTCCTATTTGGCACAGTGTTCGGACGTTCAAAGCTCCTACGTGTAGTTTAGAGCGTGGTTTCATGAGACCAGGAATAGCGTTCCACGTACTCGAATCGTTTGCCCTAGCGGTCCGAGGTGATGAAGAGACGTGAGGAGGGTTAGTCATGGAGATAAGAGAGGTATTAGGAGGTGTAGGAAGGATTTGAATGTGACCAACTTGGTCTCGTGTGTTGTTACGGGTATGAGGGCTGATGTCACTACTCGGCTGCCTACACCGTGGAAGGGTATTTCTTGAGGAACCTGAAAAGGAAATTGGATTAGTGTTGGTCTTGGCGACCTGGGAGCGTGACCGCAAAGCCCAAGGAGCAACTGCTTGAGGCCGGTCGCGCACGGCCTTTTAGTGGAAGGTTTTTGACGTGTTAGCTCCGTTCTTCAAACGGCCTTAACGCCGGAGACGGAAATCCGTGAGGTAAGGTGAGGTGTGACATTTTTTGGGTCGACCTTTTCTAACCCCACCCCTCCTTGTGGGAAGGCAGCATCGCTGTCATGCTGGTTGTCTGAAGGAAATACCTTACTGCTGTCACACCTCTCTACAGTCAGCAGTACGACATCGCCCTCAGACCTTGAGTTGCTGCTTTTAGTCTTACCGTTCACCAATCGACCTGCCTGGCATGGTAGAACCTACAGGAACATATGTTCCAGCCAATATAGCTCGGTTGGATCATCACGATAGGCAAGCCCGACCACCGCGTCAAGGCAGCAGCTTCGGTCGGGACTAGTTACGTACAAATATCTTCTACTCTTAATGAACACATTTTGTAGCTGTAAAGTAGAACAGAACGAACTGCCGCGCAGTATACTCATCCCTTAATTGATAGACAGATATCTCGCATTCGCCATAGGTGACGTAAGTTGGTAAAAGCCAAACGGGCTTTCCGAGTCCGTGCTGAGATTTCATCAGACACCAACCCATTAGGGCTGATCAGACATCCAAGATAAGTGAAGTTGTCAACGCGTTCGACGACTACTTCACTCCCTATCCTTAGTTAAGGTGTTGACCCAGGCCAGTCCTGAAGCAACAACTTGCACCTAGAGGGAGAGAAGCGCATCCCAAATATCCTGGCATTGTTGCTTAGTGCTACCGAAAGACTGCATGTTATCAGTCTTCACTAAACAGGACTATGTCATCTGAGTATTCTAAGTCGATAAGTGGATCTCCCGGTAGGAGATCAATACCCGAGAATTCAGTCGACGAGAATGTTATTTCCATCAGTATGTCTATGAAGTTAAACAAAAATGGAGAAAGTGGACAGTCTTGGCGGGTACTATTCGAGGTTGCAAAAGCAGATGACTGTTCGCTGTAAGCTCTCGCCAACTAACTGTGTTCGAGCAAAGAGCCTTCATAAGGTTTATGTACTTCTGAGGTACGCCTTTCAATGACAGCCACTGACACAGAACCTCTGAGTCTACAAATTCAAATGCTGCTTTTAAATTAAGAAAGACCACCATTATCGGATGCCGATAAGCATACCTGTGTTCTAGAACCTGACGAATGGTGAATATGTGGTCAATGTACCCACGACCAGGTCTGAAGCCAGCTTGGTTTTCTCGTGTTTGAAGTTCACGCGTCTTAGTTAGGCGTCTGATTACTATTGAGGCTAGTATTTTAGATACAATATTAGTCAAAATAGTGCCTCAGTGGTCGCCTAAGAATGATTTTGACCCCTTCTTATATATCTGAACGATAAGTGATCGCGATTATTCAGATTGGATCACATCCAACTGCCAGATTTTAGCTAAAATACTAGTCGACCTAATCGCCAAAACTAGACCACCAGACTTAAAGCCAATCCACCTGACTGTTGACAGAGGTCCAGTAAACTAGTTTCAAAGTATCATTAATCACTAACTCGGAGAGAATAAATATACCGAACTTAAAGCTCATGACAAAGATTTGAGTCAAATATGATACTTTTGCTGTGCAAGCATGTTATGTGTCCTGATAACAAAATTGTGAGATAAGATATTGTGCCTTGGAAAATATATCTTTACATACATGATAGACCTGAAGATTTTAGCTATATCACATCTTACCTTTAACGTGTCAGCCACCTTTACGTTAACCGCCAGACGACAGCTTACGGGCTGCATACATAGCTAAAACAGACAAACAAAAAGTGAAAAAGAATTTTTAGTTATTGATTTAAATATGAGGCTACAGGTTTAAAGCCACTTTTCGATTTTTATTCATACATCATGTACTTCGAATGAGCGGTGTTATGAAATTGTGTGATATTCAATACAAGAGTCATCCTTTTTCGCATTCAGATTCAGATTTGTATAGTAAGGAGAAGAGGCCTACTGCCTGTTTTATTATTTTTCTAGTATGCTTTAATGAGTGTCTACTCTTCTCTTAAATTAGTCAGTTAAAGGTGTGTTACAACCATTAACCGATTTGCTGAAAGCCGACAAAAACGGTATGAAGAAAGAGAAAAATCAAACATTCAACCTATCTCTTGACACCAAAACAGCATTTGAAAAAGCAAAGTAGATGATGGTTAATGCCACCATGCTACAACATCTAAATACTGACCCCACAGTCCACTTAATTTTGTGTACGGACGCATCTCAAAAAGCCGTCGGGGCAGTAATACAACAGCAGGTAAACAACGTGACCACTCCCATAGCGTTTTTCTCCAAAAGACTGTCACCAACTCGGGAACGCTATAGTGCTTTCGGCCGGGAGTAACTAGCCATCTGCTTAGCTGTCAAGCATTTCAACTTCTTATCACAAGGTCGAACTTTCACTATAATGACTGATCACAAACCTTTATGTCACTCATTCAACACTTCGTACGACCGACACTCACCTCGCGAAGCAAGACAACTGGATTACATTTCCCAATCTACAACAGATATCCAATATGTCAAAGGACATACCAATGTCGTAACAGACGCTTTATCACGAAAGGATGTAAATATTCTGGTACGTAATCAAGATATCGATTTGGAAACATTCGCGAAATTGCAAGTAGACGGCGCAGAAATAAGAAGCTGCCAGGAAAAGTCTAACTTGAACCTTAAACCAGTACCCATCCCTTTCTCAAATACATCTATCATTTGCGACGTTTCAACAGGTAACAACCGCCCTTTCGTCCCTCTAGCCTGTCTTCGACAAGTATTTCGTCAACTGCATGACCTTGTAACAGCATAGGTTGGTTGGTTAAGAGTTGACCCCAAACAACCAAGCATATGCCAAAACAGTATTGTTCAAGTATTCATTCACTTCCTTATTTTGTATAAGCGTTATATTCCTTATTATCTTATATTGAATGCTGAAAGCCTTTGTTTGTCTGAACAGATAATCCCACGCTCCACTGTGACTGCGCTAAGATCGAAATAAAGTCGTACTCACAACTTCTCGGGTTTCTTCTATCAATAGTACGAGGGTTACCTATAGGCACGAAACTGGTGAGCCCTTTTTGAACACAAATTAACCTCATTTTTGTTATTAATATTATTTTTTTTTACTCAATCGTAAAAGTAGACCTGATAATCCGTAAACTAAGTTGGGTATATAAATAGTTTATTTTTTTTATTATCTTAAGTTATTCGTGTCATAGAAACCATTTTTTTTCGTGCTAATTTTGTTGCTATATTTGTCACATACATCATGTCAGACTTAAAAGAAACCCATAATCTGGAGGATTTGTCACCAGTGGAGATAGACACTGTTATGACTACGAAATCTCGACTTCCAGAATTTGATCGTAGTGATCCTGAGTTGTGGTTTGCTCAACTCGAGCATTATTTCACGAGACACAATATCAAATCTGAAGGGATTCGCTATAGAGATTTGTGTTCTATCCTTCCTCCTTCAGTCGCCAAAGAAGTCCGTGACTTGATTTTAGATCCACCATCACCACAACCGTACACCGTCTTAAGACGAGAGATAATGAACCGTTTATCATTATCAGATAGTCAAAGAATCCAAAGACTTTTTCAAGGTGAAACACTAGGTGATCGGTCGCCGTCACAGTTTCTACGTCACCTCCAAGTCTTAGTGGGTGATAACACAGTGGGTGAAGCAGTCCTAAAGCAAGGATGGATACAAGCTCTCCCATGCTACGTCCAACATTGTTTGGATGCACAAGATCCTGAAACCTCATTATCTCATTTAGCGCGTATAGCTGATGGAATAATGGAAAGAGGTCCTCCAACTGGTTCAGGCACAATAAATCACACACAGAAAGTAGAATCAGCAAAAGACCCCGTCATAGAAGGACTCATTGCGAGTGTTAAGAGTCTCACTGAGGCTGTCACCAGAATGCAAATGGGTCATACAAACAGGAACAGGTCACCACAACGATCACGATCCAAGTCACAAAATAGGTCACAAATGTCCAGACAATCTGGGCAGTTTTGTTGGTACCACTGGAAGTTTGGTGTCAACTCAACCAAGTGCAGGCAACCATGCGCCTGGCCTAAGCATAATTCCAAGACAGCGGGAAACGAGTAACCCCTCCCCAGGTCGCGACAACTGAGGAGGGGCGCCTAAACAGTCGCTTGTTTTATGTCAGAGACAGAAACTCGGGCTTGAATTTCTTGGTGGACACTGGCGCTGCTCTTAGCATCATCCCTCGAAATAAAACTGAGATTAGTCGAGAAACATCCCCGATTACACTTCAAGCTGCAAATAAAACTACAATCGCGACATTTGGGCAGAAAACGTTAACCCTAGATTTGGGGTTCAGAAGGCAATTCCCTTGGGTTTTCACGGTAGCCGACTTAGATCTGGCAATACTGGGGATGGACTTTCTAGAGAGATACGAATTTCTAGTTGACACCAAGAAACGGCGATTAACACTAAAAGAAACTTCGTTTTACACAAAAGGCAAAGAAAGTCACATCAGCTCTCTTAACTTGATTCAAACCCCTCCAGTAACAACAGCGAAATTCCAAGATATACTCGCGGAATTTCCAAACTTAACTAAACCAAACCCACAGCCTTCCAAAGACAAACTAAAAGTAAGTCACACTATCAAAACCGAAGGTGCACCGGTGTTTGCAAAACCCAGGAGACTAGCACCAGATAAGCTCAAAATCGCTAGAGCCGAGTTTGATTATATGCTACAACTGGGTATTATCCGTCCCTCTGATAGTCAATGGGCATCCCCTTTGCATATGGTCCCAAAGAAGAATGAAGGTGACTGGCGACCGTGTGGGGATTACAGAGCCCTCAACCGTCAAACCGTACCAGATAGGTACCCAATACCGCATATACAAGATTTCACAAACGGTTTACAGGGTATGAACATATTCACCAAAATTGACTTAGTCAGGGCATATCACAATATCCCGGTAGCCGATGAAGATATCCCTAAGACAGCTATTACAACACCCTTCGGCTTATTCGAGTTTGTACGCATGCCATTCGGCCTGAGAAATGCGGCACAGACATTTCAAAGATTCATAGATAACCTACTTCGAGATATGCCATTTGCGCAGGGGTATATAGACGACTTGTTAATTGCCAGCCCCAATTTGCAATCACACGAAGAGCATGTACGAGCAGTGTTGAAAAGATTGAATGAACATGGAATAAACATACATCAAAGTAAGTGTGTTTTCGGTGTTCAAACTTTAGAATTTCTTGGTCACACAATAAGCCCAGAAGGGATTAAACCTATAAAAAAAGAAGTGGATACCATCAAACAATACCCGATACCTAGCTCTCTAACACAAATGAGAAGTTTTCTAGGTCTAATTAACTTTTATCGCAGATTCATACCAGGTTGTGCACAATTAATGCAACCTTTAACAGATTTACTTAAAGGAAAACCAAAAGAATTCAAACTGTCTTCTGACGCCGTCGAAGCTATTAAACAGCTTAAAGATAAACTGGCTCAAGCAACTACGTTGATATATCCGAATTCTCTTTCCCCACTTGCTTTGATGGTGGATGCTTCAGATAAAGCAGTAGGCGGTACCCTTAACCAACTGGTTAAAAACGCCTGGAAACCAATTGCTTTCTTCTCGAAAAGACTCGCTCCAGCTGAGACAAGGTATTCTACCTTCGGGCGAGAACTTCTTGCAATCTACCTGACTATTAAACACTTCCGACACATGTTAGAAGGTAGGGAATTTATAGTCTTTACGGATCACAAACCACTGACGAATGCATTAAAAGCGAGAGCCGATAAGTACTCACCTCGAGAAGTCCGACATCTTGACTATATATCACAGTTCACAAGCGATATCCGACATGTCAAAGGTCAGGACAATCAGGCGGCAGATGCTTTATCCAGACTAGAAATGAACGTGGTACAGCAGTCTACAGTAAACTTCGAGACGTTGAGACACGAACAAGAGCAGGACCTAGAATTACAAAACCTACTCAAAACAAACAATTCAAGTCTTAATTTAAAACAGTTCCCATCACCTATCGATGGTATTCTAATTTACTGTGACACGACCAAGGCAATGCCGCGACCTTTCGTTCCCAAAAATATGCGAAAGTTGATATATAATAACTTTCATTCTTTGTCTCATCCTGGAGCAAAAGCTTCAACTAAACTAATCAATGCCAGATATATATGGCCGAATTTACAGAAGGATGTACACAAATGGGTTAGAGAGTGTTCAGCATGCCAACAATCAAAGATTAATCGTCACACAAATTCACCCATAGGTGTTTTCTCGCAACCAGATGCACGTTTTGCACATGTGCATATCGACTTGGTAGGTCCTTTACCCCGTTCAAATGGTTTTAATTATCTTTTTACATGCATAGATCGATTTACCAGATTCCCTATAGCCATCCCGATAGCGGACATCACAGCGGAAACAGTAGCCAAAGCTTTCATGCAGAACTGGGTAACCATTTTTGGTACACCCATAACAATAACGACGGATAGAGGAGCGCAATTCGAATCCGAACTATTTAATAACTTGGCTAAACTTCTAGGCTCCAATAGGATACGCTGCACTGCATATCATCCTCAGGCTAATGGGATGGTAGAACGTTTTCACCGTCAGCTAAAAACTGCCCTTATATCTCACTCAAACCCCAATCAGTGGACAGAATTCCTACCTTTAGTTATGTTGGGAATACGAACATCTGTCAAAACTGACGCACAATGTTCAGCTGCGGAACTGGTTTTCGGAACAACTCTGAGACTACCAGGTGAATTTATTAACTCTAATACTAACAGTCAAAAACTTAATTTAGAAAATTACGTAGATCAACTACGGGACCATATGTCCAAACTTAAACCAATTAATACTCGCGAACAATCGCGCGCCGTATATGTACCTAAAGACCTAAGCAATTGCACGCACGTCTGGATAAGATGTGATAAAATAAAATCACCACTCAGTCCTCCATTTGAAGGTCCTTTCAAAGTCGTCTCAAGAAAATCTAAATATTTCGAGATAGAAAAACATGGAAACATCGACACAATAAGTATTGATAGGCTAAAGCCGGCTTATCTAGATCATGAACCACCATACGTATTGTTAGATCGTTTAACTGACAAATCCATTACGGAATCGAAATGTAAAGATGATAAATCTTTACAAATGACTAAAACGGTTCACTGGGCACATCCAATTAGTCAGTCAAGGATGTTGACAGTTTCGGCTGCAGGATAAAATCTAACCACGTAGCTAATCAGACCCTGCATCTACTCAAAAATATTTTTCCCCTCATTCCGCCTCACCTACAACTCCCTAGACCTTTTACCTTTGATATATAAATGTTATGTTAAATTTTTTTTTAAATACTGGACACATAAGCTAGGTATTCCGAAACGATGGCTGAGGATTTTAATCAAACTCATACAACTAACACTGGCAAATACAACGAATTCACAAAGCAACCCAGGCGAGTTTTATAATTTCTTTTTCTGGTTAATTAACTATGTTGGCTGTACTCCTTATATATCTTTATACATTTTTCACGTAGACTGGCAATACATATATACAATATGAACTACTTCTAAGAGTTTCCGGTCGAAGATATGTTTAGTAGCTTGATACGATTAATACTACTATTAATAAGTGGTTTTCTAGACAAAACATTTTGGATTAAACCATGGCCAAGTACTTATTAAAGTTCTCATCATTTTTTTTCATGTTTAGGAAACTTATATAATGACTTAACCAGTTTTCCTGCAGCATGCTTTTTAGTGTGATCATATAACCCATCTTTATTGGCAATATTCAGATTTTTTTTTAAAATTCTGACATTTAAGAATCAATAACCGTGGAGATATAGTACAGTGCGTTACTGTAAGGTTACTATGTTAGCCGCATTGATTCCGCATACCTAATTTTAAACACAACTTATAAAGGAACTCTTAAGTAATCATAACATTGAACTAACGATATGACTATCATAGCTATGTTAACGTTAAACCAATTATTATTAGTGGTCCTGACAAAACCCTGGAACTTAACACTAGCGTTATAAAAAAGACATGTTATGTCAGTAACTTTTATATATATATATATACTTTTTCTCTCGGTTTAAATATAACGTAAAATGGAAATTACAAAACTTGTAGATTTTTTTTTCTATGGTATTATTAGTAATCCAAACAAAGAACGTGTACTGTTCCAATATGGCATTCTGATATATCAACCAGTCCTCCTGTTATTTTTCTCTCATATCTGAGCAACTTATGGCCAATAAACATCGTATTGAAGGGGGTTTCGATGAACAAAAACACATGACCCACACGCACTCGAACCTCAGCCCTTCTGAATGCTAGACCGCGTGCCTAGCCATTAGGCCACATCAGACCACGAGGGGTGACTGCAATCTTTCCTTTTACCAATTATTCATTCATAATACTAATGAGTAATAGGACTTACACACTTCTAAGGTGCAGACAAATTCGTTACTTTGATTAATTGACGAAATATTGCCTCAGCATATCATACATATTTAAATCAAACCAGAAAAGAGTATTTGACACAACTGTACTTGATCCTCATACTCTACACAATTTTCTCCCCTCTTTAACCGTATATTCTCTTCCGTTTTATGGAGTAAAATTATGCACCCTTGGTTACGTACCTGGTTAGAAAAGGCGGTTGTCACATTCCCAAGGTCACACATTTGAACGGGTTTGACAATGAGTCCAACTTCTAGCAAGTTTACACTTTTACATTTATACATTATAAAAAAGGATTTTATTTGTTTTCATACCTTTTCGTACACAAGATGGCTACACTATGTCTATTTTCTTCCAGAATACCAATCCGTTCTGGAGGCCAATCACTTACGTGGAACCGAACAATTATCAATTATGTTTATGTATTTCCATTTTGTATCTTATTATTTTGATGCAGGCAGTGGAGCGGTTCTTTAGGTTTGATTGGTTTTCACCATTACCTTTGAAGTAGATTCTTCTTTACTTTTTACTTGAGGGCGACTCAAGAGGCAGGTGAGTAAACACCTGATAACCGGTCTGAGCATGGAAAAATCGTACCTCACCAACATGGTGTTGGGTAGCCCGCTCGCGGCACTTCCTCAGATATTCTTATTCCACAGTTTAACACTCTTTCTCATGAAAGCACTCAGTAAACCGTCAGCTATAGTTGTAGAAGAAATCACATGCTACTAAATAAGATGACAAGCTAGTAAATGAAGAGACATCCATGGACTACCGTTGACAGCGTTAGTTGCCACTTATTGTAAGTCAAACATTGAGTGAGTTGATAACTTTCCCTTGGAATGAGAAATAGAACTAAGGTGTTTTTGATAGATAGGTTAATCGAACCGACGTTCCTACGGAAGTCGATTCTAGGGGGAAGCTAATGTAACAGCATAGGTTGGTTGGTTAAGAGTTGACCCCAAACAACCAAGCATATGCCAAAACAGTATTGTTCAAGTATTCATTCACTTCCTTATTTTGTATAAGCGTTATATTCCTTATTATCTTATATTGAATGCTGAAAGCCTTTGTTTGTCTGAACAGATAATCCCACGCTCCACTGTGACTGCGCTAAGATCGAAATAAAGTCGTACTCACAACTTCTCGGGTTTCTTCTATCAATAGTACGAGGGTTACCTATAGGCACGAAAACCTTTCTCACCCAGGAATCAGAGCCAAAACCAAATTGATTACTGAGCGTTTTGTGTGGCCAAAGATCAATTCAGATATAAAACGATGGACGCGAAGCTGCTTACAATGTCAACGCAGCAAGATTCAGCAGCACATGATCAGTCCAGTTGGTAAGTATCTCCTGCCGGATAAACGTTTACAACATATACATTTAGGCATAGTTGGTCCATCGCCATCATCTAATTCATTCACACACATCCTCACTGGAGTAGACAGATTCACAAGATGGGCTATAGAATGCCCTATTGCTGATACTTCCGCAGAAACAGTAGCCGGCGTATTCCTTGACCGTTGTATAGCAAATTACAGAGTACCTTCCATCGTCACTACCGACCGTGGTCCCCAGTTTCAGTCTATCTTATTTCAGGAATTCACAAGACTTCTGGCAGTAAACCACATTAAAACGACAACCTACCACCCAGCAGCTAACGGCTTGGTCGAAAGATTTCACCGCCAATTGAAAAGCTTGCTGATGGCACAAGTTGATACGACAAAATGGAATGACGCATTACCACTCGTACTCCTGGGCATCCGTTCAACTATAAAGGAAGATATAGGTTGTACAGCCGCTGAGCTAGTATATGGTACAACCCTTAATTTACCAGGTCAACTAGTGGACCCAATCACTTTAACACCAACGTACCCAAGTCGTTTTGCTAGCCAACTGCTGCAGACCATGCAACAGATCAAAGCCATACCGCCTCGTGAACATAACAATCGAATACAACTCGATAGAAATCTAGAAACATGCAAGTTTGTCTTCGTTCAAGTTGATGCTGTTAAAAAGCCATTGAAACAACCTTATGAAAGACCATATCAAGTAATTAAAAGAACAAACAAACATTTAATAATCAACAAGTGTAGAGAAAGAGACTATCGCTGTCAATAGAATAAAGCCTGCTTTCCACGAAGCACAGCAGGATAAAGAACATACTACTTCACTGAACCAACCACTTCCAGCAACCACCACTAGAACAGACATGGAAGAAAAACCGAGTATCAAACCTACTTGCTCGACGCTCTCAGGCAGAGCTGTAAAAAATCCAAACGCTATGTACATTTCGCCAAATAAAAAAAGCTAAACAAACAATTATCGATGTACTATAACTTCTCTTACATGAATATCACAGACAAGATAAGAGTAAAAGATGTTCAAAGACATTTCACACGTCAACTACTAGGATGTAACTCGAATCTCTATTACACAGATAGATGTAAGCATCTATCTTTAGAACCTTTATGGCACCGTAGGATAAAAAACAATTTAATATTTCTCTACAAAGCGATATACGGGCTCTCCTTTCTAACCTCCTGCCCGACTATCACCCACGACCCAGCCTACAGACTTAGAAACAACGCATATACACTACTTACCGTAAAACACCAAAAACAAATGCGTTGTAAGTTCTTTACAGTACGGTACAGTTTATTGTGGAACAGGCTGCCAATGCCTATCCGTAATTGTGATACGTTTACCAGATTCAAAAAGCTAATAACCCTATTTCTAGACTCCAAAGAGCTTCAACATTTCATTGAACTCCCGCCCACCAATGAGGCACTTTATTACGGACCGCCTAGTATCTAGAAAGAATAAAATTATAACAAGTTCGACTGTTACTAATATGAATATAACCAAATCACAATATATGGCTTATCCTTTCCTATTATTCATTGTTTATTAATCATGACTTCATGCTCCTAACCCTAGCTTTCAGTTCCCAAATCTCTACAGGTTAAATGTACATTATTCTTCCTAAAAGTCATGCCTTTTTTTCTACTGCAAGTAGACAGATAGCTCAATCTTATGAATGCTGATCTACTAAGGCCGATCAATCAATGCTCGAAATTTAGCCACAAAGTCTTATGAGGTTCTCAATGTTTTATTTGTCTTACCCTGAAATCTTTTTTTCTACAATTTTATACCCTCTCATATCTTTTGATTTGCTATAAGTCCTTACTTCTTTAAACCATTAGTTGTTTTCATGGCAGTGTGATATACTATATGGACATCTAATCCATAAAACAGACTTTTCAACTATCTGATTTGCTTCTAACATGGACCTAGTAGAGACAGTGTATTCCAACTATGGGCTTTGATTAAAGCAGTATTCATACTTACCACTAACGTAAGGGAACCTAACATCACAAAAGGAGGGAGGGTGGCGTTACTGATCAGCAAACATGATGGTGGAGAGATAAATTCAATCCAGCCATGTTTGTAGGGCAGAACATTTTGTTTAATTACGGCTCCTTATAGTTTAGTGGGATGTCACGAACTTATGGTATTGAAGCTGACTTATCACGCAAAATACCTCTTTAAATCGTGTTACGAATGTTGAATTGGTTTCACTTTCTACCCAGAAATCCTATTACAAGCAAACCAGATAATTCGCTAATATACGAAGCCTACTCAAGACCTTATAATACCTGGAAAAAAAAATACAAAAAAACGAAAGGGGCTCTAATAGCTTCGATAATAAAAGGAATACAGCTAACTGTATATCACAATATTGTTTCTAGCGCTATATTTTATTTTATAATCACACATAATCTTAAACTCTCAGCTCTTTTCCGAATCGCCTCCATTTGTCTGTTGTATGTCCACTCACACCTTGTTAACACTTATTTTCTTTAACCTATTAAAATGCTCTTTCTTAACAAATACAATTATAAAAGAAAATTAGACTGAGTAATCATACCTCAAACATTCCTTCATGAATATTTCATCCTGCACCATCCTCAAAGTCTTAGACATTCCAAAGGGACATAAGGTTGCGACATTTAGAAGCTCCAACCTTCAATGGACCTATCCTTGACCATCAGTCGCACATTTGGAACGCAACTTTCATGAAGCGCGCCAACTGCGGTACTGATTAAAACCATCTTGATTCATATCTTACAAATTATCAACAAAGCCATGTAATTTACTGCAGTGAATATTGCATCATTTGTGTCAACTTCCTTGTAAACTGGCATGCCTTATGTAACAAACTGTTATTTGAGAATAAATTATTATTATTATTATTATTATTATTATTATTATTATTATTATACTCGCCCGATTTTTCCCAACAAAAATCTATGATTTTTTTTCCTTTTTTACGGTGTACATAATTAATCATTTTCCCCCACAATTATTCGTTTTGTCACATTTTTAAAACAAAAATTTGTTACAATAATGAACGAGTAAACCCTATTTAATTATTCATTTATTGTACACACAAAAAAAATCAGCAGTTCAAGTTTTTGGGTTTAGTAACAGTTCTGCACATTATTATCAATGTTAGCAAACCAAGATTTTAAATGACGATATTCTCATTACTTTTGTTTGTTATACTATGTTACATCACTGCTACTTTCACACAATAACGCACTGTATATTACTAACGTACATGTCATACGCATCTCCACATTTTTATTGGTTATTATTGTAAATATTGTCTTCGCATACCTGTATATACAATATTCTTACATTTTTGTTGTTTTTGTTATTATAACCAGTGTTACCTCCGGTCACTCTGGGGGAGCTATGTGGAGATATGACTGACAAACTTATTTTGTAAATAGTTTTTAATATTATTTGAATTTATTTTGTCAATTTTTCACTGTATGTATATTTATCATTAAATGACTGTACGTGTTGTTTTAGTTAATGACCTTGAACAATTTTTTCGTAGTGTAACTAAATAGCGTGACAAATTGTTGCATGCTAACAAATACATTGCTGCACACACACGCTCCGTGTTCTATTCTCACGCGTTATGGAGTCAATCGCATTCTAAATCGAATAATTTCCACATTTTAGACTGCTGTGCCATTTCTATTACATACTACGCCAAAGAAACTTACTGGAGTCATATTTATCTCATTGGAGTTATTACTCATTTATAATTGGGGATTTTTCGGACCGAAACTCAACGGAACAGGCAACAACTAGCTGATTTAAGTAACGTCCCTGAAATTTAATTTTGTGTTGCTAATTTATAAATCGTTATTAGTACATTAAATTTTGAACGTAATAACTTTATCGCTAATTTTTGTTATAAAACATCTTGGTCCAACACACCACTCCCTCAGGTATCAGGTTCCAAGAATTAATGTAATGACGTGAAAACCTGTGCGCTACAGGTATTTTATTTATTCTTGGCTTTTATATTCGCCTATTATATACACTAAGATGTGCAGATCTAGATTTATTAGTCCGGTTATCAACTCTGGATCTTCAAATAAAAAGGGAGGTGTCAGGGATGCAGAGGAATGTACCAATAATTATCATGTTTGGTTCGATGGTGTCCTTGGACTTTAAATGGACATTTCCTACTGGTCGACAGTTGTTCACTTGTTAAATATTGTACAAAATGCTGTTTTCCATTTTATGGTACGATGTGGTATGCTTGATTGGTATATAAGCAGAGTGTGTTTGAAATATAACGATTCATATCTCAGTGGTTGTGACTTGTGTTCTGGACTCAACTGACTGGGCTAGACAGGGAAGCGGGATCAATCTAGGTCGTTCGTACGTGTTTTACGTGTCACTGATTCGATCTATAATACGGTGCTCTCTAATCTTTCAGTCAAGGACGCAACAATTGGCACGGGGTAAGAATCGACCCAACTTCGAGTCAGAACATCTGGCGCTGAAAATTTTTTTGTTTCGTTTATTGATTGATCCTGATCAAAATGTCTGTATCATTGGATGACTTTTAAACTATTCTTCAAATGCAGCAAGCTTAAAATGATGCAAATCAAACGAAGCTTCTGGATGCACTGGCGGAAATGCTCTCATTATATTCGTCCTTATGTTGTCAATCAGATAATTATGAATGCATCGTAAACTCTATTTCCGAATTCTATTATGATCCCGAAGCTGGTGTCATTTTGAGTTTGTGGTTTCACCGTTGTGAAGACATTTTCCGCGTCGATGGCTTACATTTTGACTACGCAGCTAAAGTCCACTTACTGTTAAGAAGACTTGGAACACAGGAATACAATAAATATGTGAATTTTACCTTACCACAAAATCCAGATTCTATCTGATATTTTCGACGAACAGTCCTCACTATATAATACTCGCTATGTTTTCAAATAATGAAATCTCCAGAGGACGATTACCTCACGTATGCTGGGAAGGTAAATTGAGAGTGCAATTGCTTCAAAATAAACGAAATCACAGCGCGCTAATTAAAATGCTTGATTTTCATATGTGGTCTGAAGAATGCGGAAGATGCAGATGTCCGTACCAGGATGCTGGCACGCATTGAACAAGAACCGAATATGAAATTACAAATGGTCACAACTGAATATCAGCGGTTACTAAATCTAAAGCATGGTACAGCGATGCTACCACAGAAGGTTAAACCTTTCGATTCTGTTTCAATTAATGCGCTCCGATCCTCAACATCATCAAAACAAAACAGTACGAGCATGAAACAACCTGTCAAACACCCATCACCATGCTGGTTCAGCGGAGCATCATATTTGCCGAAAATGTCAGCGCATTGGCCACAAAGAAGGTCATTGTTTGTTAATTAAACGCAAGCCTAAACATCGTGGTGAAAATTCGAAGCAACGATCAAACAGTTGAATTAAAATCACGTTTGCAACCTTCAAAGTTGGGTTCAAATGTAGGCCAAAATATGTAAATTTATTAGTAAATGAAAAACCTATACGACTTGAATTGGACACTGCCTCTGATGTTACGTTGATCTCAAAGAACACATGGCACAAGTTAGGATGCCCACGCATCCAACCGACGGAACATGTCGCTCGAAGTGCTTCAGGAGACATATTGAAGTCGACAGGAGAGGTTATATGCAACGTTCAACTCATGGGAAGTAAATTCACAGAAGTTTGTTATCTCACGAATCGACATGATTTAGATTTATTGGGATTAGATTGGATTGCGCATTTTGATGCCTTGAATAAATTATTAGATGAGGTATGTTCTCATAATTTTTCCTATGAGTTCATCCAAATCCTTAATGATATTTCTAAATCGAATGCCTCCGGTGAATCATCCTCTCTTAATATTCACAAATTAAATGCTTCTAATGAAACATGTTCTCATAATCTTTCTGAATCAAATAATTCAAATGTTATGTGTTCACACGAACTGAAATCAAATATCACCGATTTATTACGTTCTCATAAGATTTCCAAATCAAATTCCTTCGATATAAAATGCTCAGCGACCCAGAAGACTGCGCAACCTGAACAGAGTCCTATTAGGAGATCATCACAGAAACGCAGAAAACCAGATATTCTACAAGTGTACCCTAGGAGAACATACGTTTTCGAGGGAAGATATCAATGATGATATCTCAGCTCTTACCTGTACATAGTGACTAACCATTTTTTCTTTTTTTTTAAGGAAGGTGTTGTGAACGGGGAAATAAGAAGCCCAAACAACAACGAAAGCTTTTTTCTTGGGACGTTATTTCATTTCATTCGAACCATGTAAAACACTTATATTTATTTTTTTCCCTATTTTATTCTACAGAACTTGAGCTTTCGTTCTATGTATCATGTACCCTTTTTTGTTCCGAAAATATTGTAATCTACACATAATATTTTGCATCTTATTTTCTACCCTAATCTCCAGTTTCGGGCATAATTGTATTTTTCTAAATTATTGTACATCGTGGTCAGGATATTCACTTATTTATTCATGTAAATTTTTGCACTCATCCAAATTCAGAGAAATCAGTGTTCCAACTGTCTTGTCTTCTCTCATTTGCGTGCTTGCCAACCAATTAGGTTTTAGAATAGTTCTCTCTCTACCCCATCTCGAACTAACGCGTACTAGACTCAAGGACTAGACAGATCAAGTCATCACACAGTATCAACGGGGTAAAAGCGATTTAAGGTCATAAAACAATACAATAAACATAAGTGCATCAAATGAAATCCAGAATCATTGTGAGACAAAAGTTTCCAATCAATTAACTTCTTATCGGATTTCTCACTGATAATGACGGATACAAGTAGTACGTAGCTCCAATCGAAAGTGAAATGCATGGCGACAGAAGGTTACGAAGATCGAAGAGAAGAGAACGAGAGCAGAGAGTGATTGGTGTGGAAACTAAGGAACAACAAAATCTGAGACAGCTGATTGACATTTTGCAAATGAAGTATTTACTGTATGGTTTTCAGATTTTATCAAGATATTCTGTGATGTTGTATTGAAATATATTTAGTTGTCCCAGCCTGTTTTCTCGTCCACTACAATTGTGCCAGATTTGCTTTGTCTTACCGATTTACATACTCCTAATGAAATTTCTCATAAATCTGTTGAATGGATCAATTCATGATTGGAAATTTGACAGATGCTGAATTTTCTAATGATTCATCACTTTCCAATAAAATTCCTAATAAATTTCAAAAAATATTTCGGAAGAACCAAATCTTATTGTCATATCAGATGTTATTTATCGTCATAATGCATTTGTTTCTTGTGGGTAACTTGATCAATGAGAAGCACGAGTCCTAAATGAGCTCGATTATGGTTATGATTCCATATCAACTGTGGTTTATCCTTATCATGAAGTTACTTCTAATGAATCTTCTAATCAATGTGAGTAATATAATGTAAATGAAGCAACATCATTTATAACTTGGGGATATGAAGATCCAACATCATATTGTAGTGACTTAATTTTATCACGAGGACACGATTGGTTTAATTGAAACAATTATTATTATAACTAACTGTGCTGTAGTGAACAAGAACACGGGTGGGGACAAACGGATGTATTTAGCACAGCAATTACAGTCTATCTCAACAAAATCTGAATATCATATAGTAAATCGTCAATTTGCAAAATATTCATGCATCAAACCAAACTGGACTGTTTCTGTTGCAAACACCAACCCATTGTCTCCAATTCCATTGTTCATGCATTTTCTTATAAATTCCATTTTGTTCTCGCTCTACCTTTCTTGATCTTCGCCATCTTCCACTGCCAGACATTACGTTCTTTTAACGCACGTTATATACTACTTATATCAATATAAGTAGCTCACACAACAGTACCACTGCTTGTTGTAATGTGCTTTTGTTTAACTGTGCTAACTACAAACATTTTGTGCTTACATTACCTTCCATCATTGTTTCGCGCTTCGTGGCTACATTCGCACGTACTCTCTTCTGCTACTTCTTACTAACGCCTGTTACTCCTAATGGAGCATAGGTCGCCGACAAGCATTCTCCAACCCACTCTGTCATGGGCCTTCTTTTCTAGTTCCATCCAATTCTTGTTCATTTTTCTCATGTCTATCTCCATTTCCCAGCGTAATGTGTTCTTTGGTCTTTGTCTTTTCCTTTGGCCTTGAGGATTCCATGTGAGGGCTTGTCTTGTGACGCAGTTGGGTGCTTTCCTCAATGTGTGTCCTATCCACTTCCAGCTCTCCTTCCTGATTTCTTCGTTCACTGGGATCTAGTTTGTTCTCTTCCACAGTAGGTTGTTGCTAATAGTGTCCGACCAACGGATCCGAAGTACTTTGCGTAGACAACTGTTAATAAACACCTGTATTTTCTGGATTATGGCTCTCGTAATTGTCCAGGTTTCTGCCCCATACAATAGAACTGTCTTGATATTTGTGTTGAAAATCCTGACCTTGGTGTTGGTTGACAGTTGTTTTGAGTTCCAGATGTTGTTCAATTGTAGATATGCTGCTCTTACGTTTCCGATCCGCGCCTTCACATCTGCATCAGACCCACTATGTTCGTCAATGATGCTGCCCAAATATGTAAAGGTTTTTACATCTTCCAAATCTTCTCCGTCAATTGTGACTGGATTGGTGCAATCTGTGTTGTATCGGAAAATCCTGCTTTTCCCTTTGTGTATATTGAGACTTACTGCTGCTGAGGCTGCTGCCAGACTGTTCGTTTTCTCCTGCATTTGTTGTTGCGTTTGGGATAGAAAGGCCAGATCATCTGCGAAGTCTAGATCGTCCAACTGCATCCTAGATGTCCATTGTATCCCGTGCTTCCCTTCAGACGTTGACGTCTTCATGATCCAGTCGATCACCAGGAGAAAGAGAAAGGGTGAGAGTAAGCAACCTTGCCTAGCACCGGTCTTGTTCCATAATGATCCGTAGAGTTGCGATTTGGTCTGTATACGATCTATCCTTACGGAATCCTGCCTGTTGGTCACGAAGTTGGGCGTCTACGCAGTCCTTCATCCTGTTTAACATTACCCTGTTGAAGACTTTTACCAGTATTGAGAGAAGAGTGGTGCCCCTGTAGTTATCACACTTGCTAAGATCGCCTTTCTTCGGTATTTTGATCAGAAGTCCTTCTTTCCAGTCTTTTGGTACTTGTTCCTCATCCCAAATATTATTGAAGAGAATGTGGAGTATCCATGCAGTCGCCGCTACGTTTGCTTTTAGTGCCTCTGCTGGAATATTGTCTGGTCCTGCTGCTTTGCCACTCTTGATTTGTCTGATGGCCATGCTGATTTCTTCAATTGCTGGTGGGCCAACATTGATTGGGAGGTCCGTGAGTGCTACTTCGATGTTGGGTGGGTTCAGTAGAGCTGGTCGATTCAAATGTTCTTTGAAGTGTTCTACCCACCTGTTTTGTTGCTCTTCAATGTTGGCGATTACCTCGCCTTCCTTGCTTTTCACTGGTCGTTCTGGTTTGTGGCGATTTCCAGAGAGTTTCTTTGTCGTGTCATACAATTGTCTCATGTTTTCTTCTCTTGCAGCCTTTTCCGCCGTCGTTGCTAAATCTTCCACATATTTACGTTTGTCGGTTCTGATGCTCCTCTCTACTTGTTTGTTTACTTCTGTGTATTCAGCTTGTGCCTTGACTTTTTCTGCTCTTGTTCGACTGGTATTGATTGCTGCCTTCTTGAATCTTATCCAGTGTATCAACAGTGATCCATTCCTTGTGATGGTGCTTCTTGTGACGCAGGACCTCATGACATGTTGAAGTGATTGCCTCTTTGATCCCCTTCCAGTTGCTCTCCACAGTAGTTCCTTCTCCATTGAGTAGATCATGAAAGGCCTGGAACATATTGCTGAGGACTATCTTGAATTTGTTAGTATCCTGAAGAAAGGCCGTATTGAACTTTTGTGATATTGTCCGCCCCGTTGTCCAGTGCTTCTTGAGTTTCAATTTTATCTTGGCGACCAGCAAGTGATGATCTGAGGCTATGTCAGCTCCTCTCTTGGTTCTCACGTCCTCTATAGTCCTCCTGAACGTTTTGTTGATGCAAATATGGTTGATTTGGTTTTGCGTGGTGTGATCCGGTGAAGTCCATGTGGTTTTGTGTATGCTTTTATGTGGAAATATGGTGCCGCCTATGACCAGTTTATTGAAGGCACATAGGTTTGCAAATCTCTCACCATTTTCGTTTCTTTCTCCCAATCCGTGTCATCCCATGATATCTTCATATCCAGTGTTGTCCGTTCCAACCTTGGCGTTGAAATCTCCCATCAGAATGGTCAGGTACTTTGTTGGGCACTTCTCGACGATTGACTGCAGCTTATCGTAAAATTGATCTTTAGCGTCTTCATTGTAGTCGTTGGTAGGCTCATAGCATTGGATGCCCTCTTTTTTGTTTTGAGGGAGGCTTTGATGATCCTTGGTCCATGAGATTCCCATCCTGTAAGTGCATTTTGTGCTTGTTTGGACAGCATCAGTGCAACTCCTTGTGTATGTAAGGCATTTTCTTCTTCATGGTCGGAGTATAACTGAAGCTCTCCTGAAGTTAGTCGTTGTTGTCCAACTTTCGTCCAATGTGTTTCACTGATCCTAAGTACCTCTAGGTTGTATCTTCTCATTTCTGCAGCAATTTGGAAGGCTCTCCCGGTGTCCCACATTGTACGAACATTCCATATACCTAAATAAACGGTCGCTCTGGTTGTCAGAAGGGGCATCGGCCTCGTAACTTCCGAAGGAATTCGGCTTTCATCATGAGGCGTCATAGTTTTTCTAAATGAAGACCTTCTGACTCCCAGGGCAGAGGTTAAAAGGTTTGAATAATTTTTTATGGTTAGCGTTTTTTTAGCGAGTTAGTTTTTTACAAGATGGGGTTGCTAACTTGATGCCCAACCTTCCTCCTTTATCCAGGCTTGGGACCGGCAGTAGCTCCCGGAGGGACTCCAGGCGGAGTTTCTGCTGCTTCCGCTTGTACCATTTCTTGGCACGATCTTGGTATTCATCCGACACCACGAGATCGCCAATTAAGTAAACTTGATTCTAATCCGCCTTCTGATTTGTTTGGCACGTGTCTTCTTGGTAGCGGTGTTCATAGTCAACTGGGACTCGACGCCACGCTACAATTTCATGGGGGAAGATAGTGTTGGAAAGTCTATGGTTCAAATCCTAGATATCAATGGTTTCAGAATACAATCAACATGGCAATAGTATACAATTCCAGGATTCAGGTGAGTCCGTTTCGATTTCAGTTATTAAATTTAATACTTATTAGTATATTCTAAGTCATACAAAGTCTACATACAATATACGATCGGACAGACATATGGAGAACCTAAGGAGATGTACAATTGATTTCAGAAATTTAAATTCTTACTTAGGCTGTAGAGTATGTCATGTTTGTATGAACTATTGATTCCTTCGTACTTAATGTTCACCTGATTTCGAATTGCAAATATAATATGTTAGTTTGTGTTCACCGAG
The DNA here is from genome assembly GCA_944470205.2 of Schistosoma margrebowiei. Taxonomy (NCBI): domain Eukaryota; kingdom Metazoa; phylum Platyhelminthes; class Trematoda; order Strigeidida; family Schistosomatidae; genus Schistosoma; species Schistosoma margrebowiei. The sequence continues at coordinate 8,002,015 of OX104028.1, forward strand.
TTCTCGAATTAAGTTGCACTGCTTTTGGGATTCCTAGTTCGTATAATAATTCAAATACTTCCAATCATCACAGTGTGTTGCTTCAATGTTCAGTTGGGCTGATCTATTCAGTTCTTCGAAGTGGTTTACTCACTTATTCTGCTGTTTGTAAATCTCATTGATTGGTTTCTCTTCCTTGTCCTTGACTGGTCTCTCTTGTTTACTATATTTCTCTGCTAGTTTCTCCGCTGTATCATATTCCCTTCTCTTGTAGCTCGATATCCATTTATAACGAAACGTTCCTAATATATGGTAGTGGAGGCCAAATATGATTGGCCACTGAGTGTGGATAAACAAGCACTTAACCTACTGACTATTAAATTTGTGGTTACCTTTCCTGCCGTTGAGTTATACTCTGGACTCACTGCTTGCAATTGTATTGAATAAAGCACTATGGAGTGTGAATTCGGTTCGCAAGTATTGAATCTGGTACAACCACCTCTTCAACCGAGTTACGACGGACCATTTAAAGTGATAGAGAGGACAAATAGAACGGTTACCATAGAGAGAGCTGGGAAGACAGATGTAATTAGCATCGACCGAGTAAAGCCAGCTTTTATCGATAGCGATATTGAATCAACAAGTACAGACGCCTCTAAGATGGTCACACCAGGGAAACAGGAGTCCCAAAAATCAATGACGTTAACTCAACAAAAAGACAAGACTCCGATAACAACAAGGTCTGGCCGCAGAGTAAGATGGCCCCAATATTATGTCGCTACAATTTTCTATTAATAATAGTCTACTATTTTAAATATTAACTATAACTCCTATTACATTGTATACACATGCATTATTAAGCTCATGTTATACGCTATAAAGCTCAACGTATCTTATGTACCCTTACACGTATAATTTTTGTCTAAAATGTAAAGACAATACCGCATTCCTTCTATTTCTTGCGATTATTTTATGTAACCTCACGGACGGGCACAAACCAAATGTACAGTGCACACTAACTTCATCTCAATTTTGTAGAAGCCATTTTTTCAAACGATTGTAACTACCCTATTCAGTCTACTATTTTTGTGTGCAAACACAGACATTTTCCATATCTTTGTTTGCAGGGGGGAACTATTATAGCGACTCACGTGCAAATGAGTTTATTCTCGTCTAACTCAGCTAAGCCCTTTTGCTAACTTATTCAGCGGACAAAGACATTCGCACCATAACAATTTATTGTACCCTTATTATTTTGTGCTTGTATGAAATACGTATGCTTGAATATTGCTTACGGCCCATGCATTTATTCACTCTGCTAGTCTTACTCATTCATTTCACCATATATATATATATATATATATATATATATATATATATATATATATATATATATATTCAACACTCACACGTTCTCGTCTCGCTCGCTTGCCTTTCGGCACAACTCTTCTATGCTTGTTTAACGCATCTGTACATTTGGATATATGCGTGTGGTCTCGCAATAAACGTACTCAACACTTCGTATTTGCCTTCTGATTAATATACGGTTGGGGCGATATACAGAACGGTTAGCAAGACGAATTGTATGCGAAGTTAAGGATTATATCGGATACCGACCACCACATGTTCACCTAGTTCTTCTCGAATTAAGTTTTGAATCTGGTACGACATGACTAGTCTCATTATCGTATAATATCTGAGAACGACAATAATACTTTAAACCATCCGTTATATCAGTTCCGAAATTCTTCAGTTAGTGTTAATCAAACATAATATATTGGCCATTTTCATAAAACTTCTGATCGCTAAGAACCTGATAAATTGTAAACTGATATGAAAAACAAATGAATACTAAAAAGACTTGATAGGCAATTAGTACTGATTATCAGCATAGAGGTTGTGGAGATTATTAAGTTCTTGATTGAGATCATGAACCGACTGATGTTAGACCACGATTGAAAACCTCGCTGGTAACTAGCTTCGTGAGGGAATTCTCGGAGTTCTAGTGAGAAGCCGTGACCAGTAGAGCTAATCCGTGTCGGGTAGAGACATGTATCTAGCTCAGTACAATGGAAGATGGACGCGCAATTTCGTGGATTGATTGAGGTTAGACATTAACAACATTGGATGCCGCCTCAGTGGTCCGGTAGGTTAAGCGTTCGCGCGCGAGACTGAAGGCCCTGAGTTCGAATATCGTGAGCGGATTCGTGGATGCGCATTGCTGAGGAGTCCCACAATAGAACGAAACGACAGTTCAGTGCACCCAGGTTTTCGATGGTGGTCTAACATCAATCGGTTCATGATCTCAATCAAAAAAGTTATTACTGATGTTTGTAAGACATTCGATTGCTAAAAGGACTGTTAGTTGCTGAATGCGTCAACCAGGCAGTATATCGCCCACAAGAAAAAACACAAAAAGGACGAAAATGCAACTTGATTAACGAATATGCAAGAGGCGCATGAACAAGGGAGAACAAGCTAGCAGTAAGATGGATAAACCCAATACAATAAAATGAATGAGTAGCATATTACATTAAAAGGCCACTCATACCGCAATGTTTTTTTAGAAAGAGTTTGGAAGACTGACAAGTTGAAGAGCACTAATCCCACACACATACACACACAAGCATGCTTAACACATAGACATAAGTAAAATTTACAAACTATCCACTGTAAAATGACAAAAGCTTTTATGCTTTCATCAGTTTTTGCATGAGAAATAACAAATACTACTAGAAAGTTCAAGTGACTTGAAAAGGCACATTAACAAAGGAAAGTATGAAAAAATGTATGAAGAGAAAATTGTAACGAAGAGAAATTGTTTATTCAGAAGATAACGTATAGAATAAATTAGAACTAGTTAATACACTTAGATGGAAAAACGCAGTTACCGGTGGATAAGTAGTTATTTCAAAGGTGATTATTCTTAGAAAGTGACAGAAATGAAGACATAACAGTTTCTTATGAGTACACCTGAAGTGGTTGTCTTTTATTGCTTAAAAATCTTGGTACTGAATGAGACGACTGGAACCGGTTAAAATGAAGTACTGCTACTTGAGCGCGAATAAACTAATGAACCACATAAGATATGCATGCTAATCACAGGTTTAAGAAATTGTAATGTTGTATAAACATGTGTAACGTATTCGTATGTAAGAAATGAAGGAGATGAGATTGGGTATTAGTAATAATGTTTGCGAAAAACCAGACAACATTGTCGATATAAGACTATATATATATAAATCCGGGAAAGTAACAGAAGAAACAATATTCAAACAACAACAAGAAATGAAGATATGAGAATGTAATATAAGAAGTTTTTTCGTTAACTCAACTTAAAGAGGTACACACAAACATCCAGTAAAAGTGTGTAAGGATCTCTATTCCTGATATACTACTTGCGCCGACTGCTGTCTGGCAGAATAATTACCCTGACCACCACTACGCAACTTCTGACTACCAAGAGATGAATCGACGTTGTTGAATTGACAATTGGTATCCCACTGGTCGGAATTTTGGGGACGAGCTGGATGTGAGCGACGTGGGGGACGTGATTTACTGTTACGACTAAAAAACAAATAATAATGGCACCTTTGAGGTCGTACCTCATATGAGTCATAATAAAACGGTCACATTCAAATTACCACTGTAGAAGACAAGGAAACTAATAACTGTGTGTTCATACTACTACACTCGGCTGATGGAATGAGAAAATTGGCATCTAACTACTAGAAAGCTATAATAAACTTGAAGAGTGGAAGTGCAGTAAGGCCTGATAAGCTGACATGGGATGCCCTGAAGAATAGTGCCTTGAGATAGTTAGCGTCAGCTTGGTGGTTTTATTAGCCTTTACAATAATTGTGTGGCTTATACCCGAGTACCTGGAGAACGAGCTACTTTAAGTAATTTTTATCTTGTGAATCTTAACACTGCTGGGTTGGTGGGTTGTCAAGAAATTTTGGCACGGATACAAAGCCCGTCTAGCTTTTCCCAATTGTCCGAGGACATAAGATGTCCGTACCTTTATCTTATAATTGTTGGTGTTCAATCGCAAAAACTTCGAAGTACCAGTGACGTATTGTGAGACAACTGAGTAAATGCCACGATTGAGTGGAGAGTTGAATCGATAAACGAAACTGGACTTCTAAATGTCATAGTACAAGTAAGGGTAGACAGAGTTCTCTCTTCCTCACGAAATGCTTTCATATGGCTACGCATTCATAACCGCTGACAGAGGACTTCAATCCACTCCATTCTCACAGTGGGGGTGCTTTTTACAGAAGTGGGGTGATAAAAGGCGAATATCCAGCGACCGAAGCGGGTTAACGGGTACGGATGCAAGTTAAAAAGACCCTTATTCTAAACCGGTGATGCATATGAATTCTAGGATGTGGAAATAAAGTGCATGAACAGACATTGATCACCGGCTACCATGGTACTGCATTTTGTGATGTCACTTCACTCTACTGTGGATTAGATCCTTTGGTCGAAAGCTTGGGTGACCAGTAGGGACTCGTTGATTGCAGAACAAATGACGATGACGGTCTCCTGAAAACTTGAGAAGACCACAACCTAGTTCTGAACGTCAGATTTCCTGCAGTTATCGCTGGTGTGCTACCTGGAACCCTACCTCTGCAACCCAGTCGTCGACTCAGATTAACCACACCGTGACCAGTTACTGTTGGCGTGGTTATACTGTTCCTTTTGGAGTATATACCTGGACTTTGATCATACCCTTGTTTACACTAATCTCATGTTACGTCTCAGTGGCCAAAATGTTCATCGTCCTGAACAGATTGTTTTGAGTAAATTGGCTGCAGATTTTGTTGCAACTAAACATCAAGCCTAGCTTTCAATTTACCGAAAAGTATGGATGAACGCTCTGGTACGGCCGAGAATCCGCTCTCCCTCTCGAAATACTCTCACACGACCGCGCGTATACAGCCTCCGCCAGGGAAGTCCTACTCATTGTCTTCTCGTGACGGGAGTGTTGTTTACGAAAATGAGAGGACGAAAAGCGAACGTCCGGCGCTTTAACCGGATCACAAACCAATGGTGCACATGGGCTCCAGTATCCTGCGGGAACAAATGGCGTATGAACCAATCGTTGGTCACCGGCTACCATGCGATTGCATCTCCTTACGATGCTCCACTGCCTTGTGGCTTAGACCATTAAGTCAAAGGCTCGGGGGGTGGCCCCCTAAGATAACCACCTGCTTCGGTTTGGGCACCCGGGCAATATCACAGCCCACACACAAATGATGAACTCTTTATGTCTATGGAAATTACCTTTCTCGCTTCGAAAAACAATAAAATGATTCAAATTATTATCATTACAATTATTGTCATTATAATTACTATTATTATTATTTTCCACATTATTCACCCTTTTTTATACTTATACAGCGGCTCGTCTTTGGTGGAAATTCGACTCTATCTAAACGTTCTCGAGTCTCTGTTCGGTTGAAAATTGTATGTTACCACCGAATACGAGAACTGAAGCAGTTTTTCTGAAACCACATGCACCATTCAAACTGGCTGCCTTCAACGTTCGCACACTAGTGCAGGTTTGTTGTCTTAAGACTTGAATGCTCAGGTCGAGCGTCTAGGCACAGAAGAGAGTCGTTTAGGTGGCCGATGGGGACTCGTTGTTTGCAGGTCAGATAACGGAGACCGTCTACTGCAACTTTGCACAGACCACAACCTGTTTCTGTCTAGCACTAACTTTCGGCACAGTCATCGCCGATGTGCCACCTGGCGTCCTCCCTTTGCATCCCAAGCCTGGACTCAGATTGATCACATCGCGATCAGCTACCGCTGGCGTGGTTGTGTAAAAGACTGCCGCTCTTTTTGGAGTACCTATCTGGACTCTGACCATGCCTTGGTCTGCGCCAATCTTGCCTTACATTTCAGTGGACAACGAGGTGACCGCCAGCAAAGGATTGATATTAGCAAGCTGGTTGCAAATAATTATCGAACCGAGCTAGCCTCTAGGCTAGCTACCACTCCACCGAAAAGTATAGTTGAGCATTGGTCGCAATTGCATGACGCCATGAAAATGGCAGGAACAGTCAGTGGTGGGTTTGCGAAACGTCCTGCTTTTAAGCACTGGGTTTCTTCTGGTTCCTTACAACTCATTTAAGCCCGTCGGTCTACTCCGGGTGACCGTGAGTTTGACCATAAACGAAGGATGTTACGTAAGGAAATTGGGCAAAGCTTGCATAAGGACCGAGAAGCCTGGTGGTCGGAGCGTGTTAATGAGCTGGAAGCAGCAGCTGCATCTGGTAACTACCGGAAGCTCTTCCAGGTCATCCGAGCCACTGGCAGCAAGAAGTCTGGTGTGAGTGAAACAATCTGCGAGGATGATGGGATGCCAATCACTAACATCCATCGACGTCTTGGACGATGGGAAGAATTTTTCGAAGGGCAGTTCAACTGGCCAGCTGCTCCGGCAACATCGGTCAGACTGTCCTGCCCTCCATGGCCGGTGACGACTGATCCACCAAACGAGGAGGAAGTCCACAAGGAACTCCAACTCTTGAAGCGTTACAAATCACCTGGCCCAGATGACTTACCTCCGGCTCTTTTTAAAGATGGTGGTGACATTTTGACTAAGGAATTGACGACTTTGTTTACAAAGGTTTGGGAATTAGAGAGTGTACCAACGTCATGGAATGAGTCGATAGTTGTCCCTATCTTTAAAAAGGGTTCACGTCGTTCCTGCAACAACTATCGGGGGATAAGTCTACTTCCGTTGCGTCCAAGCTATTGGCTTCCGTCATACTTCGTAGGTTGTTCAAAACCCGAGAAAGATTGACTCGCGAGGAGCAGGCTGGGTTTCGTTCTGGTCGAGGTTGTATTGATCATATCTTCACCCTCCGCCAAATGTTGGAACATCGCCATACTTATCAAAGGCCAACAATCGTAGTGTTTCTTGACATCAGGGTTGCCTTCGATTCGTTGGACAGGACTGTTCTCTGGGATTGTCTATTGAAGAAGGGTGTGCCTGAGAAGTTTATTAACATCCTAAAAGCCCAATATAAAAACACCTCAGGTAGAGTGAGGGCATACAACCACCTCTCTCCATTGTTCCATTCGAGCAGTGGGGTTAGGCAGGGTTGCCTAATCTCACCATTCCTCACCAACTTCACCATCGATGACATTCTGGAAACAGCTCTGATGGATGTAAGTAATGGTGGTGTGGATCTGTTGCCTGGAGAAGGACTTCTCGACCTTGAGTATGCGGATGATATTGTCTTACTGTGCGATAATGCCCAAGGCATGCAATTCGCACTTAATCAGTTGGCAATCAGTGTCCGTAGGTATGGTATGTGCTTTGCACCTTCGAAGTGCATAGTACTTCTACAAGACTGGCAGGATTCCAATCCTGTACTCACCCTGGATGATGAGCAGATAGACGTAGTCGAGAAGTTCGTGTATCTGGGTAGCTGCATAAGTGCTGATGGGGGTGTGAGTGATGAGATCAATGCACGTATAGTGAAAGCCAGAGCGGCTTATGCCAATCTGGGCCACCTTTGGCGCCTTCGTGATGTTAGTCTGGCTGTAAAAGGTCGGATATACAACGTGTCGGTGAGAGCAGTTTTGCTCTATGCTTGTGAAACCTGGCCTCTCAGAGTTGAGGACGTTAGACGACTCTGTGTTCGATCATCCCTGTCTCCGAAGGATCGCTGACATTGAGTGGCAACACCATGTTAGTAATACAGAGGTTCGGCATCGTGTGTTCGGGCACAGAGATGATAATTCAATTGGTGTCACCATCTTGAAACACCGACTTCGGTGGCTTGGACATGTTCTACCAATGTCGTCCCAGAGAATTCCACGTCGTGCATTATTTGCCGACTCTGGGACTGGTTGGAAAAAGCGGAGGTGGGCAGTGCATGACATGGTGTCGTGGTATGAAAGAAAGCTGCAAAGGACTGGCTTGTGTCGGTCCTTCACGACTCCCTCGTTGGGGTCTGGGAGATGGTGCTACACAGTGGCGATCCTGCTGTAACCTTCTTTTAATTTCTTCATAAAAAGTGGTTGTGTCTCCGTTATTGAAAGATTTCTTCTGATTGTACCTTTCCGTTCCCTCGTTAATACCACACTACCTAAAACCAATCTCTTCGTTATCGTTCTCTTTTTCTTTTGTGCTACTTAGTTTTTTTCTATCTCTCTTCGAATTTTCATTGTTTTGTGTGGCGCATATACATTGGCGCTCTCTTGTACCAATATTTGTGTTCAAATAAATAAATAAATAATAGATGAACACCGGCTGCGTTCGCAAGACGCCATGAAAATTACAGGTCACGTCTCACGTGACTTCTCAAAACGTCCTGCGCTTATAAGCAATGCTTCTCTACAGCTGCTTGGGATACTCCAGCGAATCATGTGTGATATTGTCTTAATATGCGATGATACACATACTACGCAAATCGCGTCCAGTCAGTAGGCATGGCATATACTTTGCACTTTATAAGTGCAGAGTACTTCTACGATTGGCAGAAGCCTCACTCTTGGTGGTGAGCTGTTAAAGGTGGTCGAAAAGTTCGTGTGTTCGGGTAGTTCTATGAGCGTTGGTGGTGGCGTGAATGATGAGACCTATATTGGACCACCTTTGATGACAGTCTGAGTGCAAATGGTCGGGTCTACAATGCTTTGGTGATAGCAGTCCTGCTGTGTTTGCGAAACCTGACCTATTCGAGTTGAGAATGTTCGGCGACCCTCTGTGTTCGATCGTCGTTGTCTCTGAATTGCTGGCGTTCAATTGTAAAACTATGCCAGTAATGTGCGTCTAGACATAGTAGTAATAATTCCGTTAATATAACCATATTGAAACATAGGATTGGATATGTTACGTGTGTCATCCAAGCAACTTCCACACAGTGCACTGTTGTCGACGCTGGGATGAGGTAAGAAAAGCGAACAAGTGGTCAGTTTGTAGCCTCGTGGTTTGAAAGAAAAATGTATGGGGCTATAAAATATTAGTCCATTACGATTACCTGGACAGTCAGAGACAGTTCAACTCAGTGGCTTTTGACGTAATCAAATATGACTCAGAACAACGTGCCTGCTGAGATTTACTTTTATAAAACTGAAAGGCACTTCTTTTACTGAAAATTTTTCTGGCTATTATTTTCAAACTAAATTTCTACTTTCGCAGCACACTACACTCGTTAGTTTTGTTTATTTTTTATTGGTTACGTGACACATCCGTTTGGGCACCAGTTTATGCTCAAATAAATAATAATACTGCGTTTTCAAGAGTGACCTTAGATATAGAACCAACATTATCCTTGGTTTACGCCCAGAAGTGCTGTCAGTGATTACCCTTGAAAAGTTTGCAACTAAAATGGAAACGGGTAACACGTGTCTCCTATTTTTCAGACTATTAACGTTTATTATGATTTGTGATTTGTTTATATTTTGTGTTTAATTGCTTTAAAAAATTCTATTTTTTAGTAGATCTCGCCCATAACTGTAAACTGTTTGCAGATAAAGAAACGTCCTGCCATTTTTAAATTGATTATTAAACGTAATATAACCGGTTTTCAAAATTAACAAGCTACCTACCGACTATGTACATATTTATTCAGTCTTGAGCGCATATTGTCAACTGAACAACCCCCACCGTCTTCGGAAGACGCATCACCACAAGGGAAATTGTTTTCATTGCTAGGATTGAGGGTATCCTCACTTTCGTCCCCACGTTCTCTATCAGAATAAAATCCATTTGGAGCTGGAGAATGACGTCCTACTCTGCTATGTCTTCCAACGTTTACTCGTTCTGCAGACAAACCATCAGGTAAGTTGTCAGACTCTAAGACATCCGAATCACCCGAACCTCGACGACGGTCAGCGACATCCCCGTTGTTGTTCATGAGGTTATTCCAATTAGAATCGCGACCTGAACCTCCTATTCGCCGACTTCCTCTTTGTCGCGGGATTCTTCCACCAGAACTACGGTGACCGTATGTTTCACGAGGCTGTAATTCAATTAGCAAAACAGATAAATCGTCATTCTGCCAAATTATATGATTATATTTAATGGATTAGATGTTCATAAAAATTGAAGAACATTAATCATTTCATATAAAGATAATTGTTCAGCTCTTAAAAACAAAATTCTCGGGAAGATTTTCTGATGAAATATTTATTTCCGAAGAGGAATCATGATTTGAACAAAACTCAATTGTGAATCACCCTAGATTAATCAAGAGTTTTACTGGCGCATGCCTACTAGTCAGTCAGTAACAACGTGGGACTTTGTACGTACGTACATCAGTTCGAGTTGCCACTGATATATCAAACATGGTCTACGGGTTGAAAAGAAATGATTTTGAACACGGATCTCATTACAAGAAAGATTTTGTCAGCAAATTTTCTTGACAAAATATAGAAACATTAATAATTTGATGCTTGAATTCTGCAGCCTTTTTAGTAATACTTAACATGCTGTAGAGCACGACGATAGACTTTATATTTTCTATCGATAATATCACTATTAGGATAGCATACAAGAGTTTACCAGAGGTACACTACACAGCAGCCACAAAAACTCTACAATAATGTGGCGAACAATTCAAATTGCTGGTAGTTTTTAACATAGTCATTTGAATGCGTACAAAATACAACGATTGTCTGGAAGATGTCTTAGGATTATACACAAAATATGTCACAACGAACACAGTAAAACATAGCTAGGAGTAAACTAAAGGTTAGATTATACCAATATTTGATTCTATTTACGAACACTAGACAACGAAGATCAAATAACATGCCAAACATCATAATTTTGTTATCTTTCTAACCTTTAACCTGATTGGTAATTGAGACATTCAAACAATGTGTTCATTAAATTTTTACTCATTCAGTTTAGTTGAATTCTGAATCACTATTTATTATGCGATTAATTGCGTATTATGTCACAAATAAAATAGCACGAGAAGACCATTGAACAGATAATTAACTGCATACCGTACGTTTTGCGCCTCTACAGGGGATTGGATTTCCAATATTTTCATCATCTGTATAATGTCCATGATTGACATCACTAACAGGAGGATGTAACAGACCACCACGACCTGGTCTGCGTCCGCGACCACCACGGCCATAATTTCCAATACCACCACGTTCACCCCAACGCCCGACTGCCGTACCACGAGGTAGGTAGCCTGAACCAGAGTCCACTCCACCATGAGATAAAGTACGCATTAACTCCAGCTTTTCGCTCTTATTAATGATGCAATAAAAAGAAAATAATCTGTTAACTGTAATGATAGAATTCTGAAGTGAAAAGTGTATCAGCTTATAATAATCCCAATGAAAATAAAACAATATCTAGATGGCTTAATAATAAAAGTCAAGTGTACAAAATATATTTTTGGTGTTTAACGTTTAGAGAAAGAGAATCAATATGAACAAATTTACTAATTCCAACCATGGCCCAACTCCCGGACAAAGAAGGGTTGTGAGTGGAGTAGAAAAATAATTTAAACTCTGCCTTAGAAGGTGAGTTATGACATTTTATAGTGAAAGTTAAAATTATTCCGTAGTCACGAGGTCGATGTCCATTCGAATAATTACAGCAAAACATACCTGGACTGTCTGGAGGATGGGGAAGGATCAGACAAGTAGCGATGGAAATAATATCTAACATGAAGGTGCTCAGAATAAGATAAACAGTAAAAATTAGCTTCATGAGATAGGTTGTTATACTCTGATCATGAAGAAGGAAATGTCTCATACAAACAAGGAGATGTAGTAATAGTACCCAAAGAAGCATGGATTATGAAGCCCTCAAGATCTGAGGGGAAAAACTGAATACAATGGGCAGCTTGGATGCAACTACAAGATTTGAATATGGCATATGACCTGACCATTCTGTCCCATTCACACGAACAAATGCAGGTGAAGACAAACAGTGTAACAGTAGCCTCAGAAGCAATGGTCTTCAACATACACAAGGGAAAAAGCAAAATCCTCAAATACAACAAGGAGAATACCAATACAATCACACTTGATGGACAAATTCTGGATATAGAAACTTTTACATAACTGAGCATCGTCACCGATTAACAGGGAGGACTCAATGAAGATATTAAGAATAAAGATTGCTCGATTATTTTTCTGTAACATACACGACAGTTCGAATATGTCTTTACGGTTTTGAAGCTATTTACCTTTAGTGGATGCCTTAAAACTGCAATAGAAAAGGGAACATGGCTGGGAATGTTAGTCAATTATGAGAGAAATCCATACTTCGTAACATCTCAATCCAGTTAGCAGAACTAGTTCGCTCTTCGACCCTAAATTTGCTGCTTTTAGTAGTGCAGCTCTTTAAACTACATGTACACTATATGGGATAAAAAACATGAAGTGCATATATATATCTTAAACAACGCCCATTATAACAAATTGACACGACGAAAAACAAACTTTTGGAATGTACACTGCCACAAATACTGCACAGAATTTCGCCATTTATAACTAACCTCCATTTTTTCAAGATCATAAAAATAATCCATTTGGAAGTTGATCAACAAACGCGCTTTTTCGATCGAGTCCCTTGTACCAGCTAGTATGAATCCACCGTATTCCTCATCTGTATATGGTTGTGAGGATGTCTGAGCACTTCCAGCCTATAAAATTTGACGAAATTAACAATATCAGGAGTTTTGTGGAAATTTTAGTAATTTCAACAGTTGAAATAACGAGTCAATTGAAGTTAGAACACCATGGAAAAACTGGAAGCACTGGATAGCCGTTTCGGTCAATTGTGGGACTCATCAACAACGCGAATTCACGATCCTGTCTTGCGAGATTCCAACGCAGGACGTATCAGTCTTGCGCGCAACCGCCTAACCACTAAACCATTGAGCTGACCGGCATCCAACGGTGTTAATATCTAACTTCAACCAATCCCATACTGGGACGAGACGGCCATCCAGGTTTTCCATGGTGGTCTAGCTTCAAGTGACTCATGAATTCAATTATTGAAGATTAAAATTGTCTAAGAACAGATCAATAATTTTGACCTCGAAAAAAATATATATACACTTGCAACCTTAAGACTAACGAAAATAAAATTTAATGTTTTGACGTAAGAGAACAATTACCAACTTAAAGTAATATTAATAAAATGTAGCACTGAGCGAGTAATAATGAGATTGGAGGAAGTTAATCAAACTCCTATTTTTTAGCTTTATTCACAATCCAGTCTATATCTGTTTCCATCTACTGTCAACACTGGCAATTAGCGAGCACGGTTACCATCACATGTCCGGCATGCAATAAATACACAAAGTAATCAACCACCCTCTAACTATACCTGATTAACCAAAGTATTTTAAAAGTTTAATATCTGTGAATGGATAGGAAGCAAAGCTCAATTGAAAATATATGATGCTAGTAGCTAGAAAGAAATATTTGAGTTGTGTTGAATGATTATTTTTATTTTTAGAAATCACGGATTCTTATTTCGATACATCTATATTGCGACGTTAAGAACTCGATTGTTCACCCAAATGACGAAAAATATGTGGTAGACTATTCAGAATAAAAAATAGTCAATATTTACTCATTTTTAGTTCAAAATTTCATTTGCAAGTGATTAGAAGGAAAACAGAAAGCTTCGCGTAATCATGTGTCCTTGTAGAAAGGAATGAACGAAAATAATGGTTCAATTAAAGCTATTAATATATTAGTGACAATTTTCATTTATGGATAATGGAACATGTATTTAAGATCAATGTATCAGTGAATCCAATTCAGTACAAGTAAAAATGTTTATGAGCTCAGACATGAGTTGCGTTTTTTGATGAAAACAAATATACTAACCAGTTCCTCAAACAAAAGTAAATAGAATGGTTTTCTTAAATAACGATGAATACATTTCGATAATGCAATGAGAAGACGTAGTTTATCAGTCAGTCAGCTACACCGTAGGACCAGGCACATATATGCATCGGTCCAGGTTGCCATACCTCATTAGCATAGCAAGATGAACACCATATTCATAGGAGTGGTTAGGTTAAAGGTCGTAATATATAGGAGAAAGATGGCATATAAGGATACAGTACCGGAATATAGAATTAGTTCGTAGAAAGAAAGATATGAAGCGACTTTAATTTCTTAGTTTAAGGGAAGACAGTGAGTGTATACACCGACGCCATTGTGATCAATTCTGAGCCATGTCACCAAGTCTCCAACTATCGGTTACGAAAGTCACGCGGACCCCAACCAAGTAGTCTGCATCTACCAACATGGCTCAGACTAGAAGTTAGTGTCTTCAAGCACTGATGCCACGTTTTGGTTTGGCCGCCCCTACTTCTCTTCCAACCATCTCTAACACCCGTTAGCATTGCACAACGTGGTAATCGGTGTTCAAGCAAACGTAACACGTGGCCCAACCATCTCAGTCGATGAAGATTAACAACCTCATCAACTGATTTACCATCATTCCCTAATACCCTGCGTCTAACCTCACTATTAGTTACCCAGTTATCCCAGCAGACACAAACAATATTTCTAAAACATCTGAAATCAAATACTAGTAACGTACCAATATCTTCTCTCTATCCTTAGTTCAGGTGTTGAACCAGGCCAGTCCTGAAGCAACAACTTGCACCTAGAGGGAGAGAAGTGCATTCCAAACATTCTGGCATTGTTGCTTAGTGCTACCAAAAGACTGCATGTTATCAGTCTTCACTAAACAGGACTATATCATCTGCGTATTCTAAGTCGATAAGTGGACCTCCTGGAAGGAGATCAATACCCGAGAATTTTATTTCCATCAGTAGGTCTATGATGAAGTTAAACAGAAATGGAGAAAGTGGACAGCCTTGATGGACACCACTTAAGGTTACAAAAGTAGATGACAGTTCGCCATAAGCTCTGACTCGACTAGTAGTGTTCGAGTAAAGAGCCTTTACAAGGTTTATGTACTTCTGGGGTACGCCTTTCAATGACAGACACTGCCACAGAATCTCGCGGTCTATCGAGTCAAATGCTGCTTTTAAGTCAAGACAGACCACCATCGTCGGACGCCGATAAGTATGCCTGTGTTCTAGAACCTGACGAATGGTGAATATGTGGTCGATGCAGCCACGACCAGGTCTGAAGCCAGCTTGGTTTTCTCGTGTTTGCAGTTCACGAGTCTTAGTTAAACGTCTGATTATTATTGAGGCTAGTATTTTAGATACTATATTTGTTAAACTAATCCCTCTGTGGTTGTCACAAGATGATTTTGATCCTTTCTTATATATTGGGACGATAAGTGATTGCGACCAGTCAGATGGAATAACATCTTACTCCCAGATCTTAGCTAAAATATTAGTCAACCTAACCGCTAAAGTTGGACCACCATCCTTAAAGACTTCCGGAGCCAGTCCATCTGGACCAGCTGCCCTTCCTCGTTTCAGATTAACAAAAGCCTTTTAAACTTCTGCTAGAGTTGGGGGATCTACTTCAATGTTCCATTCACACTGTCTGGGAATGGACGGTAGTTGTAGAGTCGCTGAAGTGTTCCCTAAAGTGTTCCGCCCATCGTTCAAAACGTCTGAACTGGGAGTAGATGAGAGTATCGTCTTTTTCCGAAATAATCTCACTTACACTTGACTTATTAGCTCCAGTTTCTTTTATTAGTCTGTAGAGCTGTCTTGTGTTCCCTATAGCCGCCGCCTTTTCCATCTCTTTTGCTTTCGTTGCCCACCACTGCTCACGGTCGTTTCTTAGACTTTTTCTTAACCTAGATCTGAATTCTTGTCGCTCTTCATCATGTTCGGAACCTGATCGGACGAGTTTGCGAGAATCCATCAGTGTGATAGACTTTGAAGAAATCCACTGGTTCTTTGTAACTCTGTGGGTTAAGTCACTAATAGATTTCATTGCTGTTTCCACAGCTGTTTGTATATCTTTCCAAGCAACATCTGGGTCAGCCTCGCTTTCAGAACTACCTAAGTGTGACCTCAGTTGTTCCTGGAACTTACTTTTGGTTCTGTCGTTACTCAACTCAGTTCTAATGGGTCTTTTTAATGTAGCTTTTTTGCGTCCAGTGAGACGGGGATCAACTCTAACAGTGCTTGTTCGGCCCTCATGCTTAGTGCTATCCCTACTCCTGCCAGTCCACGAGAACTGGCCATCGGGTCACCAGATACACGAAGGGTGTATCTCGTTGGCTCTCCGTTTTGCCGAGGTGAGGTCAAGTGAATGACCACACTGGGATCCTGTATGCGTGTTTCGGAGACACAGCATACATCAATGGTACGAGATTCTAGGGTTTTAGCCAAGGAAGCCTGCTGACCGATTTGATATAGGGTGTGTACATTGAAGGCTCCAATGTGTAGTGTGGAGCAAGGTTTCAGTAGGCCTGGAACAGTGTTTTGAGCACTAGAACCGTTGGCTATGGTGACACTTGAGGAGGAAGCCGAAAAAAGAAGTTTAGAGTTTGAAGTTGATGTAGGAGGAATAATAGGAATTGAAGAGGGAGGTTGATTATGAATCCAGTGGTCTTGAGTGCTGTTAGAGGTATGAGGGCGGTTATCACTTCCGGGTTGCCCACACCGTAGAAGGGTTTTTCTGGAGGTACCTGAAAAGGAAATCGGATTAGAAGTGGTCTTAGTGACCTGGGAGCGTGACCGCAGTGCCCAAGGGACAACTGCTTGAGGTCGGTCACACACGACCTTTTTATGGGTAATTTTTGCGTTAGCTCTGTACTTGTTGAGACCTTACCGCCGGAGACGGATATCCGTGGGATAAGACGAGGTGTGCATTTTTAGGGTCGACCTTTTCTAACCCCACCCCTCCTTGTGGGAAGGCAGCATAGCTGTCATGCTGGTTGTCTGAAGGAAACACCTTACTGCTGTCACACCTCTGTACAGTCAGCAGTATGACTTCGCCTTCGGACCTAGGGTTTGTTGCTTTTAGTCTTACCGCTCTTCAACCGACCTTTCTGACGTGGAACAGTTCCAGTCAGTATAGGTCGGTTGCTTCATCACAATTGGCAAGCCCGACCACCACGTCAAGGTAGCAACAACGGTTGGGTAGTTTATCAGAATTGTCTGATATATTTGCGCAATACATTTCGAACAGTCTGATCACACATATACTTGTTAAGAACATTTATATATGAAAATTAAAAGGTCAACTAGACAGGTTAAGGGTAAGTCATAAACAAAGAAAAAATATTAAAGTACACAAAAACAAATATCATTACCACTCTGGATAGTAAATCAGTACTACTAGGGTAGGTTAAGTGTAAGCACAAATTGTTTTTGAACACATAAAGGGGGTTTCGATTTTTTTCTATTTCATTGTGATTACTGATTCATATTGCTTTGATTGGTTTACATTTTTGTATAAATATTCATGTATATTAGAGTAAAGCCTGATGATCTAATTGAAAACCATTGTTCGCTTATGTGTTGTTCTAATTTTCGTATAACCTTAGTATACGTCCTTGAAGGCTTTTGTACAACACAACAAATGCTGATTTGATATCAACCTTATGTTTCGCAATGGATGGTGATGACTTTCTATCCTGTGATCTTATTTGACTATTGGAATACATTATGTGTTAAAATTATTTTTGAAATAATGTCAACGATTAAAGTTTAAATAATTCCAACGTTTCGTCCAACAAACTTATCTGAACTACTTTAATATTATTTCTTCAGAAGTTCAGATAGATTCGCGGGACAAAACGTTGGGACTATTTAAATTTCAAACGCTGAGATTATTTCAAATATAATTTACAAATACTATGTCTTCTTTATACTCGGGACCCAATGTTTGTCAAACTGTTAGTAGTTCTAATATTGACGAATATTCGTATAAATCACGAATACATTTGAAAGAGTAACCAATAAGATGAAACTTCAAAGAAAAATTGATACAAAACTGAGGAGTGATTAAGGTATAAATAATATTATTTTTCCAGGCACTTAATTATATGTTGAGAGTGCAAACAATTGTTGTTTTAGATGTATTTTCTTCATCTAACGACTTTCTAAGATATTTATAGATGTGACATCACTTCTATTTTTTTTAGAATAATGTAAATCACATAAATTTCAAGAATGAAAAGCCATATAAAAATCACTACCACCACCTAACTAACGTAAAATGATTAGGTTTGATGATATTGTAGACCGGTGTATAAGCTCTTCTAAAAGTTGACAGACAATCCAATGGAGAAGCTAAAGATATATTGAACCACCCATATATAAAAAACTAAAAAGAACCTAGAATACTCAGTTTGTCAAACTAATACGTTTAGGCATATAAACGTATTGTGATTATTTATTTATTTATTTTAACATAGATAGTCGTACAAGGAGGTACCAAATACATATGCGCCACACAAATCTCATTAAATTTGTGTGAGGGCTGTGATACTGCCCGGGTGTATTAGTATGTACACAGAATATTAGGTGAACAAAAAGATATGTATGATCATTACCTTTAGAAAGACTCGTCGCATTGTGCTTGCTATAGGATGCCCTGGATGGGAATACTTAATAACATCAGTCTGGTTATTATCATCGCTGAGAGACACGGAGCCTTCAATATGATCATCGAAATGAATGTGAACAACACCAGATTTACGAATAATGGACATAATATTTGAGGTTCTTTTTCCGATCAAACGTCCTACATAACGACGTGGAACACCTAAATATAGCTCGGAGTATTCCAATTTAGCTCGAGCTTGTTTTGCAGCTTCCGGAGTCTAGAATTTTAAACCATTAATAATATTTTAATTAGAGTTCATTTCCAGCAATAAAAATAAAACAATCAAGTAATTGTCACTTTACTCTGTAAAACTAAAACATAGCACATATGTTAATTTTACCAACCAGACAACACAAAATCCTTCTATTTTTCAGACATACAAAAGACACAACATTTACATTGTCTAAAAGCCGTATCATCAATCAAAAAACTAGTTAATATTTACATGAGAAAAGTACATGTTCGCTAACCGATTATCTGACAAAGGAAATTTATTAAAAATAAATACTGACGGGAGAAACTTGAAGATAGCCATTTCTAATATATACTTGCAAAGTACATCCATTCTGTTTTTGAATGTATTACATATGCACATTCTTTTGAACGTCGAGGATGGATAGTGAAGTAACCATTGCTTCCTGTTCAATGGTATCCAACCTAATACCACACACTGCACCAGATAAATGCATATTCAATGAGTTAACAGAAACATGAAATGATAAACAGCTAAACACCAAATATTTCTTTAAAGATGAGTACTGGTTGACTACTATTTCAAATCAAATATTTTCGTGACTGTAGAGTTCATCAGATATCTGGAATATATGCCGAATCACGTACATTACACGTAATGGTGTACGAATTCGAGTATTGATCTTCAAAATTATTAGTTGATGTCCCTGTTGGTGAAGTTTTCAGCAGACCACTTATCCCCTCTATTCAATTTATTATCGTACAATCAGCCGGATATAATGTTCTAATTTTCTGATAGATTTATTCATATGATCTCGCAATACCTCAATGGTAATTTCGTGGACTAGGTGAAGTTGCATAATAAGGCTTAAAAGTACTGTCAATAGGTATGGACGACTTTTAAATTACCTCATCTTCATATAGGTTAGCCGGGCAGAACTCGAAATTCGTGGAGCGTTTCGCAAATAGTATAGTAGCTCAGTGGTTAAGATAATTGATTCTTAACCAACAGACCGTATATATGAACCTTCAAATGCCTTGGTACAGTTGAAGGTGGAAAGATTCCACTCTCTCTCAAAATGCTCTCATATAGTCACGCAAATACGACCACTAGCAGAAAAATCCTACTGTCTTTTCAAGGTGAAGGTATATAAACGATTTGAAAAGTTACTGCTCAGGTAAGAAAAGATGTCAGATAAGTGGATCTCAAGTTTTGAAACTAGTGTGAGTAGTATAATTGACGATGGTGATCGTATACAGTATTTTATCACGATGTAACTTATAATGTAGTAGAAAACAAAACAAGACCCATAAAGTAGCCAGCACCGACATGCTTTGATACAGTTGAAGGTGGGAAGAATTCACTCTCTCTCTCTCTCCAAATGTTCTCATATAGTCACGCGAATACGACCACTAGCAAGGAAGTCTTACTGCCTTCTCGCAGTGAGGCTGTTGTTTACGAAGTCGAACGCTCCACGCTTCAATCAAGCTAGTGGGTTCTGGGAATTCACTTAGGGAATTTGGAAAATCTTGATTCGAAAACGGTGGTGCATACGGGCTCATGAACCCTGAGAAAAAATCGTCGTGAACCGACTATTAGTCATCGGCTACCATGGCCACGGGATCGCGTCTCCTAACGTTGCCCCACTGCCTTGTGGACCGGACCTATAAGTAAAAGGCTCGAGGAGTGGTCTGGTAACCTAGGCAATATTCCAGCCAAAACATAAATCAAATGATGTGTAGTGTAAAAATATTTGGTGCCCCCCTGCACCAATCTTTATGTTTAAATAAATAAAAAGTAGCCAGCATGTAATCAAATCCAAGTAAATCGTGAACTGAGTTGATATTGTTACCCAAAATGATATTGTTTTCGGTGATTTTAGTAAAGAAACGCCCCAGAATGGTGGTGGTTGAAATGATTAGACATAGAAGATTTGATAAGTATAAATTAGTGGAATAAACATCAAGAAGACTTCAGATTATAATTTGAGGAAATGCAAAGGACAGATGCACATGTGCTGTTGTCAATTAAAATCTTTACCATTGGTTACGATAACTACACACCTACAAACCGGGTGGTCTGCACCTACCTACATGGCTTAATCCAGTTGCCGATAACTTTATGGACTGGTGCCACGTTTTGGTTTGGTGCTCTTCCATTCTATTCATACGCTAGGCAACATTTCCAGTCGACGTAGTAGTTGGTTTGGTAAGCGCAAACCATGCTCCAACCACATAAGTTGATGAAGATTTACTACCTCAGCAATCGAGTTGTCATCCTTAATTAGTACCTTTTTTCTAACCCAGGGATTGCTTAATCCGTGAAAAGGTTTCATACATTTTTTGACTTCGTAAGGGAAGTATTGTGAGACGGGAATTTGGTGATGTGAATTCTCTACTTTAGCCACATATATGAAAGCAAGTAAAGCGAGTATCATAATTTTCAATTAAATATTTGAAATTGAAGAGGATTGTTATGTTGAAGGACATTGTCGCTGATAAGATGGGCTATAGTCAGAATGAATAGTTCATTGGAGGGTAAACGACGTAAAATATTGACACGGGTCAGTTGTTTACATTTGATATCATTCTCTTGTTGATTATTTGCATTCAAGCACATTACTTTGTTATAAGAACCTATTCATCTGTCAATCACACTGCTATAGGTTGCCATACCCCATTGTACAACGAGATAAAATTGTCCAGGAGAATCCTATAGTAGTACAGGTATCAACAGTACAAGTCGAAATAGAAAAGGTTAGGCATCGAAGATACAATTCGAGACGAAAATACCATTTAGTGAAATAAGTTTTTAAGGAAATTAGAAATTTATTATCTAAGGAGCGATAAAGAGTGAGCGCACTTCAGCCATTATGAACGATTTTGAGTCATGTTACCCATTCTCTTACAATTGGTTACAATAATTGCATGCACGCACCCACATTACTCAGTTCAACAGTTGGTGTGTTCGTAGATTGATGTCATGTCTTGGTTTGGTCGCCCCGTCTTTCTTCCGACCTATTCCTACACCAGACATCATCGCACGTCGTGGAAGTCAGTGAATGGGTATATGCAATACGTGTTCGAATTGTCTCAGTCGGCAAATGTTCATCACATCGCCAGTTGATTTGCCGTTGTTACCTAGTACTCTGCGTCTAACATCAGAATCCTCAACTCAACTGTCCTAAAGCACACGAAGAAACGTATGACCGAATACTAGTAATCTATGAATATCATCTACTTTTAATGGCCATCCTTCACAGACTTAAAGTAGGATGTACAGAACTACTGCGCAGTCAACTCGTCCCTCAGTTGGTAGATGGATATCTTAACTACATCTCAAGAGACATAAGTTAACATTAGCCAACTGGAATTTTTGAATTCCTGTCGAGATTACGTCAAACATCAGTGATTATCAGACTAGGTCTTGTCTTTTATCTCAAGTTATACAGAGACTTACATTAATAATTCGGTCTTGAGTAGCCATCATCCGGCCACATCGTATCACTGGATATTATCCACTGATCAGAATCTTTTCATATTAACAGCTGGAAATTTGTTCTTCAAATCACTAACATACCAACTCATAAGTCAACTTTAAGTGACTCCGAGGGTCGTCTTATGCTTTCAATAATTTCTCGTAGGACTTGATACCGTCGTTCGATATAAAAAAGTAAGAAGAGTGATGAGTTGGTTTAAATTAAGTAGGCAAGGCCTATATGTGGACAAAAGGGAAATACGGATGCGTGCATGGAAATGACAGTAGACATAGTAATGTGAGTCCGACTGCCTCATACAGACGGGTGAGCCACTGAGTAAAATACATAACGCTAGCCAAACAAAAACTCATTTTTTGTTTACACAAAACACTAGATCATCACTTTGGACAAAGTTATACCTTGGCTTCTATAACAAACATCGCAGCTTCACCATAATCTCCAGAATTATCGACAGGGTCATTATTTCTTGCATTATATTCTGACGGTTCCCATGACTCGATACGGATTACATCGGGAATTTCTCTTGCAGCACGAATATTTACACCACGAGCACCTATAGCTAAACCCATGAGATGTTGAGGAACAAAAAACTTTTCAACAAATAGACTAGGATCACTGTTCCAGTCACTGCAGTTTTTTGCCCCACCTGATCGTGATACATCTGGTCCGCGATTGACCTGAAAAATGTTTACGGTAAGATCATAAAAATAAAGTACATTTATTTTTGTAAGAGTGAAATATTCTTTATTAATAATTCCATTAACTTAACAAACTTATGTAAAATGCAAATGCGCTATTTACCACACAACATATCGCATACAAATGATTAACATTTGTATGGAGGTCATAAAATAGTCTGTGAAAGCTTTTGATTTTCTGCCATACACGTAGTCGATAAAACTCCGCCATTAGCTCTTCTAGAGTTACTACCGATCCCAAGCCCTGGTAAAGAAAGAGTTGAGCATGGTGTCAACGACCAGGGTGGGAATGTCACGAACCCAGGATCATCAAAGCGTCATTCAAAACAAAGAACGAGGGGGTCACAACGAATGTTATTCAATGTTAAGTACCAACGACGACGATAAAGATAGGATTTATGAGAGGCTGCAAGCGATCACAGCGAAGTACTCTAGAAAGGACCTGACCATCCAGATGGGAGACTAAGCACCAAAGCCGAAATGGATAACACCGGGTATGAAGATACCATGGGACGACATGGACTTGGAGAAAGCAACGAGAATGGTGGCAAATTTGCAAATAAGTGTATTTAACAAAATGGTTATAGGAGGCACAATATTCTCCCACAAACGCACACACAAAGCTACATGGGACTCACCGAACCACAATACATAGAACCAGGTCGATCACAATTCCATCACGATAACTTCGACGGAAAACGTGAGAATCAGGAGAGGGGCTGAAATAACTACAGATCACCATCTGTTGGTTGCCAAGATGAGACTGAAGGTAAACAAGTACTGGACAACTGGAGAAACAGCATTACAAAGGTTTACTACCGTCTTCCTTTGAGATACTAACAAACTCAACGAATTCAAAACAACTCTGTACAACAGGTTTCAAGTCTTACAAGATTTATTCAAAGAAAAAACTATAATAGAGGACAACTAGAAAGGGGTCAAAGAAGCACTAATTTCAACGTATCAGAAGGTTTTCGACTTCAAGAAGCATCATCAGTTCAACTGACCTTCAGCTACACTTCGGTTTCCCACGATCTTTAGTCAACCTGAATGGTAAGTTAATTCAGGTCCTCCGACTCTTTACGAAGTTGAAAAAGCCATCGGAAATCTGAAGTGAGGGAGAGCAGCAGGCCCTGACAAGTTCACTCCTGAAATGTTTAAGGATGGTGGTTCAGTATTAGCAGTGAGATTAACTGAGGTCTTAGGTAGAATTTGGGAACTGAACGCAATCCCATCTGACTGGTCTCAATCACTGATTGTGCCAGTCTATAAGAAAGGACAAAAGTCCTCTTTTGACAATTACAGAGGAACCAGTTTGACTAATATAGTGTCTAAAATATTAGCTTCAATAATACTTCGACGCCTAACAAGAGCTCGTGAAGAGCAGACTATAGAAAACCGGGCTGGTTTTCGATCTGGACGTGGTTGTATAGACCAGATATTCACACTACGTCAGGTTCTAGAACACAGACACACGTTCAGACGTCCCACAATGGTAGTATTTCTCGACATTAAGGTGGCATTCGACTCTGTTGACCGTGAGGTTCTGTGGCAGTGTTTGTCACTGAAAGGAGTACCAAAGAAGTACATCAACCTTGTAAATGCTCTCTACTCGAACACAACTGGTCGAGTGAGAGCTTATGGCGAACTGTTATCAGAATTGATCGCCTCAACTGGCGTTCGTCAGAGCTGTCCACCCTCTTCATTGTTAATTAACTTTGTCATCGACGTGCTTTTAGAGATGACACTTTTCTCATCTAAATTTCCAGGGGTAGAACTTCTACCAGGAGATTCACTTGTTGACTTGGAATATGCCGATGACATAGTTCTATTTGGTGAAGACGCTGACAAAATGCAGTCTTCTGATCACTCTAAAAAACAATGCAAACATGTTCGTCATGCGATTCTCCGCCTCAAAATGCAAAATGTTGCTTCAGGATTGGGTTGCATTGACACCCGAACTAATGATAGGGAGTGAAGTAGTTGAGCGTGTCGACCGCTTCACTTATCTTAGGAGTCTCATCAGCACGGATACAGAAGGTTCGACTAGCTTTTGTCAACTTGCGTCATTTATGGCGTAGGCGAGATATCCGTCTATTAACCAAAGGACGTGTTCACTGAGCAGCAGTTCGTTCCGTCCGTGGAACGTGACCGGTAATAGTAGAGGATATTCGTAGGTTACTAGTATTCGATCATAGGTGTCTTCGAAACATTGCTCGTTTATCCTAGGACCATCAAGTAAGTAACGCAGTTGTTAGGAAACGAGTACTAAGTAAGGATGGCAAATCGATTGACGAAGTGGTGAAACTTCATCAGTTGAGATGGCTGGGACACGTGTTACGTATGCCCAACGACCGACTGCCTCGATGTGCGATGTTCAGTGGTAAAGGAGTGGACTAGAAGCTAGGAGCGGCCAAACCAAAACATGGCACAAGTCCATGAAGTCACTGACAAGTGGATTGAGTCATGTTGGTAGGTGTAGACTACCTGGTTGGGGACCGCGAGATGATAGCAACCGATGGTTAGAGACCCTGGATGACATGGCTCAAAATCGTTTGCAATCGCGCAGGTGCATCTACTCTTTGTGTTCTCCCAAATTCTAATCTTCGGAATTCTTCATGTCTCTTTCTTTTTCCTCTTTCCAAATTTATTTCATTGGATTATACTCCTTGAATAACGTCTTCAGACCCTAATTTTTCTGATTACAGCTTATAATTTTACTACATCTAGCATCACGGGATTTGAATCGACCACTGTATCTCTGTGCTAATGTGGTGTGGCAACTCGAACTGATGTACGTACGTACGAAGTTCTACGTTGTTACTGACTGAAAGAGGAGAATGGGGAAGAAATGGTAAACAAAATTTGCTTTTTGGAGCATCAGTTTGCTTATTCTCGTATTATTAACATTTAGTATTCGTGACTGATAAAGAAAACTGATCAAGAGTTGCAAAATTTCTGAGTAAGACGAAAAGTAAGTATGAAAACGAAACGTTTAGACGCTAAAAAGTTTTTTTAACTTTTAAAACATGAACTAAGGAGTTCACATTTAATTATTATATTACAAGCTTCTTACGACCGGGTGGATTTTAGAAGCACTCATAGGGTTGGTTAGTTATCTGTCAACTTGAAATAGAAATTCGAATGGGACTTCATGGGAAAAATTATGCGACTTTGAAGATTAGAGAGATTCGGAGTAAGAAGAGGAGTAGCATAAGAGCATGAATAGTAATGAATAATGAAAGAAGGGGAACTATGTGCTATTCTATTTGGTTTGTCACATGTGAATGACAGTTGTAGTCCTGTAGTGTTAGACATTAGTTTCAGCCCATAATATATCTTATTCTAGTTTCCGGACATTCCATTTTATTCATTCTATTTGAGTCATATTTTGACCTTGTTAATTATTCGCTTATTAGCCTTGATTGTTTTCATATGAGCGTATGTATGTACACTTCATGTCCCATGACTCATCACATGTCTGTCGTTTATTTTGTCTGCCTATAAATATTGAGTAATGCCTAGCTTGAAATGGAGTTGGCTTCCCAGCCATCTTCCATACAATCTAATTGGAGTCAGATCCTCGGGGCACAAAAATGATGAGCCCTTCGACGAACATCGTCCGATCTAAACGACGACAAAACTTCGGGTCACCAAAATCCGTTATATTCATGATCGGTCTAGATATAAGTTGGTCCTCAGTAAAGTGCCTCACCTCTGTCGATTCAAATCTCATAGTGGTAGAGGTAGTAAAAGTATAAGCAATAATCAGAAATATTAGGATTTGAAGATGTTGTTCAAGGAGTATAATCCAATGAAATAAATTTGGAAAGAGGAAAAAGAAAGAGACATGAAGAATTCCGAAGATTAGAATTTGGGAGAACACAAAGAGTGGATGCACCTGCGCGATTGCAAACGATTTTGAGCCATGTCATCCAGGGTCTCTAACCATCGGTTGCTATCATCTCGCGGTCCCCAACCAGGTAGTCTACACCTACAACGTGGCTCAGTACAGTTGTGTTCAGGCATACAAAACACGTAGCCCAACCACATTAGTAGATGAAGATTTACAACCTCATCAACTGATTTACCTTATACCGTGCGTCTAACCCCACTATTACTTACCCAGTTATCCCAGCAGACAAACAATATTTCTAAAACATCTGAAATCAAATACTAGTAACGTACAAATATCTTCTACTCTTAATGAACACATTTTGTAGCTGTAAAGTAGAACAGAACGAACTGCCGCGCAGTATACTCATCCCTTAATTGATAGACAGATATCTTGCATTCGCCATAGGTGACGTAAGTTGGTAAAAGCCAAACGGGCTTTCCGAGTCCGTGTGGAGATTTCGTCAGACATCAACCCATTAGGGCTGATCAGACTTCCAAGATAAGTGATGTTATCAACGCGTTCGACGACTACTTCACTCCCTATGTTTAGTTAAGGTGTTGACCCAGGCCAGTCCTGAAGCAACATGTTGCACCTAAAGGGAGAGAAGCGCATCCCAAGCATCCTGGCATTGTTGCTTAGTGCTACCAAAAGACTCTGCATTTTACCAGTCTTCACTAAACAGGACAATGTCATCTGAGTATTCTAAGTCGATAAGTGGACCTCCTGGTAGGAGATCAATACCCGAGAATTCAATCGACAAGAATGTTAGTTTCATCAGTATGTCTATGATGAAGTTAGATAAAAGTGGAGAAAGTGGACAGCCTTGATGGATACCACTTGAGGTTGACAGTTCGCCATAAGCTCTGGTTCAATTGGTGTTCGAGTAAAGAGCCTTTTTACAAGGTTTATGTACTTCTGCGGTACGGTATGGAGAATTTCGCACCATTATTAAGCTTCTGTTGGCAAAGTAAAATCCCCAAGGTTAAGAAGCTCTGAGAAATGAAATTTAGTAGATTGTCAACAGAAACAATGAACTACATCTTACGGTGTGAAATGAATGAACACTTACCTCAAGGTTTCGAATAGTTTGCCGAAGACTTCGAGTTAGGGCCCATTTTTGGCGCAACATCCTTAAATGAGTATCTTCCAACAAGGCAACATTCTTGGCTGTTACAGGGTCTGTCGTTAACACGATCAAACAGGAAGACTCATTATCGTAGTGTAGGCTTACAGGGCCACCACAATGGCGCAAAAAGTCATGGTGGACAGAAGGATCAGAAGCACTAAAAATAGAAAATTAATATTGAGCTCTATGGCAAACTGATAAACTTTAAGATAAATAGATTCGTTGACTCAAAAACGAAGTATGAACGATACAACCACTTTTATTATCCACTTGCTTTCTAGTGAATTATCATCATTAAAATTTGATTTTCTAGTACGTCCCTAAGGGTTCGAAGTACATAAATGATTTGAAAAGTTACTGCTCAGGTAAGAAAAGATGTCAGATAAGTGGATCTCAAGTTTTGAAACTAGTGTGAGTAGTATAATTGACGATGGTGATCGTATACAGTATTTTATCACGATGTAACTTATAATGTAGTAGAAAACAAAACAAGACCCATAAAGTAGCCAGCACCGACATGCTTTGATACAGTTGAAGGTGGGAAGAATTCACTCTCTCTCTCTCTCTCCAAATGTTCTCATATAGTCACGCGAATACGACCACTAGCAAGGAAGTCTTACTGCCTTCTCGCAGTGAGGCTGTTGTTTACGAAGTCGAACGCTCCACGCTTCAATCAAGCTAGTGGGTTCTGGGAATTCACTAAGGGAATTTGGAAAATCTTGATTCGAAAACGGTGGTGCATACGGGCTCATGAACCCTGAGAAAAAAATCGTCGTGAACCGACTATTAGTCATCGGCTACCATGGCCACGGGATCGCGTCTCCTAACGTTGCCCCACTGCCTTGTGGACCGGACCTATAAGTAAAAGGCTCGAGGAGTGGTCTGGTAACCTAGGCAATATTCCAGCCAAAACATAAATCAAATGATGTGTAGTGTAAAAATATTTGGTGCCCCCCTGCACCAATCTTTATGTTTAAATAAATAAAAAGTAGCCAGCATGTAATCAAATCCAAGTAAATCGTGAACTGAGTTGATATTGTTACCCAAAATGATATTGTTTTCGGTGATTTCAGTAAAGAAATGCCCCAAGGACGCTAGTGAAATACGAGAAATAATGATTATAGTCCTGATTAGGAATTTTATTTCCAAAAAATTATTATGAAAAGTCTCATACATAGCCATCTAACCAATACAATCTACCTACTTTTCACCACGGTACTAAGTTTTGTGAGCAAAACTAGTGGACTTGCGTCACTGTTCTACAATGTTTATGAAGATAAAATTCTGTCTTTACCTGGTGACCCTATATCAAGATTCCAGAGGATATGTCATAGCGACCAAAAGTTATCACGAAGCGTCATTTTCAGAAATAGCTAAATGTCGAAAACCCGATCTGTGAGTTCATTTTGTTACAAAGTGGTACAAAGGCAAGTGCAGCAATCAAATGTAAAAAGCAAAACATTAAAACAACTGTGAACACAACATAACTGTCCTCTGCCTCCATTGCTCAAAATAGACTTACAAGTCTGCCAATTCCTTTGGAATTTCAATACGATGCCGGTGAATGATATCAGGTGACAGACATGGGCAGTCATCACTGGGCTGACGTAGAGACTTACGACTTACGATCTCGGTGACAGTAGAAAGCTGTGTACAAAGTGAAATTTCTGAGGGCGTTGCATCGGCCGGTGGTGACACATTTAACTTCACCACTGCGACATCATCTCGAATCTTGACAACGCGACAAGGCCACCAAGATGGAATAGGAAGATAATTCAGCTGATCGTCCAGTATGAGTTCAACTTCCGGTTTACTATTAGTTTCATCGCTCCAACGGCCAGTCAGTGTAATTGTATTACTAGAGGAACCTGGAGTCTGATCAGTCGCGACGGAAAATAGGGCTTCTCCGTTTTGTCCAGGATGAACGTCTCTGGAAACGCAAAAAAAGACTTCTGAAAAAGCTTTTCAGATTATTTATTTCATTTAGTACTAGCTTTAGGTCATGTAGAACTTAGTGGATCAGCCGTTTACGCAGTTATCTCAGTAGGCAGATGAATAAATACTAGTATGAGATGGTATCTAAACTTAAATGAACTTTGAGTACCACAAAATACATGCACAAATTTTGACTTCAAACACGCTTATTCAGTAAGTGCACTATAAATTCCGACAAGACTACGTAGAAAGTATTAACTACATTCCAGTTTTTAGAAAGACACGGAATTAGGTTGACTATGGGCAAATGTCAACCGAGGAAATGTGGAAAACAACTAGCTGTCAAGGAATAGACCGGGTGATGATGGCTATTTTAAATGTGCTTGACCACTCGGAATATCTTGTTCTTAGAAAAAAAGAATATCTAGGTCTTCAGGCAATATCTTTGTTACTAAAAAAAGCATGAATACAACTTATTGAGAACATGTGTTAACACTAAAGGACAAAACTGCCAGTAGGATTTCGGTATACCGAGAGTATGCTTTTGATGTTGAAGCCTCTTAACAAGAAAAGCCACTATGAGGCACTCGTTAGTACGCAGAGAGTAGGTGCATATTGAAAACTGAAATAAGAACACTAAGTACTATAAACTCATACAAGAGAAGGATGAATTTCTGCGTATGAGGCAATACTAACGAGGCTCTTCTAGTCTATGCAGTTAAAATTTTCATACGTCTCTCACTGACTAGCAAAAAATTTTCCACTATATAACCGGTAGTTCTCTTGAGACGCAGTCTTACTTTTTTACTTTCTCCACCACTTTTCCTATGAAATACGACTTTAGTCATAATGAACTTTGAGCACTTTTCAGATTCAGAATAATATAACCCATCGTACTTGAAAGCAGACTTGGCGAGTGTTGGGTGTTTGAATGCTACGTGGCCTCTTCGTGAAGAATCGTGTTCTTAATAGAAAACAAACTCGATAGAATAACCACACCCGAATACACTATGGACATAAGAAAAAGGTAACTTGAACTACATTTGGATGCTTATACAGCAGTAACGAAACGATCTGCATTGACATGAATCAAGGACTGATTGCCTAGGTCTTTCAAACTAGACGCTAGGGAGCTGACCACTTCTAATTGCCGGTAGTTCTATAACACCGTTGACAATTAGAGGTGGCTATGACCTTGTATTCAGAACTTGAAGTATGCTATGTTGTGCATTATGTATGTAGGACACGACCATTTTATAGAGCTACTAATACTGCTTGCAAACTAACCGTTCGGAAGTTGGGGGTAGTCTAACATTTTTGATCGGAACCTGTTCCTCTTCATTCCTGAAAGAGAGGAATGGAAAACATGACTTAAACCCACTTTTCCGGGTAGAAGACAATCACGTTGTCGTCAACTACGTTGCGCAGGACAGCCTAAAAATGCTATAAATGTGCAAATACATTACTTACCTTTACGTATTGATTTAGGCGTCCCTTTACTTCTATCCCAATCATTTTAGGAATGAATACACAGCACCCAAGAAGTATAGTCCCACCCTCAAATAATACCGAGGCTATCTATAAAAACAAGTGGTGCCTTCAGTTGCATTTTCAATATACAATATTTGGTTAACCACTTTTCTTTGAATCAAACGAATCACTGGATTTTTTATGTATAACCTCAAGTCACCAGGTATAAAAGTTTTCTTTAATCAACTGTAAATGAAGTTGTCTAAATTCAAATAGTTCAAATAGTTGTGAACGGAATAGAAGAAGCTTCTGCTTAATAGGCTTCCGTGTCTAGTAGCACGGGATCACCAAATCCTCCAAGCAGGAACCTAGGTATGTTAACAATAAAAGAGGAAAAAGAAATTGATAAATCATAGTATGATGCTTGCCTTGGTCCTTAAGAATAGGTCAAGTGGCCTCTTGAAGGACTCCTGGGAAGTCGCTTGAACTACCTCGGCCGGCAGCGAGTTCCAGAATTTTGACGACTCTTAAGGAGTAGAAGTTATGTCTGCACTCCGTTTTGCTATGTTTTGTCTCCAGTTTCTGGGTGTTACCCCTTAGATTAATGTTCGAACTAAGCTTAAGTAGGTGTTTAAGAGGATGTCCAGAAGTGTTAAGAATACTATAAGCCATTGATAGATCACCTCTAAGACGCCTATACTCTAATGGGTAAAGGTCTAGTGACTGAAGGCGTTCTTCGTAAGGTTTAAATTTGAGTCCTCGAACTGATTTCGTGAGTCACCGTTGGATACGCTCCAAAGTTACCTTATCCTTTTGGAGTGAGGGGGAAGTACTATGTTTCTGTAGTCTAAATGGAGACGGGTAAAACCATAGAAGATTATATGGGGCGTTCTTCCGTCAAACTGTCCTAAAATGTGCTTCAACGTTACCAGTGCAAGGTTTGCTCGGAAGGCATTTTTGTCACAGCGTAAGACTTTAATTCATGGGGCACCAGGATTCTTAAATGTTTTTCGACTCGGGATACTTCTGGAGAGGAATTTCCTAAGTTATAAATGTAGTCTGCGACATGCCGCAGATGGACTACTTTACACTTTGAAGTGTTAAAGGTAAGTCGGCTATCGTCTGTCCAACTTTGAAGTCGAGTCAGATCCTCCTGAAGTGTCTGTATATCGTCTTGGTTGCGTATCTCTCTCCAAAGGTTAACGTCATCGGCAAAAAGTAATAAATGTGACGTTACCTGTTGACGAAGATCATTCATGTAGATCAAGAAGAGAAGAAGTCCTATTACTGAGACCTAGGAGACCCCACTAGGACATTCCATAGCCTGTGATAAAGTGAAATTAACCCTAACCTTAAAATGTCGATTTTTCAGGTATGAAGTAAGCCAATCGATTGGAAGTGGCCTGATACCTAGTTTTTTGAGCTTATTGATAAGACATAAATGGTTAACCTTATCAAAAGCTTTTGAAAAATCTAGGTAGATGATGTCAACCTTTCCCTTGCAATCGAGGATGCTTGTCCATCTGTCCACCGCAGTCAGCAGGTTGGTTATACAAGAGTAACCCTTCCTGAAACCATGCTGTTGGGGTGAGAAGAAATTTGAGGATAGCATATAGCCTTTTAAACCGTCGCATATCAACGACTTCTGGAGGTATTGATAGAAGAGCCACCGACCGATAACTTGGAGGTTCATTGCGTTGACCTCCTTTGAAAATTGGTGTGATGTGAGCCAACTTTCAATTTTCCGGTAGTTTGCCTTGACTTAGCGACTGTGAGAGCATCACGCTAAGCGGCGTTGCCAGGATTGAGGCTGCTTCCCTCAGTATGACTGAATGGACCATATCCGGGCTAGGAGAAGTGTATAATCTTAAGTGCTGCAGTTTCCGGAACACCAAGTCAGCGCTTAGGTTCACCTCGGAAAGTCCTGTGGAATTGCAAAAGAAACTGTCATCAGTAAAGTTAATGTCGGTCGGTTGAAATGTTTCGGAGTATTGTTCAGCCAGAAGGTTAGCGGCGTCACCATCGTTGTTGGTCGGGCCGTTATGACCTAGCAGTTGGGAAAATCCAGTTTTGGCTCGACGACGAGAGGCTGCATAACGGAATAAGCTTTTAGGATTAGAGGCAAATTTGTCCATAAGCTTTGTCTGGTACTGAAGCCTGTCTTCTCTTATAGCCTTCATGCATATGTTCCTGATATGTTTATATTGCCTATACGCTCCATCGTTGTCAGTTCGTTTGTATTCCGCCCAACAGTGCCTTTTGCGGCTTAGCAGGCGAAGGGTACGGTTCTTGAATATTGTAGGTGGCTTGCAGCTTTTGTGAACCGTTTGAGGAACTGAATGGTTTGTAGAATGTAAGAGCGTGTGCAGTAAGAAGTCCCAATGCACGTCCACGTCGAGTTGGGGGTGAACATCCTAAATCACCTGTTGTAGATAGACTTGTAGAGCTGGCACATTCAATCGTTTAAAACTCCAACGCGAGATATTGGTGGGGTATATTAGCTTAGTTTTGGTGAAAAGACTGAAGGCTATGACGGCATGATCACTTTTTCCCAGGGGAGCCAAGATTGATAGGTTGTCAACTAGGAATTCTACTTTTGTGAATACACAGTCTAAGTGCGATGGCGTTTGACTGTTTCTCCAACGAGTTGCCGACTTCACATTTTCGTATAATCCCAAGTCATCAATGAGGTTGAAGAAAAGAGCTTCAATTGAATTTTCGCCATCCAGTATACGTGTGTTACGCGAAGTTAACTCTATGGAAATTAACTTCCTCTATAATCAGAATGTGTGTGAAACCGAGACGAGTAGAGCGGGATAGTCCTTCCAGCATACGACTATCGTGCTCGATGTCGGCAGTTGGCTTCCTGTAAATGACTCCGACTAGACACCTCGAAGTACTGTACAATCTCACAGGGCACAATATGGATTCCTCAAGATTGTTAAACTCGAGGTTATGAAGTTGGTGCACCTCCAAGCAAGAACGTATGTATGCGGTTACTCCGCCCCCTATTTCTGATTTTCTGTCGTTGAGAAACAAAGACATCTTAGGTATTGCTAACTCTTGTTCCGCGTATTGAGAAAATATCCAAGTTTCAGATATTCTCATCATATGGGCTTTATTAGCGTTGCTAAGTTCACGTAGTTCATACAATTTGTTTGGTAGACTCGCGGCGTTCGTATATAAGCAGTTTATGCTTTCAATTTCGAATGCGTGAGCTTCATCTTGTTTGTCTGTATGAGCCTTACGTGAATGGACAGGTAGCCCACCTATATGAGGTTTGCCGAGTTGGTTGCCCTTGTCCTTTAAACGTTTTTTTATAATCTAGACAGTCAGCCTCAACCTGCGTTTGTGCTTGGTCCTAGCTTCGTATGGCCTATCCGGGTGCATGTGGATTCCAGGTAGAGACCGACGTCTATTGGCACGAAATGCTTCCAGAATTGGAGCCACAAAGTGGAGGGATGGGAAAGTTATCTTCATTAGCCGGGGTCTAGGGTCACCATCCTTTTTGGCTAGTCTCGTCACATGCTGAGTCAGTATGTTTTCGAGCCTCAAAGACTGTTTGATGAATTTCCATTACCTGATATCAGAGTTTGATTGAATAGGGTCCGTATTTTCCAGTATACCTTGCACAAATATGTTTCTTCCGCGGAAAAACTTCTCGCAAGATTCTTTAAGGGTGTTCCGGATGAGATTGCGCTCAGAGTACGGTATGTCGGGCATTATTCTTACGTTTCCGTCGGATTTCAGCAAGTGGCTTGCTAGCAAGACGTCCTCTACGTCGATAGCATTATTAAGTATTACTCGAAGAAGCCTCGAGTGACTTAGATACTTAGAATCCTTTCCTCGAGTGAGCTGGGTGACCGTCAGTAGCTTTATTCTAGGAAGTTCGAGCTTCTTGTTCAATTCGCCTCAGAGCATCTTATCATTTTTGTCCTGCAAACTGATAGGAAGGTCGGGGTTGTCAATGAGGTTCATGATTATGAGAGAATCGTCACGAAACGTTGTTAATTCACCAATGGGTTCATGTTTGATACCTTGTTGTTTGAAGGTCAAGGCACGTTTTTGAATCTTGAGCTCTTTGATGACCGGACGAACATTCTTGGGGGTAGACTGTACGACCAAATCACCAGTTGTTTTCCATACAACAATACTTGGGATGATCAGCTTAGGCAGTGACGCCTGGTTCTTTTGGACTCTATTAACGTGGGGCGAATCACCTACAAAGTTTATAGGAACCATTGTTGTGTTCAGGGACCCCGAGCTGGGAGACCCGAGTTTACTCAGAGAGTCTATTACCGTCGACGAATTGATGGTGCTGAGCTTAAACACATCATCATTAGTGCTAATGGTTGCTTCATCGATGGTATACCTGTCGACATCCCTATTCTTGTATTCATTGCGCGCTCTTGCTTGTCTGACCGTTTTTTTACTGTCGTTATTCAACTTCGCTGACAACGTGTTCCGCAGACGTCTGTAGGACGATGATATTACTCAGCTAGACCACAGTGTCCGTGCTGCACGTGACATATACCCACTTTTGATCCGATTTCCTGAGTCTATTGTGAGCAGTTGCCGTTAGATCTGTGCACGCTTCGTGGAACCAACATTGCAGTTGTCGCACTACATGCCAGTTGTAACAGCGAAACGGGATCCCGGACATTTACATGAGTTTTTCATGACTATGTTGAAGCAAACTATGTTACAGATGCTTGAAAAAGCCTGAAACCGTAAAAATACACTAAGAAGCACACTGTAAACGGAAAAAATGAATAAAAAGGAGTGAGACGAATTGAACTAATCTTTGCATGAAAAACAAAAAAAACGAATAGTAAGCTGAGACAAAACCGCAGTTAACTACTGAATATGGTGAAACTCAATAAGAGTAATCTACCGAACGTATAGCTCAGGATAGATTCTTTAGAACTGAAATGGTACTTTCTTGCGTAAGAACACAGCAAAAGTTTGATAAATGCGAACCAATTTAGGACTAGACTTTCCGTTCGAAAATTACTTCGGAGGGTAGTAAACCCCAATGACGGACAACTATTAAAGAGGAACTTTTAGTCCTGTAAAATAAACTTCTAGCTTGAAGATGTTTTTCTCAGTTTTTTTTATTAATACCGTAGCAGCCGACGACAGGTATCAATGGTGTCGAAATCCATTAAAAACCACTTTCAAAGTAATCTGTACTCCAAGAAACGTAAGACTAGCATATTCACACCTTTCTCGCTGAATTCAAACCCGCGGTCATGAATCGTAATTGTGATTCATTTTCGGATATACTCTAAAGTATTTTCAATATGCGTCATTGCAGAGAGTGTAAAAGAGAGGCTGGAAAAGCGTTCAAACTAAGATAAGATGCCGAGGCCATTTTGGGTGCAAATCGAATCCATCTAAATGATTTTTGGATATGTTACGTATGTCCTCGGAGCCTACTCAACAAGTGGTCGGAGCTAGGTTTACAGATAGACTCTACTAAACCGAACGTAATCGCCGTCATGAGAACTTGGCTGACTCTATATACACTTGACTCCGAAAGGTCCACAGACGTAACAGAGAAACGTGAAGGTTTAGAAGAGCTTTATTCATCAGAAATATCGTTATCGACGACATATACGACGAAAGTGGAACGCGGGAATTTAATAACCTCATGAAATGCACGGATCAAGAGCCTCTGACTGATTTGGTTTATTGCAGTTCAAAGTATTAGGTGAATCAGGTCTCACTAAATGAAATAAACATCAAGCCTTTTGTGAATGGTGTATGATCCTGGAAGATCTTAATTCAAACTGTGAGGTGAATAAGGTGTTAGTAGGTGGATTCAACACCTGGTCTTCAAGCGATCGATGTTTAAGAGATTTTAATACTCTCATGGCTGTCAAATACTTCTTTCCAACAGAAACTAGTTGACATAGTTATTATATGAGCCCTAGTGAAAAACACTAGAGAGAAGCTATCAGGCATGGCCTCAACTCTGTATCATTTTTACTACATCATATACTAACACATTATGAAGATGAATTAACGAACTTCGGTCATAACTAACCTCTTGACGCTACGCAAGCTTGTCAGCATACTCAAGATACTTATACCCTTACGTGAACTGAAGGACCAAGAAGATGGGAAGTGTCCCAGGACTGTGTGGAGAACGTGGAATTACGTTATTAGTAGATGATTACGATAGGGCTCAGGTATTCTCTAATCACTTCTGCAATGTATGTAACAAAAGTAACGTTGGAAATCTCTCGGAATTATTTTATTATGCGATATCGCCACCCATTTTTTTCAGTAATGTCTATATTATAAACTTTATCCATGTCACTATTGATAACACTCTATGTTTTTCAGTCTTCCTTGTCGAAGCAATTGTCATTTGATCTTTGTTAGAGATTGACATTTTATTGCTTGATTTTACTGTTGCATTTTGCCGAACCATTGACAATAAGTTGGTGTTTGACAAAATTCAAGGTCAAGGTGTAATTCTTCTACTATCCGCCTGAAAAGGGTGCTGAAGACTCTGGAACCAGATATCTGATGCCGTCTTGTTGGGAATACTTTTATTGTTTTTACTCGATACAATGACATCCTGCAGTCCACCTGATTACAAATAATTCGTAGTTTCTCAAGTAAATTACTTTACCCTTTGAAAGTTAATCTACTGTTAAATTACTCCGTAGAGGTAAATAAATCACCAAAATAAATTGCTATGTATTTTTTCAAAATTGTATACTAACCACATTGGTTTAAGTGAACTCACCTAGCTGAAGGCGCTCGGTCATGCATCCGCACCAGATCACGAGTGAGAACGCCGTGCTCATCAACCCCTGCAATCGCTAGCCAGATTAGATCAGACGATCCCTGATATATTGATAGCATATCAGAAATATCTTCAAACATCCCCACTTCTGTATTTTGATTTCACTTGGTGGGTACGATTCATATTAGATGTTACTGGTTAAAGCGTTGTCAAACTCCGAATAGCTGTGGCATCTTCAACTAGACAGGAATTCTATTTAGGTTTTCTTGAGATGCTAACGAATCATTGTGATAATAACACTTTGTTCTCAGCCTTATTTCTCTTTAAAAATGTAGTATTTGTGATGGTCGGTAGTATTCGAATTATTGTATGATCTACCAATTCCAGAAATAACAATAATACAATTAAGACCAACAAGGACTACGTGAATGCTAACGAATGTATTGTATTCGGAATTCGAAATCAGACAGACATAAAGTACAAAGGAATCTTTAGATCAGACAAACACCTCATCCGTCACAGCTTAACTAAGAATCTGAAAATCTGCAGTCAACCGAATCTTCTTTAAGTAGTTCATCATGTGTTGTTCGACTGTGTATTAGAAGGAGTATTCGAGAAGGCACGAACACAATCGGCAAGGGACAATGAGAGACAGACGGACAGACGGAAAGACTGACTGACCTGCACAGACACAGACAAAATGACGGAGTGACGGAGAGACAGATAGCGGGAGACAGACTAGAAAGCAAGCAAGAAGGCAAGCAAGCAGGCGGGTAGGAAGGCAGAAGTTGAAGCGAAAGGACAGAGCCACGGACGCAGTGACGGTGACTGGACAGACAAACTGACTAAGAGGTAGACAGACAGAGAGACAGGTAGCCGGAAAGACAGATACTCAGATAGACAGAAAGAGGGAGGTTGCCTGACCCGCATGCATGCAGACATCCACACAGATTGACGTGCAGGTCGGATGATATTCAGTCAGACAGTCATTCATTCATTCATTCATTCAGTCAGTCAGTCAGTCAATCTGTCACACGAGCACTCAGTCAGTTGGCTACTCTGTCAGGCAGTCACTCAGACAGGCTGTCAATCACTCACTCAGTCGTACATCATCACAATAGATGAGCTGATGCACAATGCCGATTTGTCGAGCACCAAAATTCCATTCATCTCAATAAACACTCTCAAAAACACACTCATCTATCTTCATCTCCTCAAATACATATTACACACCTCATATACTACTCATATCGTGATAAAACCTAATAAAGTCGACTGCAACACCAATAGTCAAATTGTAGTGAACAAGAACACCAGTGGGGAACAGTTGAATGTATTTGACCACAAATTACAGAACCGGTTAGTAAATTCTAACAACCATATAGTAAATGCTTAATTTGCTAAACAAAAATCTACTCTCTCAAAATGGCCCACACTTCATTGTTCTTGTATTTTCATTGTGGTGATTTACTGACTGGTTATTCTGTTGGGAACATTATTGCATGGAAACGAGGTAAGTAAAATAAAGTTCGTTATTCTTTGTTAAATTTTTTGGTATCGCCGTTTAACGTTTTTTTCTTTGTATTTCTAATATGTACCTAGAATGCTTCGCTTCCAAAGCAGCTTTGTTAAAACATGGTAATAGTTTAGGGTTTTGGAGAATGTGGTACGAATTACTATACTTTAAATTTATTTTCTTGTTGCTATACGGTCTATCAAATAATGTTTTTTGTTTCTGTTGTTTGACCAATCATTTGGTAAATAGAACGTCATTGATCCCCATGCAAATAAAAATGAGCTAAGCGATTATTGATTTAGAAGGAGATATGTATCATACAACAGCTTTCATGTCGTTACAGTACATCCTAGTTGCACAAAACGCAATCAGAATCAAACAAGCAATCTGTCTTTTTCCCCCAACATAATAAATACCGATTCGTTAAAAACCAAATACCATTTTAATATAGATTGGTAAATGATGATCCAGTTTTCTGTCATCATATATTGAACTTAGTAGAAAATTTCAGTAATTGTTATCTTATATATGAGTGATTCGTCAGTAAATTATACTTTTGCCTTTTTCATATTCTTTGTTGAATGTTTTCGAATTATCATCATTACAATCCTTATTATGATTCAGGTACAAATACAGTGAATCAAATATGTCAAGGTGTACATGAAGGCGGTATATTTTCATTATGTTTAACAAATAATGGACATCTTATATCTGGTGATGGGAAGGATCGTCGTTTAGTATTCTTTGATGCAGCTCTTAACCCAACTGGTCATACTGAAGAATTAGCTGAATTATATGGTGCTGTAAGAACTATTACACAAGGTCCTGGAGAATTATTAATTATTAGCACAACAAAGAATATGATACTAGAGGTAATATTTACTGTAGTATTATTGTTGCATTGAATATTGTACCGCGTGACAAGAACTTTTCTATTATTTTTGAACGTAATATCACGTTAACCGACCGTTTGATTAATGTTTAGGGGGACGACCTTGGAGTACATTTCAGCTGATGAGGAAACAGTGTTTTGTTGTGAAACGGTTTATGATGAGAAAAGAATAAAGTTTCAATACATTATCGAACATTAATGAGAGAATTATTAGGGTTTTCATCAGGAAATGACATCAACTATAATACAGTAATGTATTTCTTCCTGAAACCTTCTTAGTTCACCCATAAACCTCAATTTGCTGAATTTTCTAAAAGGTAAAGTTTGATGACACACCGTATAACAGTATTTATGTCACATATTGTGAAGACTGAATATATCATATATCTCAAGTTCACCAGTCGGTGAGGTGATGTACATTTCCTCTTTTCTTTTAAATGAAGGCTGGTCCTGGCATGGAAATAAGTCCTTTAATGTTTGGTCATTGTGAAGAATTTTGGAGTCTTGCTAAACATCCACAAGCTCATCAATTTTTAAGTGATGGCCGTGATCATTTAGTAATTCTATGGGATTCATTATCAAAACAAGCTATTCGGTCAAAGGAATTCACTGATGCTATACACTGTGCTGCATTCTATCCCCTTCAATCAGTTTTAATAACAAATGGGACTATGAGTCCCGTTAATAATAATCATAATAACATAATTAATAAAACAAATAGTTTAGATTTCAATGTATCAGTGATGAATTCACATGATTTATTAGTGGTATTAGGTACAAGTACAGGACGTTGGTTAGTATTCAATTGTTTAAAACATGAAATAATTGCTGTACATTTCGATGGGCTTGGTGAACAGATCGAATGTGTTGCATATTCACCTGGTATGTTGTTATTACTGTTTTCTTTCTTTTATTCTCATATGTATTTATCTATGCATACTTCTTTGTTAAACTTGCTATTCAGTTGCTAACACTATTTTTGTCAACGTTACATAGTAGTGACAGATGTTACGTTTATCTAGTTCTTTAATCAGTAGTGATGGAATTCCATCAATCAGTTTACTGCGTGGTTGCCCGTCTAAATAACTTGACATCCCATGCACTATCTACTATGTCGGCGTGACATTTAACAGACTGTCTTCTTTAACCTCATATTTTCTTTCGTTGAAATCATGAATCGACCTGAATCAGATCACCATTGGTAAACTGGAAGCAATGGAAGGCTGTTTCGTCCTAGTATGGGACTCCTCGGCAGTGCGAATGCATCATCCTGTACGCGGAACTCGAATCAAGGACTTTTGGTCTCGTTCGAGAACGCCTAACCTGTAGATCACTGAGCCGGCATACAAAGGTGTTAATGTTTAACATTAGTCAACCAATGATATTGCGCGGTCATTTATTGTCTTCTGTGGGCAACTGCTTCATCTCCGTCAATTTTCATTCTTGCTAGATACTAAGACCTTTACCGATGTTTAAAATAACTTTGATACGATGAAGTAAATCTTATAAAATAATCAGGTTTCGAGTAGTTATTCAGATGAATAATTTATTTCATAAAAATCCCCCAAAATTATTAGGGTTGGTATAAGAAATTAGATTTAGGAAGTCAGAGATTGTTTCAATATTCATATTCATGAATAGTTATCCAGGTATCTTTTCAGTTGTCAGTTCTAAGAACAAACATAGAATTACTCTGAATAATTTGAAAATATTCAAGTGTTTTATACATTTGAATTCGACTTATTATCCATTAGTTTTATCCGTTACATACTTGTCACTTCCTGATTTTTATCTCTAGAATTGGTCAATTTCATTCTTATTCCTTAGCCTGGATTTTCGACGTTTTTTCCTCTTACTATATATTGATAGTTGTTACTTATTTCATACTTACCTCTTGATGATTAGATAGAAACTATCCATTATTGCGTGACAATACTATAAATCAAAAATAAATGATCGATATCTGTCACTGACAAACTTTGATAAGAATGAATTAATACATGTTAACTTCAACTACACTGTTCGAGAAATGAAAATAGTAAGCCCTGACTATTCTTTAAATACAATTGACAATATTAAGAGAATAAAGATGTCTCTTCTATTGATAATGATAGTATATTGTGAGATGGATTGATTTGTATAAAAAAAATTGAGTTATACTTGAAAAATGGGCATCCGTGATGTGATTTGTAGAGGAGACTGGAGTATCAAGTTTAGAATGCACACTAATGTCTGGTATATATTGCTGGAGATTATGGTTGTAGTGCCGTATTTTTATTGTATTTCTATCGAGCCCATCGCAGAACATGATGTGAACAGGGAAACAAGAAACCTTGACAAACTACGAAAGCTATTTTTCGGGACGTTATTTCATTTTATTCAAAGCTTGTAAAACACTAATATTTATTTTTGTCCCTATTTTATTCTACATAACATGAGCTTTCGTTCCATGTATTATTCATTGCC
Source organism: Schistosoma margrebowiei (assembly GCA_944470205.2). Classification (NCBI taxonomy): domain Eukaryota; kingdom Metazoa; phylum Platyhelminthes; class Trematoda; order Strigeidida; family Schistosomatidae; genus Schistosoma; species Schistosoma margrebowiei. The sequence continues at coordinate 8,044,960 of OX104028.1, forward strand.
ATACCCTTAATGTTCCGAAGGTATTTAATTTAAACATAATATTTTGCACCTTACTTTCTACCCTAATTCCAGTTTTGGACATGATTGTATTTTTCCAAATTATTGCACATTGTGGTCAAGTAAATCACCTATTTATTTATGCACCTATTTCCACTGATCCGAATTAGGAGATTTCACAGGTAATCAGGATATCGCGATATAGCCAGTAGTGTTCCAAATGTCTTGTCTTCTATCAATACTGCGCTTGCCAGCCAATCAGG